>OU383786.1:4521072-5892572 GCA_910950805.1 Acrocephalus scirpaceus scirpaceus
AGGACAGAGAGAAAGGATTCAATATTGCTTGGGTTGCAATTTAACAGGAAGTTTTATTCTACCAAGAGCCTGAATCCTTTCGGGAAGCTGAAGAGAAGAAACCCTGATGTTTGCCAGGAATGGTGGGGAGATATTATGCTGTGCTTAATTTATATCTTTATATGACATACACTAAATGCCCGAGCGCACTCTCCTGCACATCAGGCATGATGGATGCATTGCCCTGCTTCCCTCGGTGCATGAAATGACTGAGGTGGTAATAATGGGTAAGATTTGGGCTGAAGGCAGGTGAGAAGCATCTTGGCAGATAAACACAAGTGGGACACAGACACACATGGAGAACCTGAAATGCCACATAATTTTTACGTGGTTGGATTCATCTGCTTTTGTCTGGTATCATTATTTATGTCTGATGCAATAATGCTTCCTTTCTTGGCCAAGTAGCCCAACACATGCTAAATTAATAAAAGCTTAGTTGAACAATTAGTCAGGGAATAAGGAAAGCACCACGTGTAACCAAAAGACAAAAGGCAGTCATCTTTGCAGGGTATTTTTATTCCAATTATTTAAAGTTCTTATACAGCTTTAATTGCCTAGCCAAAATTAAATTGAAGCTCTATAGAAGATCTTAGGGCTGTCCCTGTGTAGGATGTTCTGTACTACTCTGTCCTTGGTCATCTTTTTGGGCATTCAAGTTGTTTATTAGCTTCTAATTTGAGTAAAATTCTAGCGTTCTTTTTTTTAACTAGAATTTAATTTTCTTTAACTTTCTGGGAACCTTGTCTTCAGTTTCAACTGCTGTCATGTCATATTGCTGTTTCTTGCCTCAAGTGATTTTTTTGCAAGTTTGACATGTTCCTCTTGCCACATTTTTTCAGTTTTACAGTACAGATGCATGAGGAAAAAAGGCTGTGCAAATCATTTCCTCCCTAAAGTAGAGCTGAAATATCATCATTTTGGTAGGTGTAAGGGAGAGAAGAAAAAAAGAAGAAAAAAGTAAAATAAAAAGTAACCTTGTTTCAGTGGGAAGAGGAGATTCAAGTGGGAAGTGAGATCAGAAGGGAGACAATGATTTTGGGAGGTCTTTGAAGAATTTATGAAAGTGTCATCAAAAAGAGTCATTTTCCAGTATTATAAAAGTTTATCTTGATGCTTCATTTATACCTAAAGGGCATATGCTTCACCTCTCACTGTAACAGGAGCTTTATGCTGAGGCTTTCCAGACTTTCCAGGCAGCTTTCATTCCTCTCCAGCACTTCCCCAGTGCTCTGCATACCAATGATTGTCTCGCAGCACTTCACAGAAAGGACAGTGGACATGGGCTAGGATCAGAGGAGGAGATGGGCAGCATACACCAGTATACCATCAACTTGAACCTTTTCTTGAGGTAAGACAGAGATGAGCACAGGGAGGTAAAAATTAGAAGTACTTTTAGATCCAAGAGCTCATCCTTATTTTCTCACTTGGAAAAGAAAGGTTTTTATTTCATGCAGTGTTTGAGTCTGTAGGTATATTCCCTATACCCACACAAAGGATGAGTGCCATGCAATGGCAGGGTAGCTGTGGCAGGGATGTGGCTCCCTGGCTGTGGCTGGCTGGGACACAGCTCCTGCCTGGCAGCAGGGCAGTGGGACACGCAGGTTGCCCATTTGGTGAAAGGCAGATATTTAGAATTATATCCATGAAGGGACCTGGAAACAACAATGTCCTTTGAGGTGTCCAGGCAGGCAGCATTCAGGGCCAGGAGCTCCTGCTCAGCTGTTGTTTAGCTCTCTGTAGCACATGCTCACTTCAGATTCCTTCATAATGTCCTGTCAGGGCACTGAGGGTAGTGACCTTGCTTTGTGTGGTTTGCAGTGCCTGGCAGGGGCACAAGGAATGAGTTTTGGATGGAAGGGAAGGTGGAGGTGATTGCCATGCCCACTGACATCATGTTCAAGGCATTCACAAATGGATGTGAGAGACTGCTTTTAAAAGTCTTTTCTTGGCCAAGTTTATACAGGATTTTTTTTCCACATGTAGTTGCCATGAGTATATTGGGTTAGGTTATTCTCAATAGTTCTGTTAAAGAATCTCCATCTCACTGAAATAATTAGTCACTGAGAAACACTTTTACAGCAGTCTGCTGGCTGGGACTCTGCCCTGAACTGCAGTCCCTGTCCCACATCACAGTGAATACAACCTGCCTCCATGGCCCCACTGCTTGGTTAAAGGGATCAGGTGGCAGTGGAGTGTCCCTTCCCCATTCCCTGGGACAGACTAGCTCATAGTTCCCATTCCAAAAGGGATTTACAGCTGAAAATCCAAACTGCAGAAAAGCTTGTTGTTAAGGTGCCTTAGAGCCCTCCAGCCTTCTTCCTGCTCAGCCCTGCTGGGCTGGGTTTGCTCTGCTAGCTGTGATTTACCCTTCACTGCCTGGCAGCCTCTGTGCCTGGCCAATTTAATGATTTCACTCTTTAGCAACAGGCTGTGAGTCAGGAGTTCAGATGTAGGAAAACTGTTAAATAAAACATAAGTGAATGCAAAAATAATCATTTAATGTACATTATGAAAGGACAGTAAACCAAACAGTTCGGTCCAATGGATGATGTATAACATCTAAACAAATATGACAACTAATTAAGGATTAGGTTCTTCGTTTTGGATGACAGGCCTTATAAAAATGAACAGCTAGGTTATGTTGGGGGAAAAAAAAAAAGCTGCATTTTGCAAATGTCAGGCAGACAGATCAGTAAGCAGAAAAGCTCAGTTATCCAATTAAAATAAATGTGCAGTGTTCTCAATATAAAGAGCTAAAGCATCCTTATGTCGAGGAGTTAAGATGCTGAAATATAAGTGGAACAAAAAGTGCTCTCTATAAAGATTAATGTAATCTATCAAGATTAACATTTTGCATGCTGGCAAAGGCAGATAGTAATGTGTTTCAGTTCCTGAAATTGGAAACATTAGACTAAGATCAGTACCAATTTAAACCCCAGGTAACCCCAAATATTGAATTGAATTAATTATTTACAACCACAAAGGGCTAATATCTTGCCCTGATGGCTTCTATGGGAAATAGATACTTACACTAGGTACTCTCCTATTCCCCACAATCCTCCCTGGTACTTCATGTGAAATGTAATTACAAGGTGCATAAATGCAATTTAGGAAAAAGTCTTTCACTAGAAATCATTCTGATTTATTCAGGAGTTTGATGCCTGTCCTAAGAAAGAATAAGGCTGCTTTGAACATTGTCGTGTGCATGGGGTGTTATGGAGAGGCCATAAAATTTCAAGGCCACCAGTAGGGGACATAGTTAAACCTAATTTTTTTGTTGCTTTCTAACAAAAGGAGGTTATTGTGTAACAGTGGAAAGCAAGCAGTGGGGAGGGACCACCATAACAATTAAACTAGGTTGCACTTGATTTGTAAGAAAAAAGAAGATTCCACTATCTACACTTCCAGCAGAGCATATGGGTTTTTTTAAGCTACGATTTAAACCTGCCCTTTGATGCAGTTCTTCAAAATACGAATTTCTAAGGTTGGAAACCTGTAACAAAATTTCTAAAAGGATATTCAGTTCAAGGTATTTTCAACAGAATTAACATGAAACGTATGGATTTTCTGGTGGTTTATAAAGCAGAAAGCAGAACATTATTACTAGGAGGGAGGCTTTACCAGAGTATTAAAATGAAATTCAAGTTTGTGAGGTGCCTGACGTATAAAATAAAATCCGTCAAATGTTGAAGTGAGAGGTGATATCTTAGCTCTGCAGTGCTTGAGCAAACATGGAAGATCATGGCTGTAACACTCCCACCTCTGTTTGATTTCGCCACCCACAGATTTGCCACCTTTTTTAATGAAGTGAGCAGTTGCACTTGCAGCTCTGAGTGCCTCTGCTGTCCTCACCTTTATTCTTCTAGAAGCAATGTTTCACATCTTCTTGGCCACAACTTTTGATGTTCACCCAGAAGGGCAATGATCCAGCTCCCTATTATTTGAGAAGAATGATGGCCTGGGGATACAGACATTGTTAATTCACAGACTCAGCTCTGTAACTGAGGTTTCATCACAGACGTGAAATTTCTGGGGCCCTGTTGCTCTACAGTTAAAAAGCAAACAAAGTTCTTTCAGGAAAAATAGCAAGCAAGAGAGAAAATAGTTTTATCTGTGAAGCTGAAAAGCAGCTTTTATTGGCAGTTCTCTTACACTAAGAATAGAGAGAGAAATATGCATGTTGCTACAGCTGGTAAATTCTGCCAGAGAGACAAGAAACTCCTAGGGGATGTCTCTAGATTCTGGTACATGTCTTTTTTTTAGTTTTTAAACATGACACTCTGCTAGGCCACGCTATAAAAATTCATTGCCCCCTACCTTCCCCCAGCTTTGGCTCCTAATGCCTGATTCCCATGGAAGAACCATCCATAACCCCTGGAACGGGAGGACATAATTTGTGCCCTGAGATTAAGAGGAAGGCATGCATCACCAGGGAGTGCTGCACCAGCCATCCACTCTGAATCCACTCTGAAATCGCCTACCTCTGGAAAATAAGAACTGGCAACATGAATATGATAAGCAGAACAACATGGCCTACTTTCTGATAATCTTCTTTTATAGCTTTATTCTCGGTGGCTTTGAGGGAAAGTCAATACAGAACTCGTTCTGCCCAGTGCCAAAATAATGGAAATACATGCAAATTTGTGCTCTCCCCCAGTTGTCTGTCTCTTTGTCCTTTAGTCAGCCTGATTCTGCCACCACTCTATAGAATTTCAGACCTGTGTGGAGCCCAGCATAGGATTGGGGACAGGAAAATAGGATATCATTACTGGGACACCCTAAGAAACAAATCCCCAGTAAAATGAATTCTTGTAAGGCAACTGGAGGTTTGGGAAATGCAAACCAAGTAACTTTCTCCTGTTTAAGCTCAGAAGGAACAGACACCATGGTTGGCACTGAGGGGGGATCTTCAGAACATTGTCACCACACACCAAGGGACAGACAGGATTATTTGAAAGCCCCCAAATGCCGATTGCCTAATTTTAAAGAGGTGTTTTCAAGTTGTTTTAGACGAAGCACTCCCAGGGTTTTAAGAGACTGAAGTCACCTGAAGAGGTGTGGTCCAAGTTTGGGAGTCTTGTTTGCCTAGAACTTTCACAAAAGACAGTTGCAACTATTTTTTTTTTTAAATTTATTGTGAGAATTCTGCACTTTTTCTACAAATATGAAAGTTCCCCCTTCTAATTTCACTGCCAAACTTAAACTTCATTTTCTTCTCTATACTGTGTCAGAATTGATTTAAAGATGAAAATAAACAAACAAACAAATAAATAAGAAAAGAATGTTTGGCATTCTTTTGCTGGCAATGCTGCAGGTCTGCAAAGGAACATAGCAGTGAGGTAAAGCAAGGCGGGTTGCTGAGTGAGCAGGTCCTAGGAATTTTAAATAACCTTCAGGCTGCTAAAAGGAAATGTCATAAGGTCTCTGGTGTTTGTGAACATGCTGCAGAAAAGCACACACGTCAAAAGTGAAAGTTTTCCTTTCTCTGTTGTGTAAGCAGGAGCAGGAAACAACATCAACAATGTACTAACAGTTTCAATTTGCTCATTTGCAGGGTTCAGCCCAGAGCACTCAAGCACTTCAGGTGATCTGATTTCTGTGAATTCAGGAATGGATGGCCAAAACCAAATTGATACTTTTTTCTTTTTTCTTTTTTTTTTTTTTTAATTAGGGCTAAAAATCTTTTACCATGGAGACAGAATTTCAGGATTTTAGAATGAACTGATTAAAGGCCTGTTTTGGGGCAGTTATGTATATTTTGTATGAGGCACAGGCTAGCTTTATTTTCACTCTTGCCCATCATATTTCATTCACTGGGTGGTTTCTTGGATGAAAAGAGTTTTGAACTCACTGAAAGCATTTCACCCCTTTGTTGAACACTCCACCAAAGCAGGAAAATTCCTAACTGTCCTGCCCCTCCTGGCACACAACAGGAGGGAGAGCTGAGCCCTTATAGCAGATGAGCCTTGGGCAGCTGCAGGTAAGAGCCACTAAAGCCAGCCAGAGTGGCTCCAGCATGAGTGGCTCCAACCTTCCCCTGGTTAAACTGGTTACCAGCACCTCCTCAGGGCTGGGGTGTATCAAACAGCTAACACCACTAAATAATAAAGGCATCATAAATACAATAAATACACACTACAGCACAGCAAAGCAATCACCTGAGGGTCACTCACAGGGAGGTGGGGAGCTCCAGGCTGGCAGCTCTGCCAGCAGTGCTGGGGAGGGACAGCCACGCTGGGATGGCACAGGGAGGCACAGGCTGCGCACCTGGAGGGGTTCAGGGCTGTCTGTCTGACACCCCCATGTGTGTCACCTTCCAGTAAGGCCATGGAGCCACGACAATCCCCTGCCAGCTGTCCCAAATGAAGGAGGCACAGCCCAGCCCCATTGATTAGAGCTGCTCCTCTCCCATCACTGGTGCCAGTCCTCCTGTGCAATGGGGAACGAAGGCTGCCCGCTCCCTTTTCCCACATTGCTGCACCTTTTTACCTTTTAGGATTTACCTTTTAGCCCTCTAAGACAAATTTGACCTTGAAGAAAACATAGAATTGAGCCTTTTCTCCCTCTGAGTTGCACTCCTCCGCATGCACAGGACAAATTAATTAAATGGCTTTTGACCTTATGCTTTCCTGAACGTTTTGTATAATAGCCCAACTTAAGTAAGTTATTTAAGAGGAATTGAAACCTGAATTTTCCTAGAATCTCAACTGTGAAAGCAAATTAACTCTTCTGTGCATCTGATGATAATGTGGAGGAAAAGGACAAAGACTTATGTAGAAGTAGGAAGCCAACAGTCTTGTTCAGGAACTTCAGAGGCTTAACTCTTCAAGTCACTTCTAATTATCTCCCTCTGACTACGAAAATTGCCAGTATCTTGTAGCTGAATAGAAAAATTGCCACAGGACACTCCTTCCTTGCATAACAATAAAAGAAACATGCTAAAGAGTGATACAAAACAATTCTGAAGAGTTTTTACTATTAGCGAAGGGTACAGTGTCATGCTCTCATCTACAACAGGCCCTACATCTTTCAGAGTTTAACATCTTTCAGTAAAACTGAAAAAGCCTCGAGATGGGCCATGCAGAGGTTTGGGAAATCCCCCATGACGGGCATCACTAAACATCTGGGACATCCCCCTACAGGTGGAGCTGTTTGTTGCTAAGATGGCTTTACTGAAAATATTGCTAAAGTTTTAAAGATTACTTCTGAAAGACAGCAACTGTGATTGCACTGTTTTCAGCAGAAATTGCATTCCTATGGTGCAGCTTATGAAGGTTTTCTGAGATCTTGCTTTTGTATTTGATCCAGGAGAAGCAGTTTGCTTAAATAACTCAACTTAGTGGGACTTTTTTGCCGTTGTTGTATTTCTTTTTAAAGCTTTTTTTGCCTTTTTTTTTAAACAATTCCTAATTTGAAACAAGGAGCCTGAGAAGATCAAACAGCAAATAAAGATTTAAAGAGCGTAACACAGACTCTGGAGTTGGGCAAAAGACCCCAACAAAACAAATAAAAGCCCAAAGAACCCCCCAAAGATTCCTACTCTCCCTGTATATTAACCTGACTTTAAATGGCATGAGTTCCTTTGGGCTCATTTTTAAGTGGTTAAGATAGCTATCTTTCAAGAGAAACCTGGGAAAAAGGGATGGACAGGCAGAGGGGAGATCCCCAACATCCTTGCAGAGCCATTCTTCCCAGAGAGTGCCTCCACCACTGCTGGGGAGCTTTATGCAAAGTCATTTTACGTGGAATACAGACCTGTCTGTAGCCACCTCCTCTTCCACAGGAAGGTTCATCCGCCTTGTGGAGAGCACAAAGGCTCTTGCATTTCCCTCTCTGCAGCCAAGCCGTGTGGCAAACGCAGCCATTTGGGTTTCAAAGCCTTTGTTCTTAGCCCTTAACTGATATATAGCACTGTGACAGGCATAAGTTTTTCCCCTTATTCAGCATGAAATTAACTTGACGTGTTCAAAGCAGCAAAGCTATCGAGCCTGGATCATAATCAGCACGAGCTTCTTGGGGGAATCTTCCCAGCCCAGCCCTGAAATGTGATCTGTACACGCCACGAGTCCCACGGGCAATTCCACACGTGCTCTGCAAAGGGGCAGAGGAGGAATGGATGCTCCCCCTGCCCTCTCCCTGCCTCCCCTCAGCAGCCCCAAAGTTGTCAGCAGCCAGCCCAGATGTGTTGTTTTAAATACGCTCGTAATGAGTAAATGCATCCGCAGCCGTTTGGAGCTGGTGTTTCGAATGTTTAAGTGCCTTTTGGGAAGCTTTTAGGCTGAAACGTTGCTGTTGAGACACTGAAATATTAGTAAATCTTGCAAACGACACAAGTTCTAATGTTTCTCGTTTCTGTGGCGCTGCACGCTGTGCTAATGACCCGGTGACTGGATTTGCTGCTTTGGAAAGCATAGCTCTGTGCTGTAAAACTTTCATCTAACTTGAGCTGCCTCTCTCTAACGAATTTTTTATTTGTTTACTTGTTGTTTCAGTAGGATTTTAAAGTAGCAATTAAAAAAGTCCAGCCAACCAAACCCTCGCCCCCTAACAAGGACATTGCCTTAATTCGACATCTAATATAATGATGGGGAAAACACTGTTTCCAGTAAAGTGATAAGAAGTAAAGGAAGATGCATAAATATGCTGATATTTTGCATGAACAGGAATGCATAATTCATCTGATGGCTTACACTCACACCAGCCACCACAGCTGCATTTTCCACTCAGCTCTGCCTGGGTATGACTCCTCTCTGTGACTTGTCAGAAGTCCCTGATGTCCTTTGAGCCCTGGCCCAGCTGACTCTCCTGTTGCCATTTTCTTTGTTTGCTGTAGCATGGAAGAGCTCTTGAGCCTGGCTGTGCCAGGTAGGGAGGCTGACCTGCCACGCTCAGCATCTCCACAGTGGTTTGAAGCAGAACCTGAGCAACCTCTATGCCCAGCCTTCCCCTTGAGCCTTGGAAAAGAGGCCAGGGATGAAAAAGAAGCAGGAGTGGACAGGGAGAGCAGGAGAGCACGTGAATGAAAGGAGCAGCAAGCCAAGGCAACTGTGCAGGTGACACCTGGGACACGGATGTCTTCCCTGGATTAGGGAGGGGCAGTGTGGGAGCCAAGCTGCATCCCATAGCAGCTGCCAGTGCAGAACAGCTCTCCTTTGCCTTCTGTTGACAAGAGCTGTGTAATCCTGGAGGACCACAGGCATGGGGGAAAGAAACCAAAATTACTATTCCTACAGCCAAGGTCAAGGCTCTGCTCATTCTGGTGGGGCTCACAGGAGGAACAGGGGGGACACAGGGATGTTCCTGGCACTCCCACCTGCCCTTCCTGCACGGAGCCCTGGGGCACAGCCACCCTTGTGTCCCAGGTTTGGCTTTGCTCAGGAGTAGAAAAAAATACTCTGGGTACAAAAATAAACAAACCCCCAGCACTTCTGTTTAAAAAGCAGAGACCAATATTTATTTTGTGTTTATTTACGGCAGAGCTGGTGAAAACAATGTTATTATAAAAATAATATATGGTTATTTTTGCCTTATTTCTGAGCCAGCTGGAATAAAAGCTTAAGGGAGAAGCTGCTGATAAAAGTTGTCTGTAGTGAAATCCCTGACTGCTGGTCCCTGCCCCAACTCAGAGCAGGGCTGTCACTCTCCTCCAAGGGCTGGCCAGGAAATGTGTCCCCGTGGCCATTAGTCCAGCTGTGCCCGTGCTGCACCCAGCACCTGGGGTCTCATTTTTTATCTCCATCCTCTGGGATGTCCTGTGCCAGGGGCTGATGGCACAAGCCCAGCACGGAACCCCTGCCCCGGTGAGAGGGAGGGGACACGGCAAACGCAGCGCTGGGTGCAGAGCAGAGGAGAAGGAGCCGCAGGGAATTCGGCTCTGGTGAAGGAGCAGAGCAGTGGCAGCCCTCCCTTGTCACACAACAGGGACGGGTGTCACTGCTCTCCATCCTGCCAGGCCAGCTCAGCCTCCCCGCAGCGTGCAGGTGCTGCTGGGCACTGGGATGCTGCGGTGCAAGGACCAAAATAAGCCGTGGGAGGCCAGGGCAGAGAGGGACAGGAGATGTGGCACAGCTGTGGACAGAGCGGACCAGCACCTCCTGTGACCTCAAAACCACACAGAAACCTCCTCCTCCTCATTATTGCTTTCTTTTAAGGCTACTCTCAGTTCCAAAACTCCATATTAGAGCTCCAAAAGCGGGCAGAATAGCTTGTTTTGAAAGCTGTAGGTCTTTATTATGGTAAAATCATAACATGTAAAATCCAATTCAGCCCTTGCTATAAATAAGTATAATGAAGAATTTAATGATATTTCCACTAAAATTAGTCAGAAGGCAAACTTTAAAAAATGACACAGATCATTAACTGGGAACATTTCTCAGAAGAGATTTGTTATATTAAAAAGGCACTGAAATTACTAGCGTTAATCAACTGTATTGTATTAAAAACTCCGTATAGATTAATTAAGTACTTTAAATATGAAGAAATAAAAAAGTGGGGATATAGAGGAATCATAGGCTTGAATCTGGGTCTCCTGACATGCTACTTCCCCTGAACTTCTTAAGCACCTAATTTAGTAAGAATTCAAATTAAATAATTATTCTTGGCTAGTCTAAGCTGGTTTTAATACCCTATTGCATAAGTAACAAGATCCCTGGCATCACTTTTCATTTACTTTCTTCAAACACAGATACTGGGCTCTTGTCCACGCCACACCCTGGGCTCTGTTGAATCAGTAAGGGCCGAAGACAGTCAGCAAAATACATTTTATACAATTTTTGAGATATTTAGCTGTGGTTCTTTGCCTTCAGGACCTGGCATTTTTAGATGATCTCCCACTGGAACAAATCTGGGCTTGTTTGGCCACAGACTGCAGAGAAGAGCATTCAGCTCATACACCTTAATTTGTAATTGCCAATGAGGGCAATTTGCCTCTGCACTGCTGCTCCCTTGGGTACCAGACACTTAAAACAACCTCAGTTCAAAGTACCAACTTAAAAAAAAACCCAAAAAACTGTTAAATAGGTAGGCTACATTTTATCTTTCTCCTTGTGGGAGCCGTGGAGCATCATCTCTCTCATTGGGCTGAGCCAACCTTGCACAGGTTAGAAAGCGAGGTTATTGTGTGGGTGGAAAAGCAGCAGCATCAGGCCCTCAGTGCCCTTGTTAAGACAGCCAGCAGCTCAGGAGTGCACATCCCTCTCCTGTAGAAGCACACCCCATTGGCACATATATTATACACACGATTAGAATATTCACTGTCGGCTCGTGCAGAAAAATGTGCTTTACTGTTATGGCACAGGAGAAGCAAACTTGTATTTTCCTGCTTGGGTGTTGCTGTGTTTTTCCCAGATCCATAAGTACCAGGGGTAATTCAGGGACTGGAAAAAATAACAGAGGTGCTCCCTCAATCTGCAGCACTTGGACTACAAAGGAGAATCTGTAGGAGAGGTCAGCAAAGCTGTCCTCACCCTACCTCCAAGATACCCAGTAAAAGCGTCTTTTCTTATAGACAGACTTACAATTAAATTTCTACATGAAGAAAACTTTAACCAGTCTTCTTCCCACCGTGTCCACGCAAAGTCCCAGCCAGTCCCCTGAACAGGCTGAGGGCTGACCAGCACAAACTGAACCACCTGTACACGCTTCCCAATCCTGTGTCACGACAAAAGAAATTTCCTCCAGAGAACCTCTGCTTTGGAAACTGCTATTGAAAAGACAGCACAGAAGAATAACCTTTTACTGGTTTAAACTAAACATTCAAACTTGAAAGCCGGGAGACCTTTTTTTCTTTTTTTCTTTTTTTAATGGGCTTAGTATTAACAAAATAACATAAAAAATATAATTCTGGTGCAGTTTGAGTGGCTCAGTAGCAGGCATTATCATATATCCTTGTCTCCCACTTTCTTATTTCAATTGTGTGGTGCTTTAAGTGACGCTGGATAATACAGCAGTGTGTGTGTCAGAAACAGGTCACCAGCTGATTTTCTGCAGCTGCTTTATAGAAAAATATATTCCTTAAAACTTGAAAGCTCTTCAGCCAAGTCCTCAATACTTGAGGAGCTGCTGTATGTAGCAGGTTTGTTATAGTGCAGCTTACATTCTGGGCACACTCTTTAGCTGTGTGATAAAAATACTGACATAGATTCATGTAAAATGCAATAACCTAAAATGTTTGTAGCCACATACTATCACTGAGAAAGAATGGACTACATTAATTTTTATTTTATTATTTTATTTTATTTTATTTTATTTTATTTTATTTATTTATTTTATTTTACTGAGACACTAAACTGAGATTGCCTTCACCTGTGAAATTCAGCTCAGTGGTCACACTTGTAATTATATTAATTGAAACCTCTGGACACTGTCTCATAGGTTTATGCTACATGCAAACCTTTTTTTTCCCCACAATTATTTTTAAACTAGGTATTTTTCAAGCTTGGATTTTCTCTTCTCCCTGGTCATTGTTTCTATTTTTTCCTGCCTTAACACTGTTTATTTTGCTATCGATCAGGGAGTAAGATAAAAACCAGAAAGGAGCTACACCTGAAGGTAAAACCTGAAAGGAGCTAGACATGTGTTTTACCTCCCATACACATTCCAGGTTTGATTCATAATGAAGAAAAGCTGCTTGTGAGGAGCCAGGCATTAAGGAGAGGCTTTGTGGTGCAGCAGTCTCTGCTCCTGTGGGTAGTGTGGTGGCTGTAAGGTTGTTTATTAGCTGTGGGGAAACTGTGAGATTCAGAATGCACTTTCTATTTTGGGAGAAAAGTATTTTGCCTGTGAAGACATTTGTGCCTCAAGAAAATGCCCCTGGATGAGTGTCACTTGATGCAAGCCCCTGTTTGTGCTACGTTTCAACTTTTGTTGAGAGACATGGGAAAAAAATCTGTCTTGGAGATAATTCTGAGCAGGAAGGAGGTGGATGAAGGATTGAGACAGAGCTGGTGAAAAGGGGGTGTGGGGGCAAAGTATTTTAGGTTTTGTCTTTGTTTCTCACTATCCAAATCTATCTTAATTTGCCATGAGTTAAATGAGTCTCATCCTGTCTTTAAGTCAAATCTTCTTTGTCTGGGGTGGCAATTGGTGAGGGCCCTGGCCTCATCTCCACTGAGAAACTTTCTGTGTTTCTATCCCTCTGTCCTGCTGGGAGGGGATCTGCCTGTGGCCAAGGCTCGTGGTGCTGGAGGAGCATTTTGAGGAGAGTGAGTATCTTGGAATTGGACAGATTCACCTGGAGAAAGAGGGAAAAGTGTTGTGAGAATAGAAACAGGGAGGCTCATCTAAGCAAGAGGGAGAAAAAGGTGTTTGGCTGAGAAAGGTGAGCTAATTGGGGACTGTTGGTTTCGAAGCAATTTAATTAGCTAAGACTAATGCCACACAAGGCTTACAGAAGTTAAAAGTTAAGTGAGTTTTGAAGAATACTTGGAAAGGAGGCACCTGCTGATCTGAAGGTACCTCTAGCCTAACAAAGGGGTGGTGTGTGTTCATCCACAGTCAGCTGACAGTGGAGCCTAATGCAGGACATACCCACGCACAGCCCAGGGCACAGAGCCAGCTGCTAGCCACAATTTCAGCTGGATTGGAGGGGCTGTGGGATCTGTGCCTCATGCAGTGGTACTGTGCAGGATGCCTGCTCACCAGCTCCAGCCAGAGGGTGTCTGCTTGTATCAGCTTTGATGTTGTTTGCTCAGGTCCTTTCCTGGAAATGCAGCAGTGCTCAGCAGCCACCAGCACTTCATCTTACTCTTAATATTTGCCTCTTGCAATAGTTGTGCTATTCAGATATGGCTATAGCCCAGAAGTTTCAGTGAGTTAATAACTCAGGCTCTGCCTGTTTGTGATGCAGGTTCATCCAGGAGAAATGAACAAATGTTTTTGCCCCAAATCTGCTCTGACTGGGTGTGAGTGTCAGTAGAGGGAACATCACTTGGTTACAGTGCATGTCATTGAGACACTTGACTAGAAATTCGAAGTGATTTAAGTTTAATTTTGACTCAAGAATCGGCATAAACTGGAGCACAAACAGTCTTGGCTTTTTTGTGCTTTGGCCGGAAGGTGCCAATTAAGTTCTATAAGAAGGCAGCAAGGCCAAAACCAAGAAGCTGTGAACCCAGAGGGAGGAGAAGGTCTTAAAATGGGTCAGCTGTGTCCCTACATTAGGATAAAAGTTCTTAATTTGTGAAGCAGACTCTTACAGCCAGCAACAGAAGTGAGCTTGCCAAGGAAATATCCCCAGAGGAGTTCCTGCACTGCCTTAGAAGGAAGAGATGAGGATCATGCATGTGCATAGCCCCCCACCCCACAATGGATGAACAGGTTTGAAAACTCCCTCCAAAATTCCTGCTTGCTTTCTCTGTTTGTGCCTGAGGGTCTTTTAGTTTCTCTTCTAGTTCAGTAGCAGAAGTTTTTCATGTGTTGTTGGTGTTTTCTAGGCGATACCTGGTCCCTGGTATGACTGAAAATAATGCTAACAGCAGCAATAGAAGTGCTATAAGAATAAATAAGGTGCATCCTACAGAAACATTTGACTCCAGGCTGAATGATCTGAGCATAAGTGTGCTCCAGCAAAGCTTTGTTTTTTCCCTCACTGGTAATCAGTGACCCCAGCCTCCCTTTCCCTGCTGATGGAAGGTGATCATAGCTTGTAGGCAAGAGGCAGAGGAAGTCTGGGAGGGAAACATGGTGCAATCACACCAAGATGTGCTTTCAGTGTAAGCCATCACGGTGGAAGTGCCTGCTATTTAGACAGAGCTACAAGTGCAGCACAGCAATAAATAGGCCTGGAAGTTACTATGTCTCAGTGATGACTGTGGACCAGATACAGGCAGCGTGTCCTCACGGCTATTCATACTGTGTTTAGGAGAGAAAAATAATAGGCAATCTCGGAGTTGCTGAGATTTTCAATTGTCTGAAGTGGTGCAAGGAGCCAACACTTCTTAATGAGGTTTTGTGGTTTCACCGCACGTGTTTCATTTGAAGGTAAAGAGTATTTGCACAGGCACTAAAATAGAGTGGAGTAGAACTGTATAGAATTTATGCTGCCCCTGGGGTTAAGAGTGTCCATATCTGAAGGTTTATGTCCACCTTTTCTTGCAGAAATGATTGCAGGGTGAATTTTAAGTACTTTATTGTGTGCAGGATTTGTAAATGCATGGGAGCTGGGTAAGGGCTCTTGTGCTTTTAAGGTGGCTGTTGTAAACCTGGTGCTCTCAGAAATCATGCCTACCTATGCAGCAGGTTTAGTTTCAAGATGGGCATGCACTTGTGCTGCCTAATTCTGAAACATCCCCCAAATTAGACTTAATATGTGGTCTGCACATTAGAATTGGAGTCTCTGAGAACAGGAAATAGATTCCTGTGAGCACAGAACCAGTTAGTTTTTATTTTCTTTCTCTTGCTTAGAATGTCAGTGATAGCTTTAGACATAAATAATATTTAAAAATACAATCACTTTTATCCTGAAACTTTGAATGAAAAAAAATATATCATTTTGTGGAAGGACTCTTAATTGAAGACTGTGGCCAAGGACTTTATTGGAATGTTTTGAGTGCTTATCCAACCAGTGAGTGCTCAGAAATACAGTACTTGAGCAGCAGTTTGTGCTGGTGGTAAACAGCCATCATGATGTTCTTGCTTGTTATGTTGCAGTTTAAATGTTCTGCCATGCAGAACTGTTGGCTCTGTTTGAGTGCAGTTGTTGCCTCGGAGTGAGTGAGCCATCAGGAAGAATGCCTTTGTAAAAAATCCCTTAGGAGCCCCACAGCCTAATCCATCCACCCCACAGATCCCCCATGCTGCAGGGGAGGTTCAGCACTCTGAGTTTGGGAGCAGGACTTTGCCCTGCTTTTCCTTAAAAAAATGTGTCTGCATCTCCTCTGCTCCTACCCCCGCCCTTTTTGATTTAATATTTCGGTCGAAACTAGAGTTGACACAAAAGGAAAGTTGAAATGAGATAGGATCATTGCCAGCACTGTGTTTGAAACAAATTATAAACCAGAGCAGGTCAAACCCACTTGAATCACGGTGACTTCTTCCCACTCAGGCAATAACAGGATGTGCATTCAGTCCCTGTTAATGGGCTTCAACTTTTCTGAGTTGCATGAGAAAGTTGGATTAACATCTCTGTGCATTTTGCCACTTTCTGACAGCACTATAAGCTACGGTCTAGGGACTGGATTCCCACACAGGGTAGGCACTTGAACAAAAGTACAGCTTTAAGATCATCATTGTTTTGACCTTTATTCTCCTTTTCTGCTCAATTCCTACTGTGATCAATCAATAGCTGCTGTGGGGACCCTGGGTCAATATAATTTAAACTGGTTAGTATGTCAGGATGATGCCACTTCAAATACTGCAGCAGTCAAACCTTGCTGTACAAACAGAAAAATCCCATGTAGCAGAAAGAAGGCAGGTATTTTTCTTTGAAACATTTCTGAACTGACAAGTCTAGATTTATGCTGATATAAATTATTCTCATAAAAACAGAAACAGACAGAAATCCTTGGGAGAGCTGCTTCCCTAATCTCAAGCAGATCTGAGGAGAAACCGAGAGGATGGGTTTGAGTGTGTGAGAAGCTGGCTTTGTGTCTCCCTTCCAGCTTAGTCTGAAGTGCTCTGGTTCATTAAACCCAAACATAGAGCAGTGGTATCCCAGACTTCTGGCTTAAGAAAGCAGCAAGAGTTTGTTACTAAACTCCTTACTTGACCAAGGTCTGGTTTTCTCTTGTGAGAAAAATGTGTCTTGTCTTGGTGGTGGAGCTCTGGAGCACCTGTAGGTGTTGAGGCTGCACTTCCCAATTGGGGCAGGGCTCCCCTCTGTGGCATTTATCCAAGGTATTTACTATTTTTTTTTTTTGTAAACAAAGAAAATCTTAGCTTGCAGACTTAATGGAAAACATGAACCATCTGTGAATGTTACTTGCAGCTCATTTACTTCATTGGCAAATATTAAACGGTGCTGTAAAGATCCACTGAAATTATGGAAATGGGTTTTAACATTAAAATCAAAGTGCAATTAGAACATTTCACTGCATAATTGTTTGGCAGACTAAGCTAGTAAGCAGGAGATACCCAGCTTTCTGATTTATTGGTCACAGGTTGTTTCTTTAGAGCTACAGAAGCCAAGATAGGTTTTTGTATTTATATTTTTTAAATGATCTGCACAGTTATGAAAAGGCGGTGCTCACATCTTGGGGTTTATTTTGTATGACTGTGTTTTACATTTCCAAACTGTGATCTCTGTTTTCCCTAACCAGCATAAATTGGAACCTGCAGGATTTAGAGGCAGGGGTACAGACAACAGCAGATTCATATTTTCCCCTGTGTAAAATCTCCTCTGGAACATATAGTTTGTTTTGTTTTAATTATTATTCAGACAAAAGAAAGAAAGGTTCATCGCCAGTGTGGCCCAGAGTGTTTTGTAGGTAAACATCACATTACAACAGACTTATAATCGATCCAAATACATACTGGTTTTTACATCTGCAGAACTAAAAAGGTTTAAAGAAAAAAAACAGTGAAATACCTAAAAATATTATATATATGTAAAATATAATGTTAAAATTTATTTGCCCAAGGCATGTTACAAATACTCTCTGCTTTGCTCTTTCATAAGGAACAATGAGGACCATGATAGGTAAGAGCTGGCCAGTGATGCATAGAATCCTTGTGCTTTTAATTTATGTATGGGGTGCTCAGAGAAAGAATATATTTACTGAGCACTAGGGGCTCAGCCCTGGGAATGAAGTAACATGTAGTTGAAATTACTGCACAGTTCTTTTTAGTGTAAAAGCTTTTCAGAGACAGTCTTTTTCTGTTCAGTGTTTGTACGATAAGGTCTTATTTGTGACTGGGTTCCCAGGTGCTATTGTAATGCAAATAATTGTATTTTTTTTTTTTTAATGCACACTGTGAGCTCCAGTGTTGCTTCAGGAGTAAATATTTAAGTACCTATAATATTGAACATTTGCTGAATGCCTTGGTAGTGCTGCTCTAACTGTTTAGTTTATTTATTTGTGGAATAATGTTAGTCTTGGGGGGAAAAAAGTGTCTGTCCTTGAGATCATATTTGGGGTCCTTGGTACTATTCTGGGTAGGCTGAACAAGAATTACAGCAGGCTATTTCAGCACTCAGGTGAAGTTCTATTGGAATATTGCTCCTATGGGGGCAGAGGTGTACTGCCAATCAGTATTAAGGTGACTTCTCAGGGAGCACTGCTGCTCTGTGGAAATGCACCGTGCTGCTCCATCTGAGCCCTGCAGTCTCTGGGCACTGCAAACTACTGAAGAAGTAGAAGAGCAACTCTTGTAGCTTTTAGCATTACAGGTGGTGCAGACATGAGCATGTTCCCTTATGCACACAAGGATAATGCTAAAGTCTAGATATTTCCATGCTGTTTCGCTCAAAGGCCAGGTGCCCTGCAGCTCCTGCAGCAGTCAGGGTCTTCCAGCTGCACAGTGATGCTGGTCCTGGAGGTACCTGGCTCTTGTTGCAGCTTAGCTACTGCTCACCTTGGCAAGAACATGGATTTCTTAGCAAATGCTTTAAAACCAGAAAGATATTGATACAATCTTTGTTTGCTTCTGCTTGCTCTTTTTAATATGACTGGGATGGATTCCAGTCTGGTTTGGGCATGAAAAGCAGTTCTCTGATGAGGGGTTTTACATTCCTAACTCCCATGGGCTGAGGCTGTTACCAGCACATTGTTCTTTGGTTGCCGAAAAACTCCCGGAGCAACAAGAAACTGGCCATTATTCTTGTGTTATCTGGTGGCAGCTGTAATTCCAGCCCTTCAGCTGGCCCTTCACAGCCACCACAGGACTGTGTGCCGCTGCTCTGGACCCGGGCCCCGGGCTCGGAGTGCCCCGGTCCCCGGGCTCGGTGTGCCCCGGGCTCGGTGTGCTCTGGGCTCGGTGTGCCCCGGGCTCGGAGTGCCCCTCGCTGCCCTGGGCTCGGAGTGCCCCTCGCTGCCCCGGGCTCGGTGTGCCCCGGGCTCAGTGTCTCTGCTGAAGGCAGCCCCAGCCCCTGCTGGGTGCACTCTCCAGGAGAGATGGGCAGGTGCTGGTGGTGAGGCAGAGGCTTGGAGGCATGGGATGTGCTCAGGGTGTGGGGACAGGGTGGTACCTGCAGGCCAGGACGCCAATTCCTGCCCTGGTGCTGGGTGAGCTGACACAGTGTCTGTAATCACCTCTGTGACCTGAGCTCCTTCTGGTGCTGACAGCACCGTGCGGGGACCCGTCTGTGAGATGATCTATCGAGCAGTTCTGGAGTAGCCCTCCCTTTGTGATTTTGGATGGAGATCTCTGCCACAGCTTAGTGAGCTGAGACCTTTGGGAGCTAAGACCAAGGGCTTGTTTCCTGCATTCTGGGCCATTCCTCTGCATTAATGTGCTGCAGGGTTTAGTGCGCAGAGGCTGGCAGGCTCCTTTCCTCGCCACCAGTAAATACATGGATCAAACACAACATTTCTTTAAAGGTAAAGAGCTAAAAAAAAAAAAATAAATCTCAGCAAGCCTCATGCAAATGAGCCTGCCTTCTCAATACAATTTACCTGAAACACCAACACAGCGCAGGTCTTTGTAATGTGATAAATCAGCTGAAGCAGCAGGAATTTAACTGAAGGAATAGCAACTTTTTTTTGAGCACCTCTGGAGGTTAATTGATGAAAGGATTTTGAGTTGATAAACACAACAGGAGGATTTGGATGTTTTCTCTCAGATGAAAACCTGTATAGTCTGTGCTGCAAGATATTTATTTAACAAGAACTGTATGTATGAACATCTAAGATGATAATTTCTCCTCCTAAAAAAAAAATTCTTTATTTCAGTCTGGCGTATCCCACTATCACTGTGACATCCCAGATAATTTCAGATCCCTTCAGGGGTTTGGTATTTAGATACATGTACATGCTAATCCATGAAGTAGATGGAGCAGGAAGATGACCTCAGAGCTGTGAATCCCCATGGATGGGAAGCAAACAAAAAGGAATGGACTAAGGCAACTTTGCAATATGAAGCTGGCACATGGTGATGATAAACAGTCAACACTGGCACAATGCTGTTGTTTAGCTTTCAACTGAGTTAGTCTTGCTGCTACCACTGGGAAAACTAATAACATAACAAATGAAACTATTGTTCAGTTTCATTAAAAAGAAATCTGATAAGATGGGGAAAATTGAATTAGCCAATCTCAATAGAGTTGCTGCTTGTTGGAGCAAAAGCAATATCATCTCTAATAGAATATGTCCCAGACAGTTTTGGCTGGTCCATGCAGCCATGCAGTGAGTTCTGTGTGCAGATGCTGGCACAGCTACGCAGCAGGCTAATGTGAGCATTAGTGGGTCAGCACTCTGCATCTCCAGCAGCAGCTCCACGGCCAAGGCTTGTTAGATCAATGAGATGGATTGATTTCTCTTGGCAGAGCAGGGTGAGGCTTCTTTCCAGTGAGGCTGTGGTGCCCCTGCTCTATGTGGACCCTCCCCTGGAACCTCACAGCCTGAATCCCCTGTTCTGGCCATGGCTGTAGCCACTCTGCCAGGGTCGGGGACCACTTGGATTCCTTTTCTAAAAATTCAGCTTTGGAATCCACATTGAAAGACTTTCATGCCCAGGCCTCTTGATGCTCGAGGCCAGTGTTGGTTTTATTGTGGCTTTGTGAGTCTCCTGGCAGAGCCCAGCAGGACGGTGCTGCCCATAACTGTGCACACTCTGTAACAGTGCCAGCCTGAGCTCAGGAGATTGGAACCCTTGCATCACTTAGTGGTGACTCAAAAATTTTATACTGAAATAATCAGTGCCTGCCCATTTTGTTGGAAAACACAGATATGGTGATAGCACAATTAACACAATGGCTTTGTTCCTGGGAGCTGTTTGGGTTCCTCAGTACCCCGGCACAGCTCAGTGCTCTGCCTTGTCTCTTGTCAAGGACACCTGCAAGATGGGCTGGCATGCCATATTTCATATCTGTAGAGCTTATAAGGTCCAAGAGATTGCAGAAATGTCCTGGGCACCTTTGGTTACTGTGTGAGTGCACTTAAGCTGTGGGATATGGATCATCTCATTTACCCAAGCAAATTCGGTGCTTGTTGGTAGAAGTTGAGGTGAAAGGGGACCAAGTGAGACTGTCTTTTTTTTTTTTTTTTTTTTTTTTTTTTTTTTTTCCCATAATTTAGAAGGACAGAGAGGTGCTGGATTACAAGAAGACAGTAATAATGTGTGGAAGACTTTTGGGTTTTTTTAACAAAAGTGGTAAGTGCTGGCTTTGAAGCAGTGTGTAGTGGGGGGGCAGGGGGTCACAGGGGAGGGACACAGACTTCAGTGATAGTATGCTTTAGGTAGGATTAACATATTTTATATGTAGCATAAACACCTGCATATGCTGTTTGGCCCCAAATATGATATTTAAGGAGATTAATCACAATATTTTCAGGGAATTACCTAGCTAGGATTAAACTCCTTTGACATCTCAGTATCAGAAAGTCTCAGAATTCAGTTCAGTTTACTTATTTCTTCTTAAATTAAGGTTATTTAATTCTGAATTAAAGAATTACAAACGTTGACTTTATTCTGCTAGAATTAATTTTCCAGAGCTGCTATTTTTTGTTACTGTTTTAGTAGGCTTCTGACTGGCTTCTACTAATCAAAACAGGGTTGCTATAAAGAGATTTTCTTGTTCCTTGACATGGTTTTCTGGGGACTTTAAAGCACTGCAGTGGCTGTTTGGTAATGCTCTATTACTTGTAGCACCTTCTAAAATATCTCTTTAGTCATCTCATTCTTGAAAAAGTGGTGCACTCTGTTCAGGTTTAAATAATATGTTATCAGATTCAAAAGCTTACTGTCCTCAGATGATCAGAGTGAACTACTTCATTTTCAGTATGTGAGGAAATGAAACATTTTGTAATAGAAACTTAAATCTCCTGCCTGTGGAATGAAATGACCTTGTGTGGTACAAGATTTACATTTAAGCCAATGGGCACTAAAACCTGCTATGCACAGCTTTGTATTTTCAACTAGCAGTAACTCCATTTTGTAAAATCAAAATGGAAATTGTATCCTGAACATTTTTATTTTAGTGGATTTAAATATAGCCCTGTAAATAAAACTATTGGCTGACAGAGAAAAAGAGATTCAAAGAGTAATATGTTGGAGAGAGTGAGGATGTGTGGAAACTGTAAGAAAGAAAAGGTTCTTGAGCTGCCAGTGGGATGTTCCTGAAATGTCAGACAGCAATGGGGAGATGGAGATGAGAAGAAGTTTGTGAAATGAGAAAACAGCTGGAAAAGGCTCCCAGGAGGCTGCTCCATGGCAGCCTGTGGCCCTCGCAGCAACTGCAGGACTCTGCTAGGGCACACATGTGCAAGGACTTCAAAAAAATAAAAATCTTTCTAGATTATAACCTTTGACAGTGTTATTAACTCCTCTTGCATGTGTTAAAGGGCAAACCGAGGCCCTTCTTTTGCATATTTTTTGACTGATTTGGTCTGCAAAGATGTGACTGACATTTAAATGCGATTTGAAACTCGGTGCATAACTCTCCTGATGTTACTGGTGAGGATGGGGAGGATGAGCTGTTGTGGTTCAGACTTCACTGTGTACTCAGGAAAGCAGCTGTGAGGATCTCCAAGTCCAACAAAATGCTGCTGCATCAAGGCAGGTTTTGTTGTAGGAGAGAGAAAACATGGTTTCTCTTGGGATTTTGTCCTGCAGGACCCATGTGAGCAGCTTTCCCCCCACGGTGGGCTGGTGGCTGTGTCCTGGTGGGCTGGGCAGCAGCAGCGTGGTGTGGGTGGCTGCAGGTGGATGTGCTGCCCTTGTGGTTCTGCAGGGCTGGCTGGAATTGCCATCCTTGGAGGGCAGGAGGAGGGTGAGTAATAGGAGACACAATGTTAACTCGTGTCTGTCTTCTCTGCCCAGTGTGAGCAGTGTGCAAATGTCACACACTTGGGAGTTAAATCCATCTTTCCATCAAACTTGGAGACTTTTTTTTAAGTTATTGGAGGTACAAAGGCATGTGCAGCTGGGCAGTGCTTGTGGATGTCATGACTGAGGCGTTGTGAGAGACGGCCTGAAGACCCTCAATTTTGTCTCACGTTTTTCGTCGTGGAGACTTTGGGGGGGAACAAGAGGGAAACCTCAAGAGCTGATGTAACTGCTACCAGAATGGCCATTTTTGCCCAGGTGTGTTTGCTTGGGAACAGAGTTCCCGGACATACATCCTGCTGAAACAATGGTAGTCGCAGCACGCTCCACTGCCCCTGGATTCTGTACCACCTGTGCCTGAGGTGTAGCAGGACAGCTTGCCCTGTTCTCCTCCTCCCTCACATTGTGCATGGGCCTGGACTCCATCACGGGACTTCTCCCCCCTCATTGTGCATTGGGCCCAGACTCACGAGATTTCTCCCCCACTCTGGAGAACTCTATATTCTGCCTCAGAAGAGACCCCTTTTGAGGACCTCCCCACAGGAACGAAATCCATCAGCTCCACGAGGGGAGCAGCGTCGATCGATTGGCCGGGAGCCACGAGGATTGCCAAGGCGGAACTGTTGGATTGCTGCGAGGATTCCGTCTCTCTCTGTGGTAATAATCTCGTCTTTCCTATCTCTCCTTTTCTCTCTTGTTTTCATCTATATAGCTTTCTTTCCTCAGTTTCTTTTCTTGTTATTGCATATCAGTTTTGGTGGGTACATTGAATAAAGTATATCAGTTTTGGTGGGTACATTGATATTGAATAAAGTATACTGATTTTGGTTAAAAAGCATTTTTTGTCTCCTTTGTGCTCTGAGATCTCTACGAACCCAGTTCATTTTGAACGGGTCGTAACAGGCATCTTCCTATTTCTAGTGTTGATGTGGAGTCCAATATTCACTTCAGTTATAGTGTTGCAGCTTTTGTAACTTAGGAGAAACTGCTCTGCTGGGAGAAAAAATAAAGTGAGCTGAGGGGTTTTAGACATACATAAAGTAAAAACTGAAGAAGGTAAGGTAGTGATTTGCCTGTAAGACTTCATGAACATCACAGTTTTCCAAATGCTTTTTCACATGATTTTGAAGTATTTTAACCTGAAGCAATGTAAGCTTGATAGATACACTTGACTTCCTATCAGTGTTCTTGGCATGGCTTTTTATTAACTGAGCCTATGGCATCTTTAAGGAACATTCTCTTACTTAAGATCTGCTCAACTGCAGATGGAGGCAGCTTTTGTGAAAGGGAGTTATTGTTAATATGTGATGATGAAGTTATGTTAATATATGATAATATGTTAATTTGTTAATAAGGAATGATGTTGAAGAGCTTTGTCTCAGCTAAGACCAGGAGGAAATTCATTTTTTCCTCTTCCTTCTTCTGTATTTATTACATCTTCTCTATATCCAGTTTGCTTTTTCATCAATACCGTTTTAGAAACTTTTAGAAATAATGGCCACATTCACATCAAATTTGGAATTCAAAGGTTGATAGAAACTGCTCCCTCAGCTTACTTGGGAATCTCAGGAAATCCAGCTGCTGTTGGGTAATGCTTTGTATGCTGTGAGAGACCCCATCCTTCTCATGGGGAGCAAACAATAGATCCTGGCAGTGCATGACTGCTAAAACATTACTGAGCTAGCAAAATTCAGACTAATGTCCTGAGCTCCACTTCAGCATTTTCAGTTATTGCAACCTGCAGCACAGGTAACCAATTTTGCTGTACAGTCACATTGGATTTCCTGCATAAGCTACACACTTTTAAGAAACTTTACCATAGCTGGTAATTACCAAACCAAACAAACAAAAAGTGCATGTGTACTTATTTTATGGACTAAATGTTTTCTTGTTGTGTGCTATATCTGTACCAGTTCCCATGAAGAGAATAATGATTTTTGGTACCTCTCTTGGCTGGGCATTGTTACTCATTAGTCTGAACTTGAGCTGTGTTTAAGCAGGGCTCATTTCCCTCCCGTGTCTGCGTTGCTCCTCCTGCGCTGCTTTTGCCAACCTCTCTGGCCAGGTGCTCTCTTACTTGTCTGGGGGGACAGCAGTCCCCTAAAAAGGCATTTTTGGGCTCAGAGACCAGCTTGCCTTGTGCAGCCATCCCCAGCCTCTTGACCTGAGCAACAAAAGAGCATCATTTCCTCTACACTGGTTACACCAGCAGGACCCAGTCTCGCTTGTGCTTGTCACCATGGAAGTTCTGGCAGAACGGAGGACCTGAGAAACCTCTCCTGTAGCTCCTGGACAGTGGCAACACAAAAGGAATCCTTTCTTTAAATGTGAATGTATGTACCTTTAGGTTAAAGAGTGAGCTTATGAAGTAGAGGTTAAAGCACAGAGTCCTACCCAGACAGTTTTTTGTATCTTATTTTTTTTCTTAATGCTTGGGAATAGTCAGCACAGCCAACTTCCTCTCCTGGTTAAGGAGGGACTGCTGACCTTTGTTCCTAAATACTTCTGTGCACTAGCTGGCAACTCTTCCCTCATCTTGCTTTTTGAACTTTTGGGCTTAAATAGATCAATTTCCTCTGATCCTATTGTTTATGAAAGTGGGTTTTTTTTGTTTGATTTTTTTTTTTTTTTACTCTATTTCACCCCAAGTCTCTTTAATGTCTGAGAGAAATGTGGCCTGCCTGACTCTTGGGGTCTATCCAATGTTTCTCCTATCTGTGGTTCTGCTAAGATTTCTTTGCAGTCTTTGGCTATTTCATTGTACATGCATTCCTGGTCTGTTTTAGCTCAGAACCACTTCTTACACAGGCAGTCTGAGCACCCTGAGTATTTGAAAAGAAATAGTAAATAGAAATAGAAATAGAAAGAGTTGGATAACACTGTGTGCCAAATGTGTCTGTGTGGCTGAAGCCTTTCCATGGATAATGCATATATGTTAAGAGGAGAGGCCTCTGCTGCTTTAAAATTAAAAACTGGTTTGTAGCAGAGTAAAGCTCCTCTGGTTGTATCCTAGATGGTGCACTAATTGGGAATGAAAGCATTATGTAGAATAAATAACAAAAATAACATCTTGATAACACCTGTCTGCTGGTACATTAGGGTATTGTGCTGGGAGGGCTTTGAAGAAACAGGGCACACAACTTTTCACAGCTACACTTTGTACTCCAGGTAAGTCTAATGCAAATGAGGGAGAAATTGGTGGCATTAGACTAATAGCACTGCTTAGTCTGTAATAGTCTCTACTTAATAATGACTCAGTAGTTAAAATTTTCAGATGAAGGCTGAAAACTATTTGCTCCACAGGAGGCCTCATGGCTTTGTGTCTTTTGTTTTCCTAAGATGAATATTCAGGCTAAGACAAATCAGGGAGTACAATGAAACAAGATAAGCACCTAATGCTTCCAGGAGAAAGATCACTCTCTGGCATAAACAGCAGTGGCACACAGAGGGTTCTTGAAATTACAGCATGTTGATGTGCCTGTGTAAAATAAATATAGGCAAATTTAAGTCCAATGCCTTCTGTAAGAGTCTTATATCTAGAATTCTTCTCCCATAGATATTCTTCCAATCACCTTATGTGGAAATTTAGGTCACAAGATGGACTGATTCCTTTTGCCAACATGTCCAGCTCCCACCTCAATGCTATGAGGAAAGCCAAGAGACAACTCAATATTTATTTTTTATTTCAAGTCAGGCACTGTAATCATAATCAACAGTGGAGAACAGAAGCATAGCCCAGTTGGCTTCTAATTGATACTCCAGATTCAAGTAAAACAAATTTCTAAACTAGCTCAACTCCTGTTGAATGAATGACTAAGGCTCCAACATATATCCTGCCTGTGAGGTGATAAAAGGCAACACTCCTGGTTGCCTTTCCATTTGTGATTTGTCCATGGTGATGACAAACTCTTTTTAGCTGAGTGCACTGCTCATGGTGCAGGTTCCTGTCAAGGTGAATTTGATTCATTTTACCTTATTGCACCAAAGTTTAAATCATGTCATTTCTATCCGTGGCTATATGTGGTTGATTTGTGGTACATGTCTAACTGGAGAATACATAACATAAGATTGATTACAATAGCATTTCTAAGAGTGTAATGATAACTTTTTATGGCTTTCATCTCTGTCATTGTGCTGGTGTCACAATGCTCTGAAACGAGTTTGGGATCTCACACGTCACACTACACAGGAAAAGAAGGTGGGGAGAGGAGCAAAATTAAAAAAAAAAAAAAAGAAATCACAATTCTTCATTAGGTTTGTCTGCAATGTAAAACCTGTCAAAATAAACAAATGTTTCAGCACACCCTACAGAAAATAAAACATTCAAGCTAGCTCCATAACAGGCTGCCAAGAAGGAAACTGAAACCTGCATTATTTGAGCATTAATGAAACGTCAAAGATACGTGGAGATTTTAAGTATCTGGATTTTGAAAGGTTGGTTTTCATGTTGGCTTTGATGTGGCTGCATGAGGTGTGATTTCTGCCTGTGACCATCTTTTCAGGTACACAGTGATTCCTCTTTTGAAATCTGTGAGTGATTTGGGTGCACATTTGAAGGCATCAGAAGTACTAGGATTCTTCAAAACCTCTGCTATATGGCCTGCGTGGGTTTCTTGTACTGACAAAAGAGCTCAGTGACATTTTTAAAGCTGCTTAAGGTCTGTGGGAGCCAGCATTCAAATCTAAGTAGACAAAAGAAATGCCAAGTAGATGAAAATTAAAAGATACCATAGAAATTCAGTAGCAGGTCTGGGAATGTCTCTAATTTCTGGGTTCCTTGATTCCTTCTCTTTAGAGGCAAAGAAATTTATGGTATCCTTTACTTCTCCTTGGCTATGCTATGTCTCTTTTTTTTTTATTTTTTTTTTCTAAATTTCTTCTGAATAAAGTGACCCAAAGAGAGAAAAAAAAAAAAAAAAAAAAAAAGTTTGTCAAGTGTGGAATTTGCCTTTGGTCTGAGTCGTGGGGGAAAAAGGCAGTGCTCACTCCAGAAGGAAGAGAGTAATTTGATATTAAGGGAAATCAAATAGAACTCAACAGGCTAAAGATGGATGCTCTGTTTAAGGAGAAATCCTAAAAATGCCTCTCTCCTTCTATAGCTGATCAGGTTAAAGATGGATGCTCTGTTTAAGGAGAAATCCTAAAAATGCCTCTCTCCTTCTATAGCTGATCAGGTGCATAAAGGTCCATTAAAAGTGTCCCAGTGTAAATGGGCTCTAGATATTCAGGGATCTTCCTGGAGGGAAGGTCTTGTGACAAACTGGATGCTTTCTAAGTTATATTTCCAAGTTTGCATCTTTACTTTTCCCTTTGTTTTCCACCTATATGCTGCGTGTTCTTGGAGGACAGGCAGATCTTTGCTGATGACCACAGCATGTTTTATTGAAACCACTGAGCTTACCTCCTGTTTTCCTTTCCTTACGAAGTGGAGTGAATAATTTTCCCTGCATAATCCTGATAGCTAAAACAATGGAAGCTCCTCTCCAAAGAATGGACTAAACTCCAAATGCTGTTGGGCTGAAGGTCAACACAATCCTGGCTTGTGTCAGAAGCAGCGTGACCCACTAGGGAGTGATTGTCCCCCTGAACTGGGCACTGCTGAGGCCCCACCTCAAATCCTGGGGTCACTTTTGGGCCCATCATGACAAGAAGGACAATGAGGGGCTGGAGCGTGTCCAGGGCAGGGGAAGGGGCTGGAGCCCCAGCTTGTTAAGGAGTGACTGTGGGGGATCTCAGCATGGAGAAAATGGGGCTCAGGGGAACCTTCTCACTTCCTACAGCTCCCTGACAGGATAGGAGGATGCAGCCAGGTGGGGAGCAGTGGCTTCTCTTGAGTAATGAGGAATAGGACAAGAGGAAATGGCCTTAGATTGCACCAAGGGGCTTTAGTCCGGTATGGACAAGAATTTCTTCATTGAAAGGGTGGCACAGCTCCCCAGGGCAGTCTCATCCCTGAAGAGATGTAAAAGACACGTGGATGTGGCACCTGGGGACACAGCTGAGCTTTGGCAGTGCTGAGTTAATGATTCCACTTGATGATCTTGGTGGAATTTTTCAACTAAAACGATTCTGTGATTCCACGAAATGCAGGTGCTGAGGTTGATTAACTGTGATGGGAACTGTGATTTTCAAATGTTCTCTGTAAGCATCAGGTGCTACTTTGGCAGAATCCTCTACTGCTCTGTTCCTGATCAGCCCTGTGGCTCCAAATACCAGCAAACCACAAAGGGGGTAGCAAGATACACCTTGTCAAGGATCACTCAAATACAGTGATCATGTTTTTACTCAGTGTTAACTGGGCCCTCCTGTTTGTATAGCAGTGTTTGCAAGTACTACTTATTAGCTGGGTAAGTTAATTAAGCTCTTGAAATAATATGTACAATGCTTCAAATTAAAAGCAGATTTGATTTGTCCTAACCACTGCACAAAGGCATCAGGGACTGGATTGCCATTCCCTTTGAAGATACAATGATCAGAAAATCACCCTGACCATTAATTGAGTGCTAATGGCAAATATTACTATTTGGAACTAATTGCTGGTTGGTATATAAATATATGTATATATATGTATATAAATGTGCTCCCCAGGCATTTAAAAAAAGCATCTGGTTCCATAAATACTGATATTGTTATATATCTGTATATATATAATAGTATAAATATATATATAAAATAAACATATCTATATATACTATAGATATAAATATATCTCTATATATTATAAATATATACCATAGATATAAAGATATCTATTGTATTATATATATCATATAAATATACATAGTATATATGTATAGATATAAAAAAATCTAAGATACTTTTCCTAGTTGTTTTCTAAAATTCTGCAAAGTATTCCCTGAGAGCTGCTTCCTGCTATTAGTGGGGTTTCCCAACCAGGAATTCTTAGAAGAGCTGTTCTTGTTGAACTTTTAGTTTGTATACATTTTAACTGGTGTTGCCATCAGTATGTAGATGCTGCTTCAATTTAATTGGAACTTGTTTTTTGAAAGAGGAGGGAATGAGTAAAAATCTGTTTTCACTGGCTTAGTTCATGCTGATAAACAAATTAAATCATTTGCTGTCCTGAACACAGATAGGAAGAAGATTGAGTATTCTTTGTACTTTGTGGCCAAACAATTCTGAAGTATGCATCAAACTGCAAAAAAAAATCTCTATTTGAAAGTACTGACCTAACTCGTCTACCTTGTACCTCCCACCTTCTGCCAAGGACTTTCTGAGCCTGATCAAGGTGGGCTGAGTGCCCACTTGGCAAACCATGACCTTTGCATGGCAGAGCATGCATTGTCTCTGAGGAGTCAGAGACCTGCAAACTGCTTTTTGTTGCTGGGGACTATGGCCAAGGATCTTTCCAAAGCCACAGGAAAACTTTTTGACAGTTGATGTTGTTTGAAAGTTAAATGCAGCACCAAATGGGAAGGTTGGGCACGGAGGGCTGGATTATGGACAATTATATTGTTCCAGGGAGATCTGGGGATTGATGCTTGGTTTTGATTAAATCTGTTCACTGATCAAGAAAAATTAAGTTCTACTTGCCCAAATTATTTATGGTATGGACCACGTGTTTTGCATCACATACTTTCTCTGGTCACTGAGTGATAAATCCATGTGATAGAGGTCTCTAGAATGCATGGGAGTTGCAGTAGGGAGTGAAAAAAGGTAAGAGAAGGAATAGGGCAGAAAGTCACACTTGACAAGAGGTTTTTTGTTTGAATGCTTTGAGAAAATAATCTGAGCAATGTCCCATACAGTTAAAAAAAAAAAAATCAAAGGCATGTTTTGCAAATATCTGTGTGATTTTGTAGCATCTTTCCAGCCTGGTGTGCAGTGTTTGCATACCTGCCTGTGCTGCAGGCCCTTCAGGAGGCTGCTGTAATTGTCCCCTTGGGGACTGGTGGTGTGCAGCTCTCTCCTGAATCGCTTCATTGAGCACTCTGATGCAGACTTCAGCTGCTCTCCTCTAATTACTGATGGAGAGGGGAGGAACCCTCTGAATTTCAACTGAAGAGCTGATCTCTTTCAAGCTAAGCATCACTTCACAGTAAACTTGGTTACTTTTGTTTTGTTTTGCTTATTTTTAAAGAGAGAAGAGGAAAACAGTGGTATAACATTCCCCTAGTAAAGGCAACACTTTTTGGTCCTATTTTCACTGTGCAAGTTGGTAGGAAATTGAGTTCAGAGTACTGAGGACACAGTTCAGGTGTTTTGAACCCTAATGTACCTGATTTACTGAGGGAGAATAATGAAGCAGAATAGCCTCAACTGCTGGAATAGTTTCACTCTATTGAATTGCATCAGTTTTAGACAACCAGGTTTGAACTGTGACATGTGAGATGGGATGTTGTAAATAGCACGGCTGTGTGCCCAGCACAGCCCCCCTCTCCATCCTGCCTTTCCCTCTAAGCCTTTCCAGCTTAGAATTCAACACAAGCTTCTTTCTCACCAGTGAGAACGAATTTTGATAATCCTGAAACGTCTAGGCATCTGAACTCCAACTCTAAGCTGCCCAAGCCTGAGGTGTATCTTTTTGGAATTTCCATAATCTACATTTTACACGACCTATGCAGTTCATGTAGTAGTTTGTTTCCAATTAAAATTTTAAGTTGTAAAAAAGGTACCAGAGAATTTGCAGTGATTCTACGAGAGATAGGAGAACTAGTTCAGGCAAAATAAGATTCAATTCTAGCGTGGGTAGGTTTATGGAATTGTAGGGTTTTAGTTTTATTCTCACACTCCTCTGTAATTCCTAATTTTGGACAGAACAGATGGACTGAAATTCTCTCTCTTCCCTTGTTTCCCTTCTGGGAGAAAACATGTTTGCAGGGACAGATTCACTGGTATAATTGAGGCAGAGAACAGGTCTGCTGCATTTCTGACCAACTGAAATCCAGAATAAAACAAGAAAATAAGGTTTACGTATTTTAGCCAAAGGAAAGAATATATCCCATTAAAATACTAGCCAACATAGGTGTAAATATCAAGTCATTAAACAAAGGGGATCGATACAGATGTGTTGAAAAATGCTGAAAAGAACAAAGAGGAGTTCTCCTCTGAGGTGCCTTAGAAATTCAGTGCTGGTGATGTGCCTGTATCCCTGATCAGATGCAAATGGGGTAGGTCTGGGTTTATCTGAGCTCTGACTGAGTGCAGGGCAGCCCATGCTGCTCCAGGAACCTTCCTGGACGTGCAGATGTGCAGCTCCTGCACCTACACAGAGGCTCCAGCTCAGGTGCAGGTGAGCCCAGGAGCTCCTGCCTCCAGACACAGATGACTGCTCTGGCCAGGTGGAGCAGTGCCCCTCCAGCTACAAACAGAACCAAGCAAACCCAGTTCATCCGTGAACAGAGCCCTGCCAGGTGGAGTTGCAGAGCTGAGGTGTTACAAGTTGCCAGAGAGGTTGGGATGTAGCACAGCTCAGGGCTGCAGGAGCTCCTCAGCCCCACAGGCGTCTCTGACCTGGTGGCTTGGCTGCACTGCCAGCCGTAACAGTTGGGATTTATCTGTGGCTGTGACAGCAAACACTGTCAACCCCAGAATGCTTTTAGCACAGCCACCCACTTTCCGTGGGAATCCCCTTGGTCACAATAGACTCAGGCAAAAGTTAAGAGCATTTAGCTTTTATAATGCTCTTGTGCAAACACCTGGAAGTGAGATCCTTGGGAGGACTTCTAAACAAACCAAGCTGGGCTCAGGAACTCTCTGGAGCTCACTATACTCAGAGGCTGAGAAAGGAGTGGAAGGAAGTGTCAGACAGGCTGACACTGCTCCTGTTTGTGCCTGGCTGTCTGCTTACAGCTGGCACTGGAGGCAGCAGGCTGGGCTTGATGAACCCTTGCCTGAACCAGGATAATAAATATATCTTTGCTCATTGCACAGCACAAAAGGCACTACAAGGTTGAAATCCTGAAAGGCAAGCTCCTTCCAACTACTGGATTTAAATTCTGGTAAATGCCCATATACGGCAGAGAAGGGAATAATTATTATATAGCAACTCTTCTAGGTAAGAAAATTATTTTATAATCCCTTTAATATCTCTGCTTACACGCTAGCCAGCTGGCTTGCTTACTGCAGGTAAAAGAGGCTACTCTATTCCTTTAACAACTTGTTTTCAATCAAGCAAGCTAGATTTTTGCAAGATCAATATGAGATGAACAGAAAATATTTGATTACCTCAGGAGCTGTCAGTGTCTGACTTTTTTCTAAGCTGACATAAATAACATCTGGGGCAACAAATGTACATGCTTCTGCTTTCTATTTCTGAACATTATTCATGGACTGAAACTTAGCTTGAAATTGAAACAATAAGAGTTAGAATTCTGGAAAAGCACCACTTCAATTTGGAGCAGAGAAACACCAAGCTGCCAGCTGGAATGAAGATTCTCAGCACACAGAAGGCAGAGAGCATGTGTAGCATGATGCAAAGTACAGTGAAACTTGCTTGTAAATCACAATGCCTTTTAAAATTCAAGTCCTTCTCCCTGGCAGAGTAGAATGCTGCTGAAGTATTGCCCCATGCCTGAAATTATAGCACCTAAAAATATTGCTGTTTGTTCGTGCTGTGAGAAAGGTGAACCAGGCAAATTGTCTGAGAAGAAATTGTGCTCTCCCTCTGGGGTGGGTGCTGCAGTCACTTCTGCACCTGGCTCGTGCCCCATCTAGACAAGAATTCTAAAATTTCCAAGTTCTTTAAATATCAGACGTTATTACTAAACCTGAAATGGCTCATGAAAGGTTACTGTCTTCACACCTGCTCTACAAGTGGTTGTGCTTCTGCTTGGTAAGTCCTCAGAGCAGGAACAACAAGAATACAATCCTACAATTGTGTATTGTAGTGTATTTCAGAGCACACATCCTGTGCTCTGAAAGTGCCTTTAAAATGCAGCAGTGTTTCCTACCCAGCAATTGTCCTCAACAACCTCTCGAGATCTGAGCTATTAACTACCAGTGAATGAGTACATGTGCTGTGGCCTCTAACCTCATCTTTGGGTTATCATTTCTGTTATTTCTTTCAATAACTTTGCCAGTTCCTTTTTTTTTTTTTTTTTTTTTTTTTAGCTGCCACTGAGTTGCTGGTTTTTTTTGTTGTTGTTTTCCAGAGCTATGTCTCACATTTTTGGGCTGTATCCCCAGGATAGAAATACTTACCTTTTCTTTCATATCTCATGTGCAATTTGTTGGCTCTGACAATTCCTTTCATTCTGAAAAATATTGCTTTAGAGAAATCAGTTTTAAAACCCAGCAGCAACTCAGACTATTTTTGTCTGCAGTCATTCCAAAGAAGTACCAGTTGCCAACTTGTCTCAACAGTAATCAGCACCTCCAGGTAATGGCTCCTGACACACTTTGGTACAAAATGTTGCTGAAAACTCATGATCTGGCTCTTCTTTTTAGGCAAACAAAGAAAAATGCTGGAGGAGAGAAAAGATGGAAGAGTTTACTTCCTCCCCCTTGGAATGAGAGCTGTGAAAAGGGATGAGGAGATGTCAGGGTGGGATCCTGACCTTGCTGGGGGTGAGCACAGGGTTACTGCTGTCGTGTCTCAGCTGTCACCTTGAGTTAGGCTGCTGGGCCATGGCACACTGCCACCCACACTCGGGTATGCTTTGAAGTGAGCAGAATAGAGGTGGTTCAGCTTCCCAGGCACACTAGCTTGGATAATGTCAAGGAGGGGGAAAAAAGGGAAAGAGGCTTGCTTGTCAGTGTTAAGAGAATAAATAAAAAATTAGCTAAACCTTTCCCATCTGCTGTGCCAATAAATTTAAAACTGACCCAGTGGTTTTTAACCGCTGGGTTGTTTTTTTCCAGGCTTTTGAGTGCAGGTTTTTAAAAGTCCTTTAAAATGCAACTTGTGCAGGTGGGGAGGCAGGGATGCAATCAACTTTTCTCCCTTCTTGCCAGGAGGCAGCTGAGGGAGCACACACAGCAGTGCCTGCAGTACCTGTGGGGAAGCTGTGATCACTGACCCCACACAGCCCAGCTTCCCTGAGTGTGGGGCTTGTGGAAATGCTTCCTCATCATTTTCATGGGACAAAGCTGTGGCCCCAAGAGTCTCAGAGCCTGAAGCTGAAGGCACTTCACCTCCACAGCAATGTCTGGCACAAGGAGGTCCTTCATTTTTGGTCTATTATTCCAGGCATAATTTGCAATCAAATAAAAGCTATGGTTGAAATATTGTCGTGATGATGACTTATCTGATCCAATCTGAGCATGTTCTCCCTTTGCACGTGGCTAGAAGGTTATAGGCTTTTAAATTTTTAATTTTTTTTTAAATTTTCTTTTTAACTTGGGCAATTTCATAGAAAGCCTCTGAACTGGCTTTAAATCAGTGTGAAAGGGGTGGTCAGGGATATATTGAGTGCAGGTGATGCCTTAAGTTTCAGCTCTCATGTATTTCAGGTTCTGTGCTGCCCAGGGGTGCAGCTCTGAGCTCACAGTCAGGGTCACTCAGCTCTCTGCACACAGCAGGGACACAAAACAAATCCTTGTCCTGCTGCACACCAAGGACAACTTTCAGCCCAAAAGCACAAACAAGGGTGGCTGGAGGGAGGAACAAGAAGGATGGGAGCTCACAGCCTGGAGCTGGAATTGGACAATTAAACCCCAATATACAAATGAACCAAAACTGATCAAAGTGTGAGACCTCGTGACTGTTTGTCCATTTTGTGTCCATTTTGGGTCCACCTTGGGTGTAGCCCTGGCCAGGCTCTTGTCCTGCCCAAGGTGTACCCTAAAGGCCTTTCAATAAATCCCTACTTTATTCTCTGGCTCTGTCCAGTCTCTGTTTCAGCCCTCCCAAGGCATCAATCCCAGGTATCTTGGGGTGCAGCTGCAGGCTGAGCTCTGCAGGCAAGAAGAGTCCATGAGCTGCTGCCCCTTTGCACAGCAAAGGACATGGGACCTGTGGCCCTCAGGTGAGGGACACTGAGGTGGCAGCCAATGACTCCCCCACTATTGCACATCTGGACTGTGAGGGTATAAAATCCCAGGATGTGCTTTGTTCAGGGTCCCTCCTTGGAGGCACCAGCTTGAGGTGTGATTTTGTTATTTAGTTATTGCATCAAGATGAAATTATTGTCATGATCAGGACATCTGAGTCTCTGCTGTGGGAAACTTGGGTTTGAGCAGCTGGGGAAGCACCTGGTCTGACTGTGTGGGGTGTGGGGGCAGCTGTGAGGGGGCTGTGATGGAGTTAGACTGTAAAAACTGGAGTTTCACCTGGTTTTAATAGCTCATGATTTTCAAGTGAACTTGTATTTCAGTTTTTCTATGTTAAAAACTTTCCTGAAAAATTAGGTAAACCATGTTTCCAGGGGAACGTACACAAGAAAACCTTTTTATGCACCAAATAAGCTGTTAGAATAAAATGAAGCTATTTAGCTGCTTGCTTGGTAACAATTGTTCAAACTAATAATGTTCATTATATCCCAGCCCCAGCAAGCAATTTTGCAAAGACAAACCAATGCCTGCCTTGTGTTTGGACAAACCTCAGGTTTGAGCAAAACATAAAATTCAGCTGCTAAAGAGCAGCATACCTGGATCTAGCACTGGCAGAAGAGCAACACTTTTTCAGTCTGCTCTGGATCTCTTTTGGGGTGCTACACGTGGGATGGAGGAGGCTGCCTCTGAGGGGACAGCACTTGGTTTATATGGGAAACACAAAATTAATTTACCTTTCCTTTCCTAAATTCTATATATTTAGGGGTTTTTTTTGGGGTTTTTTCTGTGCTTATTGCACAGCTGTGAGTCTTTTTGCATCTTTGCAGCCCTCCATTTATTCCTCAGTGTGGTACTTTGTTTTTTGTTTAGCTGTAACCTGGTCGTCAGTGCTATTCCACACTCTGAAATCCACATGAGCATGCATTTTCTTACTGTTATTGAAAACTCAATTACTCTATTTTTATATCTAATACTAATGCCCAGGTATCAGATATGTCTGGTTGTTTAAAACTGAGTATAAGTTTAATAATATAAGCCTATAAGTGTTAGGGAATGGGTAGGAAATACCACACACAGGAGCAGTGGGATTTGTCTTACCTGTTTACCAGAAAAACATTAATATTAGGGGCAAATCATGGCATGAGTTTAAACTAAATCTCCTTTCTCCCTCATTATTTAATAATTATTTTATTTTCTTTGATTCTCTCTCTTTCTTTCCCAAGTTAAAGAACCAATCATGCTCTGGCCAAATCTCTACCAAGCCAAGAAAATTCCTTCTTTTTATCCTTCTTTGATACCCCAATGCTTCAACAGGACCAGTCTAAAATCCTTTGTTCTACCCTTGCCACCTGACATCTTCAAAACAGGATTTATCTCTGAATGTTTATTCTCCTCTGTTTTAATAGTGTAAATATTTGACTTTGCAGTTGTGATGTTAGTATAAACTTCACAGTAAAAACTTGGCTTAATTAAGACCATCAAAATACCTGTCAGCTTTGTGTATGTACAAGAGGCTGGGTCAGAGTTAGCTGCCTACAGGTGATGCTGCACATGTTTCAAGGGCTTTTTATTCCTTATGGCAGAATGTCTTTCAAAGGTGAATTTTCAGCAGGTACTTAGGTAAAATTAGATAAGAGGAAAGAAGGTTTATATTCCTCTAAGTACTGAAAGTTAGGTCTTATCCTAAAACTTCTTTAAATGTACTAAGAATATGCTGTCACATGTGGTGTGAGAAACACCAGAGCAAGTATGTCATAAATACAGCTGAATTTTAAATACTCTCTTTCTGCCTGCATTCATGTCAAAGCACACAAAAACTCCTAGAGGTCAATCTAAATGAAATAGGGATATAATCAATTAGCTTCTTCATTTACAGTAGTAATTGCTTAAAGATGAGAAAGAAGAGATCATCTTGGAAACTTGCTGGAAGTAGAAAATAAATGTATGGAGAGAAGTACATGGATTACTGTGACCTTTAACTGTTGTGTTTGATATTATGGCTAAATTTAATAATTGTCTTAGACATTTTTTTTATTCAATTAAAGACTTTATAGGATAATTTGCTGAGGGGCTGAAGGTTCCCCCCCAGGATGAGGCAGGCAGTGGTACTGAGATCTGGGTGAACAGAGAGCTGGATTGCAAACAGCAGCACTTGAGGTTTTGTACAGTGCAATGCCAGGTGCAACTTGATTTCATAAAACAATAACCCCTGGCTGATGGAGTGTAATATGGCACATCTTCAAGAATAAATGAGACAAAATATTCCAATTACAGACTAATCTTACTTCTTTCTGTCCTGAGCCAAGTGTTTGCCTCAATTGTTCAGCAACAAATTACCCCAGGAGCAGAGAACCACCACGGAGGATAACAAAGTGGCGTCTGCTCAGGGAGATTAACTGGTGATGGGATTCTCATATTAAGAGTTCTTGAAGGAAAAGAAGCAAACTAATTCACAGCAGATGAGACACTGATGTCTTGTTCTTTGTCTTCAGAGGAGCCTTCTGTGTGTGTTCACCAGGATTTTTTTGGAAGCTGCTTTTTGAGGATTTTTCTGTGCCTTCTGCACAACACATGCTGCAATAAAAAAAAAAAATTAAACTTATAGGAACAGTTTCATGGGGGCTGGGAAAATTTTTGAAATGTTGAGTTGTGACAATTAATGCCTGTATTCAGCACCCCTGAGAGATTTAATTAATGATCTGTCATTAACTCTTTCACGTATCTGTGTCATAAGAATCTGTTTCTTTTTCTCCTCTTTTGGATTGTTTTAAGACTGAGGCTGATTTTCCCTGCATGCTGCAGAGAGGAATTCATACAGAGGCCAAACTGAGATGCAGAGAGACAAACAATGCAGAGGTATTAGTTCCAGCCCTGCTGTGAATGTACATCTATTACTGTTGAAGAAGTTTTAGGGAAGAATACCAATGTCTGTGCTGCAGTTGGATTTACTCCTTTATACTGTGTTTGCCCCTCCACTCGCCCAGTAAATATTTTCTGTAGCTGCTCTAATGACAGCTTTTGGGTGCACTCTGCAGTCAGAGCTGGGCGTTCTTTGCAGCCATCCACAGCCTTCCCTGGGCCTTGGATGGACGTGGAATCCCTCCTTTGCTTCCAGCTGAATGTTGTTGGTCCACACAGACCCTCCAAAGGCTTTGCAGTGCTTCACAATGAAGTACCAGTTACTGCAATGATTAATTAGTTTATAAATATTTTCTGCAGCTTAACAAAATGTATCATTGCTGCATTGGAAAGAGCCACTTGACACTCAGTGTGTATTTTAGGCTATGAAGATCATCTGCAATTTTAAATGTGAAAACCACTCCACTGGAATATCTCTATGCAGATGGGAGACAAAACTCAGCCAAATTTTTCAGTGAGTGGTTAATGGTCATTGTTTTGAGAAATTCAGGGTTTAACCTAGCACAGTATCTAAGTGTAACACTTCACCTGTGCCTCCTTTATTATTAAACACCCAGATTTAGGTTAATTGAGCTGCTTTGCAAGCACAGACTGTTAAAGACAGTTCCTGACATCAGCTCTTTCCTTGCTCTGTGGAAAATATTCTCTTGAGAGACCAAGTAGGAATTTAAAATAAAGCCCAGCAACATTACATGGTCCTGACTTATTCCTGGGACAGCCTAAGCAGTGACTCCTGACGATTGTTTTCTTGTCCCTCAGTTTAAAAATGCAGATTTTGTTGACTTTATTTCAGGTTGAACTGAGCAGCATCCTTTAAATCCCTTTGGCTAACAGTTGCTGCCACAGCAACATTATGGAACACTGGAAAACACTGGAAGAAAGTGATTTTCAGAATATTAAAAGAAGCTCAGAGTGAAGAGGCATTGATGAAACGTGGCAGGTCGCTGTGCTTAGGAGGTGGCTGTTAAATGTGAATGTAAGGAGCAACAGGGTTTAATGAGGGGGCTTCTGTTTGTCTTGGAGGGTGGGATTATTGGTTTGCAGGTGCTTAGGCTGTGGATAGCTCTGGAGAGCACAGGTAAGATGCAAAACCAGAGGTGCTGATGGAAATCAAACCTTTGGAGAGCCACTTGTTCAAGTGCTGGGCCCCCTTGGGAGGGTGGTTCAGGTGTAGGAGCTGCCTTCAGCTGCAAATATTGATGAAAAAGCCTTGGTTCCTCCCAGACATCCTCCCAAGGAATGACTGTGCTGTTCCTTTCCCCCTGCCCTGTGAGCAGCTGGGTGTTCCTCCAGCCAGGATGGGCTCCAGCGCATTGCGTGTCCACTGCTGTGTGTGCAGAATGCCTGTGATGCTGTAAACTACATTATGAAGGTGTTTGCCAATGTTTTGAATTCTCAAAATGCCTCTTTATCCTTGAGACCTCTGCAGTCAGCCAACTGCTCCAGGCTTGGCCAGCCACGCTGGCAAATTGAGAGGCAGTCTCATTGTGGAAAATTTATTTTAACAAATCAAACTTGCTCACAAAAGCAAGTGACTCTTCATTTAGCTAGTGAGATATTAAGGCTAATATTTCAACAGCTTTGGAATTATGGCTTGGTATTCTTTTTTTTCCCCTCTGGATTAATTTAATGTAAAATTGAGCATTTTTGTAGTTTAGTTGTTGCAAAACTCCATGTACTCACTTTACAAAGTGTTTCAACAATCCACACTGATGTGAGTAACTCTTCCATTAACACTGTCTAAAAGGCTCCTGCTTGCTTTCTCCTTTCACTTAAATAAAAACCTGAGGGGCAGAAAAAACAAACACTCCCCAACACCAAAAAAACCCAAAACAACCAACCAACCAAACAAACCAACAAAAAACCCAAACCAAAACAAAAAAAATTCTAATTCATCGTCTTAACTGCTTTGAAAGTAGGGCATTTCATCTTGGGGCCAAGAAATGGCCCCCCCACCAAAAAAACCCCCCCACCCCAATTCATTTCTTTCCGTGCTTTCTGACAGGAAATTATTTCAAACTTGAGGTTTCCATAATGTCCCAGTGTTCAGGTGCTCCTCTAGAGCACTTCTGGTAGGTGATTCTTACTGGGAAGGTATTGTTCTGCTGGCTCCAATTTCTATATGGTAGAAATTTAGCCTGGATCTTGAAATCTTTCACCAGGTGCCAGAACTGTGAAAGCCAGGCCCTAAATCCAAGAGACTGCTCTGACCAGATCTAGAAATGTTCTGTGATGCTTCTCTTTGTTTCCTAAGGGCAAAGCTTCAAAAACCATTCCCCCAGCCTCTCGTAATGCCATAGGAAAGTGGGACAGAACAGGTACACAACTCATTACTTTGTAATGCCTTACTGGAGTGCAGATTTAAATGCATCATGTGGGTGAGGTTTTTTTAAGGCACTTATTTCTTCAATCATAAAGTTCTATTAATGCAAAACAGATTATCCTGTTGGATTGCAGGCTGTGTCCTAAAATTCCTATCAGAAGTCTTAAAAATGCATGATTTGTATATTTACAGAAAAGGAGAAGCCCTCCTGCTAATGCCCTGGAATGTGTGCCAGGTCTTCAGGGCATGCTACGTCATGTGGCCCCAAGAAGAAATGCCCTACTTTCAAAGCAGTTAAGACGATGAATTAGAATTAGCTGACGAGGAAACAATGGAGGAGACACAAGAACTAATTGCAGGGAGAGATGTTGCAGAAGTGTCTCTGAACTTGTACACTAGGGCAAGAGAGGCGGAACCAAACTCATTTGCACTTGCACATTATTAACCATCTTCTCGCCTTATGTAACATATCTAAATAATTTAAGTGTGCTCTTTATGTAACTGAAAGAACATATTGCTTGAAGCAAAGTGTAAGGGGTAGGGGGAAGGGTTTTGATAAAATGATTTCCTACCCCTTTAACTGTAGAAATGATAGCCCAAGTACTGTTTTTCCACCACTGTTTGAGCTAAATTTGAGTGAGATATTCATTGGAAAAGCCCTAGGAAATTCATGAGAGTTCCTTTGCTCCTTCCAACCTTAATTTGGGCTATGGCCATTATTAGTTTTGAGGAAAACTCAAAAAATCCCCCCAGTATGTTGGATTCACTGCACCCACTGTGTATAGTGGAGATCTTCCTTTCAGTGGCAGAAAACAGATCTTTGTTGAGATGCTTTTAATTTTTTTTTAATCAGATCTTTTGATCTTTCTTATCCTTTGCAATGACTTTGAGGACGGGTTAAGAATCAAGTCTGGCCAGGTTACACCTGAGAAGGATTGAGGTGGCCCCAGGGTAGCCAATTGGCTCAGATGAGATGCAGGTGAGGGCAATTAACTCTTGGGGCAATTAAAAACAGCTGGGACCTTCCCAGACCTTAGTTCCCTGTGGGTCCTTGACAAGAAACCATGCAGCAGCCAAGGTTGGTTTTCTTGGGTGTTTTTCGTACTTTTTTTTTTTTTTTGTGTTTGTATAAAGTTGTGTAGTTCTGCATTGTGGTCTTTATGATGGAAATCATCAGGAGATGTTTGCAGGAAAGGTTTATTTTTTTTAATTATATCTCTTATTTTTGTACTCAAATGAGCTGAGTAGTTGAAAGTAGCGAATCTATTTGTATTTATAGTAGCCAAGCAGAGGCACTGCAGAGCTCATGGTCTTGAGGGCCAAGGGATCATGGCTGTGGGAAGAGAATGTGATTTGTTATTATTTGCTGCAACTAAAACCAGTTTGAATAACTGATCAAAAGCACTTTATTTGTTGTGGTTTTGTTTTCTGTTTTTTTTTTTTCTTTGAGTCCTAATTTTAGGTTTTGAAGTTCCTCATTAGTAACATTAAAAGTGGAATGATGTTCTTAAGACATTTGCCAATTGCAGAAGCCCTTTTCTGTTTGCAGCTGTACAATGCAATGTTTCAAAGTGCTTTTCTCCCTTCTGTGGGAAATCTTAACTTCATTTAGTACACAGTAAACATTTATTTTTGTCCTCCTAGAGATAAAAAATTTGCATGCAAGGCTTTTGAGTTGTTCTGAAACAATATTTGTCTTGATAATTGGATGCATTTATCCAGTTTTGTGGGTATTTTTTCTTTTTTAAAAAATGGGTTGTTGTTATTGTTTTTCACTGAAGTCTGTCCCTTAAAGACTTGTTTACTGAGCCCAGCTTCTTAGTCTAAAATGCATTCCACCTTTGCAACACAAGCTGTGTGAAAGGAAAACTACAATATTATTTTTCCATCTACCCTGTTAAATCCTAACCTAAATGGGGTGCGTGTTGGGGGTTATTTGTTCCCTTTTTAAAGCTATTTCAACACCTGGTATTTACTCAGGAAGCCTGGAGGACTCATGTGGTTCTCAAATTGCTGCTCTTCTCCAAAGTTGTCTCTGTTGCTCTTTGGATGAGTGTGATGGACTGCTTTGCATGCCTGGGAAGCTTTGTTTCTCACCAGGCAGAATCACGTGCTGACACCTCTCAGGGAGTCCCATATGCCAAGACACCTGAGCCAGTCTTTAATGCCTCCCAGCTACATGGCAGGCCTGGAAGAACCTCTCTCAAACTTTCTCTTCTGTCACTTTGCTATTTTTAAGAGCTATCTTAGCAGCATGCAGAGATGAACAGACTACAGGAGTGGAGACTCTTATATATTCTTTTCAAGTAATAAATAAATAATGCATTCCAGGCTGTGCTACCAGCAGATTTTCATTGTTCCAACTTTATGCTTCTAGAGATAGTTAACTGCAAGTTCAAAAGTAGTTTTATAGTATTTCTGGGGAACAACAACAACAGAGAAAGACACTGAGAACTGCTGCAGGTTTCAGTTCCTGGAAGGCAACTTCAAATATTTGCATTTTTTTATGTTCGGAAAAGGGGAGTTAAAATTCTGAAATCACAGAGTGGCTTTCATAATGAGTAAACCTCAGCCACAATGGCCTCTCTAGAAGAGGAATTCTGGTCATTAATAAGCAGGATGGCTGTCTATTATGGTAGGCATTAATTTGTTTAGCTCCTCTTTGATGAGCTGAAGGTTGTTGGTGACTGACTTTTCTTCAGTGTCGGTATCCTCTGACTGCAGCAGTGTAATTTATATTTCCCACTTACAGAGGAGGAAAGGCACCGAAGGATGCCCAGGATCACTGTCTTGGTTGGGGTTTAGGAAGGTGTCATTAACTGGGAAGGGATGAAGGTGTGCTCTGAATCAAACCCTTCTCTGGGTAGTGAACAGGCATTGCACTGACCTGGTACAGGACAGCATTTGGCTTCTTATTCTAGGGGTGTCTACAGGCCTGTGGAGGGACAAGGGTCCATTTGCCACAGGGTTACACACAGAGTAAATGATTTCCATCCCAATTAATGTCCACCTGATAATTTGAAGTGGGGTAAGCATCTTTCAAAAAATTCTTTGGTAACTTTTGCTAGTTTAATAGCGATTGTAATTTAATTTTCACTTCACTGACTATGAAAGAAAGAAAGCAATGGTTTTGGTTATCAGAATTCTAGAGGTGTTTACCTCCAAATGCTTTTAATTCCAGTAGATTTGTTTTCTAGAGTTAAGAAATGATGGCCTGGCCACATGCACTGGGCTGGATGTGTATCACTGTATGTGCTCAAACACTTCCAGAGTTATTATTGAATACTTTCTCAGCAGCTATTGGCCACTAGCTATACATATAGAATAAAGGGATAACAAATATTTAAAGGCATTCTGATACACCCTTCTCTCTGCCACACCGGAGAGCAATCATTGCAAATGGGATTATGCAGCAATATAACAAATGTCATTTGGTTTCTGTCCTCCAGCAGTAATCAAATAGCAGGAAAGCAGAAAAACATTCTCTTGTGCATATGGGTTTTAACTTCCTTTTCTTTTTCTGTGATTACTGTTTCATTTTTTAATTTTTTTTCTTATGCAAAGGATGAGAAATGTATATACTTTCTTGAAGTGGTGTTTCAAATGATGGAATTCAGCATTCTCTTATGCCAGTGTTTCCTGTAGTTCTGCATTGGGGAAGTAAACTTAGATCTAGTAGGAGAGAACTCGGGTTTTGGCAGTCTAAACTTCTCTATGCACTTCAAATGGAACCACTTATTGTGATATCTGAGGAAGTATTAAAAATAAATATACTCCAGTGACCACATTAATGTTATGTCTAAATGTTCTTCAGCAACCTGCTGTACTTTGTCCTTATTGTTAGTTCAGTTTAGATGTGTTGGTTTGGGCAGAAAGCCACAAAATAACATTGGGTTGGTTTGTGTTTTATTCCCCTTTTATTCACCTATTTCTGGTTGTGTTTGCCAGCTTCCCTATGTAAGTGTCTTGTTTGGAAAAGGCTCCCCAGGCCATGTGTGTTGAGGAATGAAGAGGTTTGTGTGTGGGACACTGTGAAGGTGCCCAGGGCAGTGAGGAGCACCTTTGGCAAGCTCCCAGCTGAGACATGGGGAGGGGACGAGCAGGACCCTCCCTGCTGTCACCTCTGAGCTGTGTCAGCCAAGGCTCCTCCTGATCCCAGTGAATCCCTCTGAGCAGGGAGAGGAGGAAGGGCTGAAAGCAAACTTTGATTTTAGTTGGATATTTTAGAATTCACTATCAGTTTCTGTTTCTCTGCTCTTGTAAGTCAGGAAGATGGTGAGAGAATTGAGTACCTGCTCCCTTCCAGCGCTTCTGCTGTGTCACTTGCTTCTGCTTTCTCAGTTTTTGTGCCAAAGCATGAAAATTCCTGTGACAATGTTACCATTTTGCTAATGGTTCATGCCCTAGTGGATATCCTCCATTGCCCTAAAATATGCAATCATTTAATTGTCATTGCAATCCTATTATATTGCCATTATGGAACGTCTGGTGGGGAAAGCTATGAACATGTTATTAGTGCTGAAAGGGACAATTTACTGAATCTCACTAAATGCCATCACTTCTCAAAAATGAAACAAAATTACTTTATTATGCATGTCTTACTTTAATATTCTGCTCAGATAATGATTGGGAGCCATTGATCTTTTTCTGAGTGGAGATTTTTTTGTGCAATTTTTAGTTTGTTGCAACAGTAACAGTAATTTTAAGGAATGCTAAAAACTTGGCTTCTTCCAGCATCCTTCCTTATATTAAAAAAAAAAAAAAGGAAGGAAAAAAGGCATCTCTTGTTGAACTGGAGTTGTGAGTACAGATGTTAAAGCCTTTTGTTCAGTGACTCAAGCAATGTTCCTATTCGTAAGTTCATACAAGTGAATCAGATCTCTTCCTCCTGTAACTCTCTCTCCTTTTTGGCTCATCTCTCCTTGTATTTTTGTAGCTGTTTTGTAAACTCTTCAGGGCACGGAGTACATCTTAATGAGTCGTAGAAATAACATTACACTCTGCTCTGTACAACCTCACTCAAGGTCTCCAATTACAGCCCAAGCACAGGTAATTAACTCCCTGTGTGTGACTCTTGTGCTGAAGGAGGGTTGGTTGCACTTGAAGCACGTGCAACTTGTTGTCAGTGTGGGAGCTTAAAAATTGTAGGCTATTCCCAGGGATGGTTCTGTGAATTGGTGAATTTGAAATTCTTACTGATTCTAGAATTGCATTTCCTTCTGTGGCTGGCAAGTGAGGATGAGTGAATCATTCCCTCATCTTTGAAATTACCATTCAAAGAGCTATGGGAAATCCAAGGAAAATGTCATTGTGGAACAATATGGAGACCAACAGGGACTTCTGCAATGTATTGTAAATTCCAGAGGAAGAGCTATTTTAACCATAAGGAGAGAAAAATATCATAGAAGTCCTTTAATATCTTTATGGTTTGATGTCTTTGTAAGTGCACATAAAACAAACTGAAGAGTATTAGATGCAAATTATGATTAATAATTTGAGCTTGGGGGGCATTAAAAATAATAAGGTATGATAAATGCAGAATGTATCAGGATTAAGAATGCAGATATATGCTTACATTGCAAGTATGTCACCAAGCAAAGCAAGAATAGTCTGGTGTGAATTTTTCCTCTTTTTAATTCATGTGATATGTTAAGCTATTTCATATGGATTCTACTAATATATATATATTTAAATCTTAGATTTCTTCCTGGTAATTTCAAATTTGTAGTTCTGGGCCAGCTGATACAACACAAATAGAATTATTACTATACAACTTAGTTTGGAAAAGGGTTTTTGAAAAGCAGTTTTGAATTGCCTTGTGGCAATTCTCTCGTACATAAACTCATTTTAACTGCATAAAACCTACTATATTGCATCTAGAAACTGCAGTGAATGTGCATTTAGATGTTATGAATAACTGCAGTTAAGTAGGAATGAAACTGAAATAAATCTGAATTTTATTTGCACTTTCCCTTCATTTTAATGCCACTCAAGCTGCTGCTACCTTTTATTCTCAGAGTAACATAGCTGTTAAGGATAAAGAGCGTGTGTGTGTTTATCTGTGAAATGCTCAAGCACTGTTGGCCTACATGTAGCATGGTTTATAACCACAGAGGCTGTGCAATGAAATTTTGACTGCTGGACATTATTTTAAAGCTGTTTGCTCCTGTCATGGAAATGCACTACACAACACAAGACATGGCCGAGAAAACTGAATAACCACTTCAAAATTTAAGATTTCTGTGGGTGATAAGTGATGCTTATGCCTTGGCAATCAAGATGCTGTTAAAGGGTGTTGGGAATGTGCACAAGGGCTCGTTCCTGCAGACACTGCCTGGTTTGTTGTGTTGTGCTTTCAGCAGCCAGAACTTGGCTTTGTGCTGTGGTGGTGACCATAATCCCCCTCTGACACCCTGTGGGTGACCATAATCCCCCTCTGACACCCTGTGGGTGACCATAATCTCCACTCTGCTCTGCAGCCACAGCTGACTTGGAGGATCCTGAGTGACTGTGGGGAAATTTTCAAAAGCACTCAAATGGCTTGGTCAGCTTTGTGTCCTTTCTGAGCATGACTCACCTGCTCTGGAACTGCAGTCCACAGAAAGATAATGTGCTTTGTCTGCCAGTGCAGTCAACAGCCTCTGAAAATTTTACCATCAAAAATCCTGGTTGACGAAGGTTTGCTTGATTTATCAGGCTGTGATGGCTTTTATTTGCTTTCCTGCTGTTCTTTTTGCTGCCAACTCATTCAAATCCAAACTTTTGGACCATTTCTCTTCTGTCAACTCTCAACTTTTGTCATGCAAGCCACCCTGCACAATTACTGTCAGAGTGTAATTAAAATGCTAAAATAAGGTAGTAGGAGCCTGTGCATTGCCTGGTGGGCTTCTGCCAGCACCTAATGAATGAGCCCTCTGTCCTGAGCACATGGATGTGCTGGAAAAACAGCCTGAGTGCTGAACACAAAATCTCTTAGCAAAGCCATTGCAGTGGAGCAGTTTGAGAACCATGCTGCCCTTCCAGAGTGTGAACGCCCTCCTGAGGGGCTGGGACACAGCCTGGGCTGTCCCTGCTCCAGGCAGTGGCAGTGGTGGGGCTGTGCCTTTCTCATGCTGCTCCCCCTCGCTGTGGGTCCCTTCCCTCAGCACATTCTGTGAGCCTCTGGTTACCAAGACCGTTTCTGTAATAGTTTTCTCTCTTTTTTCCATCTTCTAATGATTAAATCTGCACTAATAATGATTCTTTGATTAGGCTGTTAATATTTCTATTATGGTGCTGGGAAGTATGACTGGATGTAGACGTTGCATCTCTTTTTGCCCATAGCAAGATTTTGAGCATAATTTCTTTGATCTCTTTTGGATTTACAATGGCACAAATAAGTAAAAAAATAGAGAAGCATGGAGCAGACTGCTGGCACGGAGGCTGACCAGGCTCAGGAGTTATCCCACACTGCACTGCTGCTCTGCCTCTTCTTTTCTTAGCTTTCAACTTGTTTTATCACACCTGCCTCCCCTTTCCCTTCTTAAAGGAGTTATCTCAAAGACTGAGAATTAATATAGCCTGGAAAATTTTTAATTCGTGCCCTAATTAATGAATATAATGTAATGTACACCTGTGGTGATAATACCTTTATTAGCATTGAAGCTGTTAGACATCAAAGCATTGTATCAGGCAAAACCATCTATTTCTCATTTAATGGAGTCACAATTCAAGTGTATTTTGTTAGAATGAAATCACATCATAACTGAAGCTCTGCACGGTGAGCAGAAATCCTTCCATCCCAAGTTGCAGGTTAATAATAGGGTAAGCTGTTATGTTCAGTGTGGCAACTGAAGTATTAGGTCACGATCCACATTTAACATCACTGAACACTTTCTGAATTCACTCGTTTTAACACTTGACAAGTGTCTTAAGAGGTAGATGCATTAATATTATTTTTACTTCATAAATAAGAGTGAAACAGTGTTCCCACCTCAACGTGAACAGCTTCACTAAAGAGAAAATGTTGCAGCTTTTGGAGCAATAATTAATTTCTGGTGTGGATAAACTGAGGCTGAAGGCAAAATAGTTTGTCTCTATCTAGTATTGTAAGTACATTACCTTTTCCCTTTTGAAATTGAAATCCTTCCTATTAGACCACAAGCAATGCTGAGGTTTCTTTCCCACAGCTTCTTTTGTTTCTTTTCCAAATTCCTCTCCTGTTAATCCTATTGTATAACAATTTGTTGAAGGTTTTTTTGTTTGTTTCTGATTCATCTCTTTAAAGTGGGAAGTTTTTTCTAGCTAAAAAAAAAATCTTGGGGATTTATTGTAGAAAAGCCTGGATGTGCTTACTTTGGCAAAATTCTCCATGATTTCATTGTTCTTTTTAAGAACCATGAAGAAAGCTGGTCATGTTCAATATTGCCTGCTCAGGCAGTGTCTTGTAGGCATGACAACAAGCATATGTTGTTGGGGAGGCGAATGCAACTGGCCTTGGAACTCATCCATCTCTTGAGACAGGGGTGGGAGGCGAGGGAAAGGTAACAAGGAATTTGTTGTAAGACAAATATAAGATGAACATTCCCATAAGAAAACAGTAAAGAAATTCCCAATATGTAGGGTTTGATTTTCATATTCTCTGGATCATGGTCATATTTATCTTCTGTCAGGAAGGATGAAGGGGCCAATAATGGTGGTTTCCCACTCTCCAAACTTCTTTTCTTTTCCTCCATGGATTCTTAGATTTATTTTTATCTTGGAGAAGCTGCAGTTTACTGGTGCAGTAGGTTACCTTTTATAGTTATAAAATTTAGGAGAGAGTGATATCCTTTCCATACAACTTCCAGAGTGCTCTCTAAAGCCTTTATTGCTGTAATCTTTCAGATTCAGTAAGAATCCTTGACCTTTGCTGGCTCCATTATTTTAGAGATGTTGCATGACTTTGATTCCTCTGCACTACCACATCATACGGGAAAATCTTTCGTTATGGAAATGGCATAACTACATCAAATAAACAAGTCCTGCACTCTTCACATTAAATGCTATAGAGACCTGCCTGCACTTAAGTAAAGAAGTAACTATTACTGCATTTTACAGGTAAAATTTGAATAGGCAGAGGATACTTAGAATGGAAATAGAGCATATTCCCAATGTACAGTCATTACTTATACAAAGTTAGTCTGTATTTAAAAAAAGGAGAAAAATGTGAAATCATTTATTTGAAAAGATGAAAATGCAACTGCCTTTTTTCTTCAAATTTTGCAAAGACCATTTTCACCCTGTTGTATTTTGGGGCTTGATTTAACAATCCAGAAATTCAGCCTGGCTCCCAGAATCAGCTCTTGCCACCTTTGAGGAAGGGATGTGGGGGTGGTTGTGAAGAGTTGCTGCTGCTCAAAGGTGATGTTCTCACCTTTGTGCTGACACAATGGCCAAAGTCAGAAATGCCCAACAGACCACACTACTAGGTTTCATTTAAACATTTGTTAAAGTATGCCTGTGTATCATGTCCAGTTAGATTGCAAGTATGAAGGGATGTGGTTTCATAGGAATGCAGCCTCTGAGGATAAAACATTTTAAAACACACATAAAAGGATGCTGCAACCCGATTAACATATGAAATTTCAGCAGTGGAGTTCCTTGAAGAAAATGAAGAAAAATGTTTGGAAGAATATTTAGAGTTTTCTGTTTTTACACTGTTCAACAGCTCTGTGTTCATTAACTGGCACATCCCTTCTAATTTGTGATCTCATTTGTACTGTGTCAACAGCTTTTAGCAGTGCCTCTCCACATTCTGTTTGCTTTAAAACACAGTTTCTGTAATCAGGGAGAAAACTGGGAGCAAAACCACCATTTCAAACCCTGCAGTCATCCTCATTACTGCCTCCTCCTCTGCTACCTGGCTGAGTTCTGGCTGGTTCCCCTGTGAGCTGGGGAGGTTCTGTGTGTAACATCCAATAGAACCCATCAGTGGGCACTGATATTAGTGAATCACTGCAGGCTTTGTGACATGGCAAATGTGTTCAGGAATTGACATTTTTTTCCTTTATGCTGCATTACCAAAGCAATCTCTTCTTTTGTGTTGTCATGTGATAAAAACAGGACTGGTGTGATATACAGAGGCAAATTTGGCAGTCTCTCCCCTTTTGCTTGGACTGAAAAGTACAATGTCAAATTTGTGCCTGTCCCAATGAAGGTGTTACCTGAAAGAGGGGACAGGGTGTTAGTGGATCAGACATAGATTAGGGTGTTATTGTTGTAAAAGTGTGTGCCAGGTATGACTTACAGATTAAGCTGGTTTTCCCAGTTTAGTTTAGTTTGCATTGTTCTCTTTATTATGTGTTTTGTAGTTCACTAATTTTGTAATTTTTTTATCTACCTCAGCACAGAAGGACCCTATGCAATGACAAAAATGTTTTCCATACAATTCAATGGTTTTTGTTGTTATGGTACAAAATACTTTTCCATCCATGCAATTTTTCTTTTTGCAGGAGGATGCCATTTTAAAATATTTTAGATTGTTCCAGCATGCCTTGTAATTTTCAATTACCTAAATCATCCCAAGTCATTTTACAACAAGCCCTAGTCCAACTAGAGATTTTGTCTCCTTTTTATTCCAAACTCTGCCTCAGTTACATCAGAAGCTCCAGCCCTATGAAATCAGGACTCTTGTCTTGCTTCTCAACAACTTTTAAAAAGTGTAATTTGCCTGCCTGAGGATTGCATTATTAGGTTTGCTGTCACCTTTTTAGTGCTCCTTCCTTTGCCAGGTTCATCTGTAATAAGTCAGAGTTCATTGATTATAGAAGCTTACAGATATACAGAAGAAGAAATTGTGAAGAGACTTTAAAAGTTTCTATTCCTTACAAGAGGAATGCCTTTAAATTATGAAGTATTATAAAGAACTTTTGCTCTTAGCATTAATTTTCCTAATCTCTCAGTCCCATTGACAAGGAGAATAAGAAGCAGAGGTATGACCTGGAACAGGAAGGGAGAGAGCCATCCCAGCCTATCTTTCTTTTGCTGCTTGATGTTTGGGAAGTTTACTAGAGTTCATCTAAACCTTATTTAGGTCACCATCTGATTTGCTGCTATGATAAACGAAGAGGTACAATTCAGGCCATTTCTCCCACATGTTTTTTTGCATGCTGCATCCTCTGGCGGAGCCTTGCAGTCACTTAGGTGGTGTGGGAGCTTTCAGAATGTAAAACAACAGGAAAAAAGAAAATAATAGAATAAAAAGCATTTTGTTCTGTAGTTAGCTGAAGGATTGGATAGGAAAGCTTGAGATATTAGTAACCTTCGAAGGAATTAAAATCAAGCAGGAGGGCCTGGAAGCAGCTATGTGTGTAATGTAGCAGCTCACACAGTTCTGCAGCTATCAAACGAGCTCTGTATATAGTTGGTTAAATATTTTGCTTTTAGTCTTCATTGTAGCCATCTACTTCCACAGTGCTCCTTATTCCTTCCTGTCGATAAAATGGGAGGAGAGCCTTGGGGCACAGTGAACATCTCTGTGGACTTCTCCAGCTGCTGGTGGAAGGACAAGCTTGTACCGATGTGGAGTGAAGGGGGAGCTGAGCTGCTCCTCCAAAGCACAGCCCCCTCGCCATGGTGTTTTTCACCACAGTGCCCTTATTGAAATTTGTGTGGGTGATGTCAGTTTAATAGGCTCAGCACTTTTAGGGGACATTGACAGAAACTAAATTGGAAAAATGCAACAAATGTTAGGCTTTAGCAGAATATTGACTTAATACAGATTGAACAGGGAAGAAAAATATTGTGTGGTGTGCACCTTGAACTTCGCATTGTCTCATTAAAGACTCTGCAATGGATAACACTGCCTGCCTGCCTTGCCCTCAGCTGCAGACCCAGCAGATCATTCATGTAAGGAGTAGTAATATACCACTCTGTGGCACCTCACTGCAACTGCCACGAGGTATTTTGGAGATCTGTTTTTATTACTTACCAAAATCAACACTCCATTTATTTCTGTGTAACTGGTTTTTTGCTCCCTCCCCACATTACTGTGGCCCCACATCTATTTCTTATTCATTTGTTTGACCCAAATTTCTTTCTTGTATACAGCAGACAATCCCTTGAAACCCTCGGGTCCCCAAACCTGGTGTGTATTTAGCTGCAATTGCCTTTTTCCCCTTTTAATGTTGTACCTATGAAAAGTGAGTCAGAAGAAACATTAGTTTGTATCAACGAGAAAATTTTGCCTGCCATCTGGAATAAGTGGTTTGACTGAAAAATCGAAAACTGGGCCACTCAACTTAGATTTTCACAAGAAAAAATACTAATTCTCAAAATATGAGCTCAACATTCCATTTGACTTTTTCAGGCTTGACATGTTTTGTGTCATTAAATATGAGTATCTTGTTTAGAAACATATAAGCTGCGGGTTGAAGGAACATCACCTCCACCATTGTGAATTAAAGGCAATTGAATCTGATACCAGTAAAACATTTGTTAACCAAATAGCAGCAAAGTGGGTCAGTCAGAGAGGCAGATGATGCATTGTGTGGTCACAGATGAGATGGCAAAGTTTGTGTCGTGTTCCCCTTGGCTAGGGGCTGCAGGGGATAAGGAAGTTATTCAAGAACACTTAGTCCATGGTTAAGTTTGTTGGGGTTTTTTTTGGCTTTGTTTATTTTCCCCCCAAAATGAATTGCTTAATATAATCCTGTTGTTTACTCACCAGAGGATAAAAGAGATGGAATTTGCCAACTATGCAGAGAGTGGGCTTTCGGTGGGAGGGACTTGTGATATGTTTGTAGCCTGAGTCCCACAGTGGACTGTGACTGTGCAATACTGATATTTAGTGCTTTCCATTTCCTAAGCAGTAATTCTACACAACTCATTATTTACGTTCAGCAAATGCCAAAAGCTTTTTTATTAAAAAACACACCAACCCTCGTAATATGAGTTTGCTCAATAGCCTCTGGAATACTGAGCTTTGTCCCTTGAGTGCAGGAAAAGCTGTTTGTCTCCTTTCAGAAAGCATCCAGGTTTGACCCTTCATGGCCAAACTCTAATGTGAATGTCAAATTCCACAAAACCTAGGGAAGCAATATTAATATTTCTCTCCATGTTTCTCTTTTCATGATTGCAACACAAGCACTGAATGTGATTTTCCTGTCTTGAAACAAACACACCAATAAGCCTATCTGGTCTGCCAAGAAAAGATGCAACATCCAGACAGTTCTTTGTACTGTCAGATGAAATGAGGCTATTTTGACTAGTGTTTAGGATATACAACATATGGCATGCTGCTGATTTTTGCTTCCAAGGGATCATATTGGATTCACGTATCTGATGATATAACTCTTACTGCACCCTACAAAATACTGAAATGGCAACTCAGCGAGTTTTTTTGAAGGTGTCAGAACCATAAAAAGTTGGTGCTGGCTCTGTTCCAGCACTTTCTTTTATTAAAGCTAATTTCTTAGCTTTTGACTAATCACAGCTGTCCTTGAGGACAAAAAAAAAAACAAAACAAAAACAAAACCAACAACAAAAACCCCAAACAAATTAGGCAGACTGGGAGATGGTTTTGTGTTTGCCTTTCTGCTCCCCTCAGCAGACACTGACTGTGGTTTCAGTCTTCTGTCTTCTCCAACCTGAAACCCTACCCAGGACAGCAGTACCCCAAACCTGCTGCCTACTGGGCCACTTAGATTTTCTTGTGAAAATCTAAGTTGAGTGATGGGGAAAGAGCTTTTTTGGGACTCTGAGCACAGGAGGCTTTTGTGTGGTGCTGAAGCCTTTGATCCCCAATAGCACAGGTGTTCAAGGGGCTCGGGAGAACATCAATCCCTCGGTGCTGCAGCTCTGCTCGTGTCACCTCATCAGTAACCTGTCAGTACTCATCAAAAGCCACTGCTTCTGGGTTTAGGCAACAAAGAGAGCACGGCTGGTTGGTCTTTTATAGGTCATAGGATGACAGAATGGTTTGGGTTCGAAAGCTCATCCCGTTCCACCTCTGCCATGGGTAGGGACAATTCCCACCAGACCTGGGTGCTCCAAGCTCCTGGCCTCAGACACTTCCAGGGATGGGGCAGCCACAGCTTCTCTAGGTAGCCTGTGCCAGGGCCTCACCACCCTCATAGGGAAAATTTCTTCTAATATTTAATTTAAATTTGTCCTTTTCCCATTTAAGGTGATTTCCCTTTGTTCTATAACTACATAATTCCATATTGTGATGCTTAACTAAGATTCCCATTTTTCTTGACTCAGAAAGTAAACAAAAATTACATATATTCATTGTATCTGCATTATTTTCAAGCTAATTCTGTGTGGGTCAGATTATCTTCTTTGGCACACAATACAATTTAGGTTATGGTTTAGTCTAAAACTGGACTATGAAATGTGGCTTTGTGGTTAAGTAAGCTCCAGGCTGTGCTGTATCCTTTGCTCCCCCTGTACCTGTGGACTTTATACCGCCTTTCTGTTGGCACGACAAAATATTCAGAGGGTTTGTTCAGCTCTCTGGTGTAGCTGGGAAAGTGTCATAGGATTCATTCTCTTTACCTCAGGAAAACAAACAAAACTGAGCAGCAGCTGAGCTGCAGTGTGAATTTTGTTTTTAGACAGTGGGTACCAGCTTAATACACACATTAGGACATTTGGGTTGACCCAAGTTCTGTATCTGTGAAGAGCATTGTACTGCAGCCTGAACTCACCCAGCAGATGCAAATCTGGTTTATATAATGTTCTTGTAAAAACCAGATAAGTCATTTTAATTAGGTGGCTTTTTTTTTTTTTTATGCCATTTTGGGGTACCAGCGCATTTCCCCGTGCTCTGGTGTTGATGATCATAAACAATAAGTGCATTTTTCAAGTCACCTGTGTGATCCAATAAACATACTGTGATCCTGCTCATCTCTTTACTTGTCTTCTTACACCACTTGAATATTTGTGCTACAATATTTTCTTGCAGTCTCATTTTTTGTTAACTTTCAATTTTTATAGGCTGAAAAGTACCTCAGGGAAAGAGCTTGCTGATTGGTTTTTTGTTTTTTTTTTTTCCTTGTAAAATGCTATTTTTATAACCCCTACAGTTTCTTTCCTTTTTTCAGTGCTTGCTTTTTCAAAAAGAATAGCAAATTGACTGTATCTGAGAGCTGATATGCCTATTTTGCTCATAACTTTTAGCTGCTATTTCCTTAGAAATTTCCTGATGATACATATGGTGTGTATGAACAAGCTGCCCTTTCTGTATTTCCTTTTATTTCTTTCCACCCAAAGGCTTCTTGTTTGTAAAATTTTAATGCAAAACCTTTTTTTTTTTGTTTAAAATCTGTCATTCTCAGATGATCCCTAACTCTGTTTTATTCAATCATTAAATTATAAGGCATTAAATTATAAGGTGCCACCTTGTTATTTCTGTCATTTTCTCACTGATCCACAAGCACACGACCTGAAAGTGAACTTTCCCTTTAAAGTCTTCTAAAAATATTCCTTCCTGGGATCTGTTGCTGCAGCTTGTGTCTGACATGAGCTGCTGGTGTTATTGCTTTGCTCCATTTCAATGTGACTGCAGGAGCAGAGCCCACCTGGGCACCCACTCAGGGGGCAAGAGCTGCACCAATTCCAGCCTGTGGGTGCATGAGGATGAGATTTTAAACACCTTTACTCATACCTTTGTAACCCCACTGCTGCTTTCTTGAGGAGGTTCCCTGTCCCAAATCAGATGAGATTTGGTCAGGTTAAAAACATATTAAGGGAAAAATGAAAATATTTTGTGTGTATGTGTATATATATGTAAAAGCACAATTTTGCAGGAGATTTCTCCAAACCAGTCCCAGAAACAAATAAGAATGTTCTGCTACAAAAAATATTATGCTGGAATTTTCTGGGGGAAGCCATAAAGGCCCATGCTGTGGTGTCAGGAGTCTGTAACTTCAGCTGACTCACAAGAATTAGATAATTCAGACTGAACTGGTGACAAGCATGGGGCAGTCTGGATTGTTGACTGTCTCTGCAGCTCTGCCCAAGAGAAACCAAAGAATGAGACAGAAACGTCCCAAATTAAAACACAGCCTGGGCTGTGCTTGCTGCAGTTTGGAGCTGGGTTGCTTGACATAATTTGAGAAGAATTTTTGTTTGGGTGTTGTCGTAGTAGATATTCCCTGGTGTGGTCTCCACATATATTGCCAAGATGTTTTTAAAGTAGCTAAATTGAGTGAGATATAGAGAACTGATTCTGAATCAAGCAAAATTCAGTGAGCTGGGCCATATATTTCTGACAAATTTATCCCCATGGAATGTGAGGGCTGGTGAAAAGACAGACTTTTTCACTTAATCTGTACCTTCCAGTTTTGAGGCTATATAGCTACTGTGTCTTAAGAGTTAAAGAATTAAAAAAGGTTTAGTGATGACATCTGTGACTTTAACAGCTTAATCTGGAAAGGTGAGGTCATTAAAAAAAAATGCAGCAACTTTGTCTGTAGTGCTGGCCCTTTGTACATAGAGTCTGGAAGCCTGATGGTAATGCATAAAAATAATGGTTGTATGTGACACTTAGGCTATTTTGAGGAACTTCCTATACTTAGTGACCATTAGACACTACAAAAATTATTTTTAGACTTTTCTTGTTCGTGCTAAAACAGGATTTGCAGAAGTGCTTAATGGGCATTTACTCTTTTACAGCTCTAAAACAGCCACTGCAAATCTGTTTTTTCTTTTTGACTTCTGCCTCTGCTGGCTCCCTTTGGTTTTGATGTTATCTATTTAAAACCAAATCTGATAAGGGATAATGGCTGCATTAGAGTTGAAGAACTGCTTTGCTTGATCTGTCTCCAGTGGCTCTGGAGCAAGGTCTAGGGACTATCCTTTGTGATAAACACTGCCACACACAATCCCTTAATTTCTTGATCAATTTACCAGTAAGGTGAATGTCGACAGCTTCAGCATTTCCTGGACCAAATGCAAGTCTGAGGATGTGTGGATTGTGAAAAGAGACACGAAGAGGTTAAGGGAGCAAACTACCAGAATCAGTGAGGAGAGGCTCGGTGGGAGCTGATCCCTGCCAGGGAGGGAGAAGCAGCCCTGCAGATGGGGAGGGGAAGAGGAAGAAGACGAAAGATGCCATTCAGGCCTCTCATGCAGGTACTGCAGCAGGAGCTCTCACTGCTTTAGCAATGCTCTGTATGCCACACATCTCCTTCATTTACTGACAAATAACTGCATCATTTCCTGATATATTTCATAGTTATCTACATACGTATATATATTTATCTGTGTTTACATGGATATTCATATGTAGACCTGATCATTGTATAAAAATATACAAATTCTACATATAAATATGTATACACTTATATACCTACTTATAAAAATAATAGTTCTGCCTCCTCTTAGCAAGCTAGGGAAAACAAATGTGTATGTCCAATATTTATTGCTGGGAATAATGACCTAAATTATTTTCTTGCTAGAGTTCAGATAGCTTCATTATTGTACAGTTTCCTCAGAGCAACTCTGAAGAGTTTTTTGTATAAACTGTACTTATTTATCAAAGGGCTCGTTATCTATGCTGTAATTACAGTATGCATAGTGATTATAGAGAGCAAGAGAACTAAAGCTGTTAAAACAGTCAGGATAAGTTAAAAAAAAAAAGAAACAACCAAAAAATTACTTTAGTAATTTGTCTCTTAAGTCATGAGGTTCCTAACTCACAAGTTCTCTGTTTCATAAATCATAACTTTGGAACAAACAAGTTAGTTAATGGATGGGGAGAGGGCTCATCCATCCCTCTCCACCACAGTGCAGGACTCTCCTACATCACACTGGGGAGTGTGAAAGCCTCAGCAGTCCCAGAGGATTTGTTCAGGAAGCTTTTTGGGCAAACTGAAACACTGACTCTTTCCAGCTAGGAAGTGTGGCCTGAACTATTGTTATGAGGCAGCAGCTCCCTTGTGCTGCCTTTGCACAACCGCCCCGTGCAGGGGAATGGCTGGAGGGGACAGCGAGGCTGCAGGGGTGGTGGCTGCACAGGTGGTGGCTGCACTGTGGCCTTCAGCCCCTCCTGGCCATCGTGTCCTGCTTCTGCCTGTCCCTTGGACCTGGTGCTGCTGATCCCAGCACAAAGCAGGCACCACCCCGAGCTGGGTGTCAGCTGAATTCTGGCTGGTTGAGGGAACAGTCACAATGTGATCTTTGTTGTCCTTTCAAAATTAGCCATAGGTGGTTATAAGGTGTCTAAGAGGGTTTCTGTAGACCTAAAGGTTTATTTTATACAATTTCAGATTTTTTTGAAACCCTGAGGTTCACCTGTGAGTAATTAGTTGACAAAATTAATCTAAGTTTGATATTTGGTATTGTAAGATATTGAAGAATTTAGCCTTTATTTATTCCATAAGAACTTTAGGAAGAATACCATGCCAACAGATCTAATTAAGAGGGAGAGCTACTTTATGCTGTGACATTACAAGATAGAAATAGAATGGAGTATGTGGTAATTAAGGTGCTGATGGCTTTTCCTAAACAAATTTGGGGCTATGGTGAACTTTGGATATAGTCCAGCCTTATTGTTTGATGGAACTTTAAATATACATCTGTGGCATGATGGCATTAAGCTCGGATGTGACAATGTAAAAAATATTGACTCTACTCGTGTTAATGCTGTGCTGAAATGTACTTTGCACCAGAACTGTTTGAAATGAGTTCAGTTTGCTAGCCCACTGTAACATATGACATTTTTCTAATTAGGGCAATGTTTAATTTACTGTCTCATGGCTTTTTGAATAAATATAAATTGTCATACTAAAGTGACAGGTGTAAAACCCTGGGTAGCTGTGTTAGAGAGGTTAATTTGCTCTTAATCAAATCAGTTCTGCTTCACTTTCTCACGGGGAGTGAGAGATAATAGGCCTGTTTAACTGGAGATTAGGCAGCCTTTTCCCTGGAATTCCCAAAGGGTTCACCTGAGACTTATTGTGTCATATTCTCTATAAAGATATTTGAATACATCAACATTTAAAGATGTGCTGGATCTCACAAGGGTATTTTGTTGCCCACATTTGACTCAGCAGCACTGAGAGGAGATCTAGGACTAGAGGAGCTGCAGGAATGTGGTCCTGTGGAGGCCTGCAATATGCCACCCAAGAAGGGACCCATCCCCTTCCCAGGTTTGGAAAATAAAGAGAGTCAGATTTCTTTAATTTTTTTTCTCTTTTTTTTTTACTTTTTCCTTCTTTTCTCTTATTGAACTGAAAAGGGAGAAAAATCCTCTCCCCATCTTATATTTTGCAGTGAGAAAGTTGTCAATATGTACTGCTTGAGAGCTGATAAAAGAGCTAAGAAACACAAATGAAAACGCCTGCCAGTCTGTAGGAAGTGAGAGCAGCGTGGGAATCCACCACGGGGGTGTGTGAGCACAAGAAGCTGAGTTTGTGGGATCAATAGGTGAAGGCTTTGTGCCACAAGGCCTGCTGCAGTGCTTGCCAGGATTCGTTGGAAGTCCCCAGTGAGGCAACACGAGCATCCTGCCATGGGGGGTGCAGGAGGAGCTGTAGGAGCTGGAAAACATTCAACAAACGAGCTTGGGGTGTGTTAGGAGAGAAATCCACCATGCTACAGACTATCCGAGGCAAGGGCTGAGAGCAGTGTCAACTTTGCCTGCTACATCTGGGATGAGAGGTTTTAGCATTCAGGGACAAACTGGCATCTTATTTTATGGCCTTCAGTGTAAATAACTCCACTTACCGAATGGAAATGAGGTGGTCTTTAGACTAAAGTTGTGACACTTCCTTGTCTCAACGTTTTTTAGCAGTCCCATCTTGTCTTTTGCTAGTAGTACGGACAATGAAATAACCAATAATACTGGTAATCTGTGTGCAGAGGAGAAGGCAGAAGCACAAACTTTCACAGCTCCTTGTGCCTGGCAAACACTTCAGGTGAGCTTCTCGCTGGTTTGCCATGTGCGGTGTGGAGGGATACAACACAAGGAGTGGTCCTGGTCCTCACTCTGCTTCAACATCAGGGAAAACCATCCTAAATGCCATTAAAATCTGTGGGCTCTAAAGATAAATGTGGGACAGAGCTGGGTCTGGAATTGCTCTGCTGGGAGACAAAGGAATGTCTTGACCAAATAAGTGCATCAAGGAGAACCAGGAAAAGGTGATACACTTCATATAGAGCTCTGAGCAAATTCCTCCCTACATTATTACACATGAAGAAGAGCCATCTTTTCTTTAATAATTTAGGAGGTAGGAAATTAATCTTTTGTAGTCCCTGGCCATAGATGAATGCTGCAGTAAATTGAGACTGATTTTTGCTTGTGTGCATCTTTTGTTCCTGAATTATCACATGTACCTGTGACTTCTTTTCTATTTATTTGAATGGGCTTTGTGTAAGCCAAGTACTGAGAGAAATGTTTTTATTTTTTTTACATAACCGATATTGTATGTGAAACAAGCAGATCCTCTGACATGTTTAGAGTCCTATATTCTGGATGTGCTGGGCAAAATAAGAAGGATAGATACTATCACTCTTCTATTATTTATGGACTATAAAGTCTTTACAGTGGCATTGACAAAGGGTTTATAGTCAGTACACAAGCTGGTTATACCATAAATTGTAATGTTATATGATAAACTGGAAGTTTATAGCAGTAGCAGATATCAAAGAAAAAAATGAATTTTGGTTTGAAATGATCTATCATGGGATGGAGTTGCTACACGTTTAAATATTCAACCATTTTTGTCTTCATTTATTTTGAAGCTACTGATAATTCATGTGCTACAGAACAAGGATTTATAGGTTTATTTAGAGACTGCTGTGGGGGGAGGTAGGAATAGACCCTTTAAACTCAAGAACAACACATTCTGGCATGGTAGCTGAGAAACACTGATGCAATTAAATTGATTCAAGTCTTTGGTTTCCAGCCCTAGAGATGGCAAACAGACCTGTTGCTAAATATTTGGTCTGTTGTTACAGGGCTCCCAACAATGCAATAAAATAGTTGGATTACTATTTCTAGGAATGTAAATGGAGACTACTTACAGGAAAAATGTCTTAAACATAATTTAATTGCTTTGAGTTTACATAAAAACTAAAAGCAGGAAAATGTCAACAAATGTTAGCTCCCCTTCCTTTGTGAGTTACATTCCTTCCTTTAGCTAATGATTCTGTAAACAAGAATCAAAATATTCTTAGTGTTTACTTACAACACTTTAATTTAAAAAAAACCTCATTGCAATTTTTCCTGTTGCAAGGAATTACTAGGTATTAAATTTGTACTCTTTATTAAATTCATTGTTTCTCACTGCTCTTTTCTCCCTTCAAAGTATTTCTGGTGTGTAAGTACTTTACAGACGGGATGGCACTGCAAACTTAACTAATAATGTGCAGGTAAAACTAATTTTCTTTTATTGCAGCTTCTAGAAATGACTTAAAATTATCTTTGTTGGTCAGAGCATGGTGCTCACAATGGGTTTATTTCCTGTATGAGCATTCACTTAAGAATTGGACTTGATGGTTGGTGTCAGTCCCTTCTAACTCAGATTATTCTGTGAAATATAGTGCGCCATAGGAGTTGTCAAGCTTTGAAAACCATTCTGCTCTCTTAATTTGTGATGTGCTCAATGCCCAGGTGCAGCCAGGATTTCGGGAAGCTTAAGATTAGACACAGAACTAGAGGAAAACAGATTTTCCTGTCTAAAGGAGTGTTGCTGACTTGTCCTTGCTGGTGACTGGCATGTTGGTAAAACAGAGATGTGCCTAATTAAACAAAGATTGCTGTGCTTGGCAGTGAGCAGGCTGGAGAGGGGTGGTTCAGGTGAGTGTGAGTCCAAGCAGAACAGGAGGGATGGGATGAAGCAGGCAGCACGTTGTGTGCCCAGAGCATCAGGGTACAGGGACAAACAGCCCCTGGTGGCCCCCTAAACCCTGCTGTGCCCCCTCCCAGGGGAAGGGTTCCCATCCCTCCACAGGGCTGACAAATTCTTTGGGGATGAGGGTGTGTATGTTACAAAGTGAGAGAGGCTTGAAAGCCTCTTCACCAGTCAGCAGAATGGCATGAGAAATTACGTTCAAGCACTAAAATATGAGCAATAATTCAGTCTATCCCTACTGCCAGGGGCCCAGGTAATGTCTGAGTCTATGCACAGCACATCCATGGCTTGTTTCCAAGCTCTGCTCCAGTCTGCCTAGATAATGAATATGCATGAAGGGGAAAAGAGGAGCTGTGTGTGGGGGTTGTCTATTTGTTGGTTTGTTTGGTGATTTTTTGTTGTTTGTTTGTTTGTTTTATTTGGAGGGGAGGTTTATCTGTTTAATTTTTTTCTAAAGAAATATTTTTGTTTCTCTGCTGTTTTCCCCTGAAGTACAAGTTTTGCACTGTGTACGTTGTTAAAGTACAATGCTAAGGATGAAAAGATGTATCTCCCCGAGCGATTTCTTGAGTTGTTTTTCATGCAACATAACAGTTTTCAATTGTACCATGTAGCAGTCAAGTGGTCTTGTTTATTTTAGTTATGCCTGAGGAATTCTTTGAAGAAATTAAAAAAAATAAAACAGCAAACCATTTTGGGGTTAGATTCTCTGCTTGTTTTCAGCCTTCTCTGATCTTTGACACCCGTGCTAAGAGATTGAAATATTGGGATTGGTAACATTTCCCCATTTGCAGTGGTGTAAACAAGCACATATCGTAAGACCCTGTCTGATTTTTGACATCTACTTTTTTATCATGGATGCTTTAAATAAGAAACAGTTCCACAGGAATTTCAGGCAGCAGAGCTTTATGGGTGCTTTGGCCACTGCTGTACCCCATAAATGCTAATAAAGCTGGCATTAGTGTCTACAGGATGGGTTCCTGCAAGCTGGGTGTGTATTTTAGTCTTTATGGTGGCCACTGCGACTCAGCATTGAGTATTCACAAGGAACAAACTGAGTACCAGGGGTGGTGCTGAATCGTGGGCAGCTTTGTGTGCTGGGTTTATTGGTGGGAGAACAGCCCTGCACAGATCTGCTCTGCCCCGAGGTGGGCACAAGGGCTGACCCATCACAGACTTTCTGTTCAAACCTTGTCCCTACGTTTTCCTCAAGAGCCTTAATTGCTCCAAGCAGCCTCCCCTGCCCTTGTCCCATGGCCCAGGAGTGGTGTTAGAGCTCAGCTGGGCCTGGGACAGTTTGTTCTCTCCTGTCACCTGCCTGCTGCAGGTATCTCTAGACTGTGTGGGGTGGCCTTTGGGACTAGTCCCACCTCTGCCAGCTGCAGTGGGCTGGATTTCAGTGTCACAGGAATTGTACAGGTCTTGTGCAGCTCCCCAGGTTTGCCTCCTTCCCCGCTCAGTGTGCTGATCAGTAATGGACGTTCCAGGCGGCTTTGTAGAGTAGGGTGGGGTTTTTTGTTATTTATTTGTTTTCTACAGAAGTTTCTGCCTAATTTGTCTAAGTTGCATAATTTATCTGCAGCTGAAAGCTGCTCTCTTTGTACAGCACAAAGAATGACATTTTCAGTTTACTAAAATAAATAAAAAATAGGGGAGGGGAGGGGGGAGTCAGGGACATGTTTATGTGCCAGTGGCTCTTGTTTGTGCCTGGCAGGTAAAAAGTGAGTGAACTGTTAAATTACTGTTGTGTTCCTATATGACGTCATCATTGATTTCTATGAAATTCTTTAATGTTGTTACTAACTCCTAAAATCTATAACAAATACTCATCGGACCATGTATATTTCAGTGGATTTATGAGCTGTTTGTGATTCATTCAATCACAAATACGACATATACCATTGAAATATAGAAAATTCTTTAGGTGGTAATTTTTCCTTTTATATTTCCTGAGCAGAGTACACTCTTGTAAGCACAATCCCTGTTTCAATTTATCACTATTTACAGTAAAAAAAACCCTAAAAATGAATTTAAGTTTTCAGCCTCTTATGCAAACTAAGATAACCCAAGCCTTTGCTATCTTCCCTGTATATGCTTGCTGAAATGCCAGTTTTAAGACAGATACTTTTAGCTCTGGGCAATACTTGGGTATCTAGTATTTGCTCAAACAAAGACACTTATGTATTTTTCCTGGTTTACCATAGAGTTCAACTGAGTTGGTTAGTTTTGGAGAGTGCCAAAATGGAAGTGTGTATTAAATTTCCATATGAGGTGAAGAAATATTGTGCTCTCACTGTATGTGAAGCTTGCCTTCTGCATGGGCTCTTTGCAAAGGAGAGAAGTGGGTGATTATCTGCTTGTGCAAGGCTGGAGCCCACACCTGAGTGTGGAGTTTACTGGCCTGGACTGCAGCATCCCAAACCATGCTGCAGTGACACCTTCCAGCTGTGCATAGCAAGGAGGAGGAGCCTTTGCAGCTGCACAGAGGCACTTAGAGACATTCTCCCACTTCTCACCTCTCACTTTCCAAGAGCTATCTTGACACACTGCTTGAGCTGGGATTTTCAGCTATGCAGTTATGCCATCAAAAAGAAATAGGGATTGTGATACATATTAGAGCTGTTTATATTTTATTTACAAAATACCGTATTTTTTGGTTCAAGTCTAAACACAGAAGTATAAGCAGAACTTAGCCCTGAAATGACGTGATTTTAGCTTACATTTCAAAATGAGAGTAAATGTTTGCCAAAGATATGTGCATGCTATACCTTGAATGCATAGTCCCTCTTAAGCCTTCTCGTGGTGATTGTGACTTACATAGCTCACAGCTAATTTTGCAACAAAACCATACAAGTGTAGTATCTGGAAAGCCAAACCACGCTTACAGGCAGAAATCAATCCTGCCTGTGGAAGATCCTTGATACAACTTATGCTTTGCATGAACAGCTCAAGTGGGGCTCCTGACTTGGAGGTAATTCCACGCCACTGTAGGAGAATACAGTGGGAACAGCCTAAGCAGTACCAAAGGGGAAAAGCCTGAGCAGACAACTGGTTCTGATCACTGCAAGAGCACTGTGGCAAGCCCATCACACAGAGCTCAGGGACTGCAGGACTCCTGCTGTAGTAAGAATCCCACAATGATTTCAAGACATTCATTTAAATGCTTTCTCTTCTTTTTAGTTCATTTTTTTTCTCACTGTCCCTTATTGTCTACAGTGTTCCTCCTTCGTTCCTGAGGTCCTAAATGAATCCATGACATAATCAAATGAGTTGCTCTAAAATGGAAGCACGCTTTTTTTCTTTTTGTAGAACTATGGCATGCACAGAGAAATTTATTTGTAAGGCACAAACTTTGCACCAGATTCGTCAACACACTGTTCTTACTCAGACTCTTTGTAGAAATGATTCATCTAAATGAATCACAACTCATAGTATGGATAAGGTAGTTATGGGTGGCTTCTGAACTTTTGTCTGTGTCCAAAATAGATACTGAAGATATCCAGCTGCAACTTTAAGAATCAATGGCAGCACAGTATGAAGTTCTGCACCAGCTCTGAGCAGCAGAACAGGAAAGATCACACAGCCCAGAGAATGGGTGGCCTCTGCACCTAAAGCCACCTCACTGAATCAGGCTGCTGAATTCTATATAACTCTGCATTTATTCTAGCACGCTCTTGAGTCACCATCTTGTTTTTGTGACATATTCTTTAAGTTCATTAATTATTTTTCTGCACAATCAGACTGTTGAGGAATGCTTGTAGCACAGATATGTGATGGCCAGGCTAGTGTAATAATCCTTTGAGCTCCAGTTGCTGTTTGACCTACAATTACATTTCTAGTGCATTTGATAAGAAATAGCTGAGAGCATGAGATTGCAGATGTGTATGTTGCTGGAATTATCATAATTGAGACATACTGGCTTGTTTAAAAAAAAAGTAGTGAATGTGCTGAAGCTTTCAACTGGCATAACACAAACGCCCTGTGTTTACTTTAAATGTCTGCATTTGCATCTTATGCAACCTTGACTAAAAAATCCTACAGTCTTCATGTTTTTTGGATTCTTACTTAGAAATGTTTCTCTTCATCTACGCTAACCTGCTGCCTGAGGCAGAAAGCAGATTTTGATTCTGTCTGTACTTTGCTCATTAGTAGAGGAAGCAAGATCCAAGCCCCTGTTGAGCAAATACCTCAACATGTGTCTGGCCTTAAATTGTGATGAAGGAACCCTCAGCCCTGTGAAGCAAGTGGTAGCTGAACCAGCAGGAGGAATAGAGCAGGTTTCCATTTACCCCTCGAGTGAGGGTCAAAGCGATCTGTGTGCTGTCCCAGAGCTGGAGGGAAGAACACAGGCAGCCCTGGAGGCTGAAGCCAAGAACAGGGATCTCCTGGCTATATGGCAACAACTGACTTTCAGCCTATTCGCTAGGGGAAAAGAGGCTGGTATGGTTCTGTTGTTGTTTATCTGCCTGTTTGTCTCCCAGACTTGGACTTATGACCATGTGAAATAAATGTAAAAGAAAAATTTCAAAGAGAAACAGAAGCCTATAACTTGGGGGTAAGCCTGTAGTAGAGGAGGCCCAGGGAAAGAATAACCACACAAGCTTGTTTCTGGCTAGAATCAGCAAAACCACACGTGGGAGAAATACTAGAAATGGCCAAAATAGCTGTTCCATCAAAAGTGACGATAAGCTTCCAAAACATGTCAATCAGGCTTCATTATTCATGCAGTTTTGTCATCTCATCTTCAATACTGAGGTGTACAATTCAGAAATCCAACCCAAAAGCTTGCTCCTTGTGGATCTGGTCCCTTATTTCTGTAGCTTTTATACCACTTCAGTCAGTCACACCACCTACGTGTTGGAAGCTTTGCACTGTTTGGATACTTTCCAGCTATCACCCTCTTTGTACCTTTTCCAGCAACGTAAAAAAAATGCTTAAGTGATTTTATTTTACTGTTTTGTGCTATGCTTAACAGCCTGTATGAATACAGAACTTGATATAGGTAAGGTAAAATAGAGAATATTTTTCCACAATAAGTAAACAAGTTTAGGTCATTATCTATTTTGTAATCATTCCCTACTCAGCATGTATGCATAATTTTTGTTGCCTAAATTATCCAGAGGTTAAACTACAACTTACATATAAATAGGAAATATTTCCCGTATTCAGCTGTGCAACTCCCTGCTAAGCAGAGGAACACGTATGTGCATATTTTACAATACCACTGAGCACACATTTTTCATTCTTTTTAAGTCTCTGTAGGTTTATGTGGCGGTGACCATGGGCCTTTGATCAGGCTGGCTGTTTGAAATCTCGGAGTGGCTAATAGCTCCTTGTTAGCGAGGGGGAGGAGATGAGCACTGAAGCTCACAATCACAGGCAGTCACTCAGTGAACTCCTGAACCAGAGTGTTTTGGAGTGCTTCTTAAAGCAGGGGTTTGAATTGACAGCGTTTGAAGTTTGCACCAATATCAGTGCTTGGGCACAGAGATATGAGGCTTTGCTATGGAGTAAGTTATGGGTGGAACTGGAGTAGTGCACAGGATACAGATGTGTGCAGCTGTTCAGGCCCACCAGAAAAAATTGGGTGTGTTGGTGTCTGAAGGGAGGCCTTTATTTGAAATATCATGATACTGAGGATACAAAGAACCTTCAATAACTGTCCTCAAGCCACAGAACTGCCCGTTGCCTAATCAAACCAAGGCTGGGGGCTGCACTCAGCCTCGAGAAGAGGAGAAGGGATGTTCTTGGTGATCACTGTTCTGAAGCGTGGGGTAACTTGGAGGAACAAAAGTAAACGCTGGACAGAAGGAGAAATCCAAGCAATGTTTTTAAGTATCTTTTCTTTAAGATAACCAAGTGAAACATGACAAGTTGTGAATGTAAAATACCTGTGTGTTGTACATGCTGCTGGTTTTGAGGGTTGATGCTGGTCTTCTAGGGAAAAAAAGGTATTATTCAGGTGGCCTATAGATCAATAAAGAAGACCAGGGAAAAGTAGCTATAGAAGGGGAAAAGTGACAGAAAATTATTACTTATTTTGAGTAAAAGTATTGGTTAATAATAATAAAAAAGGCAGGACTTACAGAAATCAAATTATTGTATACCTTGTATCCCATTATTAGAAGGCTGGTTCATAGGGACCTGAAGTCTGTTGCTGAAATTGGTGACATGATTTACATGACTGAAGTGTTAGAAACCAATAGTTATGACTTATTTAGGAGGGATTTGGTGGATGTAGAAGTAAACAACTATTGTAAAAATCATATTTCCAAGTAAGAGATACTGAAACAAAACTATCCTGAATGGATATGAATCAGCTTCTGCTCATTTGATGCACTACCCACAGTTTGTTTAACAATGGCTGAATTCCAAATGAGAACTGGATAATTCCCTTCCTACATTCACTTGCAATCCTCATAGTGGAATAATTATAGCGGCTAATTTGTCAAATTTCAGTTTAGACAGCGCTGCTGGAAAACTGTGCTGGAAAATGGATACTGCTGCAGCTTGTACTTGATTATGTCTATCCTGCATCTAAATATGAATTATCTTCCCCAAGCTCAAAGTATGAAGTTGTTTGGGAAGTCCAGCTTGCCTCCCTGGGCAAGCTTGATTTTCCAGCTTTTCAGAAAAGTTGCTGAGGCAAAGGAGAAAAGGTAGAAAATAACCTTTCTCTGAAGGCTTTTTCTGTTTTCTCCCCCAAGATCTGTATCAGCACAAGGTGTTTTGCTCTTGGACTGAAGTAGAGTTTTCACTTAAGATTACATAGTAATAAAAAAATTATTAAAACCTCAGGAAGTTCAATGTCATGAGAACCAGTTTGCCAAAGATTCTCTAGAAAATCAGTTTGCTTTAAGACCTTAATTTAATACTAAAGGTATGGGAAACCAGTAAATAGATGCAAGAAATGCTTTAGAGGCCAGTGTTTTCTGCAACTCCACAGTTCTCATTATCTCCCCTTTAGCAATGCATCCCATCCATGACTGTCAGATGAATTGGATCTTGCATCGCACAAGGCATTATCTCCCACTGGGAAAAAAAAATGTTCAGGAGGCATCCAAGAGTATGCTGAGAATAAGAGCATCATTTAAGCAATGAGTAGCTGCTGACTCACCAGAAAAAAATCCTGCAGAGGCAGCTAATTTCCCTGGAGCAATACTTAGCCTTTGTAAACAGGGTCGTGCATCTCCGGAGCTGTGCAAACATCTAATCACAGATCACTTACACACACAGATTTCTTCTCTGAGCCACTTCGGACTCCTCCGTTCCCGAGGAACATCTTCCAATCTCTACTCTCAATTTCACTTGTTTATCTTTCCTTGTAGAAGTTGTTCAGGACGGGAAAAAAGAAGTAAAAGTCCCAGAATTTTCCACGTTGCTTGGGAGAGTAGGGATCCAACTCCTACTGGACAGCAGAGTAACTGAGGTCTTAACTGCCTTTGAAAGTCACTCCTTTTAAATGAAATACTAATCTCACAGGAGATGATGACAGAAATCTCTGTATTTCTGACGTGTATGATGTGTTTATCACTGAGATCCCCTGTGGGGTTTACAGATGCCTCCAATAAATAGTAGGGGTGAGAAGGGAGAGACAGGTTGAGGGACTGCTGAGGGGAAACATACTTGCACTGATGATTTACGCTGATGTTGCATCATAGATTTGACACTTGACTTTTCAACCCTTTGCTAAATGACTCCATGTTATAGATGGATGAATTAAATAGTCAGAACTTTCTAGACCTTTTCATTATATTTAATGTCATCTTAGACCAACGAGCCTGGAAAGGTGCAAAATAAGAGTAAGAGCTGAGTACTTTTTACATAGTTATCTTGATGCTCAACTGAAAGAGAAATAAAAAGACTGCTTTTACTTTTAAGGTCATCTGCCCCAGATTTGGGGAGGGCATGAACATGCCATAGTTGGCAAATTAATTATTAACTACAAACCCAGGTGAGGAATTAGTATTCTTTCAAGTATGTATCTATTTCTATTTTTTAATAATGTGTTTCAATCTATGTGATGTACAACTGCTGCTTCTTTCCTTCTAATAGAAAACTCAAATCATGAACAATGTGCATAACATACAACATTTTAGTTTCTAATGCTTCTCAGTGAGTTCTGCCTTTAAATTTGATGTATTTTTTAGCAGCTCTGATGAACAAGGGCATTGGATTAAGTGTCAGAGATACTGGGTTGGATTTCTGCCTCAACCATCATCTTTCATACATTATTTTTGTTTTTAAATGATGGTTAAATACAATGTCATCTATTCCTGAAAATGAACTCTTAGCAACAAATTAATGCATCTAAGACTGTAAGTGCACACATGTATATAAAATTAAAAACTCCGTAGCATGGAACAGTAAAAATGGAAGCATCACAACAAGGAAATAGATTAAAAGAAAAGTAGTGTGTAGCAGCTTGTCATAGGTATCAAAAAGATGCACAACTTGACATTATTCCATTTTCTTCTGCATGAGCAGAAGTTGGTAAAAGACCATTTCAATACTTGTTCAAAAGCTGCCTAGGAACCCTAGCTACTAAGCCATAAAGGGAACGGGTAAGTCCCCAGAAGGCTTCCTTTCCTTTCTTTTCTTTTATAAATGTGTAGGAGGAAAAAACAAAATAAATAAATTTAAAAAAAAACAAAGGAAAACACACCCAGCTTCAAAGTTAGATGTAAAATCATTTTCCTTTATCTATTATCTTGCTTAGTGCAACATACCAAAGCAGCTTTCTGAATGTTATGGAATTTAACGTTAAACAAAAATAAGCAGAAACAGATCTGGTTTAATTCCCTCTAATTACTTCCTCAGAACCAATCAAGCTGCCAGTCAGGGGAATTGAAGACAGCAAACAGATCAACATTTTACCATCTTTGTTTATACATAGAAAATTTAGTTACTTTGTTAATGGACAAAAAAAGAAGAGGTTGCCGAATTTGGTTTCAAATATAGGTAATTGATTATTTCTTGAAACAATATTTACATTATTTTTTTTAAAGTTAATTTTGAGATTGCTTTTTTCCAGCACAATCAGTTAAAAAAAAAGATGCCTGCTAAATCTCAGGGAGGTTGTTTGAAGATGCTGAACAAAATCCTAAATTAAAGTAACAATGATAACACTTCCATTTATTGAAAATAAGGATAAGAATGCTGAGCTAAAGTGTCTTTAGAACAAATGCATTTCTAAAGATCAGAAATCAGTTTGAAACTGATTTCTTTTGCATCTGCACCTGTGAAGTCATATACACATCACTAAAACTCTCACAATTTCTCCTTCTCATCTAACAGAAAGCATGGCCTTAAGGTTTTCAAAGTTACCTGCACCCATAGGAAAAGTACAATATATACTTGGATTATTGTATTGCTTTATGCTATTGTATTTCTTTATGCTGGACATGGAAAGCATGTGATTTGTTTTCAGAGGAAACTGTACTCCTAAATTCCTTTGAAAAATCTCCCTCACTAAATCTGTTATCACCCTAATTCTTTATACAGACAAAAAAAGGCATCTGTCCTGTCTTTTCTTTATATGCTTAACAAAAATAGTTTGATTAATTCTAAATGACAGGCATGGCAAAAGAAAATGATATAATGAATCTCTAAATGACAAGGTTTTTGCTAGAGTTTCTTTTTTTCTTTTGTGGTGATTTGTTGGGTTTTTTTTGGTTTGGTGTTTTTTTTCCCTTGAATATTTTTCTTTGTTTGTTTGGGGAATTTTGGGGGCTGGTCTTGTTTCCTGAAGATTTATTCAAGTTGTCTGCAGGTAAGGAAGGGAAGGGGTTTGTATTTAAGGTATCAGTCTGGAAGGCAGGAGTTTAAATCTTTCCCTGCCTGAGATGTTTGTTTCTGAGTTGGATACCAATTGTTTCATAGGTTAGAATATTTCTACAAAACACTGATAGCATAGCATTCCTGAAAGTCTAAGAAATAAAGATGTGGGAAGGAAAGCAATACCTACACAGCAATTCAGTTTTTGTTTAATTTCTTGTGAAATAGTGTTTCGGTTATTTTTATTAAGAGCAACAAACAAAATAAAGCAAAGAACAGAAAAACTCCAAAATTCAGAAACCTCAGCTTCTACCCCTTTCCATTTCCTAAATTTCAAACACTTATGTAAGGAAGGATGCACTTGACTTGCAGAAGGATGCCTGAGGCCAGGATGCAGCTTCTGGGAGAAGTGGGGAGAGGAGGGAAGGCCCTCTGAGATTTAGTGTGGGTTTACTTACACGTGGACTGTAGCCAAGTAATTATGATTTTGGTTTTGTTCTTCTTACTGTTTTATTGCTTATTTGTGTAGAGCCTTTGTTTCTTAGATGGTATTTGTTCATTAAGTTGAACTTGCTTGAACATTTTAAATAACCTTTTTGCAGTTTATGGTTTTTTTCACAAACCCCTCATTTTCCTTGCTTACTCTCTCTTTGGATGTGGCTCTTTAACTCACTCAGTGATGAGTTCTGCTTACAGACAGAATTACTGAAATATCTGTGGAAAGAAGATTTTCAAATGGCAGCACAAAAGTTCTCCTTGTGAACTTGAGAATATTTGCATGGGTATAAGAGGTTTCTGAGATCCCAGAAGGTAAAGCTTTGTTGTGCAAGCTCATGGAATAGTCAAAAACTTTCTTTTTCTGCAGCATTGTAGTTTTGTTTCACTGCTTCAAACTGCTATTTTTCTTGGTTTCCAGGTCCTGAGAAAGAACTATAAATGTCACAATATGCTAAGTTAATGAGGGAGCACCAGGCTGGGCTCTCTGCAAGACTTTGCTTTGTGGTTTTAAATCAGAAAATCAGAGCCTTAAATTTATCTGAATAGCCTCCTTTTTGCCTGTGTGGTTTAATGTGGCTTAATTAACTAATGTCTTAAGTGAAGATTCAAGTACCCATGTAGATTAAATGAGCCAATTTAGGATCCTGCAGGAGATGAGTCCCTCTGAAAATACATCTCTTCTTCCACAAAGGAATACAGAAAAGGCTTTGGAGGCTGTATTAGTTTTGGGTGGCAAGGTTTTGGTGGCAGGGGGCTGCAGGGGTGAGTGGTTTCTGTGAGAAGCTGCAGAAGCTCCCCCATGTCCAGCAGAGCCAAGGCCGAGCCCAGCAGGGCCTGGGCAGTGCCCTGGGATGGCAGATTTAGGGTTGGGGACAAATAGCCGTGCACGGACAAATTGCACCCTGAGAGAGGAGAGAGAGCTGTGAGGGAGCAGCTCTGCAGAGGAGGGACAGGAGGTGCTCCAGGGGCCAGAGCTGAGATTCCCTTGCCGTGGCCCTGCAGCCCATGGAGGTGCCCCGGGGACAGAGACCAGACCTGGGGTGTGGAGGAGCCCCACTGGAGCAGGAGCAGGCCCAGAGGAGGCTGTGATCTCCTGGGAAACCCGTGCTGGAGCAGGATCCTGGCAGCACCCACAGACAGGAGCCCACACTGGAGCAGGAGCAGGCCCAGAGGGGAGGCTGTGATCTCCTGGGAAACCCGTGCTGGAGCAGGATCCTGGCAGCACCCACAGACAGGAGCCCAGGCTGGAGCAGGTGCAGGCCCAAAGGAAGCTGTGATCTCCTGGGAAACCCATGGAACAGGTTCCTGGCAGGACTCACAGACAGGAGCCCACGCTGGAGCAGGAGCAGGCCCAGAGGAAGCTGTGATCTCTGGGGAAGCCCGTGGAACAGGCTCCTGGCAGGACCCACAGACAGGAGCCCACACTGGAGCAGGAGCAGGCCCAGAGGAGGCTGTGATCTCCGGGGAAGCCCGTGGAACAGGCTCCTGGCAGGACTTGTGACCTCACAGGGCACCCTCACTGCAGTGTGTTCCTGAGGGGCTGCACTTAATGGGAGGGTCCCTGTGCCAGAGCAGGATAAGAGGGTGAGGAGTGATCACTCATCTGGTCCCAACCCGTGAACCTTTCATTATTACTGAGATGTTTTCTCTCCTCTGTCCAGCTTGAGGAGGGGAATGACAGAACAGCTTTGGGGACAGCTTCATCCAGCCCATGGCCCCTCCTGTGAGGGGAAGGTTGGCCTGAACTCGGCAGGTGCCGGGCAGCACCAGGAATGTCCCTCACAGGGCCCAGGTACAGCCCCATGGCCACAGGCAGCCAAGAACATGTGGAGAGGGGCTGGAGCTCCCCTGTCCCCCACCCTCCATGAGCCCCAATGTCACCTGGGGATCCCTTGAGGAGTGAGAAGCAGAGCTGAGGTCACAGGTAGAAGTCAGCAATGCTTTTGTATATTGATTTGAGGAGTGCTAGCCCCATAAACATCAAATGTGAATTAGAGATCTCGGACTGTTGCACTCTGAAAACCTTGGCTGGGCAGACAATAACTTCTGGGGCTGCTGTCCGCCCACACAGCACATTCCTGTTTGCCATGAACTGCCTTTCCCTGGCTCATGGTCCAGCTCTGCCATACACCATCCCAGCAGGGCTCCTGCTGCCTGGGGGCCCACATCGCCTGCAGACAGTGCCAGGTGCTGGTCATTGTTTGACATCAGTGGAAGTTCAGAGTTATCTTCTCCTGTGTGTTTATTTTTACATGATTGAATATTTACTACAACAACAAAGCAGTCTGTTGTGCTAGGAAGACGAGTTCTGCACAAATGAGGACCCTGCAGAGTCAGACTTAGGTAGAAATTCTTTAAACAGCTAATTCAAAGGAAATATCTTAATTTCCAAAGCTGTACCACACAAGACAAAGGAGAGTGATGTACTTCTTAAAAAACACCATAAACAGTCATAACAGACACTGGGTTTAGAATAATTGAATCATTAGAATTAAAGATCTCCAAATCAGAATCCAAAGGCTTCTCTGGATTTAGCAATTCAGACAATATTACTGTTGAAATAGGAAAAGCATTGTATTATAGGAGTTAAATGGTAAGCTCCTACGCACAGAACAATTATAAGTTATTCAAAACCCTTTCTGCACAAGGGCGTTTATAAAAATGCAGCGGCTCATCACACCTTGTAGAGACTCTGAGGCAATTAATGGTGAAGGCTTCTGGAAACAGAAATGAGACTTGATAAGTAATTGTTAGATAAACATTATAGAAATGCTGAGGTTCTGGGTTTAAAAGTGAGAAAGGCTTCTAAATGCCTCAGATGCTCCTGTGAATGTTGCTATTTGTTATATCTCTGCAGCATTTCAGTGTCTAAGTGCCCGTTTTAAGATACTTTGGGCCTGATTAAAAAATAATAATGGCTGAGCAGTTGAGATACAAACGTAATTCAGTCAAACTGATGCGAGGCTGAGTTGTGTTATGATTAGAGTCAAGACTGTCAGTGATTACTTTGCCAACTGGGGTTTTAATATATAAATAATAATAAAGAGCTATTTTTGTGGCTACTGAGGGTTTTTTTTGTCTTGAGTGCTGGTTGTTCTGTCTTATTAGAAATGGGCATCCCAGTGCAACCTGGCCTCTGGAGCTGGGCTGGCCACCATGGGTTTAATTCCTAGATGGAAAGTGCTTCTTGTTGTTCTTTGAAGGATATGGATATGATATTTGGGTTCTCCTCTTTAAAACTCTTCTCCCTGATGAGGAATGGAAAAATATTTTAAATTTTAGTACTGTTTATGATACAAGAAATTGTTTCTTGCTCTGTTTCATTTACAGCAGTAAGAAAAAAAATAAGATATTTTGGTGGAGAAGAATTGATGCCCTTAAAATATTTTTAGAAAAATATTTTTCCAGACCATTAATACAAAGAATCTGCTTACATGGATGTTTATTGTGAACATTTTTGCATGTAGTTGTTTTTATGAAGCTATTTTGATGTTCTCAAATGCTGCTGCACAAAAGAAAATATTCTCATTTTGTTAGTTACTACTTATGGAAATTACTTTATACAACTTATTTATAACCTAAATGTAGGGTCATGACTTTATCTTGAATGTTATGCCCTACTGGAGTAAAAATACAGTTATATACAGTTGTACTGAAGCACCAACAGAGGAAAAAAGCCTGTGCTTTCTGTAGGTTGCTATTGCACTCTATTTTACTGAGTTGGCTTACAAGACAAAAATGTTCATTCTTTATTTGTGTGAACAGCCAACTGTAGCAGCACCAATGTCTGTAACTGGATTTCATTATGGAAATTCAGCTAAAAAGGGCCACAGGCACAAAAATCCATTAAAATGTTTCTATTGCTTTACATATTCTTCTGTGATAAAAATAGCCCTATATTTGAATTTAAGAAGCTTTAGCCTAAAGGGAAGCAGATGGATATTAAGGAGATTATAATAAAGAAGGGTATTATAAAAAAAAAAAGGCGGATGGGGGAGAACCATTCTTTCATATTTAGGGAAACCATTTGTAATAGCTAAGGTATTCAGAAAATGTGATCTGTTCCTAGGTAATCAATAAGGACTTGTTGATTCTTTATGTTTCTCTATGAAGTCCTGATATAAAAATAGGCTCATTTTGTAATACATTGATACAAATGACAGCTAAAAATGCTAGATCTATCTAGGACACTTGCATTGTGGCTGTAACAATGTAAAACGTGATGAGTGGCTGCCATCTGAGCATATTTTGAAATAAACAGCAAATGCTCTTTGGTTTAGTCAGAGTCTCAAAAAGCAGCCTTCAGAAGTTTCTAAAAACATGCAGCCTTTGCCAGTTCTAGACCCAATTCCCTTTCCCGTAAATATATCTGAACATTTTTCCCTACCTCTGCAAATTTGTCCTGGCAGATTTAAAGGTTTTCTCTAAGTTTCTTGAAAATTTCTGGTCTCTTTGGAGTCCAGTTTAGAGCCTTCCAGCAGCCAGATCAGATTTTCTGCTTCAATCGCAGAAGTCCCTCCCTCTAGCATGTGCACAGGTCACCTGCACTGAACAGCTCAATACCTTTGTGTTAAGTTTGAGACAAATCAGACTTAATTGTCATTTTTGCATAGGGGAAGAGCAAATCCATGACACATTGGGCAGTTCCCAGGATTGTGGGACTGAAACATTAATGATGCACAGGGGCAAGGCTGCAGCCAAACTGTCCAGCAGCATTGAACAGTACAGCAGCGTGGCTTTTCTCTTCTTGGAAGACGAACAGGCTGTGTCCTGCATCCTCTGCCCTTTGGAAAAGGGGTGGTTCTTGGATTGCCACGGTTGCTGAATCACTGGATGTCTGTGGTGAAAGGTGGAGGAGCTGACAGGAGGGAAAGCCCCACATGTGTCTTCTCTCAAGCTCTCTGGTGTGCTGGCTGGAGGTGGCCCACTTAAGTCTGATGGGATTACCTGGCTTCAGTGGGCTTGACATCTGTGTGAGTAAGGTTAGACTTTTCCCTCAGTTTAGGTGACCCTAATAACATTTCAGTGATTGCATTCCTCTTCTTATACTTTCCATGCCTTGGCTGAATATTGTGAGCTGTGCTATAAAGATGGATTTGTTAGATATTCCTCTTGCTCTTTGAGTGAGCCCTGGGACTTTTCCAGCAAAAGATAAGGGAAGAAAGGAACAGGGGGAAAACAGAAACAATTGCAGGTCTTAATAAATAAGAAGGGTTAAACAAAGAGATAACTGCTGCAATGCCTAAATGTTTTTGGCATCTCTTTAATGTGAAACCTTTTCATCTGTTACACCTTCAGAAGTCAGATCTTGCTACACTCCCTTTGAGTTTTGTGCTTCCATTTCTGTCTTAATTACCTCTCTGAGTGAGATTGCTCTTCTGTCTTAGAGGAGGGGGATTTTTTTTAATGCAGTGTTGTATTTTTTATTTATAAATGTATATGTATATATATGTCTAGAGAAAGTCGCATTCAAATCTTTTGTTCTTGGCACTCACCATATGCTACTGTTTAATATTTAATCAGCCCCACCTCATCAGAAACACTGCTGGCCTCATTAGATAATTAATGGCTGCCTGTGTCTCATTTGCTTCAGTTGATACATCTGCAGCCAGTAATTAGAGCAGGAGTTTATTAGTTGCACTGGCTTAGTTTATTTGTGAAACAATCTCTCCTTTGATTGAAGCCGTTGGGATTGGCATATGTGGACAGCCTGCCTCCCTGTTCAGTAGGGCTCTTTTGTTTACATTTTTGCTACAGTTTTGCAACACTGCACATCCTGGCAGTCCTAGGAACAGTTGGTGGTGAAGATTTTCCTTTTATAATTTAGAAGATAATTGGGTAATTCAATGCAGTAAAGCTACTGCAAAGCAATTCTGTAACTTTGGGGGAGGGGTGAGGAGGGAAGTCTGGTAGAGAATTTGTTCTCTTATTGTTTTCATTTTTTTTTATTATTTTCAGACATCTTAATACACATCCTCTCTATCTGAAGGCTATATGTGCATAGCACAATGTGTTTGGTAAGCTTTCAATCCACAATTTTTTTTTATCTTGATATATTAGCTAAGACAAAACCAGGATTCTTAAATATTGGTGAGTGACCACATGCCAGTGTCAGTAAACCATTGTCCTTAATGAATTCCCATCTTAAGCCTCTCTCCTTGGTCTGTCAGCTCATTTGCAAGTGTGTAAAATGTACTGTGGTATTTTCTTCTGGCCCTGTGAATTTATGACAAGTCTCTCACCGAGTAGTCTGAAGGAAAACCTTTATACAACTGACCACATTAAAATAATGAGATGAATTGTTCTTGCCTCTGAGAGAAAACAGAAGATCTCATCAGGATTGTCTCTGAAAGGTCCTTTCCTGTCGTTATGCTCTTAATCCTGATTAGATGGGCCTTTTTTTTCTGAGAAAATAAGTCTCTATAGCTCTTTTTCTTCCTCCTAACAAGGTTCTTGTAACAATGATCATCCAGCCAGGCAGAAGTTTGAATGGGGAGTTCTCCCTCCTCATTGCCTATTTTTGTCTTGCATGTTTGCTGAGCACCTTGCTTTGGCATTGTCTTTGTGTGCAGAGGTAGTGCAGAATTCCACTCTGGAATAGCAGGTGTGTGTTTGACAGCCTCTGGCAACACGATGCAAGAGTTAACTCTTAATGTAGGGAAGAAATCTAAGTCCGATTCAATTACCTTTACTGCTAGAAAAGCAAACTGAAAATTGTTTTATTTTTTGCATATTTATTTTCCAAAGGGCCAGGTTATTGAGCTAGCACTTCTTTTTTTTTTGTGTGTGTGTGTGTGGGAAAAGGTGATTTGGGCTGTTGGCTCTGGCTCTTCTTTTGTCCTCAGTGAGGATTCTCCTGCAGTGAACATTTCTGGATAGGTCTTGTTCCAAGACTAACACATCAGCTGTCTTTGCCCATGTGCAAAAATTCCTGCAATTAAGCCTAATTTCTCTTATAGTACCTCTGTTATCTACCAGCATGTGTGTTCCTGAAAGCATATCCTAAATTTTCTTTATTCTGGGATGCTCTTTCCTCCTTGTTGTACCTCATAAAACCAGGGGAAGCTAATTGTCTATGATTTTTGCCTTCAGCCTTGCTGCAAAAGAGGCAGGTTCTAGACAAAATTAAGCTATACCTTTTTTTTAACCTGCCTGCAAACCAGGTAAATTTACTGCAGGTTGGAGGCATCGTCAGCCTCTGGAGGACTGGGTTTAAAGTAATCCTGGCTGGAGTGTTCAGGTGAAGACATAAACTGTCAGATGAGACTTGGGGCTGGCCACTCCCCACCCTTGTTCTCTTCCTTCGGAGGTGAAGTGTCTGTAGCTGTCTCTGCTGGGAAGCCTCATGTCCTTTATTGTGTACATCTGGGTGTGCTCTTTATTGTTTGTTGTTTTGCCTATTTTGCAAGCCGCACTTTGTACTTGAACCCAACTTACTTCTCTCACATAGCTCTTTTGTTTCCCTGATGTTGTTGAGAGTTTTAACCCTGATGAGGAGCTAGAATTTGTGATAACCACACCTTCAAAAGACTGGTACCAGGCAGCTTGGCTGCACAATTGGAAGGGGTGTCAGCAAGCAATAGTTTTACTATAGCTCCAAGCAATGCTTTCCTTATCAGTCTTCAAAACATTAAAAAGTCTTTTCTTCTACTAGATAATCCTTTATCATCCTTCTGTAGCTCCACTTAGCCTACACTGGCAGAATCAGTGTGTTTTGACAGTTCTGACCTGATGAAAAGGCTTGTGCTGTGTTTGTAATTGATTGTACCCATAAATGGCTCACGGACTCTATTTTGGTTCTGTTGTTCACTGTGTCACTTGAGCTTTTTGTTTGTGTTTCTCTGGTTCGATTTCTCCACAGTGAGAAGAGCTTTGCAGAAACAAGTTTAGACTCTCATTCACAAGGTGGTGTTGGGCTGCCTCTGGGAAGAGGGCAGGAAGGAGAGACAGTCATCAGTGTTTTCTGATGCTGAGCAAGAGGGAAATGGCTGCTGCACTCCAGGGGAATGCACAGGCTGCCTGGGGATTTGGATCAGACCAGTTGGTTCATAAGCACTCCTTTCTTCAGACTTTGCTGTCACTGCTTTTGATCAGTTGTAAGTCCTCCTCCTAGTAATGGTTAACTTCTGCTTTCCCATAGTACTGGTATATCAACTAAGCCACTTCTGGGTTAATTCCTAAATGGCAGCACTGAATGTGCCTGCATGACTAATTATAACATGCATTCGGCTAGAGCAGTGGGGATCTGTGTGTATTGCCTGCACTGCTGCATGGATATTATATAGTCAAGGTAGTTGTATGGTTTGCAAAGTTCTCCAAACACTAATTTTTCTTTTTTTTTTTCTCTGAATCATCCCAATGTCTTATGAAGGGTGGTTTAAGTGGCAGGTTCCTGAAAGCTGATTATTATATTCAAAGCAGCATGTGGGTATTTAACTTTTTAAGTGGCCCTCAGAAGTCATTTTTATGTTTTGAGTGCTAAACCTGAAGTTTGTTTGGAGTTTGTGCCCATGATTACTTTTATAAGCTCAGAGGACTCATTATAGTGCATATATTCTGCTGTATTGTAACTTTTTTCAACTTTGCATGGTGAGGTGCTGAAGTTAAAGGAAAAGGCATTTGTTAACTGTTCCTTCAGAGAGCCAAATTCCTTTTTTTTTTCCACTTCTGGCACTTTATTGCAGCTTACCCTTGTACACCATCTCTTTAGGTCTGGGAAGTGTTATTCAACCATTTAATACAGAATTTACAAGGCTAGAAAGCAGTTCTTAAAAAAATCATTAGAAAATGAAAATTTTGCAGACTACCACAGTCTGTAGACAAGTCATTTAAAGTAATAAATAGATGAAACCCATTCTCACAAGCTGAATTGTAAGAGAAATTTATCTGATATATATAATAGTGAAAGAGACTGGCACACACACTACGTTGATTGCAAAATGATGAAAAGTTACAATAAAACTCCCCATGTATGGCTTTTCTTTCCCCTTTAAACATTCTAATGTCATTGTTGTCAGGTTTCTATATTCAGAGTCTATCTCCTTTCAGTAATCTCGGGCTCGCCTGCTCTCCAAGGGACACAATTATGTTAGTTCCAAATAAGGGCTCTTTGATCTCTTTTTATTCCTCCTTTGTTTCTGCACAATGAAAGAGAGAGGAACTCAATTAAAGTGACTTAGTCTGGTCTCTTGACAGAAATTGTTACAAGTAAAGGGTTTGATTCTCTCCTCAGTTAAACTGGTGTTTTGCTAGTGTAGCTACACTGACACTATCAGAGCTGCATTGATGGAGAGCTGCTGCAGTGGAAGAAAGGATCAATCCTCAAGTTTCTCCAAATAGGCCGTTTGAAGGAGCTACCACTTTCTTTTTCTCAGTTGAATTGAAAGCAATTTAATTGGCTTTCAAAGTAGGCTGTTCAGTGAAAGAAGCCCAGACTGAAGGTGACCATGATGGCAACAAGAAGGGGAGACACGTCTGGCAATGAAACTTTGTTTTGCATTAAAATCTGGTAATCCTTTAAAAGCAAATTTTAAGAATAATATGTCCATGGCTGCCATTGTTGTCAGACTTTAAACAGGGGTATTACTCAGTATTTTCTTGTTAAACTAATGTCTTAAACTCCCTTACCACACTATGTGTTCATTTTTTTTTTTTTTTTGAGAAAGGCATAAATTTCAGGTAGCGTGCATTCAGCTTGTGCTTTCAATCCATATAATATTTGTTGTCCTCAATATACATTTTAGGTCTTAAGTCAATCTGTCTCTTGAAAGATGCAGAGATTTGCTAGAGCCTGTAAGGATTATGAACACTTGGTAATTGCTACAAAATAAGATTCTCCTATTGATAAAATGGAAACCTTAAACATTACTATATGTGTTGCTATTCAGAAAGCAAGTTCAGGTCAGAAAAACATCATTGAAAACTTGAAATATTCCTTTGAAAACAGAATACGTGGGCTTTTTGTGCTTTCTAAAATATAGGTATCAGTGTTTTGTATAACTCTGGGGGTTTTTTGCATAATATTTGTCTGTCTTCATATTTGGAGAGATCATTGTGGTTAAGAGATCTGTTAATACCATAACTGATATTGAACTGCTTCTCCTTTGCTCCTTTTTTTTGGAGACATCGTTTCCTAGATAAATCCTGTGAAGGGTTTTTTGTCATTCGGTGGGGTAATTCCATGCTCCAGCTTTATTCATCCTCTAATGCTGCTGTGAAGTTTGTGGTCCTTGGGTTCTTCAGCTTGTTAGAGCTCCTTGTCAGGCTTGATTTGGGAAACCATCTGATTTGGCTACCCTTTTCACTTTTGTCAGGATTCACTTATTCCCAGAGTACAAACTGTTTAAAGCTGGTTTTCCCATCAGCCTTCAGAGGTATGAGAAATGCAGTTCATATTGTCAGGTTAGTTACTGTCTCTGAAGTCTCTCTTCTCTTCTGTACCTATTTCCAACTCCTGGGTTAGCCCTTTTCTCAGCAAATCTTGTCTTCCTGGGAAAAGTCCCATTATGCTGCTTGGTGAGGTTCCTGTCTCGACAGGAGTAAGGGCACATTTTCTGACCCAGAGTATTGTGATCGTAGTGGAGATTGCTGTCAGAAGAAGGTCTTAGAAACACATTCTTTGTTTCCCGTAATAATTCTTTGCTGCTTCTCATGCTTCTAAGCAAAAAACAAAGGCAATGAGTTTGTTGCCCAGAAGATGGAAATTACAGGCAAGCCAGAGATGAAGGACCAGCAAAGAACACAAGCGTGGGAGCTATCCCTTTGCTCTCCAGTGCCACAGACAATTTGGACTTGTCTAGAATGGATCTAGTGATCTCTGGGATATTTGATCAATTCTTATTTAAGCAAATTCTCTCCTTGAATTTTGAGGTGATTCAGTGATTAGGGAATGCTTTAGACATCTCTATTTCCTTTGTGCTTTTTTTCACCATGTGAAGTTTTTTAATGCCAAAGAAGAATGATGGTCTGCTGAGAGACGTTATTTAGGCAATCAAACAGGGAGACAGCAAAATTTGAAGTCTTCCTAATGGTATTTTACAATGATGATCTGCTGCTGGATCTGGCTGCTTTTTCATGCTGTACCTCATATTCTCAGGGTAACAAACAAACAAAAAAAACACACTAAAGAAAATGTAGGATACAAGAGTTTGTGAAAAAAATCATACATAGGAAAACCTGACTGCTATATAACAAGACTATTACCTTTTGAGTATATGGAAAAAAATAGAAACAAATCAGCAACATTTTCCCTTTCCATAGTTGAAGAATAGTAGACCAGTCAATGAAATGCAAGGGCAGGAAAGAAATTCAAGGAATGTTGGTGTCTTATATGGCTATCTGCATGCAGAGCATCCTGTATTAAAATACACCTATGACTGAAATAGAGGTTAGAGAGCAGAGCTATTACTAAGATTTTTGATTAATATTAATTATTAAAAAATACTATCCCTCAAAATTTGGATGTTTGGGGAGGTCAGGGAAGCTCTCTGAACTCTTATCAGTTCTCTTGCTGGATTTTCCTGCCCAGTTTTTTAGCACACTTAGGGCCAGGTCGTGTGAGTCCCATCTTTGTGCAAGGCTCTTAGGAGCTGGATTTCCACAATCTTAACTAAGAATTTGTACCACTGCTTGGGCTGTGCTGATGTTTTCAGCCTGCTCACCACTCAGAGACATTCAAACTTCCCTTTTTGTTTTACACAAAGGAAGCGAGAATTTTTTTTTCTCCTCACTTTTGGAAAAAAAATCACTTTTAAATCCTCTTTTTCTATGGCAAATACTTTTACATAGAGTGAAAATGTTTTAATATCAGTCTTTTAGGTCACCTGCATACTGAACTTTGACTATCTAATTTGTGTGCTTATTAGTAAAATCCAGAATCCAGCATTTTCAGTAGGGCAGAAAAGTCACTTGATTGCCAGGATCTGAATCTGATCTATAACACTGGAGTGATAGACATATGTGCTAATACTGCTCCACAGATTTCAATGGAAAATACCATCCTAAAAATGACAGCGAGGTAAAAGATGAGTTATTACTCAGTTCTGCATATGTTCTTCCATGTGCTACCAGATGCAGCTAGGTTGAGGTGAAGCCAAGGCATCATTTGTATCCATCTGATTCTGCTTCTTCCCATTCACCTGAGCAGGGTGGGGATTTGCTCTGTCCTTTCTCTTTATCTGCTACGCACATTATAGGTGCTGCTACAGGAAAAACACAAATCTTTTTAGTCATGTGCAGCCTCCCATGTATTTGGGTCTTTCTGTACTACAGTTTTATCCCTTCCACATGTACCTTTGGTTTTATCAGGCTCTCAGGAGGAGGTTTATCTTAAGCTTGGTGTGAAGTGGAGGTCTAAATTCTGAGCTGTCTCTAAATCAATTCACTCTTCCCTGGTAGGAAGAGTGCCATTCATGCCTGGAGTGGAGATAGCAGCCTTTTCAATATCAGTTAAATGTTTTATCCTTATTTATCTTATTTTAATTCAACCGTTCTAAAGTACTTTTCAAAGTAATCAGGTATGACAGTGCTGGGGTTAATTAACAGTTGGTGTGCTGCCAGCAGCTTCCCCGTGATGGTATTGATGATGATACTGATCTTATCTGATATGCTTTGCTAGGGAAAAAAAATTGAGAAAAAGCAAAGACATTATGATATGAATATATAAGGACAGTAGGTGTCCTTCCTGCCGTTTTATGGATGTGTCTGAAGGATTTCCTTTGTGAGAGAACAGAAGCTCAGCCTAACCCTTATCTGTATTACAAAAGTCTATCTTCAAATGACATCAAACACTTGTCTTAACACCACAAAGTAAAGTATAAAGAAGTGCGTGGAAACTCGTCTTGCTGATGGTGCTGAAGTAGCATCATCCGTGTGATTTGGAAGGTCAGTTGGTATGCGTAGACACAGGTAGTTCCTATCCATGGGCTATGAACTTGTCATGTATTAAGTTTCCAAGTGTCAGCTACACATATGTACAAACATTGAGACGTATCAAGGCCTTTTTTTTGTGAATCTGGGAATTTTGCAATGTCTGTTTGAGGTGCCCCTGTCTGAGAGGCACTTTTTGCTTTTGTGGTGTAAGGCTTTGTTTGTTTTTGCTTGCCTGCCGCAAATGAAATAGAAGATACGATGCCAATAAATCCTCTAAGAAATTTAAGAATGAACAGTAAAAAAGTCTCAGAGAAATACATCACTGTGATAAATGCTTGTCATGCCTTTGGGAGAGACAGGAAAAACTGAAATCGCGCAGGTGATATTGGAGGAAACCAGATGGCCCAGTTAAGACCATGCTTTTAAAACCAGTGGTGATTAGATTTGCCAAAAGCAAACTGTAAACTCATGTTTCTTTACCAGTGCTCCAAGTCCTTCTCCAATATGCAAGCTGTGCATAAGGCAAGCAGTCTGCAAATCCACACATTTTTACGCAGTCTGTAAGTACTGATGGGTTTTCACAAAGTGATCAACCAAATCTGTGTACTGGGCTCTGTGTTTCCAGAACCAGGTAAAGGAGGAGTCCCTGCAGACTACTGGGGCATTGTCACTTGAGAGAACTATGAGGATGAAAAGTCAGTGTAAAAGGGCAGATGAACACACAAGATGTTAGCCTGGAAAAAGTTGTCATTGTTTTCAGGTACTGACTAGTGATTATTCTCTGAGAAAATGGTGAGAATTAGCATCAATCTGATTTTGCTCCTTAAGATTGCAGTAAAATGAGTCCTATGGTTTGCAGTTTGGAAAGTAAATACTTTGATGTACATTAAAGTTTTAATTTATTTTTCTTTTTAAATCCAGTCATGGTAAAACCGTAATTGAGAAGCGTTGGTTGAATTAGAGGATGAGGAAAATAGATTAAGAAAAACTTCATTCAAAAAGTAAGGCAGAAAATTTTTGGAGTTCTGATATCTCTGCAAATACGCTCTTTAACTCTGCCAGAACCCATTCTGTGTTGTTCCTCTCACTTTTCAAGATATGGTGAAAATCTTGCAGGTAAGGATTCCAAAATTCTCATAGTGGGATGACTTCTCTTAGATTGACAGTGATGCTGGGGATGCAGTTGGGTTGAATACCTCTACCAACCTACTGGTTCTTTCTACCTAGTATTGTGAGAACATTTATAGGGTATTAGTCCTGGATCCCTTTCTCCCGGCTGGGACCTATTCTTTTTATTGAGTTGGTGTTTCTCAGATATTGTGCAAATTTGGGGGGTATCCAAGGTGTGGGTAGGTGTTGAGCTGGCTAATGGGTGTGGGAAGACTCATCACACTTCATGGATGAGCATTGCATAGAGCAGCCCCTCCAAACAGGAGTGCTGTGTACCATGTAATTGGTCTTTGAGAGAGTATTATCAAGGTATTTAATGTACCCAATTAAAAATAGGAAAATAGAAAGTATTTATAAGAGCTATAGAATTACCTTTAAATCATTGTAATGATGCTTTTTTCTTTCTATATAAGTGATAATGTCTGACCACAGGTCAATGCCTCTCTTCTGTTCCAAGTGATTTTGTTGCCAGCAGTGATCAGGTAGCTGATGCTCTCTATTAGGAAGTTTTTTGATGTCATGGAGACCTTCACTCCTGTGCTCTTTGTTTTTTGGTTTTTTTTTTTTTAAAGGTATATCTGGTAGCAGCTTGTGCCTCAGTGTTTCCACGTGTACCTGATTGCATATTTGGCAGAATGTGACCTTTCAGAGCTCCTTGGGTCATGTTGTTACTTTGTAGAAATCAGATATTTTCAGTTCGTGTTTCTGTGTGCATTAGCAAAGACTTTCATATTTGTTTGAGCAGAGGATCATTATGAAAAAGAGGTGGGTTTTTATGCAGTTATCTCCTTCATTTAGGCATTGTTTACTATTCATATTAACATCATTTTTGTCCTCCTGAACAGCACTGTAAGCTTTGAGTTTTCAGAGAGCTGTGGCGCAGCTAAATTTTGCTGTGGTTTTGCTGTGACAAACTAACCAAATAATACATCTTCTTTGAAGCAGTTTCTCAAACTTCATTAGCAAACCAAGCATTCCTCTTTGGAGCTGCAAATCTATATTGCAAGACCAGTGAAGAAGGAATTTGTTTGACAGTCTCTTGTCACAAGGTTTTTTGTTTCTTGGGGGTATTTTCAAGAAAATGGATGAAACAGAGGTTTGCCTGAAAGCTTAGTCAAGAGAACAAGTGATAAACAGACTAAATAAAAGATATCTTGAATTCACTTATGGAAAGTTTTGGTAGTAGGCTTGCTGTATGATTTCTTGGACTCTACATTTCTGGGAAGGCATTGCATCAAGGATTTTGTTATTTCCAGGTTTCAGTTGTGCAAAAACTCAGAGTGCTGCAGGGTAATTTTATATAGTGATGACCTTGGTGCCAACATGAACTAAGAGAGGAAAAGAGGAGAGATGAGCAACATATATATACATGGATTAGATTTGAGTTATTTTTTTAATATTTCATTTGCACTGGTTAGTTTTGTGGTATTGGTTTTAACCATCTGCATTTGGGTGGAACAAGCTGTATGAAACAAACAAAATCTTGACAATAGGATATATGCTATATATAGTTTTAGAATTTAGTTTAAAATAAATGTTCTTCAGCTTCAAATGAACTTTTTATTTTAAAACATCCTTTTCTCTAATTTTCTTGAAGTGTAAGAAAATGAGCTCACTTTTTGCTAAAACACAGGGTACTTTATCAAACTTGTGTATAAATTACTTGATTCTTCATACTGCTGATATTCTTACAATTGTTTTAATAGACCATAAAAATGGTAATACTGTGGTAAACCATTAAATGCTTTAGCCCAGCAGTATTCCTAGTTTAATAGTTTTACTCATTTAACACTTACGATTTGTAACCGAGTAAATCTAATTTTAAAGTAGGTTGAGGAAGTTAAACCACCTCTGGGGGATAAATCTACACTCCCTTACCTGGAGGGCAATGCTAATTGCTATCTAGACCCAGAACAGGCTCAAATGAAGTCAAGCTCCAAGGATTACTAATGAGTGAGGCTTACATTGTATGAGCTAAAAGTCTTTGAATGCAATTTTTTACTTGAGAAACTGGCTGAACAAAAGTCTGAGAAAATCCATGCAATCAGTAAGACTGCTGGTGCTTTTAAGCATTAGTAATTATCAGCCTTCCTCCTTGGGATGTTAATGATAGTGGTTTGACCTCACCCCAGTGTCTCTATCTAAATGTATAACTTAGCCATCAGTTTGCTTTAAATCAAGCACTAAATCTGTCTGAGTGCCATTTCATATGGATATTAAAAAAGCATCAGGGTCTATTTGGCTTCTTTTGTCAACTAAATCTCGGACAATTGTGTGAATAAATTAATGGATGAAACTGACCTTTTAAAAAATATTCTTTAAGTTCTGTATTGGCGAAAATGAGGGGCACATGTCAGTATTTATTTCAGTGCAGAGGAGGTATTTGCAGGCACTACTATTAAGCTGCATAATCGTATCAGTGGTAAGACAAGAGAGTTGTAATTTTTGTAGAGATCTTTAGCCTTTCTAGCAGTTGTCCGCCTTACTCATAAATCTTGAGTGAGTTCCTTTATGAGGTTGTCCTGTTATTTTTCCTCCTTCCCTTTCATTCCCTTTGTTCTGCTGATATATGGCAATGAAAACATGAAGATTTGTTGAAAACACTAGCGAACTACATTTAGACCTTTTCAAAACAAAGTGTGAAAGTGTTTGTAATGATTAGCTAGATAAACGTTAACATGAATAAATTGTAATGTAAAACACTTTGCAGGGCATAAAAGAATGGGAGGAAAAAAGATTAGGTCTCTGTTCCCTCATTTAAATCCTGTTCGAGCCCAGAGGGTTTAATAGGTACCTAAGTGGTGCCTTAGAGAGTGAAATTGGGACTTAGGAGGTGCAAATACCTTCATCCGACTTTCTGCTGCAGCTGAATTTTGCCCCCAATGGCCAACCTTAGTAAAATCCAGCTATTTTCTTTGAATAATGAAGCTGTGGAAAATCCAGCAGGTACGTGGAAATCAGAAGTAGGAACAGGCCCTGGAGGATTTTTAACCTAAATAGAAGAGGCTGTATCACCAGCTCTGAAAGCTGTTACTGTTTCACTCTTCTTTCTTTTTTGCCTCTGGGATATTCCTGAAACGTGTGCATCTTCTGTTTTATGAGATGTACTTGCCTCCCTTAGATATAGAGAGAAACAGGAGGAGGTGGACGATGGCATGGCCTCCAGCACTTTGTTTATGAGAACATCCTTCCAGCAATTTTATGTCTGCATGAGGCAGAAGAACCGTTTCCAATGTGCCCTTGAGCTGTAGATCAAGCATTTTACTTCTTACTGTTTTCTGCTTTAAAACTTGGTATTCCTTTCCCAGAGTCCTCAGACGGATGAGGATTTTGTTATTTGCAGTGGCCGAAGCACTTTCAGCTCCTTTTCCTTTTTCCAACCCTGTTTCCCAGCTGATTGAGCTCTGCATTTCTCTGCCTGCAAAACAGCTCTCCTGGGAGCAGGCCTGGTGTGCTAGCTCTGCTTCAGGACACCTGCAGGACAGAGTGATGTTGCAATCACGGCCTCAAACCTTGTATTGCAGCTCAGGCTCCTGAGATGGGGCTGTCTGGTCTATTAGCCAGGCTGGTGTTCCCAGGCTGCGTTCAGCGGGTTTGTGTACAGAGGGCTTGGAGAAATGAGCTGGCCACTGGCTGGCTCCCTCCTGGGAGAAAAGCTGTATTTACTTGCTCATTCTCCAGTCCTCCAGCTGCTAATATGGGAAAAATCCTCAGTTTCTCCCCTAAAAAACACTCCAACAAACTGACAACACAAACCAACCTAACTCCTAGAATTGTTTATTTTTTTTTTCCCAAAATGGAAATAATCTGACAAGAAATCACAGCACTGGGGACCATTTAGTCCTAAGGAATGTGCAGGACACCTCGAGCTCTCAGACCCAGGGCTGGGGCACCTCCAGGGTGGCAGCACAACTTGATGCAGATCTCCAACTTTCTGGCTTTACATCCAAAGTACCACAGACAAAACCTGTATTTGGTCTTGGAAATTAACCATAGTCCTTTGCAAAGCTGGCACAATTATGTATGAATAAAAAGATTTTTTTTCTTAGTGAATTTACATCCTTTCTGTGTGGTGAGGGGATTTTCTGAGTCCCATCCTTGGAGGGGCTGCTCTGCTGTAGCTGTTGATGCTGGGTTTAATTCCTACAACGAGGCAAAGACAAACCTCTTGCTCAAACAGCAATGTGTTGTCATCTGGCGATGCTGGTTCCTGCACAGCCACGTCTATGTAGAAAACAGCCTTGTTTATCCTATTGCTAATTTACAGAAATAAATTTCTTTCTCCATTGAGCGTTGAGATACACATGTGCAATTCACTAGTTGTAACTTGTGTTATTAGCTCTTATCCCTCCACAACAATTTGCCAAAATAATTGCCTCAGCCACAATGACCTTGTTATGTGATGTTTCTGAGTAAGATGTGCAACAATTTATTTCTTACTGGAGCTTTCTTGTTTAAATTAGCATAATTTCTTCTTAAAAACAAACAGATCCGACTCCTCCATTCAGCAGAAGTGCAGAGGGAAATTGTTTATGCTGTTTTTACTTTGTTATTCTTTTGGGCTGAGTTTTTATTTTCTTGTGGAAGAGAACTAATGACAGATTAGGAGGTAAACAGCTGCTTTCCTGGAGCCATGTGTCAGCATGGAGGTTGTTTCTGTAAGGATTGCCTTCAAAGACGAGTGCCAGAGTGAAATTGATAACGAGGAACACTTTACTTTGGGTTTGCTTTCATAAAGCCTATCTGAAAATCTGTCCAGATAACAGCATACACATAAGGGCATTTCCTCGCCTTAATTTTCTCTCTTTTTACCGCTTATTAGTCTACAACAGAACTTCCTGTTCCATGACAGTCTTCAAGGAAGGATTATGTCACAAGTTTTGGGCAGGGGGAACGGCTGTGTATGTTTGTGACTGCCCCTTTTGTCACTGACTTCACTGGGAGGCCTGGGGAGCCCAAGTTCCCTGCAAGAGGTTGACTCTTTCAAAACTCTTTGATTAATGATGTAAACATCGTTAAACTTTCTACCAATATTCCCATTCTGGAAGTCAGAGTCCCTGGGCTCTTGATACTGTGTTTATTATCTTTTGTTCTACTTGTGTTCTCTCTAATTTAAATTGTAGGCTGCAAACCACAATTAGATAATCACAGCTTTTCTGTCTGAGATGCCTTGGAACCACTGGGTGCATATGATGTGTTTCTATTCATTTTGTCCAGTTATTCTGAAAGCTCCTAAACAGGTCAGTTTGAGGAAGTATTTTGTACTCATCCTATAGGGAAAATTTCTTCAGTCTCAAGTAGCAATAAAGTTCTCCATAGGAAATGTGGATGTGTAGGATTCATTCAGTTTGCCTTCCTTCTGAGTTCCTCATACACCATGTGCTCAAAGGCTGGCTGCTCCCTTATGGAGATTTGGAAACTTGGTAGTATTAATCTTTAGCAAGTTACTTCATGAAGTCATCTGGTGGTTTCGTTTTATTTTTTTTTTTACTCTCCTCGATTCTGATTTGATGTTAATTTTGTCAGAGTTTGTTATTTTCTGTTTTCTCAAGTGTGTGCAACTTCTGCTTTTTGAAGGATGTCTTTTCATGTCTAATAGCCCCTTTTACTCAGCTCTTTGAGTACACTGATTTTTTTGGAAACCCATTTAAAATTATTCTTGAAAGGTATTATACATGTATTCTGAGCTTTTACAGTGGTGTCTTTAAAGCCTCTCTATGCCAGTTTATATAAAAAGAAAGCTTTAAAATATTTATACGAATATTTTAAAATTTTAGCTGATTCTTTTTAATTTATTTTTAACTAGCTTTTTCATATTTGTATCATTCTTCTTTTTCAAGTTAAGCAAGTGAACCTTTCAAGTTAAACCTCTTGTGGGTTTCCTTTTGGACTTCTTGCTGGCTTATTTCCCTTCTCATACAAGTGGTTTGGTATCTGAGTGTGGAGTAGTGTCTTTTCCACAGTTTTTCTTGGGTAACTTCATCTTAAGACTTGAGCTGATCCAAGAATTGCTTCTCGTCTTGAGTTTTTTCATTAGCTGCTCCAAAAAGTGGTTGTTTAGGGTTTAAGATGTCCACCAAATGTGTCACCATAGTTTACTATAAGGGGGCAAAATAAAATCTGTCACTGTTATTGTGCTTTGTCTTCTCAGCTCTTCACTCTCCTTGGAAATTTGTATTGATTGTGATCCTCATGTATTTCAGATATATTTAATATTTCTGTTTTAGTAGATCTTGCTTAGGTCTGCAATGCTTTGTAGGGAAATGGGAGAAATTCCTCTCAGTCCAGTGACAATGTCTTTCCTTTCCCTGCAACTCTGAATTAAACAATCTCTTGAGTAATTCTGAGGGTTTCCAGTTGTGTTTTGTTCTCTCAATGCCTTTTCACCTAATTATACTAATTATATTGGAGCTTGGTTTACCCTGTGTGTTGGTGCCACTTTTTAGATCTTCTCTAACAAACTGCTTGTAAACCAATTTCTCTGTTCTTCCCCTTGAAACCAAGTGAGTGGGAATTGTCAGGACTGTGTCTCCAAGGAGAATACTATACAAGTCTTCATGAGTTGTCCTAATCAATGAGAGAAATTCTTCTTATTAGGTATTTCCTACCATTTCTCTTAATCAGACAGACTCTCTTATGGGTTTGTCCATGCCAAGCTCTGTGAAGATTTATCTTGTCAGCTGTCTCTCACTTTCTGGACTACTTTAAACACCTTATCCTTTCCCAGCAGTTTTTCTCTCCTTAATCACCTGAGCCATTTTCTCAAACCTCTACTAGGAGTTCATTCTGCTTTCAATCCTTGTGTTCAACGTGGAAATGTTCTTCTTGCCAACCAGACCTCCTCTTTCTGAACTTCTCAGGTTTGACTTTACATGGCAGTTGCCTTCACTCTGATACACTTTGCACTCCCTCACCATTGTATGCATGACTCTTGACTAATTTGAGTTAATTGCAAGTTAATTACTATTTAAGAGACTTGGTTTTCTTCATTATTTTCTGAGCCACAGATTAAATTATACTGTCTTTAGGAGGAAGTGACTTTCCACCACTCCAGATCTATGCCCTACTCAAACCATTTGGCACCATCAGATGTGGCCACAATGATTTTGCTTGTGTTGTTCTTTTGTTTATTAGAAAGTACAGCTCTGGAGTATCGATTACTTTTTCTCTCTGGTGTTGCTGCTGCTGCTATGCCCAACAGTACAAAAGGTTTTCCTTCATGTCCAAGACAATGTGTCTAGAAACTTCATTTAGGCATGTGAATTTGGGAGAAGTATAATGCATTTTCTTCTTCCTCTTGTTTTCATCTAATGGCATTATTTGCACTGTGGCCACAAAAATTTTTAATAAAATTGTACAACGTTTAAAAAAATAAATTTGATACAGACTGCCCAGCATATGTAGCAAAAAATAATGTTTTACTTTAGCTTTTATAGGACCCCTATTTGATGGTGTGATGCCTTCAAAATGTGGATTGCTGAAAATATTGATTAAAAACAGAGACATTCTTTTGAAATACATTTTGTAACTGAAAATTATTTAATCTGAAAGTACACAGTGAGTATTAGGTTACCACTTTTAGTTGTTGCCTTATGCAGAAAAAATTTGATGGAAAAAGATTTAAACTGTTTTCATGGAGCATCCACATCTCTAGATGCTAAAAAGAAAAAATAAAAATAAACTTGATGAGATTACCCCAAAATTTTTGTTGAAACTTCTGCATCCTAAAAAGAAATGTGTTTTGTTGTTGTTTGGTTGGTTTTCTGGTGTTTGTGTTTGGTTTTTTTTCCTCTCCTGCAATCAAAACATGCCCATTAACCTTGTCTCCTTTTTCTTTTCATTTAACTTGAGTGTGTGAGGTAATGTTAATGGTGCAGCTATAGTTTGATGGAGCTGCAGTACTTTTGTTATGTAAGTTTATGACTACGAAAATACAAGGGTTTTCAGTTAATTACTTTTCTCCTGAAACCCCCTACATTCATTCCTAGACAAAGAAGTTCAAAACCCATGCATCTTCTCCTTGACTGCACCAAGAGGTATCTTGTCTTCTAACATTTTTAGCCATTACATATTAAAATTCTATGAAAATTTGGTTGGTGGATCTATCCAGTCTACTTTTATCACTTAGGGGTTTCCCCATATGCTCTCATTTAGCAACTGGCATCTGCAAGTTATAAACAGCCTTGAATTTTGGTCTGTATTTAATTACAGAATTAACTTTATTACGTAATTTTGAATCACTGGCTGAAGAGGCACTCATCTATTTGTGCTTTTGAAGAAACAAGGATTGTGAAGACTTCTACTTTTTATTATTCTACCCCTACACTCCATTTAACGCCTAAATAAAGTCTAGGTAAGGAGGCTTTCCTAGGTGCACGGCGATCTTCTGTGTTACTGAAATGAAAAAGATGTAATTTGGAAAGAAGAAAGTTTGCCTGTGCTAGCCTGTATATGTTAATTCCTTCTGATTGTCTTTTGTGTCCTGAAAAAGGGAAAGTAGATTTTTCTGCGCAGTGAACTCAAACTGTATCTTGATCTCTGCATGAGAGGTGAATGTTTGTGGTAAATGTGGCTTTCTTAATGAGGACCTGCTGTTCTGCATGAAACACTGTCACAAATAATAATAAACAAGGGCCAGCTTCTGCCTCTGCAGTAGGAATAAAAACTGGGTAGTGAATCTTCCCTCCACAACTGTGTCAACAGCAGGTCCTCGTTACCTGTCCATGGCTGCTGAAAACTGATTTGTGCCCCCATGGTCAGAATGCTGCCCAAGCTCCTTAGTTTTGGTAAGTTTTTTTGAAAGGCAAAAATAAATATTTTCCTCTTTTTAAAAAGGGTTTTGTTGGCACTCCCTGAAACTGCTTTTGCCACTTGCAGTCCATTTGATTGTTAATGGGCTTTGTGGACACAGGGCCTGTGAGCTGTAGGAATTGCCAACACACGGTTCCAGCCAAGCTCCTGAACCGACACGTGATCATCTTGTTGGGAGCTGGAAAATCACATTGTGGTTTCTGCCAAAGATGTGCCTTACTGTTCCTGCTTTTGTTGTAAATGCAGGAGAGCCTACTTTCTTTGTGGAGAATATGAGAAGCTCTGTAATTTAATTATGAATAATATCACTTTGCTCAGTTTCTTCATTTTCCTGTGTGCTGTTTTCCTCTGGAGCAATCTACAGTTCCTCTGGGCTGCAGGAAGGAAGCACAGGAAAAACAGTGCAAGGGCCTTTGACTTAAGAAAGGAAAGAGCAAATCACGATCTGGAGAGGGTAACCACTTCAAGAAGGTTACCTTGGTAAAGGGAATAGAGATCTCTATTACTGAATGTTTGGTTTTGATGATGTCAAAAGAACAGAAAAACCAGATGGGAGGAAACTGGCTTTAATTTATCTCTCAGTTTAACGTCAAGAGCCACAGGTCTTCCCACAGGTGCAAGGTGAGACAGCTCAAAAGAGTGTTTGGGCATGTGCTTGTTGATCTGAGGGATCCTTCTGACTCCTGGAGCAGATAAGTAGTAAGGACAGACCCGTATGGCAGAGGGGATTCCATGTCACATTTATTTATTGCACTTTGCACTTCTCTAGTGTGGTCATGATCTCTAAACGGAGTCGGAGCTGCTGCTGAGGCCCTTGGGGCTCCTCCATCCAAGGCTCCAGCTTTAAGTTGAAAGATTTATATCCTTTATCTGACTCATGGCTGCTGCAGGCTTCGTGATGTACTTGGAATCAAAAACCCCTTCAAGGCCCAAAGTTCATAAATCTTAAATCCTATAAACATCCCAGTTCTTGTAGTACTGATTTCAGGAAACGCTATGTTACAAAAATTGTGAGTCCAGTAGTCCTGGTTTCTAGCATGGCAATTTAATTAAAAGAGGAGATAATTAGATGAGAAACCTCTGCTGGGAGTAATTAGAAATATTTCTGAATGGGTTGAGTTAGATGAGTAATCCACTAAAACTATGCAAAGCCACGGCTGTCCAGCTTCCAGCAAACTGAGTGAGAAAGGAAGTGAGAGACTCTCCCCAGAGGCGATTTCATCTGGAACAGGAGGGAAAACTTCATGGCTGATGGAGCCTGTTTTGTGCCATTCCTCCTCTGAAAGGAGTTTGTACCAGACCATGGTTAAAAAACACCAATTTTCTGCAGCAAATAGCTGAGGCAGCCCACACTGGAAGGGGGAAAGGATCTAATTCTGTGCCAGCTGCCATCAGATTTGAACTTAGCCTTCTCTACCACCAAACCCAAGCTGAGGCACTGCCATATGCTCACAGACTCAGGAGAAGACTGAGTGGGAGGTTTTTATGTTTTGCAGTGGGAGGATATAGAGGCTGGGGTGTGCTTTTTTCTTTTTTTTCTTTTTTTGATTAAATTTCAGAGAGGAACAAAGAGCTTTGAGAAGATATGAGCCTGTCTTCCCCCCTCATCTTTTTCAATAATATAAAAAAGAAAAATTTCTAGAGATATAGTTTAGGATGAGACCATGTTGATGTCTATGGAAAGTCTGAATTCAAAATGAAGTTAGGGTTATGATGTCTGCATTCTTTTCTTCTGGGCTGGCTCTTTTGGGATGACACTTGTGGCTAATATCTGTTTTTTGATGCTGCATGTGAGATGGTTGTAGGTAGTTAGTGTGAGGGTCAGGACAAATAAACCCTCCCCAATTCATTGAGAGTGATTCAGAACATGGGTTTTTACACAATGTGCTAAATGTTAAGGCTCATCCACTGTTCATCTTTCATGGCATCTTAATTTCTTAAAAGCATCTTAGCTGGAAACAGTTTTTATTTTTATATGTTTCATGATGAAAGAATTATCTGATGGGAACCTAGACTTCCTGTGATCCCTACTGGCTATATTCAGAGAGGCTTTAATATGATTATCCTAATCTTTAGAGGGATTTGTGTAAGCATGAACTGTTCAAATGAACTGAAATTCAGAAGAGCTTTTTATATTTTGCTACAGATTTTTTCAGGGAACTGGACTGTTATTTAACACTTCTACTTCAGGAGGTCTTGCTTTTCCATGAGCAGCACTGAAATGGAACAGCCAAGTCTTCTGAGGGCTTACATCCAAGACATGCAAGTTTGACTAGAGGTGTCATAAATTCTTAACTGCAGCTCCTCACAAGATTATCCAAACTTCTCTGGAGCACTGTACACCTTTTGCTGAAGCCAAGTGCTGGTGTACAAATATCTTTCTCTTTGTATCATGCTTTCCAGTTTGGATTTCTCAATGCCCTGGGGAGCTTACAGTTTCCCACATAACTTCAATTCTGTTTATGTCACCATAAACAATTATGCTTATGCCTTTATATATACATGCAACAGTGGATTTGCTTCTTTTGTTTTCAGAAACTTCACTTGAGTGTTAAATTCCAGGAGCTGGAGCAGCTGCTGCACAAGATGAGCAGCTCTTTATCTGATATTCTGCATCTATGGATTTCCATAACTTAATTCACCTGTAGGATTTTCCTGTGGCTTTCAGTAACCTACAAAGTGTGTACAGGCACACTTGTACTTATTTAATTTGCACAGAAAGCAGAGAAGTATCATTTCTGCAATAGAATAAAGAGCAAATCAGCCAGTCTGGAAAACTCTGTTGAAAGCTCAGTTTGTTTTATGAATGTTGTTGGAGAAAGACTTCTACTTTTCATTTATTTTAATATCTTAATTACCCACTTTATCTTTGCGATATTATGTACGCCAACCAGTGTTACCTGTGTGGAGTCTCAGGGGGGTTGTATTTGGAGCACCTGTACAGGAATTTTTCAGGGGCTGGAGGAGATGATTCCTTTGTGAGGCATCAGAGAAAACTTGAGCTGTAGGCTTTGCTTTTCCAGTCCTGCACACCTTTGTGCATTGACTTAATTTCTAAAGACTTTAGTGCACTTCATTACATGTTCAGCTTGCATATATAACTGGCAGAAGTTAGAGACAAAGTTTTCATTAAATATGTTAATTTTTATTAAATATGTTATCATTTGGCTTGCAGCCTCAACTTTAAAGAAGCAAAAAGGAGGGGCAAAAGTTTCATGCCTAAAATATAGCATAGGAAGTAACTGGAAAATGCAAAGGTGAAAGATCACTTGTTCTCTGAAATCCTTTAAATTCTAATAATTTTTTTAATACCTCAGAAAAAGAAATTGAGTCTTGATATGCCATTTTTAGCTGGATTCTGACTGTTAAATCACTTCTGGTGTTTAAGAAATTCTCATTAAGTTTATTCATTAAAATGGCAGTATATTTTCACAGTCTATTGTGGTTAAGATTCTGTTGGCTGGGCCGTTCTTGTGCAGCACCCAGTAAGTGTTTTTGTGTTTCTGCGCCAGTGTATGGGATTTGCAATAATGGATGTCATAACCCTCTGCTGAAGCTTTGGAAAGAACTGGCCGTCAATCACCATGTACAGTCTTTTCAATTGTAGCCCCCAGTAAATGTGTTTCTTCATTTATTTGGAAGCTATTATGCTGTCATTTAAAAGATCAGGAGAAAGGGGAAAAAGCCCTTTTAATGAGACTTTGTGCACTCTGCTTTTTAATAATAATGGCTTGTTTCATGTTAAATTTAAAGCGTGTAGCTCCTTAGCAAATAGGTTTTTGGCTGGTTCACATAATCAAAAGCAGTACAACTGGTGTATGAGCGTCTGCTCTGATCCCAGCTTTCAAACACAGCACAGAGAACAAACATCCATGCTGTCCCTAGTTTAGACTTTGAAAAGTCAAAACTTTCTTCCTCGTGTAATTGCCCTAACAGATCTCATCAGCGCTGGTTCACATGCTGTGTTTCACAGATCACAGACATTTCAAAGCTTGCTTGCTGATGAGGAACAGGTTCTGTAGCCACGAGCACCAAGCCAGCCTGCCTTCCTGCTCCCCTCTAGCTCTTACTTTATTGCTTGGTCTCCTGTGCTGGCGCTTAACTCGCCAGGTTAGGTTTGTGTACTACCACACAAGGCCTGGGCATAGAGCAGAAAACTTGTTGTTTGCCTTTGTTTCTTGTTCTCCCATTTCAGGATGAATGCACAAGCCTTTAGGGTTATTTGTGTTTGCAGTGTAAGAGTTTAAAATTGTTTTTAAAACAGACTTCCTTTAGGTCACCTAAATGTTTCCAATATTTTAATGAGAGAATCAAGTTGGAATACTAGGAGGCAACGAGTACAATCTTTAAGAGGGTTCTAGTTATTTTATTATGCTCCTAGATTTATACTTTGTAGAAAAAGATAATTTAAGAAATTTAAAAAAAAATCCCGCCTTCATGAACACAACCACATTGCTGTCAAGTGTGTAGCTTTCATGAATTGAATTGTTAGCATCTGACAATGTTTCCATAGTATTCACATATTGAAAAAGGTTTTATTGGTAGTAGTTCATAGTATTCAAGAAACTTCAATGAAAAATTAGGATAATTTCATAATTATTGTACCTCATGGTACAATCAACAAATCACCATTTTCTCCTAGTAATTTTACCTCAGGTTCATGAAAAAGTGCTTCTGTAGTTTTGCATCTGAGTCTTGTTTAGGAAACAGCCATGCAAAATCTCATTTTGAAAAGAACCCTATCTTTAAACCCTATTATAAAACTGTAGAGCTGCAACAACAGTGATGTTCAAGAAGTTGCTTCCATGATGTTTTTCTGAGTCTTGAAAATCTGAAAAAAAAGTGAAGAATTCAGTGCTTTGTGAAAATTATTAACCACAAATGCAAGTACAGATACTCATCGGTTTATCTGCAAACAAAAGAATGCAAATTGTATAACATTTTTTTTAAGAAGGTTCTCCTTCTGAAAATGCTGAAAACAATTATATTAATAGTGGCTTGTTTCTTTCTTTATCTTAAGTGCAAGTTTTCCTTGCCTTGTGATATAAAGGTAGCCATGGCAACTTAACATTTTAATCACTCTCTTGCAGTGCATTTCTTAGGTAAAGATTATGTAGAACCTGCACTTGATATCTGAACTAATTAATTCTGCTTTCCTTTAGATAATATTTCAAGATAACTGTTCTCATTTAGAAAATAAGTAAGTGAAACAAAAATGCCCAACTGTGAAGGAGACAACAAATTTGCACTTGAAATTTTGTTGCTGTATCCACTGACTGAAAGACAGGGATTTGATGTGTTTATAAAATCCTCACCCCTCCTGGAGAACAAGGGAATTCCCATGACTCTAAGGAAGTGCTCATATTTCATTTAATTATATGTCAGAAGCAGTTCTGCAGGCACTGGTCTTTCAGCACTTGCAGTGTCTCAGAGAATGTTAAAAGAACACTTAAGTTATTTGTTTCTGGCTCTGCAACAAGGTATGGCAGGCTTTTCTCAGTGCTCTTACAGGTTTTTTTATGACAGAACAAACAAATGTTGAACTCTTTCTCTAATCCATAAACAATTTTTGATTTATGTGAAAACAGGCATCTGTTTGTAATAACAGTGTTTGTAGTTCCATGCTAGGAGAAGCTTGTCAAGTCTGAAAATGAACCTTTTCCCTTTGAATCTCTGATTTGTGAGTGCTCCAAAACATTACAGAGAGCAAAGGGGGTTGATAATGGGCTTTATCATTAAGTGGTACTTTGGATTTGTACTTTCAGTCTGTGCTCCTTGCCAGGTGATAACTTATTTAGCTGTGCGTTTGGATATTATTCCTGAAACTCACTACTATGAATATTGAACACAATCTGTGGTCCTCTAATCACTTAAGCAATCCTTTCAGCAAACTCTTTGCTCAGAGCTATGGCCACATGCTTCTCATTCTGTGACTGCAGCACACCAGTGTGATTGCCTCCCTCATAAAAAATGTCATCATTTTTTTCTTTAGGCTAAAGTTTTAATTTGCCTTTTTTTTTTTTTTTTTAAGTCCTAAATCAGAAGCCAGGAGCTGATGATAACAATGAGTAGATGAGGATTTTGAATTGTGCTCACCTCCTGGGTGGAGGAAGTTGACACGTGCTCAACTGGTTGCCAGAAGAGAACAATGTGGTTTCTTTGTGTCAGATTGGTACTAAACTTTTTCAGGACAGCTGGAAACTTCTAGTAATAAATTTCCTTGCAAATCATTGGGATGTTCTCAGTAATTCCCTGGCCTGGTTCTTTTGGATTCCATTGGAGCTAGTAAAATAAAATTACCCTGGTAGGCTTTTATGTATATTTGTGAAACTGATGTAAAACCCAGTTATTTCACAGCAGTTATTAAGAGTTGAGAGCCTATATATTTTTTCATTAAGAATCTGATTTATGTTAATTAAGTGAAAAAATCAGATGGAGTGAGCTTTCTATATGGGAATCACAGACCAGCAGACAAGTATTTTGGTGATACATTGGTGCTTAATTCATCTTTGAGCTTGCTGTATCTCTGCTTCAAGCAGAGGAAAGAATTTCCAGTTCCCCTTCCTGGGTCTTGCCAGCCTTCTCTGCCTCTCTGCTGGAGTAGCTGCTTAAGCAAGAAAAATACTTGGAGTGAATCCACCTCTGCAGCTCCAGAGCTTGCTGTGATGTGGTGCTTCAGCCTTCTCACCCAGCACTGGCTGCTGTGGGAGGGCGAGGAGGCAAAAGGAGGGTTAAAGTAAAGAACTGTGGGGTTTCTGTTTAGGAGCTGTTGTCAATGGGCAATAATTTAGTCAGGGGTTGTCAGTGGCCTGCTGCAAGTGATGGAAACCTGCCTGAAATATGTGGAGCAAAGGCAGCCCTGGGCATTTTGTGTGTTCAGGCTGGGGGATCAGGAAGCAGTCTGGGTGCACAGCACTCCATCTCACTGTGCTCATGCTTCTCACTCACTCATCCAGGGAAGTGGAAGGATGGGTGACTTCAGAGGGGCTCAGCTTACTGCACTTCAAAATGTCAAGATAGAGATGTTATTTCAACTGCAGGCATTTGGGAAACCTGGGAAAGATGGCTGGTGGCAGTAAGTGCAGAGACTCAGAGTAGCAAAAGTGCTGGATGAGGGTTTGAGTGTGCAGAAATTGGGGAAGCAAAGGTTCTATGCACCTTGTATTTTTATTTCAGTGGTCTTACTTGTGGAATATGTCAGCATTTTTATGTGTTCCTTGTATGTCGTCTGTCTGGAAAGAACTTGGTTCTTTATTGGCAATTGTGCCCATGCAAGGAAACATGGATTTACATGGGGCAGGAAACACAGCAGCGCTGGTGCTTGATTTCCTTTATATACAAGAAGAAATAAATGTGGTCCCAGCCTTCCCCAAGCTCTCTGGACAGCCTGGCTGGGAATTATTGTGAGCTCTGAGCCAAGTGCCAGGCTCCAAGCTTCCCAAAGTAGCAGAGCAGCTGAGCAATTTGACTGTGCTTTTCACAGCCCGGCTGCCTGGGACAGAGCCAAATTAGACAGCCAGTTTCTCAGTCTTGGTATGTAAATAAAGGAGGGTTGTGTCCCTAAGTATCAACCCCTTAGACTGGAGAGAAAACAACTAAGAGGGGTTAATGAATGAATTCTCTAAACCACAGTGTGCTAGAAGAGGGGGCAGGATAGAAAAGAATAAGTTTGATTTTTTTTTTTGTTTTTTTTTTTTAAGGAGACCAGGCACTCATTGCTCTTAATCAAGTGGAGAATAATCTGAGAGTCAAAGGCCCTTAATTATATTTTCATTTGGTATGATTTTCTCTTCGGCAGCCATGCAAAGAAATTCTGCTGTGTTTAGAGCTGTTTGTATTCCATACGTAAACTATTACCTACATCTTTAGGCAAAGAGTTCACACAGAGAAATGAAAATTCACCTGCACTTCTCTAAGGTGACGGAGTCAATCCCCAAATGGCTGCAAACTCTGTGTGTGTAGGAGAACTTTGGATTGCAGAACACAGTGGTAAATGCTGAATGTGCAGAATGGCTTAATTTCCTGTGTGCAGGGCTGAGCAAGGTTATTAAGAAGCCTTTTCAAGTTTAAGGTTTTCCCCAGGGAAACTCCAGAAACACAGCTGCTTGAAAGGAGAGAAAGAGAGGGAGGAAAAAAGTAAGAATAAAAAGGAACTGAAAAGTGAAGATGTTGGCTGTGTGCTGCAGAGAAGCTGGAGGCAATATTTTGCACAAACCTGAGATGAGGCAAGATAGCAGCAGCAGGAGTGGGAGGGGGAAAGGGGCTCTCAGTGCTTGCTCTTGCTCCTTGAGCCTTACTCAGACACGTGGCAGGTGTAGAGCTGCTGACACATGTGGAATAAATTCAGTGAGTGCTGAGCAAGGGTTGAATCAACAGCTATGGATGAGAAAAGTATGGGTTTGTTCTGACTGGTTATGTTTTGGGGAACTGTCTGTGAAACTTTGATTTGGTGGCTTTGCTGTATCATTGGAAATCTCCATGGGAGTGGAATCCAGTAGCTGCTGTCTGGTGCAGGGACATTGTTCTGGAGAGACAGGAGTGTTTGAAGAAAGCAGCAGCCAAAGCCAAGAAATGCACACGAGCTAGACAAGTCCTTTAAAAAGATAAGGTTTCTGAGAGCCTTCCTAGAATTTTACCAAAACAACTCATGAGAAAAGCCTTGAAGTGATGTGGAAATTGAGGAGAAGGCAGCACAGGGATGGGGATGAGTGTAATTTTTGTGCTGTCAGAAGTGAAGCAAATGGATTCCATGACACTCTACAAAATAAACAGTTGCTCTCAGTAGTGTTATGTGTATCCCTAAATAAGCCCCATCTATTCCCACCCTTGCTGTGTTGTTTTGGGGAAGATGGAGTGCGTGTACCACGCAATGCTACGATGAGAGTAAGAATGGTTCTGCTGTGTTTGGATCAGCATGGGAGCAGTAACACACTTCAAATCCCCCAGCCTTGTTTTTAACCAACGTGTGATGCCTTCCTACAGTGGGGTGCTCTTAGAGGAAGGCTCTAGCATGAGGAATAGTTTCATGTAACTGCATTATGTCAAAGTCTTGGCTGACTTAGTTCCGTGGCCAACTTAATTATTTTTATGAAGAATGCCGTGTAGTGTCAGAAGCAATGAGATGCTGGAATGCTGTATCTAAAATGAGTTTAAACTTAGTTATTGCTATAGTGTCAGTTAAAAAAAAAAAAGTCCCAATGTCAGCAAGTACCTGAGAAAAGAAAGTGTAAAATAACTAAATATATTTGTATAGTACAGCTTTCCAGTTTCAGCTTGCACAAGTGACTGATTTTATTTGGAAAGGGTAGGAGTATTTTAGGTTAGACTCTTTCACATTCTAGAACTGGAAGGTTTCATAACCCACACTGTATTTTGAAATGTGTATCAGATGGTATAATTAAAAAAAAAATTCCTCTTGTCTTCTCATACAAAGAATACAGGCAAAGGGATTATAGAATAGAGTTGCTTCAGAAGTGGCCCGATGAATTTCTACCTGAAAATGTAGAATAGAGATAGCAACACCATCACAGTATCTTTGTGCAGATCATGGAATTAGATGATGTTGTGTTAAGTCACTTTACTGCTGGTTCCATATTTTAATGCTGACAGTGGAGGATGATACCGTCTTTAGTGTAATTCACTTTTTAAAATGTATTGTGAATTATATTGCAGGTATCTGTACTTTGACATGCATTTCACTCAGCTTGTGTATTGGAGAAATATTTTTCTTTCACAATTAGTATTCAGAATCATATTTATTCTTATTTAAACCTTGTTGAACTCTTTATCAGCTCTAAGTAGACTGAAAGGCAAGTGCACAGCCTTCAATGTGATAGATTTTGTGCCTCATTTTTTGGGTACTCAGTAAGAAATGTCATGAAAAAAATAAAGGCTTTTTTAAATATTGCATTAGTCATAATGAAGTATTTTCATTATTGGGTTCATTAGCTTGTAGATTTTTAGCAGAATAATTGGCTGAGCTTCAGTTAAGCCTGGAAATGCCTAGCACTTCTGGAAATAAATTATTCTTTCTGAGACTTCCAAACTTCAGGCTGAAGTTTTCTGGTGTAAAAATTTAGGTGTCTAATATGTTTGGAAATAAATATATTTCCAGCCTCCAGTTTGACATAGGCAGTGTGCTGTGGTTACACCCTATATAACCACAAGAAATATTCCTTCCTCTGTTCAGAGACATGTCTGTGTATCACAGAAAGGCATTTTTTGACCTGTAACACGAGTCTGATGATGGCAAACTTGGCCATCAAAGTGCTATTACAGGCACAAGAGAACACCCCTGTTGGTGTTTGAAGGTGCAAAACTCTTCCTTGCTGTGCTGGTTTGAAAGCAAAACCAGTGAGAGACTCCAAGTCAGAAACACAATTAATAAGATGAAAAGAAAAGAAATAAAATAAATGCAATAGTACAAAAAACCACTGACAGAGTCAGAATACAACCTGACACCCTGTTAGTTAAGGTGGTGGCAATCCAGATGAAATGGTCTTGTCGAAGCAGTGATCCTGTAGAAAGGTCTGGTAGCTCTTGTCCTCTGGAAGTCCAGTGGGTAAGGCTGCCTGTGCTGTCCCAAATCCCAGATTCTATCCAGGTGGGAATGCTTGGCTCCTCCCCCTGGGCGGAGCATCTCCCCATGGGCTGATCTCATTCTCTGGGCCCTGCAGTGGCTCCTTGCTGGCCCATTAACCAGAGACAGCTCCCGCAGGGAGTTCCCCATGAGCCATGGGCACGGCATTGCTGGGCCATGGACAGGAGAGAAGGGAAACACTGCCCCAGCTGGTTCCAACAGCTCATGAAGATGGGGATAGAATACATACTTTGGGCACAACTTACATTGTAATCTAGGACACTTGCTCCAGTGATGGCAAACTTGGCCATCAAAACACTGTTGTAGGCACAAAAAAATGCCTACAAAAAAGTGTTGGTGTTTGAAGGTGCAAAAACTCTTTGCTCTGATGATGGCAAACTTGGCCATTAAAGCCCTATTACAGGCACAAGAGAACTCCTGTGTTTGAAGGTGCAAAAACTCTTCCTTGCCAAAGGCAGCTTCTATCCTAGTGGGTTGCTCTATTTCTTGTTGCTGAACCTCAAGACAAATGTGGTGAATGACATTCAGAAATCACCACTGGTGGCAGAGGCAGCGGAGAGGAACAAACAGGAGCTGTTGTCGAGTGAGGAGTTACCTGCCATAGGAGCGACCTTCAGCTTAATATGCGCTTGTCTGTATTGATTTTATCTTACAGCATGTTATTGAACACAAAAGCAAGATGAGCCAAATCTCCCTTATTGTTCTTGAATGCTGCAAGACTCCTTATATGAATAAGGGGACTAGGAGGTGACTCTATAAAAAGAATATTTAGCTGGGTTTTTAGATCATCTGCCAGATTCTAATCTCTGTAGGCATAGAAACAGGGTTTTTTTCTTTGACAGCCACGCATCTGAAATTAGAGTTTAACTCCTACAGTTGTCAAAATAGATTTTCTGTGGTTTCAGAGCCTTTTCTAGCATCAGAAGAATATTCAGTTTAAGTTTCTGTCTTATGAGGACTTAGGTTAGATTTTCCTATAGGCTGATTTCTTGTCCTTAGTTACAAGATCTGGTGCAACTTTTATGTCCTCAATTCTTATAATGTCTCCTAAAGGAAGGAGAGTTTAAAACCAGGCAGTTTGGATGATGAAGGCCACTGGAGGATATGTCTGTGCAGTTGTTGTCAATCAATGCCTGGAACTCTACATATCTTTTTACCAAATTTCAACCTGAGGGCCACCAAGGCAGTTAAAAACTTCCAGGCTATCCATTGATCAGAACGGAGATTTTTATAACAGGAGGATCAGGAGGATCTACTGCTCAGCCAGGAGAAATTTCCAGAGGTGGCCCAGTGACTTTTTGACCTGACTGTGGTAGAAACTTTGCCTATTTTTTTTTTGTTTGTTTGTTTAATCCCTTCACTATTTCCAGCTTCTTTACAGAATACAGCTCAGAAACATACACAGGGTTTATTGAACAAAAATTTCAATCAGCTCAGCTATGACGATGCAAAACACTTTATTCTCAGCACAAGTTTCAACCCATGAAAAGAAAAAGCAGCAGCTTTGTAAATTCCCATTTGGGACTGTGCTATAATTTGGTGGCAGAGAGATGACAGAGAGAGGAAAAATCATATCAGAATATGATAAGAGAAAGAATACTCTCTCTCTGAAATGAAATTTTTTGACAATAATGGCCTTGTAAAAATGTGAGCAATATAGAGTGCATCAAACATCTAGGAAATTGTTCCATTTGCTTTAAATTTTCTGGACACCTTATCTTTCCTGCAGTAAATTATTGTGCTAGTGTTTCTTAGTCCCTTCACTGTAGGTAGCTGAAATTTATTCATGGAATTAAAACCACCTCCCACACTGGGAGTCTGTCCATTTGAGATCCTACTCAGGAAATTAATTTTCTGTTTCAGAGGAAGAAGAGCAGGTAAAGATCTCAGTCATCTCCTCTGTCATCCTGCTCCAGAGCAGAATCAACTGCACTCTTCTCACCCCTGGCAGATGAGGACATAACTGCTCCTAAAGATCTCCAGTTACGAAGTCTCTGCAGCATCCTTAAGAAAATCTATCCTGAGCTTAAGTGTCCTTACTATTAGAAAGATTTGCCTAATATCTAACCTAAATCTCCTTAGCTAGAAGTTAAGCTCATAAATTCCTGTGATATCCCAAGTAAAAATGGTGAATGGATTCTTTCCTTCCTTTTAGTACATTAAGACTATTATCAAATCTGTCTCTGCTTTTCTGTAGCCTAAGAATCAACAGTTTCTTAAAGCTCTTCTCATAGGACAAATTTAATACCTTTGGTTCTTAGATTTTTTTTCTTTTTTTTTTTTTTTGTCTTTATTTTTTAAAAATTACTTTTGCACGTTGTTTAGCTTTCTCTTGGACAGCACTGGGATACAATATTTCAGGTGATATCTAGATGAACTGTTATTTCTGGAACACAGTGTGTTTTTATGCCTCTGAGGAAATTGTTCCTGTTCTTGTAAGGCCATGACATTTACTGAGTCATAAACAACCTGTGATCTGCTCCAGCCTTCTGATCAGGTCTTCAGGGCTCCTAGTTAGCTGACTACTCACTACATTTCTTTTTTTGCCTCTACATTTCTTTTTCCCTTTTTGAACTGCCTTCACTTTTCTAGATTACTTCTCCAATTAGTCATATTTTTCTGGGGGTGTTTGTTTTGTTCAGGCTACTTTTGTGTTCTTGTAGAACTTCTTGCACTCCTCTATTTTTGTCACAAAAGAATGAAGAAATCTCTAATCCTGTTACTGCACCATCAAACAGGAACGACCAAGGCAGCCACAGAAGGAACTTGACTTGATGTTCCCTCTCTAATGGTGGGCACCTAACAAGTGTAGAAAATTGTTTTCCATCCTTATTAGTACTGCCTCAGAAGTAGATTAATTGAGTCCACAAGGGTTTTAGTTTGGTGACTAGTATTTGTTGCCTTGTTTTTCTTTTCTTTTCTTTTCCCAAGCTTGCTCAAAACAATGTCAACAAACTTACAAATATCAGGAGATTTAACTCATATCTCTTTCCTTCTTCTTCCTTTTACTTTTTCTCCCCTTGGTTTTCATGTGTCCATTACTTTGTTACAGAAAGAAACTAAACATATTTCTAAGGACTAGTTTTTTTGTCAAATCTCATAATCTAGAAGTTGACAACTAGTTGGATTATTTTTCTCAGTACTTTTCCAGGAAAGTAATCACACTTTTCTGGAGCCTTATTTTTGCCTTCTGGTTCTTAAACGCAGATAGACACAATTTTTTCCCCTTTTCTGCCTGTCCAGTACTCCACCATTGTCATGAGTTGCAACTGGTAATTAATTTTGACATTGCCTCAGTCAGATCTGTAATGAAGTAAATGCACCCTAGCTGTTTTGAAATTAAATGTAACTCATCTAAAAAGTTCTAGATTATTTTTTGCCTAGACTATGTTTTTGCCCTGATTCACTGGTACTGGCAGCCTGCTTGCAATTACATCAATAGTGCAGACTGAAGTAAAAAACTATTAAACTTTTTGACCTTCTTGATTTTCCTCTCTCTAGATTTTCTTCACCATGCAGTAGCAGATCAGTTTTATTTTTTTTTCTCTCTCTGCATATGTGTTCTCTCTCACATTACTAATACACTTTCAGAATCACTTCAGTCAGCCTGTTGAGTCTGTTTGCTCTTAGGTTTTACATTTTGTGTATGCACTTGTGCTATTCCTTTCTACTTATCCCTGGTAATTAAAAACCTTTTCAAATTTCTGGCCTTTGAAGTGAATAAATAAATTTGTGCCTTAGTGAAGTGACATCTTGATGATCATCTGTTTCACACTCAGATAATCTGTCCTATTTTAGTAAAGGAACTTCTGGTTCTCCTTTATCTTAACATTTCTCTCTCTCTGAGTATTCAAAGCATATTGAATTCTGCTTTCATGATGTCTTTGGTTTTATTTCATATTATTCTCTTTTCATTTCAACACGACTGTCAACTACCTTTTTGTGGTGATTCTTATGGGTAACTAGAAGGGTTATTACTAATGAGAAGGTTATTAATTATCTCTCTCTCAAGCAACTGGAGGCCTATGTGGACTTCAAGGAAAAGTGTGAGTGAAGTGATTTCTGTGGAAATGGAAAAGGATTTAGGGGAAAGGATCCTGCAGACAAACTTAGGCAATGCACGTGACGTGACAAAGCTTAAAAACTGTGATCCATTTGTACCACCAAATTAAAAACAGATGTAAATTTTATATTGCATTTCTCTTGGGAAATAATTTCTCTTTTTTTTCCTTCTTGGAAGCTTATAACATTTTATTTAGGTGTATTTTCCCTCTTTGACTGCAAAACATGGTTCTTCTGCACACACCACTGAGATGGCATTGTATCATAGAGGAAACTGCAAAAGGAGGGTGAGGGGAAAATATCAAAATAATATCCTCTTCTATGAGAAAAACCACTAAGTTGTGACTTAATTATATGACTGATCAGAACACGTTTTAAGGTGGAATTGGCTTTTTTCAAGGTATTCTTTTGTTAATTACTGTCTCATCTGACCCCCATCATATTACATAATAGAAATAATGCCCCATGCTACAGAGGAACGTTTTCTGCAAAGTCTGGAGGCAAAAAGCAGGACAGATATTTTCATTTTTAAGAAGCCTTTCACTTCAGGATCTTGCTAAAAAAAAAGATTACACACACTGTTTTTTCCATTTATAAGTGCATAATTTAAATTTTCTTACCTCAGAACAATTTCATTCCATTTTCAATTGAAGTTTCTGTAAAGTATGTTTAATTAGATAGGTAAATGAGTAGGCAAAATTACTACAGAAAGGCCACTGAGAACATAGCAGTTTTGACCATTACTTGTGGTATTTAGGAGTTTTAGGAGAACACAGGAGATTTCTCAGTAAAAGCTGAGGATTTATGTCACAGGAGTATAGGTTTTGTGGAATGTTTTATGTGATGGAGATATTTAAGATATTTGTTGTATGAAATATAATTTTATAAGTCTCTCTGTCTTTTTGTTCCTCACTCTTATGCAAGAGCTTTATTTCTTGTTTGTGGCAAGGACAGGTTCAAGATGCATCAAGATAAACTTCCAGTGTACTCAGCACACTGCACTAGATCCTTCTGTTGACAGTAATTTATTCTAGTTTCAAAAAATAAGCAACTTTTCACATACTAATATGTTAAAAATGTGAATGCAAAAAATCCTATGGTGCCATTTCCAATCCTGTGGTGCTAGTTATTGCACACTTTGGAAATTTGTTAAATTAGCTGTATTATTCTGATTGAACAAGCCTGTGTTAGGTGTTTCTGCTCTTTTAAAAAAGCTTTTACCTGTCTGTAATTATCATTTTGCTCTCAGAGAATTGAAGACAAGTTTTTTCTCTGTTTTGCTGGCATTCTATAAAGCAATTGCATTGCAGAGGCCAGGCAGCAGCCAAAAAAAAGAGAATTTACTTACCTTTATATGCTTACAGAACTGGAGAGACAACAATCTTTTATAAGAATTATATTTTAAGAGAAGGAAATTAAAAAAAAAAAGAATGTAAAGAAATACATGGATTGAAATTCTCTTCTAGAAAGAAATGGAAACTGAATTTCACATCCAGAACACAGCCTGAACAAAAGGTTCCTTTATGTACCAAAAAATTTTCAAGATTTACTGTGTATTTTCACCAGAGATCAATTTAAGTCAGTCATTAATTCAAATAGCCTTTAACTTGGTATAAATGTGGAAGGGAACCAAACTTAAATGGAGCTGTGGGGCACTGAGTGTGGGTTTGGGGCTGGTCCAAGGGTGGCAGTGCCAGAGGGGAGTGCAGGGCAGGGGCTGGCACAGCTCTGCTTGCCCAGCCTGGCCAGGAGAAGGGCCAGGGAAGAGATTCCTGAGGGAAGAGCTTCCCCTGTGCTCTACAGCACCTGAGGATGGGGGCAAATCCTGCTGGGGCTGGGCTGGGCATGCAGCAACAGGGCCAGAGGCTGCAGGTGGGAATGTGGCAAATTCCAACTCAATGCAAGGGAAAAAAGAATTACTGTAAGAGTAGTAAATTTTTGGGGTGAGGCTCACAGAAGAACAGAGATGTCTGAAACTTTCCTAGAACACAGCCTACCCAGAGGCTGAAGGTGGGAAAGTGGCAAATTCCAGCTGAATGCAAGGGGAAAAATGAATCTCTGTAAGCGTGGTAAATTTTTGGGATGAGGCTCACAGAAGAACAGAGATGTCTAAAACTGTCCTATCTAAAACTTTGGCAATCTGCCTTAACTGCACTTGCTTTGCATGAGGGTTTGGAGTGGAGAGCTCAGGAGATCCCTTCTACCTTTCTGTGGTTCTGGTGTCACAGTCCAAATCCAATTCATTTGGTTTGGTCGCATCTTTGCCTTTGTAAGTTCAGCTGGCACTGGAAAGAGCAGTGCATCTCCAAAGACCTTGACAATGAAATATTAGGAAGGTTTCTCAGTCAAAAGCCTGAAGAATTTCAGATAGGCAAACTTTTTAATTCTTCTAAAACCCAATCAAACGTCAACTCCTACACTTGTGTAGTCTAAGTGTTTCTGAATTCACCTTTTAAATGGCACACCAGCTTATCAAATGAATTTTAAATGGTAAACCTGACTTCTAGGCTCAGAAATACAAAATGAGCCAGACCGTGCTCGTAACCATATTAGTAGATGCATTTGTTACATGGTGATGAGTCCCAAAAGGAGCTGCATCTTAAAAATTGTGTTGTCTAACTTCTGGATATTCACTATCTCTTTATGTCCTTGATTAATATCTGCACAGCTACTTGAATAGATGTAACTTTTTTTTTTTTTTTTTGTAAAATGCTATAAAATTTGAAAATAGCATTGTATAATTTCTGCAAGGTTATGTACCTTTGTATTATTTTTTCCAATCTATTGTAGACTGACAAGAGGGCGGGGTTTCCCCTCTAAAGTTAAATAAACTTTTAATTAAATAAAGATTTTTGCTTCAAAATGGAGTCTACAAATATCTAATTGCAGAGCTACACTTTCTCAACCTTCCTCCTGTTCTATGAGATGTTGCTATGGTTATTACCCTGCTGGGTAATGAAATGCAGTAATTTGTTTAGCAATTCCTTTCTTCCACAATACTGTACACACATAGAGGAGGCTTGCATTTACCAAGTGCATCAGTGTGACAAGTTTGCTTTTCACAAATCCTTCTAATATAAGTCATGATTTGTAAAGCACATATATTTTGGGTTAGTAGCTGAAATTCTTATGCAGCAAAAGTAAATTTCTCTGGTAGCAAAAATAAGTTTATAGAAAGCTGTTCCAAGCACTGACTGCCTTTCTTCTTCTCTGCAGAAAATATGAGGGTCCTAGAAGGGGCAGCAGATGCTATGTATGGTCTTTCTGAATTTGTTGGGCATTATAGCTATGATGCCTCAGGGTTTGGGGTTTCAGTGTCTTGTTCTAGTGGGTAGGTTGCTTAATAGTCAGTGGTGCTGGGCCTTGAGCACAGGGTGATAGGGGCAGGGTAGTTTGGGTTTCTGCACAGGATTCACCTCTTCAAGGACACACTCTCCGAGCTCCGAGCCCCAAAGATAAACAACGTAGAAGGATGGAACACCGTCATTTGGAACTGTTGATTGGACAACGAATGGGGCATATGCAAATGGACTGAAACCTAGAAAAGGGGGGGGTTTTGTAACCCTCCCTCCTTTTGCCAGCATACAGGGAGCGACCCAGGCAGCCGCTGCTGTGGCTGCCGGGGCAGGCCTTGAAGGCCTAAAATAAAGCTCACTTCAACCTTACCCCGACTGGCCTCTGCCTCAGTTTCAGGCATCAGTTTGATGACTAAATAATCAGATGATTGAAAGAGGCTTAAATCATAATTCAGGTTTCACTAAGAGCAGCGGATTTGCACTAAGATCTGTTTAAGAAAAGTGGTGAGAGTAAGAATATTTTGTTGCATCTGTTCTGTTTCAGTATGATCTGATTGCTTCAAATCTTAAAGCACGACTGTAACATTAGTGGCAAGCAATGATAAGATTTGCAAGGGTTTCTTTCAGAAGGCTTGCATCTTCACAATTGCTCAATATCTATAAGCCATTTAGTTTATAGGCTTCTCCAAGCAGTTGGGCTGTGTTGAACATAAAATATTTGAAAATGTAGAAGGTTCTGTCATGGCAAACAGTCTGGGGTTTACTTGCTTGGTGGTGGTGCTTCAGCTACAGAGGACTGTGATCATTGTGTTGAGTGAAGGTGCTGCATTGCAAGGTTTAAAAGAGCAAAGAGAAAGGGAGTGACAGTCAATAAAAAGCTGCAGGGAAATGGGCTGCAGGTTGAGCTAGAGTGGGGTTTTTTGGGGCAGAAAACACAGCAGGCTGATGTGTGGAAATGTCTCCTGTTCTGCTTTCCCAAGCCATGAAGTGGCTGTTCTACTCTGGATTCTCCTCTGGATTCTCCTCAGTTTCATTCAGCCTTTTCCTAAAGTTTCAAGTGATGAAAATTCCAGCTTTTCCTTTGAGAGACAAAATTGTTCTTTAGTCTAATAAATCCCACAACAGCTTGTTTCTTCATCTTAATCAAAACATATATTCTTAATTAACCCCTGGCCCTTCTTGCTTTGCATGCTCAGCAGAGCACATTAGAATTGATGGCCTGTGGTCATTTTTGCTGCTTTTCGTGTGTTATAGCAGCTACCTCTTCAAATGATGTCAGATGTACCCTAACTTCCTTCTTCTGCATCCTGTTGCTTCTCACTGGTATTTGCAGGATGGGGAAAAATTCTGGAGTCCATTTTCTGTCAGGAAAAAGGTGAGGAATGGCCAAAAAATAATTAGGGAAAAAAAATTAAGTCATTAAGCTCTTACATGCAGTTTGTGAAAGCCTGTGGGCTGATTCTACCAGGCAGCAGTCAGCCAGCTAGCTGGATTTGAAGCCTTAGCCAGTTCCACTTAATTTGGGAAAGAAACCCAAGGCAAACGTGACTCTGTGACTGAGGGAGGTGATGTCCATGTCCTGTGCTGTAAACCGGCACCCTCACTGGATTGTGTAGGGAAAACCATACTCTAGCCAGCCCTGTGCAGTGAATGAAGGAATGGTCATTGATCAGTTTAGAGAAAACGATTGCTTTTTGTTTCAGAGAGATCAGATGAAAGTTTCAGTAGCATTTCATGCCTTCTCTGCTTTCAGCTGTTTGCATGTTTTAGTGCTAGCTCTCAGCTCTCTGTGTTGCTAGGGTTTCAACACACTCCTCTGTTCAGTTCTGCAGGATGAAATGAGTGTTTTATTGCAATCATCTGGAATTTTCTTCATTCAGTCTTGCAGAAAAAGTACATCTGTCAAACACACCTGTCTTTCTGCACTGAACTGTCAAGAATTGATGCATAACTCCCAGAAGTATAGAGGAGTTGTTCTCAGCACCTTGACTTTTCATTTCTAAATCACCCAAGATTCTCCTAACCTTTTATTTGCCTCACAATCATACAGTAAATTTGCAGTAGACTGGCTTCCCACTCAGCCTTCCAGACTGTTTCCTCCATTGAGGTGTTTCTATTTTTCCACTTCATCTGCACCAGCTTAAGCCCATGAGATTTTCCCCCAGGTTTGTGGATAGGTACTTTAATGTGCAGAATATTATAGAACTTGAGGTTTTCTGGCAGCTGGGCTAGTATGACATGTTTTAAAATGGCATTAGTTTCACTTACTTGATTTCTCTGAAACTCTTTCATTGCCATCTTCTGTGCCTTCCCAAACTCCTCCTCATTTCAGATCATCCAAAAAAGGTCAGTGAAACTTGAACATGGGTGTGCCTTAAAAGTAAGGAATGTAGGGAATAAGTTTGAGAATGATAGACCTTAGAATATGGTCTCCAAATTTTAGATTTGATGCAAATTAGGAAAAGTACTAGAGATTCTTTCTTCCAAAATTTTAATAGCAATTGTCATATAGAGTAAAAAGAAAGCTGACAGTCCTAAAAGACCAGTTACAATTATGTTGATGTTATATGTTCATTTTGGAATCCTGATCAGGTTGATTATTACAATCAATAGATTATAGTTGTATTGATATTATATTTTATGAGGTCACATGTGGACAATGAAAGCAGAATCATGTTGATGTTTAAAATCAACAAGTCATAATTATATTGTTTGAAAATTGTATCAGGTTTCTAATGACCATGAAGATGAGTATTTAATATCTCCAAGGTAGAGAGTCTCGTTTTCTACTCACTTCAGCCTGGCTTTGACATCTCTACCTCTCCCAGTGGGCAGTTCTACAAAGCAGAAGGTCCCTTCCTGCCCCTTTCCCTCTGAGCCTTGTGTGTCTGCTCCATGTAGAAGAGAATAGGTCTCAGCCTGTCTGTAAGGTTGTGTGCAGCAGTCACTGCCTGTGCTGGCTGCTCTCCACTGGCCTTTACCTGGTTGGACAAAACCATGTAACTTTGTTCATGTAACAAAGGACTCAGATCTGTCCCGTCTCGTTGCTTGCACTCGTGTGTGTGTGTCCAGTTTGCTTAAATGTAGCTCAGTTATCCTCTGGTATGGGTAGTTCTGCTCAGCCCCAGCAGGTCTGTGACCAAACCTCAGGGGCATTTATTCCCCTGAGCCCTTCTTGTATTCCTCAGCACTGCACCCTTCACCTTACTGAGCAGTGGGCGCACATCTCACTCTGTTCCTTTTGCTGCTGCTACTGTGCTTTCTCACCACCTTCCCATCCCTTGCCAGTCATGTTTCTCCAAGGTGTATGTGGAGCACATTCTCCCTTGGAGCAGCACAGCTGGGAGCAGGGCACAATGTGATTTGGGGTGTGTTTGCCCTGGGAATCAGGCACAATGTGATTTGGGGTGTGTTTGCCCTGGGAATCAGGCACAATGTGATTTGGGGTGTGCTTGCCCTGGGAATCAGGCACAATGTGATTTGGGGTGTGCTTGCCCTGGGAGCAGGGCACAATGTGATTTTGGGTGTGTTTGCCCTGGGAATCAGGCACAATGTGATTTGGGGTGTGTTTGCCCTGGGAGCAGGGCACAATGTGATTTGGGGTGTGTTTGCCCTGGGAGCAGGGCACAATGTGATTTGGGGTGTGTTTGCCCTGGGAGCAGGGCACAATGTGATTTGGGGTGTGTTTGCCCTGGGAATCAGGCACAATGTGATTTACTCCATTTTTGTAGTCAGAACAGCTTCCCCAGGCCTCCTTGTGGGTCAGCCTTGGTAGTGAGCAGCTCCTGGTGCAGAGGAACCAGTGTGTACATTAAAGAAGAGGATCATGTCAGATAATACAGCAATGTAAGACCTGTGATCAAAATCCAGAAATCTCTGCACTGTTTTCTCCAAAATGAATTTCACCCTCAGCATGCAGCTTCAGAGGGGGTGTGTGAGAGAGAAAATACAGCTTTGCAGCTGTAAGCCCTGGATGCTGAGACAGAGCAACTCCTTCAAACTCTTATTCAGCAATAAAACATTAAAAGCTTGTTTCATCTATTCTTTTGACAACCATGTCTTAATGACCCAGAAAAGAGGTATCCAAGCAAAAACATAGTAGGACTCTAAAACCCTAAAGGAATTCAGTCACTAAATTGTCTACAATTATGTGACACCCACACATGCTGGCTTAATGTATTACACCAAGAATGTGTTGACGACTTCACCAGCAGTTTCACATTAAAATCACTGAGCAGAGCATTGAGATTTTATTTTTCACTCTTTATGTGGAGAAGTAAATTTAATAAATATTTTGTGAATATAATTATTTTATGTTAACTATATTTACATTGGCATATATCATTTTAAAAGGAACTATTAAACTCAGCAGTAAGGAGAGAGAATATGTATATATACAGTTCTGCTTGTTAAATAGGGCTGTGAACTGACTTCATCATCAAACTCGAGGTACATAAATGGAAAGGATATGCCTGTGAAATATTTTACAATTTCAGTGTTCTCATTTCTCTTAGCAGAGCCAATCTGATTTTTTTTCCCCCCCCCTCGGTGAAAATGAGGATAAAATTATTTTTTCCCTGTGGATTGGATTCTTTAGCCTTAATTAAAATGATAATGGTTAATAGAAGAAGGGTATCTTATGAATTTGAAACATTTCAAATTTAAACTGAGGGTGTTTTCCCTTTATAATTTGTTAAAGTGGTAACTGTTAGATTAAGCAAACTTTAGTTCGGGTTGGCTTGTGTCATTAAATCTTTTTGTATAAACAAAAAAAGGTTTAGAACAGAAGGAAGGTAAAAATTGTTGGAGAGTGTGTAGTATTTCTGGTGTCTCAACATTGCTGCAAATAAAGTCAAGAAACCTGTTTTAAGTTTTCACAGATTTTTAGTATAATAGTTCAGGAATTCAAGTGGAAATGGGTAGGCCTTGAAGAAAACAGACATGCTGAACACTGTGGAAAACTATCACTTGCTTGAGGGAAATCTTGCTGAAGATCACAGAAACATATTAATATTCATTGAAATTAAAACTATTTTTTTCTTTGGCTATCTTTATGCATTAGAGGAAGAAGAATTCCAGGGGTTTGCCAGAAATCTAAGGTGTAATGTATTTCTGCTATTTAATGTTGAGCACGGTAATGTTATGCCTCAGTTTCCCTGGCCATAAATGGGGATAATGATATTTATCTCCTGTAAATTGCTTTGGGAACTTTTGATTATGAAAGTTGAATATGATTATTCATTATGTTTGCGTCCTATGAATATTCTAGTGAATGTGTTTCGCAAGGGGATGATTAATTTTCAACAAATATCGGAGACTTGAGAAAATGAGTTTATATCCTCATAAATATAAATGTTCTGTTTCAGATACTGAGGAAATGTGACATATTTGTATTCCATACAAATGAAGCCAGTATTCTCAAATGAGGAACACTGAGCCCACACGTGTTAATCACATGTTCTTTCATGCCAAGAGCTATCAAGCTTCCCTCATGCCAAGAGGGAACTGTTCTAAGAAGTACATAGATATACTTTTAGACAAAGTAAGAAAGAGATGTAGATGCAAGGTTTACTGAGATATGGTCATTTCCACATGTTACAGAGGTAAAACACATGGGGTGTTTTCTCTGACAGGTTTTAAATATGCAGAGTGTCATTCTATGACTCGATGTGGTATGGCGTGGGTTATGAATGTCATCACAAATGTCACTGTGGGGAGGTCACTGGTTAATAAGTATATCTATTCAAGAAAGGCTGGAATGCCAAGAGATGGGATAATCTGTGATTGGTCTTTGTAGATTTTTGTAGTGGTCAGTCACCCTCAGTCTGAGCAATGTTTGTCTCACAGCTGAGGTTCTCTGTCTCATTCTCATTGCTCCCTCTTTCCTCTGCGGAGATGTTTAGATGGTGGAACACAACACTGGGGACCCCCTTCAGGTAGGCTGGAGAGATCAAGTCCTTGTCTACCAATAAGTCACATTTCTCTAACTTTGAAACCTTACTTGTCATATGTTTACACTTTTCCTCTAATTTCTCAGCTCTTTTTAATTGCCAGATGCTGTGTAGTGGCACAGCCTGGAACATTGTCTTGTTCTTAGACTTTGCTCTTTCTTTGTCAGATATTGAACTGGGGTTTATTTTGTTTTGTACCCAGCATTGTGACAGAGTATCTGAATTACCTTTCCATCTTGTCAGAATTGCAGCTTTTTTTGGCTTCAGGCTGTCATTCCCTTGATAGGACCTTTAGGTCCTGTTCTCTTGGTAGGACTCTGTGCTCCCTGGTCTAAAACTCTTGCTCAGTACTTGTCTCAACACAACTTTCTCCAAAGTTAAAGGCTTTTCATATGTTTTTTGTCACTGTGTTATCTACAGATTTTAATAGGAATATTTTTATGGCCATTCAATTTTGTGATCAAAATTGGTGATTCTTTTATTCCTGTTTCTTCCTCTTTCACAATTACACTACAACCCACCAGTCATCTTTTACCAAATAAGAGTTTGTGTGAGTGCATTTAAAAAAAAAAATCTTGATGTAGGGCTATTCATAATTAAAAACCCCCACCAAACAGTGAAATGCTTAAATCTAATGAATAAAACAGAAGAGTATGAGAACAAGTATCAGTACTCTTATCTTCACCTTACTATTGAAAAATGACATGCAGGCAATATCGTTTTAATTATTTAAAAAGCATACTTGCCCAGGTTTAGATGAACACAGTAGTGCTTCTCTTTGAGGACCAGGAGCTAAGCAGCAGGTAAAAGCGAGAAGGACCCGTTTCCATCCCTGCTAAAGAAAAACCCTTAGAACTTTTTTAGAACTTTAATCGCTTTGCCTGGAAAATGAGGAACAGAACAACAGGACTTGTCAAGGATGGGCTGTACCCACAGAGGTGTTTTGGGGCTGGCCCTGAATTTAGTTGCTGTTATTACTAAATAATTCTTTTCATCAACAGTGACATCTCAGCCTTCCCTAGAATGACACAGGTAAAGCTGTCACGCAAGGAATAATTTCCATTTCTAGAGAAAAAACTCTAGAAGCATGACTGGGATATTGGGACTAGGAGACAAAGAAAATTTCCAGGTAACAAAAAAGGCGGTAACGGAAAAGAGTGTTCATGTCAGATTTCTGTAGGATAGCCTTAAGAAAAGTTATGTGCACTTACAAGAGCTTAATTGAATAATTTTTGCCCTGTGGGCAGAGCACAAGTCAGCAAACACTCACTCCAGCCCTGTCTAACAATCTGAAGATTAGTTGGGGCATTTCAAAAACCTAAATAAAAACCCCAGCAAAAGCAACCCAACAAGCCAGAGCTTTATAATTTTGTCAACTCTTATTTTATTTCATTTTTTTCAGAGGTGTGAATAGATATTGAATTGTGCCTGAAAAGTGTGATTGTTTTGTCACTCCCGCTGCACCAGGGGATTTTTATTTTGGCAGTTATCGTTAAGTAAAAACTGCCAGTGAAAGAGTTGAGCTAGAAGAACATATTTGAAAGATTCCTGCACCAGTCAAACTCGCTTAGCCCCTTAATCCCTTACATTGGCAGTTGAATCCAAGAAAAAATGTAGCAGTGCACAGAGGAGCTATAAACAAACAAAGCTTGAAGCTCTTGGCACCTTAAAAAATTGCCTGTTTCTTGTAAATACATTGCAATAAAACAATAGCTACTGAACATTAGTGGAGAAAGAAATCAGCCATGAGGAACTCAAAGTAGGTGGTCTTCCAATTGTGGGGAAAAAACATCAAGAAAGCAAGCAGCTGAGATAAATCCTGCAAATACCATGCAAGGTTTTTGAGGACTTATTAATAAAACACACTGCCAGAACACAAGCAGAAAACTGAGTTAGTTGATCATTTGAATGGTGGAATATTTGTCCAAGGCACCAAGGCACTCCATTCCCTGCAATTTAAACAGATTTCTTTGATAACCCATTATAAGCCTTGCCTTACCACCCATTCTTAGCCCTAATAGCTCACATTCAGCAACATTTCTGCTACAGAAAATGGGAAAGAAATAAAATCAGGCACCCCATTTGTAAAATGCAGTGATGACAGCAAGGATTCATTCTCATAATTTATTTCACTGTGAATTGTTTGAGTATCCTGTTAAAAATGCAACAGGAAGATTTTTTGTGGTGACTTAATGATGCATGTGTCTACAACTGAAAAAAACAGTATTGGAAATTGTAAAGTTTGGATTGAAATTCTGTGGCATTAATATCAAAATTCTGTAAAATAAAGACTGAGGTAGAAATAGTGCACAAAATAAATGGCAAATGGACAAAATGAAGCTCTTTAGTTGGCCACTTTATATATGCAGAAGGTTTTTATTTTTGGCACCAGCTACATATTCCTGTAACTGTCCTTTTTAGTAGGTGGAGTGGACAGGTAAGGAATCAAGAGAGTATTGTAGAAGGAGATGAAACACAACTTATTAAAACCACATTTGCTTGTTATCTTTTGTTCTGTAGTTTGTCTTTATTTTGATTTTGCACCCTATACATAGTCCCTTCTGCCATTCAGGTCTACTCAAGACAGTTCTACACCATTTGCCAGATCTCACACTGATAAACCAGTTGATGGACATACTGCAAAACTAGTTTATAAATTTTGTCTGGATGTGAAATCTAATTCTGAATGCCTGGGATAAAAGACCAGATGCCACATGAGAGAGGAGGATTATTACTTGTAATTTTAAGTGGTAATAGCAGGAAAGCCCCTAGAGGATAAGATGGATATATCTGGGAGTGTTGCAGCATCTTAAACCTCACGTTACTTCCCTGTGTGTAGTAAGCTCTGTGTGGGACCAGCACGAGGTGCTGTGCTTGTGCAACTCCCTTCATTTGTATGGAGCTCCTCCTTGGAGTGGTTAGTCAAACATATGCTGGTATGCCTGTGAGGTGAGGATTGCAAAATCGTATCCCTCGAGAGTGTGTACTACGCACAGTCTTGTTAGCAATAGAATTTAATAAATCCCACATCTCCAGGCTGCCCCAGGTGAGTTTGCATCCCGAGCTGCATCATTTCCAGAGCACTCTGCATCCTCCAGCACTGACTGCAGGGCAGGGGGGAGGCTTTCTTGGCACACCCTCCTTCTCCCAGCTTCCTGAGCCATAACTGGAGGGTGTGAATGCAGCAACTTTGGGACATTTGCCTGCCTTTATAAAATTTCTCAGCTAAACCTCAGCAGCTTGTGGGGCTTATTTAAGCCTGGAAGTAGCATAGGCAGCAGCACTGGTTCTCAATGTGTGTAACTCTGCACTGAGTGAGCAAAGCAGAGCGGACTCTGATACCCTGCGTGATCAATATCTATAATGACAATTGATGTCACCCTTCAAGACGGGATTTAATTTCGTTGTTTTTCTGCCAATGATCCCCATAGAAGTCAGTACTGCCAGGGAGGTGTTGGGTTGCTGCTGCAAGAGACTGAAACCCTCCCAGGGAGTTCTTGTGCAGTAGAGGCTCACCACCATTGGTGATTAATATACCATAATGTATCAATCGTGTGACTTAGTGCTATCATCTCTGGAGACAAGAGAACATATGATTTGTTGTTTAAGTGTGAAGTAAATAGATAATCCCTATTTAATTTGCAATCCTTGGAAAGCCCTTAAGTCAGAATGATATTTTAATTGTATGGTTTCCATCAACATCCAAGATTTGTTCACTGTTTTGCATTCACTACGTCATAATTTCTTCCTGGAGTTCACAGGGGCCTTATTTTCACTTACATGAAGATCTCTTCATGCTGTTGTGTCAGTGAAAAGGAGACTTAAAGTGGGGGTAAATTACACTAATATACAGTGCTGTTATATTGTCAAAGAGATGTAAAGCAGTGTTATTGCAATAGAATATCATGTCCATCTGCTCATTTCAGTTCTCAACAAAAAGAAATTCTCTCCTTAACTAAAAAGGAAGTGGTGAGGAAATGGACTTAGATTAATAGAAATGGCAGGAGCCCTTTTTGCTGCACGTCTGATTTCAACCCAGTAGAAGGGAACCAGGAGGTGTTATCATTTTCTACATGATAATGTTCCCTAGGATGACTTTGTGGCTACTTCAGTTTAGGTAAAATCCTAAAGAATAAGAATTGCAGACACTCTCCTTGCTGGTGTTTAAGCATAGAGAATATTTGTGTCTGCATGGGCTGACAGTATGTGAAAAATGAATTATTACCAGTGAGCAAAGAGAGTTTATTAAAAAAAAGTGTTTATCTTCAGAGAGAGATAATCACAGTACATTTCCAGTTGGATTTCTTAAAAACAAACAACCAACTCCCCAAAACCACAGCTCATCAAGAAAAAACTTAACGGGAGAGACCTGTAATGCATTTTTAAAAAATGTGGCTTGGTATTTAAGCACTGCATGAAAGCAGGAGAGCTCTTTAAATCCACTTAGGATCTTCCTATCTCCTGGGTTTCATTTCAGAATTCAGTGTCATCATAATGCACAAGGACACTGTTCTTCCTGGCTTTAATCTGTATATTCCACTGGGTTGATTTTCATTGAAACCAGCAATATCTTTCCTTTCATGAAGGATTCCTTTATGAGGCACTCTTAAAATTTTTGATCTTGATTTTTGGTACTACTGACTGATAATCAATCTTTGTTTTATGAATAATATCTTTCAGCATAAATATTTTAATTAAATTTAGCAGGAATTATTATGAATAATATATTTTACTATCAAAAGCAATCACTAATACTGTACTATTTGATGTTCTGGATTTTCTTTACTATATAAAAGCTTTCTCTCTGATGTTAAGTTACATTAGCTGTTTAAAAATATAAATACATAAATTATGGCTCTAAATATTTCACTTTGTCTTTTGTCCTATATGTAATATCACAGGCTCGTTGCAAAGTGAACAGGTGGTTTTGAAAAATTCAAAATAAATTCTCAGTGTGTGTGAGGTAGCTATCAGTCATGCTAGAAATTTCCGAAGCCAGCTTCCCAAATGAGTCTGACAACAGTGGTGTGAACTCAGAAGTCAGTGGTTCTTGTCGGTTTGAGTCTGGCAGGTATTCAGAGTGTTGGATTAAAATGTCATTTGTAGCTGCTTTTTTGATGGAGTGCTCACAAAACAAAAGATTCAGTGCTGGCCAGAAAAGCTGGGCTCTTTAGATGAGTGGCAAGCCCCAAAAAGGGTCCCAAAGGAAGAGGCCAAGAGTAGAGGAGCTGTGGCCACATGAGCTCAGCTGGGCTCACAGCTCTCCTTGGCTATCTGGGCTTTGTCATTCTGTAACCAAATAGGAATAAAAGGGAATTTGCAAGTCCTGGATGTGCAGCACTGCAACTCCTTTTGGTCCATGCCTTTTGCTGGTGTCAGCTTGAAATTAGGATCTCAAGCTCAGCATACAGAAGGAAAAAAGTGAAAGGGAAAAAACAACTCCCATCATTATTTTATTTGCTAATTACGCTTAATTTCCAACATAGCTATTTTGGTCCATTAATTTCTGGCTTCATGCTCCCCTTGTTTATCAGAAATTATCTCGACACAGCTGTCTGGTATTATGAGTAGGAATTTTTTGGTTTGGACTTCTTAAATCTTCCTGTCTTGTGCTTTTAACTTTGGTGAAATTGTTTTATGCATCAGTCTGAACTTTTGTTTCCTTGGATAACTAGATTTGTCTGTGGAACAGGAGGTACAGACAACGGTACCCCTGTAGTCTTTATTTTTCTGTCATGTAATTCCTGTTTTAATTTGTCTTCTTTGCTGCCTATTTCTTGGTGAACTTAGGGAAACTGCAGCAAAAACAATATAAAAAGAAAAGCCAGTTCAGGAATATATGAGCCTTACTTTATATTCCAACACAAATTTTAGCACTCTGCTAAAAGAAAAAATGTGGAGGAAGATTAAATTTACTATGTATTCCTAAACATCCCACCCTTTCTAAGCAAGGCAGTGGTGCTGAGAGCTTGGCTGTTTGGGAAGAAAGCATTTGCCTGCCTGCAAAGTGAGGGGCGGTGCAGGGAACACCCTGCACGTGAATCTCAGGCAGAAATGGAAAAGGGGACTGAGAAGAGAGACAACTTTGTGCAGTCTAAAAGCAGCAAGCAGCTAAAGAACTCCTAAATCAATAATTGCTTGCTAGACATTTACATTGTTTTTAATAGAAAGCCTTGAAATATATTTCTGTAACATAAAACTCAGTGGTGGTGTGAAACAGTGTTATGTAATTGTCCACACATTCCACTTGAAGCTGTAGGGAAAATACAAAGCTCTACAAATCTATATTTTATCCTGTATAATGTTCACTAAAGCTTTACAGCAGGCTTAATCAGTTGGACATGAATTAATGATGGTTATCAAATAAAAAATAATGAATTCCAAATAAATACTTATTGCATAATTGAAGTCACAAGAATTTTCTATGAATAAAATATATTTGTATTTATAATGCATAAATTCAGTTGTGACACTGTTGGTCATAAACAGCTTTCTGATGGAAGTATTGATGAGCTATGTTAAATTAGTAATAGCTTGAATACATTTCTTAATTATGCCACGAACTTTGTGTGCAGGAATATTGTTTGACGTGAGTTGGCTGCTGTCTATTTTGTCTGTACTAGGGGAATAAAATGGTGGGGGCTTTTTTTCTTTATTTTTAAAATCTAACATATAATTAAATATAATCTACGTAAAACATAAAATCCAAAATTATAATCTAATCTAATCTAACTCAAGAGCCTCAATTGATGATAGAATGTTTTGGATTAGTCTTATTTGTTTTCATATGCAGTGGGTGTTATGTGGTTTCCTTCTGCTTTGCCAAAGACAATTCAGATAATTTTTTAATTGATGCAATAATTAGAACAGATTCACATGTATTGGAGAAAACATAAATATGTTAGTCTGGGCCTTCTTAAACAGCAAGGCAGAACATAGCAGACAGCTGCATGCATGGTGCAGCATGCAAAGAAAACTCTTTACGTTTTAAAAACTAACAACCAAAGGTAAAATATAATTTGGGGATACTTGGGGGTAACTCTTGAGTCATCAGAGTGTGACACAGACTATTGGCATTCAGCATTAAAAATGGAAGGTTCAGAGGAGTGGCACCTTTGCTGAGCCCAGGGTGCTGTGAGCTCGTGCTAAGCTCAGTGGCCAGGGAGAGAAGTGATTTCCAGTCCCAGATGCAGTTTGATACTGGTGGGTTAGCACAGGAGCTTTGTAAAGAATATCACCTCTTTGTACCTCAGTTCCCTGCTCATAAAATGAGAATAACTCTTACCTACACAGCTGGGGCTGTGAAGTTTGTGTAAGGTTTGAATCCATCAAGCTGAGCCATCCTCAGTCGTTGCAGTGTGAGTTTTTGAAAGATGATTTGAGTGCTTCCAGTTGAATTAGCATCACACATTTCAATGGATGTGAAATTTGGTTTTTAATGAGCATAAACCACCCCCTGCTTTGGAAGCAGTGTTATCACTACTGCTCTCTTATCTGAGAGCCCTGGTTATGGCCCATAGTAAAACCCATCTTGCACAGAGCTCTGAAAGAGAAACAGATAAATAGAAAAGCAAGGAAGTACGAGTGCATGATAGGCAGAAGCCTTAACGTGTCAGCAATCTTACTGCATTTTGCTCTTCTTTTTTCCTCAGCAAATGGGAAGTTTCAGGAGATAATTACAGAACAAATAATGAGCTTTGTCAGCATTAGCCACCCCTAAGAGGGAAGCACAAAATGGTGAGTGTTCCAAGGTGCTTGTTTAAAAGTTTAGTGAGATGGGTAAAGGAAGGTTGGAGGAGTATGAGGAAAAGATGGGAAACAAAGAGAGGCTGGGATAATGGGAAGAAGTGTCAGAGTTAGAGCAGAAGTGCAAAGAAACTTGTGTCTCAGACAAAGACTTGTCCTTATTGCCTTCTTAACACCGAGGAAAAAAAATCTGAAGCATAAAATCATGTCAGAAAAAATAAAAGCATAAATGAAGGGCAGAATGAGAAACTGTTCCATGAATAAAATCATCATTTCCTAATAAAGGGCACATCCTCTTGCAGAGTGGGGTCTGATGATCCCTTGGGCTCCTCTTAACCAGCTCACTGCACTTGCACTAAAATCCAAATGGGTTCACAATGGAAGAAGGGCTTGTGATTTCTGAGAATTGTGACCCAGTAGAAGCACCCTGTGTAGAAATGTTGAAATGCTTCAAGTCACAGTTCTGCCTTTGGTCTAACAAAGAATTTTTAGATCAGGTCTAAGGAATAAATCTTCATGAGAAGTGATAAAATTCTTCACCCTGCACATTTAAAATACACTAAGATAAAAGAATAAAGAAACATACCATGAAGAGTAGTAGTCTGTTAGAGCACGTAGTATCTGCATGGTTCTTCTTTCTTTTTTGTATTTTATAGATTTTTTTTAAAGTCATGAATATACTTACCTACTTCATCTTTATTTTTGTTCCACTATTAGGAAAAGTTCAGAAAGATAAAATTGAGTGGGTTGTGGTTTTTGGGGGGTTTTTTTGGGGTTTTTTTGGGGTTTTTTTTTTTGTTTGTTTGGTTTTTTTTTTTTTTTTTTTTTTTTTTTGTGGTGGTGGGGTTTTTTTGTTGTTGTTTTGTTTTATTTTTTTTTTCTGGGAATAATGAAGAATTAGAATGAGATTTACAGTGTAATTTATACTCCATATCCACCTAGGCTTGGATGAGGCCAGCACTGGGAAGAAAGAGTCAGAGAGCCTCCCACTTAACAGTTCTAGTAAAATCTGTTTTTCAAATAAATACTTTCAACAATAGAGACAGCTAACATACAGATGGCTTTTTTTTTTTCCATAAGATTTGCTACATTTAGGTCATACTTAGTGCAAGGACAAAGAAACAGTAAGATTTTCACTTTATGGTCCCTATTTCATCAGTAGCAGGAGTAGGTCAGAACAATTACAGTACATCTCATAAAACTGTCTACCTCCCTATTCTGCAGCTTGATCATTCTGTATAAATTTTCAACTGAAACTGTAAAATCTGCAGTATTTATACTATGACATGAAGCTGTAATGATGTGAAACCTCTCCATTTGCTCATGTCCATCCACAAAAGTGAGATTTTGAGTAAATTTTGCTCTTTAGAGTCTATAAGAAAATAACAGATGTTATCCTTTAGAGATCTGTTTTATCCTTTAGAATCTGGGTTTTTTTTACTGTACCCTGTTATTTCAAAGTTACATAATTTTTTGTCCTACCCACGTGAAAGAAAAATTAAAACAAATTCCAGCAATATCTGTGGGTTAGGTTTTGAAGAGAAAAATGACACCACACAAAATATTCTTTAGAACTTAACAAGAACATCATGACTACTTTACAACTTAAAAAGAGCAAACTTTTACATCCTTGTGGCAGTGCCAGTTGTGTTCTCTTTTCAAATGTTGTCAAAAATTATAAAGCATAAAAGCTTTCAAGCACTGAAGATTAATCCTCCCTCCCAGAAAGATATAGATTGTAGTCAAATTCTATAAACCTCATTTTGCTTCTAGCTACATATTTTTAAGTATAATTCTGAAGCAATATCAAAGCAGATGGTGCAACAGCAGCATTGAAAAAGCATTTGGTGTATTGTAAGTGTCAGGTTAGAATTCACAACCTGATGAATTGCCCACAAGTTCAGTGCTAAAATGGTGCCATTTCTGTTTTAAAATAACTAAGTTAGAAACTATTTTCAGAACAAGAATTAAAATAAAAAAGAGAATAAATAACCCATATGTCCCTTGTTGTTTTTAAATATTTAAGTGTCAACTAGAATTGTGAAAGCAAGGGTTATGTTTTAAGTATTGAATTGCTATAAAACTTTCCATTTGTTCAGAATTTTCATGCTGTGTGAACAGTGTTTTCAAAGACCTTTGCAGCTGGTATTGTCAGCATATGCAGTAGATTGGAGTTTTACATAATACTTCAGGAGCAAACACCCTTGGCTTTGAAGGAAACTTTGTTTTAAAGGTAGCAAATTCTCAACAATATCACTGGCTGGAAGCAGAGAAATCTTCCTCAGGTGGTGGATAAAAATTGACCTTTCTAACTATGAATAATGTCAAGTGCTGAAGCCATTAAAGCTCAGTTTCCTCACAACTATAAGACTACATGATGCTATTTGATATTTCTATTCAGGAGAAAAAAAAAAAAGTTTAGGATTTCTTTCATACTGTAGATAAGAGGAGACAGGTCCCATTTAGCTGGCAATTCCCACATAGAAATTTGAGGTTTTATACCCCTCTTTCAATGTCAGAGGAATCCGTGGACCTTCATTTAGAAGCTGAGAAGACAGAGGGCTGTAAGAAGCTCTGGGATAAGAAGTTTCCAGAGAATAAGAAAGTGTTATTCGGGAGTTTCGGTGCTCTCCTCGTTAGGCAGAGATCCCCCCGCTGGCGGCAGGAGCCCTGTGTGAATTCTCCATCCGACAGGCAGTGACAGCATCGCTTACCTTGTCGATGATAACACGGCTCGGGATCGGCTTTGGGAGGAGAGCCAGGCATTGATTTGTTTCTGGAGCTCTGCTGCTTCATTGGCAGCCCTGTGGGCTTTGGGAACCGCGGAAAAGCGGAGCGCAGTTTGTTTTAAATGTGCTGCCAGGCCTGAACAGATGCTTTGGTAACATCTGTAACATTTGGGGAGCAGCGCTGTGACACCGGCGCCTTTGATGCTGCTGCTCCTGCTGATGGGGCCACGTGGGGCTGAGCCTGCATTTTCTGAGAAACTTCCATGTTTCATGGTGCCTCTGCTTCTCCCTTGTTCAGAGAGCTCTTGGAGGGCCTAGCTGTACATTTTATCTTTTGTTATTCAGATTCTGGTTTGCAGATGATCTTCACGAGGGGAAGTACCTTTTAGGACAGAGTTTACAGTAATATCTGCGGCATTGCTTACTCAAAGGCACCTGCAGTAATTAAATTTTCCAGGCAGTGCTGAGATGAGAGGTTGGTGTTCCTGCAGTGTAAGTGGAAAGACAGTGCACTGCAAGTCACCGGCTGTATCCCAGGTCTGAGACTGGCTCGTTTTGCTGCGGGGATGAGAATTGTCCTCCTGTTTGGTTTGGTCTGGTTTCCAATACCTTGATCCATGGGGAAGGCAGCTGCCTCTCCAGAGACTATAAAATGAGATGCCTAGCTAGAAGAGCTCCATTGAATGGCAGGTTTGTGGCTATAAACATATTACATGAGGCATATTGTTTTAAAGATATTCAAAATGCTATACTGAAAAAAACAAATCATGACATGCTGAGGTGAGGCAAAGACAAAAAGGGAGGGGCGGGCTCTTTGTACATGAGTGAGTTTTTTTATCTTGCTACAAAGCAGAGCTGATGTTTAATCAAAACTTCAGTGAATTTAATATACACTGTAGGTGATTTAGTACCTATAACCTTATTTCTTGCTTGGTTTCTTGAAAAGAAAATAACCTCTCCCAGGATTTGTTTTTAATGAAATGTAGGTAATGTGGTTTTTTGAGCTTACAAGAGTGATGCCATGAGACTGCTCTGGGAGGGAGTGTGGGGAGTCCTTTCTTGTCTGCCCTTTAAGGACACTGGCCTTGGAAACCACCCTGCAAGCAGGTGCCTCTGCCAGATCTGTGCTACTGGTGGCTCTCAGGTGGTGACAATGGTGTGTGGTAGAGAGCATGCTGCCTCCAAAACTGCCAACCAGGGGGCAAAGAACTGCTGTTTCTGCTTTTTCCTCTGGGATAAGTCAGTATTTTCCCAATTAATTAAAGGTAGCCTTACAGTTAAAGCAGAAATGTGCATTGTTAACTCCTGTGCAGCTGTGAGCTCCGGAGGAGGTGGTTTGCTTATTTGTGCAGGAAATAAAACTTTCTTTTTTGCAGATACTTGGCCTGGGAATACCAAAGAAAGTTATTCTTAAAGTTTGTCCTGTTATGGCATGAATGCTCAAGTAGTATAATGCAGGATTATAATGCAGGATTTGTTTACTTCTAGCTTAAATAGCTGTATTTTTTAAATGGAATCCTGGTGTTCTATACTTCCTGGCTTTCTAAGGTTAGTGTTGTAAACAACCTTGGCATTTACTAAAAACTTGAAAATTTCCAAGTGAGAGAGGTGATTCTTCAACTGACATGAAAATGGAGAATTGTTTGGGCACGTTTTAGAAGGTCTGGAGTTATTTCCCCCCTGCTTTAGATATGTTTGGAAAAGTTGTTGTCTGACAGCTGATAGGCAGATGAGAAGACAGAGCTGACACCATACCTGGGAGGATATTGCTGGTGTTATCAGCAGCATGACCAGAATCAAAGGTAAGGATGAACAAACCAAATAATCTTGATACTCTTCTGCTACCTGAAGGTCCAGGAAGGGGACATGGCTGCTTGCAGTCCTCATTCATGTGCTGCATCCTTTTTTAACTATTAAGAAGTAAAGAAAGAGGTGAGGAATGTGCCCTGAGCATTCTCAGCTGTGACACACTGTATGTCTTTGACTGCATTACATCTTCAGATGATGCTAACAGGTGATATGTAAACCCAGGCTGACTCTGTAGTCCAAGACCAAGGAAAAGCAACACTTCCTAACACTGGCCCCATGACAAAACAAAAATACTGAGAAGGCTCTGCCTGACTTCCCTACACAAGTGTCTCACACGGCTTCTGCGCTCGGGTTAGTTGCCTTGGAAACCATGACTGTGCACATGGGCACAGAGCAGGGCTGCAGTTTGTGGACGTGGCCCTTGGGGGTCCCATTACTGAATTTCTTATGTTTAGAAATACTTTGTAATAAGGCCCCTGGTGTCACTTATTAGCAGTAAAGTGTAGGGCAGCCTTCATCAGCATCAACTGCCAATTTGTTTCTTATGGAAATGAATCCACATTGATGGTGTGTAAGACTTTTTGGAGATTTTCTGCTGGAACAGAATTCTCACTTGCTCTTTTTATTCTGCCACTTGACACACACTTCTCTAATTTGCGTGCTTTTCTACTCATTATATTGATTTCAGCCTTCTCGGTGAAATGAAGTAACAACTTGCAAGGGGAAGATGGGCAGAGAGAGAGGAAATAAACTCATAGAGAAGCATTTTGTCTGCACCATGTTCTGCCTTAAATTACAGTACTGGAGTTGAAGCAATTTTAATCTTCACTGACTAATCTGCCTTTTTTTTTTTTTTTTTTTTTTGCAAAGTTTTGTGCCTTCATCTTTGCTAAATGTTGTTTTGATTCTCTCTAAAATGCAAACTAAAATATTAACATTTAAGGGAATGTCATAGAAATGAATATATGCCTATCTTATTTTTTCTATTACCTCTTAGGAAGTACAGAGATGAGTAAGATATTTAAAAAGCTATAAGCTAGCCAGATATCTGGTGTAAAAAGAATTTCAGTTACAAGGTAACTTCTGGATGAAATGTTTGGATCCAGGGCTGTGCAAGATTTTTCTTTGTAGGTTTTGTGGGATTTTTGTGGTTTGGTTTATTTGTGGAATTGGAATTATTTTGATTTATTTGGTTAATTGATTTTTTGTGGGATTGGTTTATTCAGTTATTATTGCTTCATATTCCTGCAAATGTTGCAAAACTGCCTGTGTTGTGTGAGAATGTCCCAGAGAACCTCCAGCCTCCGTTTATTGTGGAGATCAATCCACGACACAACAGGTCCCCATCCCCTCCACAATGGAAATGCATAAATTTCTCTTCAGATCTGACATCCTGGTGTGCTGGTCAAAGAAAGAGAAAAGAGTGAGAGAGAGAAAGGCATTTCACTCTTCCTGTTGAGTACATTGGTGTCTTTCACTGACAGTTGAGAGATATTTGATGGGAAAGGCTAAACATTACTGGAGGAAGCAGGCAAATATGAGAATTTAATTTAAAACCCAAAGATCTTTTGGTATTATCTTTTAATTAAAAATCCCAGAAAAAACAAGCCTGAAAAGCTGAGAGAATTGAGAAGGATATACTCAATAAATGGCCTTTTCATGCAATCACATTTTGGGGTTTTAGGAACCTCTTTGCTTCACGGTTGAATTCCTATAATCTAAGCCGTGCATACACTCCTATACACAAAGATCAGTATCTTTTGAGTAAATTCCTTCCTTGTCATTAAGACTTGACATTTCTGTTCATTGTGGCTGCCTCTCTGCAATAAACTTTCCTCAGATGACATACAAACTCTGTTTTCAGACATGAATACCAGGAAGGGGCTGCATATGAAATAGGAAGAAGGAGTTATTCTTGTTCACAGAGGCTGACTGGAGGCACATGATTTACTGACATATCCTACATGTTTCAGGCAAGAGGGGATATGGAAATCAGAGAAACATGGTGGACTGTTAGGTTTTTGGTCTCTTGTAATCTCTCACCGAGGCAGGTTTGTTTTCCTATGGAAAATTCTCTTTGATTTTCTACAGGCAAGTTTTAAATGTCTTTGGTGTTAAGGCATTTGATTCTTTGCTTGTGAGATTGTATCAGAGCTGGATATTTCATTGGTAAGCTGTCTCCTAATATTCCATTAAAATAAAAAATAAAAAGTTTCTCTACGGAGAAATTCTAATGAAATACTGCCACTGCAAAAACTGAAACTATACAGACCCTGCAAGAAAAATGAATGGTGAAACTCCCTGGACAGAAGAAAAAAAAAAAAAAAAAGATTAAATTTAAAATGGTAAACAATGGAAGAGGATCCTTTAACAAGAACAAATCTAAATTGCTTGAACTTCATTGTGCAAAAGGTCTCAATTTCTGAAGGCTGTTTTTCTTCCACCATCATCTGTTAATTACAGTGAAAACGTCCCTTGAATGCCTGACATCATTTATAATCTGATCTCATTCATTGTTGCTCACGATACTCTCATCATTAATATTGTTATTTATACATATATGCAAATGATTAATATTTAAAAACCCTTTGAGTTGTGAGCTATAAGTTGTAATTTACTTTTTTTGTTTCCAGTTGAATGAGAATATGCATAATTATCACTTAGAGTTGTTGTCCCACCCCTCTCAAAAAAAACCCCACCCCAGACCATTAAACAAGATCATCAAAAACCCTTCAAGTTGCAGCTCTTGAAAAGAAGAGTTAGGTGAGGTATCAGTGGGATTTCACACTGCCCTCTAACTTTTCCTGTTTTATTCTAATTCACTCTAAGTTGCAGTTACACTTTTATCTAGTCCCTATGGTTGTCAGGGATGTTGAAGCACTATTTGCTTTCCCAAGGCTGCATCCTATAGGATTAATCCTGGCCACTGGGGACAAAGAGTGGGTATTTGCTGCTCTGCCCAGCAGAGATGACTTTTGCATGAGAGGAAGTAAAATAATCAAGTTTCCTCTTTTTTATGGTTGAATCTTCCCTACAGTATCTCAGGGCATTCCCTTTCAAAGTTATTTAGATTGAAGCAGACTGTTGTTATTCTAGTAAAAACCATCAGAATTTTTCTTCTTGCTGTTCTTTTTAAAACTCTTGAGTGCCTGAGCTCAAATTACTTTTCTTCATATGATAGGTTCAAACTAATGTTAATTTCATTTCATTTTGCATTGATATTTTGCTAAAGAAGTAAAAGCTGAAGTGGTTGCAATCTCTAAGTTATTTGAAATACCTTTTTGTGAATCTTCATTACCTTGGAAGAATTCTTTTGCAATGGCACAGTAATAAAAATGTTCAGGGGAAGGTCGAGCTCAGAAGTTGCAGCAGTTGCTCACGCTGTGTGTAATGTTCTTGGAACCAGCAACCTTGTAAGTTTTCATCTAGCACAGAATATCAATTAATTGAGAGGATCATCCCATGAACCACTCACATACACTGAATTTTTGTGAAGTGTTCTTCTGCATTAATTGTTTCTTTCAGTGGTGGCTTAAACCTGCTCAGCTAAAAAATGTCAAGGGAAGGTGTAGGGGGAGTATCGTGGACTCAAGCATGTCAGAGTGGGAATCCTGGCATTTTCCAGTGACTGCTGTCAGTCTGAAGGTTTTGCTTTTGTACACACAGAAATGCTTTCACAGGGCTGAGTTTTTTGGAGACAGAGGCAGCCAGATCTGACTGGAGCAGACATTTCTCCAGCTGAGCCTCCCAAAGGGCTCCTCTGGGTGGTTTCCTAGTGTTACAGGTCTGCTCTCCTCATCGCCTTCTGCTCAAAACCAAATAAAAATGCAGGCTACTTTCTTTAAAAACTTGGTAGGGGATATCTTTAATGGCTCCTCTTTCAATGTCTGTAGCGCTAAAATAAATTTACCCTAGGTGTAGGATGTCTGAAAATTTACATTTATGAAAATTCACAGGTTTTTATAATCAGCATTTTCTTCCTGCCTAAAGTTGTGGCATTGCACATTGAGAATGAAACTTCATGTGATGTTATCTTATTCACTTATCAAGTGAATGATGCTGTCCAGCAAAATTAGAGCAAGCACACCACCCTGTCAAACCTCCCTGGCTCCTGGGAGTGCAGTGAGATGAAAAGGACTTGGATGTGTCTGATACGAGACAGCTCTTCCTGAGAATACCTTTAGGTCAGTAGGGATGAAAAGAGGCAAACAAACAAAGCCACTAGATCACTTTTCCCACATACTCCAGATGTCTGTGGTAGAACTGTGCAGGCTCAGAAGGGATGTCTGAAGGCAGAGCAGTGTGATTTAGTGTGAATTGCCAGCTTGGTAACTGAGAATTGACTATTTCCACTCTCTCCCTGCTTCCATTCAGGCTCTGCACAGAACCAGTTATGGCTGGTGCCTGTATTGGGGTGCAGTGACTTCTCTTTAGAAATAATTCCTTCTTCTTCCCCAAGACTCTAAGCAAGCGAAACTGGCTGTTTCAGACCTGTGAAGGAGTTATAGATACAAGCAGGGATGGATGCTTCAGTTAACAGCTTCCTCGGAGGCTGTATTTCAGAATAAGCATTGTGTCTCCCTCTAGCCTGTCTGCTGTCACATGGGTCCTGACCCAGCTTTGTTGCTTGGGAGGAATAATATGCCATCAACATTGCCTTTGCTTCCATGATTCTTGTCCTCCACGTCTCCTGAAGGATCTTCACTCGTCTGTCTGTCCTACAAACTGTGTGCAGCCTTTCTAATGCCAGTAACCTTGGGAATCCTCCCCCAGATGGGGCACCAGTTTCATTCCATGGAGCTAAAAATGGATTTAAATCAAAGTGATGTTTGAATTGCCATTGAGAGCCTGGGTGAAGCCGGGTCAGTACTAGCAGTGGTGGGAAGATGATGAAAATGTCCCCTGGTGACTTGGATCCCTGGTGATATCTGCGGCCCCAGGCAGAGCAGCTGCTGCACAGGTGCTCCTCCTGCACCCTGTTCCCTGGTGATTGTCAGTGGTGGCTGCAGTCTGGGCAGCCCTTTGGCAGGTGCTGCCTCTGGGCACTGGTTTAAGTCACTTTCAGGCTCCTCCTTTGTGCCCCTCCAGTCTGAGTTTCTGGTGCTGCCCTACCTTCCTCTTGCACTTGAAGCAGCCCTTCGCAACGGGCTCATGTTTGGGTGATATTGATCCCCTCACTTTAGCTGTCAGTCTATTAATTAAAAATATACTAAAGATCATTAAATAATGCCATGTTCCCTGTGCAAGTCAAAAGCCTAAATTTTAATATTGAGAGATTTTGTGGGGCTGGGGCTGATTGAAACAAGGCTTTACTAAAGGTGCAAATTGGTGAAAAAGAGCACATCACAGTTACAAAATAAAAATGTTAGTTTATATTTTTGAAACAGATAAGCTTATTAGGGAAACATTATTTATTTGGACACTTTGACCTTTGGAAGTAATACAGTGAAATATGCTAGCACAGACTCCTATCTTTCTTTTTAAATATTTATTTCAGAGCCCTATAAAAATAACAATCTCGTTTTCAGAAAGGATTTGGTATAATCACAGGGTGTTTGCAGTTACGATTAAGGTACGTGTGGCACTTGCTGCCAATTAGTTTAATTGATGTGAAAGTCTGAGTACATCTTAAGAGGGCAGGATTTCCTTACCTGAGTTGAGTCTTCCTCAAAGAGCAGCAGGGAAAGAGAAAGCCAAGTACAACAGAAAACTTGTCTCTAAGGGGATCTGAACCAGGACAGAACTGGATCTTGGCGGAGCTAAAAAATATCTTCATCAACTTGAATTACTTTCCTTTTTTTTTTTTTTTTTAAGCTAATCTGCCAATTGACCTCACCTGTTCCCTTAAGAGCAACAAGCTTTGCATTAGAATTTTGACTCAAATGTTAAAATTTTGTGTGATTTAAATTGGGTGCGGTAAGGGCCTGAAGTAATTTTCTATTTCTCTTGATGACACTGCAGCGTCAAGAAAGGAGAGGAAGGTGACAAGTTTAACCTGTTATGCAATAGTAGCTGCTCCAAAGACTTTTTTTTTTTTTTTGCCAGTAGAGAAGTAGCCAAGGTGTGATTCACTCCTGTAGGATTGCAGAGGCAACCTGCTTTAACTGCACATGGTTGAAGCTGTCGGTTCAGCTTTCTTGACGTAAAGGAAGGGTTAATTTGGGGAAAACAAATTTTCCCTCAAGCTCCTCTCAGCAGAGCTGCATTCAGAGCTGTCTGTGTGCTGTGATCCCAGTACAGCTCCAGGTTTGGGGGAGGGGCAGGGGCTGTGATCCCAGGACAGATCCAGGTTTGGGAGGGGGGCAGGGGCTGTGATCCCAGGACAGATCCAGGTTTGGGAGGGGGGCAGGGGCTGTGATCCCAGGACAGATCCAGGTTTGGGAGGGGGGCAGGGGCTGTGATCCCAGGACAGATCCAGGTTTGGGAGGGGGGCAGGGGCTGTGATCCCAGGACAGATCCAGGTTTGGGAGATGGGCAGGGGCTGTGATCCCAGGACAGATCCAGGTTTGGGAGATGGGCAGGGGCTGTGATCCCAGTACAGCTCCAGGTTTGGGAGATGGGCAGGGGCTATGATCCCAGTACAGCTCCAGGTTTGGGAGATGGGCAGGGGCTATGATCCCAGTACAGCTCTAGGTTTGGGAGGGGGGCTGCACTGCACTGCCAGGACTGAGGTGCAGCTCTGCAGCTCCTCCCTGGTTGGACACAACGTCTTTGCTTCTGCTTCTGGCTGCACCTGCTGAGCAAATCAGAGCAAGGTGAGGCAAACAATTTAGGAAATCAAGATCAGCAAACAGACAGGGGAGGGAAAAGGAGAATTTCATGCCCTGGTGGCTGTCTACATTTTGGGCCACATTTGTACCAATGTTGGTACACTGTCTGTATTTCTCCACTCCTGGCCTGAAGAGCACATATTTAACATGAATTTCCACTTAAAAGGTGAGTCAGGGTAAAGAAAGGAGGGGAGTATGAATCACTTTAAAGAAATTCAACATTTGAAATTGTAAAACTCTGAACACTGACCAAGTGTTGCTCCCTTGCAATATTAGATGATTCCTTTATGCAGTGATATTTTAGATTCCCTGGTTTTCTTTTTATTTGGCTCCATGCTACTTGAAACTGTAATCCTTTAGGAATTCTCTCTAGTAAATTCCCATTCAAACCACTGGGGATTTCAGCAATCTGTTTGCACAGTCTTTCACCATGTTTTTGAGTTATTTATAGATATGGTCTTGCATCACTGAAATATTTCTGCATATTGTTCCAGACAAAGCCAGTAAATTCAATATGTCACTGTGTATCCCCTGACTTGCCTCCAAGGCCTTGTTTTTCACAGAGTGAAAAAAATACTTTATAGAAGAGTGGGAGCTGTCTGACTGCGAAATGGGCTTGAATAATAATGCCAGGCTCTCAGATGAAATTTTATACTCTAGATGAATCATCAAATGCTCATTAAACATCTATCTACTCTAGGAAGAAATATATTAACAAACATCTTCCTCTTGATGTTACCCTTAGGATCTGGACAAGAAATAATTTTATATTGGAACATGAAAATGACAAACTTGACCAAACCATCAGCTGTAGTAGTATCACTTCCATCTGATTCCAACCTGAGGAACCCTCACCTCTTGCTCTTATAATAACACCAGCATAAGAACACTCATTATTCTTAGAAGACCTGGTAGTGAAACATGGAAAGGGCTGTGTCACCATCTGTCCTCTTTGGAGAAATTATCCTTTGGCTCAGACAGCACAACAACATCCTTTCACGTGAACGTACAAAAGGGCACCAGGGCACACCATGAAACCACAGACACTGGGCAGCCTTTCTTAAGACACTGTTTTAGTTTGCACCTTTCTCCTGTGAACTCAGTAGCATGGCAGGAAGGTCACATTTTGAATAAGAAGTCGATATAAGGAGTGTGGTGAGGAATAAGTTTTGGTCTTCTTCAACCCCATTGTAGGAATGGCAGCTGTGGATCATGCTAATACTTTGATTTAGCTCTTCACTATAGGCTTTATTTGGCAACAGATTTCTTTGCAAGCAGCAGTTTTCCTGGGCTGTGCAATGACAGTGTCTGATGCCACAGTGGAAGCTCTGCCATGCTATCACTGAATTTAATTCCCTCTTCCCAGTGTTATGTGACCCCTTATTTGCCCTGTGTTCAAAACGTGCTTGGCAATGGCTACAGCAATTCTGTTCATCCTGCAATCTCACTGTATTCCAATCGCATTTTAAACCCAGGTTTAACTTGTGTTGCAAGGCTTAATAGAAAGAGTAAAGCAAGGCTGCTTAATATAAAACATTTTAGATTTTGTGTTTGCATAAATATTATTTTTAATTTTTTCCTAGCCTAGTTTATCTCCAGTCTCAGCAAATAAAACTTTCTTATCTGGAAAATCATGTACCGTAACTGTCATGTGCATGATTTGCTTTGCTTTTTTCATTCCCTGTTTAATTGAGAAGCCACCAGGAACAATTTTTAGCCTTTTCATTACTTAATCTTAATTGTAATATCTATTAATTTATATTGTGTTAGTACTTCAATGATATGAGAGCCAGTAAGTGGCTATTGTTATTTTTCATTAGCCATATAAATGCTTTGTGTTTGAGGTTTGGATTGATCTTTTTTTTTTCTTTTTTTTTTCTTTTTTTTTTTAAATTTCTTTGCTTTTCTTTAATCCACCTAATGTCAGCTTTTTTGCATGTAGAATACGGTAAGGGTGAATGAGGTAAAGATATTTTCATTCATACCAAGCTAAAATACCTCCAAAGCAATCTCAGTGGAATCGTTAATTTGCTATGAACAAATGTCTCAATTAAAGCTCCTTTTACATTTTCTCATCATTCTCTGATTAACTCTTATAAAGGTGAACTTAGTTTTAAGTCCCTTTGGCAATTCATGTTCTGTTTATTGGAACAAACTTCCTGCCAGGTTTGCATCGTTTTTGAATAAAAAGGCCAGCACTGGGTGATGAAGGTGGCCAAACAGCTGGATAACAATTGACCTGCCCTGTTGATGTCTGGGAGGGACAGTGTGGGATCTTTTCTGTGAGGGTGAAGTGCAGCTGGGGCAGAACAGCTGTAAAAGCACAGGAGTGAGTGGCAGAAGCCAAGGGTGCCAGGAAGTGTGTGAATACATGGATTTCTGCCTTTAATTTGGGAGAGCTGTGGTTTGCACGTATCACGTTTCAGGGAGAACAGAGCAGGAATGATGAAGGAGGGACTGACGTTGTGTGGCTGCAAATAAAAGTTACAAACCCTCAGCTTTCCCACACTGGCTGGTAGGTCTCTCTGCATAAGACTCTTTGAATTTGATCTCCTGCTAACATGATGTTAATTTTACTCTGAAAAAAAATTAATATGTGAATCCAGAAAATATCAGTAACCCTGGAGCTTGCTTAACATTGTAAAATATTCAAGAAGTGTTGGATGAAAATTGGGCAGTAGGCATTTTTTATTAAACGGTATGGATTTCAAATATTTGAGAAAGAGTTCTGCTTCAGTGTCAAAAATGCAAAGAATTGGCAGCAGAATCCTACATTTTATGTGAACAATGGTGTTTTACTGCCAATTTACTTTTGTTGAATACAAGGCCACAAAAGGAAGCAGAGAAGGAGGAGTTGTGGCTGCAGGGAGTGATGATACTTGTGAGATGGTAAAATTGGAGAGTTTATGGGCAGCCCCACCATCTTCCTCACTTGTGCATCATCCTAGAAAAAGTGCTAAAGCTTATCTTTATTTAATGCTGTTCAGTCCTCTGTGTAATTTGCAAGAGCACGAGGTGGTGAGGAAAACAGAACTCGAGACAGTTTTCTGTAGGGCGAGGGGGTGGGAGGCATCTTGCTTTCCCATACTTGGTTTGTACAAGTAAGGAGTCACAAAGAGCATCTTTGAATCACAGAGGATATCCCATTCCTGTTTGGTCCTCCTGACCTACAAAAGAGACATAAATGGCTTCTGTTTGGTGTCTGGAAGGAAAATCAGACTGTAAAGTAATTTAAGGTTGTTGCTTGAATTTTAAAATGGGATTTCTTGTGCTAAGGAGAACTGTTGGACTGGTGTTCAGCAAAATTTCAGGCTGTATGCAGGTAGAATCATAGAATAGAACCATGGAATCATTAAGGTTGGAAAAGACCTCTAACCTCATTAAGTCCAACCTGCACCCTATCCCCACCTTGTCACCCAGTCCAGAGCACTGAGTGCCACATCCAGTCATTCCTTGGACACCTCCAAGGATGGGGGCATAACCTCCTCTCTGGGAAGCCCCTTGTATAAAGGGTTGTTTGACAACCCTTTCAGTGGAAGAATTTTTCCTGATATCCAACCTTCACCTCCCCTGGCACAGCCTGAGGCCATTTTTTCTTACCCTGCCTCTTATTTCCTGGCAGGAGAGAGCAACCCCCACCTCTCTCTGACCCTCTTTCAGGCAGCTGTAGAGAGGTCTCCCCTGAGCCTCCTCTTCTCCAGACTAGAGCACCCAGTCCCTCAGGTGCCAAGGAGGCTGCAGCATCATTGTGAGGTGTTTTGGGCTACCTCAAGTTTATTATGGAGCTATTAAGTTCTCCCATATACATCTGCTCATAATTGCTTTTATGCAAAATTTGTCTTTAACTCCTGCCAGCCTGATTGCTTAGCTTGACATCGGTCCCTCGTGCTTGTTTACCATTGCCATCAAACCTCAAACCAAAAGGGATCCGTCTTTTCCCATGTTCTCCTTAGAGGACACCCAGAGAAACATTTTTGCATGGATCTTTCAAGTGACTGAGACTTCCAGAAGATGTGTTTGCACTTGTTGGAGGTAAGAACTCCTTGCTCTGAGCCCTCACTCTGGAGACTTCCTTCTGCTCACAGCAGCTTCTTTTCCTGTTAAATTCTGTGTAAACCAATTGAGAAAATGAAGCACCCTCGAATACAAAGAGTGGACCACTATGCAGGCTGATAGCTTTCCTGTAAGGAGAGCACAACTGCAGCAAAACAATCGAGTAAAGGACACAGATAATAAACCCAAAGCAGTTAATCACCTTCAGTGTGCCCTTCACCAAAGGCAAAGAGCTGCCCTCCACCTCTGTGTACTGCCATCCACCATACAAACAAACCCCACAAAAATCTAATTATCTGAACTGATGCTGAGTATTTCCAGTGCTACAGTCGCAGGAATGTTCAGTTGAAACAGTCCTTTTCCTGGCAGGTTCATTTGTCAAAACCAGAACGTGTTGTAAAACGTTTTGCTAAGTTCCTGCTGGAATGAGAGTAGGTCTCTCAAAAATCCATTCACAGGTACCTGGTGAGATGCTCTGCAGACCCTTTAAGTTACTTCTGGTGCAGGGGGGCAGATAAATGTTTGGGGGATTCAGCATTGCTAGATGAGGGCTAGGGGAGGATAGAACATAGGTTATGGATTTTGTCTCTCTCTGTGCATGGGCAGGTTGGATGCCTGAAAATACATAGTTAGAAGTGTTTGGGTGGCTTGCTGCCAAATATAACAATTGTTCCTTAAGCAGTTTCAAACTTTCTTTCACAGAAAATTCTAAAATGTAATTCTTTCTCTTACAATGCTCAGTTTAAAAAAGAAAGAACAACTCTTGAGAATTGGAAAATGTGTGTTGATGAGCGCAGCTCTTTGTTACAATATGTTGCTGAATTTTAGATGTTTGTAATGCTACATTTTGGAGGTAATTCCCTGATTGAAAACACCTGTTTGTACCAGAATGTTTTGGGTTTCTTTTCTTTTTTTAACTATCCTGGCTTTTCCAAGATGAAAAGAATGTGTCTGGTGTGTAAAACACTTTGATTTATCAGAGGTAAGCCCTGCTGTTAGCAGAGATAAAGGACCTTGTTTACAAGGTGTCTATATCCTTAGAAAAAAAGGAGTTTCCAATAATTGAATAAGGTGTCGTGAAGGTATAGATTAAACTAGAAGGCCAACAGCAAGCGTGATGAACTTCAAAAGAAGAGCTTCTCATCTCTCTGGGGACCTTCATTAACGAGTCACCAGATAGGCAATTACTGTACAGTTCTTATAATGACCGGGATCAGACACAAGCAATCAGCACAGTAGGCAGCAAGAAAGCAAGCAGAAAAAACCTGTGAAAATATGCTATTAAATCTTAATTATTCTTCAAAAGAAAACAAGCACGACTAGGGGGCAAATAACTGTAAGGAATATACAGAACTGTATCCAAACCTGCTGGCTCAGGGCAATGATATTTAGTTATTAGCAGCATCAACGTTTATTTAAAGCTAAGTATTATGTTCACAGACCATTCTGAGATGTATTTACCACCTGTTTGTTGTAAGCCAGAGGAAGAGCCACTGTCTGCTGCCACAGGATTGTTCTCCAGCTGAGGACACACACCCTGTCCCCCTGTTATTTTGATCTCTATTCCACTAGTGTCTAGAAGCAGCAGCAAAGCCTGGGGCCCCAGGTGGATATGGAGAAAATGAGAGACAGCTTTTCCCAGAAGAGTGACTCAAATTGATAAAGCAGGACAGGGACAGAAAAGAGGTCATTGGGGCTGCACAGCACCACCAGGTCTGGTGAAGTCTCAGCCCAACACCCTTGCAGGATTTGCAGCAGCTTTAGTCTGGGTCTGTGGGGCTTATTTTCCAAGGAAGGTTCCCCAGGCCCTGGATTGCATAAGTGCTTCCTTTGCAGCTGTTCAGCTCACTGGAATTCTCTGGGGAAATCCTTTAATGGTTATGAGAATATGAGTTTCTTGACTCATCCTTCTTTGTAAGAAATAATTATGAACTTATAAATAATACAGGCCCCATGCACTCACTGTTATTGGGGAGGAGAAGGACTCAGAAAAGGAGGTATTGCATGGTAACTACAAAGTTCCAGGTCTTTTATCTGCCCTGAATTGCCTGTTAAAAAGCAATCTTATGCAGTGGGTCACAAAGGTCATCCTCATTGCTGCCTTGCAGCAAACAATATCTATTTTTTTTGTCTATGTCCTCCAAATTGTCATTGTACAAGTAAACTCACTTTGGTCTGTCTTAAAAGATGTGCATAACCCAGTACAATGTACATGTATTACTTCACCATGTATGTGAACCACCTACATGTCCTTTTCTTGGTGTGTGTGAATTGCTTCAGTTTTTCAAGAATTAAAGTTGTTTAGTATCAAGAGAACAAAAAAGCAAACCCCAAAGTTGTACTGTTAGTATAATGTTCATTTGCCTGAAGTCCACAATACTCCAAGGCTGAAGTCTGAGAAATGGACTTGGCATTCTTTTATACTTCTTGAGAAGCTATTAGCAGGAAAGAGAGCAGAAATAAGGAACAACAACAAAAAATATCCTAACAGAGAAGTAATGGTGTTTCTAATGGCAATGCAAATTTGATCTGTAAGTTCTATGAAATTTACATATTTACATATTTACTCCCTTTACACCTAGGGAGGTTTGAGTTTTAAATTGATATCTCAGGATAAGCTTCTTTCACAGAGGCACATGGAGGAAGTTACTGATCTGCACAGTTGTATGGATTTAGCTGCAGAGTATTGTATGTCTAATTGTCTAATGACTTTTCCAGAGTGTTTTTCATAGTGCTCCATACTTTCCCTGCAGAAAGAATAATTATGTAAATAACTATTATCAGAACATAGTGTGCAGCTAAAAAGTGTAAGATGCATTGTATGATCACATATTTGTATAATAAGTCTGGCTCTGTGAAAGATAAAAGTGAATATTGAAGCTGTGGTAGTTTATTTATATCCATTTCTGTGCACTCATCACCTAAGGTAGTTTAACAATTTAAAGATTTGTTCTATCTGATAGGGGCTCTTCAATGTGGGAAACCCCCAAAGGAAATAATAAGATTTTGCATTCAGAGCTCCCAGCTGTGGGGGTTGAAATTGGTGATACATCAGAGCTTTTGATTTTGGTGCTGACTGTCACAATGATAATCCCTCAGTAAGGATTCCTTTCATTTTCTTGGGAAATCAAACAAGATAAGAGAAATAATTAATCTGTTGTTCTTTTTAGTGTTACTGATCCCTGAAACATTAAAAAAAAAAAAGCAAGTCCTAATCTTTCATCTCTATGTATTCTAAATCACTGTTTAACGTGGTTCTTGAAAACAATATTTGGTTATCAGTCTAGAGTATGTGATATGTCCTCAAGTTAGTTAGGAGGAAGAGGGATGCATTTGAGAGTGTTCTACTTTCATCAACAACTAATATTAAAACCAAAAATCTGATATAACATGTGACAAGAGAACAATTCAGCCAATTCACAAAACATCAAGATACCTTGCTGGCCATAAATCAAACTTCTTCCTATAAATTTTTAATTAATTGGAATGGTTTTAGGATATCTGGGTTTATTTTCCATAAAACTAGATTACAAAATAAGAAATTAAATTTTGTAACTACATCTTGATTATTTTGAGCATAGCTATTGGGCCAAATAAATGTTGTGGACTAAATCTCAATTCCCAACAATAAGTTTTCTAAATAGGAACTCATGGTAGTTTCACAGATTCTGGCTGATTTTTCATAAAAGTTCTGGCTGAACTTTTATGATTTGATATTATAATTATGAAGTATTCACAGATTTTCTTCTCCTCCCTTTTTTGCCTCCTCTAGCATGTATTTAGAAAATCTCTTGCTACTCCTGCTTCTTTTAAAGCAGCCATAAAATGGCATCATTGCCCAGTGGTTCAGGATGAGCCCAGTGACTGCAGTGCCCCTGTGCAGCTCCATGAGCTCTCTGTCATCTGCTCACCCCACATCCATCAGCCAGAGTCCTGCAAGCTCTCTGGATTTGCCAGGGATTCCTGATGCTTCCTGAGTGACCCTGCACTTGTGAAAATTGTGGTGCACATGGATCCTTACTTGGTCACTATCTAATACAAGGGTGTATGAGCAGCACTTCTACAGCAGTGGATAGAGGATCAGTTGCACACTCCTGTGTATCCAAACCTGTAAGTGTGACTCCCAGTTTCTGTGTGAATCTGTGGAGGAATCAGGGGCAAGTGACTTGCCCAGGTCACCTAACAAACTCTCCCAACTGATGGTAAAATTCAGGACCTCATGGCTCCCCACATCTCTATGCAGTTTATCATCAGTGGTATCATTTAGTTGTTATACAATCTTTAGTTTTGCATTGGAAAGTTGTTGTATTTCAGCAATTAATATTGGCTATCCTGCCTGTTTCATGTCTCTATGAGGTTAACAGATAGTTATTGTCAGTTATATTGAGGATGTGACATGAGTTCATGACCTGAGCAGAAAGATCCTCTATGGCAAGATTTTTTATTTTTTTTCCCCAGGCTTTTTTGTTTTTTCATATTTTTTCTTTGCTCTCCTGTTCACCCTTTTCTATTTTTTTGATGCCTTTGATATCAGTTGGGCTGGCAGGTCAAAGTGAGCAATTGCCTTTCCATGTCTTCAAATGACACAGGTCACCTCTGTAATGCTCTTAGATCCTGTTGTGACCTGGGGCAAGCCTCAGTTCCCTTCAAAATGCAGATCTCTGGAGTTGGGTCAAAACCGATCCAAAAGTTTGTCTTGCAGTCTGTATTATTCAGAATATGGTTTCTAACATTTAATTTCAATGACTTGATTTGTTTCACTGCTAATGGTGACCTCTTTGTGCTGCTTGTGTCAGATTCCCTTTTGAAGTTTGCTCTCTGCTTTTGTGTCAGCACCTGAGTTTTGACAGGGTTCTGATCATGGTCAAGGAATGGAGCTTTTGTTGTTGTTTGGTGAGGTTTTTTGACTGAGGATTTTGTCCAGGACAAGATGCATGACAAAGATATGCATTGCTGCATTATCAGACCATGCATAGATACTTTAGAAAGCAATTGAATTATCAAGCTGTACCAAACTTCAAAAGAAATCTAATGGGGAAAAAGGAGGAAATGTAAGATCTAACTGCTCAATATGGTTGCTTTGTTTATGAAATCTCAGTTTAAATGTAAAAGAAGTAGGTACCCTTCAGATGGATACTTATTAAAGCCAGGGCCTTTAAAAATACCTATAGACTTTTAGATATCTAACTTCAAATGCATATCTAACTTTTATCTTACATGAGTTTTATTTCCCCTGGGATATATTCTCAGCAAATCAAATTCTTTACAGAGTTCTGACAATAGGGTTTGGGGGCCTGGGCTTTGATGTTGAGCAGTTCTCCTGCTCTTGGAGAGAGCCTTGGGTTAGCCAAGTTTAAGAGCAGTGTGTGATGGGTGTCTCCAGGTGTGGGATCTCTCCTCACAGAAGGATCAGCAGAAGTGACTAACAGCAGAGCAGGACGTAGAGGCTGAATGCTTAAATAATGTCAAATATCATGATTGGTTTTTCCCTCTAGAAGTTCAAAAATAGTTAATTGCTGTGCAGTTCATACTGTGCTTGCGTGTGTTACTTTGGCAAGGCAGTGAAATCTGGGCTGGTTGGCTCCTCTAATAACTTCATGTGTTCTTCCACTCCCTAGACAGGAGGGAACCTTTCCCCTGGTTTCATTCTGCTCTGTCTGGCCAACTACCTTAACTTTACTACAATAAGTGAGGTAAATAATGTTTTTAAAACTTGCTTAACAGGCAGGATTTTATAATCTGAGTTCATCTAAGTTGTTGTCTTTTACTGCCTTTTCCAAATCAACCCATAGAGCAAATGAAGTTTTTTATTGTAAATATTCTCATGACCTGGTCTAACCACAAAGTATTATTGGATTAATGAGGATCATTTGCATGTCCTTCAGTTCTGTTTACATCATTAAAAGTATATAAGTAGCAGATAAAAGAAAAATCTAGGTCATTCTATCTGAAAGTATTTAAATTTAATTTAGAAGATTAAGCATACCTGTTTCAACAACAGAAATTATTTTGTAGAAGTAAATTGTTAGCAATAGCTAGAGAAAGACCAAAGAAAACATTTTTACTTGATTCACAATGAATAATTTTGTCTTGCTTCTAGTTTTCTTCTTGAAATATAAGGCAGAGATATATTTCATCATTAACCTTTTGAACTGGGCCAAGTATAATTGGCAATTCTCCTGCCACGTCCATTTGTCTGTATTATGCTGTTCCTTTTATAGAAGAAATAATTGTCTTTTTTTTTCAGTGTACAGCTTTTTTTTTTTTTCCCAGCCAACCTTTGCAAGGATCAGAAGTATTAAGTCACCAAATGATATCCTATTCTGTCTAGGTTTACCCAACAACAATTTGTGGTTGTACATAAAAGTATTTCAATATGTTCAATTCCGAAGAGGAGCACAACTGAGAAATTCTGTTGAGCAGATTGGATTATTACCCTTGCCTCTGTTTAAGCCTGGCAACAATGTTGTTGGAGATGATTTTGCTGTCTCCTGACATGCCATAACACACAGCCAGCCGTGCCATGACACAGACCTATCTTGTCTGAAATCACCCACTGTCAGTAATGACGCCCTTTGTTTACTGAAGAGCTAATCAAAAATTTGCCCAGCTGTATCTGGAATTGCCTTTTAATATCTTAGCTGTCAACCTGCAAGAATGTCTTTTTGACATGGTATTTGCAGGAATATATATTACATAGTAACAGATAACAGAATAGCCTTAACATCTGGAGAAGAGTCTACCTTCAATCAAAATAAAGGATGATCTTCTTCAGTACTTTCCTGACAAACGGGATTTCAGAGAAGGGCTACACTCAGAATTTTTAATAGCCTTTACTTACTGAATGAGTACCCTTTTTTCCCTGTTGGTTGCTTGCTGATTGCTGAATATTTGCCCTTTGCCCCTAATCATTATTTAATACATTAAAAAAAACACCATCAGGGACATAATTTTTATTTCTCCTATTAGTTATGCTTCTGCTGAGTGCACTGTTCACTAGTGAGCACTAGCATGCTGTTTTACAGTAGAAATGACACAAAAGGGGCACACATTTTCATTAGAAAGGCAATTATCAGGCTGGTGCTTGGTGGTTTACTGCTCCTTTGGCCCATGATTTATTATGTAAGACAGAAACTGGAGTAATATGTTTTGATACATCTGCCTCAGTCCAGCAAACTTTTAAAGTCCATGGGTGTTCTGCCCTTGACCTCCTCCTGAGCTGAATGCAGAGTACTTGGCTGCTGGAATATCAGTAGCATCTTGAGATGTACAGATAAAAGCCATTAGAGAGGAATTGGATATTATCACTTTTGGCTTTGCTTTTATTACACTCTGAAATGCTCTTTTGGTGCTATATCTGCCCAGTTTTGACTTCTCAGATCTCTGAATTAAATCTGGGCTAAATTATCAGTCCTGGAAAGCAGCTGTTATCAAGACACTGTATCAGATGCCTCTGAACTTTACAATTTTATATTAAAAGCCTACAGTGAAGTGATTTAGTGGCCCATAAATCTATCAGTTCCAGAAGCCTAAATCTTTGTACAGCTTCTTTTGAGGTTTGGGATTGCTTCCCAGAAGACAGCATATGCATACAAAAGATGAAATGTTATGTCATCCCAGACCTTCAGTGACTGCATCAACAACACGGAGTGTATGAGAGGGAGGAGTTCTTTATTCATCCAGTTATATTCTTTTTTTTCTTTAAAGCTGTAACTTGTATCTGTTAGGAATTAATTTCTTACATAAATAGATATAGACTTGCAGCTTTTTTATGAGCCCCTTTTTAGATGACTTTGTGTTTTGTAAATCACATTATTCCTGTCTAGTTTTATTAGAGAAACCAGAACACTAAGAATTAATAACAAATTTAAACTCCTGAGATTAAGAATTTTAGATTTTAACTTTTGATAACTCATTGCAATAAATTCCTGGTCTCCTGCCTTGTGTAATTCCAAACTTTGATCAGGATCTGTAAATTAAACCTCTAGATGCTAAGGTATTGATTAGGCCAATATTGTTGAGAAAGTCAAGGGCCAGACTGAGAAGGGAAATGATAATCTCCACTTGTCTTCAAACTACTTCAGTATTGTTAGAAAACAGTTTTTGTTTAAAACATATTGTGTCAAATTTCTGGTACAGGAAAAATGAGAAAAGCAGACATTGTCTTAAATACCTTCAAATATGGGGACACAGGTGATTTTTTTTTTTCCTCAAATGTCATTTTGCATCACTATCAAGTTCAGCTATTTGTACAAGAATGATACAGCTCCACTGAGATTATTAATCCTGGAGACATCCGCATATCTGCAAACAATTAATGTTTTATGCAAATACACCTCTGCAGGCAGGAGTACCAGGCTGAGTGTTCCTCTGCCTCCTGGGACAGCCCTATGCTCCTCAGCTGGGACAGCTCCCTTAAATGCTGTGATAATTTCTCATTGTGTGACTTGACAAAGGCAGAAAGAATACTTTCCAAAAGCACTTTACAAGGCCCTTTTCAATATCTTTAGTTCTGAGACAGCATTAACTGCTGAATAGTGAAAGTAATAGGGATCACTCAGCCTGCCTTGAGGCCATGACAAAACTCTAATCTGTTTGTTGATAATTCTGCAGCCCTGTGAGGAGTTCTCATTTACTCCATAAATTGTGCTCAAGAATAGCCTTTTTTGGAATAACAGTGTAGTAATTTCTCTATGTTTACATAGGGTATAAGTAGTTAAAATGGAAAACAGCCTAAATCCAATAGCTTCTTAAGATATTGCACACCCATCAAAGTAAACTGGAACCCAACAGATCAATAGTTAAATACCATTAAAAACAGTTTTGAGAAAAAATCATAATTGACTTTGCCATATGCTTCATTTTCTTACTACACTATCTTCAGAGTGAAACACAATCACCGTTCATAGAGAAGCTAATTATCCACTGTCAATTAAGCCCTCAATAACTGATCTCTTGACAGCTGGTAATAAGTCCCAAACCCCATTGCAAATTGCATTAAAATACATGTTTATCCACTGGAGAAAGATGGGGAGCACAGCTCACACATTCACGAAATTCTACAGCCAGAAACTATTGCCTTTTCAAGACAGCTTTCCTTGCACTTCAACTGTGGATTTTCCCCTTTTCTGACTTCCTAAGAGCTGCACATTTCAAATGGCTTTTGCATTCTCTCTTCAGTGAGCATATGAAATTATGCTCAGACAACCTGGCAGTTTTTGCCTAAATGTTTGTTTAAAGTGGCCTTTTTTATATAGCTTCACTGAGAAAGTGCAGGTGTTGACTAAATTTTGCATTTGTTAAAGCAGGTAACAAGGGATGTGGGAAATGGGAGAAGAACTGATTTGCAAGTTGAATAATTCACTGGTATCAATTCTTACAGGTCATAAACTGTCCCATCTCAAAGGGTGAGACCACAAAGAAACAATCTCATTCCCAGATGAGCTCTATTTCACCTCCCAACCCCGTTCCCTCATGCTTTGATCTGCCCTGAGGGCCAGTATGTGTTGCCCTTATGGCTTTTTGCCATGTAACTGCTGTAAGAACTACTTTGTAGATGAAGATTTGAAAGTCAAAACTCACTTAGTTTTGTTCAATTACCAAAAAAATTCCAAACAACCTAGCGGGAGTCAGAGAGAGGAAAACAGAAATATGACAACAAAAATCTTTTGGCTGTTCTTAAATATAAATAAATATATGTTATAAATGACAATTTCCCCAATAACTTTCAGTTAAGAAATATATTGGAAAAACGACAAAGTGAAAAATCAAGTAAAGCCACAATCAACGGATAGTTCTGACCCCAGGAATTAGACTTGGGTGAACCTTGGGACACAGCCTCTCCGGACTCAATGTCCCACCCTGGTTCACGTCTGCCATTTCCCCAAGGCCAGGTTTTATACAGTTTTTGCACCCTGAGGCTTGTCCATTGTTTAGTCCAGTCTTTGAAAATGTAGATGGATTTTCTGTTCTCCCGGTGTGTGTAGAATAGGTTTCCGGTAAGACCAGTCCCGTCTTTGAATATGAATGTGGACATCTTTTCTTCGTGTGTGAATACAGGATAGGATTTCCGTAAGTCAAACCTGTCCTGATTACTTCATCTCCAGGTGGCGGGCAAGATTCTGGGAAGGCAGGAAAATGTCTTGATTCCATTTTCCTTGGCCGGGCGGGAATGATTGTCCTCGATGGGCATCCGCCTGAGGTGGTGATCCCGGCCATTGGCATTATCTATTCCTTCTAAGTACCATTACACCCCACATTGTTATGGTGGAATCCCCTTACTGTTCCATCTTCTAGAGAGAAGTCATAGCTCCTGTTCATTCACCCCTGAGCTGACCCTGTACAGGGGGATATCTTGGAAGTACAGTTTGTTTTATACAGACATATAATTGTTCTAATAAAACTTGAATTAACCACATATTTATAACAATATATAATAAAAGTGCTTGATTTGGAAGAACAAGAAGTACAAATTCATGTTATTTTCATTATGTAGAGTCATATGATAAAATTAATGGGATAAATTCTATCTATGCAAGTTTTAAATATCAGGTGAATGTGGCAAATTTTGGCCAGCTTTCTGTTGATTAGTTGTATCTGCTCCTGTAGTAATGCATTCACTCAATAAATACCCACTGCTGAAAGGGTTCCTCATTGTGTGATCTAAAAACGTATCTATTGCCCAATTCTGAAAGAGCTCAGTAGAAAATTTACCTTTCACCTTTAAAGGCTGAAGAATCTGAATTTCTTTATGCCCTAATTTGCTCTTTTAAAGATTTGTTCTAATATTTTCACAAGGATAGTGCAAATTGATTAATGAATAGGTACAAAATATATCTTTGCATTAAAAGAGCTGCTCTGTGTGTGCCTATCTTGTTCTCCATCACAGAAGTATTTTAGGTCTTATTTTATAAGGGCATTATTATTCACAAAGGGGGAAATTAAAATGTTTCTAGGGATTGTTCCTCCTTGTTAGGCATCTACATTTTTCAGTGCTTTTGGTTGCTGATAAAGCCTGGTGTGGAGCAGTGAATCAATAGATGACTGGTGTAGCCTTTTCTTTTAATTGTCACCATCTCCACTATAGAGATCGAATATTTTCTCTCTTTTTTTTTTTTTTTTTTCATTCTTGGCACTTAAGAAAGGAATTGCTCTGAAAATGAAACAGTCTTTAGTTCACTTTCTTTTTTTTTCCTCATCACACTGGCATGCAGATCCATCTATCACTATTGTAATGTGCTTTTGAGGTGTAAAAGGCTATTTAGTACATCTTATTAACTACCTCTACATAATGGCAGCATCAGAATTGAGAGTACTTTTCATTCTCTGAACAACTGGGGTACTTCTAAGTAGAGAAATAAATGAGTTCTGTAAGCAAGAACATAGGAAGACCCAGATAAGACAGTGATAATATAAGAACCTTGAAAAGGATTCTCTTCATGCTCCTTTTATATTTCTTTAATTAAACTTTATATGCTGATAACTCTAAATATTCAAGATCTCTTGAATACCTGCTTTCATTTTTTATACATAACCCCAAATCCCATGCTTTCCTTATCTTTGTACCCAGTGCTGTGCTGGAGAGCAGATCAGATAGCAGCAAGGTAATTCCTGCCATCTTAAAAGGTAATAGCAAAATAACTCTCTCAGTTAAGTACTGGCTTAACAGTTTTGTCCTTAAGGTCCAGATAGATTCTAATAATTCCTCTGGAGCAGCATATGCTTCCATCAAAGATCAAGTGGGCTATCTAATCTTTTCCTTGCCTTGTCTGATTCAAGACCAATTTTACAGTGTGTGTGAATATTTTTACGGAGTACTTTTTGTATACCAGTGGCAGACCTGGCTCTTTCTGTAAAAATGACAATCTGTGAAACCAAAAGTTGCTAGTGAAGTTGTCAGTCTTTGCTGTGGGACATGGGAGAGGTCTGTTCCCCTCTCAGGACAAACGTGATGCCATTGCCCAGGAGGGCAGGGCAGCTGTGCTCCCCACAGGAGTGCCAGCAGCAGGGACAGCAGGAGCAGAAGAGCCCTTCCATCACATGAGGCAGGCTACGGGACCTGGACAGTTACCATGTGAGGAGGATTTAGCATTTTGCTAAGGGACCTCTTCCACTTTCCCTTAAGATCAATTTAAAATGAATGCTACATCTAGAAGTAAGAACCTTTAATTCCTGAGAACAGAAGTTCAGCCTTACAATCTTATCTGGTCTTCATTTCATAAATTTAGTGCTCTTTTCCAGCATTTGGGATGTAACAGAGAGAAGTCCCGGGCAAAGCAAATCAGATTCTTAAAAATACACATTTCTGTGACAGAATTCTTCTGCATGCTTTCCCTTTCTAGGCAAATTCCTCTAGTGTATTTTAGTGGTTTGTGCAGTTTCTTATGCTATTTTATCAAAATGATGATCACTTCCTGCGAGGTGAGCCTTGCTCAGCCCAGAGGAGAGCCTGTGTGCTCGTTCCCAGTGTGGCCTGCCCAGCTGGGTGGCCATGGGCAGCACCATCCTGTGCTTGAAGGAAAAGGACCAGATTTAGAGAGACTGGAATTGCCCGGGTGTACTGGAGAATTTAGTGCAGGATGATGTGGCTGCTGCTGCCAGAGCCATCTTGAACTTCAGCAGGTCCTGCACCCTCCCAACCCCTAATCCAATAATCGCCCCGGCTCTGTTTGTTCAGCCACAAAGGAAGATTGCTCTGCTTCAGTCTCAGTGCCACACACTGAAGTGCAGAGAGGTTGAACCCCGGCAATGGAAAATGCATTTGGTTCAGATTACATGCCTGTGACCAGTGCTTGGGTAGTAATATCTTACATTTTATAAAACTGCTTTCATCCGGGAGGTTTTGAAAGCAGCCACCATCATGAAGGCTGCAAATTACTTGTAAACAAGACCTTACTACTTGAAAACTTAGATTTCTATTTCTTTTTTTGGTAAACTAAGAGAGATTGAATTATTACAGTCAAATCCTTAATGTTACTCTTGTTTACAGCACACTTCCCTTAACAATAAATCTCCAAGCCCGTGGGCACTTTCAATTACTGCAACTTCCTTGCTTAGCAAAGGAGCTCATAAACCTCTCCCTGTGTCATACCACTTTGAAAGATCTCTCTGTAACGAAACTGTGCTGTCTGACAATGCTTATATTAAGAAAGACTTATTAAAAGCATAACTTGTGTGGTTCCCTGTGACCAGGGGAGAGAAAGAATGCACAGATTACTACTGGTAATGTGTACTTCCCTTCAAAATTTATTCCTAAGGCTGCGAAAAATGGGTAGGAAATACGACGGGAATAAATCTTTAAGTTTTATTTAAGTTTTTTTGCGATGTATAAAAGAATTATTCTTGGTATAAACTCTTACAAATGTACAGCACCAGACTTCCTAGTATTTCAAGTTTTATGAATTTTAGAGAAACCAGAAGATGCAGCTGTAAAGACAGAGATATTTCTCCTACGGAGGATTTTATGGCATTATTTGAAAAGGTGTCACGTTTACACAGTTTCTTGACCTACACAGAGGGCAGAGGAAGATTCACTTGGATTTTAAGAGATGTAAAAATGAGGTGTGAGAAGAAAATAAAATTCAAATTTTCCAGCTGCCCTTCTTTTTTTATTCATGCAGTAAAAGTATGGAAAATGTAGGAATCACAGCTGAAAACTACTTATTCATCCTTATAATCCGTGTGTGTTTTCAGTATAGATGAAAATTGCAAGAGAGGTGTTTTTAATAGAAATCATTATCTACTCACCACCAGTGAGTTCATAGAAAAAAAAAATTGGGGGAGAGAGGGAGAAATCACAAAACCTAAATACTGAGCAACATTATATCCAAGTTTTGTGAACACAGATAGCTGAAAGTAATTTCTAAAATTTGTGCTTAGAAGTATACAGTGGTACAGCAAATCGACTGAGTTGCTAGTGGAAACTGGAGATGTTCATCATTTCTGAAAATTGGTCCAGATACCCAAATGTCTGTTAGAAAACTAATTTTAGGAATGATAGTAGGGGAATGTTGATGAATATTGCTAGTGTCATATTTAACTGTTAAACAAGTAATAGCATATAATCTTTTATGTCTCAGTGTAAAAATATTCCTTAAAATAAATAACAATAAAAATATATGGAGCGTACAACCCTATCCTGAATTACTGTAATCCCATTTTGTAACTGTAATGAATACACTGCAGCAAGCTTCACTGATGGAAAACTTTTCATGCCAGGTTTGTTTGCAGTTTATCAAATGGGATGTAAAATGCAGACTACCTTTCTACATGGTGTACTGAGCTTTGCTTGTGGAAGGCAGTCCATACTCTTTTATCAGTTTGAGCTTCAGGTTTGGATGTCTCTAGCTGCCAGAAGTTTAATTTGGGTCACCAGCAGACCTCTGACTGCTATGGGTAGAAAAAAACAGATCAAAAGGCAGGAGGTTGCTGTGCCCCACCATGCACTCCCTGGAAGGGTGAGCAAGCTCTGACATGGACTGTTGGTCACAGAAAATGGGACTCAGGAGGTCACAGAGCCCATTCCCCTGAGGCAGGGCAGAGGGCACGGCGTGTCAGCTGCTGAATCTGTTGTCTTCTTTGCCATCCCAGTTTCAGTGTTGCTGATAAAAAGCTTTTGGGTTCCATGTGGCTCACTTTGGCACACGGTTGTATTTTCCCAAATGCAACGTGCTGTGAGATTTGCCACGTGCATTTCCTACACTGACCCCTAATATATTGCAGGTGGTCAGTGTCACAGTGTGACATTAGAAAGAAGTGACACATTAAAGAATGATAGTATTCTGTCATCACTGAGAAAGGAATGGTCTTCGTTTTGCTGAGATAAAAAAGTAGAAAAATGAATATAAAATGCCTGGAATCTGTGGAAACAGCAATGTTTACAGTTATGGAAGTAATGCATCTGCACTACTGCCATGTGGGACTGTAGGACTTTCTGCACACAAGGCTTCTTTCAACACTTTATTAACATCAGTGCTTGATTTTCCCAATTCTCTCTGTTGGATGTTTTTGCAAATGAATTATATGGACAGAGAGCCTGTCCTGGTATATACAGACTTCACAGAATCCCAGAGCATCTCAGGTCAGAAGGGACTCATAAAGATCATTTGATACCTCAGACCAGGAAATCTGAGCCAGGCACTCCAAATAAACTGTTGAAACTTTGCTCAGATCCTCCAAACTAGTTTGTGAGGTGTTTGAGAATGTAGAGGGGAGATTTTAAGAAAAGCTGTGGCTCCAGGGACAAAGAATTTACAGAGGACAGGTCCTGCAATTAATGATGTTTGAAAGTGAAGCTGGAAGGAAAAGTTTCCAGTGTAAGAATTCCAGGAAGATGAGGACCTGGAGAGAGGTTTGCCTTGCTCGTAGGGAAATGAGGCTGCTTGGTTTGTCCTGGCTGCTCTGGTGTACACAGCTTATTTGTATATTTGTTTTCCTCCCCTACCTTGCTCTGCTGCTCTGTTCAAGCCTCCTGACAATTATAATCTAACATCAGGATAAATTCTTTAACTGCTGGGCCACAGTCCTTTTGCCAGTTATTATCTGTATTAGTGTTCCAATGAACTGAAATGAAGAAAAAATACTCCTCATGTCCTGAACAAGCGTGTGACACATTCAGGGAGCCCCAAGTTAGGGCCTGTGATGGAAATCCATCTCAGAGGGAAAATGCTCATACATTCACTGCCACCCTACGTGTTAGGCATCGAGCAGGACAATGATGAATTTTGTCCTTTCCCTCTTATTTAAGAAAATCGATTTTGTGTGTAACTAAAGGTGGTTTTATGGAATTATTCTTTGTCAACAGAATAACTCTTACAATATATTATCTGAATTATATAAACTTGCTGTTTTGGGGGTCACACCAGCTAAAATGCTCTCCATCCAAATTCTTGGATGGAGAATTTACTATTCCAATAGCTATATGGGTTGAAACGGAAAATTCACCCTAATTTGCAGATTACTTTACAAGTCTTGAGGGAATTTGGCAACAAATTTAAATTGAATAGTAGAAGAATTAAAATTACTTTGACATTAATTTTGATAGATGGATAATGGTCTATTACCCATTCTAGAAAAAAAACTTTAAAAGATGGAAGGTGTTATTCAGTGCTACAGAAAACAACACAGAATACAGAAAACAATAGATTTCATAGAGTTTTGAAACAAAATAGCAGCCTGGATGATAAAGAGGGAGGAAACCCCACACAAACTAAGTCTGATTTTACCAGATAAATTAAAATTAAGAAATTTCTGACAAAAAAAAAAAATCTATATACCCTGCAAGATTCATGTTCATATTTGCCCACAGCTTGCAGCTGTTAGGACAACTGAGAGACACAGGATGAGAGTTCCAGCTGTAGAAAGCTGAAGTTCAGCCTTCATGAAATCAAATCTTTGCCATTTCTTCCTCTTAATACCCTTCCAAGGAACAGCAAGACATTTGCCTTTTAAAGTTACACTCAGATCCAATCATTTAATGGTAAGAGATGAAAAAGCCCTTAAAAAATGTAATAACTGACAAATTAATGTGATTTCCCACGTTTGTGTTTGGTAGCTGAAGACAAGCTAAATGCCTAAATATCTGTCTAACCTAAGGATCAGGAAAAATTAGGGTGCAAAAACACCCTTCAGAGAAAAGGTCTGCCACCAAGATCAGAGTTTGCGGTAGGTATCAAAACTGCAGGAACTAATTTACAATACATACCAATTTATTCACATTAGGAAGGGAAATGTGCTTGGATTTCAGGGCTGAGGAGAACACCTGAGTGTATGTGTGGTCAAAAGCAATTTGCTGCTGAAGTTGCTGGATCAAGGCAGTTTTGAAGTCACATGGCATCTTCTGTTCCCTGCTCCAGATATCCTCCTAATGACCAGCTATAAAGAGCACCGTGGAATTAGTTTCGTTTTTGATTATGCAGAAAGAAGTCAACTCTTCCATGATGAACCTGGAGGGCTGAAATAGCTGCAGTTGGATTTAACCATGTGAAATCAAGAAACCTGTCAGGGTAGAGGGAAAAGGCTGCACAAAAGTGTTTTGCCAGCATCCCTTTTCTGCTGGAGGAGCTTTACATGTCCCCTTTGAGATTCACGCCCTTATTGATTACCTTTCTCAATATTTGTAGCTGGAGGCTGAATTTTTTTTTTTTCCACATACTTTGTTAGCCTTTGGAAATGGAGGAACTGTATTTGGTGGCATTTCTGGAAAGAAAACAAAATCTTCCTGATTTCTTACACTTGCTCTCTAATTTGTTGTGACTCAAACGTGATTGCTGAGCTACAGAGATGTGGGTCTGGGTTATTGTCAGTGATCTGAACAATGCTTTCTCTGATTTTTCTCTAAAATATGGTAATGCTTCACATGGGATCTTCCACCCCAAATTTTAATGCGGTATGGAATGATACACTGGGCAAGGAACTCTTCTGGAACAATAACATTAAAAAGAGGCCTCTCCTCCACTGAATGGATGCCTTGTAGAAAAATCACCAAAATCTGAAATACAGCCTTTTTTTTTCCTGTAGAACATTCTAGGTTATGTTATCTTCACAGTGCACTACTGCTAAAAATAGAGTAAAATCAGTTTGGGTTTTTTTAATTTTTTTCCCAATTTGGAATTCTGGTAGTTTAATTTGGCTCATTGTTTTGGGGCAAAGAGTTCTAATCTTTAATCTAGTACACCTTCAGTCCATTTACCTTATTGTGTAGTACACAAATAGAATAAGACATTAATATTATGCCACATCAGTGTTTTGTTGCATTGTGTATATTGTGATATATATCAGTAAATAGCCATAAAGCATTCAACAGGTTCACAATCTCATAATGAACTTTAATATAAAATCAAAACTAAAGCTCAGTGAAGCACTCATCCAGCAACAAGATCATTTCCATGGGCAGTAAGATACAGATGATTAGCTCTTTGATATTCATTAGATAAAGGATCTGCTTTCATTTTGGACCTTAAATCTCTTGTCAGCCTGCTCAGAGAGAGAGAGCACCAGGGGAAGTACGTAAAGGTTCTTGGAGAACTTAGACAGGTTTTGGCCCTAAAATTCCCTTGGGAGGATGCTATCTAAAAATCTAAATAGCTGAGAGCAAGAATCTAAATCAGTCAGTCTTTGTTGCTTGATCTTTGTGTCTCCTGTAACAAAAACCTGGGGAAACCAAGAAGAACTGGGCAGTGCCAGTTTCTCCAGTTCACATATTCACACTCAACCCCAGTTTGGCCAATAACCTGTGGATTACTCTTTTTCCTTTAGCTGAAAATTTGCACCCTGAAATAAAAAAAGTGTGGCCAGCGTAGGAAAGAAACAGAAAATAAGGTAATTTCTACACTGACTTCCTGGGCTGTACAGGAACCTATCAGCTGTTCTTAACCAAGAAATAAAACTGGAAGAGCACCTGACCTTTGTGTGTGTGCTATCCCCAGGCAAAGCCTCACACGTGCATTCAATTAGCTTTTGCAGCTCACTAATTGGAGTTTATGAAGCATATTGTGCCCACAGCAAAGGAATGCTGCAGGGCTTATTGTAGAGGAGTGTGCACCACAGCCTTACATGATTAATGAGTTTTTATTATTATTGCCAGCCTACACAAGCAGATTTACAAATCATCCAGACTCAAAGTCAAGGTGGCCAGTTCCTCATGTGCTTTATGTCAACACTCGAACTTTCCTTTATCTGAAATATGAAGATTATTTGAATAGAAACCAATGGGAGCTTTTAGGGACAAAGGATAACATAAAAATAGCCTGGTGTAAAGGTTGAGAATGGACAGTATGTTCAATGAAAAAGATTCTACTAAAAGTGCAGGTTTTCTAATCAGAAGGCGTAATATTCATTAAGCAATTCTGTATGATGGGATTAGTCCTGAGGAAAAAAACTCTCAATGTTCATTGCAGTTATTGTCAAGTGAAAATTCTTAATATTAAACTACTGTTGGATTTCAAGATTTATTTTCGACCATTTCATACTCACAGAAACTGTATTAGCAACATCTTCCTCTTTTACTTTACATTGAAAATATGAGTTTAAGATATAATACTTTTTGGCTTTTTTAAGAAAGTGAAGTAATTAAGTAATTTCTGTTCCCTTACTCCTATTCCTGAAGTTTTTCTTGATTTCAACACACAAAAGTTGTCTAGGCCCACCATGAGATGAGCCCATGGCCTTTCTGTTTGTAATAGATAACAACATTTCCTGGCCTCTTACACCTACTGATTAATATGCTCTTGGTACTATAGACCAACTGGGCATCCCCCTCCTAAAATTAGATCTCTCTCTGGCACAAGTTATGAAACTTTAGGTAAAATATTAAATATTAAAGGATAAATAAAATATGTGCTGGTTAACTTCAACAGTCAATGAAATATGCACAGCATTTCCAGAAATTACATTTTATTGCATGTAGGCCAAGTATGACAAACTCCAAAAATAACTCAAGGAAGATTTCAAACTCTGCAATCATATCACCTAAAAGAAAGCTCTAAAAATGCTGCCTTTGCTCTTATCATCATTTTTTCTTGCATCGTCACCTTTTTTTGCATATTAATGTGAAACTAAAGCTAGATATAGAGAGTAATATTCATTTTCTTGATTATTTTTCTCTTCAGCTAATGAGAAGAAGGTAAAGCAACGTTGAAAAACAGTTAAATAGATTGGTATAATTTAGAAGTAATATAAGCATAAAGTAAAATTTCGTGTAATATAGAAATATGTAGTGCTAAATGTAATTTAAAAGTGGACAAGGCTGAGGTGGACTGGGTGATAAAGACCTCTATTGTTCCAGGGAAATCAGTCAAAAAGGGTTTTTTGGTGCCCACCCAGGGTCGCCCCAGGATCCTTTCCAAGGCTTTCCTTGTCCCCGATGGGGAAGTTGATTATGGAAGTCAATTACCCACACGTAGTTAATTTACAGAGTTTCAGAGATTGGTTTCCTTCACTGAAAACTTCAAACCACCTGAAGGTCTGACCCTTTGTCTTTTGAAGTCTTGCCATTGATTTCAGGATAGCGGTGTCAGGTCCTCAGCAGACATCTAACTGACATAACTCCTCTCACATTTATCTCTTCTGGCCATGTTTTAGAGCCAAGTAAAAGCCAATCTTGAACACCAACGGAAAAAAGAGGGAGAGAATGATAAAGCCTCCATGGTCCAGGAAAGACAGGCTCCTGGCTTCGAGGCACAGCCACTCTGGGAAAGGAAAAAGTCAAGGACTTGCTCATGTTTACAGGATGTACATCCCAGAGTGCCCCTCAAAGGACACAAAGGATACAACTCATCAGCAAAAAGCCTCCTGATAAACCTCTGAGGGCCTCACAGCCCTTTCTGGTTTGTTTCAGTGATTTTTCAGGCTATAGGAACTGTCTGAAGCCTCTCCCCCTCCCCTCTTGTAAAGCAGTGTGTAGCAAGGGGATGCCTTTTGGTTTGAGCCTTCTCACTGAGATGGGAGTTGACTGAAACAGAATTCCCACTGCATTTGTCCCAGATGTTGTTAGTGCAGGCTGGCTAATCCATGCCTTGGATTAGTAATTCCATTTCAGAACATTTTGTCCTCTATTATAGCCTTATCCTTTCTGGTTTATAGACTATTGTTCCCTTCTTTTTCCCTCCATTCCTCAAATCTTTTACATTTAACTGGTTACACAGGTATGAATATAATGTTTTAAAGATATAAATAATAATGAGCTCTTTTAATAAAATCAGACAAGTTATGCAGCAGACGTCAATTATAATGGATTTTAAAGGTTTTGATCTAGAACCTGGGTGGCATTACATTTAGACTAATAACTGTAACTATGATTTATGTGTTTGCAACTGAAATGGTTTCAGTGCTTCGATATATGTCCAAAGTAAAATTTATAGTCTGCTACAGAATGTATAAATAATGAACAGCCATATGTCATATTGCATTTAAAAATTTGACTTCTTCCACAGCCAGCATAAGGTAAAATGAATTAAAATTTTAAGTTCATTTGGGATCAAGCTACTTTAATACTTTAAAGCAGCTCCACAAATACAACATTGATTTAATTATTTTTGCTGCAGTAAAAATAAAATACTTTTAAATTTGCTGTTGTATTCAAATTAAACCATGACAAAGGGCAAAGCGTGTGCTAATGAGAAAGGAAAATGATCCACATTTCTCCTAGAAATTATTATAACTAATTACTTGTTAGATAGCCAAAGTGGGATAACTGGTATTGACAAAGAGATGCTGTATGTTTATTACAACTTTTAAATTAACCCCCTCCTCCAAATGCCCATGCCATGCTGGAAAAAAAATCTGTAATCTGTTTTTAGTAATATGATCTGCATGTGAGTACATGAATGCACAGGGCAATTTTCCACTCGGCTGTTAGGAAAGTAAAAATGCACCTGACTAATCTTTGTGGTCTATTTGCAGCAGAAAGACCCCCCCAACCCTCCCTTACAGCAGAGGCTCTTTTCCAGACTGTACTTTTCTAAATCTTGGTTTAAACATTTTAAATCTTGCTGGCTAAACCAGGTTTGGGATTTCACCCTTTCTTAGCTATCTGTTGAAATTTGTCATTGTCATGAGCAGACTGTGTACAGAAATGGGATGACAACTACTATTTTGTTAGTAGCTTATAAGGTGCTTTCCATTTTGCCCATAACAAGAGGCGAAGCATAACAGGATTTCAGTCCTATGGGAAACTGGATGTGCCAAGACTTCACTCCAGGAACCCATTTCCTTTATGTCATCAGATCAATTTTGCACCAGTAAATGCTTCTCAAAGGTTTTAGGTAATTTTTCTGGTATCTACAGCAAGGGAAGAGCTGAGTGTTCAGCATTGTCCATGGCTTGAAGCTTCCCTTTTCTTTTTATACAGGAATACTATTTTCTTTTATTCCCTGGAGTGCTGGTACCAGGACTGAACTTAGCAAGCTCTTCAAGAAGCAGAAATAAATAAATGAAAAATTTGCAGTTAAGCCATCAACAGAGATGACATCTATTCCTCAGCAGACACTTGTTTTATACTATTGGGAAGTTATCTAACTTCCCATAGAAAATGCTATTGATTTTTTGCCTGTTTTGTCAACTAGTCAATAGCCACACACAGAGGCTACTTGTGATACTCTTTTTTTTCCCTGTTAGTAAAAGTGCTCCTGTATGTTGAGCTCCCAATGCAGCCAGCCCAGTTTGGTGGCTTTTTTCTCTTGAACTTTAGGCATTAATACACGTGTATGGTTTATAAATGCCAAAGTCTATTTTGTCATCCCTCTGAAAAGGCGTCTTAGCTGACACAGATGCTTTTGCTAAGATTTACTCTTGGTGTCTGAGAGCCTTTGGGCTCTGCCAGACACTTGGCAGCAGAGTGGAAAGCGGGTGTGAGAAATGGTTACTGCTCTCACCTTGTCTGCCACAGATTTCATTTGTCTTTGCTACCCTGTTTGAGTCCTGGGAACTTAGGATTTGGGGTTTTAGTGTACAGTATTACATGTGAGTCAAGATGGAGGGCTTTGGGTGTTAAGCCCTTCTTCACCTTCTTCTTCCTTCTTCACCAATCTGGGTGGTTTTCTGTAACTGGGTGAAAGAGGTCTGCATTGCAGGTTTCAGGTGATCATAATTGGGTTAGAAGCATAAAGAATATAGATATCTACTGTTTATTGGGATTTAAATAGCCTTGAATAGACACCACTTTAATTCACTTTCTTGACTTGTTAGAGAGAGCTCACATCTCGTGAGTTTGTAATAGATAAGGATAATAAATTTCAGTGTGAGACTTCAAAAACAACCTCTCCTGAGTTTTATTCGCCTTGACCTTGGAGCAGGAAAGAGCCAGGAATTCCAACACTACCCCAGACTGAAGTCATGAAAATGGCAACATCTGTCAGAGAAAGGCAGGAGACAGGGGAGGAAATGAGGAATGAAGGCACAAGAAGTTTCAAAATTCCAGATGAATTCTTAATATATTTTTGAATAATGTAATTGGACAATCAAAAACATTAATTGTTTTAATTCTAGGATTCTAGGTGAGGAAACTCTTTTGAAATATTGAAATGTCCTTTCACTTCAGTTATCAGATGCTTAGTCCCAGGGAGCATGGCATTCCAAGATCAGATTGCCTATAGTTATTGAATATTGGGTAAAAAGGTGGGTTTGCTCTTTTCAGAGAAATTTAATTCATGTCTTAAGAGGGAAACAGAGGACTGTTTTATTGTTGGATTAAATCATGGAATACTATCATGGAAATGGATACTCCTCTCCATAAAATATTAGTGATTAAAAAGGTTTGAAAATTTTCCTTCCATGACTGGGGTAACATCAAACAATGAGTGAAACGGTTTTATCCAAGACACGAGATTTTTGTATCATTTTGGCTAGCCCAGCTCTCCCTCTGTCCCTTTTTCTCTTAGTTTACCACTCCAGTTCTGCCTGGCCATAATTTATACAAGAGCAAAACATTGTGATTTTGCTGTGCTTTGGGAAAATCCTAGTGAAAAGATACCCAAGTATCAAAACTTAAGATTAGCTTGTGGATCTCCGTGCGTGTGGGCATCTGGTTCTCCTGATATCCAACAATGAGAGACACTTGGCAGTTTTCTGTCTGTGGGAAAAGGTTTTGGAGGAGATTATACTTGCAAAGAGATAAGGCTGCATTCAGGTGTGGCTTATCAGAAGAGGCTGCTGCCATTGTCTGATGATAATCAAGAGCACCTTGTCTGAGCAGGAGCTTATTTGTCTCTTGCTCCCTCTGAACTCTTGCCCCAGCATCTCAGAGAAATGGCTGCTTTTATCTTTTTACAATTTTTCAGAGATTTGTTACTAGATATTAATTTCAGCACAAGGTTGTTTAGGAAGTCAGGAGAGCTTAAGGAAAGGTCAGGAGAAAGAGCACTGAAGACTTGGGGAAATTCAATAGCAGGCAAGATCTCCTCCTCTGATTTATTCAGTTTAATGGAAGTGTAAATAGCTTAACTCACCTCCTTCAGTCCAGACATTTCATGACCTAAAACTAAACTGGTAAGTTTTTTCTTGGTTTGTTTTGTTTGTTTGGGGGTTTTTTTGTTTTTGTTTTTTTTCTTCAAGGTATAGTTGTTGCTTTATTTCTACGGTACAGTGTCCTTAAATAAATGCATAAAAACATTACAATTAGTAGATATGGTGTTAGAGAGAAACCTTACAGTAAATTTTGTGGAAGCTCTACCTGTGGTTTCTAACCTATTTTTAGGTTTGTTATCCTTCAGTAACTTCACCTTGAAAACAGCTGGTATCACCGAGGTGAACTTCTGTAGGTCTGTGTCTTGAGGTGTGTCTGTCATTCAACAGTTTCACTGTTCTTCTTTTAGTGCTTAGAAAAGGGGTAAAAAGAGAGATATCTGAGGCTGTTTGTGTCATTGGTAGTCAAAACATTATCTCTTTTCACCTAGCATTGCTACTCAAACAGTACCAGGCTTTTAAACAGTTTTTCTGTTGGTGGTGGTTTGGTTTTTTTTGGTTGTTTTTTTTTTTTGTCACCAGACAAAATTAGTGACTTACAAACAGTTAAAAGATTTTTGGTGGTTTTTTTTTTTTTTTTTTTTTTTTTTTTTTGTGGTTAAAACTGGACTGGACTTAAACTTGTCATAGAAAAAGAGTATTGCACTACTTCATTTAGCCTCTACTTTTTTTTTTTTTCCCCCTATTACCATTCAAACTGAGATGTTTTAAGGTTTTTTTCCTCTTTCTTTTAATAAAGTAAGTAAGGGTCTTCAGCTCAAGAATATCTTTGAAGTTGCTTTTCAGATCCTTGATTGGGCTCAGGAGACAAATTTCTGTATCTCATTGGATCGGAGTTGCTGGTTCATATCATGACCTTGTGAGATGGGTACTGAGAGCAGAGAGGTGAATATCAAATTATTTCACTCTGTTCCACTAATTTTTGAACACTTCAACGCTTTTTATATTAAAAAACCCACTCAACCAACCCCAAACTTTCTATATTATCAGGTATTTCAAGAAACTGAGAGAATGGTAGTTTATAGAAATTGGCTATTAATATTATGGTGTTACTTTGACTATGTTGTCATCAATTGTCATTATTGTATTGCCTAAGCTTTGGGCTTCAAGACTGATTGAGAATTTTTTTTTTTTTTCCACCAGCATTGTCAAAACTAACAGAGACAGAATAAGCCCTTGGGAGTCTTATTGCTGGGGTGGAGAAAGTGAGACTTGAAATAAGATAGAGAAAGAAACAATAAAAAGGGACCACACATTCTGGTTAGAGTTCAAGTCACCAGTGAAAGATTGTCATGAGAATTTCATTTATATGACAAATTAATGCTTCATTAGGACATTATATTTAGAGAAGAAATTACCCTAAACATAGGCTTGTGGTTTTCTTCATTTCCCCTCTTGGTCAGTGTTGCTTACAGATACTTTCTTCTGGGCAATTTTCATCAATCTTGCCCTTAATTAAAAAGTGAATTTTATCCTTTTCATAATTTTGTAGTACAGACAAACAAAATCTTTCCTTTAGTCTTACTTTCCCATAAGATTTCTTTTTGGGGTGTAACACAGCCACCTCCAGAGGATTTGTGATGTTATTTGGTACCTGTATCATTCTCTACCTGTGAGGACTCAGAAGGATTCTGTGGGTGTGGAGTTTAAGCTGCTTTAAATCCAGCTAATTACATGCAGCATTTGCAGGAGTCTGATGACTTCACAAATGTGTGAGTCCAAGTCAAAACTGCCACAAAGTTACAGGGGTTTCAGAGCAGTAATTCTTATTCAGGCTTACCTCGGGAACAGAGATGAGGGTTCCCAATGAGAAAGAAGAGGAGGTGTTAATTTCTTTTATTCCTTCATAATATTGAAGTTCCAAGATCTATTTACAAAGTTTTTATTTCTGTTTTGTTTGTAAAGTATTGTGTCTCGTATTTATCCTTGATAGTAGTTACATTTAAAGAACAGGTAGAACTGTGGGATATCAGTAACTAAAAACTGAATCTTGTGATTCCATTTGAGGGAGATTTTTTCTCCTTTTTTTGAGGGTTTTTTTTTTTTTAAGATTAAAAAATCAGAACCTATGGTTGTTTGTTTTTTTTTTTTCTTCCCCCAATAAGCCCTTCAAAATCAGATTGTATAGAGTCACTTTGCAGGCTATCTTATGCTACTTTAAAACCTGGTAAAGATAAAATTTTCGTCTCCCAGATTTAAGTTCTCTAAGTTGCCCTCAGCCAAACCATGGAAAAAAGCATAATTCACCTGACATTTCTAAATTAAGGTGTGCATAAATGGTTAAGCGAAAAGAAAGGTTTTTCATTAAAGGATTTTCAGGCCACTTTTGACCCCCTGAAGAAATGATGACCAAAATATTCTATCAACTTCTCATGTCACCTTAAATTAACATTTGGTAAATTTGAATAGGACATTAAAAGTAATGTTTTAGTGCCTCTGACTAAACCCTCCAGGGGTGAATGTGACTCACTGAATAAACCCTACTAACAGTGGGGATGGTGGGGATGTGCAGGGGTGAGGTGCCCATAGATCTTGGAGAGCAAAGCAGGGTGTGACTGACCACAGCAGCCACACAGGGGCTGCCCAAACGTGGGTTTTGTTTAGCTCTGCACAGCTGGGTGGGAGCAGGAGGTGTAACTCTTCCTCCCTGGGCTGGCCAGACCAGCATGGGGACAGTGAATAAGGAGTTCAGGCCAACAAAGAGTATAAAACCTCGGCATTTTACAAGGATTTTGGAGGGGTTTGAACTGGCTTCAATGGATATTGAAAACTACACCTTCCATGTGTGGAACAGCTCGAAAGAACCTGGTCAGGAATGCTGGACTCGGACCATGCCCCAGTGTCACACACACAGACAGCTTTTCAAAGGCACGGAAGTGTTACAGCGATGGATGGCGATGAAGTACACGCAGACAGTTCTTGATGATCAGAAGGCTTTACTTTTTTGAATCTTTGCCCTTTTATAACATGAAGTGCTGAAAGGGCAGGGATTGGTCAGAGAAGGACTGCGTCTCTTCTCCTTTAGCAAAACAACAGGAGACAGAGATTGCTTTGGGAAATTTGTGTGAGAAGAGCAAAACTCTCTTTAGTATTTACAAATAACAAAGACATTGTTATGAGAATGGGAATGTGTTCCCATGGGAAACAGCTAGCAGGAGCTAGCAGAAAAATCCAAAGCTTAAGAAAATACAGAGCCACATAGAAGAAGTTTAATCTCAAATTCAGTTAAAACAGTTTAAATTCAGATAAAATGGTAATTCTGCTTGGATCAGCAGTGCCTCTCTAGGAGCCAACTTGACATTAGTCATACAGAAAAAAAAAGTTTAAAAAGTTCAGCATTTCAGCCTCTGTGCTGAGGGGCTGGAAGTTATTTGGGTGGTGGTGTTAGCGTAGGAATAAAAACATAGAGTCACAGCAGCATGGCTATATGCAGTGCTTTCATTGGGCCCAGAGAACGGGAGTTTCCTTTGACCCAAATCTGTTCTGCGGAGATACATTCGGATTTACAATTTATACCTTTTAGTTACATGAGACATCAATGATTAATTTTAATCTTTTCCATTCTTCTTATTGATCCTACTGAAACATAAGACTTTGAGTTTCGAAAGAATATCACAGTTACAATTGTTCTCTATGTTCTTACGTTATCCCTTGATTGGTCCTAATTACACTTAACAGCTTATACCTACGCATGGTCATAGTTGGTTAACTTGTACAAAGCAAAGCCAGCTACCTAGCCCATGACTACGTTTCACTGGCTTGCTGGTTTCCATCCACCCCCCCGCATAGTTTCTGCTTTCCTTTGAAATCTTGATTCTAAGCAGCTAAGATTTTAACCCTAATATTATCAGTGTGGTTGCCTTAGGAAGGTCTGCCATGCCATGTGGGAGGCCTCACCATTATTTGAAGGCTCCTGTGCCGCAGATTCTGACTGGTTTACAGTCTGAAATATTGTTTTCATGCTCAGGTCAGACCCTTACAGTGACTTACAGTCCTTAAGGTGAACCTTTGACTTCAATAAGATTATTTGAGTAAGAAGGACATGCCAGGAAACACAATGGGTTTTCTAATAGATTTTTTTGTAGACTTATTATGAATTCAATTACTAAATTGAAATAAATATCTTAATGAAATTGTGAGTAGTTTTCAATTGTAGTTCATTATGTTAATTTGCTTAAAAATTAAAATTGTGCTAAAAGATTATTAATGCAATATCAGTGGAATAGATGAAAATAGATTTTGCCAAAATGAATAGAAAATGATAAATGCTGTAAAAGGGATTCATACAAAAAAGATATGATAATATGAAGTATATTATATTTATGGACCATTGGTTTGGACACTCATTAATTAAGCTGTGAATTCTGGTTTTTTTGGGTGTTGCTAACCAGGTCATTTGCCATGGGTGGGCCATCCTCATCCCAGGTATCTTCACTGTGTTACCTTACTGGGGTGTGTGACAACCATCATGTGAAATACTGAATCTACCATGTCAAACCTGTTTTACCACAGCACACGTTTGCTCCATGAGAAATGTCCCCTCACACATTTGGTGTTGAACTGCAAAAATTGAGCTCCTTGGAAAAGCTGATGTGGCTTGAGTTGGGAGATCCAACAGTCTGAAAGACTAGATGATTCTTTAATAAATATGCCTCTCCAGGGCAGAAATTTTAAATTTTTTTCAGTGATTTAAGGGTAGTGGATGTTTCCAGCATTTCCTAGGGAGTTATCAGAGGTTTAGGTGACTAATTAAAATGTCATTGTAAGCTTTGGTCCCCTCTCAAGTCAGGGTGTGTCACCATCCTCTACCAGACAGATGATCATGATTTCGCCATCATGGATTTTTAACTCCACAGACTGCTTACAACTTGGAAGTTGTCCCTAAATTAGATGGGAAGCACAGAACAAAGCAAAATTTGTTACTGCTCATTCATTTCCTGGCAGAGTGGCTTGAGCTCTGGTACTGCACTCTTGCATGGATATTATGGAATTTTCCCATGATTGGTTTGTCTCAGGGAGACAGGCAGAAAATACAATGCTCCTTGCACAAGCAAACTGCTTCTAGTATAGGTGTAGGTTATTGGATTTCCACCTTAAAAACTGGCTTTTGAAAAACATTAGAATTGTGTGCTGATGGTAGACAACCAAGAAAATCCACAGTTTAGGGAAAATGTGCCATATGTCTCGTAATTCCAGCACACGATGGGGTCTCTCTTTAATGACTTCCTCGGTGCCCCCAGTCGTATCTTGGTGTTAGAAGACATATGGAGCTTTTTCCCCTTAACTGTGAGTTTTCTTCCTGCCACTGCTTTTTCTTACAACCTTAATCTGCTTTTAATGCACTGCAGTTGTCTTTTCCTGCCAATAATCTTTTATCCCTTGTTAGGTGACTTCATTACAAATGACAGAAGTAGAACTTTTACACTTGGAGTGAGATGAATGCTTAAATTCAACTTTATTTCTCAAAAACTGAGCAACAAGAGGTCTTTAAGTTAAACTTGGTGTCCTGTGTTAAGAGTCACACTGTAAGGCCTGCACTTACTTGATTGCAGAAATGTTTGGTGGCGTTTGCTGTTCTGGAACCTCTGTATGTCTATGTAGAACAAGCTCTGATGGGGTGCTAGATGTTGTTTCTGAATGATTTGTGAAACCGTACATATGGAAATACACTTATTTTGAAGTCTGATATGTTTTGATAAGTTTTAATAATTTTAACAGTTTCCCAGGATGTAGTTTGGCTCTGGCTGTACAAGAAATGATAAGAGCTACAGTCCCAGTTTAGAAGACATCTTTGTTTTCTAAATCTTTTACAGTATTGCAGCTGTGATGTACAGATTTCTTTCTGAATGCAAGTGCAGCAAACTAAGTGGAAAACGCAGAAAGATCAGAAAAGAATTTTCACAGTTTTTTCAAATGAAGGAGAACACGGTTCATATTCCACTCTAATAAATTTGTGAAGGGCTAGCCTTATTGTTCTGGTGCTTTTACTTAAAATATTTCAGACTGAAATATTTATAGCTGGAAATATCTTTCTTTGATCCAAAGCCTGAAGAGATCAACAACACTTTCTATAGGGCTTTGAAAGAAGATTAAAAATGTCATGTAGGAGAGAAAAGATGGACAATGATTTACATTCTGATATTGAGAAATTTTGTGGTACATGAGGGCAAGAGAGATAGTGCAGCCATTTGTTCTTCAGGGCTTAGGAGCTGGAGCAGAAGCCAGTGTCCTTCCCCCAGCTGGGGGAGGCCTGACCCTGGACTCTCTTCCTTGCAGATGCTTTATTAAGCCAAGGTGACCTGAGAGCATCACGCAGCAGAAGCGTGATGCTGGCTTAGATTGCTTTTCTACTAGCTAGACCAGCACTGGAAATAAAATGATGGCACTGATTCACAGCCCAGTTGTCTGCTCCTGAGACAAAGCAGATTTTGATGTTGCACGGTGCTGCTGCCAGAGCTACAGTTTTGCTCTTAAAATTCACAGAAATACTTATTGATTAAACATGAGGAAATACCTGTTCAAGATTTTGACTGCCTTTCTGGGAGTGTATTCCCAGAGAGAGTGTGGTGAGATTTATTTTTTAGCGTAAGTTTGAATATTATGGTTGAGTTGGAAGTTGTTATAAGCAAATCTGAGATTCGCTGTTGATGGAGTTGGTAGGAAATTTTTATGATGATCTAATTTTTATCATTTATCTGTGATGGATGAAGGCTTGTTGTGAGCCTGTGGTGGTGGAATACACTGAGGAACACTTCATTTGCAGGAAAGGATTATCAGTAACTGTACGGTTGCTTTCAGACTCAGAAACAGGCTAATTTTTCAGTCAGTGAAACTCTTGCAGAAGAGAACCCCCCGCTTTGGTGTTTTGCATAGAATTGTCTGATTTCCAGCCACACCACAGAAAAATCCTGGTCTCCTGAATTGTGTGAGATTTCAACATGCAGCAGATGAGGGAGGGTTGGTTGTTATCCAACTGTGGAGTTTGGAAGGCTTCCTAGTGGTCTGCTGATTACAACATTTTTAGATCAAAGCTGGGGAGGGGTTGGCAGGGGGAGGTGATGGTCCATGAAAGTGGCAAGCAGAACTGTCTCATAACCTTCCCCCCTATTGCCAATAGACTATTTGGATGAAAACAAAGAACTGAAAAAATTCTACAGATGCTTGAGAAAAACCTTCCTAAAAATGTATCAGTTATGAGAGCTCATAAATGAAAGCTTGAGTTTATCATATTCTTTGTGCAAGGAAATATTTCATTTTGTGTGTTAATAAAATCTCTGTGGGTTGGATGGTGTTTTTTGTTTTGTTTTGGTTTTTTTCTTTCCTCCTGCCTTTTTATGTTTCTTTCTTTAGAGTGACATTTTTTAAAGGGGCTGAGTTGCTTGTTGTTCACTGAAGTAATGTTTACTGAAGAAAATATATTTTCCTCCTCTCACAGCTTCTGGCTGGACATCACAATTACCAGATGCCAAGCTATAGAACACAGTTTTCCAGAAAATGGCATCTGGCTTCCTGGCAGAGTCCACAGGCACTTGTGTTGATGGTTTTGGAGATGCAGCTGGGTCTGGGTGGCTGCTGAGGGAGTATATGGTCCGCCCTGTCATTCTAGATGCTATTTACCTTTGGCTCACCTTTGATTCAGAATCATTTAAGCATTTGTGCCTTTCTCTACTGCTATCAAACATCAGTCTTTCGAATGGTTTTATGTGTATCCACTCACAGTCAGGAGGAAGAAAGCCATTCCCCGCCATCCCTGATTTTCTGCATGTCCATGTCAGCATTAAACCTTCTTGTGTCCCAGCAGGAGTTAGTTTGTGTAGTGCCAGCAGGGGAATCGAGCCTTTCATTTAAAGGGAAAGGCAAGAGAGGGAATCCAGTAACCTGGCTGTGACTGCAAACACGTGATCACACCTGCTGATGTTCCACAGCTAAAGATGCAGAGGGCTGGAGCACTGTGTGGAACCACTGATGGTGCCACTGTGTGCCATGGAGGCACAGCCCTCCATCTGGGAGCACCTGCACCCCTTGGATCTGACAGGCACCACGCTAGGGCTGGGTGAGGGCTTTGCCAGTGTTTTACAGTTTCCTGGGATGCCAAGTACCCTCCAGAATGATCCAAAGCACGAGCAGCTCAGTAGTGGTCAATAAAATGAGCTCTCTGGCTCCAGCTGCCAACCTCCTGTGCTGTGTTGGGGGAAGGACCATCTCATTCCCTGTGTTCTGCCTCCCTGTCTGTCTGCATCTTAGCACACATCGTGGAGGCGCTTTACAGCAGCACTGGTAGCACCACTGGTGCTGTAAACAGTGTTTGTACAGAGAAGACACAAATTCTGGAGCTTCTTTCTGCTGGTGGGAGCCTCCCTCTGGCTGGAACACAATACAGGATTGTATTTCTGCCCTGATGCCGCTGGAGAAACTCAGCTACACATGACTGACAGCACTTCACTCTTCTTTTTCATGCTTGGGGCTACCAAGTTTATGCTCAAGCCCCATCCCTCCTTTCACTTGGCCTGCATAACTGGTGCCAGGAAGGCACCCACATAGTGATGCTGATGCGTGAAAATGTGCAAACAGCCCTTGTTCTGATTTTAATGAGAGCAGCTCAGATGCAGAATCATTGCTATTACGTCTAATTGCTAGTAAACGCTGTGGTATTTAAAATGGAGTGGTGGCAAGGATTCAATGTACAAATCTATTTATTTATAACTGAGTGACCTTCTGTTCAATGATATTATGGATTGTAGCTAGGGAGAAGGATTCAGCCCGCCTGCAAATGTCTGGCTCAGTGTTGACTAGAACATGGCTTTTGTTCCCCTGCTACTAGTGACAGAGCCTTTGACAGCATCTTGGGGGAGCTGATGCATGCCTGAATTCAATTTGCTTGATGTCCTTTGACCAAGCTGCAATTCACTGACTTGGTATAATTTTTGATAGGCAATGGCTGGGGATGAAATCCCACATGGCCTTTTACAGCATTCTGTTTGGTACCTGGGAAAGCAGAAGACTATATCAGCAAAAGAATCTGAAATGTTCTGAAGAACATGAAAAACATTAGAAATGCCACACAGTGGGAAACCTTGCAGTGAACTTAACAATATTACATTCAATTTTATTTTTCTTTGCCTTCCATACACACATGATCTTATTAAGTTTCTAAACATAAACATATTCCTTTTAAAATACATCTTCAAAGTATACTTGAATCCCAGCCCTATAGGGACTTGACATATCAAAAGAAATTTGCTGACATAAACTGGTATGTAGAGCTTGATCTATTCTAATATATGATTTTAATGTTTCTCATTTTCTTGCCTTGCCAGCTCACATCTATCACACACTGTCACATTTAAGTTTCCTAAATTACTGCTTTTAACTTTTTGTCACTTATTCAGCGAAGAGATATATTCTAAAGCTCAGCTCAGCCTATTTTTTTCTTTCTTGTGATTGTATCTTAATATTAATAGTTTGAGGGGGAAATGGAAATTTTTGCACAGTTAAGGAGACAGCACTTTTTGATAGATTTGGGATTCAGTATTGTCCTGGTTTCAAATTCAAGACCTGATTTAATTTCCAAGCAAAGCACAGAATTCAGTGAGGCAAATGGAATAATGGCATGTGCAAAAGGGGAGGATGTTCTGAGCATTGTAATTACGAGCAAGACAAAATAGATCTGCACTACATCTGTTTATCAGTGATGGATAGATAGATTAATTTCCTATTGTTTGCTGTACATGTGTTGATGACAAAGTGCTCTGGTAAATTCTGTTGTTTGCAGGATAAGAGGAAATAATAATTGCACTCCTTAATCAAACTGCTTTGACCTCCAGCTGACAATTTCAAAGTTGCTTCTTTCTATGCTTACAGCTGATTTTAGACATCCCAGCCTTTTAGCCAACAAGTGTATTTTAAGTGCTACACACCTTGCAGGATTCAAATACAAATATTGCAGGAAATACAAATATTGTGCCCCTCTGTGCCACAGTGAGAGCTTCTACTATAAACATCTTCCACAGAAAATTACAAAGGTGATCAGCCCAACCCATAGCTGTCTGCTGGATAAACTGGGAGAGTTTAGTTTTTTAATCTTCTGATCACCATGTATTGTTTCCAGGCATGATTGCATTCTAATTGAACTTTTCATCTTATCAACAGCTTAAGCAAAAAGTCAGCCCAAAAAAGTGCTTATCTTCAGTTTGGAGGAAAGCTCAGTAGAAATAGGTTAGGTTTTTGTAAGATGCAAAGAAAACCCAAAATTAAGTAGATGGGTGGGAAGATGAACAAAGTAATTCAAGTTTACCATTTCTCTGACCAGAAGAAGATTGATTTATTTACAGGCTCTGCATCTGAATTATTTAAAGATGTATTTTAAAGAGGCAAAGGAGGCATTTTTATGAATATTGACTTGAAGCCTTTTGGTATTCCTGGAGCAACATGTGATCTGTCAGCAATGCTCACTGTACTTGTAGGGATTATACATTTTTTTCATTGTTAACTTCATATATATCCCTGCCTGTATGATTGTGTAAGGAATAGCAATATTTGCAATACACATATGAGAGGTTGCCTGTTTTGCTTTATGATAGATATATAGGTGTCAGAGGTCCATAATTTGTAATCAGTTTTACACTGACAATATAGAAAAGGTATCTGTGATGGACAGGAAATACATCAGAAAAATGGATGCCTCAGCCTTAGAAAATCCTTTCTTATAAGAAGTGAGAAAATACATTGTTAAAAATTATGGAAGATATCTCAGTTTCCTTTTTAAAATGAGTTTTGCTGCCGAGCAACTGTTCTTTTACCTGTATTTAGAAGGAACAGCATTTAACATTCAGGATAGTTAGTTCTGTTGGACATCCTACGCTGCAGTTTTCTTTTCAAGGGTATCATTCGATCACCCAGAATGTGAAGTGTTTGTACTTCTGTTCTTTAAGGGGAACAACACATCTATATTACCCAGAAGTCACACTTCAGTGATTTATTTTCCTCTGCAGAAGTGTGTACGCAGCACCAGATTAGTTTGCAATAGGATGGTCTCATCTTCCTCTGGTCACACAGGGCAAATGCATATGCATCTGCTAGGAGAGGAATAGAAATTGTAATATAGCTAATCTACATTTAAACAAAGTGTCCAGGCAGCCAGCAGGACTGGGCAGGAGCTGAGCTGTGACAGGGAGCTGGGCCTGCTTTGCCTTTTCTTCCTCTGAAGCGCTGGCTATGAATAATTCCTGTACTCATTGCTGGCCCCCAAGTGCTCTGTGCCAGGAGGGTCAGCAGTTTTATCTGTGCCATTGGCCAAAGAGAATCCAGGATTTAGCATTTAATTAATTTAGCTTGGAACCTGCTGTCCAGATGTGAAGGTGATGCTGTTTGCTCATCACTGGTGTAGGAAGGTAGAGATGAGATGGAAAGTAGAGATGAGATGTAAGATGCTCCATGAGTCCCATGTCCTGTCCTTTTCTATCACATGATTCATTGTGATTTTTGGCAAGTCCCAAGGTATTTCAGCTCTTTTCGAAATCAGATGGGCTTTTCAGTTCTGTGGGATTCACTGTGTTTTGATTTTTGTTTTGTGGGTTTTTTTCTTTTTAATAACCTGTAGAACTTAAGTAATGAAAGATTAGGCAATAAATGAGGCTTTATAAGTACACTGAGTACTGTCCAAAATGTTTATGTCCTAAATTTTATGGATCTTACATTGGAAAATGCTCTTGATTCAGGCTGGATTGTGTCGTTTGCTCCAAAGGTGAAGTCAGTTTAAATCCTTTCTGCCATTCTACCTGATTTCCCTTTGAAGTTCACAACTGCAACTCCATTCACTTCAGCATATTTTCTTCTGATACACTCTGTAAAGAGGGAAGTGGATCTCTGAATTTGTTTCTCGTTTTTGAAAGAAATTTAAAGTTGTCCACTGAGAATGTCATCATATCAACTTCAATGAAAAACTTGAAATTTGAGACTCAAACCTACACAACATTTAGAAATTTTGAGGGACAAGAATTCTCAGGCTTCTGAATTAAAGAGTCACACTTGAAACAAGATTATTGCTTTGTTACATTTTGGGGGGAACAGCATTTATTTAGGTTAAATGAGCTAAAAGTGAAGTGAAGCCAGCACCAGACAAGAGGCAGCAATCACCAAAGGCGCTGGCCAATTAATATTGAAAGTGCAGGCTGAATGTTATGGTGGCTGCCAGTGGAGCTCCCTGTTCAGTGCTGGAGCAGAAAAAAGTGTTGGTAAGGTGCAGTCCTGCATGGGAATAGCAATCTCCAGGCCCTGTGGGTTTGGGTTGTATTTCAAATAATTATAGTTTTACTCATTTTCCTTCTGTTCTCTTGATATGATACTCTTATATCAGATACTGTTGGGTTTTTTCCTTGTCCTCTTTATTTTTCTTCCTCTTGTAGCATTTGCTTCCAAGGAACTATCCACCACAGATATTTCTTGGTTTTGTGGGAATGTAAATACCTGAAGAGTTTTCTGTGGTTTGTTACTAACAAGCATGAAACCACCAGATTTAGTAGGTGAGCTGTCTTGTAAGGAAGCAGTGAGGCTGTGGATTTAATCTCCTTGACCCTTTACCTAAGCCTACCTAATCTGCTAAGTTTCTTACTAGTGTTTCATTGGGCAAATAACCATGTGTGTGTCAACCAGGAGTTGAGCTCTAACTCTTTTTGCCACATGAACTTCACCATGCCTTCTATGATTAAAACCTCCTACTTCTTACCAGATATTTCTTCATCTTTTTTAACAGTATAATATGATGTAATATGGGTAAAGTTCAGTCCAGAGTTCCTTGATAAATTTTATGGAACATGCCACAAAGTAATTAATTTAACTTTTCCTTCTAAGAGCTAATTTCATTTTGACTTAATTAATATGATGCATTTAATTAATATAAAGTTATCATAGAAAAGTGCAAATTAATTTGTAATCCGTCACTTGAAAGTTTGTCTTGATTAGTAATGCGTTTAGAGTTTCATGCAGATTGAATGGCAGTGGACCTCTTAGTAGGAAATCTCTTTGAAAGAAGGATTGGAATGAAATTTTCAGCAAAAAAAGGGTGTTAAAAAATAACAAAACTTTTACCAGTCCATACAGAAAGCCATTTTTGTTTGTTCTGTTCCAAAAAAAGAACAGTGTTTTTTTCTCTCTCTTTTTTTTTTTTTTTTTAATATTTTCTTTGTGAACACAGGGCTATATATAACAAAAGCTTCAAATTTAATGCTTTTAATGTAATGATTGTCTGGTAACACTGCAGACAAAGCATTTTCATTTTAGTTAAGTACAGTGGTGTTTGTTTTCCACTGCTACCTGTGGCCAACATGTTTTGTAGAAGACTGAAGCTTTTTAATTTGAATTGTTCTACCAGGATTTGGGGTCAAAGGGCAGGGGGAAGAGGACAGTGTGCTGCAGATCCTGTATTTTAAATCAAGTTTTTATGGAGCTCAGTGGACACTTGTCTCCTATAGGAAGAAAGAGCCTGATGTTGAGGCAAAGGGATATATAGCTCCTTTATTTTCTAAATTTGGAGAGATATTTAGATAAGAGGATGTTAATTGACAATTCACAAAGGAATAACTTCTAATTGCTACCACTAAAGTGGATAAAGGCATTTGTTTGTCTTTAACCCTAAAAAGAGATCTGATTTCCCCTAATACTGAAGTCCGATCCTCCATCAGCTCAGGAAGAAATGCTCACCAGTTACATTTTGACAGTATCAGTCCCTTAGTGCTTGAGACTCTGGGAAGCACCACCCACATCGCTTGCCTGACCCAGTTACCTGAGTCTCAGATGTTTTCTCTAAGATGCTTTCAACAATGTTTCTCCCCTTTGATTCATTCCTTTCATGACATCTTTTGGAAGGTAATTACAGATCTGTCAATGAAGTCATAAAATCATCATGGAAATTCTCCTGTGTAAGTCAGAATAAATGCCATGACCTCCTTTTGCATCCAGTTCTCTGATCAGGTGTATGGTCAAACATATCTGTGTGTAGGCCAGGTAATGGTTTGAGTGAACTCTAGTTCAAACCATCATTTAAAGTCTCCATCATTATTTGAGAGATACGTACATCTGTCAAAATTCCTCACAGGGTTGTTTGGTTTTTTTTTTTCCTCTACTTTATTTTTTTTTTCCCAGCTATACACTACTCTATGTATTTAAAACTGCTGCTTTTGAAAAACATGCCAGTCACCTTTGTAGATTTAGGAACAGACCTAATTAAGGTGATGTGTGTTCCCTGCTGATTCCATTCTGCCAAAAGGTGCAGAAGAAAACAGAAATGAACTCTGAGAGATCAGCTGAAGAGATTTCTCTGGAGTTTCTTTTCTATCAATGATATTCTTGTAGTTTTACTAAACAGGCCTTAAAAAGACCTCTGGTGTTTTGGCTGAGAAAGTAAGAGATCATTGTGTTGCATCATTTGTTCATGTGGTATCTGAGCAAATGAGGATAAGAGATTTTTTTTTTAAACTTTGTATTTTAATTTCCAGGGGTAATAGACTTTGTTTTAAATAGTTGGCTTGCAAGATAAGTATCTTAGTGACAATGTGCTTTTGATACACAGCGTGATACTTTCACTTTTTAATTAAATTAATCTGGGTTGTGATTGAGTTGTGAAACTGTTATTCAGATGGAAATTAAACAGATGAAGTAAAATAAAGCTAAAATGCCATGCAAGATAAATTCAGTGCAGTGTGATTCCCTCCCACTTGCAAACCCGGGACTTCAGGTGAGTTTTCTGAAAGTGCAGGGTGGGATTTGGGGCAGTGAAAGCCCAGAGGTGGCAGTGCTGCCCATCTGACAGCAGAGTTTGGGGCTGCTCCTGCTGCCTGGGGAGTGCCAGCAGGAGGGGGCACAGCACAGACTGCACAGTCCCAACATCAGATTTTCAAACATTCCCTGCCTCTGTGGCAATGCCTGAAGGCTTTTTTCTTCCTCTTATCAGTAGAGTTGGAGATACTGAGTGCAATTTTTATTTAGTTAACAATACTTCCCCAATATCAGAATTGCTCAAGGCCAAATGATTCATTTTAGTAAAAGGTCATGTCAGTAACTCTATGGATTATATAATTTAGTTAATTCTTCAGAACTTCGCTCTTTTTAAAAAGATATCTTTTCACTTACGAAGTAGAGAAGGTTCATTTACCAGTTTTTACTTGTGAAATGTTTTAAAACTGTAAAGAGTTCCTCCCAGTGTCAGTTTGAGGAAGCAGATGACAAGAACAGAGTTTGAAGTTTGGGATCAGTTCCATGCAAAAGGAGTGGTGTCACACTAGGATGGCTCTCTGCAACACAAGAGCAGTTAAAGGCTCATTGCAACTCAGAGTGGTTCAGCACTCTACAGAACAAATGGATGACTGTGCTCTTTAAATCTATGTACAATAAACAAAAAAATTGTTTTGTAGCCTCAGTGTTTAAGTGTTACTTCGTGACAACTTTTGCAGCTGGTTACAAAACAATAACTTCAAAACTTGGGAAGTTTTGGCACTATTTGGATAGCTGTGAATACAGCAGCCAGAAAGAAAAAAAAAATGTGTATTAGAAGAATGCATCTCGGGCTGTAACAGGAGACACTAAAAAGTGCTTTGGACAGAATTTGACACTCAAAATATAAAGAATAAAAACTCTAAACTATTCTATAAAATATGCAGACAAAATATGGAGAGACAGAGTCCCCATTTCTTATCTAAAGAAGAAGATCCAGCCATGGGGCTGGAAGAAAACCCCATGGTTTTCTGTCATTTTGTGAGATGTCCTGAGGACAGTTCAGGCTGTGCTTCTAAGTGCTTCTATAAAGGATGCTTAGCTGCCCACATTGGAAAGAACCTCTGCAGTCTGGAGATCTCAGTGGTCCTGCAGTCACACCTGCCTCAGATTGAGCCTTTCCAGGTGCATCCCAGCATTCTTGCTGTGAGCCAGTTGAAGTTTTGGAAATTGGTACTAGATAATGAATGGATTTATTTATATCGCCTCAAGGTAGCAACCTATTGTTATTTCATTTTTAAGCAAGAAGACAAGCTAAAGAAAGAGCATTCTGTCTGCAAAAGCCTGGTAATAAATATTAAATTTTATAAGAAAAAGAAAAATCACAGCCCTTTGTTTTGGAATATCATTCTTCTACCCTTGGAAAGATGCCCTGGGCACTGCAGGAAGAGACCTTACATCAGGGTATGGAAGTTATCTCCTACTAGATGCAGACTGAAGTTTTATAGTTATTCCTTTGCAGATTCTGTTTCTGTTTCTATTGGCAAGACAGTTAAAAGTTGTTTAATATCTTCAACTTAATCAGGAATTGCGTTTTTGTTTTTCTCTTTTGGGGTGTAACAGAAAGCCAAGCTGCACTAGTGTTAGATGATTCTGTAGTAAGGATCAGGAATTTAGATGTCTGGATTGCTATGTAATGTCCAGGTCCAAGTGAAGTCAGGTTCTCTTGAACAGCACTACTTATTGACTGTGGAATTTAAAGAGGGATTTTTGTTGTGCAAGAATCTCCACTAATATATAAAGAGCAATGTAGAAATATTTCAGGCTCTGTACAGAGAACTAAGGTATTTTTACATTTGATGTGACTACAAAACATTTGTTCTCACTAAAGTCCTATCTCTCTGCCTGCAGAACTAAAGTGCAGAACTTGGGCTGGATGGAATAAGGCTGCTCCTTCCTCCTCTCCAGCTGTTCTGATACCCTTCTGTGAGAGAAAACAGAAACCAAATGATCTGATTTGTGACTCTTACAGAAATGGTGGTTCGAGAGTACAGTTTTCTAATTGCTAGAGACTGCATACAGCATGAACAATAATGCAATCACGTCATCAATTTTCACTTTCCAAACCTTGTGAAAGTTATCAGCATGTGAAAGATGGGGAATCTGGGGCACTTTTAGGAAACAGAGAACCCCAGACAAACTGATGCCCATGACTTACTTTTGTGTGGTCACCTATACATGCCAAGAGTGTATCTTGACTTCAGGTGTGAGGTAGAGCTAAATTAGAGAGAAATGGAGCACCTCCCAGCAGGAGCTTTGTAGCAGGCAGCAGGTGAGCAGCTGTGAGGGTGATCTCACACTCTGAGTGTGATCCTGGCAGCTCCTCCCATGGCCATTGCACCAGGGTACAGCACAGCACAAAACCAGACAAGGACTGCTGGTGAGAGACAGGGCAGGAGAGCTGAAAGGCACATTTCATCATGCTGGAGAAAAGTGGAAAGGAGAGGAAATGTACCTTTCTGCCTTTGTAGTCTGGAAATGGAAAGAGTTTCTCAGAAAAAAAAAAACAAAACAAAAACCAAAAAAAAAAGAAAAACATGTTCATTTTCAGACTAGAAATATGGCCCATATACTGCCAGGAGATCCAGGTGGCATCCTGGGCACAGAGAAGGACAGTGACAGGTCTCATTGCTGTGCAGTGGCTTTGCTATTTTTGTCTTGAATCGTGCAACTCTGCAACCTTCCAGTGACTTCTGTGGGAGAACTTGATCACGAGAGAATGATAATATGGTGTCTTTAGAAAATGTGAGTGCTTTTATTGTTTTCAAATTTTTCTGGGCTTCTGAAAGAAATACAGTAGAGGACAGTCTGCCCACAGTTCTCTTGCATTACTGAAATGACTTTAACTCATCTTTCCTCTTTACTAAATTGTAGCACCAGCTGTAGACAGCACAAAATGTTTCCACTTGGTGCTGGAACACATGACAGCAGAAACACCTCCTTGTGTGACTTAATGGTGAACTAAATATGGGACAGCTGACAATTTACCAAGTTTCAACACAGAAAGGAGACTTTTTTTTTCTTCTTAGCCACTATGTTGCAGTAGGTAACCATTTTGTTTGAGTACTAGATGAGATTATAATAATCTTATGCAGCCACTTAGTATTAATCAGCTGAGTGGGAAATCTTGGCTTTCTTATCAAAGGGCAGTAGATAAGAAGTGGCACCTTTACAGATTGTTATGAAGGGACCACTCAGCTCCTCTCTTTCAAAGTGGAACTGCTTCTGAGGGAGTTATGTATTGGGTGAAAATGCCTTGACTAAAACAGACTGAAGTCTAAATCCAGTTAGATACTGGAGGGGATAAAGAAATGGTTTCTATTCTTTGGTTTTCCTAGCAAGTGTGGAAAGTGAAACAAGAACAGTAGGAAAAAAGCTCAATTTCCAGATGAATAGTTCAAAATGACAAAATAAATCTGTTTTTACAGGCACTGCATGAAAACTTTGTGGTTTTGGGATGTCCAAACATTCCACGCAATTACAAAACCACCCTGTTAATGCAATCTGTGCACTTGTTCCAGCAAGGAATGAGCCTTTTCTTTCTTACCAGGAGATCAAATATTTAATTGATGAAGGAAGAGAGAGATCTTTAAAATGAAAACTTTGTCTTCTCATAGGCATAAACTGTATTGCAGAACTACTGCCTATGGCAATTCTGTTCCAACTCAAATATGAACATTTGCATCACATCTTTGCTGTTAGAATTGGACATTCAGACCTTTGCAAACACTGGAGTCTGCAATTCAACTAATGTTGGGATAAAACATCCATTTAGAGAAGAGAAAATGTTTTGGGCTATATAGGTTAGAGTATATGCATTTCACCATCCATTGTGATGGGGGAGATAGACACAGCCTAAATCCTGCAAATGCAGTAGGTTTAGGCCCATCTCTGGCCACTTTCCCTGCTAAATGATGACAGTCACAAACACCAAGCTCAGTACCAAATGTTCCTGTTCAGCTGCAGTTTAGCAGGGATGTGGTGGGATGACTTGAGCTCTCTGCCAGCTGCCCACATAATCATGCACTCTGCTCCCCTCAGCAGGGTGGGGGAGAGAAGATGATGGAGGGGCTGGTGGGCCTGGGCAGGTTCTGTCCTTCTGGAGCACGTTCCCCCTGCGGGTGTCCCAAGGCTGGCTGAGGCTCGGGATGACCAGGATGGGCTGTGCCTGGCACAGGGCAGCTCCAGGCTCCTCTCACAGAGCCCCCAGCCCTGCTGCTGACAGTTCATATTCCTTTGCCTTGTGCAGAGGTTGTCAACAAGCTCTGAAAGTTTGTTCCTAAATGTCAGAGGAGTCACCAACCTTAACAGCAGAGCCCACCACCTTTGAAAAGAGAATCTGAAACCAAATCTGACTCTTTTCTTTGTGCTGAATACCAGCATTAGTGCCTTTTATGTGCTTTACTGCTGCAAAGATGCTTTTTACTGCTCGCCTGTTTGAATGGCTACAGCACCTTCAGAGAGATGACAGAAATAACTGTTCCAGAGATTAATTGGGTGGGTTGATGCACAAACTGAAAGGTGCTGCCCCATAATGAAGGCACAGGAGCAGGCTGCAGAGAGCTGCCCCAGCCCTTCAGGGGCTGAGGTGCTGCATCCTGCTCGTTGTTTCTGGGCTCTCTTTCACTCTCTGCCAGGTCTCCATGTAGAAACATTCCTTGTAATGGGCAGAGACGGATGACAGGCTTTTGGGGCTGGGCTGGGAGACTGATATTATGTAGTTTACCAACAGATGCACCCTTCTGGCTGGTGATAATTGCTGAATGTTTCTGCAGCGTCAGAGTGCAGTCATTCTGCTGCTACAATAGGGTGTCATTTCACTATAAGTGGCAGGGTGAATCATGGTAAGTACAGCATATCCAGCAGAACAAGTAATTTGCTGACTTAGTGCTATCTGTATCTCATGATATGCAGGTAAGTAAGGCAATTTTTCCTAAAAAAAGGAGTAAAAAGCTAAAATTGCTTTTTCTTTATTCCCCTTCTCTCTGTCTTCCCTCCCCCTGCTCCCTGTGATGATTAGACAAAAGCCAACTAAAGGCAAAAAAAAGAATCATTTCTGGTAGACTTAGTACTGCCTGAGTCATCAATCCTCCACGAAGACCTAGGGCCCACTTCCTTTTCATTTTATTCCTTTGGCTTTTAGATTTATAATGTTGTTAGGGAAAAGAGATTCAGCCTCTTGGTCTATAAGAACCTGTTTAAACATAAAGAGGCATTTACTTACAAATAGCACCGTATTGCCTATGCATTTATCTTGACAGTCCAGTTTAATTTATAAAGCATAATGTGCTTGTAACTCAGCCTGAGAAATGTAGTTTAGCAAGCACTATTGACTTACTAAATCTCCCTTCTCCCTCTTATTGTAAATCTGATAAACCTAAAGAAGCATTCTGGGTACTAGAGAATCTAAATAGTAAAGTGGGGTTCTTCAAGATGATCTTGATAATACTTCACTTAAAACTGCAAGTTGAAGCAATAGTTTATTCTATTGTGAAGTGGTTTAATCTTTCCTTGATCATTTCTCAAAGATGTGGATGTGCTGTACAGTAAAATTGCCAGATTTGTGCTGAATTGCAGCTTTAGAAGCCATTATTCTGAAAAGGTTATCTAAACTGAATGGCTTTAAGATGACTTGTAAAGTCATTAGAAGACTTCTAGCCCTTTATGTGTTTGACCGTACAACCTGCTGTGATTCATTTGGGCTCTGAGATACAGCTTTAAATCTGTTTGCTCCCTGATTTGCAAAGGGAAGTGTGTGTTCTCCCATTCCTGACAAAGGCAGTGCAACATTTTACTTTAGCTTGCTGCTCATACACAGATCAGTTATGTAAATCCCATAACAATGATCTATTTGCCATATAAATAGTGCCAGGGAGATAGAAGGTTGAATCACAGGTTATAAGCTTAAACACAGACTTCTCACTTCCAATGCCTGAATCCTCTCACCCTGTGCTTTAACTGCTTGTCAATTCTAAGAGAAAATCTAACTTACAAGTTTCAAAGAAATGTGCCTCCATAAAAAAATATGTATTTTCTACATTTGGTGTATTACTTGTGGCAATTTAACACCTGTTTTAGCAATAGAATTACATTTTGTTATGCTTGGTTTTTGTTTCATGTTTTTAAAATATGCTTAGAAGTAGTTTAACATTGCTGCCTTCTCTTATTCTGCTTTGTGATACGGCAATAGCTAATGACAGATTTTTAAATGAGTGATTCTGGCAAATACTTTATTCAGCTTTTCTTATTGGATTTTATTATTTATACTTTGATAACTAATCAAAATTTTAAAATATATTTTCATTTGAGGTTCATTTTTGGTATTTTGCCCATTGGCTAACCAGTATGAGATAAAGTACTTTTTCTGGGGTCAAGGACAACTTTGCAGCTCTATTGTCTCATATAAATATGTTCTCACTCTGAGTATGCAAGAGATTAGGGAGACACCATGTGCATCTGTCTCTGCATCCTTAGCGTCATAATATTCTCTCAAGTGAGTGTCTTCTCTATTAAGATTTTCTCTTAATAACTTTCTTCTACCTGACTTTTATATTCAGTTCTTCCAGTCAGTTTTTCAATACCAAGCTTGATCTAGCAAGATGTTGCAGAGAGAATATTCCAGCACAAATGGGAGAGGATGCTCTCTGTTCCTGGACAGATGGCTCAGCAGTCCCCTGCACTAAATAACAGAGTCCCAAGCCTCTCCTTCCTCCAACTGTGCACCTTCCACTAGAACAAAGGACGAATTTATTTATTATCTGTATTTACAATGGCAATATCTTTTTCATGTTCAGGTAAAGCTTTTTTCATCATTGTGATCACAGAGAGAAACGGCCTCACTGTTGTGCACAGTTTTTTATTCAAACTGCGGACCACACAACTTTAAAGGGAAGAAGCAATTAAAGTACCTTGATTTTTCTGGTGTTATTTTTGGTTAGATTGATGTAAATTCTGAAAGAGTTGAAAGTTCTTAGATGTTTTATACATACTTAGACAAATGGCAGTGAGGATGAGGATGGGTCTTGTGCACTTGGCCACAAAAGCAAGCCAAGTTCTCATCTCTGCTATTGATTTCAAGTACATAGCAGCTAGCTAATTTTAAATATTTTTCTTTTAGGAGACCCTGGAAGTCCACAGCTTTCTTCCTGAATCTAGTAAACAGTAGTCTAATTCTCACATAAATCCTGTACTCTGAATAAGTAGGAGAAAAACCCCACAAGATATTCCACCCAAATTTATTGGGTGCCCATTACTTTTTAGAGGAATGGAGATGGAATTTTTGTGTTGACTATAATGAAAGGAATGCTTTGCAGTGTAGAAGGGACAGTTGCAGGTAATAAGAATACCATGTACAAAGCAGGACTTCTGTAAAAAGTGATAAACCCCGAGGTGGAGGTGTCTAAAACCTTGAACAAAAGTGGTTTGTCATCTCAGGATGGAAACAAATAGTTCTTATTTTCTTTCTTGAAGCCAGTCGGGCAGAAAAAGAAAGGTAATGAGGAAGTGATTATTCAATTAAAAGTTGTCTTGGAGGAAAAAAAATTCAGCACTTTGGAAAGGCTTGTAATTTCTGAATTCCAGATTCAATAAAATCTCAGACAACTTCATTATCAGTAAAATAAGGTTTAATTATTGCGAACAGAAAAACAATTTAAATTCAAATGCTGCAAAACATAGAATAGAACTCTGATCCAACGTAACCTGAAGCATTCAGGGAGATGGACACTTGCAAATGGTTAAATTGTGACTTGGATCACATCCCAGCCTTCAAGAATGGTTTGCATGTACATGTCCTCTCCTCTCCAGCTATCAATAAAAGATGAGCTTGAGAAGAAGTGGCTATGAAGAGTTTGATGTTAGGCCAGTTGCAGTTGATGTTGCCACCCTGTTCTAGCCCCTCAAAAGAACTCCCTTTCCAGCAGACCAGTTCCCTTTCCAGCAGAACAATTTCCTTCTATTTCCCCATCAGCCTCTGCAGGGGAAAGAAAAGAATAACTCTGAGGTATAAACATGATTTCATAGCTTAGCAGTTCATGTACACAGTGGGTGTCTAGTACTCTGTGCTGGCTCTTGGGGGTTCAAGTTCTGGCTGGGTGTTTGTACAAGGGTTGGTCCCTGGAGGCTCTCATCAGACCACACAACCTGGGCAGGCTTTTGGAACAATCAACTGATGCTCAGGGGATTTGCACATGGAGCAGAGATAAGATTGCCCAGAGTCAGCTCTCAATAAAGGAGTTCAGGTGCTTGGCTTTGTGTGGGCTAATTGAACAAGTGAACAGCTATTGCTTGTGGAGCCCGTGGAAGCTCAGGTACTGCTGCATGGCACTGCACCCTGCAGACACGCAACAAAAATCAGGGTGCTTCCAAAAGAGCTCAGTGGCCAGGCCAGCCAGAGCTGCTGAGTGCTGAGCACTTAGGGAAATGTGGTCATTTTATTTTAATGTGATTTATTGGACTTAGGATCAAGATATAAAATAAATCACTTTTATGTTTCCTTAGCAGTACAGCTGGAATCTACTCGTGCATGTTATCTGTGGCTGCTTTCTGACGTTTGTATGTTTATTATGCACAGCAATTAAACACCCCTTTTTCCTAGACAAATTAGAGCTGTGCGAGTTTGTGATTCTGCTGGCAGGCTTACAAATCTTGCTGTGCAGAGCTCACAGTGTTTTCTAATTTTTCTGTGTCATGAGGTATCTTGTATGACTAGGGTTGTTTCATTTTCATAGCAAAGCTATAATGATTTCATACTGATTAAGTGGAAATAATGCCAACTTCTGGAGCTTCTTTGCTTAGATTTCAGGCTGCTTTACTACAAATACCTCATCTTATGTAAGAGAGGATGAAGTGAGAGTGTTCCTTAAGCTCATACGCACACACGTATGAAAGTGTGCATATTGGCACAGGTTTTGAGCAGTATTTGCATGTGTACATGCAGGCTGGAGTACTCAGGTACTGGAGCTGCTAATGGTAATTAGTGATGTGATCTCCTGCACCACGAGCATGAACACCCCTTTCTGCTGCAGTGTCTGCTATGCGAGTTCTCAGCAGCGCTCCTGGCAGTGCCTGGAGCAGAGCAGGACAGGTCTGTGTGTTGTGCCCAGCAGGATCAAGGAGCAGCAATGTGTTTTGTTCCCCTGTGGATGAGGAGTCCCGGTGCTGTTGGCTCCCCACACACCCTGCAGGCTCTGGAAGGCCACCAGGTAGACAGCTGTTGGGCTTGCACACCAGACAGCCAGGCTGGCAGTACATCAGAGAGGAATTGGGCACATTTACAGGAGAAACCCATCAAAAATACATTGAAATCAACACATTCCTACCAAATGTTTTGATTTTTACATGTGGAGTGTTTTTCCATCAGAAAACCCACTGGAAGGTTTCCAGTCTTTTTTTTTTTTTCTATTTTTTTCCCCCTCAGTTAGATTCCCTAGCAGAACCAAAGTGAAAGTAATCATCATTTAGTGAGCGTTTTCTGTGATAAAGTGTGAGATGCCTCAGAGGGGAAATTCTGTGAGCTGCAGAACAATGATACTGTTTGGTATCTCTGATAATCCCCTTGCAAGGTTTCAGTATCTCTTAGTGGCCACTTTGCATGCTCAGTTCCAGAACTTTGCCCCCCTAACTGAAGAAACGTGCTCTGATAAAGTTGGATCTGCATCTCACATTGCATAGGTGACTTAGCAAGAAGAAATCCTACGTGTCACAGCAAGAAATTAGGTTCTCCAGCCCAAAGGATGGATTCAGCACACCACAAGATATTTTCAGACTTTAAATTTTTAAGTGTGATGTGTATGTTTATGGGGGTTTTCTTCATCTTGTAAGACTATAAGTGAGGAAGACTAGAATAAAAAAGCTGCCAATTTACTGCAAATATGTGAAAGTCAAGGGAAAAAAGACGTGATGAAAAGGGCACTTTCCAGAGTAAAAGTCTGAATGTATTTGTTTCTTTGCCCCCACTTCAAGTGGACTTGAATTAGAAAATTTTGCAGAAGGATGAGCATAAAGAGGAGGAGTTCTTGTAAGATGAACACAAACACAAAAGAACAGATGAAAAGGGGCAGGAACTGTACCACCACCACCAATTGCATCCAGGAACCAAGTTCATCTTAGTTTGAAATTCCAAGAGGCAAACTGGGTGTGAGGGGCTGTGGAAGCAGCTGTGCAAGGGCCAGGGCCCATGTGGGTAAAGGCTTGTGAGGAGCACCACTGTCTACAGAACCATCAGCAGGGTTTCTCCTTTCTCCTCTTTCCTGAATATAAAAGCCAGCAGCAGAGGGAGCAGAAAATCTTCCCCAGGCTCAGTGCTCTGGAGGAAAATACTATTTCCCCTCCTGTAATGCACCAGCTGAAAAGCTGTTTTTCTTCTCGAAGTTGTAATTATACATGCCAGTGTTACAGCACATCCCAGATCCTGACTGAAATGTTTTGGCACCAGGTAGTGTGACAGGATGTCAGTTTGGCAGGCTCTGTGCTCCTTCCAAACCAGAGCTGTGGGGCTGGGATGGGCACAGTGGGGCTGGAATGTGGCCACCCCACTGCTTAGCACCTGCTCTGTGGGGACAGGGGGGTGCTGGACAGGTCCTTCAGAGAAGTGGAGGCTCAGTACCTGCTCTGTGGGGACAGTGGGGACAGGGGGGTGCTGGACAGGTCCTTCAGAGAAGTGGGGGCTCAGCCACCCCACTGCTCAGCACCTGCTCAGTGGGGACAGGGGGGACAGGGGGGTGCTGGACAGGTCCTTCAGAGAAGTGGGGACTCAGCACCTGCTCTGTGTGCACTGTGGGGCCAGGTGGGTGTAGGATGTGTCCTTCAGAGATATGGGGGCTCAGCCACTCCTCTGCTCAGCACCCGCTCTGTGGGGACAGGGGGGATGTTGGACAGGTCCTTCAGAGATATGGTGGCCTGTTGGAGGGGACAGCACACACCAGAATGCCCAGGAACTGAATAACTCGAGGGGACCTGCTCCTGACAGGGAAATGAAAAGTCCAGAGCAGAGATCTCTGCCCTGCTCAGAGCAAAGAGCTTTCTCTCCTTCTGGAAGATCAGCCTTTGGTAGAAATTGGTTGAAGCAGGATGGTCCAGCCTTACAGTGGTGTCCCTGCTGCTTCCTTGCTCATGGGGAATTTCTGCTGCTCTTGCTGTGGCACCATTTTGCTGTCAAAATCACTCCAGGAAAGTACAAAGGAAAAGGGCAGGGATTGCTTGAAAACTTGCCTTCTCTTAGGGACTAGTGTTAGCCCTCCAAATTCCCTGTTATAGTCTGATTTCTAGGTAAATTTACAGTTTGGCATTAATATAAATTCCTAAAATTAAGTTATCTGTTTTTGTTGGACTTCTGTTTATGGAATTAAATGAAAATCCAGAATAAAATAATGTAGTGTGCCACAGAACTCCCAAATATAGTTCTAACTGAGGTGACTGTGATGTTTTAAAAAGTACTTGCTCACTTCAATATTTAAGGTTTGATCATGGTCCTGCATTCAGAACCACAATTTGGCTGTGGGGCAGAGGGGTTACAGTGCTGCTTTTCCAGAGAGGCAAACACTGTTATCACTTTTATTGGCATGGATTCCTTGAATCCCTGTGCCTCAAACCCTGCAACTGTCTAAATTGGAGATTTCCAGTTTGCAATTTCTGCAATCAGATGAGAGTGAGCTGCAGTAGATTTCAAATCCAATGAACAAATATTTTGATGTGAATTCAGCAAGTGTGAGGGTCATGTTTAATCCAGATTGTTTTTTCCTTTCACATTTTCCCAGTGTTGTTTTGAGGTTTGGCTTTTTGTTCAGAGATTTTTTTTTTTTTTTTGTCACAAAGGCAGTAGAAAGTGAGCATTTTTTCCCCCTTCTTGGAAGAAGTGTTTTCTTTCAAAAGAAACATTTAAGCTTTCAGCTAATTCCCAGGGATACAGGGGGATATTCTGCAATAAGCTTCCCTCCAAAAAGAGGTTGGCTGCTGCCCTAATATTAAGAGCGGCAGGATTCCTTGGCTGTGGGGAAAATGAGATGGTCCAGCTGATTGAGGTTGTGACTGAGCCAAGATGAGTCAATTTACCTCGATGTGCTGAGCAGCCAGCCAGGGGCCAGCAGCGACACGAGTGCCAGGGCTCCTGCTCTGTGCTCTGACAAAAAACAGCTGCAAGGGATGGGGACAGGGCTGGGGACAGAAGAGAGGGCTAAGGACAGAGCTTGGGACAGAGCTGGGACTGGGACAGAGCTGAGGGCAGAGCCAGGGCTGTAGACAGAGCTGGGGACAGGGTTGGGGATGGAGACAGAGCCAGCACTGGGGATGGGGCTAGGGGCAGAGATGGGGCTGGGGACAGAACTGGGGACAGAGCTGGGGAGAGGATTGGGGATGGGGACAGAGCCAGGGCTGGGGACAGGGCCAGGGACAGAGCTGAGCCTGGGGCTAGGGACAGGGCCAGGGACAGGGCTGGGACTGGGGCTAGGGACAGGGCCAGGGACAGGGCTGGGACTGGGGACAAAGCTGGGGACAGAGCTGGGACTGAGGACTGGGCTGGGGACAGAGCTGAGGACAGAGCTGCCACCGCCCCCCACCTGCGGCAGCGCTCGCTCTGGTTTGCCGTACCGGGCTGGAGCTGCTGCCCTTAGAGCTGCTCTGTTCCCAGCCCCGGCAGTGACAATTTGGAGGAGGCATTTGAAAGGCATCGATTTTCCCGGTGCCTTCTCAAATGTTTGTCAGGCAGGGCAGGAGCTGCCGCAGGTTTGCCGGGGAGATGACACAGCTGACACAGATGCAGGAGGCCTTTGGCACTGAGCAGCAGCAGTAAACTCTGCGAGCTCGTGCCAAACATTAATGGTTCCCTTACAAAAGGGGGTTTTTAACAGCCCTCTGGGGATGTTTTCTCTCTCGGTTGTATGGACTTGAGGCAGGCTGTACAATCATGGCTTTAACTCACGTTTGTGTCTCAGGGCGCACCCAGAACCATCTGCTGCCTGCAGTTCACAGTGCTATCATTCTCTGTAGGATTGCACCTCCTTTGGTTTGTTTTCTGAGCAGAACATGGGCATTTCAGAGCCCATGTTATCTCTTTGTACTCCCCTTGCAATCATTAACACGCATTTCTTCTGACTTTTTGTGCAACCTGAACTTTTTGCATCTTTTCTCTCATAAATTTAGCAGAAAAGAAATCCCACTTATCCCCTGTACATAGCTCTTGGCTAAAGAGCTTTTTTGCCCAACTACTATGGAAGAAAAATAACAAACGGGTGACTATAATTAGTCCTGAGCTAATTACAAAAAGTGGTACTTTTATTTTTACCTGTAGGACTCAACAACTGATTGCTTAACCAGAAAGCCATCAAATTTTGTTTAGGGTGAAAAATTACTTAACAGAAGTCTGGGATTATTTAAAAAAAAAAAAAGGCAAAAAGCTGTAATCTCACAGTTCTGCCTCACTTCCATGGGAATTATGATTTTTACCTTCCTTTAAAACACAATTCAGAATTACAGGTGGAAACCAATGAGTAAAGCATTGCAGTTTACTAAGCTGAAAAAGCTTGAAAATTAAGTTATAACTTGGTACTTTAAAAAAATTCAGATCTATATGACTAAACAGCACAGGGGTACTTTTTTCACCAGCTTAGATTTTCTTATCAATCTTTGCAAGCTAATGCTGACTTGCCCCTACTAGCTTTGCAAAGCCTGGCATTCCATTCAGCAAAATACTGAGCAAATATCTCTGTGACTTGGTGTATTCGTGGTCAGAAGGAGAAGACCTTTTCTTCCCAGCCCATCTGATGCTAAACCATTGTTCCTATTTTCAGATTTCTAGTCCATCAATCTAGCCCAGACATTGTTACCTCCTTCCCTAGTTTCAGACATTCAAATGTGTTCAGCTAAACTTTTGGCGAGTGAGATTTCCCCAATGCTCTGGCATCCTTCCCTCTAACTCTGCCTCCCAAGCAGGTCTTTGAGAGAGCAGCCTGAAAAGTCCATTGTTAAACTGATAACAGCATTCAGCTTTGCCTTTGGTGGGCTGCAAGGCCTGAAAGATGGTTCTCAGTGTGAGAGAGAAACTTTTGTGTGTCAGATCATTTTGGATCCATGCTCCTGCAATGGCTTTAGGATAGTATTTGTCTCTGCAGTGTCTAACTTTCTTCTGGAGTCAATAGATGCCAAGTTGAGCAGCAAGCTGCATTTGTCTCTACATTCTCATTAACGTGATGGATGTTACATAGGTGTATTTATGCAATTCTTCTTGATCTTGTTTTTGTAGTTGTCTGTAGAGTATGGTATCATTACTCTAGGCTTTCACATAGACACCTTTGCCAAGAAGATAAATACTGGCCTTAATCCTGAGCACAAACATCTTTTTCAGCTGCCACTGTGCTCCTTTTGCATACAGGGCTATTGAGCAGGTTTGCAGACCTGCCTATAAGGTCCAGGAAGGTAGCACATGAATCCCAGCTGACAGAGATCTTCCACAACAAAGGAAGGTTTGTATAGATTTAGGAATGGCCAAATCCTTTTCCACTTTTCTTTGGCATCATCTGTATCTTTACAAGTGCCTGCTGGTTTAAATTTTCACAGTCTAACATAAACAAGGCACAGGTGTCAAGAATTTTATTCCACTGCAAACAGTGAGTGAGATCAGGCATTCATTATTTACAAATGTGGAATATACTTGCGTCTTTTGGTACTTTCCTGCTAGTGGAGGAATAAATAGTCTTGGTAAAGAGAAAAGTGGCTCAGTTTAGAACCCTGCATTAACCTGTGCTCATGTTTGACAAGATTTACCATTCTCTCTCTTCATGATGGCAATAAAATCAATGCTTTGTAAAATTCCATAGCTGTACAATTGTTTTTCATCGGTGGGTCATCAGCAGGACAAAGGCTCATGCAATTTTTTCTTTCCATTGTTGAAGAGCTGCCCCATTATGCAGGAGAAATTGCTGGGTTTCAGTGATGAGTGGAAGAGCCTCTTCTGTGGGAGGGTAAAAGACTGACACCTCAACCCAGAGCAGAGGGGTGATGTTAGTCCTTCATGGGCCAGGTGAAAATCCATTTCCTTCTTTCCCTAGATTTTTAGGTTGTATTGCTCCAGTGGAAGCTGCTTTTGGCTACCTTTAGGCTTGAAATGTTGCCAAAAATCCCTTTTGCTACAATAATGTTAAATATTAAGAGACTCAAAGGGATTTGGAGAGCCGCTTCCTTATTTTGTTGCAAGCTTGTCAATCCAGTTTGGCTTTTTAAATTTTATTTGTTTTTCTAATCTGGAATGTTTCCCTCCATATAAAATTATAGTTTTTAAGGAGTTATTTTCTAATAATCTTGTTTCCAAATAAAAACATCAGTTATTAAAAATCAGTTCTGAAATTAAACAGATACTTGTCTGACATTATGCATGTGATTATGGCTGTGCACGTAAACATCACCACTGGGGCTGTATACTTAGACTGAGTCATACATAAATATTTACTACATGCATTTGTGCAACACACAGTAACTTCATAGCAAATTTGAGACATTCAAACAAAAACCATTAGATGGGTACAGAGACAACAAATCTTAGTGAAGAATAAAGGAGATGTTATTTGCTGTATATTTTTGAGTGGTTTAATCATGTGTGTATATTCTCTTATACTCTGAGAACTGACACTTTTTAATGAAAGTTCAGAATTGTGCTGTATCTAACTTTCAAGTGAAACCCAACTGTTGTGAAAATTGCCATAATGATGACAGATGACAAATGTGGGTATATCATGCATTCTATGTTGAGCATTTTTATTTAAATTTTGACACTAAAGGCAAGGGAATTAATAATTGGTTATTACTTTCATGCTTCACATTTTTAAATAGAAATGAAAAGATAAAAGGTCACTTCACTTCATAGCAGATTGGGAGAGGAGAAAGAGAGGAACAACCTCAGGTCCCCTGTAAAATCCAAAGGCAAAAAGTTGAGAGAAAACTCTAAAATTTGAACACATCTTGCCGTTTATCTGTAGGTGTAACAATGGCATGTGAGATTCCTATTGAACTCATATGAAAAGTGTGGAAGAGATGGTGAACAGAGCTTAGTTTTTTTAAAATCTAATTTGACTTTTTGCTGCCTGCACTGGCTGTGCCTGCCTGGCACAGCACAACACTGGGAAATGCCACTCGTGGTGTTCCCAGGCTGCTCCTGCAGCAAAACCCACCAAGGCTTTCTTGGCTGCTTCAGCACAGCAGGACTGCACCCTTGCTGAGGATCCTCTTGCCTCATGAAAGCTGCAAAGCTCCATTTTCATGCTGTTTCTGGCTCTAAAAGGTCCTTTTTGGTGCTTTTGTCTCTGCTGTGCTCCAGCATACCCAGCAGAAATGCCCCAAGTCCCCATGACTGCAGTGCTTGGAGAGAGAGGGCAGGGGAAGGAGAGATTTCGGTGCCCAGATTGCAGCCACCTTTCAACTAGCTGTCAGCATATCCAGGAATCTACAGCCATCTATGGAGTGTTAACATTCATTGATCAGCATGTCATACTGAAATACAAATACCAGAAAAACAGCATTTCTGGGATTTGGGAAAGGATCCATTAAGCTTGGAATAGTGTACAGTTGAGAAAATAACCTGGTATCAATTTGGGCTTTTCATAAATGTCCCTGTGTGACAAAGTAAAGATGAATATGATTTCCTTCAAGTCGGGGCTATGCAGACATGAAACACTTGTGCTGCTTCCCTTACTGGAGCCTCGGTGAGCAGATGGTGCAGGCCTGCCAGTGGGTACTACCCATCCCAGGTGATATTTCAGCAAGAAAGATCTGTTAGTCAAGAACATTCTTTTTCCAGTCTGTGGGGAAGAAATTTATAGAGCAGTGTGTTATGGGACTGCTGATTTCTGAAACAGAAGATGGCCTTTTTATTTATTCGTTTGGGATTCTGCTTTTATAGCTTTGCTCTCCGCCTCGTCTTGGCACCTTTCAGTGGAGCTGAGGCTCTGGAACAGATACACTTTCTGAATAAGACTGTCTGGTTAGGGTTTTTTTTTTTTTTTTTTTTGTATTTTTATTTTTAATACTTATGATGGCACTGAGATTTTTCTTCTCAGAAAAACACACGTATTTCTTTCTGCTGATTTATTTCTGACTGCTGCTGTCATAAAGATTCTCCCAGGACATTTGTTGTTCACTCAGTAATTTAAACTTTGTGAATTTCTTTAAACTTTGTTTAAGTTAAATCCCAGTGTATTTTCTTCTGAATAATTTTTTGCACTCAATCCCCGAAAAGCATTTTGGGTTTTATTTATTTATTTACTGCTATCTGTTTAGTTCCACTGACAGTTTCCCAGCTCTTGCTAACAGCCCCCTGGTCAAGTGTCCTTGGAGAAAAGCACACAAAATATTCTGCACTAGAATATTTTTGAATCTGGAAGCACACTGATAGATTGGAAAATTTAGCATTCTAGGGAATGACTCCTGCAGAAGTTATTTGAACATGCTCTGTTCTCAGTACCATTTTCCAAGTCCTTGATGCTGCAGTCTCCATTTAGTGCACCTACACTGGTGGGAAATACTGTGGGAATGCTCCATTAGTATTTTGGTCACGTAAGCGAGAAACAATTTTGCAAGCAGGAGGAAGACTTCCATGGAGAAAGAGCTCCTCTGATATATAACTTACTTGAAACACAGCAGTCAGAACAGCTCCATTCCTCCTGCTGTAGAAAAATTCTGCATGTGTTTGACCCTGAGTCTGCTTTGGTGCAGGTGTGCCAAGAATGAACTTGAAAGGGAGTCTTCATATTGTTATCAGAAAATGCTATTAATAATCAAATTTGGCCACTAAATTATGTTCCAATTGCTAAAGTCTTGCAGCCAGTATGGCACAGCCAGATGTGTGTTGAACATAAGTGGAGAGACCCCGGTCAACTTTGCTCATTTGGAACTTGGTCTCTTGTTTTTTCCCCCTGGACTACCCCATTCAGGGAGGCAGAGGCAGATCCCCTCTGTGCTCCCAGCTCTCCCAGTCAGCATGGACCACTGGGCTGTGGGGGTGTGGGACTGCAGGGACACATTGCTTCTGTCATGAGAAAAGGAATTCCATCCTTCTGGGCCTTACCTGGGTTTAGTTTATGCTAAACCTTACACTGGGTAGTATCTTTGATAAGCCACTAGAGTGAATGAAATGAAAAAAATCATCCTATAGGAATCAGTAAAGTTTATGAAACCCACTTGCCCTCACATCCTCATAATTCTTTTATGCAGGTAACCCAAGGTCTTCTTTCTGGGTTGTGGAAATAATGTTTCCTCAAAGCTTGGCAGAGCTAGGGAAAGTAATGAAGAAACTCAAAGGCAGGGCAGGTGGTCACAGGAAACAGAAACCACAGTGGTGGTTTCACACTCAGCTTTCCTAGCATGGATGCAGTGCAGAGCACATGAGCAACAGCTGTGCAGACCTTAGAGAGTACAGGATTGTGTTGATGAGAAGAGGCAGATATGATAATGGAGATGAGACATGTCTTTTTGAATGGGAACATTTTGAGCTTTGCTTTTGAGTTTCTTTTCTTTCCTGTGTGTACAGGAAAACAAGGGTGTTAGGTATTAGATCTTTTAGGAAATAATGAGTGGTGCTGTGATAAGGTTTGGGTATCTTACCTCCTGAAAATGCTGACTTTGTAAATAACATGGTAGAGATGGTTTCAGTCGTATCAGGAGAGATCACAAAATCTCTAGTTAAAGTAATTTTCAGAAACTCTAGCACTCGGTATATAATTACATAGTCTTAAGTAGAAATTACTATAAATGTATGTTAATATTAAATTATACGTCATATTTTTCTTTTTCTTTTTTTTTTTTTAATATTAAATACACTCACAAGTTGAAAAGCTACCCAGCACTGCTTGAGTTATCTTTTGGTTTTGTGGTCACAAGTGAAATACCTGGCTCCTTCCCAAGCTTGTGAACTGAGATGTGCAGGTCACTGTCCCTGTGACTGGCAAAGAGCTTTCATCATACAGATATACAATGAAGTTGGTGGAGGGTATAATATTTAGAATAGCCCTGAAACACATGATCATAAGTGAGAACACGGGTGTCTCCAGAGCTCATGGCTGGGATAGGAAGCTGCAGTGACTCCTCCGAGCTGCAGAGGTGCCGCCGTTTAGAAAGCAGAAGGTGGCTGGAGTTGGTATCTCCAGAAATAGAATTGTCAAAGCCTAAAGGTACCAGAAAGGTGTGTTTGACATAAACTGAGATCACTATCTGACCCTTCCCATCAATAAAAGGCACAAAACCACACTCTATAACCGCATTTTTCACAAGTCTTCTTTGCTGTGCCATCTGTGCTGCCAACTGTTCTACTGTATATCGTCTGCCTGAAGAAGCACTAAGCAGGTGTGGCACATGTTTGGCTCATTCCTGCTTTGCATGTGTAATGTAATTATGTTTGACAGACTTGGTTTGATTGAGAGAAAACTATGAATTGGATTAAATGTTTTTTGTTTAGACTTTATTAGCTAAAGATGCCATTGCATAATTAATTTGTGAATAAGCAGCAATCTTGCAAATGAGGCAGTGAATCAAAAGCACAGGCAGACATTATAGCCTCTTCTCAGGATGAGTTTACACATTTCTTATTTGTAGTATTCATTAAAAATACATAAAGGAAGGTTAACAAAACATTGCAACAAAGAACCACAAGCAAACTAGTTAGCCACAGAAGCCTTCATAAATGCATAAGTCAAAAAACTGAAAGCAAGCCAAGTCAAAAACATGAGCCTGAGCTAGACAGTAAATGCTTTAACAATATTTGATTTCTATTCCCAGGCTACTTTCTGTCCAGTGCTTTTGGAGTAAGGATATCTGTAAAATCATTTGCTTTTAGCCTCAGTGTACAAAAATTAAGAATATTTTCTTAATTGTAGAGAAGTCTTTAGCGTGAACCTCTGAAATTCTACCTAGAGAAGATGCTACTCTTTACATTTTGCTCTTTGAGAATGAAAAGTGGCTGTTCTAATTTCTGTGCCTCTAAATATTTACGTCCGTTTCCACTTTGTGTTTAGGTCATACAAACCACACACTATTCAGGGCAGAAGTGAAAGCCTGTAGGATGCAGTGGTGTGGTTTAGAACACACTTTGCCAGTTATTTCTCTCTGGAAGCCCTGCCTACACCGTGTCTCAAACAAGGCTGGGGCACAGCCTGAGCTTGGCCGTTCTTGCCCATGGCCAGGGGCTGTGGTGGGGGGCTCTGGTGACACTGCTCAGGGACAGGATGGGCTCTTGATGCCAGAACCCTAGTACCTGGTTGGATTATTTGTGATAAATCTATGTTTCTCATCAATTTCCCTACCTGCTTTCTCTTCAGCCAGTGCTCACTTTGAGCATTGACTCCTTGTCCTGTCCACTCTCTGTCCCAGAATTTTTTCCCTCTCAGCACTGTCACACATGCTTCATACCTTCCCTTTGGACACAATGCACTGGTTCATCTCAATTCACCAGAAATCAATATGTTAGCTCAGATATGCAAGGACATTTCCACTCCAGAGCACCAATACTTTAGGCTTTACTTGAGCCACATAGGTTGAAGTGAAGGTGTCCTAAGGTGCTCCTTAAAATAGGGAAGATGAATTTTGAGCTTCCTTCTGTTAATATTTTTCTTTTCCTTTCTGTTTCTCAGTTGTAGGAGTAAACTTAGTAAAGGCAATTTTCATGTATTTATTTATTGTATTGTAATAGTATAAATATTGATTAATAGCTATTGGTAATGTTAAGGTACTTGATCTTAACAGCAATCTGCAAATGCCCCTGTAAGTCAAATATAAAAACTGGTCTTCTGAAAAGGTGGTTTAGGAAGCAGATTAATTAATTTACCAATAATAACACACCAGCCTTAAAATTATGTATATTATTTGTTTACATTATTTTTGTTGAACTTATTCCTTTATGGCAGCACGTGAGAGTAAATTCACCAATGTCCCACATGCTGGGTGAGAGGGCAAGAAGATTTTTCCAGAACAATCATGTTCAAATACATCTTCTGGAGTAAAGGTGTGAAGGAAGTAGGTTGGAGATTTTTTGATAGATTTAGCTCTCTCAGTTCTTCCTGCTGTCTCCTTTTCAGTTCTGTGTGAAGCATTGTGCTGCTCCTGCTTCCCAGCAGTGTCGTGTTTCTTCTCTCAGGAGTAGCAACTGCGATCTGGCAGTACAGAAGATCGATGCAGGGTTGTTTAGGAAAAATTTTCCTTTTTTCAAATGAAGTTACTTCCTATCCTTTGCCAAGGGTTTATGGAGTTTGTAAGAGAGCTGATTTTTATTCTAATTCTTTGGCCCCTGCTCAAACCCTGCCTTCAGTCCAGCTCTCTGATTATTTTCTTCCTATGCAGCACTTTGAGACTTGAACATTCATGCAGATGTATTACTTTTGCTACTCTGGATAATGGGTTTTTCTTCATTATGTCTCCTTTGTATTTTTCCATTTATTTCCATCCATCTTGGATCTTTCAGAGAAGATGCTCAGAACATTAACTATTATGACTAGTCTGTTGATTTTTCCCAATAATTTAATCTTCTTTCAGGAGCTCCACAATTCTTAAACAGTTTTCTTTCCTTTGTGATTTTTTTTTATTGCAGAATTCCTCTCTTTGTTGTTTGAGTTTCAACTGAGTCCATTGCTTTTCAAATCCCTCCAGCCTTCCCTCAATTTTATTTACCTTGGTCTCAAAGGAAACTGTGGAAGCTTGAAGGTTATAGATTTTTAAATGAAGAGATTGAAGATGTTCTATTACTGAGATGTCTTGCAAAGTGTTGGAAGGTGGAGAGGCTGCTCTGGTGTGGGAGATGACGTTGTGTCTGCAGGGTGAGGTCACTTGGGATTTAATTCTATTCCTGTGCTTGCCCTAAGCACCTTCTGGCAGATTTTTTGGGTTGTCTGTGTCAAACAGTGCTGTGCCACTTGAGGAGACTGTTATCACAGGGTTTCAGATAGCAGCGGGCTTTGAGGCTGGCATGTGCTAACAAACCCACAAATGAGCTGTGGTGTCTGTGCTGCACAAAGCCACCGTGTGTCTGTGTCAGGATGGCTCTGCTGTGTCTGGGCCCTAATGAGACACTGGGCAAACAGGCCCCTCACCTCCTCAGCTGGCCCAGAAACAAGGTGGGAGGAGGTGAAGAATCACCAAATAAAAGCTGGGAGCACAAGGAGAGGAAAATGCCTTTGATAATAACAGGAGTTTATCCTCCTGTTCATCCAGTTGAAAAAAGTGTGCTGGAATCACAGTCCATTCATTTAACAAGCTGTTATTTTCTGCCCTTTGCTTCTTTCTCTTAGGCTCTGAGCTTGAATCAGGATCCTCTGAGTTGCAAATAACCCAGTGATTTTCCCTGTCTCTTACCTTAGTTTTGCATCTTTCTTTCGTTAATGAAAAGTCACTATTCCAATGGAACCGTAAAGCCTCTGGCCTTTAGCCATCAGATCTGGCAGTTCAGTAAATCATAAATGCCCAGCCTCCATCTGAACAGCACCATTTCTGCCACGTTCTTGGGGATTTAATCCCCACTGGAGATTGTATGCTGTCGTTAGTAATGGATTTTCTAATAGTATTAGTAGGGGCTGGGAGAGATGTGAAATGTTTTGTGGTGAGGCCGGGCCACACTGAAAGGCATTAAACCTTTTCCAAAACATTGTCATTTGACTGATGGGCAAACTTTTAGGCTGGACTTCACATTATTCAGCTTTCATTGTATTTTCTGAGGAAGACCATTAATATTTCCAACCCTGATGTGCAGAGTACATTCTCCTTCAGAAGGGCAGGTTTTGTGACTCATGAACCTCTCCCTCACCAGTGGTTGGCTCTGACAGGTGAATGAGGGGTTTCCATCAGAGAACCTGAGCAAAACTCCCAAGCAGTAAGGCTTCTAGAGAATTCTGGACTTTGTAGCAACTATTACAGTATGGGACTACTTATATTTAACATAAATACATCAGTGATGCACAGGAATGAGACTGCATGTTTAAAGAGCAGTTTAGGGAGGTGTTCTTTGTTTGAAAGCACTGGCTGTTCTCTGGAAGGAGAGAAAAAACACATTAGAAATGATCCTGGTTGCTTTACTATTGATACAAAAATCTTCCTAGATGACAACCTCTTAATTTTCATTTTAACTTTTATTTTCATTCAATGCCTTATCCATGTTGGAGCTTCAAAATAATGTGTTTTAAATTCCCTAAGAAATTATGAATCTACAGCACAACCCTCTTGTAATGAATGGGTTTTTTTACATGGTTCTCATCTCTTTAATGTTCTTTAAATGATTTTATCTACTTCTATTCCCAATCAAATTTTTTGGATCGAAGTAGAATTGATTACTTCTGAAAGGAAAATAATTATTCACCTGTGTGTTTTACAGTAGGTGATGTCTTCTAAGGTTCTTTGTTTCCGCAAATTTTGTCACTTAAGATTTTAAGGAGAGTCTCTTCCATCTGGCACAGTTTGCAAATAGCCCCACTGAGTTCAGCATGCAGCATTTTCCTCGTGTATAACATTATCAAGCTTTAGACCATGCTGATGTATTTAAAGTATTAAATACAACACCTGTGGCTTTTATTACATGTGGTAAAAAAAACCAAAAACAAACCCACACCAAAAAATGAGAAAAACAAACCAGTTATGAACATTAAATATCTAGTTTATTAACTGACAAGAGTAACACTGAAAGCCTCCTGAAGCTGTTAAAGTTATAGAAGATGAGAATATTTTTATTTTCAAGTAACTTATTCAACATGTGCTTGTAATGCTGTAGGCTGGAATTTTCAAAGCACCACAGAGAAGTCAGACATCAGACTCTCATTTCATTTCAGTAGGGTGATCTAAAGTTTGAGAATATCTCTGGAAAATGGAGATTCACTAGGTCTAGAGGGAATCATTCTGGCAGTGTCTGAACATCCTTTTAACAGGGAAGAACCAGAGTACTTGCAATTTGGAAATTCCTCTTACAGTACTGGCTGCTAGATTCCTGCACCTCTTCTGGAGACTGGCAGCAGGGCACTGACTTCATCTTTTATTTCCCCCATATCTTATCACTGTTGTATTCCAGAGGAGGTGACCCACAACAGCAGTCAGGGGCCAGGTTACTTTGGTTATTTGTGTTGCTTGGACTGAGATGCTGTGTGGTATTTTCTGAGGAATTAGTGGGTGAAGAGAAGAGGAGAATGGGGAGCATTTTTGTTCTGCAAAATGTATACATATGAGAGACAGAGAAAAGTTTTCTGGGAACAGATTGTATTTTCTTCCCTGCTTATGTTAGGACTTCCTGTCTGGGTGTAGTTCTCTGTCTCTTCTCTCATTAACAGTGAGTTATCAGAGGCTTCAGGTGGGGCTGAAGAAGACCAGTGGTGCATTTTCTCCATAGAGAAAAGGGTTATGCTGTGCTCTGAGCAAACACTACTGGCTTTTTTAGACACAAAATCAGTATTTTGGAGTAATAAGAAATTTCTATTTGATGTGCAACAGTTGGGGTTTTTCCCTCAAAGTGTGCTTTTGCTGTTGGTCATACTATCCATCCCACTGAAACTATGACTATAGTGTTCAGTTATGATCTCCTGGGGCATTAAAACCTACAGGAATTTTCCAGACATTTAAAGTGCACTTCCTCATTTAAAAAACCCACCAAAACTTATCTGTGCATCTGTTTCAAACAAGTTTTCTACCTAATAAAATGTGTGTAAAAAGTAGAATAACCAGTTTTGCCCAACAGTTTGTTACTTTGCTTTGTGAAGCCAACCTTGTCCCATTCTACCACACAACATAAAAACAATAGGTCAGATGCTTTTCCTGGGTAGGCTGGACATTATATGTTCCATGGAGATTTTTTTTTTTTCTGGTGGCTGAATGAAAGCCAGGATGTTATTGTATCACTTCATTTCATATCAAGTTACATTGTCACATAATGATATAATTGCAGAACGCAAGCAGATGCAAATGTTATAGTGCAATAAAATGTCACAACTGAGAACACAGTTTGTAATTTCATTTAAAAGTTTGTGTTTGAAACTTTGTAACATAGTTGGAATATGAGTTTCAGGATGTCTACACTTGTCTTCAATCAATGTGGGGGTTTTATACATTTCAGAATTAAGAAAATAATTTTAGGTGTCAGTACCCCAAGTGTCAGAAATACTGCTGAGTCTGTACTCCAAGAGTTGGAGTGTGTTCCTCAGTGAGGACTGGTTTGGGCTGGGGGAATTTCCCAACGGGAATGAGAGAAGATGTCATTGAGTAACTTTCAAAATGCACTTTGCGTCCAGCAAATCACTGCACCATAAACTGCATTTTCATCAGTCAAATTGACCATTATTGGAAAAGAAAAATGTGGTGCATTATGAAAAATTAATTTATGTGAAATGCAAAGCTATAAAGAGAATTTATACTTTTTTTTTCTTGCAAGTCTATAGAAAGAAAACTGCAATAACAAATTTTCTTTTAAAAAAGAAGCCCCCAAATTCCTTTTCACAGTTTTTAAGTGTTAAGACTTAAACTAATATTTTCTTTCAATTGTTCTTCTGAATGGTTCCTTTTAATTGATGTGACTGCAAGAGAAAAACCTTTGAATTTAGAGATATTTTAAAGGATATGATCTCTTTAAATTTGTCTCTCACCATCCTGTCTGCATTCATTACAGGCAAATCAATGAAAATTGATAAACCCATGATGGAAAAAAGGAATGTATTTGTATTCATTACAGGGGATCGGAGATAATAATAAAATGAAATGTTGTTATAGTGAGATATAAACCCAACCTAAGGAATTGTTCAATATGTGAATAGCAAGATACATTTCATTACTGTGATATGGAGCAGCTTGATAGCGGAAGCCAATAATTTAAAAAGTCTTGAGCACAGGGTTATGCTGACTATCCAGTTCAATACGTTAATTGACAATAAATCCTGCTTGCCTATAAAAAGCACTTGACTAGTCATTTTCAAGATGGTCATGATTTTTTATGATGCAGAACTTTTAATTTACAGGGATGATAAAAATAGATTTACTTTCAGCCACTTGTATTTGATTTAATTACCTAATCAACTATAAATCATCTACTATTGAAAAAGTAATTTAACAGAGATGATATTTTGTCGTCATTTTTTTCTTAAGTAGGAGAGAGTCTTTTGTAAAGCAAGGTGAAATAGGCTTTAGAGGAATTAAAAAATTTTGTCCTTTTGGGAGAAGGGTAAGAAGTTCAGAGTCAAGAAGTTTTTGATTTAATGAGTTTTGGAAAGGCTTGTTTGTGGTTGCCTAATGTCCTGTTAAGAAAGCAGAGAGTAAAAAGCTCTCTCACAAAACCTGACAGATTATATGAAGGAATCTAAACAACTAAAGAACATGGGCATTAAGAAAAGCCCACAGTGATACTTTGAAGGGAGAAGCGTGAGGTTTCAGAGAGAAAAGGTAACTATTTGGCTTTCCATATGCAGACACTTTTACTAAAGAGGCTAACCGTATCCTGGGGTTGAGAATATTTCATCCAAATATTTCATATTTACTTCTAAAGTTTATCATAAAAAATACTGTGAATGCCATAAATGCCATTAATGAGAAAGTGGCTATGACATCCCCAAAAACATGTTTACATAATGCTGATAGTGCTTGAGATGAAGAGCTGTCCAGATAAAAAGTTTTTGAAGTATATTCAGAGATGAATTTTTGGTCAAATGAATAACAGGTGTCACCCAGGGACTCGGAGATTACAAAGTAAGAATTTATTGTAAAAAATTTGCTGTTTTGTGTTCTTGTTTGAGGTTATTTTAAAAACAGATAAGTGCCCAAATTCCCACAAACATATCTCCAAAATGTGTAAAGGGTGGTGGGAGAAAAATGAAATGCACATAGAATGAGGAAAAAATAATGTGATAGTGCGGGATCATAAAAATAATAAAAGCTAAGATGGTAGAGGAAGTAAAGATAGGAGCTTTCATGCCATTAACATTATGGATGAAGAAAAATCAATGCTAGAAAATATCTCCTGGAGAATTCGGGTCACTTTATGAGATGGGAATAAAGCCAGTTTCTACAATAAGGGTAAAAGAATAATGTGCAGTAATGAAAACCAAGCTGGAAAGTGGAGATTTGAGACTGAATTACCCTGATAGCTAGGAGGCTTTATTAAATTTAAGAAAATAAACAGAAAGAAAAGTATGTATGTTAATAAAAATGTGTATTTTTGTTATGGGTAACAGATTTTAAACAAACTGAAGAAAAGGATACATTATAAATACCATAGCTCTTTCCAAGGAGAGCATAAGAACATTGCATTTTAATTTTCACAAAGTTTTATTCTGGGAAGTCCACAGTCTAATTCACAACCAATATGAAATTAAATCTGCCTTCACAAAATTGCTCAGTATTACTGTAGGTAAATGAAAATTGCCATATTGAGTTAGACTGGAATTCTTTTATCAGACCAGGCTGAGATGAGATGCTTGGAAGGCAGTATAAGGAACCCTGAATAGGATAATTAGCATATGGCTTGCCTACAAAAAATGTTGTTCTTTCCTACTCAGAGAGAGGTTGGGTTACAGAGATGTGAAGATTATGTTCTCTCCCGCTGTTCAGGACTTCTTTTTAACCCCCCATTTTACTCAACTGAGTGTTAGAATTCACGGGATTTTAGAACATTGATTTAGTACATCTACTTCTCTATTCAGGCAGAGATGAGCTTGTGAATTACCAGGCTTGTTCCAGCTCCCATCCACCTATTTTTGGTTTGGGTCTGGATGTTAACCTTCCGAGAGCAGGCTGATGACTTGATGGTATGTGTGTGTGAGTTGATTGTGTGGCCTTGCTCAGTGTAAGCAATTCTAGGAGAAGCTGTGCTGATGTCCTGCCTGGTGTCTGCTGCTCGGAAATGGACACAGCCCCAGCCTGGCAGGAGGTGATGGCCCAAATTGCAGTCACAGGAGACATTCCAATGTTTCCATATAGAACACAGGTGGAGACAGTGCCTTAAGTGGCCAGGATAGGTATGGGAGGTGTGACTAATCTGGATATGTCAGAAATGGCCTTGTATCTACAGTTATCTACAGTGGCATTTTCTTGTGCTGGAAACCTGCCTACATCCATGGAAGTGCTCCAGGCCAGGCTGGACAGAGCTCAGAATAACCTAGGCCAGCAGAATAACCTTCCACCAGTGGAAGGTGTCCCTGTCCATGGCAAGGGGGTGGAATGGGATGATCTTAGTGTCCCTTCCAACCCAAACCATTCTGGAATTCCATAATTCCATGACATAGAATCTTTGGGCAAGATGATACTAACAGGAAACTCAAAAGACTTTTTTCTGTTGTAGTTGTGTCTAGTTAGTACACATGTAGTTCTTTTACTCCTGTGTGTGCTTAAAAAATATTCTACTATTGGAGATATTAGTTTGCTCCAGGAATGTTTAACTTTATGCACTGGCCATGTGTGAAGTCCATTTGATAAACAAACAGACCAACCATTAAGTTTCTGAGTATTGGGGATAAAAAATAATTGAGTCTCCAAAATTGTTCTTTTCAGTGGCAGATGAATGCTCCTTTGGCCTAGAAAGTCACCTGGATAACAGAAGCCTAAACATAATGTTGTGACTCTAGTAAGTCCTGCCAGATTTTTGGTGTGAAATTTAAATGCAGCAAGCAGCGCCTGAATAATCATGATGAGCAGTCCGCATGATGTGAGCACCCTTTGAAATACTGAAGAGTTCTTTATTCCCCGATTTGGTTGGCTTTCATGACAAGATTTTGGTAGTGGGGTAGCTCCAGGGGTGCCTTCAGTGAGAAGCTGCCAGGAGCTCCCCCCGTCCCACAGAGCCAGTGGCCCCAGGATGGACCTGCCACTGGCCACGGCTGAGCCCAGCACTGAAGGTGGTAATGCCACTGGGATAAGAGATTTAAGAAGAGGCACAGAAAACCCCAGAGCTGAAGAGAGAAAGTTCAGAGCAGAAGGAGGAGGAGGATGTGCAGCTCGTGGTGAAACCTCTGGTGCAGCCAGGGTCAAGCCACCACCCTCAAGGAGACACTGGGCTTGTACAAACACAAGTGATGCTTCTAAGTGTCTCCAAAGGTGACAGGGTCTACTCTAGAATTCACTGGCAGAAAGGAAGGGACAATGTGGCCTCTTTTGATGGTTCAGATTGTCACCTGTGCTCATTTGCCTGGTTTATCCCTTACTTCCTGGGAGCTCTTGACAAAAACCCGAGAACAGCCGAAGAGTTTATCTTGCACAAATCATCCTTAATGCATAACAACTTTTGTATTAATTAGGATACAATCTCTGAAAGGTAAAGGCTACAGAGATGCAGTGCACTGAAGGGAGCAGGAATGGGGCTGCCATGGGAGGAGAGCAGAAGTTTTTGGTGTTCACACTACTCTGAGCGAGAGAGAGTTTGATGCTCTCACAGGCACATTTTAACCAACCACCTTTAGAATTCATGTCCATGAATGTTTCTGAAATCTTTGCTAATTTTCCCTTTCCCTGACCCTGGAGCAGCTGCTCCCTGTCCAGGACCAGGGACATGGCCAGAGCCTGGGAGGAGCAGCTACAGAGTTCCCATGGCAACAAGAACTCCATGAACACTCTCAGAAGTTCCTTCCCTTTCAATATTTATTTTGCATTTCTCTACTTTATCAGGCTAAATGTTTTAAAGACAAAACACTGATTAAATTAATCCTGCTTAAACGACTTTGGAAAGGAAGAATAGTAGAAAACAGCAGAAGAGAGAACATGGCCTCTGTAATAACTTTGGTGATTGGTTGTTTTGGTGTATCCAGAGGGAAACTTGCTTGAATTTATATTTTTTGTGTAAAATTTGGCTTTAAAATAGTCCCTTTCTCCCCAAATGTGCTTTGATAAATGCCATTGAAGTGAGTTTCATAGTCTATAAAACTGATGTTGGTGGGGCAAAATGGTGTAATGTATAAGAGCATATCTGAGTTCTCAATTTTTGAGATATTGCCACTAAAATTTCAATTTTTTTCCAATGTTCAAGGATCACTACTCAAAGTTACACCAGAGCTATGAGTCATTTACGTTTAGCCTAATTTCTAACTTTTCCCCATCACAATCTTAACACAGGTATCCCTGTCACATACCATCGGCAGAATTACTACAGAGGGGCTTGATTTTCCTTGAATAAGTGTAGGTCACAACATTTTCATCTTTTTAACTGTCTCTTTCCAGGTATTTGGTCCTCAAAAGGCATTTTGCTCCCAGATAAGGGCTGTGAATGACGCTGTGCTGCAGCTGCTGCCACAGAGTCAGGACAGAATTTTGCTATGAGTTCTTCTGAGAAGGACTGAGTCTGTTCCAAATACCTGATTTTAGACTGAACTAGGTGTGAAATAAGATGAAATTACTGGGATTTGATCTAACACAATAAATAACAGAGCTGTGCCTGTTTTTTTTTTTTTTTTTTTTAACAGAGAAGAAACTGTCAGAATTATTTAGGAGCGGTGGGTACTACCAGCAGGGTAGAAAGGTCCTGTTCGTTTTTATAAAAAGACAGTGTCTGCCTTTAAATAAGCTCAGTCCTTCCTAAAGGCACTAAAGTAAAGGTTATAACTTCTTTCTGTTATTACTGCAACTCCAAGAATAAATTGGGAATTGACCCAGACAGCAATTCCTTTTGTTTTAACCTTTTAGACCCTAAAAGGGTGTATCTTTTTCCTTCACTCCATGTTTGCCAAAAGTAGTGATTTATTATTTTTCACATAACGATCAGGATTGTTCTCTGAACAATCATTTAGGTTTCTTAGATTCCCTAATTCCCTCTCCCAGAGCAGGTCTGTGTGTCACATCTGTAGTGCTCCTAATGAGTTGCTAATGAGGTTTGCAAATGAGGAGGCACAGGCAATGAGGTGGTGGGATAGGAGGCTAGTGAGCAAGGATTTGGCATTTTTAAGGGTTCAGTGATGGTCTCACTCCCTGCCTTTCTCCCAGTGCAGCTCCAGCATCCAGAGCTTTGAGGGAATGAGGAACATTCCTGTCTCTGAGTGCTGAATTCCACCAGCGCTGCTCTGGGGATCCTACCTAGGACAGGAGTCCTGCAGATTACACTCCAGAGTTCTGCAGCTGAAAAGAGAAAACAAAATCCTCACCCAGGAGTATGAGAATGCCTGATTTAACAAAATTAGTCTCACATTCAGAATTGATGAGGATCACATTTTGAATTGGGAACAGATGGAGAAGTGCTGAGTCTTGCCTTAGTGTCTATAATGCTTCTTATGCAAGAATGTGTTTTTATTTCTTATCATAGTTCACTTGAGTCTTATCATTCTGGTAAGATCCCTCATAAACAAAACAAGGCAATTCTAGAGTTTACAGTGTCTACTGATAGCCTCCTCTGGAAAACAGCAAGTCTGACTCTGTTCAGATGAAATATGAGCTAATTAAGATGAAAGTATTTCATGCTTTTCATTACTTATTTTGGTTAGTCAGAGTAATTTAACCCACTAAATCTGAGTTATCTTTTACTCTAAAATCGTGAAAGGTAGTGCAGAGAGTATGTTAGCTGGTGAATTCCACACTTCTCAAGAAAAGAGCAAACCTGAAGGGCTTAAAGAGTAAGGAGCTGGTGCAGTTGTGCTAATTACCTGGTTTGTATTGCCATTGTGGATCAAATTAACCTTTTGCTGTGTGTCTCCTGTGTAAAACGTGGAAGCTACATTACTGTGGGAACAGTGTATGGTCTGTAGTCATTACAGAACATGGCCATGGACCATTCTTCAACATTTCTGCAAGTTAAGAAATAATTTTAATATGCTTTTCCTTACTGCTTAAGCTGCTTACTTACCAAGTTCAATCTTCTTTCTAAAAGAGAATCTTTATTTGTGAAAGTATTTATATAAAGAATATTGGCATTATTTTATAGTGATTTTCTAAAGAACTAGACAAGTCTATTTGAAGCTTTTCTTTGGTATTAACTAGGTATTTTATCATAAGTGAGCAAGGCATTTCTGGTTCACTAGTCTTTTTTGCTTTCCTGAATGCACTTCAACCTCATTCATAGTTCAAGTCTATATAATCCTTGTGCCTTTCATACTCTTAAATCCTTCACAGTGTTTTCTGTATGTCTGACTCTGCTAATATCCACAGGACTCGGGTCTTAAAGCGCTCTCCCGAGTTTGTATAATTCTGCTCTGAGGGTGAAATACACATTTTCACCAATCTCTTCACTGTTCATAAGCAAAGGCAATGTTTTCGTTAGTGCCAAGGCCCCCTTGACCTCAATTTTACCCTCTGAAAGCCCAAATCCATTCCTTCCAATGAAAGTGTGAATTGTATCCTGGCCATTCATTTATTCTTGCTCTGAACCCCAGTTATAAACCTGCTGCCCAGTTTTCTTAATCTAACTCTGATGTCATTCTGTTGTTTGCTGCTTTTTTCTTTCCAATACTTCCTCCATGAACTGTAAATGAAAAGAGGATTTTTGGGGGGGTATAAATATGCAAGCAAACATGATAAATGCCAGTGGGGTTATAACTTTGGTTCCGGATAGGTAAAAGTCTATATATCACTACTCCAGGATAACTTTACATATTTCACATTACACAGCTGTGCCATGCACAAAACCAGCTGGATTTGTTGGGAATGATGGAGTATTCTTCTCCATGGTGCCTGGTGTATATACTGACTGTGATAAAGCGTGATTGTAGCTACAGAAAAATCTTCTCTAGCTGAATACCTATCTTAGACAAATTGTGGATGTTTACCAAGTTCCTATCTTTACATGTTAGTTTACAATTTTTCATGCAGTATAGGATAATGCATCAGGAAGGACATGGGGCACAAATATATATTTAAAAACGTATTGCAGGGCACTTCGTAAAGGTTTGGGCTGCTACAGAGCAGCCTTGTGGTGTATCAGGTGCTTTGCAGCCACTGCAAAGGGAAATGGAAGTCGAGGATGATCTGCAGTGGGTTGCTAAAGCAATTGCAGAACAAAGCCGTGTGCTCTGCTCTGCTCTTACAGCTCAAGGTGTCTGCCTGCTCTGTCAGCTCCCTTTGCTTGCTTTGCCATTTATTTTAACAGAAACCTGTTCAGCTTCAGGGAGCACCTTCTGAAAGCAGCCAGGTCTTCTCTTTTGCTATGCAGAATGTTCAGCAAATCTGTTACCCTCCATCTCTCACCCAAATACAAAATTCCCTCTCTGAGGTTAGAACGTTGTGTCAAAGCAGGAAAGCCTCAACTAGATTGATTTATAAAGCTAAAAAGAAGACATCTTCTGCCTAGGCTCTGAGCAACAGCTGTGTTCCTGGGGCTATGCTATTCCAACCCTGAAAGCACAGGGAGCTTTAAATTCACAAATTTTTCACTGTTATCTGCGCATCACCTTTCCAACCAAGAAACCATGCTCTCATGCCGTTGTGTTCTCTCAAGCATGCTCTCAATGCCGTTGTGTTTAAAGGCAATTTTTGTGATTTTTTATCTGCTTAGCTAGGGAGTTTTTTTCTGGGGTCTTCAGTATGGCATTGATTATGCTGGTAGAACTCTGCATTGGAATGTACCTGATAACCTCTATTGTCTAATTCCTCTTTCTTTGACATTACTTTTGCAGTTTTTATTACATTTGTTTAAAGAATTTTATAGTTTCAAGCTTATTTGACTTGCAAGTGTACCCCAGCTCTTCTCCATCTTCCCTCAGCAAAGACTGATGGTTCAAGCTCAACAGGCTGTGGTTTTGGGGAATCATTTTGCTTTCACATGGAGTGTGTGGGATGGTGAACTTTCATAGACTTGCTTGGTATCAGGAGTAAAATCACGTGGATTGTTAATTAAAATAATCAACAAATATTCAGGATGTGCACACCTTGAAGCTATTGTGCTGTATGAGTCAGATGAGCAGCATCAGACACTGGGTGAGTCTATATTTGGGTTTCAGGATGGGAAGGCCCCTGTAGCCTTGTTAGGTCCAAGATGCTTTAAGGGAACAAGATCTCAAACTCCACAACTGAATACAAGATGCTGGAGTGTTTGCAAAAATGGAACCAACGTAGACAGCAGTTCTGAGAGTCAGTGGTGTGTTTAGTCAGCTATCACGGCATAGATTTTGCCATCACCTTTCCATCCATATTTTTATGTCTTTGTGAAAATACAAGAACATTTTCCTGTACAGATATCTGTATATGACAGTGGAGAGAAGTGGAAAAAAGCAGAAATGTCATACAATTATTTGGAAGCTTGCTAAAACTCTCTTTATACTGCAAAGTACTTCAACAAAAAAATTAATCTTTCTGCTGTGATTAGTTTTGTCATTAAGTAAATGAAACTGTTTTGGCTTTAGGTTTTAAAACTAAAACGGGAATAATTTTTCTCCTCTCCCACATAGCAACTGAAATCAATGTGAATGTTTCTAACCAAACTGCCTTGACTCATTTTTGCCCTTACCCCTTCAGCCTTTCCTGCAGGTACCTTCAGTGAGCTGAAAGGCAAGAAATGAGAGAGAGCAGAATAAAGTCACACAGCCTTTTTCTCCTGTCCATTCCTATATGCTGTGTTCTTGTGATATTTTTACATTTACTTATCTGAAGATTGCCCTCTGCTGCATTATCCATTCAGTGAAAATTGAAATATTCAAGCTGGCTATTGTTAGTTTATGAAAACTTTGGGTTTAGTTAGTTTATTTTCCAGACCGTTGAAAGGAATCAGTGAAGAACACACTTTTATTCAGGTGAACAGCACGCTAATTTTGTTTTAGGCTTTAGGGAACTTCAGATTATAACTTTTTAACTATACTGGAATTGAGCTAAGAAGGGCATGCAATAAAATATCTTAATTGCCCCACAATTTCAGGCAGTAGGCTTGATCATGTGTTTGTGTATTACCTGCTCTTTAACAGCTACTTGCTGGAGGAGAGACATATTTGTTTTATAAGCCACCTGTACAAATGCAGGGCTATTAAATTGCCTTCTGTGGAGAGTATGTCATGTTTAGACTCCAAAAACAGGGAGTGTGGTTTGAAATGGATTCTTCATCCATAACTCTGCTTTTTTTTGCAACCCCATGTGAAGCTCTCACAGCAAACCCTGGTGTGACAAATGTGAGAGCAGCAGCTCATCCCTTCTGTCTCAGCTCTGGAGCCATGGAGGGCTTCCACAGGACTGCCCTCAGGTGGAAATCATGGCTGGGAGTGTAGAGCAGGCAGAATCCTCTTTTGCCCCTGCTCTGCCTTGCAGGGGCAGGAACATGATGGCAGGAGAAAATCAGCTTTCCCTGATTATGTAGGAAAATTCAGTGCATGGCTCAGTAACAGAGACTGCTCCTAAAATTAAAGTAGGTATGTTTCTGAGTCTGGCTGGAGTCCTAATTGAGCTGAAAGTCAGCAGTAATATATAGGTGCAGCTACATGCCTGATCCCTCAACTGCAACAGTCAAGCATTTGGCTTTGCCCTAAAATATCTCAAGATAATGTTTTCAGTATTGATTACATTAATCTGCAGTTAGCTTTCTCCTGTGGTCTAGTAAATCCTGAATCTGCCATTCTGTATCATAAAGTATTGCAGAAAGTCTGGGATGATGAGGAATTTTTACTTTTAGAGAAACAGTGTATATATTCCCTTATTATTTTTTAATATATACCATTATTTGTAATTATATACATAATGAATGCTATAAAGAAGTGTCAGTATAGAGCACATTCTTTTATGGTTATTACAGTTATATTTTCTGCTAAAAATCAGCCATCTATGGTGTAATGCAAATGCTTTTGTAAGGCTCAGTACTGGTAATTGATGAGAAAAAAAAAAGTAATTATTAAATGCTTTCACTTTGGCCAGATCTTTCTGTGGTTTCCAGCCTTTAAAGGCAGCCAGATTTAACCAGTGGCTTGGGTGATGACCATGAGCAAAGTGGGTTGGGAAATATTATCAGTGACATGACTGGTGTGCTCTGAAGCTGACATTAGGTCTTTATGTATAGTCTGATAGCAGACACAGCATCAGAGCAGTTAAGAAGTGGAGAGTTCAAGGAGTGGAAAGTGCTGGATTCTAGACCCCAGCAGTACAGCTCACACAGAAATTAGGGAGCTAAAGCAAATCAAGCACATTAAAGTACTTCAACTAAGGAGTAACAAAAGTGTCCATCAGGATTTCAGTGTGCTTCTTGAATAAGATAGGGTGAATTTAATGAGTGACTTCAAGGAGTAATAGGATAGTTACGTCCTGAAAGTGAATGGAGATTAATTCAGAATCTGGAATTACAAGAGTTGTAGGAATTAACAATCAGCTGCATAAAAAAGAATCATCTGCAGTAGATGAAGAGACCATTAGTTCTTTGAAAATGTCTGGTATCTGAGAAGACTGTTAACAAGGAGACCTTATTAGAAATGATTTTTTCTTGTGAACAGCAGAAAATGAAGTCTGGTTTCCAGCACTTTTTTTTTGCATCTTAAATCCCTTGCATGTCTCTATTACAAACACTTTTCACGCATGCATTCGCCTTGTGTTGCAAATTCCTTTTCCAGTTCCTTCCAGGAGTTCCCTGTCCACCCCCTAATTATCTCAGGGGGCTGTTTTTGTTCCCAGTGTTTCCCCTCCAAGCCTGCCCCTGCCTGTGGTCCTGCCATGCCCCTGCCTCCATCCCCCTACACTTGTCCAGCGTTTGGGTCAGTGTTTGGGGAAAGCTGCCTGGCTATTGATTGGGAGGCAGCTGCTCCTGACAAAGATGAACTGCCCTGTCTCTGCTTTGACAGGCTAGAACAAGGTCTCTGTTCTCTACCCAGATGACAGGCCTGGATGAAGCTGATCAGGGAGGTGCTGAAGTACAGAGAGTATCTCAGAGACCCACAGCTCAGGGACACACGGTGTCACTGGATCACATACTGGCCTCCACCCTTTGCCAGGGAAACACTGCTTCACGTCCTGGGGCAAGCAGCACCTCAAACCTACAAACAAGACGTGGGTAAACAGGGCCTCTGCAGCAGCACCACACATCAGCAGGGCCACAGTGCCAGCCAGCTCCCTGGGGCTCAGCCAGCCACAGGAGACAACCAGCACTGCAGCCTTGTACCAATCGTTTGTGGGCCTGATATTTCTGGGTCTGAGAGATTTTAGCTTGCTAGCAGCTCTTAACTGCCAAGGGAAAATTTCTCAAGAAAGCTTCTTCTCAAAACAATCTTGGCAAACCACTCTCCTTTCTCAAAACAATCTTTCTCCAGGTGGTGTTTTGCTGTTTCTCTAGCTTAACCCATGGTATTAGAGAGGTGTTGTTCCTATTCACCAATCATGTTAAGTCTGTATTGAAACACCTTATAAAAGGTAGTAAGAATTACACAATAAAGCCTTTTCACTATGCCCTTTGCCTTCTAAAATATTTTGAGTCTCTCATCTTTCTTTCGTGCCCTACAATGACAATCACTAGCTAAGAACTGTTATGGACCCTATATAATAATAATATAATAACTCTATCTCAATTTCAAACACATCTGCATCAGCACTTGCATTCTCTGGGAAACACTTCCCCATTCTCTGGGAAGACAATACCTGCCTGTCTTCTCCCTTTCTTGGATTAGGCTGCTCTGTGAGCACAGGGTGGCTTGTCTGATGTGGGCTGAGATGGTTTTTAGCCCAGCTGGACATGAAACAATGGAACACCACACCACTGCTCACTGAACTCCCTTTCTCTTCCTCTGGCTCCTGTGCAATGGGGAGGAGAATCAAAGTAAAATTTGTGTGTCGAAATAAGAACATTTTCACAGTTGAAAATAAAGTGCAAAAATAATAGTAAATGATGATGATGATGATGATGATAAAAAGGAAAAAAAAACCCAACCAAACAAAAAAACAAGGGATGAACAATGTAATTTCTCACCACCTGGTGACTGATGCCAGATGCCCTTCCCAAACCCTGGTCAGACCTGCCAGGTAGCTCCCCCCCCCCCCAGTTTATATACTGGGCATGATGGTGTACTGGGCTCAGTGGTATGGAACAACCCTTTGGCCAGATTGGGTCACCTGTCCCAGTTGTGCCTCCTCCTAGTTTTGGGGTTTTTTGGCAAACCTCAAGGGCAGAGGAAACAAAGTCCCTGACTTAGGATAAACACGACTTAGTCAAACCCCAAAACTTCACTGTGTTATCAACACTATTCCCATTCCAAATCCAAAATGTTATAAATTACAATTTCTCCAATATTTCCAATTAAGAAATTTTTTGGAAAAAATGACAAAGTGAGAAATCAAGAAACAGCCACAATCAATCTGACAGCTCTGACCCTGGGTATCAACTCTGGGTGAACCGAAAACTGGGACACAGTCTCACTGGACTGCTGCCCCTGCCCTGGTTCATGCCAGCCATCTCTCGAGGGCCAATTTTATAGGGAATTTGTGCCTTGAGGCTACGTTATTGTCCAGTTCTTTCTTTGAATATATAGATGGGCTTTTCCTTCCACCTGGTGTGTATGTAGAATAGAATTCCAATAAATCTGGTCTCATCTCTGAATCTGTCCATGAATTATTCCTGAAGTACTCACCATGCAAACATGTCTTAGTTTCTGGTCTCTCTGAATTCTGGAAGGTGGAGTGATTGGATTTTCTGTTGGTTGAGTGGCATGAATGGATTCTGATGGGCACTTGTGATTGTTATCTGGGTATGGGTTCCTGTCCCTCGGTGTTATCAGCTTTTCCCCGATTGCAGTCCACCCCACATTTAAGTGGAGATGCAGTCCTTATTGTTCTATCAGGGAAGCCAGGCATGCCAGCTGCCAGCTTCCTCAGCATTGATTTCTGTACAGGGGGGTATCTTTGGATACACTTTAATTCATACAAAATAACATCTCTTAATAAGGAAAACTTGAATTAAACCATATATTTATAACACAAAACCCAGCGCTGCAGCAGCTACTGAGAAGAAATTAACTCTACCTGAGCTGGAGCCAGGACACCTGATGAAAGGATTGTGGCCACATGTGTGTGTGTTTGCCACAGCTCAGCGCTTTTCCCCTCTAATTATTATGCAGTGAATTTGGGGTGCATGACAGCCCTTGGGACCTGCCATGCCCCCTGACAGGTGACTGAGCAGACCCATAGGTGCCAGCAGCAAAGATGCCCTGCAGGTAAGCTGAGAAACAGAACAATCCTGAATTTCCAAAGGCTTTGTCAAAGGAGGTGTTTCTAAGAAGGGAGAGTTCATTCTGTGAACCAACAACTGGTTAAAAGAGAGGAACAAAGGATGGACATAAATGCTAAATTTTCATGCTGGAAGGAGGTTATTAATGAGGTCTTGCAGGGCTCTGTGCTGAACTTTGTGCTGTGTATTTAGAGAAAGTTTCTAGGAGAAAGTTTGCTTAGTGTAGATTTATGTGGGACAATTTAATCTATAGCAGACACGGGAAAGTTACAGGAGGATCACTTAATATTGAGTTATTGGGCAATTAATTCAAAGTATTGTTTATAGAAAGGAAAGTAATTCTAACTTTTCTTATGTCATTATGGGCTGCAAATTAAGTATTCCCACTCACAAAAGACATCTTAAAGTCATTGTAAATTGTTCTCTTAAGACATCAGGTTAGTGCTGATTTGCTGCCAAAGCATTAAGTAGGACATTAGAAGTTGCTAGGAAATCAAAAGAGAATACAACAGAAAATACCCACATGAGAAAAGTTTAAGTTAGCAAGGACAGCTATAAAGCTCTGAGAAGTTGTTTGGGGGAAAAAAAGAGAAAATTCTACACTGGGGTGCATTCATGCTCTGATATAGGGATTTTATACACTTCCTGTAATCAGACAGACCTCTCAAAATGTTCCCATAAATGAAAAAGAAGTTCAAATGCATCAGTGTGGGGTGACAAGACAAGAAACAGAGAAACCCTGTCTCAATTCAGCCATCAACTGACTTCTGATTCTGTGTGGGCAGCTGCAGACTTTTTAGTTTCTGAAGTGAACTTAGCCCTCTGACAGCCAACATTTGCTGTCTCCAGACTGAAAACAGACCTGTTATCCTCTGAGAGCTAGATTTACACAAATTCTTGTTTTCCTAATGTGAACATCCTTTGACATTTCTCACTGGTTTAGATTGGCATTGCTTTTCTATCTCTCTTTCTAAATATTGCAAAAAAAAAAAAAATTGATATCACAGGCATGTGAATACCATGCTGTGCTACTCTTAGGTACCTAAATGCCCTTAATTCTTTCAAATGTGGGGGCAAATTGGGTTTTATGAGGATGATTACATTAATATTTACAAAATAGGTGAGTTTAGAAAGTTCTGTTTTACCAGTTCTAGGAGTTAAATAATGAGAAAAGATCCAGATTTTGCAAGTATAGAGTCTTTGACCCACTTACTTCCATGGCAAGCAATCACCTCTAGAAATACTTCTAACCTTCCTTTAAAGTTGCAGGAAAAAAGGGTAAGTGGTTTAAAGCATTTGATGTATAAAGTAAAACATTCATTGTAGCAAGGTCCCTTATTCCCTTTCCCTTTTAGCAGCAGATTTTGTTTTAAAAAAACACACACTTTTTTTCTCTTTTTTTTTTCACTTGCATCAGTGATGGTATTATCTGCTCTTTTCTGGGAAAAAATGAAAAAAACTCTATGATGGCTCACATGTGCTGCTCCTGATAGAACTGAGTGTTGTTTCCTTGAAGAGAAGATGAGAAATGCTCAAAGAAGGGGGGAGAGGAGCAGGACAGACTGAGGGCAGGTTCTGCTGCTGGTCTGGGTGCTTGCTGCTCCCACTCACCCGGGCGTGATCTGGAAAGGGGGAGCTGCTCTGTTTGCCAGCAGGAATTCCTCCTGGCACTGCTGGGGCCTCCCCTGCATGTTTCCAGCACAAGCAGGGTGCTGCTGCTGTCAGCTTTGCCTGCATGCATGTGAAACCCTTGCTCCTCACCTCTTATTCCTGCGCTGGCAAATGCAAAATGTCACCATTACCAGGCTCTGTTTCTTGCGGGCTGGTTTTATGCTCTGTCTTCATTTGGAAAATGCTTTGCTGGCAGATAGATATTTCTCTCCATAAAGCATTCCCAGCAATCTGAAAAATAACAGTTTGATCCATGGTGCTGTGTCTAGCTGACAGTGCAAAGAGGAGATTCTGCCACGTGTTCATGCACTATGCATGAAATGCAATTACTCAACCTTGAATGTGATCAGGGCATTAGGCTCCTCGTGTGAAATATTCCCTTGTATCCTTAGTGATCCCCAGGGTCTTGTTGATAACTTAGAAAGCAAGAGGAAGGAAGAAGAGCATCTTTAAAGTAGGTTTGTCACAAAGAGTTAAACAAAAAGCTGATTTGCCAAGCTGCAAATGGGTGAAGGGATTTACAGTAATATTTAAAGGCAGCAAAGAAAATTTAGGGAAATGTGAAATCATGTAAAACCAGAACAACCCTAGAGGAATAATAATATTCAGAAAGTCTCAGTGAGTACAAAACACTGGTTTGGTTTTTTTCCCCCTTTCAAAGCCGAGAAAACTGACTGAGAACTGGGTACCCCAAAGGCTCATTTCTACTGCATAATCATTCAGATAAGAGTTTGAAAAAATCCCACCCATAATCCCCACATGAGAGCTCACTATTCAACAGCCCCTCCAACAAAAGCTAGAGGATGTCAGGTGTTCTCACTCCTGTTGGGTCTGATTTCAGATTAATGGAATGAGCACAAAGCAGAGCCAGAGCCTTCCCTTGATGCAGGATCTGTTCTGTTTCCTCCTGTCCTGCTGCCATCCTGAGCTCCTCACTCACACCCAGCCAGCAGCTGCCTCTTTGCCCATGGAATGGTCACTGTGGCACATGGATCAGGCCTTCTCTACCAGCATATAGAATTCGGAATTTAAAAGGCAGATAAATTTAAAAGCAAACTCTTAGGCCAGCATCATAGCACAGTTTGCTCCCCTAATAAATATTGAGTTCATCTAAACGTACTATTTTCAGCAATTCTGAAATAAAATCAGAGTGGGGTATTAGTGCCAGGTAGATTAAAATGTCAGCCAAATGGAATGCTTAGTAATAGCACCAGAAAATGCACATGGGTAAAGCAAATCATGGCAAACCCAACAAAATTATGCTCTGTAAACTAATTTTTGGATCATAGATGCTGGAAAAAAATTTAATTTTAGCAGTACTATAAACAAATTTCAGGTTTAAGAAGAAATATGTCAGTATAGTTATTGTCAGTTTTAATATGTTAACCAGTAGGTTCTTCAGATCCAGGTCAATAAATGAACTGTAATAAAACTATGGTGTGAATGCCAATTGGAGCATTAAGGATAGTGACTGCAAATCCTTGAAAACAATGCCTGCCCAACTAAAATATCAGTACCTCAACATCAATAATAGGACAGACTGAAAAGTTATCCATCATATTCTGATAACAAAAAATTATCAGATTAATACACATTTTAACCTCATATTCAGCAACATATTGGATTTATATTGTTTGGGCTGACTCCTGTGAATATTCAGGCAAGTAAACTTAATGGCGGTAATGTTGCCGAAACAGTAAATTTTTAGTGACTATTAGAAAATGTTCATCAGAAAGTTAATGTGGAACTTGGAAGCCTGAGTGCTCACAGTGGAAACTGGCTGCCAAGAACTCTCCTCACCCAGAGGAGAATCAGAAACAACAGGATACCAGATACTCATAATGTACACTGTTGGTGCTCAATTAATAGACTAAAAAATTGGAGTGAGTTTGGCAGATAAAGCAGGGGTGAATAAATTATGGAATTGTAACCTGCTAACAGACAAAGATGCAGAATTTGTTAAATAGTTTCCCACTCCAAAACATTCACACAGCACGTTCAATAGCACCATCCTGCACAGGGAGAGCTCCTATCCCTGAGAGCCAGCCCGGCCCCACAGCTGAACTTCAGTTCAAGCCAGCTTAGTTCCAAAGGCCCAGACTGAACCCAAAATCTCCAGTCTGTAAAATGGGGTTTTGTAGGTCACAGTGCTCTTGATCAGGTTCTCAGAGGACAGTTGTCAGCCAGCACCACAAGTGTCTTCCAGAGTTATTCATGCTGGCAGCCTCAGCAAAAGCACTGATGAATATGCAGACACAAGGCCTCCTTTAATTGTCCTTCCTGAGGTACATTGGAAATGAGGTGGCAGAGCGAGAGTTCTCACTGCTGCTCTCCTTTGTCTGATTTATGTTGTGATGGAAATCATCATCTCTGCAGCTTTTAAACCATAAAGCTCTGAGTGCCCTGGCCGTGGTGAGGTGTGAGTGCTGCACGTGGGCTGTCAGCCTGTGCCTGCACAGGGCCGAGGGGCTTGGAGCTACTGCACAGAAGCAGCACATTTGGCATGCACAGACCTGCTCCATCTGGGAACAGGACACAGACCTAGGCCAGGATTCTGGAAAGTTTGGTTCAATTTTCTGTTTCGTTATGAATGCAGTGCTCTGAAATGTGATTGAGCATGGCCAGAGGAGGCAGCGAGGCTGGTGAGGGGCTGGGAGCACAAACCCTGTGAGGAATGGCTGAGGGAGCTGGGGTTGTTCAGCCTGGAGAAAAGGAGACTCAGGGGTGACCTTATCACTCTCTACAACTCCCTGAAAGGTGGTTTTAGTCAGGTGTGGGTTGGTCTCTTTCTCCAGGCAGCAACTGACAGAAGGAGAGGACAGAGCGTCAAGCTGTGCCAAGGGAAATATAAATTGGATATTAGGAAAAGAATTTTTGTGGAAAGAGTGATAAAGTGCTGGAATGGCCTGCCCAGGGAGGTGGTGGAGTCACCATCCCTGGGTGTGTTTAAAAAAAAAAACTGGATGTGGCACTGGTGCCATGGTTTAGCTGAGGTGTTAGGGCTGGGTTGGTCTTGATGATCTTGGAGGTCTCTTCCAACCTGGTCGTTGTGTGAACTGTGAACTGTGAAATCTGTTCATGTATTTAATGAAGACAGATGTATAAATAATTTTGAAAATGTGGGCTTTAGTGTTTTTGTCTCTCCAATTCCCAACTGCAGCAGTGCAATGGCATGGCCTTACCTCACACTCATACTGCCAGGCACCTGCTCTCCAAGAGGGTGCCTGGATGTCCAGGGATTGTCTGTGGGGATGTGTGGTAGATCCATAGAAGAAGCTCATAAATAAAAAAAATTAAAAAGTGAAGAGAAAAAGAAATAGAAATAATGAATAGTGAATAAAGAAATAGAAATAGTGAATCATGTCTTGTTGTCAGAATGACACGTCAGGTTTCTGTATGTGTGGGTATGTATTTATGCGAAGACGAATTCAAGCAAACCACTCATCTGTTTTGAGAGTCTATAAGCTGAGCGTCAGGCACCTATGGTCATTCCAACAGAAGTTTAAATAGAACGCACAAGTGAACATTCTGAACATTTCCAAATGTGCAAAAAGCCCAAGGCAGCCCCCAAAAAGCCTTTGCGGACAGGACCTTGACTTCCCACCCCCTGCAGGAGACAGTGACCAGCACACTGTTTGTTGGTGCTGACTGCAAAACAGTGCCCTGGGCAAATGGAGCCTGCAAACAAAGAGCTGCTTTATTATTGTATGGTGTCAAAATTACTGTGCAGTCTGGGATGATAACCAAAAGTGCTATAATGGGTTTTCACTCTGTTTCCAGGGGTCAGTAATCATACCCTCTCTTTTTTCTTAATGCAATTTGTAAATGGCTCCATCCACTACTGCTGACATGCCACTTGTCCCTGCAGCACTAATGCTGCCATGCTGATAGTTCAAATTTTCTGGAAGTGGCCTTAACTCTTAGTGATTGACAAGAATTGCTGAGTTCCAGGAATGCCAGTTCAGCCTGGAAAGATGTAGGAAAGAAAGAGAAACTACAGAAAACTTCTGAGAGAAGGTAAAACAAAATAAAAACAAACAAACACCAACCAAAGCTGGAATTAAAGAAAGGATGCTCTGCTGCTCAAATCTCACATTAGAATTGAAACCCAACTGCAGGGTTTTTTGTAACCCTCATTCAGAGTTACCAGACAGACGAAACCCATGGAATCTCTCAAGCAACATGAAACACCTACCTGTAATATATTGAGATATATCTTATGTTGTGCTTCTCAAAGTAAAAACATTTTCTGGAAATAAAAATACACAAAAAGAAATTGAAATCTTGGTATTTGTATTCTGAGACTCACTAGATTAACAGCATTTCATAACCACTGGACACTGAGCCTTTAAAATGCTAATGGTCACAGGAGATATAAGGGAAGACAGGATCAGACCTAAAAGATTTAGACTCTAAACCTGGTTTAATTCATGTTGATAGGAAAACTTAGGCATACTTCAATGCACACTCAACCAAACTGAGCTTCTCACATGGTATTAGATTTGTATTCACAAGATGTACAGTTCTCTTTCTTCTGTCAGAAATTGGGAGTATCTATAGTCTAAAGATTCAGCAAATATGATATTTCTGTTTTCATATGGGTCAATGTAATCTTAGTTTATTAAGATTAGTACAGGTTTAGCTCAAATGACATGTGAATCTGATCTATTTCATAGATGCATATGCATTTATGTAAGTTACGACTCTCTTAAACCAAGAGAAGAGTTCAAGAAAATGAGGAAATCCTGCACTTTGTGTACAGGGAGGTTTGTACACATGGGGTGTGGCCCATGTCAGAGTTCATCTCTGAAAAACTTCACTTGTGGGTGATACTGTTTGAGCTCATTGTGCATCACAGGATTTATTATCTTTATCAACCCCCACAAAGGTTGTGTGCTGGTTTGCACTCCTGTGGGTTAAAGAATGGCTGGCAGGGCAGCTTTGAGTTAATTGTCACTGTGGGTTTGTCTCAGAAACATAGGCCTACTTTCCCCCTTCTCTGCTATGTTTAATTGTTTGTTACTCAGAGGAACACTTCTATCTAACTTAGGCACTAAACATTTTAATATGCTAAAGGTTAACCACTGAAAAAATGAAGTTTCTTTTTAATGAAAAAGGAAACCCATATCTGCTCCTCAGGAGGGCTTCTCTCCAACAGCTAACATGTATTAGCAATTATCCTTCAGAGGGAAAGCTGTCTAATTACTCTATTACCTCAAGTGCAGAGCACTCACCTGGGAAGCCACCAGATCAAGGTTCATGTCCCATCACTGACTTTAATATTAATTTATGGCTTGGCATGTGTGTCTGATAATCAAATAATGATCTGGTTTAGGGAGCTAAGATGGATGTAGATTGGATTTTGGAGACTCTTCTCTATCTGAAATAGCATCTCACAGTTTTCCAAACTGTTGTCTTAGGGTATAAGGTAGCAAAAGATGTTATTCAAGCACTCTAATCAAAGTAAGAATAACATAATTTCAGAAAACATAAGCAAGAAAAAGCTTGGAGTTTCTTCAGCTATTTGCATAAAATTTAGACAAGTGGTCTGGGAATTTGGAGTAATTTTTTTTTCAAACCCATCTCTATCTTATTAAAACCAGTCCTGTTTTCCTGCTCCATTTACAATGAAAGTTATTATGTAAAAGTGTTTTTCTGGCATTTGTTATTAGTTTACTTGGGAGTTCAGATTTACCTGAAGAAATAGAGCTTACAGATTTTTCAAAGCTAATTTAGCTTGTGTGTGCACAGCCTTATTATTTAACTTATTTTTTTTCCCTAAAAAGATTCATTAGCCCTTGGAGCCTTTCTTCCTTATGGTTCCAGAGCTCCTGTGGATGTGTCAGGCAAACTCCTTTCTCCAGAGAGAAATGGGTCTGTCTTCCCCTTGTGAGTCAGAGGCAGCACCTTCGCTTCTGCTGTTCTCATTGTGTTCATCTGTAACTTCCCAGCCCTGGAGCCAAGCTGCCATTCAGGTTTCTGGGGTGTGATGTGTGCCTGGAGGAAACAGGGGGAACAATCCATTTGCTCAGAAATATTCTAAGAAACATGAAGTTTCTATATTTAGCTATGAGAAATATTTGAGGAGTGTGCAGGATGAAGTTTTTAGATTGTAACTTCTGTGGTGGTAGGACTTTGGAGTAATTCTGGGTGCTAATGTTGTTTGTAAGGGGCAAGTCTCCTGGACACTAACATAATGCAAATATAAAATCAATAATCAATACAGAATAAGTCCAGCTCCAATGGGGCTGTCCTTTCTTTCCTATACAGAGTTAGATTTCACTTGGGTATCTTCCACAAACTCTTATGAGATAAGTAAAGGTGAAAAAATGGGCTGCACTGGTGATCTCTAAAACTTGATATTTTTAAAGCAGCTCAGACAGTTAGGTACCTTCATCTTTAAATGAAAAACATATGTTCAACAGAATGTTTGACAACTGACATTTGAAAGGCAAAATTCTTGTTGATGATATTTAAACCACAGGCACTATCCAAAGCATTTCCTCTCTTTTTATAGTTACAATGTTTAATTATTAAAAAGGAATTTCAATAAGTTTATTAAAACATAAGAAGGTCAGGTATTAAAAGAGAATTACATCTTGCAGAACCATAAGAAGTTATTTTGTTATTTATACAGCCATTAATATTACTGAACAGAGCTGCTCCACAAAGAATAATTTTACAGTCCAAGCAAATTCTTCCTGTTGCTACTGACTACTTTAGGCAAAGCAGTGCTGCTCAACTGAAGGCTTGAAATGGCACATGGGATGGCTTGATGGCTTGGTTTGGAAAGTCAGTTGTCTGCCAGGGAAACCTGGAGCTTCCCTTGGAATGGAGAATGTAAACCCCCTTCCCTCCAAATTATTATAATTTTGCAATTAAAGCTTTCAGGCAAAAATATGGGAATAGGAATAACAGTTCTTTACTAGGAATATTAAAAATACAAATGTAGTAGTACAAAAAAAAAAAAGCAAACAAAGAAAAAATCCTAGAAAATCCTGACAGGGTCAGGGATGCGACCTGACTCGCTGTTGATCAGGGTGTTGGGAGCAGTCCAAATAAATCCTCCTGGAGTAATAGATGTAGTTATTACATCTGTGGAGTTACCACATCTACTCTCTGTGGAGTAGAGATTATCCTGTAGAAAGGGTCCAGCAATGGTGAGATGGGTCTGGTCCTCCTCTGGGGATCCAGTGGAATAAGTGGATCCCTGGTGTTCCTGAGTCTCAGTTTTTATCCAGGTAGGAACAGTTGGCTGCCCCCACTGGGTGGAGCATCTCCCAATGGGATGATGTAATGTGTCATGTCATTGGTGAGCCTTCATGGCCCATTAGCAGCAGATATCCCCCGGAGGATGGAGGGGTGGTGACAGAGATAAGAAACACTGCACCAGCTGGCTTTAACGGCTGGGCCATTATCACAAGGCATGCACCTCTCTCCCTCCTGGAGATACAAGAGATAAAGAAAAAACATCTCCCCAGCTTCTTTCAACAGATGAAATAGAATACACATTTTTGATTGTATAACCCAAGACACTTGAGAACACCCCAGGCACAGAACCACTTGGGCTGTGTGAGTGTGGGGATGCAGGGGCTGCAACAGGCAGGCGAGCAGCAAGCGCAGCAGCTCTGGCTGTCACAACATGGTTCGATGTCACTGCGCTTTACTGGGGGCGCGACACCTTCCCCGGGGCCCTCTGTGTCCCAGGCAGTCACCAGAGGGTGTCCCTCCCATGTCCACAAGTGTCCCCAGGTGTCCCCCATGCCCACTCACCTGCCTGGCCATGAGTGTGTCCCTAAGTGTCCCCCCATGACCCCAAGTGTCCCCCTGTGCCCCTCCATGTCCAAGGTATTAATCTTCTGTGCTAAGAACTTGGTCCAGCATAAGTTTCACTTGACAGCAGCTGCGTTGCAAACCACATTCAGTTAACTGGTTTGTCCACTCAGCTTCCAAATATTGGCACTGAAATAGAAGGGGCATCACAATCAGCGTAAAGAATGTGAGATGGGCCTAGCTTGCAGCTCCAAGAATCTTTTATTAACATAAAACGCAACCTAACTCCAAGACAGAGCAGGGGCTAGGACCTAAAAATCTCTAAAAGAAAAGTGAAAGAAAAAAGTCTCTCTCTCCAGGCCAGCAGTGGGTTTTAAGGGACTGCCTTAGGGGCAGGTTCAGGGTAAGGATCCAACAGGGACAGGGGAACAAGGCGGGAATTACAATACTGAAACCAATAAAGAAACAAAGAGGGAGGGAAGCAATCAAAAAAACTAATAAGGTGTGAAAGATTGGGACATTGATAGGGAACAGTCTGGAAGAAGGGGCAGGGTAAGGGAAAGATTGACAACTAAGTAAGTGGATACAGTCCAGGCAGAACCACCACTGTGCGATGGGGGGAAAGGAAATTAAATTGGTTATTAAAACACAAAATTATACACGGGAGGAATGGGCTCCCCCTCCCCAGGGGCTGAGGGACTCCCGCTAAGGGAGCCCCAGCAAAAGCCATGTGTCCTGAGCAACGGATTTCATGCTACTGACAGAGACCTGGATATGCACCTAATTAGGAGGCATTAGGAGCAATTATGTAATCAAGAAGCACACAAAAAACTGAGACTGTAAATAAGAAGTCCTGCAACTGATAGAGGAATGTGCTGAGATGGCACATAGTGAACTGAGTAATTGTATGGAGAGTAAGATCGTGAATCATCATCTTTAGATTTAGGTTACCAAGCAGTTAGAGCTCTCTCTTTGGCTGCAAATGTACTTTTTGAAAAATTCAGATGAAGCCAACAGGCTTTGGACCATACTCACTAGTTTATTAATCTGTATATAGGAGGAATATTGAAACACAGCATGTCTAAGTGCTGTAATAATGCTTTTCTTTTGTCTGATTTTGTTCATCTGGATGTCACAATACATGTTTGCAGGTAACAGCAGCTTGCAGAAAGGAAATGCAGAGCTTTCATAAACCATCTTAGACCACATAGGAATGCCAAATCACATGTAAGTGAAAAACAGGCAAACAGACCCCAAACTCAGAAATTCAAATTAGGCATTCAGTAAACCTTTATCTAAATAATATCTATTCTTGAGTGCTTAAATAGTTTGATCTATTTAAAGGAGAGCTGTAGTATTTGGTGTCCATTATACCCAAGCCTACCGTGACTATTAACCAATTTTTGCCAGAGATTACATAAGAAAAATACATAAAACTTACAGTAGGAGGCACAGTGAATCATCAGTTACTTTCGAAAAGAATGATGTTATTTCCACATAGTTATGACAAAATTAATTTTAGATTAATGCTTTCTATATATAAATGGCATTTTAAATTAATATTGTTCACCCAGAAGCAATTTCTGCTTTGCTGGCACTCCCGTGGAGGACTATCAACCAGCTGTGGCAGATCTCAAAGTATGCCTCAACCACAGAGGATTATAAAACACAGACAAACAATCTGTAAAAAGAGCATGCATCTTGACCATCCTGCCCTCTTATCTGCATTCAGTCAACTTTAAAGGCTCCCACCAGCTACAAGAGAAAGCTTAAATCAGAAAAAGCACAAAGGTGAGGCACAGAGATTTTCAGATACCTTCAGCCTCCTGAACAAAGAAAACACTCCTTTTTCTTCAGTCAGAATGAATTACGAATTATATTCCAGGAGAAAAGCTAATTATTCTCTTCCTTCAAATTTATCTTGTTCCCCTCAAAGTTTAGCAGATGTTTCTATGAGGAGCTGAAGGGTGTTTTATTCTCATCTTCTGTCTTGTTGCAGCTCAATCAGGTGCTCACAACACACTGCTTGCCTTCCCAGCTAATCCTATCCTGGGTCAACTCCTCTACTTTGTCAAAGCTGCTGATCTGTAAAGTCACTTCTCTGTTGTGCCTTGAAGGATCTTCTGGGTCACCTTCTTTTATTTCACAATGTGTTTGACAAGACAAGTTTGTTTAAGGGGTCTTTTCCAGTACTAACCACATGGCTAAGGTTAAATCCAGCTACTCAGGGCTGTGTTTTATGCCTTGGGAAGGAGTTGTGCTTGTGTTATCTCAAAGATTTTTTATCTTTTGTACCAGGAATGGCAGAAAATACTGAAGGCTTTGGATAACTCTTTGATCTTTTATGATCCATGTGTAAGGATTTTGACTGTATTCTTGCAGAGCACTGGCAGCTCCCAGTACCACCAGTGTTACACTTCCACAGAGGGATGGCAGTGCGGACCACATAAACCACTGCAGCATAAATTCAGTTAACTCCTTGCAAAATGTTCCCTAAATGCTGAAGTTTGCACAGTTTTTACTTTCAGAATGATAGAACCATTCAGGGTAAAGCTGATTTTCATGATCTTTGTTTTTCACCTATAAGACTAATTTGTTTGGTGGCTCTGGTTGGACTGTTGATTCACTGCTGTGCTTTGGTTATTGATGAGAAATCTCCTTTTGCAAACACACATGACAAAAGTGTGGTACAGTAAACGTCTCCATTACTGGCAGTCCTCTGAAAAAAAAGAGATTTTTAGACCCAGCTAATAAACAGCATTGTAAATTTATGGAAGTTGCCAGTGCCAGTGCCAGTTGAGTGTCTTTAGCTTTATGGTGAATAGCTTAGGTGCACGTTGCAGAAGTAGACTTACCAAACATTTCCCCAGATGGCAACCTAAAATATTTAACCACTGCTTGTTCATTATCTTTACACACTTAGGCGGATGTGCTGGAAATTCATATCGTGTCACAGTTCTCTTTCTGTGTTGGTAATTATTGGCTGATTTCATATACACTCTCCTAAATGCTCCCCTGTGTTAATTTTGTCCTCCTAATTACTAATTAATTGAACTTTAAATGGCTTATAGGTTGGTTTAGGTTTGGCAAAGTTCCCAAATGATTGCCTGTAAAGTTCATTTTTAACTAAAAAAAAAAAAAAAGAAAAAAGAGTTGCTGACAAGCTTAGTTAAGGAGAGATTCTCAGCAGAATACGGGATCTTCCTGTGACTGACAGGACGCAGAAATATCATGAACAGATTTTTTTTCCCCCGTTGTTTCAGATTTCCATTTCTCACACAGAGACCACCCTAAAGCTAAAGAGAATGTTATTAAATTTAAATGCTTTCCTTCTTGTCTAAGAAGGCAGAAGCAGAAAATGATTTTGTCTCTTTATCCCTGTAAGTACTGCACCCACTCCAAGCAGACGTGGGGATCCTTTCCCCTCCATTCCAGTTTGTCTTTTCTGTGCTGGAGAAGTGCAGCTGCAAGGTGCTGGTGCTCATCTGATACCTCAAGAGTCAAACACAGCACCATTACGTGATGAACATGGGATGGATTTGAAGAGGATATCCAGAATTAATGTGCTAGTGGGGGCTCTGAGCTGCCTGCCAGGCCCAATGTTCATTCTCTAATTTGATATTTGCTGCTCCCATTTCTTAGCAGACCCCACGAGCGAGTGCCAATGGATCAGCAGAGGCTACACATTCAAACCTTCTCAAATCATTCTAAATAGCCTTGCTGGAGTTTCATGTTGACAGCAAGCCAGGTGGAATTTTCCATTTTCTTTCTATCCTTCTAAATAGGAACAGTCCTACTTTCTTTTGACTCCGGTTTTATATAACTAACAAAAATGACAGATAGCCTTGAATCTGGAAGATTGCATTGGCCTGTTCCGAGCTGAAATGTTCTGTTATCATTGACGTATGTGTTTAAGTGAGCACTGAAGTGTGAATGGCCATCTGTCCGGGAAGTACGAGAGACCCTGATTACTAAAATGAAACCACAAAAAAGCTTGGTGCTTAGCAGCAGCACTAAAACACAGAGGGAGAGAGAGCCTTTCTCACACTGCGGGTGTTTATAGTAGGCTGGTGATTATAACTCAGCATTTGCCTGGACTCCCTGCCCCATATTTTTCTAAATATGTTCACTCTCAATTTCTTTTTTTTTGCAAACATTGAACTTTCTGTATTTGCATATTTTGTACAAGCAAGCAAAGAGAAGCACTAGGTATTTTCCCTGTCAAAAGTAGCTGTTTTAAGAGGGGATGTTCATTTTCTCATGAAGAGTTGTTCTCTTTACAAGGCTTTTAGCTAGAACGTGCTCTGATTACATTTGAATGAAGATTTCAACCTACGTTCCCACATGATTGCTCTACAGCAAGGCTTAAGGCTGTTCCTGGGTACAGCTTTTCCTCTGGAAACCTGAAAAACTTCCTAAGCAAAGGTTTTTGGAAAAAAAAACACTACAGAATTTTTGATCTTTAGAAGGTTGCTGCATCTGATTCAGCTCAGTTTTTGACTATGAATGACAAAGGTTCCAGCAACAACCACAGAAACTGGGTCAGGGTTCCACACTAATTTCAGTCTTCCAATCAAAATCTCCTTACAGATGACTTTTTTTTTTTTTAGTTACTGATGTGAGAACTGCTAGTTTATGAAAGAAGATTTTTTAAGGACAGTTTTCCATGACATTTAATCTTATAAATTCATGACCATGTTGGCTGCTCTGGTTGGTTTTTGTGGTGCTGAAGAAGTCACCTGTCACTCCCTGCTCAAACACGAGGTCTCTGTTTTTCTTTAGAGCCCTTGCATTACTGATTTGAATCAAAGCAATTTTTCTCCTTTTCTGCATTTATATTTTTTCATTGTTTCTTGTAATTACTTTTTCATTATGAATATAGTTATGAAGATCCATAAAGGATCTGTTTTTAAGTAAAGCTGTTTATTTCCAAAGACTTCATGCACAGTTCTAATGTTTTAAACTTAAGTCACAAAATAGAAACATATAAAGCAGCAGACAGAGATACTTCATGTTTGTAGGTAATTCTCTATATTTTCACTTTTGTTAGAGCATGCTTCCTCATAGCAGGGCTCTCTCTAAGTTACCAAGTCTCTGTGGAAATCTGAAGAGATAATTAGACAGTGGAATATAACTGCAATCTACTTTATTTTTTTACTTTACAGTTTAAAAAGCACCTAAGACAGAAAAATATGTAGGAAGCCAATTAAAATAAGAGCCTTTTTCCCCTTTCTTTTTTGTTTGCTAGATGGTTCAGGGAACACAGCAGCTTTGTACTCTTATTTATTTATTTATTTTGAGTGTAATCTGAGGAAATGAACCGTGAAACACAATTAATGAAATAGCTGTGCTGAATCACATAAACTGGTGTCTGCACAGCTGCCACTCATGTCACAAATGCATCTCTCCCCTAATGTCCACCCAGAGAGCTATTAGACAGCCGCTTCTGTGGAGGGCCTCCTGTGCTCCCATTTCGGGCTGTAATGGAGCAGGGAGCTGCCTGAGCGGCCTTAGGATGCTTTTCCCAGCAAATGTGAGGTACAGGAGGCATGGCTGATACAGGAAGAATGGCTGATACAGGAGAGGAAGCTTTTCCCAATAAATAGAATGTACAGGAGCAATGGCTGATACAGGGGGGGAAGCTTTTCCCAGGAAATAGAATGTACAGGAGGAATGGCTGACACAGGAGAAATGGGTGCTACAGGAGAGGAAGTTTTCCCATCAAATAGAATGTACAGGGGCAATGGCTGCTGCAGGAGCAGCGTGCTGGGGCAGGGAGGGAGCGTGGGCAGGGTGCAGCAGCTGGAACAGAGCAGAGCCCAAGTAGAAAATACCCAGAGCAGTGTCAGTGGCTCAGCCTGAGGTATAAAATGACTGCCTGCAGTTTCTTGATAACCAACAACACTCCCAACAGTAAAGATTTTTATTTCTGTGTCTATCCTTAGGTTACTTTTATTTCATTTAATGGGTTTGTATTCCACGCCAGTGACAGAGCATCAGGGAGGGAGAGCCAGATGTGCTGTGAGGGCTGGTCTGAGGAGGATGACCCAGGTCATCCTTGCTGAAGTGGCACAAAGCCAAAAGCCTCCAGAGCCGTGGGATCCAAAATCTTTTAGCTTGCTGAGGAATTAAGGGGTGGGAGAGGTTGAAGGACACCTCTTCTCTCAGCGTTTGCCAAGCTGAACACTCCAAGCTGTGTTACTGTGTCACTGCTGATAGCAGTTTTATCAAGCTGAATCTAGTCTTGCTCAGGAGGATATTAATAAATTATCTGGTAATGAAAAATGTGAGGGGAACCACACTCTTACATCAAGGCCTGATGATTACTTTGATAGATGCAGTGGCAAGATTTTCCTGACAAGGCAGAAATGAAAAACATGACACATGGACCTTTAAGGGTGACCTCAGAGGAAAACGCATGTTGCTGAATGATACAAAAATAGAAATGGAAAACAGAGGCTCCAAGGGGCTCAATGTCAACAGCCAGACAGATGGGCAGCACTGATCCACTGATCACTGAGGGTAGTGCAGAGAGACAGGAGCCCTGCACTGGCCAGGGCCAGAAACCTGGCACGGGCAGCTCTGGAGAAGCATCAAGACTTAAGAATTTTAAGAGTAAAGAGAAGAGGGAAAGTTGAGGGAAAATAAAAAAGCAAGCATTAATAAACAGTGAGCTAATTAGGAAATAAAGCCAGAGAGTGTCATGAATAAATCTGGCCACTTCTTCTGCAGGTATTTTAGAATCTATCCTGAAAATAACAAATGCAATTGAAGGTGTCCCTGCATCAATGTAAGATTTGCTTGGGTAGGTAAGAGATTAGATCCCTTTTAGAAGCACAGATTGCTAAAAATAAGGATTATCAGAGCATAGGTGTTACCAAAAAAACTGCAGAAAAGTTGGATGGTATTGGGGTGTGGCACTTGACAGATCTGAGATTTTTATCTAGTGTTTAATTCTGCTGGAGTTCTGTGAAAATGTGCATGAACCATTTAATTTTTCTTCCTTATACTCCAGGTGTTGCTGTGTGACTGATGTTCAGAATGTTCCAGTGTAAACTGGAAAGAACACTAACATTTCAAAAACATGTAATAGAACTTACCATGATGGCAAACTCATGAAAAATAGAGGCCAAGTGGGACAAATTTCCTGTACTAATTCTACTAAACGTTTTCACCTAAGACTCATTTCCACATGTGTCTGTTTGCGAACATCTGTATAGTCTAAAAAGAGAGAATTTGGATGTCCACCTGTCCTAACCCCTGGGTATTTAGTACGTTTATTTGGAATTTTCATTTAAAAACAAAAAGGTAATTTGTAAACTCTGGTTTTGGAGAAATGCTCACCTTCCCAGAGAAGTGACCCCTCAAGACCACAAACAGACAAATCAATTGAAGATGTGCAGTGAAAGGTGAAGGTGCTGCTGTGATCTTTAAGTACATGTGTGGATTAGAAGATATTTATAAGGTGTTTTTGAAAGGTAAAGGCTTGGTGAGCATGTGTGTGTGGGGGGAGATGTTTGGGGTTTCTTTTCATTTTGTACTGCTGCAACCACAGGGCAATCGCTTGCCAGATGTCAGGGAGGTCTAGCATCTGATTTTGAAGTGGAACATAATAGATGATCTACCAGGGAGCTCAGCAAACATCACATATAGCTTTAAACTGTCATTACAGGAAAAAATCCAGGAAGGTGACATTTGGTGACATACTGTGTGACATTTGAAATGACAGCACTTGCTTTAAGATGTAGCATTCCCTCCTGCTGTGAATCAAGGGAGTCTGCACTGTGGCTATGACTTGTTTTATTGATGACCCTTATTTCTGCCAAATGTAGCCAAAGAGACTGCACAGAGGCCTGCCCGTAGCATCCGGGGAGGATTGGTGCAGCAGGAGAGGGCAACTGCAGAGCATTTGCTATGCACAGAATGCTTGGGATGACTTGGCTCTGAGAAGGAGTTACAGCCTCTCCTGTACTCCTTCTAAAGAGTTCTGTGAGGAGAGAATGAAGAGCAGCTAAAGAAAAAAACATACCCCACTGGAGGGGTGTGTGCACTGTACTCCATGGGCTTCCTGGGATTGCAGAGTTTGGTGAGCAATAAAAAGTGCCTGGGTTTCACCTGCACCTGCTGCTTTCAGGAGTCATCAGTGACTGTTCATCTTCTAGTACGTGTAAATGAGCTGAATCCTTAGTTCTGAAAGCTCTCGGAGCTTGGGGAAAACCTGGCTAATTAGAAACGTCCTGGGTTCTTGCTGATTTCTTCCATTCTGTTTGAGAGCCAGAGTCTCTTTTGATTGCTCCTCACTTCTGCCCTCAGGGTTGGAAGCGCTGCCATCTCTGTGCGGCATCTCTGTGATGGCTGGAGTGGGGCCATCTCTGCGTGTGCTTGGACTGGAATCTATTGCAAACCCTTCTAAATGTGAAAACCTTGTCAAGTTTGGAGTCTGGTTTGGTGTTCCCTGTTGTACTGTGTGAGCTACAGTGAAAACCAGCTGGTTTCAGACACCTTTTTGGACCTACTTACCTATTTTCTTTGGAGTTTACTTTCTTGAGCTTTCTGTGTAAGTTTATGGAAAACTCTAACACAGAACTTGCAGAAAATTGTCAACAACTGGGATGTATTATTCCCATTATATATTGTATCATTACTCAAGCCAGTACAGGAAACAATTTTATGAATCAGAATTAGACTTCTGGGAAGATATTCTGCGTCATTTGTTATCAATATTGTTTTAGATGCCATTAACCGGCAATAAAATTTGGATGCAAGTAATTTTAATTGTTGAACGTTATATTAGCACATAATGTTCTGATCATAAATATATATATTTTTTCTGGTGTTAAAATGAAACTGCTGTAGTTTAACAATTTTGTTATATTCAAGAAGTGTTTGATTTGCAGTCTCTGAGGTGGAGGAAGGGACATGAAGAAGTGGATAGAGGTAGCACTGCTGTTCAGTAATTTCCTGTTCACTCCTGTGAACAGCAAATTACATGCCTGAACTTAGTTTTAAAATCCCTATTAGTAGAAAACATCCTGTAGAATTTTAACCTGCATAGGTGAAACAAGTGCTACTTTTCTTTCTTTCTTTCTTTCTTCTTGTAACCTGCTCTAGAGTCTATTTAATGGCTGAACAAAATCCTGAAGCTGCTGCTCACTAACATGAATGGGTTAAAGATATCTGTGCAGCACAACAGCTGTAGGGCTGAGAAAAGGCACAGAAGCCTCATATTGGTTCTCTCCACAGGGAATGAGTTTTAACTTCATGAGTTCAACTCTCCAAGAACTGGTCTCCATGAGGAATACAAGAAACACCTTAACAGATTAGCCAGTAGTCTATCTAATTTAGTGTCCCATTTCTCAAGGCTTAGAGAAGAAAAAATAATTCTGGTTTATGAAGCAAGTGAAGAAAGGGTAGATATTGGTTGTGGGGGAAGGGAGGAACAGTGTGACTGCTGATCCCAGTGGTGGGGTTATTTGGATGGAAAGGAGCAAACCTACATTCCAAACTGCTGTTTGGATAACAATGGCTGGTTTGGATAGGCTCTCCCTCACCTTCCCTCTTTTACCTCCCTGATTCCACATTGGGAAGCTTTTCGTAAAGAGAAAACGCTAACAAACCTTAGATAAGTACTTTTGAATTTTTAACAATTTTTTTCTTCACAAGCAGACTTCTGGAAGCCACAATTAACACTTCTAATAGCTTTTTTTTTTTTTGGTTTTTTGCTAGAAACGAATTTGTGTAGTGTCTTTCAAAGTTTTCTCTGGTGTTTCCATCTTCCCCATGGAAACCAGAGAGGGCCTTGCTAGTGTTAACATGAAGAAAATTTTCTTACGTTTTCTGTAGGTTTTGGCCTTAATAACATATTGTGTCAAAGAATCACAGAGGTTGTAACAGCTTAGAGATCACCACTGAATGCAAACAGTGATATTCATGAAGTGGCTGAAAGCTGATTTTCTTTAGTCCATAGATAACTGCAGGACTTTGTTACCAAGTGTTTGTTTGTTTTGCCCCTCCTGAAAGGTGTTCCTTCTTTTTGCTTTGCAAGTTGAGGCTTGTAACTCGTGTAGATGCAATAAGATAATAAGAGTAGACACTGTACTTTTTGCATCTCTCTAAGGATCCATTGTGGCCAGTATGAGAAAGGAACCAATAAAACCAATTCTCTTGAGCACCTGGGCTCATTATCACACATGACTGCTTGCGTTTGCCATGCTTGTTTTCCAGTTGTTCTGATATTTCAGCTGATGAGTTAGGAGTGAGGCCTAATTTTTAATTGAGTGATGCATCAACAGCTCTCTCTCCCTTTTTTATTTTATTAAAATGTTTATCAGGTGTCCTCAATTACAGAGGCATTAACTAACTCACCGTTTTATCTGGGTGTAATACTGATGCTATTTAATTCTTTTTAATTGTGATCAGGAAGATGTACTAGAGGGGAGGTTTATTAAGCTGCAGATGTTACCAGCTTGAAGGAACCTGAATGCTGGATGGCAGGAGATTGAGGAGGTTTGGATATATGGTTTTGTTATAGATATGTAGCACTGTTCCAGATACCTACACTAATAAACAGAGACATGAGAAAAGTACTGGGCTTACACAGGAATCATCAAGTGCTGATGATTCAAACCTGGGATGGAAAACAGCTGCCTAGGTAGAAATTCAATGGGAAAGGATCTTGTGCTGGTTCTCCAGAGAGGTTTTTCTTGGTGGCAGCAATATCAGGTCACCTCAAGGTGACTCCTGCTACCTCACAGCTGTGGATCTGCTTCAAAACAACCCTGTTGTTCTTGTCCATTCATTTTCAGCTGGATCAGCAGCTCAGCTGACAGATGTTGAGTGGCTGGAGCCATCATCAGGGCCACAGCAGGGATATGCAGCTGGTCACTGGGATCACACCTTTTGACAAAAATATCACCCTGGTAAGTTTAAAATAATGGGGAAGCTGCAGGTTTTCCATGTTAGTGGCAGATGGGGTAAGAAATTCTAACTATGGAAATAAAAACTTAACTCAGATGTAGGGAAAAGCTTTTCTTTGCCCATGGAATGTTGGAGCAGGGGATGCTGCAAGACCCCCTGTGTGTGGGTCTTTAAAAGGCTCAGATAGACACACGTGTTGGGAAACACCACGAAGGAATTTTCTGCCTTCAAGCAGGGAAACAGATTTAACTGATCTCTGGGGATCACTGCTCGCCCTCTGACTAATATCCCTTAATTATTTGTAGTGCAAAAATGAGTAAAATTAAAGGTTTCTCTTAAGATAGGAGGACTGAATTTTGCAGAAACCACCCTTTTATTGCTCATTGCTTCAGTGTAGGCAACTGGATTAGCCTTCTTGTGCTTGATCAGTGTGGGGGAGAGGGAGAGAGGGAGGACATTAATCATATCAAATTTCTCTCTCAGCATTTTGACAATAAGATGGCTTTTAGGAAGAATTTGGGTCATACAATATATATCTGTCTGTCATTAAAAGAACCACTTTCCAAGCACTTTTATTAATCATAGAGTTTACTACACAAAAGTGTCAGTGTGACCCCACCTATGGCATTAATCCAACAACGATATTCTTGATGGTTATCTTTATCTTGGTATGTCCCATTAGAAGATGCCAGTTTAGAATGAACCTCCCTGTCTATTTCAGTAGAAATTTCAGGACGGCTTTTTAGGCTTCTCTTTTTCTTTTTTTCCCCCCCTTTTTATGACCGTGGTGCTGTTTTGTACAGGATTGTGTTTAACTATTCATTTTAATGTCTGGGATGACGGGTGAATGCCAAAGGAGAGAAGAATGGAGGAAATTGAAGTCATTGACTCTCTAGAACATTTTCTACATGCTCAGTATCTATTCTCATTTAATTATCACAACAATTTATCATAAAAGTTATTAATTGAGAATGTTAATCTTAACTGAGAAGACTTCTCAATCTTTGAAGATGAGTGGTTTCATTTTGAGACTGTGCTGGTGTTTTCCTGTCCTCTTTGCTCTGCATCTTCATTTTTTAAAGCTCTGAAGTGACCTAAATTGCCTCTCCCATTGTTGTCATTTGAATAAAGAGCCGAGGGAGCTGCAGGGTAGGAGTAAGGGCTCTTGAAGTGTACATGCCACTGTGTTTTCCTTCTTCTTATTTACCACAAATGTGCCTTCCTCAGCTTCTGAAATTAGCAGTTCAGCCCAATATTCCTTCCTGATAGGCCCACAGCACCCAGATCTTTCGTGCTGCTAGGAGAAGTCCTGCTCTTAGCAGGAATGATTTGCTTGGACAGCTGTCTGGATTCCATGGAGACTGATGCTCGGCTGTAACACAGAGGCAAAATGATGCTGCAAAGAGCCCTGCAGGAGTGTTTATTCCCTTTTCAGACAGAATTGATAATTACTGCTCCTGGTGCTATAGCACATCACTCCTTTTAATTTGCCCAATAAACCACGCATTGCCTTTAATTCCTTTTCCCATTCTTTTTGCTAATGAAGGAACAAATATATTTTCTTTAGGTCACACTGGTATTAATTCATGACATCTTGTCTGTGCACCACCTAAAACCAGTTAAATTGATGATATTCAGCACAGATCAGTCTCAGATATTTTAAGCAGTTTCTGATAGAATTTGGGGAGTGGACAAACTCCATCAGAAGGAGATTATTGGTATGAAAATCCAGAGAGGCTGAGGTGTCCTGCATAATAGTCACAGCAGCTCCTTGCAAAGGCAATAGGATGTAGCTGATGGCAAATAGATCCCTCAATCTATGAATTTTAAAATGCAATATGAAGCATAAAACAATATATATCCAGGAAATCTGCAATTTATTTGTGCTTTGTTGTCTTAACTCATGAAAAGACAGCAGTATTAGATCACATAAAGAGGAAAGTATGGTTTAGAATTTTCTTCCCTGGAATCTCAGACCAAAAGACAAGTGTTCCTTAATGACAGCAGTCCATGTAAATTCTTTAAGTTCACTTAATAAATAAGGCAAGGAAACATATTTATATGCTTATTGCAGTTTTATAAATGTCAGATGCCAGTAAGACCGGGTGCTTTGATGATATGCTGAATTAAGTTAGACTTAAGCACGTAGGACTCTGCTTTGCTGATGAATCTCTTGAGAGTGTTGGTAGAAAGTGACTGTAAAGATTTCTTGAGGACAGAATGGAATTAAAGGTTGCAAAAGTTTGGGGAATGGGTATTTTGTTGGCTGTCAGTGGAGGTACTGTGGTAGAGAATGGGTTTTATTTTCTGTTGAAGAAATTTCACCTTGCAGAACAAGAACATCAGAGTAAGAATTCACCAGAACATCAGGTAAATGTAATTGTTTACAGCATTCACCTAGAACACAGGAATCTTTTCCAGTAAGTGCTGTACCTGGAGCCTGCATATTCCAGACTTGAGCTTAACAGTCTTTCCTGGAAAAAAAAAAAAAAAAAAAAGGGAGTTGCTTTCTTTTTTTCCTAGAGATGGGGGGAAAATCTAAACACCCTTTTATTGGTGTGCCATAATTAAGTAGGAGTTTTCTTTCCTGAGAGGCCCCATTAAATAGAAAAGCAAAGATAAATGATAACTAACCAGGCTAGTCTAATACTCTCCCTATAGGCACAGACATATGTTATATTGAAGCAAGTAAGAAAATGAGTGTCTGTGCTATTGGGTGCACATTCTCACCCTGGCAAGCTCAGAGGTGAACATGTGCCTGGGGTGCCCCTGACAAAAACAGCATTTCCAGTAGCTTTTTGTACTCTTCAAGAAAATATTCTCCTTTTTGTGTGTCTGGGAGAGAAAAACAAATGAATCCCAGCACGATGAGGACCCGGGGTCCCCAGGAAAGGAGGAGCAAAGCAGCACCCATGGGCTGGGACTGCTGTACCCATGCTGGCAGCCAGAGCAAGGGAGGAGGATTTGTTTGTTTAGGCACAGGCTACGAATTTACCTCTGCCACTTTGGTTTAAAGAAAATAAACTGTGCTTCTGCCCACAACTACATAATTACATTGTACTCTAATATCTCTCGACTTCAAAATGACAGCTAAAGCAGATTAAAGCTGTTTACAGCCTATGGGAAGTAGTATGGTGGCTGCTGGCAATATTTCTTTCTCACTCAGTAACCAAAGTCCGGTCATAAATCTATATTCTTCTTCAAGGAGGAAGGCTGTGATTAAAGGATTCCTCCTACAGCTGTGGCTTGGTGATAAGAGCTTTACGTTCAGACCCTCCTAAGCGACAAAAAGAAAAAAAAATAATTTTTCTTCAAGTTAGCTACTCTAATTTGGATGGGAGGGGGAGAAGCAGACAAGTAGTTTGGTCAATGACTTGCTGTAGATTTGGTAGAAACATTGTACACAGTATTTCTAAGCAGCAGCTGGGATTTGAGAGATAGCCTACAACCCCTGTACCACCTCCTCTGTGCCCCCTGCACAGCGATCGTTTTCTCTGCAACACGGATATTGTGAATTTCAAGAAGTTTCTATTATCGCTTGTTAGCTGTCCTAGCCCTGTGCTAGAAAAGCAGGCTTACCCACCCAAAAACTGCAGGCAGGAACCCAGGACTTGTCCTGCAAACCAAGCGCACACGGAAGAGAAGAAACTCGAAAATTTAGAGCTACTGCTGTGCTTTTGTCCTCAGCCAGGGCCTTCACGGAGACCACAGGAGGGGCTCCCGGGGAGCCCGCTGAGAGGACTTTGTACAAATATTTGAAATGCTCAGAGCCATGCCAGATGTCATTTGATCAGGCAAAACTTCCAATGAATGCTTTGGTTAGGACTTTACCACTAGAAAAATAGCATGAGTGCTGAAGGCACAGAAACAAAACCCAGCAAGCCAGAACGCAGCAATTCTGATGCATGTTTTGCAGGGTTTGAATGTTTCTGATGACAGAGCACAGCTTGATTATAGAATGGAGGCTAATTAAATTATACACCAAAATAACTGTGGGAATAATATGATGCCTGGTAGAAGAAACAGGAACAAACTCTAATCCCTCAGTAACTCAAGACATGAGTTATCTCACTGTGGCATATGCCCCCAGAGTTATGCTTTTTAACTCAGCAGTGACAAAGGGTGCAGTCGCAAATCCAGTGGCGTGTTTTTATATTTTCTTAATTTTTAAATTAGAATATATTTATATTAGAATATTTTGCTGGTACTAAGTTTTCAGTGTTTAATTTGCATAATAGTGCTGTGCAAAATGGGATGAGGGTTAATCAAAGGATTTTATCACTCTTTTTAATTATATTCATTATGCTGGAATAAGATGTAAATTTTAATTTCACCTTGTTAGCTAACGTTTTTCACCAAAAGTTTGGATTTGCAAATCATCTGGCATTTTTAATAGTAGCAGATGCTAGTGATTTTGAAGAACCTAAATGCCTCAAGTATGGTAGACATTATTAATTTGATTGATATGCAATTTAATACAACTTAGCAATTATTAATGCCATTTAGCATCGGCGTGGATATTCAGAGAGGTAGCCAATAAGCAAGAAGAGCCGTGCAAGAAAAGAGAAGGTTGTTTTTCCCCCCAGATCTCCTTCTGAATAGATGTTCCTTTTAAGCTCGCTACAGTAAACACACTTTCCTTCTCCCCGTCAAATTTTTAGTCACAGCTATCACCTGGAAGGTTATTTTCCAGAGGCACATAGTTATCTCACCTTCGGAGAGGCAAGCAGTAAACTCTCTCTTTGCCTGCAGACATTTACCAACAGTGTTTTATACGTTACGTTTATAACTCTCCCAATTGCAGGGAAGCCAACTGAAAAACATACCTGCTAATGGAAAAGGACTATTAAAGCACTGCTGTGCACTCACCTTGCACTAAGCCAGCTGCACAGAGCCCCTCCATAAATCACACTTAAATGATTGCATTCCACCAGAATCGCTGCCCCAAGAGCAAACTTCCAGCCGGCAGGGAGGCTGTGCCAGCGGGAGAAGGCCATTCATTTGCAGAACGGGCTCAGGTGTGTACCCTGGGCTCGTGTTCAACTAAGGGAAAAGGCCTTTTGGATAGGTTGACTTCTTTCTGGAATGGGAACGAGGTCACTCTTTTCCATGCCTCACACCGCAGGGCGATTCCTGGAGCAAGGATGGGCTGGGCTTCCCCAGCCGGGGGTCAGCCTGAAGGGAGAGGGCGGTGGCAACTAGAATGGCTGAAGTGTCTCTAATTATAGGGGATCAAAGCTTTGTGTGGCAAACAACCCACCCTAGCAGGGTGATCTGTAGCAGCTGCCAAGCCAAGGGGTGTCAGTGCTTCAGCCATTGCTTTATATCTGAGTAAAGCAGCATAGCTTGGGCTGCACTGGGAAGAAATTAGAGGTGAGGAATGTGTGCCTAGTCCAGGGCTCTGGAGGATGTGCAGTGGCAACAGGGAATGTGAAATGCAGGTGTGCAGGATGTGCTGCTGGGCTATCCGTGAAATGTCAGCTCTGTTGAGTAAAGCTGGAGGAGGGCAGGAGGGGAAGTCACCCCGCTCACATTTTCTACCTGAGAAGGACTTGCATGAACCTGAAGTTGGAAAAAAAGCAGACAACAGTTCCCAACACCAGAAAATCTTCAACCAATAACAGATGAAACAGTTTGCTAACCAAAACCACTTTTTTTGCTTCACTAACACAGTTCTTCATAATCTCTGCAAATTGTAAATAGTGGCTAATATCTGTCTGCTTAATTGTCTGCAATTCAATGGAATTGATCTGAATCCACCCTGGGCTTGATTCAGGCACTGGCAGGTATTTTCTCTGCTTTGTTACTCTTCAGGCAGATTCAAGAGGATAGTTGCCTGCTCCTCAGACGTTCATTTTTGCTGTAGAGCAGATTTCTCCTCTGCTCCCCTGGGATGCAGCCCCAGGTAGGACTAAAGGCTTGCTGATACACCAGGGTTTGCAGAAGCAGAGATTTGCAGAGTCTGAGACAGGCTGCAGGAGAAAATCAGGAGTCCCAATTCCCCTATTCCCAAAAATACCTGAGAAAGCACAACTTGTATATCCTGAGCACACGAGAGGAATGAGTCAAAGGACTTCAGAGTGGCATGAGAAAGCTTAGTGGAGGTATGTGAAGATTTTGGGTTCAAGGAACCAAACATTCCTAGCAAGCCTTAAGGAAAACATCCAGTGTGAGGGTTCCAGGGCTCTGAATACCCAAAGCAAGCACCTCAGACTTTCTTTGTTTTTCCTTGTTTGTTTTTTTGTTGTTGTTTTTTGTGGGGTTTTTTTTTTTTTTTTTGGTTGGTTGGTTTTTTGTTGGTTTGGTTTTTTTTTTTTGGTGGCTGGTTGGCCCTGACCAAAGCAATGATTGGTACGCTGACTCAGCAATGTCAAAAAATAGAGGAAATAAAGGAATTGTTTAACAGATGCTAAAGCCAAAGCCCAAATGCAGAATGGATAGGTGAAATTTTGGGGTTTAAGTATGAGCAGGTACTTTTTTGCATTATGCTTCAATAAAGCATTTAAAGATAGTCATGAATAATAAGTAAGTAATTTTACGCTGAATGACTGCAAAGCATAGAAATGTTCCCTCTCTCTCTTTTAAGTGTAAAAATTTCTTTCTCTAAAGGCCATATATTCCTTTCATTCCTGAGATGCAGCTTCTATTGGTGCCAGTTTATGGTCCTGAAACTTTGGCTGAAGATTAAGAAGGAAGGCATAAGAGAGACCTTTATGGGTTTTTGTCTTCTAACAATTTGAATCAAATACTTGCCCAAGAAAATGTGTTTTACATGTATTTTAAATTCCTTTTTTCTCAGTAATGTCTCTTTTTCTAAGAAACTTGCATTTTGAAAATGTTGTGACACATTACATTAATTGAATATACAGCCTCAGAAACTGGGAGAGCCTTTTCAATTGCACTGAATGCATATGAGCAGGCTGGAGGCTCAATGCATAATTTCCAACAGAAAAAGGGGAAAAAAACCCCCACCATTTCTCATTAAAAGCAAGATCAGTAACACAAGAAAGCAGTAGTATCACTATCTTTTATCCATTAAATGAACTCCTGTCACTGCAATTCCAAGAGTTTTTGAAAGAGAAATCTCAACCTGACAGGCTATTCCGGTTTACAGTGAAGCTCTTGATGTCCCTTAATTATAGACCTTCTTCATATAGTTATTATTTTGGAGCACAACTATGACATTAAGATAGTCACATGAAAACACAAACTTTCATTAAATAATTATGTATCCATGTTCTCTTTCTAGGCATTTTTTACTGGTTTTCATTTTGAAACACCTCTGCAGTCATGTTTTTTCAGTTGGCCACATTTCTGTCCCTGTGTGAGATTGCTCTTTCCGTGCAGAGGATGCAGAGCAGAATACACACCTCAGCTGCACTTGCAAGGCTCCTCAGTTTACGTGGAGTGGCCACAGGGAACTCCCTCACAAAAACACTTTTTAGGACAGTCAAGCTCAGATGTTTTTCTAATCCAGTTGAAGTTGAGCTAAGACCTCACTGCAGCCTGGTGGGGTGGTCCCATTCCTGTCCTCCTGACTGGCACTTCCACTGCTTCCCTTGTGCAGGCTCTCACCTCCTGCCCCTCTCTGACCTCAGGGACTGCCCAGTATCAAAAATATCCAACCCCAGTAGCAATGTAAAAACTGATTTGGCTGGTCTGAAGACACTCCAGTGCTGGTGGCCTGCAGAGGATCCTATGGGGCATGGGGAGGGGATGGGAAGTGGGGCAGGGCCACAGGAATGCAGCTGTGGCACTCACCTCTCTCCCTGTGAGGCTGGCAAGCAAAATTCTCAATCGTGCTTCTTCAAAGGATGGGCAAGACAAATGATATCTCAGCAAGATAGTTATATTTTAAACAGTCTTATCTAAATGAAAAATAACCTCCAGCCTGCAGGAGCTTGGTAAAGAAGAGTTCCAATTTTGGGTATGAGCCTGGCAATGAATGAGCTGTTTAGAACCTTATTGACAGCATTTGCATAGGCACGGTGCTTGTGAGATTGCAGTTTGTCACTCACTGTGTACACGTCGTTTTTTCTTTTAGATCTGTGACAAAATAAAATTATGAAGTGATAAATTTCCAAGGCTTCTATTAATGATGGGCTGTGCAAATTCATCTTTGTATAGAAGGGCGTCCTTAAATATTGAGAATGCAGAAAGCTGTAGAGCATTTTTGTGGGTCCCTTCTCCCAGTTCCATCCCCTAGTTAAGTTCAAACTGCCCAAACCCCTCTGGTACCCTAGTGAGGTTTTCCTGTATGAAATGTCATTATTGTACATGGTGCAGCCCCCCCATTTTCTCACTTAAGCACAAAGTATTTGATTCCTTTACCCCAGTATTAGGCAGCTGCTAGGAAGGTTGCAGAAACTTATCTTTTCTATTGTTTCATGCACTGCCTGAACATCATTTCTTTTCACCTCATTTTTTGTGGAGGAGCAGCATCACCATCAGCAGTTTTTAGTAGATGTATCAGAGGACTTTTATTGGGGAAGCTTAACAAATGAAAGAAGAAAAGGAAAATAACTGAGAAAATAAATCTGAGTTTGTCTCACTGTAACACATTTTGCTGGTAAAAGATCATGTTGTTCTTTAGCACTCTCAGAGTCTAAAATCTGAAAATGTGGGAGGATGAACTCCAGTCATAAGCTGCCGTTGGCACTGTTGTGGATGTTTGGCACAAGGTCGCCAGGTCACACTTTGTGTTGGTGGCTTTCATTTGACTCCTATGCTTATAGAGTGCTTATGGTCACAACAGGAAAGATGTTATCCTATACAAGTAAAAATTCTTATTACTTCTTTTTGCTAGAATCTGTGGTTGTGTTACTTCAAATTTTCTAATCCTCAGCAAAACAAACTCCCTGTTAGTGAAATAAGCTCTGGATTCAGCATGGCAGGGCCTGTGCATTTGGAGCAGCCATTCCTTCCCAGATTGCTTCACTTGGCATGAAAGTCTGTGCCAAAGGGTGGATGGCTTTTCCAGCATCCACTGAAATTATTTGAAATAAAAAGATAATTTCTAGCGTTTTACAATATAAAATCATAACCTAATTTTTTATAATTCCCTTTTTATATTTATGATACTCTATTAATAATGAAGAACTCATTTAGTCTTAATATGGATGGTCTAAGTAGTATTTCCCCTGTAATTTATCACTCAATAATGTATCGTTATTAGAAAGTATTTCCCTCTAATGTTTTAGTGTTGATATAAAACTGAGGATATAGATAAGGTTGAGATAAGAATTTACTTTTGCAGCTAGCTAAAGACAAAGTGAAGGTTATTTCATAGACTGATTTTGCAATTTGAAAGGGGATAAGTGAAGAGCAAAATCTAATACTTCCCACATGTGCCTGACACTCCTGGTAGAAACACAAAGGGAGCAAACCCCATATTGACCCCAGAATGAATCAGTGCTGTAGAACACACAGAATAGCATGGCAATTAAATTTGCATTACAGTTTATATACAATAGCTCATAATGTCAACAAAAGTTATTTAATTTAAAGTTCTATTTATTTCCTCAGAAGTTTAACCTAATATAATCCTGTATTTCCAGCAAGTGATTTGGCTAATTTATCTCACGTTGATGTCCTCTTCCTTTCAATGGCATCCACTTTGTCACCTTTGTGAGGGACTGAAAGGAAGTCTTCATTTATTTCTCAGTTCTATTGTGGTGATATGCATGTTCCAGCAGACTATAATAGACCCATGTTTTAGAAGATTAACTGAAATACAGAAATGAGTATTACTTTTTTTCCTGTATTCATCTTGTTGTTCTGATATTGCTGCAGTTTTCCAAGCCAAATCCCCTACTGTTAAGCCCTGGCTGAGTGGCTGTGTGAGAGCAAGTTAAATCCTTCCACCTTTAATGGTATTATTTCAGACAGGTTTTAAACCTTTCCAGCTATTTGTAGTGCTCGTTTCACTAAGTGAGGAACCACGATGATTTCCTGTCATGAGAACAATGTCGCTGTCCTGGGCATCTCAGCCTTTGAGGGTCAGTAAGAGCTGTGAGCAGTGGTTGCTGCAGAGCCCAGGGTGTTTTGCAGGAGCTGTGAGAGTGCTCAGGAAGGCCAGAGTACAAAGCAGCAACACCTAGGGCAGCAGTGGGAGCCAAAGGCAGCCTCAGGTGCTCCCCGCGGGGACAGGTGCTGTGAAATCTGAAGGGTCAGCGTGAGATCACAGTGTGTGGCACAAATCCATCGCTGATATCCCTGGGAACAGTTCATGCCTCTCTTTTTGAACAGCACCAGGAGCACTCTGAGTTTGTCAGATTGAAGGGGAACAGTCTGTCCTGCCAGGGTCAGATCCTGGTCCCAGGTGTTCTCCACACTGCCACGGAGCAGTGGGTGGTTCAACATTCCCGCAGCAGTGCCTTGGGCAGGGGATATTCAGGCCCGTACAGAATGGGAGGAACCCTCAGGCTGCTTTTGGACCCCAGTGGTTGTCTGGAAGTTATCTATGCTGTTGACCCTTCAGGTTCTCTGGATGCAACAGCTAAGCTGCATCCTAACAATATGGGTTGTAAGGGATTTGTCAAGCTCTAACCCTGCATTTGTAAGCATGCTGCAGGGATGGGATCCAGGGACACACAGGATCTTGCAATATATTCCCAGCAGAGAAGAGTTTCATGTCCCACTATAAATGACTTATCAAATGCCTACGTATCGTTTATATCTGTGTGGAGTTTAGTATGAATGGTTTGTTAGACACTAACACTTTGTCAACAACCTCTACAAATGCATTTACTTTAAGTGTTGAGCATTTCATTATAAATGGCTTGCAGAACATATCTATAACCTTGATAACTCCATTCACTTTGTTAGTAATGGCTCCTTGAACACTTAAAGCATAACAATAGCCAAAATGCATATAAATATTTCATTGCAAATCTATTGTTACTTATTTATAACATGCTCACCAAAAGCATTACAGGATATTTATTAAACATTTATAGATTATTTTTGCTACAACTAGTATGTGATATAGATGCATTATTCATCTCACAGCAAATCATTGCTGGGCATCCCTTAAAAATTAAGTTGTACCAAGAGGATTTGGGGTCTGCAGAATCTGAAGAGATTAATTTTAACCATGTGCAATTGAGATTCAGCTATGTCTTTATTTTTGTTGAATTAAATGAAAGAGGAAATTAGTAAGTAGAAAAACAACCCTTAGTAACCAAAGACAGAGGGAGGGAATGGTTGCCCTGGCCCCCCTGGCCATTTGCCATGCTCTGTCCTTAAGGTCTGCCAGTGGCTGCAACACCAAACTTGTGGGACTGCAAAAGCTTCTTTTCTCACAGATGTTCTGGTGGGTTGGATGGCATTTTTTCTGGTAAGAATTTGGAACAAAGGCTGTTCTCTCTAACTGAAGTTTTTATTTGATCTGAATTATTTTTCTGCTAGTTTCCAGTACCTCCAGCTCATTCACTTCCTTGAAGAGTGGGAAAAGTGTACAGACCCCTGTGCACGTGAACACCTGTGGGGGTGTGAATTTTGGCAGAGCAAACAAATTTGGATATGTGGGATTTTTTCCCAGTGCTTTATCTGATGCCTCCAGTCTACAGACAGGAATCAGGAGACTTTCAAAATTGTTCCTATTTTACAGAGAGGCCAATCTAGGATTTTGATTCAGATGGCATATGTACAATGGTTCAGTAGTGCATATGAATAGTTCTTTTTCCCTGTGTAAAGTTGCTTGAATATTCAAGTGCAAGAGCCCATCTCAGGTTGGTGACAAGATGCTATCAGCATATATCTATCTGACACAGCTTCCTTTAGCACTTTGCTATTCAATAACTGTAAATAGATGGGGTAATTTAAACTCTTACCTAGCTTTCAGGAGAGCTAGATTCCCCCAAATCAAGCACATCATTTTACTGAAATGACCATGAGTATCTGAAAGGCACAGTTTTATACCTGTTAAATTATTCCTTGTTTTTCTTTTAATGCATCTATCCATCTATTCTCAAGTAACAGTTCTTCATTAATAATGTCTTTGTGCTGCAGGTTATTTCTCCTTTTTTGTTCTAAATTATTACCCATTTAATTAATTTTCCTCTAATATAAAGGGAGGATAGAGTTGAGTGTTTCAGCAAATGGGGGCGTGTAAGTAAAGAGCAAGGATAATATCTCAAACTCATTTTCTCCTGGTCTCATGGTGTTTGCAGAACATTTGATTTGTTGCTAATACAGCTGGGTACAACACCACTTCATTTCTTTAGGGGAAGATGTTACAATATCTATGAAGTGGTAGAAGTACCTGCTTTTATTTGGTACTCAGAGTCTCCATTTCAAACTCATATAAATATGTTGCCTTGTTGTGTCACTGTCACACCCCTGGAGCATCCAAACCTCACGGACAGACAGAGAACAGGGTGTGTGGGGCAGAGTCCCCGTGACACCAGAGCCTCTGGCCAATGTGTGCCTGCATTATGTGTTTGCCCTCTCAATAATGTTTATTTTGCAGTTCTGGAATTATCTTGCCTTGCCCAGTGGTGGAACAAGAAAATCTGCTTCCACTGAGAGAAATTCAGTAAACACATGGCTGCAAAAATTTGTGCTTTTTCTGTAGAGCTACAGAAGCTCTGCAGAAATGTTGGCAAAATGTGCAGTGCCTCATCTGTGTCTGAGGCACTGCTGCCTCCCCTCAGTGCAAGGACAGGCCAGTGTCACTTGGAAAAGCCACTTCTCCATACCCTTCCTCACTGACTTACATCTGGAGCCAGGAGATCTTGGGAAGTGACACTTTTGTCACTGTACTTTATTATTTTGAAGCTGTTTTGCTTTGGAGGGGATATTTGTTTCAAAATTCTTCTCACATACTCTTTTCTTAAGCATGTAACAGAAGCGGCACTTTGTAAGAAAATTTTAATTTGGCTTTCAGTATTTCAAGTGTCTGTTTCAGTGCTTGTATTTTGGCCGTGAGATTCAATATGAATCTAATAACACAGCCTGGCACAATTTGTTGCAAAAATCTATTGGTACAATGATCACTTTTAACAGGTGTTGTTTCTTCAAAAATCAGTGAAAGCTGTTAGATTTTTTTTTTTTTTTGGCATTTTCAAATGCTCATTAGTGTCTTCCTCAGGGGTCTAAGACGGTCATTATTAAAGAATGAGTTCTCAAGAGAAAAAGGCCTCTGCTGCCAGAAGCCAACAAGTGACAGGAGTTCAGCAGTTGCTAGGCAAGTCACTTATTGAGGTGCTGCATGGATAAATTAGCTTTCAAAGTCTTAAGCTGAACATGTAAAGAACACAGATGTCATGTGGCATATTCTCCAGAGGTTAAATTTAGGTTCCACTGCCAATTTTAAAAGGAGAGAAATGTCAGCTAGTGTAGAGCTGAGGCTGAGGGTTTGTTGCTTGTGCAAATTCCACTGACATTGACATTAACAGACTCTGGAAGATAAACTGGGGATCTGCTCTAGCTGTCCATGATTTCATTTGTATTGCTTGTTAATTCTCCAGTTTGTTCCAGCACAATACCAATTTGCTCCAGTTGACTTGACAAGCTTTTGTTTTGTTTTGTCTTATTTCTCTGGAGATAATTTATAATCCCAGCTCCATCCCTTGTGTGATTGCACAGACAGAGAGGTATTATTTGTGTTGTTTGTCAATACTGGGAAGTGACGTAATATTGAAGCAGTAAGTATAGAAACCTAGATTTTAGCAATGTGAGATTTAGGTGTGAGTGTCTGTGATACAATGAAAATGTTAAACCCCAGAATAGTCAGAGATATTTTATTTTTGAAGAGAATTTTTTTTCAAAATGAACACAGAGATGAAATTTTTTAAAAATCTCCTTTTTTACTTATAATTTTGCTTTATTTTTTTACCTAAACATAAGGCATCTATAGGTTTTATTTAGATAGAAGATTCTTCGGAAACTCCTTTTTAGACTACACATTTTCCTATAACAGTGACAAGTAAACCCCTAAGTGTTGTTTTGAACTGTCTTGAACCTGCTGCTTGATCCCCTCCCTTTCTGTTCTGGGCTTTGTCCAGCTCCCACCACAGTCAGTGGGAGATGTCACATTTACTTAATTAGGAACTGGACCGTGCCTTGCCACCCCCACCAATTGCTATTTTAATTGAAAACATCCCTAGAGCTGCTTCCATCATCGGTGTTCATTTGTGTGGTGTTCTCAGGAACAAATCATTCTAGTTGTTTAATTAAGGCAATATTGAAATAAAAGCCCCTTTAGGAGAGGCTGGGGGCAGCCTGTGCTGAGCCCTGTGCAGGCATTCACAGTGGCACGGGGTGAAAGGCTTGCTGTGCTCCCTGTGGCACTATCATCAAGCCAGCCCGTGCTTATGTGCAGATATGTGAATATTTTCTGTATTTTCCATGGGTTTTAACCCTTGTGCTCTGGTTTTCATGGACTCTTAAGAGATCTGGCCTGTCTTGAGCACTACAATCCCACATTCCCCACGTCCAGGCTTGTGCTTTGCCTGGACACAATGAAGCATCAGTGGTGTCTGAGTAAGTCACATTAAAATGCATCTCTCCTGTACAGCAGTATCTGGATGCTGCTGCTTCTTCCCCTCAGTCTGAACCTGACCAAAAGCAATTTGAATGTTGCTTTTCATCCTCGTAGGTAATCACAGACCCAAGGCTGCAACCCAGCAAGCAGCAAGGGAGGAAAACCTATTCCAGACTCCACAGAGGTCACCTTTTTATAAAAGTACAAAACAGCTAATTAAATTAATGTAATAATTGTACCCAGCCAATTACCTATTTCCTACCTGTACTGTGGTCTTAATGAGCTGAGCTAATGAACTATAATGTAATTAATACCTGGGGAGGGAGGGGGAGGAATAAAAGAAATGGTAGTTTTCATATATGCCAGCCTCTTTTGTAATGGCAGGGGGGAAAAAAGTTCAAGACTGTTGGAAGGAAAACGTTTAGTGAGGAGGAGAGGTTTCAAACTTGAGTCCTGCTGAGGCTCTGCCTGGAATTCTGCACCTGAAAAATACCCCTGTCGTTGCATAAATATTTTCAAAAATACTCATTAATGTTTTTCTGAGACCATTCTTATAACATCTGTGAAGGAGAAGGATGATTTAAATGAAACTGCAGATCTAAGGTGTCCTTGAGGAGTACTCTGTCCTAATGAGCATCCTGCAGAAACCTGATCCACGTTTCTGGTATATCACAAAGGCTCTTTGGTGTTGGTCTCATTTTGCCTTTGGGTTTGCAGACATTTGGCCAGCACCCAGGGGGAGCACTGGGGGGTTCTTGGCAAACACGGAGCTGTTTCAAGGCTCTGGCTTTTGTATCCAGTGGAGGACAATGACACAGGTTACTGAACCTGGTGATGGAGCCTTCGTGTGGAGACTGCTCCAGTAAAGTACTAAAAGGCATAGGGAGAAAGCAAAGTAAACTGAGCTCCTGCTGTGAAAATTCAGGATTGTTTTCTCTGAATTAAGTTATGCTGAGGCTATTAGGGAGAGAGTGCAATAGATTCATTAACTGTACCATTCCAGAGCTGCTGGAAAGCAATTCACATTTCAACTTTAGTATCTTAAAATCTAACACTGGCTTTAATTATTAATAGGATTCATGCTATCATCATTTGCTTGCACATATACATTAATCATTACATGGGTTTGCTAATTTTTTGTTTTGTTCAAAAATAAATAAATAAGTGGTGACAAGATGCTCAGAGCCCTCAAGAGAATATGTTCCCCTCTGATGGGCAAGCAACATCTGCGGGCATTTTGCTGCCTTAACAGCATGTCTGTCAGAAACTTGGTGATTCAGAAAATTTACTAGCACTCACCTAATGATTAATTAGCCTTCTCTGTAAGGAATGGGGTCTCTTCATTAGGCACATTGTCACCAACAGTTTTATCTGATTGCTGTAACACGTATGCTGGAGCCTTAATAAGTGGAATTCCAGTAGTCAACAAATGAGTCCAGGTTGGTTTTGTGAGCAGAATTGGTGTTTGACCCTAAATATTTAAGGGAGTCTTCAAGGATTTTAATCAACACAGGTCTGTGTGGTATTCTAGAAAAACTCTTTTGTGTGAATAACAATACTGTAGAACACTAATTTTAACTAAATTTAGTTGGCTGGAAACACTCTATATTAGATTAAAGACAGTGATAGGAATTATTTTAACAGAAATAATAATTCATCTGTTTGTAACATGGACTATCTGTAAATGTTTTTTTAAAGACTATTTTATTTGTAAGGCATGTTAAGCGTTCCACTTGGCAAACCCTCGGCATACCTTTGTGTTTCATAAGGTCTTCAGCTGTGAGTATGGGGTCTTTAATGTGTCAAAGGAAAAGGTCAAACTGACACTTCAGGATTTAAAGCAAAATAATTTATCATCTGCACACAGATAAGGCAAAGATTTGTTCTTGGGGGTGTTTACATCCAAATCTGGCACATTTCTTATGAAAATCTATGCTTTGTTAATTATCACCCCATATCTGCTTATTTGAGCAGCTGACTCACAGCACCCGTGTCTCAGGAGCTCCGTTCAGGCTGATTGTTCACCTCTGATGAGGGTCCACAGCACAATGCCTCCCCCTGGGTGGGTGGGGAGCAGATACAGTCAGGGGCTGTAAATTGGCAAGAGACTTGGCTGGTGGTTTAACCAACGGCAACAGCTGGGTCCCCTCGGGCCAGAGCAGGTGATGGTGGCAGGGATGGTGGCCAGCCCACACGAGGGGCTACCGTCTCCTCAGAGGAGCAGGATGGAGTTGCTGGTAGTTCCATTTCCTTCTGAAATACTCTGTGCTCTGAGAGATGATGATTTGCTACTTTAACTTCTCCTTTTCCTCTCACCATGGAGGGAGGGGAAGTGAGCTCCCGTTTACAAGCAGCACCAGCTGTCGGAAGATGTGTGTGTGTCCAAGGGAGGTTTGCGGAGGATTTTTTTGGTTGGTGTTATTATTAGATGATGCAGGGAAAAATTTCTTTTTGCTCTGCCGAAAAGCTGAAAGACTTCTTATACACCTTGTGTCTGTGTATGTAGATGGTTCCCCAGCCATGTTTGCTGCTCTTGACCATGCTCTGGTCACTGGCAGTTGTCCCCCATTCCATCATTCCCTTTTGTGCTTCTTACAATGACATCAACCAAGCAAGACAAGGACGTGCCTTAATGCCTGTGTCTGTAGCTGGGGGTCAGACGCACAGCCCAGGTTCTGCTGTAAGGGATCAGAACCCAGTGCTGAGGTAGGATTTGAATGAAAGTACAAGAGTTACACCACATGGTCTCTTTGTTTATCCCAGAACTGTCTCAATTCCTTCTGCAAAGCAGAAAAAGAACCACATAACCTCTGTAAGAGCTCCCCCAGAGCCAGCTGAACTGGCCCTGACCTTCTCCTTGGTGGGGAGTAAAGAGGAGACTTGGGCCATCCCCTCCACCCCAGTGATACTGGTGGCACTGCACTCCTGCCTTACTGCTTTAGGGACGTGTAGTGGAGGCTTCAGCCTGGAAGAGGACCCAGACTTGCAGGGGAAGCTGAAGTCGGTAAAGAGTAGATGCGTGTAGGATGTGTTTCACTTTTCTAAATTAAAGTGCTTAGTTGACTGGTTTGAGTTTTTTTTTCAAAGAATTAGATAAACTCATTCTCTGCTATAAAATTAATATATTCAAGAATTTTTGTGGCAAGTAAATTTTAGTCTTGGAACGGGTTTGTTTGCAGGAGAAATCTGTGGTGTTGGTTGTGGGGTTTCTTGTGAGTTTTTTTCTCTCCATATATCCAACTAGGAACCAGAAAAATTCCATGTGACTTGCATATCTAATTAAAACTATTCAGCACAGCTTGAATTTACAATTTTGATTTCTTGCAGTAATCTGCTTGTGAACAATCTAGAGGCAAGGAGTTATTCATAGAAACTGTTGAGTAAATAATTTTCAGATAATGAAAACATTCAAAAAAGTCAAGATAGTTAATTAGTGAGCAGAAGAAATTAAATTAATTGAATGAATAATTCATAATGAATTATTTGCCCAGCTCTATTTTACATAGTGTGGAAGGTCTGAAGAAGAGCCAGTGTTTGAATTACCTCCAAACAGAAAACCACATCTCTATTTCTGCTGTGTTGAGGATATTTATTGATGTGTAAAAACAAGCTGGGTGAGCCAGTCTATTTAATCATCTTACTCTTTTTGCTCTGTATCGTGAGTCATGCTGGATTTGAGACCATAGATGCTTTGCTTGCAAATGTGCATTAGGGAATATGTGTTACAGGGTTCTTTGGTTTGTTTTATTTTTGGTTTTTTTAATAAATTTAAATAGTGTGAGAGAAGCATGATTAGAGCTGAAAATGCTCTGTAAAAGCTATAAATTAAGAATATGCTACCGTAGCAATGGTTGCAGTTGACATATGCCACAGCCTTGGCAGAGTAGTCCTGGGTAATTTCATTTTGCTACTGAACAGACCTGTGTCCAAAAGATTCTTTGGTAGAGCTGAACTTGTTTGCTTGGGGTTGGAGAGGGGTTTGATGCTTTCTTTGCTTGTTTGGTTTTTCATTTGTTTGGGTTTTTTTCTCCCTTAAAAAAAGGGAAATCTTTGCTCCTCTTTGGCAGGTAGGGAGGGAACTTTTAATAGCAATTAAATAGTGAAATATTGGAAGCTTAAATTAACACTGAAGAGCTGAATGTGGTTCTTCCCTAAGGCCCAGAGGGCAATGAGTGTTCAGAGCTCACCTGTGTGTCCTTCTACCCTCGTTCTCCCCGCCACAGTGCTATGGAGAAACACAAAATCTCTTATCATAGAATGGTTTGTGCTGGGAGGGACCTTAAAGCTCATCTCATTTCAATGCCCCTGCTGTGGGCAGGGACACCTTCTGCCAGACCAGGATCTTCCAGTCCCCATCCAGCCTTGGCCAGGGATCCAGGGGCAGCCACAGCTTCTCTGGGCACCCTGTGCCAGGGCCTGCCCACCCTCACAGGGATTTCTTCCCAGCACCTGACTAAATCTGCCCTTCAGTTTAAAGCCATTCCCCCTTCACTACATGAGAAGTCCCTCTCCAGCTCTCCTGGAGCCCCTTTAGGCCGTGGCAGGGGCTCTGAGCTCTCCCTGGAGCCTTCTTTTCTCCAGGTGAGCACCCCCAGCTCTCCCAGCCTGGATCCAGAGCAGAGGGGGTCCAGCCCTGGAGCATCTCCATGGACTCACTCCAACAGCTCCACATCCTGGTGTTGGGGCCTGGATGCTCCTGGTGGGTCTGAGCAGAGGGAGAATCCCCCTCCTTGACTGCTGCCCACCTTCCTTTGATGCAGGCCAGGAAACAGGGGGGCTCTGGGCTGCCAGTGCCCGTGTTGAGCTTCTCATCAACAGACACCCCCAAGTCCTTCTCCTCAGGGCTGCATAACAACACTGAAAAAGCTTTCAAAGTGATTTCCGTTCCTCATAAAGCCACAATGAGAGAACCAAACTTTGTCTGATTTAATGTCTATGCAGAAGCAGAAAAAATAATATATAATTAGATGGAAGCCACATCTACTCTGAGTTGTAACTTCTGGTCTTGAGGAAACCTGATTTGAGGTGGAATGGCATTGTGCAGCAATGAGATGAGTCTGATGCAGGAACATCCCAGGGAAGTTCGTACTTCTGTTATCATCTCTGTGGAGAAACAGGCATAGATTAAGTGATCTGTTGGCCCACATTATCTGCAGTAGGAGAGGGAATGACTGAGGGTTTTTTGATTGAAACTATGGCTGAGCAAGTAGAGATAAGATAATTGCAAAGCTGAGTAATACTATCCAGCACCACCCAGTATTGTCAGATAGTCCTTTGTTATTCAGAATTCTCTGTAAGCTGAGCAATGCTAAATTACAGTTGTAAATCCCCACTATGTGTAGATATCGATAATATATGCACAGACATAAGGAAAGGAAGAGATTGCAAATTTAGTCAACTATATAAAAAACATTATTTTCTTGGGTACTTGAAAATGTTGGAGGAATTTGAACAGCCCTGGAAAAAATAGACTGTGTTATAACAGATGGGCATTTCCAAAAATTACTTTGTTTGGGTTCAAGATAACTAAAGGTAGTTCCCATTTTACCCAGAGTGAGTCACTCAAGCCACAGCATGGACAGATGTTGTGCTAGAATTGCATCTGCCATATTTTCTCTTTGCTCTACTTCCTTTGAATCTGGTTAATCCAATGTTGAGTTTCCATTAAGGAGCACTGCTGGGCTAAATTTTGGGCTAGTTTTTGCAATATTAGCAAATTTGATTCTGATTTTGAAGTGCTGACAAGTTCTAAGTGAGGTAAAGGAACTGAAGTGCAGAGTCAGAGAATCTAGGCCACTAATGGTTAAAATCAGGCCACAAATGATCCTTACCTATGTTTTATTTCTAGGTATTTCCAAAGGCAGCTCTTTATTGCCAACATACTTAAGCCCTTGAAACCTTTCCTAAGGCTTCCCCAGGACAGGAATCAGGCAGCAGGTGGGTTCTGTTATCCATTTACTTCAGGTCATCTCCACACTGGCAGGTACAGAGCACAAACTGATTGGATAAGAAATACATGCTCTGACTGCAGGTGGTTGAAAGGATGTGGCAAGAATGAAAAATCTAATTGTAACTGGTTGTGTTAGGGAGCCAAAGCAGGCTAGGATTTAAAAGAAGAGGTTGTTGTGCATCACTGAACAGCCATTTAGATTTGACTGCAATAGCACGGAGTTTGTCATGGTGGTTTAGTTAACATGTTCGGTTTTGATGAAAAAGAAAGTGTCTTTGATCGCTCCGCAGAGAGAACAGTTTATATTGGAATTGTGCAGGTAGCTAATTCTGTAAGGTCGTGTTCAGTGTCCCCCTGCACTGGAAAGTTGCTGAGTGGAGCGAAACCAGAAAACCCACAGAACTAGAGGGAGAAAAATGATTAAGATGTTCCCAAGAACACTTATTTGCTTTGTGTTCAGGATTGTGGATTCTACCACCCTGTTTTGCAGGATGCCTAAGATGGCACTGATAGCTCAACAGAGGGAAGAATATGTTAAACTGCTTTAGCCTATCACAGGGGAGATTTTCACAGGCCTTTTCCAATTGTGGCAGATCTTGTGTTGTAACACTTTAGAGAAGAATATTGTCCAGTCACTTTTAAAATGCCTTGTGTGCTGAGGCAGAGGCCAGGAGGAGGAGCCCTGCAAACAGATTCCTCTATTGGTCTGTTTAGAAATCAATAGTGTAAAGGTTTTAACGTATTTATCAGTAAAACTCACAGACTAGCACGAGACTGCAAGCTAGAAGCTGCTTTCAGAGTCACAAAGAGCTATTTATCATTTGTCCTAGGAGTTCCAACCAACCCCCATCTGTAACATTTTTTTCCTCAGTTGTCCCAAGTAGTCTGGTAGGAAAGTTTTTGTTGGTTGCTCTGCTGAATACTTTCTGACATGGGTATTTTTAGAGACTGATTGTTCTCTCATTCATGTTCTCAGCTTCAGCAGAGGTTGTTTTTCCCTCCCTTTCTGCTGGCAGGGGGCTGTTGGTTTGCACAGGTGACTGGTGGTAGTGGTTTGAACTGACAGTTAATCAACAGCTGGCGTCGTTCCCCCTTCGCTGCTCTGTAAAGGGCACGGTGCTAAATCAATTAGAGAGAATTCCACATTGGTTTCAGCGAGCAGTTCATGTAGAGATATGGACTCTGGAGACTCTGTTCCTCCAGCCTTGCAAGTCTTGGCTGTTTACCTCATACCTCTTTTCCCCAGGAGGTGTGAGACTGAAGTTCTGTAGCTGGTGCTGATCCAGTGTGTGGGAACAGAGACATGGCAGGATCTTTAGGCAAGGGAAGAGTCCAAGCAGTGGGAATAAAAGTGAAGAATCACTGCCTGGCAATATAGGTCTGAACATCTTTTTTTGGGCTCACTCAGAAATGAGGCTGAAGTACTAGAGAGTTACCTGAGTGTGTATTTCACCCTGAAAACACTTTGCAGAACCAAAGCCTGGAAAATGTGGGTAAAGCTAATGTGAGTATGAACGTTGTAAGAGTTTGAGGTCTTTCTCCAGTAAATTTTGAAGTTTTCCATGGGACTTCAGATGCCCGTTTGTGCAGTTTCAACTTATGTGCAGGCTGAGCTGACACATAATGGAAGAGTTTCACACTACATTGGCAACAATATCTCAAAGGATTCCAGTGTTTCCCAGGAAATTCTGGAACATCTCCAAGTGAAGAAATAGTGTGTTATGTCTGGATATTCTGTCTCTGGATCAGTTGTCTATGCTGGCACAGTTTACCAAGGGGGAGTCTATGTAGAATATAATAAAATAAATAAATGACTGCTCTCAAAAGCAGCAAATGACTGACTAGACAGGAATCCAAACTTCTGGAGTACAATCAGCTTGGATAAAATATGCTCCTGTAAGAGCAACTGGCTTAGTGTTTAAATATTATTTTATCAGTCTTGGCAAGGTGGTCAATATAGAAACAAAATTCTGTCAGTGAGAGGAGAAAGGGATTTGTTTTTCTGATGTTTGGGAAAACAGCAATTCTTTTCTGAAGGGTGTCACCATGCACTCCAATAGCAACTTTTGTTATTCATTCAAGACATACTGTATTTTTTTCTGAGACATTTTTATGTCCCCCTTTCCTCACTAAATAAGAGGGGTTTTTCACTGTATATTGGTATATATTTGACCTATAAAGAAAAAATAATTGGTAGTCTATTAGCAGGTATGTTAATGACTTGATGAACTTTTGAAATACAGCATCTCAAATGCCATACTGTTCTTAATACCTTTGCTATTTCCTATTGCTATTTGATGATCAGTTTTTGCTGGAATATGTTTTGCAATTACAATAAGAGATTTAATGTTGTTTTGAACTCTGCCAAAGTCTGATTAGATTTTCTGTTTTGGCCTAAGTAATTTCTTTGTGCTTCAATTTTCTCTATATAAAATGCTCAGATTGCAGGGCTTTAGACTGCAGATCCTGGTAATTAACTGCAAGTCTGATTTTTAGTTCAGCATAAGGTTAACCAGCTTCCATAAAGCAAAATCCTATTTATTCAGAATGAAAGGATTATAAGGAAAACATAAAGTAGCAAAAAAAAAGTACTTTATAATCAAGTCTGGGTTACCAGGAAGTCACCAGCACTGACACAGAGCTCCTAATAGAAAAGCAATAGGTAATACCCCCTTCAGGGCTCTAAGGAGTTTTGGTAGCAATTCCACATCATTCCCAGATCATGGAAGAAACTTCTCCCCACAGATTCACTGTCTGCATTTATCAGTCATTATGCAATCTCCTCAGGAAACAAGCTCTGCTGCTTCTACATCATTATGGAGAAAGAGTTTTTATTGGTTAACTCCCCACTGGGAGGAGGGCCCTGGATTCCTGTTCAGATGGGCACTGCAGCATCCAAAGGCACCACTACCTCTGCTGCTGGCTAAAAAGTTCTGAGAGTGACAAAGCTGAGTCGGGAAGAGAGTATTTAAGGACATATCCCTGTACTTAGACCTTTTTCTGGACCATTCCTTGCCAACAGGGACGTCACTGAACTCCACACTGGGTTTTGGTCTGACCCTGTATAGACATTTTTTTATGTTCTCAGCAACCAAATTACATCTAACAGGTTATTTATCAGTATTTCTGTACCAGGCTGCCCAGAAGACCTGAAGGAGGCTGTGCTTGGTCCAGCATAGTGAGAAACAAGCCCTGGCCTGGAGATTTTTATGGGCCAATTTGACAAGAATGACAAAGGTTTGGAGGGAAGTAAGAGCCAAGAGCAACGGTGTGATTTGTACAAAGATAAACAGCCAGAGATGGGAGAAGCCTCAGGTTCTTGCTGATTGTTTATTCTGTAGGTCAAACAATTTCGGTTTTACTTCTCTGTTGCAGCTTCTCTTATATTTACTAAGAGCTTTACTTCAGAATTCTGATGCATCTCCTCTTGTAGCTGTCACCTTTTCACATTTATTTACACTCTTCTGTATTAATGAAAGTCATAAAGTTCAAATTATGTCATCTCAGTTAGGATTGGTGAAATAGGGTAAATGTTTTTGTTCTTTCCTTGGATCCTGACTCAGTTCTAACTATCAGCATGTGTTTTAATCCTGACATTGCTCAAACCCAGTATGTTTTCTGTGCCTTTCCTAGATAGAAGGTTTCTGTTAAATTGAAGGTACTCTGATGTTGTAGGACTGAGCAGTTACTCAACCTCACTGTGCCTGTCACAGTGCTGAACCCTAGAGAGCCTGAAAACCTATCTCTTCATCCAACATGAATATCTAATTCTTCATGGATCTATCCTTTACTGCAGAGAGGTACAAATATTCTCAGCAATGCTGCAAATAGATAGGAACTTTCTGAAAATTAAGCAGGTTATTTTGTCAGTCTCTCTTGGTTGTTTTTGGGTTTTTTGGGGTATTTTTTTGGTTTTTTTGTTCTTGTCTTGATTTGTTTCTATTCTTCAACTACTTGACTTTTTGTTTTTATAACTCTTTTTTGCCTCTTCTTTCTCCTCCAAACTCTATCTGTCTGTCCCCTGGTAATGTGTAGAATTTATGCCAGAAGCTGCTTCTTCAAAGATGTGTCTATACAAAAATTCTCGGGTGGATACTGCTCTCCCTTGATGTGTGTAGTCCTCTCTGCAAAAATAGGAAAATTGTGCTCTGTCATTTCCGAAGACCAAGACAGATCTCTCTTTTTTTAAAAGAATATATTTTAAATCATAGTCGCTTTGAATTCCTGTATTTCCTTTGTACCTGCACACTTCCCAGCTCTCCTGTATGACAGCAGCAGGTAAAGCTGCTCCCCTCTAACCTTTGAAGCGAGTGAGGGAAGAAGTGCAGATGAGAACTGAGGCAGTGGTGGGAAACGGGGGTGATGAGAGGACAAGGTAGCCTTGGCTTGTTCAGGAGGCTGTGAAGATACAAAGCAGCTCCAGAGTAGAAATCTTGTTTTCAGTGCTGAGCTCTAGTGGAATTCCCAGCCATGCTGAGCACTGAGCAGCACCTGGTGCAGCAGAGAACAAACGTGTCCTCCTTCCAGGCCACAGCCACCAGAGACCTTTGTCACTGGGTGTGTGTGGAATAAAACACTGGCTGTTTGCTAGGGCATGAACCAATGATAAAACACTCTTATTCATGCTGTCCCAATGCTCATTGAGAACCTGGTTTGAAATAGCTGGGGAAGTACTACTTTGTAATAGTCCCAGGGAGAAATCAGCTCTAGGGACAGCCATGTGATGCCATTAACACGCTGGAGATGGGAGCTCTGTCCTTCGGGCTGGCTGGACACACAGTAGAGTCAGAGCAACTTTCAGTTCCAGGAGAGCTTGCAAGCATGCAGGTAACTCTAGTCAGAGAATTAAGTTTAATTTGATTTTGATACTGCGGATCTGGGTACACAGTTGTCACCTGCATAAAAATGGTAAAAAGAGAAACTGAGCTCCTGTTATGATATTAAGTACTTGATCAAACAGAAATACTTCTGGTCTCTGTTCATACACACCAAAGCCCCAGCAGAGGAGGAAACTACTTTGTAGTCTTGTCACAACAGAAGAAAAGAAAGCTTTGCTTGTTCTACTTTTTTCTGTCTTTGAGTTAAAAAATTCGGGGCATCTGAGGCTTGCTAAAATATTTGGGAATACCTTGACTTAAATAATAAATGGTAACAATGTTATCTACTGCTTTACCAGTACTTACTATGTCCATTAGTAATGGTATTTCAGATCTATCAGTTAACAAAATAGGATGCCAAAGATGCTCTCAGCAAGATGAAATTTTTAAGTTCTGGAGTGAAACCTGACATCTTCCTTGGCTGTGGCCCCACCACCTCCTCCTTGTTTAGAGGTGAGTCACAAACCACCTTAGTAAAGTGTGAATAAAAGGTGTCGCTCCAAGCCACTGTAAAGGCCTAAAAGCAGTCAGGTGATGTGAACACGAGCCTCAAAAATAGGTTTTACTGATGCTTGTCACCAAAAAACCCTAAAATGATCTTTGTTTAATCAAGATCATTTCGGCTGCAGTTTCAAGTGAAGATATGACAGATTTTACTGTTTGCTGTTCAGTGTCAACATCATCACTTAGATGAGAAATGGTGAAGTAATAAAACCTCAATTTCTTACAAATCTTGATGGTTAGAATTGAATTTTACAAGAATCAGCATATTTGAGTATTTTTAAATCACTGAACTAGTATAATCAGGTAATCTTCCTAACCAGTCAGCACAATAATATCTGTATTTCCTGTGTCTCAAATTTTTTGTTTGGTTTTGTTTTTACCAATATTTTAATTAGATACAAAGTAGTAAAACTTCGGGGGCTTTTGTGTGTGTAGAGAAAGAGTTCCTTAACATGCAGCAATGTGGAGATGTCTTTGTTGGTAAAAAGCTAAGAACATTGATTTGGTCATTCATGTTCATCTTAAAAACCAAAAAGCATTTACACTTTAATATTGTATCATATAAATAGACATCTATAGCTCTGCATACATTATTAATAGCGCTTTATTGCCTGCTTTATTGGTTTCACTACTGCTTCTCCTCTTGGGAAGTCATGTAAAATACAAAGGCTGCACAAATGCCCACATTGCAAGAGCCACTATATACAGAGCAAATAAGATTGCACAAGTACAAATATTCACTGGAGCAGCTTCCTGCAATTCATGTAACATCATAACAAACAGTCCACAAATGCAATCCTCCTAGCAACTAATATTATTCCAAATATTTATTTTTTTTTTTACCTACAACGCTTGTGCTGCTATTTGAATATTGAACAAAATTTTATTCCTGTATTTCTGATAGGAAAACAGAATTCTTGCTGAGAAGAAATGGAGAACTTTAAATGTGACTCAGGATAAGTAGTACAGCTGCACAGTAGATGCTAAGGAGGTCTAGAACTGAGTGTCTGTATGGAAGGAAAGCACTGGAGACAGGATTATTTTCATAAGTTAACCTTGTGTCAACCACTGACTTGGGGCTCAGCTGAGGCCAAATGAAGGAAAAGAGCCAGTGATGAAGGAAGAAGCCTTGGCCTCAGAAAGCCCCCGAGATAACTCCAGTTGCACATCCACCATCCTCCTCTGCTACACCGTGCTCCCTTCAGCTGCTGCAGAGGGTGCTCCTGGCAGGGTGTCCCAGCTGCTTCCCTTTGTGGCCTCTTCACTCTAATTTCTAAAGGCAAATACTTTTTGATGTCCCAGGATTTCCTTCAATGTTTAAAAACTTATTACTGGGGATTTGGGTGGGTTTTTTAATAAGTTCACTGAATTGAAAAATTTCCAATCTCCTACACTCCACAAAATTCCACAGATGTTTTTTCTACTTTATTCCAGTTGTAGCCTTCTGATCATCTGAGCTTTAAAGTTCCTGCACCAAACTTAAATGTGTAAGGACAATTAGGAAGGATAATTAGGAAGGACAATTATGAAGCTTTCAGGACCAACTGGTCAAAGCAACCCTTCAGATGCTTTATTTCTGGTAGCTGTTCATTCATGTGGCTGTCATTTGATTCTCTTATGCCAGTTTTCTACCTCCATGAGGATTTCTTGCATCTCTTCTGTGCCCATGGCCCATCCTTTTTGTGTGTTGCCCCAGGGATGCTGCCATCCATAGGAGCAGACCTCACACTGGCTCTCTGCAGGCCCCAAAAGCTGCTGTGTTAGTGCCTTGTCTTCCAAGGAAAAATTCCAAGTGCTGCCCTTGTTGGTTCCTGGGCTATGGCAGCCAGCACAGAAGCATTTCTTACTGCAGCCTCCTTGTTTTGGAAAGGTGAGCTACTGCCTTCCTCAGGATTTGGAAAGGTGGCTCCCTTCCCTGGCAGGTCTTCCAGCATAAAAGGAGCTCTCTGTAATGAGAGTGAAGCAGGACAGAGCTTTGTGAAGGTCTCAGTGAGGCTGACACCTCGTGCTCAGGAGCAAGTGTTCCAGCTCCTCATTCCTCCCCCTGTCAGCATCGATAAGCCTCTCGTACCTGACGTGAGCTTTTATTGCCCTTGACTGCTCTCCATTTATACAAAGGTTAAATCTTCCCCTCTGTCTGTGCTTTAGAGCAATATGCTATTTAGAAAACAGTGCTTCCATTGAATGCAATAAAGGCAGGCGCATCTGGCGTAGTTGTCGGGGCTTTGGGGGTTTCTTTTATTCTATTTTTCTTCCCCTCGGCAATAGGTCATGCAGTAGGTGCAACTTAAACTTTTCATGTTCTGACATGCTACAATTACCCCTGCAGCAGGGGAGACCCAGGAGGATCAGCACAGTGCAAGTCTGCTGTATTTAGAGATATGCCCATCGAAAAGGGGGAGAAAAGGTATACCTTTTAAATGATCTAATGGGTTTTGGTTTTTATGTTCCATATTGCCAAGGGGACACTTGTCAGGCAGCAATGTCAAATGGCTCACTTGCCAACCAGGTGTGAGTGGGGATTGTCTTGATCTTCATTGCAGCAGGACAGAAGGCTTTGACTGGCATCTCTGGAAGAGAGAAAAATCCTCTTGTGTGCTTCCACAGCTTTCCTTGGGCATAATCCCGAAAGGCCTAGGTTCAGTTACTGGTTGTGAAATGAACCTTTCTAGGTTTTCACGAGCATCATCCATGAGTGGAGCTGCTGTCCCAGTTAAAGTACAGTATTTCTGTTCAGGATGCGCGGGTTCTGTGAGCCTGAACAGTTTTTTGTAGGAAGGGGTGAGACAGAACCTTTTTAATCATTTCAAATTACCTCCTAGATGCTGGAATTATACCGTGGCTCTCCCTCCTCTAACAACACACTGTGTATGTACCTTCAGTGCCATATTCTTTCCTTCTCAGCTCCCTGAAGCCTTTCTGCCCTGTTTCTTTTTCTTCCTGCAGGAAACAGGATCTTCAGAGGGTTTTCTGAAAGCTCTTTGTAATATTAGCGAACATGTACAGGAAAACCCTCAGGTTATGTTCAACTCCTGGTATCCTTCACTTTAGATTTAAGAAATTCCCTTAAACTCTCATTAGTGAAGACCTTCTCATTCCTATAAAAGTTTAAAGAAAATCTTTGTCTCATCAGAGATTTAACACAGCTCCTCAGCATGGCTGAAGAAAGCAGATTCTTTGTGCTTCTCTGTTCATTCTGGAGCAAAGACAATTGTTACAAAAATGTGTCTTTATTGATGTGACCCTCGGGTTCCCTCATCACTTTTCTACTTATTACCTTTCCCTCTCTGCTGCTTTCTGCAAATCTTTTAATTGATGGGAGGGGAAAGGAAGGTTTTGATTAAACGCTGATGAATCCAGGCAGGATTACTTCATTTCCCTGGGCACTGTGTGAGCCGGGACTGGCAGAGCACATTCTGTGTTCCTGCTGCTGTCTCACCTCATCTGGCCCCCTCTACAATAGGGGCATTTTAGTCATGTATTTTTAAGAAGAGTGGCATGAAAAAAAGAGAATTTAGGTATCTGTGTTTAAAGTTTGCTAAACTTATTTCTTTGTGAATTTAAAACTTGTCTTTTTCAAGTTCTCTCTTCATAAAACTGAGTTATGCTAAAAGTTTAGGAACGTACACATAATTAAGATAAGAAGCCAAGAAACTTATATCACAATGAAAAGAAAGTAAAAGAGTGAGAATTTAACTGTTATTGTTTTGGAAAGCCCACAGCTTCCATTAGAGAAGTTTAGGGGGAGCATTATGCAATGTTAAGGTTCTTGAGTGAACCTTACAATTCAGACTCTACTAAAAAGTAAAATGGGGGGAAAACAATGTTGTGTAGCCTCTGTTTATTCCTGAGCTGACAGCTGCCTTCCCTATCATCTCTGGGGCTTGGTAATTAACTCCTATTCCTTTTTATTCTTTCTCCTTTCTTTCTACCTTCTTCTACCTTCTTTTTCTTTCCTTTTTCTTTTTCTTTTTGTAAAACTTATTTTCTTCTGTGTTTTTCCTTTCCCTTCCTTTCTCTTTTATTTCCCATTTTTCTTTTCCTCCTCCCTCTCCTAAAACAACTGTCAATCTAAAGCAACAAGTGTCCCATCCACCACCCTGTGCTTCCTGCCTCGCCTAAAAAACCCCAAAAACCTCTCTGTTTTGTAAGGCTCTTGGATGTAGATGTGGCTTCAATGAATTTAAACCCAACACACAAAATTAGTGGCCCAGCACCAGCATTACTGTGGCTACCCAGTATTCCTGGAATCCATGGCTATGACTTATGGGCTGTATCAGACCGCTTTTAAAAATTCAGGGTCTTAAACAGTTCTTGTTAACACCCATTAACTGACCTTTCACAGATGATGTGAAGTTAAAAGTTTGTGTCTTCCTGAAAAGCCAGCTCTGACCTGTCTGAATTTGCTACCAAACACCTGAATATTTAGAAACATCATTGGAAACCTCAAATGCTTACGATGCCAGAATTATAGAAATGTTTTAGCCATGCCATGGTCAGAATTTAAAACTATGGTTGTTCAGAAGTTTATGATTAACTTAGTTCTGAGTTTGAATCAAATCATGATAGTTTAAGCTAAAGAAAGAGAAAAAATCATGGCAGAGTTTTGGGAGAGAGAGGGAGACTTTTGAGAACTCCTCAGAACACAGACTGCTGGAAGAAATCCCACTAATGAGAAGTGCAGGTACGCTGTTCTTAATGAATAATGTATCAAAAAGGATCAGTGCTTTTCACATTGCCTTATAAATAATGGGGTTTATTACGTGTGGGGGCCCATCCACAGATAAATAAATCAGTGCATGGTTAAGGAGTTGGTGCAGAGCTCCAAATGCAGCGTTTTGCATTATAAAAATGAACTTTCATTGGCTGTGAAAAGTGACCTCTCCACACAGGCCACAGCAATTTTGATGGCAAAAATCCCCTAAGATGCAAAAAACACTAAATGTTGCAGCATTGGTAGCACAGTCTCCCACAAATTGATTTGCTTTTTGCTTATCCTGGGTTTTTTTTCAGTTTTGCCTAAAAGTGAAGATGGATTTCTGACTTTGTAGTTCATTCTTGTCTTAAACATGGTATAACTTAAGTGTGCTACAATTATGTTCAAATGTGCCAGTTATTTTTCATATGAATTCCAGAGTACTTACAAAATGAAGTTATTTTGTTGGGCTTAGTCACTGGAGGTTGGCTGTTGATAGCTTTTTGTTAGTAACATAGATATTTAACACGTTTTTCTTATGAAATTTCTCTCAATTCCATCAGATCTTATTTATTTACATAGACCCATTATAAAATTATGTAGAACATGAAAGTTTCTAAGGGCCTTGTTCCCTTAATTAAACAATTAACTTGCCATTTTGGATTTGATCAAGAAATGATTGAACATGACAGACTGTCTACCTCTGGAGCACATAACTGTGTCAGGGTCAATCATGTTTCCTTTGGAGTCAGAGGGAAAGGGGCTTTCTCATAAATTAGAACACGCTCCTGATTTACAGTAGTAAATACCATACATAACTGATTTTGTAATGTTCTTATAAGATGAAAAAAACCAATCCATAGATAATTTGATATGTCAGCAAGGTGGTTATTTAAAAATCAAATTACAACAAGCTGAAAAGGCCCGTCAGCTGGGTGAATTTTTTCAATGATTTAAGGAAATGAGAAAAAAGCAGCGAACGTGGAAGAGCCTAGACAGAGGGATGGAGCTGTAAATCCTTGTGCTTCACCTAAGGATCAAAGATGTGCTTGGCCTTGGGCCCTGCCCTGTGGGCAGGATGGGTTGATGTTGTTTTGGCTGCTGATGTCTTGGAGGCTGTGGAGGAAAGGATTTCCAGCCTGGCTACTTCTCCTAACCCTGAGGAGTGCTCTGCATCTGGGATGTAACACAGCCAGGTGATTTCTTGTACCTGAAACCAGGTTTGTCACCAGGCTGCTCTGCTGGCCTGTGTCTGTCAGCAACAGGGGGTCACAGAAAGCAGCATTAAAACCAAGCAATGCAGAGTACAAGAGCACTTAGGAAACTGCCACTTCACACAATTTATGTGGAAAGCAATTGCTAAGCATCCTGTGGATAATTTGCTTTTTCTTGCTTCAACTTCCTGCTGCTGAAGGCATTGTTGATTTTATTCCCAATTTTATTATAACTTAACTTTATTATGGTTTTAGACTATTTGCTAGAAATAAACATGTTCCTTCTGCACTACTCTGAAATGAATAAATTTTAATGGTGCTTTTACCAGAAACCCGAGACTCTCTGCAGCCACTTCTGCTCTACTGAAAAGAACACCCATCATATTGGCAGTTGTCCATAAGATGTTTGCAGAAACTGAGTGATTTGCATATTGGAAACTGTTCATTGATACATTAAATAACATTTTATTGTGGACATCTGGTCTGCTAAAAATCTGCCAAAGTTTGTATCAGATAACTGCAGCAATTCAGATTTATAGAAGGAATCTGTTCTGAAAATATGTTAAAATACTGCCCCTCTTTCATTTCTAGCTTGTAGACACTATTGTGCAAAAGCTGTTCTTGTTAAAAGTCTGAGTCTTCCCTGCAGAACAACTTCTTGTGTTTGTTCCTAGGAACCTTATAAAGAACAAAGAACTTTCTGCATCTCCATTTGTGATTTCAGTTATATCCAAAGCAAAAAATGAGCCTGTGCTGAAATATGTTAGGGCTAAACATAATAAAAATTAAATTTCCAGCTAAGCCAATCTATGGCTGTGTACTCTGTAAAATGACTAAACTGAAAACATATGCTTGAGCCTGCCTACAACATCTGTAGGTTCTGTAGGAATAATTTAAATTCACTCTCTTTAATTCTAATATTCATTAGATGAGACTTGTCCATTTTACATTAGAATAGATTAATGACTTGTTTCGCCAATTTATTTATTTTAGGTGAAATTTAATGTACTGTTCTTTTATGAAAATAAAAATATGACTCAGCCCAAGAGAGAGAAGGCTTGCCTTTTTCTTTTCTTTTTTCTTTTTTTAAGTTGATGTTTGATGTACTCCTAGTTGAGGCCGGTTTCAGTATGTGTTACTACATCCATGCTGAATTGTATTTTGACATGTCACTGTCAAAGGGCCCAGGCTTCCTGTCAATTGGGCTGTATAGAGGAGTAATTAATTCTCTTTCAGAAGTGTCAGTGGCTGAGTAATTCCTGAGCTGGAGCTCAGCCTCTGCACTGCCCGTGTTTGACTGGCACCAGTTTCTCTCCAATAACAGGGAAAGGACCCTGGCTCTGTGTGGCTTTTGGAGAGCACAGTGCAAGCTGCACTATTGACAAGGACCAAAAGGCCAAGCCCTGCTTTGTTATACACAAAATAAATGAGTTACCTTAATAGGGGTGAAAACCGCCACATTTTACACACATTTCTGGGACAGACCCAGCCATAATGAGCACTAATGTGGTTCCAGCCTGCGGGTCCACAGTGTGATTCTTTATAGTAAATCTGGTTTCTGACAGGAGCCTTTTCTGCCTGAACCCTTTCAGACCTTCCCTGGTGCAAAGTCAGCCCTTGGAATGATTATTTCATGAACCCATGCACAAGCCCCCCTGCAAAATGACACTTTGCTTGTGTATGAGTTGGGATTCTCACCCCTTTGCCACCTTAATTATAGTTCTCTGACAATTTTTCACCTTCCCTGATGAAAATTATCCCATTTAAGTATTGCGTGACTATGTTGGGTAACTGAAGTACAGGTAGTGAAAGGAATTTCAAAACCAGTCTGGGTTGTTTTCACTCCACTTTTGTGAAGTTTAAGAGGATGGCACCAAAAACACAAAATGGCCAATGGTGCATGTTTTAAAAATATGTCATTTAATCCCCCCTCAGACAGCAAATATGGCTGAAAGAGTCCTAACTAGAACTGTGCAAACTATTTAAAACACCGGCCAGACACAGTGTCAAGTTATTTTGTTTTAGGAGTTATTTCAGTTTGAACCTTTCCATGTGTTCTTTAACAAAGTGTCAGTGGTGTGAAAACTTACAGCCTATTTCAGGAAAAGCCAGGCTGATCTCTGACTCTCTATGAAAGCCACTGACAAACAAATATTTTCTTCCTTTTTTCCTCTTTTTGGTAGCCCATTTCTGCCTCCATCATGTTAAATGCTCCTTTGACTCAGGAACAGTTTATTGCGTGCCAGTAGCAGTGTTCTGAGCTTAGTTTTTCTAAATTAAATAACTTGGTAAATATCCCATTGAAAAAGGAATCAAAGTGTGAGGAAAAGAGCTGTGGATTCTTTTTCTGATTTAAAGTTGGTTTTATTTTTTCCTTTGGTTGGGATGTATTTTACTTTTTTTTTGAGAATGGGGGAGTGCTTAGTTGTTTGTTTTAAATTTTTTATTGTGTTTTGGGTTTTATGGTGTCTTTTAAGGTTTTGGTTTTTGTTCTTTTTTGTTTGGTTGGGGTTTTTTGGTTGGTTTTTGCTTGGGTTTTTTTTTGGTTGGGGTTTTTTAATTGTTGTTCATTTGGGGTTTTTCTGTTTTAATTGTTTCTGTTTAAATCAGATCAACTCAACTCTTACTAGTCAATGATAAAATGCCCTTAGCAAGGGAACATTTTCAGTATAATCACATCTTTCTAGTCTTAAAAGCAGAATTCCTTGAACTTTAGGCAGAAAAGTGGCTTAATTTGCCTTCTTGATCCGAAATAAGCAGCAGCGTTGCATTTTGCTGGATGCAGGTTGATGGTAACTAGGAGAGAAATGCCATCTTGCTTCCCGAGATACTTCTGGCATGTGAGGGATAAAGCAGAATGGATCTTACCTTTCAGCAATGGCAGATGTAAGTCTTGGTTTGGGAATAATGAGGACCCTGATCAGTCTTTGCCCTTTTATTTTACCTTGTACTGAAACATTTCATTAGCAGTATGTCACTTGTTGTTCCACTGCTAGGATATTTTGGGCTCTGATTTTCTTTCCTCCTCTTCTTTTTCTGGTCCCTAATTTGTTGTCTCTTTTTCGGTGTGGTACCGTAGGCTTTCAGGATCTCATGATAGTTAAAATATTTACTGGAGAGTTATTTAAGTTTTCCAGCATGACTGAAGACATGCATTTTAATAATCTAGTTTTTCTTGTGCAGCTGGCTGATTTTTCTGCATTTAGCTCCACAGCAGAGAAATGACTGTGTTGTTGCTGTGCCTCACTCAAAGAGCTCCCAGAAATAAAGAGTTGCAAACAATTCCTTTGAGACACATGTAGGAATGCACTCCCACACCCGAGCAGGTGTTTCCAAGTAAGGAAAAGGGGGTTCAGTTTTACCCCAACTATTATGGAAAAGCACAGAACTTTTTGTTCTTCACTCGTTGGCATTGGCCCAATGCCAGCACAGGGGCTCTGGTTGGGATTTGGAAATGTTTCTCAAAACCTGTAGCTCTTTCTATTGGCAGAAACCAATTTGTCCCATCAGAACCATCAAGTGCTTAAAAAACTGCACAGAACTGCTCAACTGCTTTTTTGGACTGCCTTAGCAGTGTAAGAGTTTTCTCTGCACTGTGTTTTACTTATATTTCTTTTGTTTGATACTGTTAATTATTTTTGTCATTATTAAAACCTTTTCATTTACAAAGTGTGTCCAGAGAAGTTGCCTCACTATTATTAAGCCACTCTGAGAGGCTGCAGGTCAACCCTCAGACTTGATAAATCTTCATGAGGCTTATTACAGCTGGTCACGTGTAAGACTGCGAGCAGGAGGAGAATAGAACTGTGCACACAGTTACACCAGTGCTGGTTCTTCCTCCCAAGCCCAGGATAGGTGAAGGTGTCTCACTGTAGGCAGGAGGATTGTTTCTAAAAGGAGGGGGAAGCAGAAGGGACTGTGCTCACTTAGGAAGTTGAATAAGACTTGTAAAGTGTGGTAGGAGCAGACTAACCAGGGCTCACATCCAGCAGCTTGCAACCGTGCTTTCATCCAGGACTGCTGGAGGCAGTTCAGTTGAAATAGCTCCTGAAAATACAGACATCTCCCAAACTACTTGTTTCAAATCTGCCTCCAGTAAAATTTACTCCCCACAGCTCCTATTACCTCTTCTATCTGGAGCTGTCTTACGTCCTCCTTGCCTCCAAGTATCTCACTGGGCATCACTGTTGATGCATCATCAAGGACAACAGAATGCTGTCTTGCGTATAAGCTGTGGGGAGCCTGAAGCCTCACAAAGACACTGTTTACAGCCTGTTCGTGGATTCAGGACTGCTTTTGTGATACCAGGAGCTAAAACTTCCCATAATTTTAATGTAAAATCAGATTCTGTAGGGGAAGTTTGTACCCCTGTGTCAGTATATTCTTTAATCTAAACTTGATTCATTGATCAAGCTGGGGGTGAATCACACAGTGAAATTTCTGTTAATAGTGTACCCTTGCCTTGGCAGTTTGGAACCTCAAAATCTGAACAGTGTGTTGAAAATTTGTCAGACAGGCTTTTGTATTCAATAACTGCATCAAGCCCCCACACCAAGGACTCTTCTAAGTGAGGAGAGGAAAGGGTAGGATTTTACATGCAGCATGTGAAAGTGGGCTTTTTGTAACTGTTAATTCTGAAAGGTTTCAGGCTTAATGTAAGACTGCCATAGAGTGGTGAGTTTGTTCTTCACATTAAATTCTACTGCAAGCTATGCAAGGGCAGCCAAAAATTTTCCAACAGCAAGTTTTCCCATCACAAAATAGCAATTCATTGAATTACAATATGTGTTGGGACAGGGTTGAATGGTTAAGACACGGCTTTCTGTGCTCCTCTTTTCTCAGAGGAAGTAGCCCTTGAGATCCCCATGTCAGGCGGCTGTTACAGCAGGCTCTGAGCTCAGCAAGCATTTCCAATCTTCATTCTCCCACTCCCTCTTCCCCCTCTGCTGAAATTGTGCTCCCTGTTCACAATATTGCTGAGCTGTCTGTAATGATAAATGATGTGCCTTTCTTTAAATTTCCTTTCTGCTCAGTACTAGATATTGGCCGGCTTGGATGTGTGTTCTGGGTGGATAAATTACTTTGGCAAGTCATAGAGAATTTATGCACATGGCAACAGATGGACCCTGTGTGCTAGAATTTTTCTCTGTTGTTCTAATTACGTAACTTGATTTTACCTGAGGCAATTATATTTTCACGAGCAAAGATCGGTTGCTGGTTTGGGGGGTTTTGTTTGGAGATTTTTGTTTGTGTTTTGGTTTTTTTTTTCCTTTCAGTTTGGTTTTTATTTGGTGTGAAATATGAACCTCTGCGCTGAAGAAAATTTTGGTCTCACATCTTGTTATAGGCCAAAGTAAAACTGGGCCATTACTCAGCTGCACATCACCCTTTAGTGAGCATCGATCTTTTCACATGCATGACTTGTGTTGTCAAGTGGATCTTCAGGGTTTCAGGGAATAGAGCCCTGGGTTTGTTTCTTGGCAAGGATTATGGTGTATGGTAAAGAGAACTGTACAGGACATTTGGGAAGAATGTAAAATGTCTGCAACCAGGCCACACTAGAAATGAAAATGTTGTTGTTCCTAATTTAGAAAGTAATCTACCTTTGATAGTCAGAGAGGAGCTTTCCTTATTTCATCCTGTGGCTGTGCTTTTATTCCAAAGGAGTGGTGAAAGTAGAGCTTCATGTAGAAAAGCAAAATAATTTCAGACCAGAGCACGAGCTGAGGAATGGATCCAAGACTCAGCTTCCACTGAACTGCTGACACTGTCTTTGTCCTTGCTCAGACTATGTCCCCAGTTGTGCTTTGGTCACAGCATATTTTCAAGCAGCTAACTCTAAGAATCCTTTTGGATAAAGCTTCTGCTCTTTCTGTTAGGATTCTGTAGTATTTGGTACTTGCACAAATAATTGAAATAAGTTTTAACGAAACATAACCAGATGCTTTGTTTACAACTTGGGGTTGGTTAGGACTTCCAAAAAGCATTACGTTTTCTTTTAAATCCTGAGAAGGAAGCATATCTGAAGATGGAGAAAGGAATAGAGAGTTGGGCTGTTTCTTCAGTCCATCGTTTATGTTTTACTCTCTTGCCAAGCTAAAATAGCTACACTGGAGGTGAAGGCTGAGGGAAGAAAATCGCATTTCTCTAGGATAACTCTAGGGATGGGTTAGGGTGCCAAGCCCCTGGTCGGAGTCTGGCTTGGTGGGGGTCCCAGGGGCAGGCACAGGTAGAGCTCAGGTGATGGTGAAGGACTGATGGCCTGAGTTAAAGGTGGCCAGTGCCAGCTTCTCTGAGCTCTTCTCTCAGCTCTTCTCTCAGCACTGGGAGCTGCCCCAGCAGCAGCAGTCCCCAAATTGCTGCCCTGGAGCTCTGACACAAGCTCCTCCTATGACAGTGCCCTCCATGCCATCTTCCAGTGTTGGAGCATGGCTTAAGGACCTTGGACCCTTGCTCTGCAAGCCCTTGAAGAAATGCTCTGCTAAACAAAGCCAGCTGACCATTTCCCTACATCTACACAAAACAGCAAAAAATTCAATCCATGCATTGCAAGTGGTAGCAGTTTTCTGCTTTTTTTTTTCTTCATTTCCCCAGTAAATATTCTATTCAAATACAAGGTATTATGCAAACATATTTCTGTCTGAGTAATATTTCTGTTATACCAGGATAGCATGTGCCTGTAGCTCCCCCTCTCCTGAAATCCACAATTGCAACAACACAGTTTTTAATTCAAACAGTAAATCCCCACTCCTATAAATCCTTCCCTGCAGCTCCCCCCTCTCCTGAATAACAGTACTGTAAATAAGTGGCTGGTCTAAAAAAGAGTAGGTGGTGCATAATATTAAAAACAGTAACTTGTTGAGCAGAGCTATTAAAAAAAAAATCTGAGTGCCACATAATAAAGGTACTATCAGCAAATACCAGCCTAGCATCTCAGCTAGCTTTACTGGGCTGTGAGTTATTGCTGTGGTCAATAGATCTCTTTTCTGTAGCATTCTGCTTATGTAGGTGATAAATCTTACAGTCTTATGGGAATAGGGTCAGGCTTCTGCTACTCTGCCCCATTATTTTTCTCCTACATCATTTAGAAAACTGCTGGACTGGACCGTTTTTGGTGCAGTGACTTTTTGTTCAGGTACATGGTAAATTTTATTGTGCATATTAAATTTTACCTCAGACCACATTTTAACATCCATCTTGATAGAAGGTGAAACAGAAATAAAATCTTAAGCAAAAGAGCAAATAAACATGAGAAGCAGTAAACAAATGCTATTTTCAATGACATTTTTAGATGTAAAGTATGAAAGGAAGAAAAAAGTTTTTATTTTGGCCAAAAGAGGGGTTTTTTTGAATATTTTTTCAAAACTGGAGAATGAGTAATCCAGTAGTGGCATTCAATCAGAGACACTTTAGTAATTCTGCAAGCTCTGGGAATGTTTTAAGTAATGGTCAGTTTGACATTCTTGCTGTTGAAGAGCGAAGAAAATGAGGTGACATTAGGTACTGATGGACAAAGCATTTGAATAATTCACGATTTTGGTGCCACCTCAGTAGAGCCACCTGCCAGGAGTCACAGCCTCTCCCTGAGTCCCTGAGTTCCCTCCTTCCCCTGGAGCTGGAGGTGTGTTCTCCTTCCCTGTGGGAGCAGACAGTGGGAAGAGCAGGGCAAGGAGGAGCGTGGTTTGCTTGTAGCCCTGCTGTGAGTGAGCAGAAAAAACCTGTTTTGTTGTCCATGTGCAAGCAAGGGGATGGGACAGAGCCAGCAGAGCCAAGGTGTGAAGGGCACACGTTGGTGTCACTGACATTCCCAGCTACCTTTAGCACCCGGTGGCTTCAGCACCTTGTTGGTATCAATAATTCTGAGTTACATGCCTGATGCCACAATAAAATATCACCCTCCAAGGTGCATGAGGGCAGCACGTCCCTGCGGAATCACCAGGGGACATGGCTGGCCAAATGTATTTATCATTTATTTATTCTTTGGCCACATGTGCTGCACTAGAGTGCTGAGTTGCCTTTATGGGAGCTAGTTTGAGAAGGCAAGGACTGCTTTCATTTCAAACTGTCAAGTCTGAAGAGTACACAAGAACAGTGTTCAAATAGGTAACAAGGTGCTGGAAAGGGAAAGGAATAGTCTGTGTGGTGTTGGGATGGCAAAGCAGTAAATTTTTCAAGAAAGTATCAGCCCAGACATTGGGGAAAATCCCTAATGTTAAGAATAAAGAAGTAATGAAATAAGTTACCAGTCAGGAATTCTCTGTCACTACAAGTCCTAAAGGAAAAGAAAATGTCAGGGAGAAGTGGTGCGCTTGCAGGATCGAACCCTATTTTCTTTGGATATCCGTAAATCTTTGTTTCCTGAGTACAGTTTGTTAACACTGAAAGTTGGTTCAAGCAGCTTTGATGATTCTTCTTCTACTCCTTGTGTCAAACAAATATTTTCCCTTTCTGACTAGATTTCTTCCTCACAAATTTTGTTCCCTGGGTCTTCCAGGAAAGTCCTCTGCTGTCCTCTTTAATCTTCCACTCCACAGTGCTTTGGTAGTGATGGTTTAGCTTGGAGAGGACAAGTACTTCTGCTAGCAGTCCTTTTGTTGGTACCTGGAGTAAACCCTTCAGATGTCTGCAGGAAAGCTCTGTGAATGTAACAACAGGTCTTTGATCACATCTTTGTTCATTAGTCCCCTGTGCCCATCTAACTTGTGGGTTAGAGGCAGTTGAGGAGCAGCTGTTCAGTTGTGGGAGAACTTGTCAGCCACTGTTTCCATAAGGGAGAGGTAAATAGCTGCTATGCCACTGGATGAACCATCTGTTAGTTTCAGTGAAGAAAAGAAGTTCATGAACTTGCTGTTGGGTTTTGTTGGTTTTTTTTTTTTTCACTTTAGACCTGTTGAATGAAAGTTTTTATGTTGATGGTGTTTAGCTCTTATCTGTAAAACCTTCCTCTACCTAAAGCCCGTGTGTGGTCTTTATGCAGCATTATTAAGTGTGAGGACTTCCTTTACATGATTGCTGCTTGTTAACCCTTTTTTCCTACCATTGGCATGGAAAGGCACACACAAGTGATAAATCCTCATATAGAAAATGTGCAGCAGTCTTGGGTTTCGGACTTTGCCTGACCATGCTTAAAAAAAATTTGTTACCCAATTTTGCAGAGCGCTGACTGCATGAGAGCTGTTCTCTGTGTGCTAATGTGAAATAGAAAGTCCTAGCTGTGAAAATAGCTGCCCAACCAGAAAATAAAGGAGTGCCCCACACTACTCTAACCTAGTTTTCATTTATTTTAAAATTGAATAAACAACATACAAGGAACAAAGTTTTCTCGATACACAAAATGGTCCTGTATTCTAGGGTCTGATAAAGGCGAGACCAAACAACAACAGGGTTTGCTGTAGTATTGTTAGAGGGTAGAGTAGTTCTGATAGGATTATTGGGCAATGGGAATCGGTCTGTGCAGTGAAGTGGTCTCCAGCAGCTTTGGAAATGTCCCATAGCATAAATTGTTTAAATCTGTACCAGACTGGTGGTGTCCACCAGCAGAAGCCATGCTTTGTGCATAAGGGCCATGCATGCACATCCAGCTTGTTTCCTTAGAGGAGTCATTAGGCATTTGCCATACACAGGTTTAATCCCACGTAGTAAGAAATGAAAATGCCATGAGTTGTATTGCCACTACCCAAAGCTGCTCCATCCCACTGGCGCTTTTAACCGCATGTGACAAGATGTTCAGTTTTATAGCAGTAGCATTTACTCTGTGGTCCTAAATGAATTTTTGTTTTGGAACCTCTGCTTACACTCACTGTAGCACAGAGTCATGGAAACTGGAGTTGTCATTAAAGACGGAAAAAACTGGAAAGACTCTGACTGGAAATAAATCATAGCTGTAACAACAAGGCTCAGTAACTGTGCAAGCACTACATAGAGCTGGTCAGTTTTTCCATGTGGGTACCTACTAGATGGCCTGTTTTAATCAAAGCCAAATTATTAAGCCCCAGTACAGGGGCAACTGGTGAAAAATATTTGACATGGCTTATGAAAGGTCAGACTAAAATGGTCTAATGATCCCCTTTGGTCTTAATAAGTATGTATCTTGTTTCAGAGTTTCTTGTTACACAAGAGCAATGCTGCTGGTGAAGGGTCTGGAGCAAAAGTTTAATGAGGAGTGGCTGAGCAGGCTGGGGTTCTTTAGCCTGGAGAAAAGGAGGCTGGGGGAGACCTTATCACTCCCCAGAACTCCCTACAGGAGGTGGTAGGTGAGGTGTAGGTCTGACTCGTGTACCCAGTAGCAAGAGATAGGACAGGATTTGCCTGGGGAGGTTTAGGTTGGCTATTAGGAAATATTTCCTCACCAAACAGGTTATCAATCATTGACTCAGGCTGCCCAGAGAAGTGGTGGAGTCATCATCCCTGCAGGTTTTTAAAAGCTGTGGCACTGTGAGACACGGGTTTGTGATGGCCTTGGCAATGCTGAGGCAACATTCGGGCTCATGGTCTCAGAGGGCTTTTCCAGCCTGAAGGAATCTGTGCTCTGTGATCATTTTCCCAGAAGGTGGTGGGCCGTGAAGGGACGTGGAGACAGGAACATGAGAGAGGGATTGTCTTGAAATTCTGAGGCCTGATCCTGTGAAATCAACAGTAAACTTGCTAAAAAACATCAAATAAATACTTTTGGCTCTGCCTTCAATACAGTATAATCACCCCTTAAACATGGACTTAGATTTAGCTCCCTAAGGTAGTTTTGATCTTGCCTCTTACCAACCTAGAACTCTGTCCGTGTGCCACTTGTGATGTGACACTGTCAGAAATGACAAACCCTTGAGAATGCCTTGTGTAGGGCACTAGAAAGATTAACTCATCACTGGCCTCATTCCTCATGGTGTGCAATTGGAAAGAGATTTCTCTTTGAACTGGCTCTTGCCTTGATTGGCAGAGGAAGTCACTGCTGTGCCTGGCTGTCCCCAGTCACACACATGGCACTGGAATGCAGATTTCCCTGCATTGCCTGAAGGATGTACCAGACTCTGAGCCAGACCCTCTGCCTTTTGCTGAACTTCTCACTACTTTGGCTTTTCTTTCCTTTGGGAAGTGGTTCTCTAGGTTTTGTGGTCCTTCCCTACACAGGCAGGATTAAAGTGAAGACACAAAAAAAACCTCCTTAAAATTTTCCAAGAACATTGACAATTGATTTTTAAATTATATGACCTTGCAATTTATAGTATGCAGGGAAGAACACAGTGTTGGAAAAGATAACATTAAAAATAATGAGCATTTCAAGTAAAAGAATATCTAAAATTCTCTGAGGTTTTCTGCCTGAGAATATCACCATACCATATACCAAAGAGTTTCAGATGCTTTACACTGGCAATTTTGAATCCTGCATGACAGAGCTGACATTCTGACTTCTTCAGGTTTTCCTCCACTCAAAAAGCCTGACCTAAAATCACACAAATATGGGGGAAGGTGGGGGTGGGGTTTGCTTCATGCATTTGCACAATCCTGCAAGTATGAAAACAATAAACACAAAGTCAGGAAAGAGCTGGTTAAATTAATTAGATCTGTTGTGCTTGTGTCAGATGTCTCATCAATCCTAAGGGTAGGAATGCTGTCAAAGAGTATCAACCAACTCCTGGACAATGCAGGGAAGCAGATTGTCTACAATTAGAGGTGGCAATGGGACAGTAAATCCTTAATCACCTGGGTTATAATGGACATATTGAGAACAATGGGCAAGTATTCTCAATATATTCCTTATAATCTTTAGAAAGACTGGTCTAATAGCACAATAGAAATCATAGATCAATTACTTATTCTAGTGTCTCTAAAAATTAAAAAAAATGTTTTTTGTAAATATCATGGTGAACAGACAAGTCACATATAAAGGATATCTAAGAATCCAAATTTTCAGTGTCAGGAAATCCTATCAAAAATGTGATTTAACTAAAAATAAAACTAATAATGCTGGTCTTCGGCCTACTTCTATCCCCGGGGCTTCAATTTAGTTATATGTTAAAACTGGCTTCTGAAAGATTCTTGTATTCGTTTTGACATCTAGTGGAATGAAAAACTGTAAGGTATAAAAGTAGGGTTTTTTTCCTTTTCCAGTGCAAAATTCCATCCCGGTTCTTTAAGAAGCAATGCAACTTTGGATATTGGTTTTATAGAGTCACATTTAATGGTCTGTTCTGACTTTGGAAAGCAAAGAATACCTATAATATAAATTTGAGCACTTTTGTTTTTCTTGAGGCTACATTAATTTCTCTAGAGAATGATTGCATCTAAATGATGGTCAGATATTGTCAGGATGCTTAGGGGTTTTTTTTTCTTTTCCTGTCACTATCTTGGACTATGGAAATACTTTAAACTGAGTAAATAATTTAGACCTATAAACCAATAACATTTATTCTGCTGATTTAAGTGAAAGGATACCAAAATTTAACATTTTATTTTAGTAATCTTTTGTAGTCTTTGGTCTCATGGGATAGCTTTTAACCTCTGAGAGAATTCCTAAGAGATTAATTGTCTTGCTCCTCCCCAGTTATGTGTAACTTCTCGGGAAGTGTATGAACAGCTTCACAAAACATTAGAAAAAAACCTGAAATGAGTATTATTGGTTTCACTCACTGAGCAGAAGAAGTGCAAATACGGAACATGAACCTGAGACCGTCTAATTAGTTTTATATCAAGAGAATTAGAAAAGGCACCATGAGACAAGACACTCGTGGCAGGAAGCACTCAGCTTGGTTCCTTTGTTAGGGGTGGCCTCAGTGAGCATTTTCAGCTCCAGAACACTGAGGACAGAAGTTTCTCTCTATTCTGCTCCAGTTTGGTGGGTAATAGGCCCTACTTGGTTCAAAATGTGCAGTTAAAATGTCTTCTGCAAGCCTGTCCAGAAATATTGAAGCATTTATGTGTACATTAGTTATAGATTGAAACTCTATCCCAGACTAGAAAATGTCTTTTTTCTTGTAGTGTAGCCTGTGGGCTACAGAGCTCATCTCATGGCTACAGTGATGAGAAAAATACTTTGCATTCCTATATGGACACTGTACTTTGTAATCAGAGGAATTGTTCTGTTTGTGATGAGTTTATGTTGATATAACAGGTAGGGTACAGATGTGTAGATTGCTAGTTTAGTGGTAAAACAAAAAGGCACTGATGAAACATTTTAACAAACAGCTCAGCATGGGAAAATGCAAGGTGGCTTTGTTGTTCTTTTAGCCTGCTGATTTCTTTACAGATATGGTGCAGTTGCAGTAGTGTGCTAGTGTAATAAAATCATTAAATTTGTATAATCTAATGATTTGAAAAAAATCTTAAAGCATTTTCATATTCCTGATACTTTCCTTCACATATATGTTTAATATTTCATCAAAAAGAGAAACAAAAGGTTTGTACTATACTTGAAATGAAGAGTAAGGGTTAGCCCTTTTCAACTATCTAGAGTAAAAACTGCTTGTTTCAAGCTCTTTTTGAAGTTGGATCTTTCAAAATCTAATCTTCTAAGTGCTCGTCTCTGTTAATTGGCTGAGTACATAGATAGATACCTGTGCAGTGGCATGAAATATATGAGAGAATTATAGAAAGAAGCAAATTGTGGATAAACTGATGAACCTTTGGGACTTTAAACACTGCAGGTGAAAATCCCAGGTTTTGTCCTTCATTGCCTTCTTTGAATGTTTTGTTTCTTTATCTGTAAGCTACTTGTTATCATAATGTTATCATAACTGTGTTTTCTCCTACTTATAAATAAAAAAATGAGATTGTTCTTGATGTAGCAGAATCTGTTTCCATTGGATTGTAATACAGTACAGTAGAGTGACAGCCCAAACTGATAGTCAACAACAAAGTGTGGTCTATAAGGTCTCAGATCTGGGGAATCTGCTTGATGAAAGCAGGACCTCTCCCTTCCCATGTTCTACCTGTCTCTCTGATTTCTGAGGTTGGGGATATGCTCAGCTTTCCTCAGGACAGCTGAAAGGTTCCCACACAGGATGCTCTGCCCTGTCCCTTTTACAAACTGGCACAATTCTCCTCAGGGGCTCGCTGCCTGGCCTGGAGGCTTTGGGAAGTGCTGCAATGTAACACTGTGTTCCAGCACATGCACCAGGGAATTCTCTTTGGGGCTGTCTCAAGGTTCTAATGATATTAGTTTTCAAATTGCATAAGCAGAATAGGGGGTCATTTCTGTGTAGAAGGTACTGGAACGGCAGGGAATTAGCTCATGTGAGGCTGAAGTGCAGAACTTTGTGTTTAATGGATGTTAAAGTTGGTGTTGTCCTTGCACCAGGCTTTTCTGATATTGTCATAACTGATACAGGTTGCTTGGAATAAAAAATCCTGTTCCCTTAAGCTAGGCTGTGTAAGTGCAGCCAAGGCAAGAGTTAAATTGGGAAAAAATAGGGCTACACCTTTAAGAAATAGTGTTAATATTGTGTTAGGCTCCAGATGCTCTTTATCATATAATCGTTATCATAAAAAGTCTTAATGTAAAAGATCCTAATAGAGTCCTACAGTGTCTCAGGAGCAACCTGGATTGGCCTTTGCATTTAAATTAGAGAATAATTAGATCCAGGAGGAGAAAAAAAAGTGGTGTAGTGCATTCTGCTTTTCTCTTCTAAGGGAAACACACACAGTCCCAAAACTATTAAGTAGGCATTGTGAGAACATGGAATACATTTAACTCTGTGGAATGAAAACTATTTATTTTATCATGCATATCAGTATAAAAGTGCTGCATTGTCCTTATCTGTTCACATGCTCTCTTTAGCAGTTAGGTAATCTCAAAGGAGTCATATGGAAAAGGACAAAAACCCCACCAAAAAAGTAGTCCTTCTACTGCCAGTGTCTTCAGAAAGTATTAGAAAAAGCCAGACAAAGTTCCTGAGTTTTCTGAGGAAAAGTGGTAATGCTGCTGCCTACCTCATTCAACATTACAGACAGAATTTGTTAATTTGCAATTGTTCTGATTTTTTTCCTCAATATTTTATGCTATCTTTTAGAAATTAAGCATGAATTCCCGAATCGCTTGAAGTCAGCACCAAAAACCTTATCAGTTTTGAGGTTCCTCCATAATCCCTCACAAAACAATGTTCCTCATTGGTCCTGGACAATGCCATCTGCAAGCGAAGCCCTGCTGGCATCTCTTGCCTTACCCTGCCTGTCTGACACACCTGCTGCACACCAAGACAGGGAATAAGAAGTGAGCTGTGACACAAGGAGGGTTTCAGCCCTGCTCTCTCTTTGCATTGACTGGAGTATGTCTGACAAGGTGAAGGGTGTAAGATCCAAGTGTTAGCACAGGAATAAAACACATAGTCACAGTGACATGACTACATGCAGTGCTTTTATTATGGGCCCAGAGAACCAGGGGTTTTCATCAATACCCAAATCTTGGTTCTGAAGAAATACATTCAGACTTACAATTTATATTTTTTGGTTACATAAAATATCAATGATTAACTTCAATATTATTCCATTCTTCTTATTGATTCTACTGAAGCATAGATTTTGAGTTTTGGAAAAACATCTCCTTACCATGATTACAATTGTTTTCTACGCACGGTCGCACTCGGATTAACAAGGACGAAGCAAAAACTAGCCAACTAGCCCATTTCCTCAGGACTGCTAGTTCCATCAGCTTGTCTTACTGGTTTTTCCATCCACTCCCCCCACAAGTGGTTTTCCACTCTCCCCCAAAATCTTGATTCTAACTCTAAGTACATTTTCCGAGCAGCTAAGATTTTAGCCCCATGCTATCACAAGTGTCTGCCTTGGCGCAGTCTGTGCTGGTCTGACACAGCTAGCCTGGGAGGTTATGTTACTCCTGAAAAAGGATTAGTGCTTAGAAGGCTTGATGGGGCACAAAGGATGTTCTGTGCAACAGTTTTTCAAAGAGTTTTTGCCAGCCCCTATGCACAGTGTCCCAGCAAGCTTGTGGTGACCACAGCTATGTTAAAATCAAAATGCAGCTTGCAGGTCCCTCGGTAGGGCTCACAGTTTATCTGTCCCAGTATTGCTCCTTGGAGAATCTGCTCAGCCTTTCCTAAGGTAGGCAGTTACAGAAGAGAGGCTTAAATATTTATGGCACCTTAAAGCACAGAAAAATTACTGCCTATATCACCATCTGTATCCTGTTTCAAGGCAGCAAAACTCAGAATTGCAATAGAGTGTGGCACATTTTGTGTGGTAATGAGTTTGTGTTTGCAGTTAGAACAGAGGGCTAATGCAGAGGTTGTTACCACTGTGTTTTGTAAACTTCTCTCTCTTTGTTCTTTTCAAAGTGCTAATACTTTTAGACATCCACTGGCTTTCCTGAAGGTTGGGAAATAGTCGAGTGTAGTCATCTGGAGCTGAAATATTTCCTATTACTTGCCTGTAAGAGATTTATTTGGACATCCTCACTGTAGTGAGAAAATAGCTTGTGTATGTGCCCTTAAAAAAAGCAGTCCATGGAGAATATACCTATCTTTGTATGACAGATAAATAGTTCCATCAGCATGGAGCTGAGCTTAACCTTTTATTATAATGTTTTTCTTATTCAAGCTTTGTTTTAAGCCAAGCAAACTCCTGAGAACCTCTTGAGGATGGAGGAGTGGGATTTTCTGTTTTGGGAATCAGTGGTTGGCTGCAGTGATGGCTGAGTTTGTCCTGTTTGCATTGGGGTCTGGCAGAAGGGTGTGGCAGGGGATGTGTGAGGGGACTCTGCACAAAGCTGCTCTTGCTCCACAGGAGTTTAGAGCAAAGTGAAGTGGGCTCTGAGGCTGCCTCCTGGACAGAGCTGCCTCCTCTGCTGCTCTCTGTGCTGCTGGGGCTGGCTTTGAGGCCCTGGAGTTGAACTTATTCCATTTCACTGGGGTTCCCATCAGCAGGGTCACTGTCACAAGGGACTGTGCCTTTGAGCTCACAGGCACTTCAGGGGCTGGACACAGCTTTCATTTCAAACACAACTCTGTAAAGTGGGAAAAGTCTGGAGCACCACATTTGGCAGTTTTCTCTCATGCTGCAATTTTGTTCCAAATGAAATATGACAACACAACAGTTGCAGTAATTACAGTAATTGACTTCAGAGAGTTCAAGATGATCATGTAATTAGCTGCTTTATGGGAGAGAGATCACCACCATCTCCCTCTTTCCACGCTTCTGTGGTCTTCAAAGGTGTATTACAGAGGACTGTAAAACAAAGCACTTCTACCTGAGTTCTGAATACAGTTCACAAAGGCTGGCTTGTGAATTTAGAAACAAAATCAAACTGCCACAAGAAAAAAAAAAAACAAAACAAACAAAACACATTGCCTTTTTTTCCTAGCTAGGAGAAGTTGTCATGTTGGTGCTCTTGCAGAGCCAGAACATGATGAGAGAGGTTGTAATTGGCAGAGAGATAATTCATTTGAAAACATCTCTTTTACTAAGGAATTGCAGGTAATTTCAAGAGAATAAATTAGATGCCATAAAGAATCTTTACTGATGTCTTTTCAAACTTTCTGTGGGAGAAGGCGAGGGCAAATAGTCTATTGAGAATTTTTATATAAGCTGTGAACAAAACACATAAAACTCTAATTGTTAGGAAACCACTGTGCTCTAAACGGTTCACATATAATAGGATCATTTCTATGCAGCTTCAATAGGACGTTCTTCCATTTTCTAGAAAAGAGACTCATGGCATGGCAGAAGTTTTGTGCTTCTTTGTCTACAAAATAATTCTCTAAAGAAAAGTGGCAAGACAAACCTATTTCCATCAGATTTACCCAATTATTGATAAGTTGCAAAATGAAAATAGATACCTCTGATTTATGCCATAGTAATAAATCCATATTTTTAAAAGCTAAATAAAGAAAATCTGATGAAATAAGATTATTAGAGGTGTGCACAGATTTGGAAGTTTAAGACAGGATGCAATTTTCTTTTTCTCCTTTTGTTAATCACTGAAAGCACAATACAGACACCTAAAATGAAGTACGGGATAGTGTCAAATCTTTAGTCAAAAAGACTTTTCTATTATGTAGAAAAAACCTTTTGACTTATAAACTCTAAAGTCCCTTGGCTGTTTATACACTTTATGTACTTCATTGGGATAAGGAGTAAACTTTGAAATTATCTTCATCCTCAGAGGAGTTAAAACTTAACTGAAACAAAGGTGAACAATTTTATCCAACAGTGGAGTTACCTCTGCTTAGAGCAGGCGATTGGATCATGATGACATCTTGAGGGTTCCCTCCAGTCTGAGTTACACTGTGATTCTCTGGTTAACTTCAGTATCTTCTTAATTCAAGATGTTATTTTCTGGATTCAGACTTAAGGGTAACAGGCATTAATCACTTTTGTTATCCTTAGTAACCTACCTGGTGATCCCAAGTCATCCACTTGCTAGGTAAAACATATTGGAATAACCACTAGGAACTTGTTTATGTCCATAATGGAATGAATCCATGTTTGGAGAGATATTCCTTGTGCTACCTGACAGTTAAAGTGCTGCTTTCTTCTTTGATGTGGCCATGGGGAAGAAAAGAGGTTTCGAAAGGGAAGATGGTGGTGCTTAATTTTTAGTTTTCATATTTTCCAGATTCTGTACTGCATTGATATATAACTCCAAACTTCACACAGATTGTTAGCAAGTTCTCTTCACAGCTTAGTTAGACAAGACAATCCTTTCCCAGCCTGAGAGCGTAGGACACCATTGCAGCTTTGGGCCCAAAAAGTATAAACAACAGTAAATTGAGGGGAGCAATCTGGGAGGATGGGACTTCATAACCTGAAGCTGTAATTGGACAATTAACCCCAGTATGTAAATGGACTAAAACTTACAAAAGTGTGAAACCTCGTGACTCATCGTCTATCTTGTGTCCATGTTGGGCAGAGCCATAGCTGGGCCCTAGTACTGCCCAAGGTGCATCCTTTAAAGGCCTTTTAATAAATACCTACTTCATTCCTTTAACTTTGTCTAGCCTCTGTTCCAGATCAGCCTCTCTGGGCAGCAATGGAAATATTCCTTTTTCCAGGTATGAATCAGTAGGTGGGTGATGGATGTGGCTGTTTTAGTACTAGGGTAGCTCAGCACCAAACACTGTTTCTTGGTGTGCATGCACACACTGAGAACTCACAAACCAGAAAAGCAGGCATCTTCCCAGTGTGCATTAGTCAGTAGCGCTCAGAAGAATCTGGATTCTCATGGATCTATTTCCTCATATGGGAACCAGCTTTGCTTTGAGATTATGCATTAGGAATTGCTGCCTGAGTGCCCCAGCGTTTAAAGGGCTTGAGGTTGTAGCCTAGTCAAAATTTCTGTATGAAATGTGTAGCAGAGTAGATAGCTAAGCAAGAACATCCCCAGCTTGAAAAAAGCTGCAGTGTTAGAAAATTAGAAGTGAAATCCTCTTCAAAGTGATAAATGCACTGAATTATTAAATAGCCTTCAAAGGGCCTCCTCCCCTGCACCCACCAAAAGCATTTCTCAAGGGAGGGAAGTTGATCTTCTCTTCTGTGTTGTTTATTGTTGCAGGATTTTGCTGATGCATTAGCTGTGAACAGCTACAAGTGAATGTTTTTCAGATGGAGTTTCAAATGGAGAACCGTGCATTACAAGAATAGCAAAACAGCATTCTTTGTTCATCTTAATTCTTTCAATACATTGACAGAGCTATTGCCCAAATGACCTTCCCTTCAAAGTATTGCAAATGATCTGCAATACAATCAGATTGTTTCTCAACTGTCTGAGAGATAGTGTCTTTTTTTTTTTCCTCCTTACTTCTCCTGTGGGTACATAACTTAGAGGTTATTATTTTGCCTAGCTGTTTTCCTGAGTTCATTCTTTCTGTGTGTAAAGGACTTGTTTTTATCGGACCATGCTGATCACTACTGAGAAAGCGTGTGGCTGTTATGGCATGCTCAACTGCTCCCATGTCAAGAGCACTTTTAAAATTTTATTATAAATCATAGTACCATATAAACTCAAATTATCATTTCTTTAACTTCTTCTGCAAGTTATTTTCCTCTACAATAATTTTATTTAAAAAAAAATCTGTCTAAAAAAACCAACCAAACAAAATAACTGGCTTAAAATGCTATATAATAAATTCCCCTTTTAAAATTGCACAAAAAAAAAAACAACCAAAAAAACACTTGGCAATGTAGACCTTCAGGCTGATCCTGACTCAGTTCCTGGCAGTGTTGCTCAGTGATTTCTGGCTTTAAATGTACAAAACTTGTGGAGAAAGCTTCAACTACTGGCAGGATTTTCTGCAGCCTGTGGGCCAGGATCAACACCCTCCTAACAAGCTATGCCTGAGTTGCAGAAATGTCTCAGTGAGTAAGGCTTTGTAGGTAACCTCGCCCTGGTGCAAAAGCAGTTGCAGACCCTGAAATGAAGCAGTTGGGTCAGAAGCAAGTGTGTATTGATTATCTAGATAGAATTATGAAGCACCAAAACCAGCTCCATTTAATGGATACGTTTACTGGATGCTCTTGATAGATCCCAAGCTCTGAAGCACTGTGATGTGATACTCCAGACAAGAGCTCTATGATAGAAGAAGTTCCATATATGAAAGATCTGTACACTTCAAAATTGGCTTGTTTCTGTGTTGGAATGAAACAAAATATCCTTGAAGTTGTATTAAAAACAAAACAAAACAAAAAAACCAAACAAAACCCCAAACAAATAAGCTCACTCAACAAAAACAAAAAGTCCAAACAACCCAAACCAAAAATCAAGTCGTATTTAGATATATTAACCACTTTAAAATATTTGTCTGGGTTGTCAATGGTTTTAAAGCTCCACAATACATATTTGTTTTTCATGTGCTTTAACTTTTCTTCCTGTTTTGCTGTGTAGCTCATGTGCTCGAGTTTCCCCTTTATTCTGGTGTCATTTTGCAGGATGACCAGGGGAGTCTAATCAGCTTGAACCAAACCATTCATTGTATCACGTCCCCCTACAGAGTTCCTTTCTGAGGAAACACGAGTGACTCTCACATTGGAGCCAGAATGTTTCCAGCCCTCTGAGTGCTGAATGCAGGCCCCTGTGGAAAAGGCATTTTTCATTTTTCAGTGTGCACAGGCCCCATGAGCCCGAGTCAAACCCAGCTTTAAGGGCTGTGCTTTAGCAGTACTCACAGCTGGCAGCACAAAACCAGAGCTGCTGTAGCAGAAGGCAGCCTGTGCAAGCCTGACAGGGATTAGCATTTCCTTCCTTCCATTTTCTCCTTTCTGAATGGATGAACACGGTAAAGTAGTTATTTCCTGTGGTTACATATTATACACAATTATGCCACTTGTGTGAATTATTTTTTTTTTTCCCCTAGAAAAGCTGGTACAGCTCGCTGGTGTTTTTTATTGGTTTGTTTGGTTTTTTTCTTTGTTTTTTCTACCCCATCATAATGCTGTGTAACTGACAGGAGCTTGTCTGCCTTTGAAGAGCTTACAGGTTCCCAAGCTTCACACTCCTTCTGCCCAGAAAAACATTCATGTTTGCTATGACAGACGTGAGCTGGGAAATATTTTGGTCTTATTCTTTAAGTTTTAGGTGAGTTATGATGTAATTACAAGTTTAGTAGTTTAAAAACTTAGCTATTTGTCTGAAGTCATCACCAAAATTTGCTATCTAGTAGTCAGATATGGTGACGTTTCTTCCCACAGACTGCATGTGGTGTTGTTTTTCTGGTCACAGGAGGAAAGAGCAATCAGGAAGTCACCTTGCCCAGGTACCCCAGTTTGACACAGTGATTATCCATCTATCTTGGAAGAGCTCACTTTGTCTCATCTCTGGATCCTGGCCTCAGCTTTTTTCTTTAGGCCTTCTCCCAGAAACACAATGGGAACCAACCAGGCAATGGAGTAGCTGGAAAAATGTGGCATCACTAAAGCGTTTGTGGCCGTATCTACAGGGATTTAATTGTTCCTTCCACAAAGTCTGAAAGAGGATTTAACCAATCTGTTGACATCAGCTGGGTCTAGCAGCCTTAGCCCTTGCAGCATAACAAATGTATGGAACTACATCAAAGACATAACACTTCCTTTTGATTTTGGTTTAACTATTTCCATTTGAAACAAATGTTCAACACGGAGCACATTGCTGATTGCTGAAACGTGGTGATCCATAATGCAAGTTGTGGCTGAATAACGGCCATAGGAAAGAGTAATTTTTGTCTGATTTGTTTCATTATGCAGGTGTGAGCAACATGGACTCCAATTGCCTTTGGAGCAAAAATTATTAGGAAAAAACTTATCTCAGCAACAAACGTGTAATGGGATTTTGTTGTGGATTTTATTTTGTCATTAGGTGAAACGTTCCTGCCTTTTAGTCTCAGAGATATTCCACTGCTGGCCTTGATATTTGCTGTATGAGTTGTGGCTCGGGTGGCAATGCATTTCCACAAGGAGACAAGGTGATAACTCTTCTGACTGGTTATCGCTTTTTCAAGAATAAATCTCAGGGGATGGATGCGAAAAAATATCACTGGATCAATGGCAATCCAGGCAGAAATGGTCACTGCTGCAGACAAGGGTGCTTTTCTGTTTTCTTTGTTATGGCAAACATGGTCGTTCATATTCACTGTAGGTTGTGCAGGGCATGTGAAATGAAATGCAAAAGTAAAATAGGAAAAAGAAAAAGCTGCAATCTAGGGAAGTTGAAATTTGAATTATAGTGGCTCATAAAAGCTGCAATAAAGACCGTGGCTCCGGTATAAAAACACAGGAAGGAACTGTCTCTTTCACGAAGAGATTTTAATATTGGGTCCCAATCCTACAAAGAATTACACCACTCCTAAACTTAATACGCACGTTATTGCAATCATCAGAACTCCAGAACTCTTTATTGCCAGAATACATCTGTGGAGATAAATGCCCTGTTGAAGTTAATGTGTGTTTATAGTGTAAAGAGTTGAAGTTAACAGATCTTGTGTGCACAGTCAAGGCTACGTGGACAAAGGGGCTGGCTTTGCATATTATGAGGCAGCAAAAGAGCTGAAATAATCTCAAGTTAATTCCTTTTTTCTTTCAGTAGTCTCAATATTTGTCTTTCCAGGCTTGAACTGCTCTGGTTTGTTGTTTTACTCTGGCACCTCATTTTCTTTATCATTAGCCATTTTATGTAGACTAAACCTCACAGGTTTTGCAAGCTGCTCAGTTTGGGGAAGACTTGGTAATGGAGTCAACTCCTAGATCGCAGTTCTTTACTACTGAGCCCAAATGAAAGGCTGCTCTGCCAAGATTTCACCACACAACTCTTCACTGAAAACTCTGTCTTACTGTTACTCTCCTGCTTTTCCACAGGAGAGAAGTGAAATGATTTCTTCTTAATTTCTTCCTCTTTTCATGCAACTTGATGTCACTTTTGCATCCTTCTGTCTTTTGTTACATTTACAACAAACAACAACCTGAAGATCTCTACCTCGCTGTGTTTTAACTCCTAGCATTCCATTTTTTTGAGGTGATAACAGGTTCCTGTGTGTAGCTTGAGGCTCATATTTTTCATTAATTTTTACTTAAGCAATACTATGTTCCCTGACATTGTTTGATCCAGCCTGTGTCTCTAGGCTGTACAGCTATGGTGTCTCTCTTATCAAAGGTGATTTGAGTGTGTACAGGTATAATTCACATGCTATGAAAATTGTTAAATCTCTTAAACTCCTTCAGTCTCTTGCTAATGAAAGGTGTCACAGGCCTTAACAAGAATCCCTTCCTTCATTACTTTTCCAGGATGCAGGACAGGTTGCTGTGAGTGGCCACACTGTGTCAGGCAGGATCCCTGACATTGAGAGGGGAAATGCTCACCTTTGCTCGCTCTTTTATTTCAGTGCTATGGAGCCCAGAGTGTCATCAAAGTACAGATCATGCTTGCAAGGAGAACACCAGCACATGCAGGAAAAATTGGAACGACTGAGCAAAGCTGAGAGCAGGAAATAGATTTGATCTAAAAGCCAGTTGCCTCAGATGTGTTGCTATTGGAGCTGTTTAACACCCAGTGGGGACAGTGTGGGAGGCAGTCCCAGGAGAGGGCAGGTGGTTGAGCAGAGCCCATAAGAGTTGTACCTGCTCGTGCCCTCAGTCAGGCTTTGAGGGCTGCAGGAGAGGAGCCCCAGCCTCATGGTGCTGCCTTGGAATTTGGCACTGTAAGCAGATGTTATCCTGTCCCTAACAAAGACAGGATTATGAATCTGACAAGGCTGGACATATGGGATAAAATAATCTTATGAAAAACTGATCTGCTGTACTGACAAGCATTGGTTGCATTTTGTATCTTTTTCCTTTTTTTTAAGCAGCTGTTGAATTTTTTGAAATGAGTCTCAATGCAGACTGCAATCTCTTTGACAACTCTAAAGAATGTAAAGTCAAAACTCAAGGTGACTGGACCATCTTCAAGTACCACTTGAGCTATCAAAGTGTTGCAGAACATGACTTTTCCTTTTACCTGTGGATTTACAGTTTTTCTCCCCTTGCATAAACTTAGTTTTGATGCTGGGAGAGATCATGTAAAAATAGCATGCAGAATAGTTCTCTGTATGCTCTTAAGTGTTACTGCTGACAGGATTAAGTGATCTGTGGGAGTTTAGCTCTCTTAGAAAACAAGTCTGATCTTGTACCTAGAGTTCTGATCCTTTCTGTGCAGAAAAGGAGAGAATCCTATGAACACTAATGGAGAAGTTTTCAAGAGGCAGTCTGGTACTCCAGGGAAATGAAACTTGTGAAAATTCAGGTTATTAACAGGTGCTTATTTTTTATCTAGTGAGGGAAAGGGATAAATTTCAGATTATAAAAATCAATATAGGAACAACAAAGTATACTAAATTACTCATCTTAAATTTAGTTGCTTTTAAAGTTTATTCATTTCTTCTTAGATCACATTGTATAAAAGCCAACTCTATTATTAGCTCAATTGACTTCTGCTGATATTATTTTCATGGATATTTTATTCCATTTGTAAAGGCCCTCAGAAATGGGCTCCAAAGAATAGTTAGTAGCCTTTTATATAGTAGATGAGGGAGAAATAGAGTTGTTACATATCCAGCTTTTTTGGTTTTAATTAACAGATCTGTGCACTAAACCCCATGTCCTTTGAGTCCTTGTTTAATAGTCCAGTGGTTAATCTTTCAATATCTGGCAATTATTGAGATTCCACCAAAGCACTTCTGGATTGAACGAGATGTGTTCAATTTGGCCATGGTGAGTCAGCCAGCAAAACTGAACTGAATAAAGCTTGTTTTAACAGAAATACCCTAAGAGCTGAATCTGTCTCCAAATAAAAAAAAAAAAAGCACACCTCCCCAAAATAATAAAACAACAGTGCAGATCCAACCAGAGGGATTACATTCCCGGGACCCTGAGAGCACCAAGATGCTTCAATGACCCTGAGCAACACCAAGCATCAAGTCTAGTATGAGAAGATAGTTAAATGCTATCTTTTATATAATGCTATCTATAAAGACAAAACTATGACTTCCCATTAAATAATGTGTCAGCCTTGAATCAGTGCTGTTATTGATGTTTAGATATATTTGCCAGTTTTATCCCCAGTTTCCCCTGGAGTGTCCAGCACTTGGCACCAGTGCTGCAGACAGCAGCGCCCCTGTTTCAGCCACACACTGAGGTCATGAATGAAACACAAATTGAGTGTTGTTTGATACCAACTGTTTCCAGATGTCCTTATTAGTGCAATTATTTGATTTAGCAAATGTAGCTATGCTACTTTACTTAATACCACTGAATCTGGCTTTTAAATCCCAGAGGGGGCCAGAAAGACCCTGTTGTTATTCCTTCTGCATGTTTTCCAGCCATACCTAAAATTGGTTTTGCACATAGAATTGACAAGATTAAGTTACAATTAGCTGTCTTGCTAGATTTTGATTGCATCTTTGGGAGAAGAAAAAACCTTTCTGCTTATGAATGAGTTGGCTACTTGTGCTCCTATGCTTGGCATGCAACAGTTCTTAGTGGCTTAGGGTATGATATCAATGATTCAAACATCTTTGATATGTTTAGGCTCAGCACACCAATGCAGCACACACAGAAAAACTAGCACTAAAGGAAGAAATTTTCAATAGTCTTTTCTATCTTATCCTCAGTACAATAAAAAAGCAGCAGAAGATCTCATGAATCAGTAGAGAGGTAACGTATTTTCCCTCTCCCTCCTCCTTCCCTTCCCCCAAGACAATCTGATTTTTTAATAAAATGGTCTTTATTTGGTAAATATTTTTTTAATTTATTTTCAACCTATGAGCTTCCTGAAAATCATTTTATTTAACCCTGAGGATTTTAAACTCCACTGTTCAGGGATTTTTTTCTGGTTCTGCTGAGAGTTTAGACGAGATCCACTCTGAGGCAGGATTATCTGCTATCTACCTAATACAGATTTTGCTGCTTCTCTTAAAGCATTTAGTGCTGAGGGCTGTTAAGAGCCATGTTATTGAAATAGATGCCCCTCAAGTCCAGTCCAAAAAGTGCACCTGTATTCTTATTTGCTGATGTCTGTTACACAGCATCAGTTTCTCTTTGAATTTGTTAAACAGGAGCACAGTAAGTGCCAGATACAGGAATAGGTCTGGAATTGAACATAAAGCTACCCAGCTCTCAGGACTCAGCACTCAGTGGGAGTGTTCCCACTTGGATTGGAGAATTCACATTCTAAACATTTGTGGAAAGGCTTGGGATGGGACAGATACAAGCAAGAGCCAAGAAATTGCTCTGAGCTTTAACAGAGTTTCCTCAGCTCTGGGCTGGAACTTTCAGTCTCTCACACACCCTGGCTGCTGCAGAGAACTGTTAAGGACAGTGTGAGCATCCTTTCTATGCTTGGATGGATTCAAAGTGATGAACTTCATATCTGAAAGAGAAAAGTATTGGTATTTTACAAACTGTAGGTACTTGAAACTTTGGTGACCTGTTGTCTCATGTTAAAAGCAATCATCCTTTTCCCAGAATGCAGGAGTGCAACTGGCTGTTGGTGTGTCACATACTAACATTCTCTGGGCTGTAAGAGGGCTGTCCAGAAGGCTTTAGACTTTAAGAGTCGGCTCTTTCCTTTCTGGTTATTAACGGTAATTTTTTCCAGAGATGCTCTGAATGGGACAGGATAGTTGAAATTTACCTAATAATAGAAATCTGTGGGCTTACATAAAATCTTTCTCTGTTTATTTTGCTTTGATGCTTTTTCTTTCTGGACTTCACAATGTTTTCTCTGGTCTCCAAGATATGTTTCTGTTTGAGTCTTGAACTTCAACTGGTCTTGAAAACTCAATAACTGCTTCTGTGAACAGTGAAACCTTCCTCTTCTTCCATCAAATACTAAACCATCTGAATGCCTGAATCCTTCTTTAACAACTCTTAACACAGTCATACCTCTCCAATTTGAGGTAAATATTTCAAAGCTTAAGGCAAATTAGTAATAATTTAAGGTAAATACTTCAAAATGTATCAATACTCCCTGAGCTTTTTTTTTTTTTTTAATCAGGACTTTAATAATTAAAATACTACTGAACCCTTTAGGGGAAAGAAAAATGCTCAAGAGTCTCATGGCTTGGGTATCTGTTGAGCTAATGATTTCTCTAGCTGAAAAAAATGTGATTTCTTTATTACTCCGTTATGGTATTTTATGGATGAAGGGAGATTTGATCATTCCAGGAACACAAGGAGACAGTCTTTTCTAAGAGAATATTAATATGAGAATGCAAAACTGCCACTCAAAAAGAGGAAGGTACTGCTGATTAGATGTGGCCACAGAAGTGTTCCCATGTGTCATTAGGACCTGTGGGAATGCTGCTCCCTTTCATCCTCACCTACCTCAGTTACAGTTCCTAGAGAAGAGCTTCTTTTAGGCTTGTGGTACAGCCAGGACAAATACATGTCAGAAGAGGAGAGATTTGACACTTTTTAAAAGTTTTTGGTGTCCATAAATACCTGCTCTTATTCTCTACCACCAAAGGAAAGGGGTAAATGAATTTTGAACCTAGAAGGAAATGATCTCTGGTAGTACAACTCTTCATTGCATCAGGGTTCTATATTCTAAGAATATTTACTTTTCCTTACTGGCTTATTCCTCTATGTTTGTTTGGTTTTTCTTTTTTTTTTTTTTTCCCCCTCTCTTGGAGTGGATTAGCACAGTTCAGGCTACACAGAGGTGGTGTGAAGAAGACAAAGCAGAACAAAGCCAGAGATTTCTTTCTCTGAAAAAAACCCTCCCACAACTGATGCAGCTGCTGAAGTGCTTTTCCTTCCCTAATGTTTCTGACATCTGGAGTTGCTGAATCCAAGCAAGATACACCAAAACTTCTACAGATCTGTTCAATAAAGTCTGTAAATAGATAAGATTTAATTCAACTAATGGAGGAAAAAAAAAGGTGAAGACAGTAATTTTAGTAGACATTGCCAGCATTGCTTGCTTCTTTTTTCTTTATCCCTCCCTTAGCAAATGCTATTACTGTAAGAGGCAGAGCTGATAGATTTACTTTCTTTGCTGTTGCAGTTTAGGAAAGTTCAAGAAGTCAGCTATCAGATTCTGGGGGCCTTGCAGGCAAAGGAATTTCAATTTCAAAGTACAAGAGATGGAGGTCTTGAAACAAAAGATCATCAGACACTAATAATTCCTGACTGTTGCTAGAGCTGTGGAGTGGGTGCCTCTTTGTAAGGGGCTGAGAGTGTAACCGTGAATCTTGCACTCAATCCTTTGGGACAATATAAGGGTGATACCAGGGAAGTCAGATGTGAACAAACAGATTATTTAAGGCCACTGAAAAAACCTCAGCATGTGCATGCTCAGGAATTGCTGAAATGTAAAAGCAGTTGTATGAGAACTCCCAAATCCCATTTCCAAAGCACCTCAGACAGCAGCTTGTCTGGGTGAGTCCTGCTGTGGAACAGGGCATGGTGTCCTTCAGCCACAGCTCCAAGCAGGGGGAATGCTCACTGGAAGCTGCAGCGTGTGCAGTGTGGCACTCAGGTGTTGTTAAATGTGTGCATATCACCACAGACATGGCATGCACACATTTTATGATTAAACTGCACAGAGGTAATATTCAACAGACCAAAAATCTGATTTTTAACCTTTGAAGGCTATTGCAAATCTCACCTTAATTACCCAACAAATTTTGCCTTCCCTAAAGTACAGTTAGGTGTATTTTTCAGCAAATAAACTATTTGTCACAAAAATTGCAAAATTTTCTAAAGAGTGACCTTTAAATCTTCTTGTGTTGCTGCTTTCCCAGACAGGCTTTCTCAGCCTGTAGATTTACTTTGCAGATTTGTTTGTAGATTTAGTAGACACACTGTGTTCCCAGTTGTATGATGTTGCATTTGGCTGTATAAAAATGCATTTTTTAGGTTGCAAGTGATTCACATGTCTCCGCAAGAGTAAAAGTAACCTGCCTCTGCTATTTACTACTCCACAAAGATTTGCAGCAGCAAAAAAATCATACCGGCAAAAAATTCATTAATGTGGTCTTGCTGTTGACAAAAATCCACAATAATGTGGGACTGAGCTCTTGCTTTGACCTTGTCGGAACCCAGGACATCTCTCTGAGTGCCCTGGGTGATCTGAGACCCTGGCAAGGGTCCAGAGACCAACCACGAGAGTCTGATTAGAATAGTATTATTTTATCACCTGGTGTAGATATAGAATTTAGGGGTCTAATGGAGGTTCAAGAAGGCAAGATGGAGGAATTTGGGCATGTCCCTGTCCTTCTGCTTCTTCTTCTTGCCCTCCATCTTCTGCTGTGATGGTGGCACTTTTGGATTGGTTTAGGGTGAAAGTACACTGTTTAATAAAAGTGATAGGTATTGGGATAATAGTAAAAACAACTAGCACGTAGTACATAGTATAAAAGATTACGACCGCCCATGAGCGGGGCAGACAGCCTTGGGCAGACAGCCTTGGGCAGCGGTGCAGCTAGCACCCAAGCCGAGTGAGAACAAAATGTACTAGATAATAAGAAATAAACAACCTTGAGAAACCTAAATGGACGCATCCAGACTCCTTCTTCTGGCACGGGGCTGGGAAGAAAAAGAAACATCCGCAATCTCGGAAGGCTATCAAGCCCAGGATCCGAGAGACCTAAGACTGAAAAGGGACCCATTCTCTTGTTTCTTCTTATTAACATCTGCATCTTGGATCCAGTCAAGCAACCATTTTTTTTTCTTGTTAGTATTTTACAGAGAAGTTCTTAATCAAAATTAGAGTTAAAAGCCAAGGTATCAAAGTAGCTGCCCCTATAACTGACCCAAAATTGCTTAAATAAGCAGACTAAGTAAGTAATAGATTTGCAACAGCATCTACGGGGTATGAAAGTGCTGCTGTGTGACTTCTTTTTGGTTTTGATAGTGTCCCAGATATAACATTAAATGCTTTGCCTATTGCTAACCAGAGAAGGGAATGATGTCTGGTTCTCCAAATACTATATAATAATAATGCATTTTGAAATTCTCTTGACAAGCAAAGAATCTTTTAGAATTATTGTTAACAAAAAAAACCCAAAACCCTAAAAAACTGAAAACAAACACAAATCAGCAAAAAAACCAAACAAACAGAGGAGCAAAATTATGGGCATTTCTAATTCCAAATACTGTGTAACCATTCCTGCAATTTATTGGTGTATGTTCTCTAGCTTTGTCAATACAGAAAAAAGTTTGATTTAGAAAGTGGTCCCCACTACTTTTTTTGACAGAAAGTATGTTCTGTATTTTACAGACTGCCATAAAAGACTCTTGCTTTTATTGCAACTTGACAGCTATGCCAAAAGGCCCTACAAACCACCCAGATTTCTCATCCAAATTGGATCTTGTTGAGAATTAGTTCTCTCTGATGCTGGGCCTGTGGGTGTGTGAGCTAGGAGGTGGAATTAGTATTTCCCCAAAACAATATGTCATTTTTAGCTGGCACCAGGGTGGATTCCTGCAGGAAAAGGATGGGACAGAGATGGGCAGACAGAGCTCCCAGAACTGCACAGGCAGGGTGACTTTTGAACAGAGAAGAAAACAAACCTGTAAGTTTGAGCTTTCCTTGGGCATGGAAAGGACCTCACAATACTTATTTTAACTCAAAATGCTACTGGAAGTCTCCAGGAGGAAAGTATTAAGAAAAGGACTGGCCCTGTAGGGATATCATGGGCTCTTGGCAGCTTTGTTTGCAATTTGTTTTAATCCATTTCCCCCAGTACATCTGAGCTCTCTGTATTTTAAATCATTACTAACTTAAAATAAGTCAGTTCTTTGTGGTCTTGCAAAGCCTGCTCTAGTATAAACCCACAGTGTTTCTTGGTGTGTTTGCTTTACAGAGAAAAAAAATAAAGGAAGCTTAATAGCCAGACTCAAAGTGATTTAGGGTGGTATTGTATTGTGTGACATGTTTATATGATAATGTGTGAACACCTATGTCTGCAAGATGCACTTAGAATTAATGACACCTTGCACTGAAAGATGACTTGGAAGAATTTATTGCACTTTCTTCACAGGGCTGAGTGTTTTGGGATGGCAAGGTGTACTAGGAACGTGTGAGAAGTGTCAGATCCAAAATTCTCAGGAGAGGTTACAGGAGCCAGTTCTGTCAGGTGTGTGGCTCCAGCAAAAGCCAGTGAATGGGCATCAGTAGGAATGCTCCAAGGATGGTGTCAGTAGGAATGCTCCAAGGTTGGGGTCACTAGGAATGCTCCATGGATTGGGTCAGTAGGAATGCTCCAAGGTGGGGGTCAGTAGGAATGTTCCATGGATGGTGTTAGTGGGAATGCTCCATGGACTGGGTCAGTAGGAATGCTCCATGGATAGTGTCAGTAGGAATGCTCCATAGATGGGGTCAGTAGGAATGCTCCATGGATGGTGTTAGTGGGAATGCTCCATGGATGGGGTCAGTAGGAATGCTCCATGGATGGGGTCAGTAGGAATGCTCCATAGATGGGGTCAGTAGGAATGCTCCATGGATGGGGTCAGTAGGAATGCTCCAAGGATGGTGTCAGTGGGAATGCTCCAAGGATGGTGTCAGTAGGAATGCTCCAAGGATGGTGTCAGTGGGAATGCTCCATAGATGGGGTCAGTGGGAATGCTCCATGGATGGTGTTAGTGGGAATGCTCCATGGATTGGGTCAGTAGGAATGCTCCAAGGTTGGGGTCAGTAGGAATGCTCCAAGGTTGGGGTCAGTAGGAATGCTCCATAGATGGGGTCAGTAGGAATGCTCCATGGATGGGGTCAGTAGGAATGCTCCATGGATGGGGTCAGTGGGAATGCTCCATAGATGGGGTCAGTAGGAATGCTCCAAGGATGGTGTCAGTAGGAATGCTCCATGGATGGGGTCAGTGGGAATGCTCCATGGATGTTATCTCAGCAGGAATGCTCCATGGGTGGTGTCAGTAGGAATGCTCCGTGGATGGATAGCAGCAGGAATATTCCATGGATGGTATCAGTAGGAATGTTCTTTCAGCTTGAGTCGGCTCTGCCCCATGGGATGTGCATCCATGACCCTGCTGACACACAGAACAGCAGTCTGTGTGTCCCATGTGCTCCCACACACAGGGGGTGCTTTGTTTCTCACTGGGACTGTGGGGTGAAGTGCAGCTGCCCTGACTGCAGAGGACACTGTGCCAGGACAGCAGTGACACCCCTCTGCAGCACACTTGGCAGCTGCTGCAAGGCCACCAAATTAGGCTGGGCATAGCTGTGTGATAATCTGGCTCTATGGCTCCCAAAATAAGGGGAGCTTCAGTACAGCTGGCAAGGCTACAGGGAGCTTGGAAATATTTCTGCTGTATTGCAAGCATGGAAATAGATGGTACCCCAAGGAAAAGAGAATTTATATCCTAGATATCAGTAGATTTCCCCAAAACATCACAAAGGGCAAATTACTCAAGAACTTTAATGGAGTGACTGGGTTTGTTTGGATTAGAAACCTTTCAGCTCTGTTTTCACACAGCTCCCATGTTTGTGTGATTGCTTCAATTGCATTTATGGGTCTAACACATTGAATTATTAGCACTCAGATCTAAAATCAGTGGTGTTAACACTATGCACTAGGAATTTTTATTTAATGAGAATACTAATTTTTTTAAAAAATATATAGACATTGAAATAATGAGAAAAAACCAAGGAGCAAACCAGGTCACTTCATTTTTTAAATCTTCCTCTGCCACTGATGCCTATGGGAGACATAAAAATCATTTATTTTCTTTATCAATTTATTGCTTTTGCCTTTAGGCTGGAGAGAAAAATAAGCCCCCAGCCTTGCATGGGTGTACTGAGGATAGCAGCAGGATTCATTGCTACAATGCTTTTTGGGGTGTTTTGTAAATTTGTCTAAAGGACTGGTAATCAGGGGAGAAACAAGCCACTTTTTCAGACCTGTTTGAGTCAGAAACAAATAGTTGGTGTGATTTTTCCTGGTGATGCATCATTGTTCCTTCCTATTTCACTGCAGTGAGAACTGCTGCTGCAAGGTCTGTGCAGTGGTGGTGCAGCTGGGATGTGACAGCGGGGTGGAGGAGTTCCTGTTCTCATCCTAGCTGAGCATCAGACAGTGCAACAAACAGCTGCTGGGCAAAGCTAAATGTCCAAGCAGAGGCCACCCCAGCCCTGGGAAGCATCTCTGGTACAGAAACCCTGGCAGGGATGTGAGGGCAGACTGCCAGCACCGCTCCCCTTGCTCACAGAGGGAATCACCACGAACAAAATCCACCATCGGTACAAATGGGTGCTAAGATTTTGTTGTCTGTCTAACACTGCTAAGAACAAAGTCTTGATCATCTTGGTTGTCCCAAGTCCTATCCAACAGCCTTTGAGATGACTGAGTTTATACTACCTGAGTTAATATTCTCCCCTATTATTTTTTCCCACCTGACTGTAGGTAATAATCACCAATTTCTTGTGTGCTGAGAAAACTTGTATTTCAGGGAATGATGCTGCTCTCTCACATGAGGCTCCCCTGGTCTCATCTCAGTATTGCATTTTTTAGGCCACTCAGACTGAAGTTGGAATACATGAGAGTTTCCCTCATCTGAATTGTGAGTGGGTATTGATGGAATAGAATATTTATTTGTGTTTGATCTGTATATTTTCCATCATTTGCAATGAATTTGTATGGAATGGTAATGTTTTAGTACTTAAATGATAAACTTTTGAAAACAGTCTGTTTACTCATACCCCACCATAATGTGATGCATTGCACAGGCCAGCCCTCTCAAATAGAGAATTTGTAGTAAAGAGGTTTTCTAGTCCTTGATTCACATCAAGTGTTTTCTAGCACTTTGAAGTATGTGAACATATTACAAAGGAAACACCAGGTATTGTGGGATTTAAACAGTTCTACTCCATCAAATCAAATATTCCCCTTTTTGAGTGTTTTATAAAAAAAAAAAACCAAATACAACAACAACAAAAATCAAGCACAGATAATACCCCAAACCCAGTAAATTTCAGATGGGTTGTGTGGGTGTCCAGATTCAGGTCTTTGTGCCAACAGAAGGCCTGTCTATTATTTCCTCATGCATATTGCAATTAGCCACCTACACCAAAGTGGGTATGGAATAAAGAATTGTTCCCTTACCACAAAGTCTCCTACAAAGTGCAAGTTTGGGAGGAAGATCCAGCTGGAATTAAGCTATTGCTAGCTCAACTTTGGTCCCCTTTTTGGCTTAGAAACTTGGAAAAATTGGTGCCCTTATTTCAGGAAAATTTTTTTGTTATAGGTGCCTGACCTCAGAAGTGCTGCGGCAGAGAGTGCAAAATGCTCATGCATTTTATACATTAAAAGTCCCAGGAATGATGGAGAGACCAGGGCAATGGGTGGTGCCCAGAGCTTTGGAGTGTATGAAATGGTCTGTTGGTGAGCACTAAGTCAAAAATTGAGGAAGGCACAAGGATTTGCCATCTACCTCCAAGAAATAGGAAATATCTGACAAAGTTAAAATAACAGAAAAGGTTATTCATTCTAAGTTTATAGAGATGAAATAGAGTTACTTTATGACTAAGACTTGGTAGTAAAAGTACATATATAAGACAGTTGATAATGTTGGTAATGTGGAGGAATATTTGCAGTAGGAATCAGGGGATTTCGGTACTTAGTCCTGCCATTGATTCACTCTGTCAGACTTTGTCAGCACAGTGTCTTCATTTCTACTGTGATAAAAGTTGGCTGATAAATGTGCTCCTAAAGATCTAGTGGATTTTGAAAAGATTTTGGGACTGTAAAATTTGCAGATGATCACAGTGGTACAATCATTTGCAGCAATTTTTTCTCTTCATAAGGAATTTTACTTCTTTTTTCTCCTTTTGAAAGTTAATTTATATTAGGAGTAAATGTTTCATGATACACCCATAGGAAATGTTTATTTACTTCTCAAGGCTTCATTAAACCCCAAACTGTTATGACTTCTGTGCTGATGAGACAGCTTGTCTCATTCATGGTCAACCACTAAATCATTCATGGCAACCCTTATGTTTATGTAACATCACTGCACACAGGACTGAAGTTGGAGTCCTAAAGCAGCTCCACAGTAATCTCTGTAAGAGTTGTTCTTGGGATTTTTCAAGGGTTTTTCTCTACTGGCATAAATTATTGTCAGTGGGACTAACAGAGGTGATAGCAGAGAGCATGGACCCAGCTGTGCATTCCCCAGGCACTTGTTCCACAAGCTGGGACTGCCAGCCTGCCCTCGTAGGTGCAGGGCCCCATCACCTCATCCCTTGTCCTGAAATGGCTTCAAATGTTTCATTTAAAAGGAAAAACTAGAAATTGTGTGAAGGCTGTAGAGGGGAGGAGAAATAAAGATCCTGTGCGTGGGCTCAGGCAGGCAGGGGTCCCAAAATGAGAGAGGTTAGATCTGTGGGCAAAGAGTTAAACTGGGATTGAGACACAGGTTCCTCTCTTGGCAGGAGCCCTGGGGATCCTGTGGATCTGTGGAAAAGAGTTACACTGGGATTGAGACACAGGTTCCTCTGATGGCAGGAGCTCTGCAGCTCCCGTGAATATATGGGCAAAGAGTTAAACTGGAATTGAGACGCAGGTTCACCTCTTGGCAGGAGCCCTGGGACTGCTCTGGATCTGTGGGCAAAGACTTAAACAGGGGTTGAGACACAGGCTCCTCTCTTGGCAGGAGTTAAACTGGGATTGAGACACAGGTTCCTCTCATGGCAGGAGCTCTAGGGCTGCTGTGGATCTGTGGGCAAAGAGTTAAACTGGGATTGAGGCACAGGTTCCTCTTTTGGCAGGAGCCCTGGGGATCCTGTGGATCTATGGGAAAAGAGTTAAACTGGGATTGAGGCACAGGTTCCTCTCTTGGCAGGAGCCCTGGGGCTGCTGTAGATCTGTGGGCAGAGTTAATCTGGGATTGAGACACAGGTCCCTCCTTTGGCAGGAGCTCTGGGGCTGCTCTGGATTTGTGGCCAGAGTTAAACTGGGATTGAGACACAGGTCCCTCTCATGGCAGGAGTTAAACTGGGATTGAGGCACAGGTCCCTCTCATGGCAGGAGTTAAACTGGGATTAAGGCACAGGTTCCTCTCATGGCAGGAGTTAAACTGGGATTGAGGAACAGGTCCCTCTCATGGCAGGAGTTAAACTGGGATTAAGGCACAGGTTCCTCTCATGGCAGGAGTTAAACTGGGATTGAGGAACAGGTCCCTCTCATGGCAGGAGCCCTGGGAGCACAGGCAGCTCACGGTCTGTGCTCGGGGAGACTCTGCAGAGCTGAGATAATGAAGTTCCTCTGCACTCACCACAGCTGGCATGCCCTGGAAAGAGGCTGAGCTCTCTCAGGGTGTTCTCTGGACCTTGCAGAGAGCCACACACGGTGTTCTCCACATTCCAGAATGGTTACACCAGTGTCACCCACCCCACATGCCTGGCACTGAGTACAGTTTGGATCAGTAATATATCAGAGTTTTATGGGATGGAAGGGAGTATCACCAGGTTTCTTTTTTCTTGAGGACAGAGATTTTGATTAATTTTTTCTTTCTCTTCAGGGTTAGCACTTCTCCTTATATATATTTCAAGGCAGGGAAATTGCTCACTTGACAGCTGTGGATAAAACATGAAACTTTAGATAATGTTTTAAATTCACCAGAGACAAACCTGCTTCAAGGTAATTTATAAATTAAACTAAATTCAAATATTGTCTTGTGGCATCTACCTGTAATTAGAAAACTTTCTTGAAGAGGAAAGAGATGGCTGGTATACAAATTATTTTGCAGCTAAAAATAGGACAGTTTAGTGATTGGATATTATCAGGCGAATCATGTGTTGAACAAGCTTTCTTCATTTTGCACTTAAGTTTTTCCCTGCTCACCAGCTTGACTAGTTTCAAGCCTGCTACGTAAAAGTTAATGGGGAGAGAGTCAGAGTATGAGATTTTGGAATTTCTTTGGTGTGAATTTTATTTCAAAATTCTATGTTCGCCCACCTCTTTTTTCTCTGTTATGGGATCACAGATTGGTTTTGGTAGGAAGGGAATTAAAGCTTATCTTATTCCAACCCCTGCCATGGGCAGGGACACCTTCCACTATCCCAGGTTGCTCCAAGCCCCAGTGTCCAAACCCATGTCCTCAGGGCTGCTCTCAATACATTCTTTGCCTTTTATCAGTCTTTTTGGTGCCTGAAGGGAGGAAAAATAGTCCTTCAAGAAAAAATGTGATATTTTATGTTTTGGGAAATGTTGTTTCAGAGCTGCTTTATATTTCTTCCCTTGGATTTGATCCCTATGGTTCCATCAGCCCACACTGCTCATCTGGAGAGCGGGGCAATGCTGAGTGAGGCTGTGCCTTAGCTCAGCTCCAAGGCTGAGCCTCTGAACTACCCTACCTTGCCCTGCTGAGCCTCTGAGCGTTGGCCTGCCTGGCTCTCCCCTCCACTCTCTCCCTTCCAAAGTATTTCATTCAGTGCACAGCACTCCTATCTGCCTTCTTGCCTCTCACTGCTCTGCCTGTTGCTTTCTTTTGAGCAGTTCCTTGCTTGCCACTGGCTGCAGAGGCAACATCTTTAGGAATGGGCAGGGAGGAGAGGTCACTGGAAACGTTCTGGTTTTGTCACAAGCCTCGCAGCTGCATGGGGACTCATGCACAAGGGCTGTGCTGCCAAGCAAAGGCCACTGGCTTTACCAGTCTCACAGTGCTGATAAAAATTCTGAGCACTGAGAGATCATTCATTCAAGCACATAAATCAGAAAAGAAAAGAAACAAAATTATCCTTTGCAAGTAGTTGTGTGCTGTAACACACCTCTAACAGATTGCTCCTTTATTCAATTTCTTTGTAAGGGGCCATGTGTCAAAAGGCTTTTTCCCTAGACCCACTAAAATGTTAAATGGAAGGACAGCAGATTTCCTTCACCTTTTACCTCGAAGCAGTAAACATTGTTGCTGAGAGGTGACATCAGTCAAAACCTGTGCCAAGTCCAGGTATGGCAGGCTCCAGGGCAACCTGTACTCAGTAGGTTTCTAATTCTGACCTGTAATTGCAGTCATTTTCAGAAACTCAGTGCTTTCCAGCTGAGTTCCCCTTAGCCCACAGAAGTGTACAAGTAAAGCTGCAGCTGTCTTGCAGCTGAAGACCATGAGAAAAACGTGTGGGTAGCTATCCATCCTGGGTAAGGAAGGATTTGTAACTTTTGGGTAGTTCCAAGCAGGAAGGGCAGTATTGCTCCACAGTTTATAGGACATGCATGGGCTTAGTGTCCTCTGCCCGTTGAGTGACTCAGCACATGCCAATCTATACGAGGCAGAAATCCCCGAGCAACTGCTCAGTACTGGGCAAAAAAATAACCAAATTATTTGCTCTCAAACACCATCGTCTTCTCACTAAAACCATTTTGCAAGATTGCAGCAGTTTTGAAGAGGAAAAGCACTGTGGAAAGCAAGTTATTGGGGTTTTCAATTTTGAGAGAATTGTCTCAAAAATAAAAATTAAGGTAAAGATTACATTAAACTCAAAAAAGACATGAAACCAAACCCCCTCTCCATATCTGGATTGAAAGATATATAGTCTCCCTAAAGTTTTTCAAGGTTTTTATTTCAGAAAGTTAATCTTAAAATCAGGTTTTGGTGATGATAATTACAGTAACAATAATAACAACAATAATAGTAATAATAATAATAACAATACTAATAGTAACGGGGCACAAACATCCAATTTTAGGGATGATCATTGGGAACAGATTGTAAATGTGATGTGCTGGAAAAAAGACAATATAAACATTTTGGCACATATAACTAGACACAGAAAAAAGTGTTGAAAAGAAAGCAAGTCATTTCTGCTCACTGCAAGGGTTCAAACAATAGGAATGTATACTTTAAATATGTTGTGATTAGACCTGTTGGTAGCCTGGTGCACTCTATACAGGGTAACATTTTTCTCAAAGCTCTAAAATACTTCAAACCTCACGCTGCCAAATGTTTCTCCATCACCACTTTAATGCATCCTTGGTCACCAAATATTGCTGATGATGTTGCAGTGTGAAACACTCCTTGCAAATTATTTTAATCTTTCTATTTAGCTTTTTACCTTCCTTGCCAATACACAGGACCTACCTTGAGCAGTTCTTTTTTGTTTGTGTTTACAAAGCAGTTTATTTTCTCTGAATGTTGTGAAATGGAATTTAATTTTTTAATGTCATGTGGTAATGGATAAGTTTTTAATATTTTAGCAGAAATTACTCCAATAAACTGATTACTTTCTCTAATGTGTGGTATCTGGACTGAGATCACAGTAAAAGAACTGTCTGGTGCAAACACCAGGGCCTGAGCATTTCTTTATTTTTGCAACACAGCCCTCAGCTGTCAGTGTGTTTTTGTATTTTGCCTTAGTAAAAAGTCTTTATTTCATTATCTCAACATTTTTGCCCTCAGAAAACAGAGGTTTGCCTACTGTGTTGAATGGAGGACCTGGGGGACAAATGATCCTTCTGTATTTAATGTACAGCCACCAATAACTCCATCAGTTACCTGCAGACTATGTGGGCAACTTTTTAAAGGTGAAGGAGACAACAGGCATCGGTGTGTGATGATGTCTTTGTTGTTCTTGCATGATGTAATGGGGCAGTGTCACAATAGGACACGAAATGATGACACAGAGATGGGAGCTTTTCAGCAAGGACCAGGAGAAGCCTGAAGAAGGGCGGTTTATTTTGAAACTTCATCATTTATAGTTTTACAAAAAAGACTGCAGATTGGAGGGTGGAATCCCCACCTCAACCGCGTTGGTCAAACAGACTATCAATCAAGATTCTCCTCCTACTACAAAATATGTAAACAACGATAGTAGTTGTAAAAACAAAGTTTATGTGGAAAAAGTGTGAGAAAGTGAGAACTCTGACTCCAATATGAGAACAACCAGAAGGCTGGAAAAATTAGGGTGACAGGGCAGTATTAATGAAGATAATTTGTTCTTTATATACTTGAGCAAAGCGTGAGGGGGACACCTGAACCATGCAGCTTTTTTCCAGATGTCAGCTGCAGAAGTATTTCCAGGGATATCACCCTCAGGAAGCAATCTGAATGCTGGGACAGGAGAGAGGACTGCTGGAGGCCAGAGCTGTGGTGCTGGTGGCACACCAGTGGCTGCCCCTGTGAGGTGTGGCTTTGCTGGGACAGTGGGTGGAGGTCACTGCCTGCTGTTGCTGGGGTTTGGTTTCCAGCACAAATGATTGCATTTGGCTTGCTGGTAGTGCAGAAGGTCTAGAATAAGGCTATAAAATGCTTTTTTTTTTTTTTTTTCTCCATGTTCCTTGGTTTCTTATCTTCTTTAGTGTGAAGGTTTGGGGCTTAAAGGAAGGCAAAGTGATCACAGACATGAAAGTCAGCTCTAGTGAGAGAGGAGGTGATAACACCCAATACTCTGCTGTACTGCTCTGTATCATACAGTTGGTTTTTCAGGTTTTTTTATCTCTGCTTTGGATTAAGAGGCTCTGAGGCACAAGAAGGGTTGATGTATTTGCTGCAGCAGGGAGCAAATGTGGTGTTGTTGGGTAAAGGAGCAGCTGAAGAGCCAGTAGGCCCACGTCACTTGCCCTCCTTTAGCAGGTACAGATTAAAAAGGAGACAAAACCCAAGAGCAGAAGCATCAGCTGTGTAGACACCTATGGGTTGCAAGCAGCTCAGGGGACCTGTTAATATCCTTGCAAAAGTTAAAGCTTGGTCAGTCACTTTCCTGAAAATTCTGTACTCCCTTCCCTCCAGACAGTGTGCAGATGTGGGGAATGCAGAGCCAGGGAGCCATCAGGACATCTCAGACCAGATCCTGCCAGCAGGTAAAATCATCCCACTGGAAATGTGCCTCAGCAGTTCTTGTGAAGTCAGAACAAGCAAATGGAGCTGGCTTGGGAAGGAAGGTCCAGGGCTTGTTTAGACTGGGGGCTCTGACTGGTCTCCATAACCCAAGTGTTTAAAAAAATGTATTGGGAGTGGTGGACGAGTTTGAGTAGCAGGCCAAAGGCATGAACAGGCAGCTGCAGGTAACCTGTATTTTAGGCAAGTTTTTGAAGCTGTCAGCAGAGGCTGCCCCCTCCCAGCATGACCAGCACGACTCCAGAACAGCCTGGGCTTTTTTTTGTTGCAAGGGTTGTTTTAAGCTCCTTAATTGTCTTGCTCATCTGTGCTAGAGAGAGCTGGACTGTCCACCCACTGAACAAACAGAAGAAAACAGGTCCCATTTCACTCACAGATCACATTTGTCTGACAGTTTCTTGTGCCTTTCAGTCATTTTTAATTTATGCACTGTCTTCACATACACTGCATTTTTTGATTCATTGTACAGGAAATTACTGCAAGCTGGTTTTTCAGTTTTCCTTCTAATACCTACACAAAACTCAATTAAAACTAATATCAATTAGCTGTGAATGACTTTTGAGAACCCTATTAAATGAAAATATGAGCAAATGAGAACTATTTAAAATATGGGAGTATGTCAGTTTTAATATCCATTATGTTGCTATATTTCCAAGCCATAAAAGTGACAAGAATGGCATGCTCTGTGTAAAAGAAATTTGTTATGGTCACTTAAAAAAATGTTTTTATTTTTATTAACTACTGGAAAGTCAGATATGGATAGTAAATATTCTTTGATATGGAGTACAGATTTTCATGAACTGACACTTCAGATTTCCCAGCTTAAAATATTTGTCCCTGCTAATAAGTGTTTTGCTGCTGCTCTGAAGTCCTTAAAGTATTTTTAAATGCTGTAGAAGTTTGTGAGGTGTGTGGAGCTCTTACTACCTATGCAAAAACTGAGTGTTGTGTTCAGAACATTTGCTAAGTGATTGAGGGGGTAGGTGTTTGCCTGAATGATCCTATTAAGTCATACCAAAGGTTCAGCTAAACAGTGCTGGTCAATAAAAGGTGCCCAGGGCAGACAACACAAAAAAATACATGAATAAAAAAAGACCTTCTAAGATATGTCCCCAATCATCTGTGACTTACAAATTTTTGTATATTTGTAGTTGTTAACCCTGAATGAGATTTTTTTTTTCCTCTGAATATATGAATATACTTAAATCCATGTAAAATTTCAGCACCAACAGAATCTCATGGGAATAAATTTCAGAAGCTCTTCATAATGAAATGTATCTTTTAAATGGTCTGATCATAGGTTAAATAGCTTTGTTCTTTTGAATTTCAAATTTGCATCTGACAATGGTTTCCTATTAACCAACTCCAGTTGCTTAACTTATTACAGAAATAGAAAATGTCTCAACTGTGGTCTTGATTTTTTAACATGAGTTTGTCCCTCACCTTTTTTTTTTTTTTTTTTCTCCTCCTTCTTGTTCTTGCTGAAGAGAAATCAGCTTGAAACTGAGCAAACCTCAGCCATGGTTTCTGGACTTACTGAGTGGAAATGGCAGGAGTTGAGAAGCACCTTCAGAGCAGGTTGTACATGGCAACAGCCAGTGCAGGAACACATAAAAAAGACATAATAGATGAACTGCAGAGCAAACTGAATTACATACACTTAGAGCAGTGTAATGAACTGGTGCCTTTAGTAATTAGCCAGGGCTGAAGTGATCTACTGTGGATTATATTCTTTGACTCTCTAATAATCTAAGTCACATTTCCCCTGGTTGACATTTAGCAAAGGCCTCAATTTTCTGGTGTTTCATAGCTCACTTTTGAATGCTCAAAACCTGGATGTTAATGTTGAGAGCTTCAGTTTAAATTGTCCTTTCTGCAATTTTGTACGCTTCTAACTTTATTACAATTCTGTCCTTTAAGTCAGATACATCAGACGTTATTACAGACATATTAGAGTATAAAACTTGTCTGGACTCAAAAATGGTAATAAAATTGAGATCCCCTCCATGGAACTGGCTCTTTATGGACCTGTTTTCCCAATGGAATATCTACCAGCTTCTTCAGGGCTTCATTGCTGTCCAGGCCTCTATCAGGCGTGTGGCGCTGGATATATTCTGGTTCCAGGCTGCAAATGTACAGCATAGGTGCACCCACAGGGGTGACCTCAGTGCTGCTTTGACATCCTGCCTGATATTCACAAAATCTTTTTCATTCCTCACTCTTTTTTTACTGTTTTTGGTTGGTTGATTGATTTTGTTGGTCCTTTTTTTCTTAGCATTTTACTTCTTTTTTGAATCAGAAAATATTGTCCAATGTGCACACTTTTATATTACTAAAAGTTTCAAAAGTTAAAATAATGCAATTTTAAGTAATTTAAAATGATGAAAATGTATAATGATTGAAATGTGCATCTAAATTTTCATTGTTTGATGCTTCCATGTGAAGAATTGATGAACCTTGAATTTTGGAGTATTTTCTGAAAGTTTTGTTTTACTTTGAGGCCTGTAGTCTAACCTTACTATGGGAACTGATATTCTTGTCAATTTGTTGCCTTTGAGAATGGAAGCTTGAGGTGAAGGAGTTCAAGTACCCTGATGGTTGTGTCAGTGTGTTCATGTTTCATGTTGAGGGATCCTGACTGAGCAATTCAGACTCTACTGCAAGTAATGAGTAAAGCCATGTACTTAGTTAAATGTAGTCAGTTAAATGTGTTCACAGGTTTCTGTTTGTCTCTTTTAGGACATCTTTGGAATCATCATCTCATAAGTCTCAGGCTTATGTATATGTCAGGTGTTGGCATCAGGATTAAGACTTGAGCAGTCAACAATTTTCATCTTCCTCAAATTTCATCTTCCTCAAAATATGTGTATGTTGATTGTATTTACCAGCACTTATTTGCATAGGGCAAAAGGCTTTAAATGCTGCTGCTTATCCGGTCTTCAGCCCCACAGCATTTATAGCAAAGATGCTGTTAGGTGAGTTGTGTTATTTAATCTGGTGTTCAAAAGAAAATGTCAACCAGACCAGCTCTGAAAATCAAACTATTCAATGCCTTTAGGACTTCTTTCTTCCATTGGCTTCAAATGAAAATAAACATAGAGATTTTTCTATTCTTTATGGAAATCCATCTGCTCCTGTTTCTCTTTTTGTGTGATTTTGAACTATTGCATCTGCTTTTCTTTGCTCCTTTCCAGTATCTGTCATTGCTCTTGTTTCCTGTTGCATTTCATTTCTTCCTCTCTTCTTTTAATATTTAAATCATCAAACCACCCGAGTTTTTAACGATCTAATTTTTCAAATCAACCAAATACCTAACACTGTTGGGATTTCCTGTCATTTTGCCTGAAAACATTCCTCTCCTTGGCACCCATTCAGTGACTTGTAAAACACCCACAGCACTTGAAACAAAGGTTACATTGCTTCCCTGCGGTCTCTGCTCAGTTTTTGGTACCTTGGCAGGATTCACAATTAGCAGTAAATACATTTCTGGTTGCAGCTTCTCAAATTTAGCTCCTGGAACACCACCTGGAGGATTGTATCACATTTGAATTTGCCAGCTATTAGAAAGGCAACTGTCAGAGCTGCTCTGGGCTTTTCCTTCTATTTGTACAGCTGATTGACTCTCTTTTATACTGAGTTCTCTTACAAATGAAGCTGGGACAACTCTTGGTTGTCTGTGTTAGTTGAAGGTATGGACTGCTCCATATAGAGCAAACACTGTTTATCTAAACCCTGTGTGAGCTCCTGTGAAAGTTCATGAAGGGGGGAGTGAGCAGAGAAGGGCATATGGCAAAATTGACTGGAGAGCTTATGGACACCTTGAACTTAGTGTCAACCTAGACCACGCCCAGCAGGGTTAGTGCGGGAGGTTGTGGGGCTGTCTGGTACAGCAGAGTGACCTGAGCCCAGCCAGAACACCTGAGGGTACTTTGGGCTGCACAGGTGAACATGGCCTTATGATGACTTGATGCTCCCAGGAGAGAGAATAGCAGGTGTGGGAGGACAGATAGAAAAGGTGCTGCAGGCAATCTTGCCCCAGTATATCACAGCTGTGTTAATTACCAAAGAGTGGGAACTGCCTTGGCCTTCACAGCTGGGTGTGATAAAGAGTGAGTTAGCTGGTTGGGGTCAGTTGGAGCCTGCTGGCCGTGCTGTGAGGAGGGAAGGACAGAAAGAGTAAGACATTGTACATGGGACAGGCAGGGTTAATTTGCCATGTTAGGGACAGGAAGGAGTGAGCTGAACTGCAGAAGGAAGAGAGAAGAAGGAGAGAAAGAGCCAGAGCTGTGTGGAGCTGCCTGTAGGAGGCTGCACAGAAAAGGTATGAGAGATTTCTAGATAATAAGGTGCTGATGCTTGGAGCCTCCTTTGGTGTCAGTTGTGCCTCATCCATCAAGCAGGGACTTGAGGGAGAAAGGTGAATATCTCATCTTATAGGCCTTTTAAAAATGCCAGTTTTTGCAATAGCAAAGCTGTGCCTTCTGTAAGAAAGAAAAGGGTGGCTCCTGTAGCTCATGGCCATGCTGCCAAGGGTTAGGGCTGAAGAAAGCAGCTTTGGGCTGACCAAAGGTATAAAAACCAACATTTCAATGGGGTGGCCTGCTCCAGGTCCATGCTCACACATTCCCCATCATGGCATAAACACGACAGGAGTCAAATGTTTGCTTCAGATGTCTCAGCAGAGTTGAGCAGGTTCCTGTGTGTGGAGATTGCATGTGGTGGAGCTGTACAGCATGTGGCTGACACGCTCAGAAATATTTTTCAAGAGCTTTAAAATTCTTGACTCCCTCCTATGATTTCTGGATAGTGCATGAGGTGCATAACATGCATTATTACTTCATTTGCTGATTTCTAGTGTCATACAGGCTTATTCAAATTTTGTTTGATTTGCTACTTCTGGAAAATGATACAGTGGAACTCATACTTGGCTTGCTTTAGTTGCTTCAAGTGGAAGAGGCTATTAAAAGAGTATTTTTCAAACCCAACCTTTGCTACAGAGAGTATTTTATTCCATTCCCATCACAAGTGCTTGAGCAGGTATCCTGGGGAGATAGGCCTCTCCTCCTCTGGAGTGTTATTGTAGAGGCATGTAAATGGAGAGTAGTGGTTTTATCAGCCTCCTGCTCAGCAGTAGATAATTTAAAAACCAGAAAAAATGACCACTCTGATATTTTGTGAAAAGAGAGTCTGAAAGATGTAAAAGAACAGGCTGAACTTTTTAAAGCATGAATGAACATTACCAGTAAGTAATGGATAGTCCTGGAAGCCTGTTCTCCATTGCTGTTCAGCTGTTTCAGATGCAAGCAATCACAGTGCATCCTCACCTCTCTGTTTGGCAGCCAGGACACACCTGCTCACCCAAACAGCAATCTGAGGTTCTTAGAAAGCTGTTTGGAGGCAATAGGGGGGAATTCATCTGAAAACAAACTCATGTTTATTAATGAGAACAAGGTATTTTTTCCTCCTGTTTGAGGGATGATTGATATTGGAGTGATTGTTTGTGACCATGATGTACTGCTCTACCTGCTGGCTCGCTGCTGACTCCTGGGACATTTACCTTGCATTCACAGACAGCTTGGCACTGGGGATAGCCCAGATCACCTACAAATATCTCTAGTGAGATGTGCCCCATGAAGAAAAATCAAAAAAAGATCTTATTGATATTTTGGAATGCTAGTTGTTGAGAGACTTCTTATTTTAAAAAGTTTGAATTATGTTGTAATGGTTGAAGTTTTCCATCAAGCTCACGGTGAGAACTTTTCTGTTTGGTATGACTGCTTCCCTCCCTCATGGCACTGCTGTTAATATGTTACTGTTAACTTTCAGTGAAGAAATAAGTTTTGCATACATCTCTTCTACCTTAAAAGTAGTATCATCATAATCCATCTTTACTTGGCAAAAGTTAGAATTTCAGTTACCCAGGGTTAAAATATAGTTGGAAGAGTTGTTGGAATAAGGCAAAAGTGAAGATGATCATTCATCCAGAACTCCAGCCAGTCTCTAAATGAGCCATTCTTTATCTCTGTGTAGTTCAGATCACTTTCCTCCCTTTCCCCTTGTTTAGCTTTTTGTGCTTTCATCTGAGATTGAAATAAAAAGACCTAAATTCTGGAAAGATACATGTAGCGCTTTTTCAGCGACTCAATAGAACTGGAATAGTTAGGAGTATGTTTTGGGCGCTTATCCAAGCCCAAACAAATCTCTACATAGTCTGAGGAACAAGAACTGAATTGCTATTACAGTAACTGCTTTCACAGGTGAAAAAGAAAACAGCCAACAAGTGAGATAGGCAGAGTAAAATAATTCTGCCTTTCTCAGCTGAATAACAAATAAGTTTTTTCAGCCTGCAGTTTTTTTCCTTTCCACTTCACCTGTAAAAGCTGTGGGTTTGGGAGCAATATATTTTAACTCAGGAAAAAAAATAGTTAAAAAATGCCAGATCACTCAAGACAGTCCATACAGCAGTGAGGCAGAGAATGGAGCTTAATTTGTTGTTCAAAGCAATTTTGCAAGCCAGTTCCTGATCTGGAAACTTGGTTCACTTTGTTGTATGCCGAAGCAGCCTGAAACGTTTCTTTTCCCCAAGTCTGTATATTCTGTACAATCATGTACTCTTGGAGTGAATGACTTCTGGTGTGCACACACTTCCTGTAACTCATTTAGAATTCTCTGCTCTCATTAATATTCTAGTTTAAATGTATGGACTTGGTCAAATTTTAATACAAACATATAGAAAATAGTTGGCATTTCTTACCACCCTTCCCCTTTTGTCATTGATGAGTCTCTTACACTCACCCAGTCTCTTCAGGGAGCATTTCCTCATCTTGGTAGAAAGACCCTGGCTGCTGCCTGACTTGAATGGAGAGTTTTGTAATTTGTGTCAGGAGAGAGTCTTGTCTTTGTGACATGCAAAACCACATATAGAAAATCTCTAGGAGATATTTCTGTTTAAGAGCTGTTTGCTGACACTATGGAGAGGTGCATCTGCAAGTAGGGAGTCGATGTGTGTGGGGTCATTGCTCCCAATTTACTCCTCTTCCTCTCTAGAGAGGCTCTTCCCTGTGGGCTGGTACCTGAGCAGAGGGGAAGCAGGATCCCTGCTTCTTTGCCCTCAAATCTGCATGTTTTTCTGTAAATGCAACATACTGCACTTTTAGTCTGTAGCTTTAAGTTTGCCATGTTAATGCTAAAGACATAATCGTGAGGTTTTCACTTTTTGAGAGGGGAGGATTGTTTCAGTTTTATTTCCTCTGCCAGTGGCTCTTCTATATGGATACTCAGACTGTGCAGGAGGAAAAAAAATCTCACAGTAGTCAGTCTGCTGCTGATGGTTAAAGAGGCTTGGAAACATCATAAAGGTCAAAAATATCGTAGCTATAAATGGAAGTGTTTAAAGTTGGAGAGCGATTTATGGAAGAGGACAGCATGAATTGGCACTGGAGCCATTCTTTTCCATTATTTCTCTAAATTACTCTTTTAGTAGTGTTGAAATCAAGATAATCAAGTTTGAAAAGTAATGGGAAGGAACAGCAAATAATTAGGAACAATGCTATCAAGTAGGTAACTGCGCTGACTACTGGCATACCTGATTCTGTAGCTGCAGTGAATGCAACTGTAGAATGAAAATAGGAGTCGGTTATCTTCCACTCAGCTCCCCCAACACCTTCCTCTGCCAAACTATTAAAGTGTTGGATAATTTTTTTGTTTTATTTGTTTATTTTATTATGAATGAGTGACACTTAGAGAAGAGTACAAAGACTTCTGGTGATTTTTTAGAATGGAACTTGTGGTGGTAGGTTTTCCTTGTGGCCTAGATGGAACCAGCTATCATACTGTGCAGCCCATCCCTGTTTCAGAGAATCCTGAGGGTCAGATGCCCACTCCTAATGGACTATCAAATTAATATGACTTTTTAGCACAGTTGTCTTTTTCTTTCTTGCTGTCATTAGGATTTTTTTTTTCTTTAGGAAAAAAATTACTGATGTGAGAAACTTCAGGAAATTTTGGGGGGTTTAAAGCTTTATAGTCATGAATGCATGTTCCACACTGCATCAAGTGTTCTGTGCCTGGGAACTGTGAGGCAAAAATTTCTTTCACTTGTTTTTCCATTTTTTTAAGTGCTGTTCCTATCTTGGGCTGCTGCCTTTGATTGTCCTGCAATTTCTTAACTTTGTTAGAAACTCTTTCACTCCAATTGGATTATTAGTGTAAATGGCAACCGGCTGGGAGATCTTTTCAGCCTTTTGAGTGCTTTGAAAGGAAATCTTTCACGGCTCTTTGTATCCCACACGGCACACAAATTGTAGCACAGCCTGCTGCAGGTTGTGTGCAATACCAGCTTGTGATCTAAATTGACTTAGGGATGCAGTGAGGATTCACAGGCACTGCAGAGGAGTCTGAGAGAAACCCTCCATCCCTGGGCATTGTGCTGTGGCTGCAGGGCAGTGTCTCCCAACGGGCTCTGTCACCCTTGCTGGGATACAGAAAAGTGCTAGCCACGCTTATTTCCACAGGACAAACCAGGGACACACATGAATGCAGTAGAGCTGGGCTGAACTTGCAGTGAGTTCTGGATCTGCTTTTTACCATCTTAACTTCAGTTCTTCAAATAACTTAATAATTTTTTTATGCTGATGATGCTGTTTTCTTTATCACCATAAATCATTGTTTTATGCTGATGACACTGTATTTCTCTATCACCATTAATCATCTATAATGCTTGAGAAGGAAATGTTAATGAAGAATACAATTTATTAAATGTCACCCAGTGGGTGAGCTAAAAGGTGGATTAACTGCAAGCCTTATTATAAACAGGGCCAAAACAAAGTACTGACCCAAACAGCCTCGTAGATCAGGTGTGGGAGGTCCTGGAAGAGGTGAGCAGGATGTGGTCAGGGCCTGGGACAGCAGGAAGGGCTCTGCAGAGTGGGACAGCCCAGCACAGTGGGAAGGAGTTGCTGTGGAAAACAAGGGGGTTCCCTTGCTGTGTGCAGTGTGCTTCAGCAAGTGCCAGCTCCCCACCTGGCACTGCTCTGCTGCTCTTTGGGAAGCCATGGCAGGAACAGAGAGGAGTTGAAATTTAACTCTCCTCCTGCTAAGGCTCCCCTGCTCTTTGAAAGCACAGGATACCCTCTGATATTTCCTGCCTGATCATGGAGTAACCAACTCCTGCAAATCAGGGAGAGGGACTTGAATGGCAGAAGGGCTGACAAAACAAATGCCTCAAGCCATAACTGTCACTTAGGGAAGGTTTCAAACCTTAATTCAGCTCAATCTTTGATTGGCTAGTTTGTCTCTGCTATAAACTTTAAAGACCTAATGTTAGTTACCTGTCATTTTAGAGATTGCTTCTGTACCCTGTCCACTTGGTGGCTGCCTGTTTCCCAGAAGACACAGATTTCTTTTTAGATTTTAATTTTTAATTTTTGCCACATTTTGATTATGGCGATATTATATGGGGTCAGTGCTCAGTCAACTGTTAAATAAATTGCAAATTCTACAAAACACAGCCAGCAGAGTCATTACTAACTGTAATGCTGAAACTTCAAGCAAAATTACATCTGGCTACAATGCTATTCAGATGCATAAATTATACAGCCTCTGATTATCTTAAGGAAAATTCAGCTATTAAACTTATTTTATGGGCACAAAACAAGGGGAACTGCCAAAAGGAATCTGTGCATCCTAAAAGTCATGAGAAGAAAAATAATTGGCAAACCTTTTCCGCCTGCAGTTTTATGGAATGCTCTCTCTCCCTCCTGATGTTCAATCAGCCTCCACCACTGGCACAGATGAAATCATACGGTGTCAGAACTGGTGGGGGGACGCAGCCTGTGTAGCTTTGGAACAGCAGGTGAGTCAAACATTGCAAATCTGACCCCAAACATCCCCCATCTTTGCACGGGGACTGAGGGGGGTGAATCTCCAGGGGACAAAATTGTAATTCAATGCGGAAAAAAAATAAGGATGCTTGACAGTGGGGTGTTGAGTGTGCTGCAGAACTCCTCCTGAAAGCTTTCCAGCTGCCCTGGAGCACGCCAGGGGTCAGCCCTCTTCATGTGCCAGCAGGTCATTGATGCCTGAACTCGTGTCTGAGAGTGGGGAAGGATGGAGAGCAGAGCCTGGAGTGGCTGATGGTACAACAACTCAAATGGCATTAGGTCACGCATCACAGCTGTGCCAGAAACCCCTCAGACTCAGGGGGATGGCATATTGCTTCTTTCCTTGTTCTCCCACACCCAATTTTATGTCAGGATTGCCAGTGTTAAATTCAGAGCTACCTTTGAAGAAAAGCGAGTACATTGCTTAAAGCAGTCCTGTCACCAGATTTCCTGAGTTGCTTCAATGTATTTTAAACCATTCTTATATTTGACAAGTAATTGCCAAAATAGGTTATATGCCACTGACCTTTATCAAAGTCTGATTTTTTTCCAAGCCTTGTCTCACAGTTCTGTCCTGTAAAGACATTCAGGGAAGATAATTGCTCCCTAAACTAATTGCCTTCTCTGCTGTTCTTTTCTGGACTTCTGCAAGACAGAGGAAATTTTGCTATTATTTGTTCTTTGAACAGGTCTGAGCTCCTCAGACCGGAGATAAGAGAAGGTACCCCAGTTCTGTTTTCCTTCCTTCCTTCTTGTAACAAGAATTATAATTCAGGAGTGTTGCTGCTTTCTTTCTGGAGTATTTCTATGCAGAATTTGTAGAGGAAATAATAATTTTATGGTGTTCAGTATGTGGTGTTATATCAAATATAAATATGGCTAACAGGAGTAATGGATAGTGCCTACGAGTACATGAGGAAGTATTGCATTTCTGTTCCTAACATTAGGCAACCTGAATCCATTTTTTCCTCACTGATTAACCATAACTATTCAGTATTTCAACATATATTGATCTTTGAGACATGAGGAAGGGAAGATTAATCTTGTTTTAACAAAGCTCTTCTGTTTAATTCAGCTCTGTGATAGGATGTGAGTGATGCACTTGGTGGCTGGCACAGTTTTGGCCAAGCCATGAGCTACTCCTTGGCTGAGGGTTATTGATAATTACTAAATACAAACAAAATTATTAATGGCACTAAAGCATACCAGGGTTTCATGTAAATGTTTGGTCTCAGGACAGAGATAATTCCCGTGGTGTTGCAAAAGGAGTTGATTATTTTAAACACTTTAATATTGCAATTGGAGGAGGCTCTGTCCCTCCTGTGAGTGTGGTTCTGAGTGTGCAGGGTGGCTATGGTAGAAAAAGGGGAATAGTGTTCTCTGAAAATAGTAATTCACTGAAGAAAAAAATATAGAAGAAAACTTCCTATCCTTGACAGAGGGACAATGTCTCAGGTAAGAACAGATGAAAACAAAAATAAGTAGGACCACACCTTTCAATTGCAAGATTCCTCAGCCACTTCACCTCACTCTTTGTGAGGGTTTCTTCACTCCCTTAGAAAGATATTCAGCATACAGCATTTCTTCTGAGCTTTATTTACTCCTTTTTCAGTATTAAGCTGAAATTATTCCACAAAGATTGCTCCTGACCTAATGTTTTGTATTACTATGTGTGACAGCCTTTCCACTTGGAGATGTTAAAGTTAGTAGAGTTACACTGCAGACTTGCACCCTGTGTGTGTGAATGTGCAATCTTTTAGGTTAAAAAAAAAAAAAATTGAAATTAGGAAGCTATTCAGAAGCATAAAAATGTTTTAGTTTTTTTTAAATGCAGTTAAAATGCATAAACATCTTCTGTGTATTTCTTGCAGTTTCCTATCTTCGGGTTTGTGACCTTTAAAAAAGTTTAAAAGGAAATTGGATAAAATATTTCTCTCAATTGAGTGATTAAAAAGGAACAACTATTGCGAATTCTGTAAGCATTGGGTTATAAATCCAATTTTTTACTCCCCCTTCTGGTTGTGGTTTTAAGCAATGCACACACATGGAAAGCAGGACTAAGATTGTCAATTTGTTATTTGAAAACACTTTAACATCTATTTCAACACTGTGAAATGTGTCAACTAGGGAGCATATAATTTCTTCTATTAAGATGCTGTGTGTATATAATTTAAAATAACAATGCAAGCAGATATGCCAGTGTTGTGGTGTTTTTCACTTCAAGCAGCTTAAAAAGAGAATTTCTGTTTGCTTGGGATTGCCATGTGATAGTCTCCCTCACACAGAGCAATGGTTTATTACTGAAATGTTCCTGCCCAGATTAATGGGTTTCCTGAAGACACAAAGTGTGGGTCAGACAAGTAAAGTCACAGGGCCAGCACACCAAAGCATTATTAGCAATGTCAGGTCACTAAACAATGCAATCAGAAACACATTTATTGTAAAATGCCACTTTCACAAGAAATGCATAAAATCCCACTGGTGTAGCACAAGATGCAAGAGCATAAAATAACCAGGTTTTGTAAAGCAAGTTATGTCTTCCATCTGTGTAGGCAGAGATGGATTTCAGGATGGAGCCTTGGCAGTACAATGAATTTTAACCTTTTCGGGGGGGGAGCTGTGGACTTGTCCATCCTTGCTGCAGACACTGATTTGTTTAAGAGCTGTTCTGCCTGTGTGAGCACTCCCACGTCCTTGCAGGTGTGGGAATGACTTGGACACAGCTTTGCCAGCTGTGGATTGGCCTCAGGGAAGCCTCATTTATTGGAGACTTACATTATTAAAAGTGTGCTGTTTCATCCATTAGGGAAGCCTCTGTCAGTCTGGGAGTTTATATGTTCTGAGAGCCCAATAAACATCATCTACTTCACTTACAGAGTGCAGCAGTTTTAGATGCCTGGTTGCTTTCCCAGATTTTGTTGCCTTTCTAATTAAATCAACTTGGGGATTTGAAATTGAATTGGTGTGAAATACACAATAAAAGTCTGTAAGTAGTTTAAGGCTATGTGCCTGGCAAGGCCTGGGCACATATTTAACTAGCATGGGACATCAGAGGAACCTGACTACAAGACTCTCTGCAAACAGTTTGAAAGCTGTTCTCTATCACTTTTTATTCTGTAAATGGCTTCTGTTCTGAAGTGAGATATGACTTCCCTTCCTGTAGTGCTGCATGAAATGAGATGAAGGCAGCATCACATCCTCAAATTTAACTACCATCATCAGCATTGAGGAGGAAAAATTGCATGGTCCATAAAAACATCCTAAAGCTGGTTTCTGTAGGACAAAAGATGACAGTTGGAAAATGAACGGTTCTCCTAAGGAAAGTAAACTGCATATTCAAAAACAGGAGTAAGAGGTATTTTTGGGTAGTAGCACTACTTTGTGTTTGTTTCAGAATGAGCAATAAATGGAAACTGCAGATCAAATCTACCAACTCTACTGACATTGTGGCTATGTGTTAAATGGAAGAAGGACAGGCCTTCCAGGTTTTCCAGCAAGAATAACTGAGGAAGTAAATTATGTGACAACAATATCACTTAGGAAAGGATGAAGATGAACATCTCTGATCACAGTGTAAGAGATATGACATGGTGAAAATGGCATCTATAAACCAAAGAGGTCTAAGGAGGGCAAGCAGTGCTTCAGATAAAAGTGTGAAACAAGAGTTACTTGCAGAGTAAAGGGAACGAGATGCTGTGAAGAGCTGCTGCCTTGGGCAGAGGGGCAGAACTGTAGCACAAATAAGTGAAACCCTCAGTTTCTTCTATTTCTGTCTCACAGTTAAAACTACTTCTTTGTGAGTTTCTTGCAGCTTTGAAAAGATGTGCAGGAGCCCATAATTTAGAAAATTTTCCACAATGCCAAAATTCAAGTGGGGCTTCTTAACTGTTGCCATTTTGCAATGCCTCATTTCAAGGCCATAAAACACCAATATAACCAGACAAGCCATTGCTGTGACACACGAAGTTGCATTCCCAAACAACATGATTTTGTATGCATTTAATTAAAATACATATACTGTTTGCACATGGGGCTGAAATCAAAAGTGATGCCCCCACATTCATCAGAAAATGAAGCATGGAAGTGGTTAGAGCACAAGGAAAAAGGTTATGGCCATGACAGTGCAGCCTGTGTCAGTGCAATGCAGGGGCTAATGCATATGCCTAATGCAGAACAGTTTTAAAGATTGCTGGAGTATTGAATTCAGACCACCTTCCTAGCTTTTTGAAAGCATTTTTCTCATTTCATACCCCCGTAATCCTTTTAGATATGTATAGATTGTGCTCAAGTTATAAGGTAGAATGATTTTTACATGTATAAAAATATGTTGACTAGTGCCTAAATGCTGGACTCCATGGCTGTCAGTGCCTATTGTATATAATTTTCCCAGACACACAGCTAGCCTTAGGCTGTGAAGGTAGGAGCTCTGTGTCAGAAAGATTTTGACAAAAGATATATAGCTTTTAATTTGCCCATGGAACAGAGGGAGCAGATTTATGACCTAAAATACAAGGCTGAGAATTGGCTGTATACTTTCAGCTAATGGGTATAGAAATGAGGAGATTCACAATGGCTACTCCATGCACAGGCTGCCTTCTTTGCATGTTGAATAAACAGCCCAGAAAAATTTACAGGGCTATAATTTAAAACAAAAATAAGGCAAGTGGTAGACCCGTGAGTGCATTTTCTATCTTCTGTCTCTTCTTGGGCTTACAGTATCTTGTAAAACTGTAATTCTAGCCTGCTTTACCTGATTACTTTGTTTGCGTGTGTATCAGGCTAGATTATTAGCATTTGTTTATTGGCTATTTTTCATTGAGGGCCTTTGCAGACATTGAAGAGGCTCATAAAATTGTGGAACTCTCAATACCAGTTCCACAGGTAGTAAAAAAAATCCTGTCAACTTTATCTGAATGAAGTTGCACTGATTTATACTGGCTGAGGATTTGGCCTGCAGAATTGATCTTGGGTTGTAAGAGAGAAATTCTGACAGTGTCCTCTGTTCTTAACTCCTGTGACAAAGATAGATTTAGAAAACCATTTTGATTTTGTGGATTTATCCTTTGTCCTGGCTGTCAGAAGACATAGCAGTTTAAGATCAAAGGGGAAGAGATTTGAAGATAAAATGCCTTTGAACTGAAAATGTCCTGCAGCCCCATAAATTCCAGCAGAGATCACTAAATCCAGAGTGCAATCATCAGCTGATTTGTATTAATAATGCACTGATCGAAACCTTGGAAGTGCTGTGAGCTCTGTCCCTCTACCAAAAGGGATGGAGCCATCCAGGGATCCTGGAGGGCCTGGACCAGCCTTGCTGAGGCTCATGCTGCTGTGCCTGAGCAGGACTGGCTGCACAGTGCTGCTTTCAGCTAGAGGGATCCCAGGGCACTGAGCTCCTTGCTCACTCGCACAGAACTCTGGTGATACTGATCTCATCCCTGTGGCTGCAGGAGGGCTGCCAAGGGCCTGGATCCAGTGCTGGGTGTAGCCAGGAGAGTGCATGGAGGGGACACAGCTGCATTAGGCCTTAAGTAACCTGGTCTAGTGGCTGGTGTCCCTGACAGGGCAGCTGGGACTAAGGGGCCTTTAAGGGACTACATGGTCTTAAAGGCTCCTTCCCTAGCGTTCCATGATTCCATTGTCTGCAGTGACAAGGACCAAACAACCACAGCTCATAATTCCTCTTGAGGCCTTGTTCTCTGCTCTTTTATCTTTATCTTTTATCACTTAACAAGTGATTGGCTTGTTAAAAACACTGCAGGATGGAGGCTCTACCTCAATCTTCAAGAATTTCCAGAGGTTAATAATCTTAACAACTCAAAATTGTTTGTTTTGCTGCTCACCAGCTTTCACCTACTGAATCTCATTATGATGTATCCTGTTCAAGTGCCCACCACCACAGCTGGAAGTGCCAGGCTAAAGGCAGTCCTGGACTCCAGTAGTGATGGATGTTTCTTTGGAAGCAGTTCTAAGGAATAACTACTATAAGGGAGCACCTGCAAAAGACAAAGACACAATTACTCGCCTTATTCTTTAATTCTTCAAAGATTTAAGAACATGAAAACAATAGACTGGGAAAAAAAAAACTCTGGAAGGATTATTCTGCTGTAAGATCTATTCATTCTTTTGTTTCTCCATGTAGTATTAATATTTGCATGCTAGTTAGTGATTAGAACTGAATTTTTTAGGAAGAAATTTACTTTTCTCACAAAACTTATTTTGGGAGGTACACCTTCTAATACACTCATTTTTTATAGATAAGCAATCTACTTAAGCCTACATGCCAGAGGATAACATAAAGATGTTATTTGTAAATAAATTACTGCCTCAAGTAGCTTCTGTGTTTGCAAAATGCCAGTTCTAGAAGGGCAGTGGAATTATTAACTTAAGATAAATGGCTAAAGATGATATAATTATGAATTCTGCGAGAAGACCTTGTCAGAAGAAAGATTGAATTTTTTTTTGCTTTGTTAGCATAATCCATATGAAAAAAAGAATTGAGACATCAGAATGACAATTATTCATACTTTCTGTGACTTTAAATGATTTTTTTTTTGTTATTTTCTTACCAAAAAAGACTTTAGATATTCTTTGTAACTCACTGGATTTTAACAAATGCTGCATTTGCTGAACTGCAAAACTGAACTACATTTTCTGAAGTGAAAACAAAAGTAAAATAAAATGGTTCTTCCTGCATTTAAAAGTGAGACAACCCTGGAGCAAATAGCAGCTTTCCAGTGAAATCATCATGGGGTTTTGATAGAAGGAAGTAAAAATGAAAATTCTAGTACCCTCATACCTGGGATTACGATGCACAACTATGTAAAATACACTTAAAGAGCTGGAGGTCAGGTTTGGTGGCATTGCCCCATATGGTTTTAAATAGTAGACACTTTAGGACTGTACGCCAGATGGTTTTGAAATTACTGCATAAAATCCCTCTAACTTTGGCTAATTTGTTGTGATGGTTTCTAGAGACTGATTTCCTTGTTCAGATGGAAATTTTCTAAACTGTCTTTTAAAGTTAGAATTTCTTTTCTTTTTTTTTGCTGTTGTCTTCATATTCTGGCAGTTTCTAAATGGTGGGCTCATGAGTCAGGGCCAAGGATGGCAGGCTCCTGGGAGTGAAAGAGAAAAGTTTGTTTCTGTTGCAAAGATTTTATAGACTAAGCACTCTACATGAAAAATGATGGCATTTAACTCAAAATCCTCTCTTATTTCTCTCCAGCTTGTTCTCTGTTCTGCATTTCAGCATTGAATGATTGCAAAGAAATATAACTCTGTGCATGTATGGGAAAGTTTTATTCTTGCTTTTTAATTTTTGTTGTGCATTCAGAGCTCTCCCACTGATACTCATTTCATTAGTAGGCATAAAAGTTGTCCAGGGCCCAAAAAAACATTAAAACATGTAGCTGTTACTACTCTCAGGAGACAGATAAATGTCAATGCCAGTCAGCAATTAAATATGCAAAAGATTTCTTGCACGTACTAGAAACTTGATGTTAAAATTAATCAAAAAAAGAGGAAATCTTATAGATGGAGCAGAGTAACAGAAAGTCTGTTGAGATCACATCAAACTCAGAAATGAACAAAGTAATTTTTAGGAGCCTCTCAGACTGTAATGAAAAGTCTGTAAAATTAGCACTAATCAATGAGCATCTGAGTGCTCAGTACAGCTGAAATCTGCCCTGCAAACCTGTGTGGCTCTAGGAACCTTGCCCATGGCACTCCGGTTCCTTTTTTTTTATTTTTTTTTTTTTTCCATCTGCACACACTCTGTAAGTTCTGCCTTTGGCCCTGGTGGCACACAGGCAGCCTTGGTGATAGGGACTTCAGCTCTTGGAGTCTGACAGAAAGGCGCTCAGGTGGCTTCAGGGATGTGCCTGTCCCCAGCCCTGCCCCAGAGAACAGAGATGTTTCTGGCGTGGCACCTTGAGCCACTACCAGGCACCAATACCTGCAGGTGATGCCTTAGGATTTTAGCTTTTCTATTTTCCATATATTTGTAACCCTGCAATTCTTCAGTGTATGACTCTAAACTCCATATACAGTGTGAGCTGCTGCTTTCCCATTTAGTCAGACACAACAATTCCTCTGCAGGCCTGGGAATCAAGGACACCTCACTGCCTCAGGCCCCAGAAATGTAAACAAAAGTTGGGGGCAGCAAACTTGAGGTGAATGACTTCCTTACCTGAAGCTGTAAGTGGAAAATTAACCCCCAATATGCAAAAGGACCAAACTTATAAAAGTGTGAAAACCTCACCTCTGGTCCATTTTGGGTGCAGCCCCTGGGGGGCTTTGTCTGCCCTAAATGTACCTGAAGGCCCTTCAATAAATAGAACTGCTTTTTATTCCCTTAACTTTGTCTGGCCTCTGTTTTTAGGTAGCCCCAAAAGGCATCACAGGAACAATCCCTTTGTTCCCCACACAGCCCCTGGGGAAGCTGCCACCTGAGACATCTGGTCCCAGTGAGTGTCCCACTCCCCTCCCAGTGGCTGTGACTGCCCAGGGTTTCTGCTTCCTGGAGACAACTGCAGTTTTTGTTGAAGCACTGGGGAAAGAGGAACAGACCTTCAGAGGGGTTTCTTTAGGGACAAATTGCTTTTACTGCACTGCACCTCTTCAGCTACCATCATATATGCATGTATGTTCTTCCCCTCTGTCAGAAGAGAGAAAAAATTTTCTAGGATTTATTTGAAAGCCCTTGAAAATCCTTAGGAAAATGAATGAGCAATTTCCATCCCAGTGGGAGGGGGGTTTTCATTGATCGGCAGCTTCCAAACATAAAATACACACAGGGACGCCCAGAGTCACTCTTTGGAGTCTGGTGTGTCAGGATGGTGGAGGGGAATAAAAATTTGCTTACTCTTACTAGGGTATACATTTCCTTCCCATTCAGGAAATGTTGGCATGGCCCCTCTGTGCCATTCTGTCAAGAGGCAAGAAGACATTTTTAATAGCACTGTCGCTTTTCAACCAATCCAGTGACAGATAGGAGTGAATAATATAAATTCTCTAGCCATTCCTTGGCATTTATTTCAATGTAAGTGTATTTTTTTTTCAAGTAGAAAACCCAATAGTAATTTATCAAGGGACAAATCATTTTTTCTGGGCAGTGGAGTCTGCAAAATCCCCATTTTTAAAGCACTAAATCTCCCTCCTTTGACAGGAGTAAGAAAGCATTAAAAGCTTTGATTTAGCTGGATCATACAAAATAGTTTCTCATAATTATCCTTTTGGATGATATATGCTTGTCTTTTTCCCCCTTCTTATTAAACCTGAGGTTTCCATTTTTCATCCAGCTGTATTACTAAATTAAATTGCCTTTTGTTGTATTCAAGTTAAGCACTTTGCCAAAAGCTTTTCTTGTTCAGGGAAATAACATTTACCCAACGTGCTCCCTGTTTTACTGTTTAAATTTACTGTTTGCAATTTTTTGGTTTGCTAAGCAATTGGAGGTTATTGTTTGTTTTAATAGGAATAATGAATCAGTGGAATTTAGTGTTGTATCTTAGAGTACAGTATCCGGGGCAGGGGGAGGGGAAAAGCTCCCAAGGAATTCTTATTTTGAATTGAAATGTAAATTGCCAACATGACAGAAAAAAGATCTTGCATGTCCAGCTTTAGAAACTTTTCATTTTTATTGCTGCATGAAAAGGAACTCTGGTTGGCAATGGAAGAATTTCATGGGGAATATAGTCACACTCATTGACAAAATAATAGAAACCAGTCCAACATGCCACCTTTCTTGGACAGTTTGCATCTGCACATTAAAAAATTGCTGTGAAAACCAGAGGCAGCTTCAGCCAGCTTTAATTCTGTTCTTGCAAGGAGAAAGTTGAAATTTTGGACTAAATGGACTAAATCATATAAAAATTTATACCAAAATTTAATAAAGGACTACCCATGATCAGCATAGCAAAATAAGTTGCTCATTGAAAGATTTATGAGACGGTGTTCTGTTGTGTTATGTTCCCCCCTTTATCAGTTCTGCTCTTCACTGTTCTGTGTTGCTGGGTTTGATCCCCATTGTTTCTTGTTAACAATTTGTTCCCTTCTCCCCTCTGTATCCCTAGAAGTGTACTATCCAAATTGTCAAGCCCCTTATGTTCCCCCTAGCCCCCCTCCTCTGGGCCTTGTCTATCACCCGGCTACCCCTCCCAGCTTCTAGAAAGTTCGGAGAGGGTCGTGGAGTGATCGGGCAGTGACGGCGGCGGGGGGAGGGGGGTGCAGTCCCTCCCCAGGTGTTTCCATTTGCCCTCAGGAATCTCCTTCTGACCCATTTCCACTCCCCCCATATTCTTCATTGGATCAGTGTCTGTCTCCTCCCTTTGTACCTCCCCTCCATTTAAGCAGCTGTCACCCCTGTTCCCCGGGCTTGTCTGGAGCTGCACCCCTAGAGCTTGGAGTCCCCATGGGGACAGAATAAAGCTTTGGATTGCTGCCCTCCAGCCTTGCCTGACTCCTTCCTCTATCAACATTGCCAAGCCTCTTCCGGATAAGGGAGAAATCCCTTAGCTGCTCTCCTGGTTCCCAGGATCCAGGGGAGAATCCCCTCAGCTGGCCAAATGTGTCTGGCTAGCCTGGGCAGATGGAGTGGTCACTCTGAGGAGACACAGCAATAGTGTTCCAGATACTACTCAAAGAAATGAATTCAGAGGCTGCTGTTTGTCAGGTACTTTTTTCAGGTGAATTTTGCCCGGGTGAATTCTCAAAGAGCATGGGATGTGTGAAGCAGCCTCCCTGACTGCTGTCCCCTTCTTGCTCAGGATATTTCAGATTGTGGCCGGGCTCTGTCACTGCTTGTCCTTGGCTCTTTGCTGGGATGTCACTGTGCTGGAACTGGCCTTCCCTGGGCTCTACCAGCCCGGCTTTGCAGCCATGGTGGCCAGATTACAGTCTGTAACAACACACGCTGTTGTCTCAAGTATTGACTCCAAAGTTAATGATGGTATGAATTATACAAGGCCTGATAAATATGGAATTGACGGTGGTAAAGTGGGTCAGGGCAGCTTTATGAAAAATAGATTGTGTCAGACTGTGTGATGGGCTTTTGAAGAAATTCTGAATGCCATTGATACAGACCGACATCACTGATGGAGATCCATCTATGGGGTTGGTTTCTGTGGTGTGGAATTATCACTAGTAAATTAAAATGATGGAAGGTCAGCCCCAGTGGGTCTGGAGTGAAAGACTCTGGATGTCACCCTGCTTTCCTGGTGTGATCAGGTGTCGCGGTTTTGGAAACAGTTGTCTCTGCCAGGGAAAGCTGGAGCTTCCCTTGGAATGGAGAATGTAAACCCCTTCCCCTCCAAATTATTATAATTTTGCAATTAGGGGCTTTCAGGCAAAGATATGGGAATAAGAGTAACAGTTCTTTACTAGGAATATAAAAAAAAAAGAATACAAATGTAGTAGTAAAAAAAAGACAACAAAAAAAAAAACAAGCAAGCAAACAAAAGTCCTGGTAAAAACTCTGACAGGGTCAGGGATATGACCTGGCACCCTGTTGGTCAGGGTGTTGGAAGCAGTCCAAATAAATCCTCCTGGAGTAACAGATGTGGTTCTGTGGAGTGGAGATGATCATGATCCTCTAGAAAGTCCAGTGGTGGTGAGATAGGTCCGGTCCTCCTCCTGGAACCCAATGGAAAGGCTGGATTCACGGAATGCTTGGTCTTCCTGAGTCTCAGTTTTTATCCAGGTAGGAATGCTTGACTCCTCCCACTGGGTGGAGTATCTCCCAATGGGATGATATAATGTGTGATGTCATTGGTGAGCCTTCATGGCCCATTATCAGCAGATATCCCCTGGAGGATAGACAGTGGTGAAAGAGATAAGAAACACTGCCCCAGCTGGCTTTAATGGCTGGGCCATTATCACAAGGCATGCACCTCTCTCCCCCCTGGAGTTACAAGAGATAAAGAAAAAAACATCTCAACTGCTTTCAACAGATGAAATAGAATACACATACATATTTTGGTTACTTAACCCAAGACATCAGGTTAAGGAGGAACTGTCTTTCTGTGGAGAGGTTGGAGCACAGCAATGAGAAGGATCAGAGCTGGAAGAGAAAGCACAGCAATCCATATAGAACAAACAAGACAAGGGTTTGAAAGTGCACCTACAGAGATTTACTTTGACACAGCAGAATGCCAGCAGGCACATGGAGGGTATGGCACTTCCCTAATTTGGGGTGTTTTTAAAACAAGGACACAGATTACCCTGATTTGGAATAAGAGGAATGGAATAGGTAACTTCTGAAAAGCACATGCAACTTCCATGATACAAGGATTGGTGAGAGCACATGCAGCAGTGGCAGGAGAGATAAAACCCTGAGAGAAAAGGGAAACACACACCTGTATAAATATGGAGCCCCTAAAAAACAACTAAGGCGCAGGCAACTGGTGCCTGGAGGAGACTGAAAAACTGGAAGGAGATCATCAAACCAGGTGTTAGACACTTAGAAGATGCAGGTACAGGCAGCAGAGCTGGCTCACACTTTTAAGCATTTGCAAGATTTTATTGAAGTAGATCGGGAAGTAAACGGGAAGGGAAGACTGAAGAACTTTCAGGAGCGCCAAAAGATTTGTGGGATGTGTGAATGTGGAGCATGAGTTTTCGTTTGTTGAACAGGAAGTTATGGTTGTGGTGGCCTCTGCCAGCCCCGAAAATCTATTAGTGTGTAATTTCCAAGAAAGTTTTGAAAATCTCATCTAAAAGGCTCTATTTGCCCTTTGTATCCTTTGTAATAAATTGAAAAGACAGTAGTTTAGAGAGAGGCTTTTTCTTCATCATATACTCTCATTTTTTCCTGGTTTTCATTTAAACCCTGCTGTTATTAACAGATGCTGATATAACTTCTTGTCTTGATAGTTTCAGGCACAACATTAGTTCGTTGCCAAACTGAACACATTATTTATTTATTTAATTAATAGTCCGTAGTGTATTGTCTTTTCATCTTTTTCTTCCCCTGCAGTGCTTCCTATAAAATGCCTCAGAAGGGAATGCACGACTTTGTAATAAAACATTGCAGGAAACATTGGGCCTCCTGAATAAGTTAGCCAGTAGCTTTTCTGCACCATTTCTAATATTCTTGTGATTTTAGTATTAACTTAGTGGAAGTATCAGAAAGGTGCAGCTCCACCTCCGGGCAGCTAAATATTGTAAAAGGCTTCTTAAGGCTTGTGAGGAAAGCACAGACCTGTGAATCAGAGAAAGGTGAAAATTTCATAACACAGCATTTTTGTTTTGATGCTTTGAAGTCACAAACTATTTTTTTTTTTTTTAATTTCAAGTTTTACGGATCATTTAGATACTAACGTTGATAATAATTAGAAAAGTGTGGGCACTGAATTTGTTTTAGGATTGCTGCCAGCACTGCATGTATATTTGATGTGATAAAGGTGCATATGTTGTTACAGATAGTGAATGCTAATGTTTATCTCTTAGATGCTCTAATTGTAATTAGTACTCTTTCATTTTGCTACAGCTTTGGCCCATAGAAGTCTTGCACATTCTTTCCCAAGTTAACATTTTTTGGCTTTTCTTTCTGGAAAAAAAAACCACAAAAACACCCCAGCTCAAATATTACCAAAATGGAATTTGTCTGTGCTGCTCTAGACATATGTTCCTGCACTACTGATTACTTCCTGTTACAAGATTAATCAAATATTAATAAACCAATAATGAATGCCACATCTACATAACTGTCACGTTTTCTTCTGGATTAACAGTACTTCTCATTGAATTATCTTTGGATCTGTCTGACAGCCCAAAGCTGGTTATTAGTTTCTGAGTAGTCTGAAATATCAGCCAAAAGGCAGTATGAAAGTAACAGTTTTTCTTCTTAAAGTATGCTGCATGAAACATCTATCTGCTTTCCAGGCTCTTAAAAAAAACACCTTTTTGCTGGATTTGGGCTGGAATTTGCATCAAGCTTTCAGATAGGAAACTCTACTTGTTTCCAAAAAGTACAGTCATGATATCCCAGAGCTCTTGCATGATTCTGTTAATTAGGTTGGTCTGGTTTTGATTTAGTCGTGTTAGTAAAAGCATTTATTATTAATCAGAAATATGGGAAAAAAACCCTTGCCCACTAGCTCTGCTAGAGTATTTTGCTAAGCTTCCCAGACTGTCCTTCAGTTTGGAAAGGGAAAAGAAATTGGGCGAGACTAGAGGGGTATGAGACCCTTTTAACATGCCAATGTGTTGTCAGCCACATGGCAAATTCCTACTTTGCTTGTGTGGCTAAGAAGATATGGTAGCAATCAGAGAATTGGATGGATGAGAAAACACAAGGAGAAAATATTCCTGTTCCACTTGCCATAGGCAAGGCACTCTGTTCTTGAAAGAGGTATCTGCTGGTGTTGCCTTCAGACCTTGAGGGGTTTGTCACTGCACAGAGACTCTGCAGCCTTGGGCTTTCCTGGGGAGGATCTGCTCGTTGGGCTCCCCCAAGGGATATGTCAAACCCATCTGAAAAATCTTGAGAGCCTCTAAGTAGGGGCAGGCTCAGGAAAACTGAGGAACCAAATGATTCTACCAATGAAATGTAAATTGCAATGTACAGAACTTCATCTGGGCATGTCTGTAGACTTGGAGGTTGCTTGCTCTGTGTTCTACAAATGTGCTTTAATTATTTTTTGGAAGATCTAGGAGGAGACATTCTGGGCCCTACAGAATCCATGGTATTCCTTGTCTCAGGTGAGGTTCTGTCAGGTTTCCACTATCTGTACTGTTTTGAAATAAAACTCATACTTTCCTTAATTATTACTCATCCTAATGTATTTCCATTTTTGAAAAAGAAAGAAAAAAACCCCCAAATATCTCCCCTGTTCCCCCCCCTCCAAAAAACTCTAAAATAGCAAATGTCTCCAGAGCCCTTTGAGTGAAGTTATACAAATGTAATACAGTTTAGGTTATACATATCCATGTGGTAGATAGAATAGTTGAGAATGTCAGGCAAACACTGAGGACTGCCACACTCACTTTTATTTTTAATAAAATTATGCTTGTCTGTGCTCTATTAGGGAGTATGCAAATTGATTCAAATTCAGGCTTTTTAAAGTGCAGCTAAGAGATGACTGAAAATCAATTCCAAATGCAGTAGAACTACAAGGCAATGCAGATATTTATTGTCATGAAAGCAATTTCTGGCTCCTTTGTATCCCCTAGGTATAAGTTGAGGGCTTCATTGCTTGCCTGCTGGGATTTAAAGAGAACCACAAATGTTTCTGTTATTCACTGGCCCTGTAATTTAAATAGAAAAATCACTATGCATTATCACTGCTTGGCAGTCTTTTATCTAATTATTCAGGCCAATTCTTTTCTGTAACAGAGGAGGCTGAACTGATAAAAAAAGGCAGGTCAAGTTGGAGCTTCAAGAGACATTAAGAAAGTTATTTATTCTGATGGCTCTTTATACCAACAGAGAACCAAGCGAAGTGGGGGACAATTCAGAAAGTCCCCAGTCCATTCTAGAGAGCCAGCAGCTCACCTCAGCTCCTGTCACCAGGAGCTGCTGGAAAAGGGAATCCCAGGCTGATGGATTGAGGCAAGAAAAAGCAAAGAAGTTCCCTGGGATCCAGGCATGGAGACAGCATTTTCCAATATGTTGCACCAGTGGCTGTGTGTTCTGGAGATTGTTTTATTAATGCAGCACCATATAACTTAGCACAACAGTGGGAATGTAGTGGTGTGTTCTGGATACTCTGTCACGTTCAAGTTTCTGATCTGTATGAAGCTTCTCCAGTACAGGGGGCCTCTGCTTGGATACTTTTCCAGGCAGAGGCTTCATGAGGGGTCACCCTTTACCTTTGGCACTCTCTGGCAGCTCTGGGCCCAAACTCACCTTCCCACAGTACTGTGATGCAAGCCTCATTTCCTTCTGATAAATAGACTTTTTCCCCATGTTATGGGGAAGAGGATATTCTCATAATGGACAGTGTTAGCAAGTCTCAGAATGCAGCTGATGCAGTCCCTGTGCTGCTCTGTGGAGCATGACGAGGATCAGGGGTTACTGCTCTAGACTTAGTCAGAAGCAATCTGGAAACTTCAGTCAGATTAAAAAAAATCCTTACAGCAACTATTGGGTGCTTCCAACATGGCATGTGGGAAAACCAAAGAGATGTTAGCAGTTGTTATTTTTGATGTTGGGGTGGTAGCTTCAGTGTGTTGATTACCTTTAAAACCAGTCTCTCACGGTGTGGCCAGACTTACAACAAATGCGAAAGGAGAGGAATTCTCAAGTTTATTGTGAAATCTGTTGTGAGGCTGTGATGAAAAAATCATATATAGAGCCAATTACTTTATATCTACCTCTCTCTATATATATATATCTGTCACAGCTCTCATTTATTCAAACTTCTGAGGACATGTCTAAGTCTGTTTCTAAACCTAAAGCACCTGGGCTTAATTCTAAGTCTTACTATAGAGAAGAGTGACTAAAACTTGTTGAGTGCTTAAATGTTCTACTGATACATTTGGGTTTAAAAATTGAAGATTAAACTACTGTTCTTGAGGTCTTTTGATGGTGGAGGCCTTGCTCCCTGAGCCCCCACCTTCATAGCAGCATCCTCCCCCAGGAGCCCTGTCCAGATTTTTCTACCTGGAAATCCAAGTGAATGAGTTGGTGTGGCATGGTCTGGGGAGTTGCCATTTCAGCCCGAGCAAACACCTCATAGGTAAATTTTGTTCAATTAATACTTTAATAGAAAGCTGTTTCTAATGTCTGCAGGTGACAGAAGCTACCTCCTTGGAGCTGCTCTGATATTCATTTCAGAGCCATTTTAAAATGCAGAAATCGAGAACAGGAACTGAATATTAACAGCTGTCAATTGACTGCCTAAGCACATGGTTTTATTATTGAATTAATAACACTCTGGCAGGCACAACTGGCTTCACCAAATGCCAAAAGGAGTTCTTAAGATGAATAGTAAAGATTGTCAGATGATGTAAGGAACATTAACTAGGAAAAGAAAATCATACTCTTGTTAGAACTGATACAGGCTGTAATGAAATATCAAGGCCAAGACTGAAAAGATATTTTTTAAGAACAAATTCTTATATGATAAGCTCATTAAAAGAGACTTTGATGAACATCAGCTTCCATGTTCTCACAAACATGGGAAGGGTTTCAGGAAATCAATTCTTCCCATGTACATTGACTCGACTCCTCATTTTCATCGTTGACAGGAAGAAATGATTTTTATTGGTAATGATTTTTATTGATAATGATTTTATTGTTGTGGGGGAACTCATCTGGAGGATAATAATAATAATAATACCACTATACCAACTAAACACACAAAAACCACAACTGATGTTGAACATTGCCTTTATACCCACACTGAAATTCTGATAATGTGTGTTTTCTTATACATACCTGCATAACTTGCAGGTGATTAGAGGGCACTTGCTTATTTAGAGACTCACATTAAAACCAATGGGATTGTGATTATGCAAGTAATTATACATGAAATTTTCATTAACAGAAAATAGGCTGTTATGTCTGGATTTCATTTCCATTGTGTGCTTTTTTGGTGATTTGTGTGCATCCACAAAGGAACTTTTCTTCCCAGTCTCGTTAGTGGTGAGGCACAGGATGGATAACAGCAAGAGCTGCTGTGTGTCCCATTTCCAGCTGGGGTTTTGGTCTGACTAAATAAGAGTTAGGTTTGTGTCTGCACTGTCACTGCCTGAAGGGCTGTGCTAGCCTAGAGGTCAGGGCAGACCTTTCCTGTTACTGTGAATAATTGCAATATGTATACAGCAGAATCCTCTCCTCATCTCTTCCCTCTCAGAAGTTTCACCTTATCCATAATTTTTTTTGCATTCCTGCAGAGGCATAGGTACAGCCACTCCATCAGGCTGTGACTTCAGCTGTTTGGCAAAGGGCTGCTCTTCAGTAGTGAAGATGGATTCAGTCCATTCTCAAAGTAAATTCTGGCTATCAAAGAACAGCTTTGCCATCTATCTACAAGGTAGATTTATCTATCTAAATTTCTCCTTTTCTCTTTCTTAAGAAGCAGTATCTGAATCTATGGCTGCTACAATTCCTCAGCTGGTTTATTCTGCAGGGTCACCTTTACTCAGGCAAATGTATAATAAAACAACAGTATTTAAAGCAGTTAGTTATTTGTTAACATTATCTGGGGCTTCACCTGAGTAGCAATACGTTCACTGGCTCTCATAAGACACTCCAAGAGTAAATACTGTCTCAGGAGGGATCCCTCATGACAAGAAGTGTTGGGCTCCTAGGGTGAATCCAGCAGCCTGTGCATTCCTATTGTTCAACAATGTAAAATCTGCTTTTAGGCCTTTCTGGAAACGCAGTACTTCATTGTTGTTTTGTTTTCTTAATTTTTTAAAGCTTTATTTTCAGAGCATCCCACTTTTAGATATGAGTAAGGTCCCTAACTTCTTTTATTGCAGAAATAAATTTGTTCCAGTTATCTTCTGTGCCTTTTTTTGTCACTAAAGACTTGATCCCTTAAGATAGGAGTTGTTTTTTCTCTGTTTTAGCAGTGTCTGATATGATGGGATGACAGATAATTAATGACCCCAAACTAACAGAAGTCACTGTGGCCTTGGGATTTTGTGCACCCTATAAAAATCCATTCACAGCTATGTGTTCCAAAGATTTGGATAGATACTTCTTTGACAGCTACACGATACAGTAAAATGGAGAACGTGTGTTTGGCCAGCAGAACTTTCTCCAGATTATATATCTCAGCAGTCAGTGTTGTCAGAGCTATGTAAAGGTAATTGATAGTTTTAGACCTTACCAAAATTCATCCTGTTGGGCTTTTTATAGAAGGTTGGGGAATCCAGCTGCTCTGCACCTTGGCTAGTCCTATAACATACTGTCACTATTCTTGCCTTGAGCAAAGGCAAGTTAAAAGAAAGGTAGATCATCCATCCAGCCCGTGGAACAGAAGAGAAATTGCAATGTGAATTTTGCCTCTTCAGTAGATCTGTCTTCCTTCTGAATTTTTTTTTTCTGCTTTTCTATATTCACTTCTTTTATCCAAAGGGGAAAGAACCAAATCCAGTAAAGATGATGCAACAAAAGGCAAAAAGCCCTTCAGAATGGTGATTTCCCCTGCTCCGTGGAATTAGAGCTAGTCAGCAATCAGGGTAGTGTGCACCCAGAAATGATACGGGGGCGGCTTTTTTACAGGGCCAGGCTATTTACAAGAAGTAAAGCCTGAAATGAGTTATGGAAGTCATTTCCTCATGTATAGAAGTGAATTTTATCACATCTCTCTCCAACTTTATGTCTTCTACTTTATCACTAGAGTTCCTGCTGGCTTATAGCCACTGCCCTATTTTAATAAAGAAAGGAGAGAGGGCCTAATCCAGAAAATGCTTTAAGCTCATATTTAATTTCAAGGCTGCTGAAGAGTTGATGGCATTGGTGGGGATGTTCATGTTCACATAAAATGTACCATGCATGTTTTTGAAGGCTTAGCTGGACTCTTCCCAAAGGGGGTTGCTGAAGTCCTGTGCAGGTGTTTGAAGTCACACTTCTGAACATAAATGAAAATTTCTCAGGGAGTTCAGAAACCTTGGGTAAGATACAGCAGATTCTCATTTGTGACTTGAATTTGACAGTATGTCCTAGAAAGGAGGTGATACTGCACAAGTGAACTCTGTTGCATGTTTTGCTGCAAAAATTGGACCATTTTGTTAAAGTTGGTGGAAGAAAAACATGGTCTGTTGGATACTGCAGGAGATAGATGGAAACTCTGAATGAGGTGTACGTTTTGAAACAAAGAAATTTTTGTGAAAATCAAAGTGATGGAAATTCTCTTGTACTTTTCTAGTTTGATAAATCAGCATTTGGGAGTGAGTGTAAACTGGTATTAACAGTAATGCATCTCTGTGTATGCTAAAGAACAGGCTGAATATTAGCAGCTTCTAAGATGTTTTTGTTTGGTCATTTTTGCTTTGCTGCCTTCACTATGGTTCAGGTGGACTGTGAGAAAATCACAGAGTAAACTGACTTTTTTATATGCTCTAGCTATTGTATTTTGTATGTCAAATGATTTCTCATCTTGTTTCACAATAGTGTTCTTGCATGAGGGATACCTGGGTCTATCCTTCAGTTGGACTCATTTGTAAATTCATTGTAATAAAGCATAGTATAGTTTTGATGCTTTTGGAAGCAGAAAATCTGGCTGCTGAAATCTCAGAAACACTCAGCTGATCCAGTTGTCCCCATCTCTGCTCCCTCATAATCTGCCAGAAGCAATGTGGATTTCCATTTTACCTAGGGAGGGTACTGAGCTAAAATGCTTTATAAGCGACATGAAATCTTTCTAGAAATGAAACAAATTCAGTGTGACTGTGTGGTGTAACCCCATCTGACACAATTAGTTTGAATTAAGCTGTGATTCAATCTAGTTAATATTACAGATTATGCCTTTTGAAATAGAATAAATTTGTAACTGCTGTTCTATTCTTAGTATAGATAAGTGAATTGCTCTTTAAAATACCGTATAGACTTTTAATTCTTTATTGATACTGCTAAAACTCTGAATTCCTTTTAAAATATATGCTGCCGTGTTGTAAAATGTGATCATTCCATACCCTGTATTGAACTTCATGGCAATTTAAATCTACTGAGGATATTGCTGAAATAATTTGATGTAGATATTTTTTTCTAGTATAAACTGTCAGATTGATCTTTGTTATCTTAAAGTCTAAATAATCATTTGTAAATGGTTTAAAGTGATTGTGAGTGCTAACAGTCAAAAGTTAGCAGGACTTAAATGAATACATTTCATGTTCCTCTTCTTTCTCCTCAGAATTGACTTCTTCCAGGCATGTGTGCCATTACGAGTTCTTTAAAGGAAATCCCAGAGAAAATGATGTTTGAATGTTCACACAGAAACATAATTGTATGAAAAAAATGGTTTTTGAGGGAAAATTCTGATGGATATGATGAAGGCAAACATTTAAATTTGGCTCAATGCTAATTGTGCATCTGTACAATATTGAAATCTGGTTCATTTGGCTCGGAAAGCGAAACACTTTACCCTTACCTGCATCTCGTGCCTTTACATTTTGCAACAGTTTTCCCAGCCATTTTCTCACAAATGTTTGCAAACATGTGAGGTTGCATGAAGAGCAGTGACTGTGATCAGTGTCCCAGCTTCCTCAAGGACTGCTGCTCCCCATCCAAAGCAGGAATGGGTGAGGAGTTGTTGGGGTTGCAAGTTTGAGACAAGCATGTGGCAGGTGGAGTCCTTGAGACCTTGGTGAGAGGGAATGAGCTAGCTTTAGGAGGTGGCTTTAATCATCACAGCTGTGCCACTGGACACGGCAATTCTTAGTTTGACATGCATGTGAGAAATGGCTGTAGGTAGAACCAGCTTTTGCTGCAGGCAAGACCAGCCTCTGACAGTGTGTCAATGTCCTTCTCTGGCACCAGGGGAAAGATAATCCAGCCCCAAAAGAGCCCTGTGAGCAAAATCCCAAACAGGTGACCTCTGCAATTGCTTCTTTTCCGTGGGCCTGTCCAGCAGGAGTGTGCCCCCTCTCCCCTGCACCACAGAGCCCTTAGCACAGTCCAGCCCTGGCTGCTGGTACAGGTCATTTTCAAACTTGAGAAAAATTGTATCAGGAAACTTGAGAAAAAATATATATGTTTTATAAATATATATAATTTCTATAATATATATATTATATATATAATATATATATAAATTATATTAAAGGTCATTTTAGTCCCTGGAGCTTTCTGAAGAGAGCAGGTATTTGACTTATAAATGGTTTTCTCTGCTGCTGTGGAAGATTTATATATATATATATTTTTTTTTTTTTTTAATTTATTTAAATATTCTTTTATCTTCAGCAGTCTTTGGTGGCAGGATGAGATTTAGAAGGTCACGTGAGAGAAAATATATAGAAAAATCACTGAGCCATTAGAGAGTTAAATGAACATGGCCAGCAAAGGACCTGTGGACTCTTGGAACAGAGGTGAATTTCACCTGTTCTCAGGAAAGACTGATTTATCTAAAAGCTGCACTACTATCACTGAAGATTGGGGGGTTTGTACATGGAATAGTTCCTCCTGCATCTTTTGAGAAGCTGAAGAGCAGTATGTTTTCAGACAAACCATAAAGATCAGTGTTTTTCCTTCCCTCTAAATCTTCCAAAGATCCCAGTTTGATCTCAACATGATTTTGAAAGCTTTGATCTTTTAAGGTTTAATTTAGTCCAATGACAACATGGTTCTCCAAGGCAATTCACCTTTCTCTGACTTATTTAAAAGAAGAAGAAGAAAAAGGGTGAAAAAGAAAGGCAAAAAACACTTTGTAAGCAAGGAAGAAAACCTTCATTAGAGAGAAAGCATCTGAAAATCTGCTCTCCAGCAAAATAACCCTTTGCAATCCCATTAGCCTGCCATCAAAAAATTGTTCTCTGTGGTGGTTATACTCTCTACACACCCTTCTTAATCCATTTTGAGATACTAAAAACCCCCAAATAAATAGTTTATTTACTGTTTCAGTTCAAAGCTAATACATTTAAAAAGTGTAAAATTGTTTCACAGTTGTGTAGGACAACCTTTGCTAAACTCAAATGGAAACAAATAACAGTTCATTGTACCCCAGATGAATCTTTTTTGTCAAACACTCAGATGCAGCCCTGTGTTAAAAATCTCATTATATCTCTTATCACATGGCTGCACGTTCAGTTCAAGTTGCAACAAGGCTTGGCTGCAGTAGCCATGCCTGCTGTAAGAAATGACCTTAATAATGAATGTTTCTTTGGAACCTTATTCTCTTTCTGTTTTCCATCCCTCTGTGAGAGAGGGAAGGTGCTGGTAGGAGTCCACAAACATGCCTTTACTTTCAGGCTGGTTGGTTGTTTGGGGGAGCACTGGGCTGTGTGATTGCAAACATGGGCTGTTTCATGGTCATTTGCCAGTTGTCAAGGAGCACAGAGAGAAAACAGGGGTTACGTTTTAATGGATGAAATTAAACGGAATAAGAGTAGCACGGCCAGAATGCTGCTAATGTATTTATTTTGTGCCATTCTGGGGCATAATGGCCATGGGAACAGAGACCCTTTGCCCACCTAGCCCAGCAGAAGTTTTTGCTGGTTGCCCAGACCAAGGCTTAGAAAGAGCTAAAACCATGATGTACTTAACCGATTATGTAATTCCGTTCCCTGGAGGGGAAAAGAGAATTTCTCAACACTGTTTGTGATAAGCTTGTTCCCTAGAGCATGAAACATTAATCTGCATTACTAAAGCCTCTTAGCTGAATATTAGTTAGTGGCCTGTGAACCCACTTAAGGTTCAGAGCAGGGTGAGTTGTTAGTTGTGACTGAGGCTCAGGTTAGTGCTGCCTTGCTGTCCCTGAGATCTGTCTGTTTGTGCATTAATGTTCTTCAAAATGACAGCTGAACACGTTTCCTTAATTGTCAGTAAGCTGTTCCCTTTCATTTTCATTTTGTCACTTTTCTCATTCTTTTCCTGGTCAGTTTGATGTGACAATAAAACAAACAAAGCACATCTCACCTTGCCACTGCCTCGGCGATGTGCTGTGGTGTTTCATCCCACAGTCATTTTGGCAAGTGTGTAGAAAGGATTATATAGCCCAAAATGTATGCTTTTGGCAGGAGAAAATCGAGGGTGGGATAGGAATCTTTGGGCACTCAGCATGCTGGTGTCTCCTGTTAGGGTTAAATAAAATTCCATTTGTCTGCACCACACATATTGCACTAAGCTTTTGAGGCTTGCAGTGTACACTTGAATAAATGAGTAACAAACTGTTTTGCCTCCCAGAGTTCTTGGGCTGAGTTTTTGTCCCTGTCCCTCTAGCTCTGAAACGCCAAACACTGTAGCAAAAGACAAATTAGGATCAAGAAAATGTGTGATGTGCTCTCCATTTGCAGGCTGTAGATGATGAGCTCAAGCTCACACCTGCACCAGAGATGCACAGGAATTTTCCCTCCCTCAGAGCAGCTGGACCTGCTGCAGGTTTTTTCTATTCTTCTATGGAAAAGGAGTGCAATAGGACATGATCTGGAAATTTTGCTTATAAATCCCCTGCTGTTACAGGAACCTAAAACCCTGGGGATAGCTTTGTTCCTACCTTCATCCTTTGTTATTTTATGATTTCTATGCAATTTTAACTATTCTGATGCTATTTGTTGAATATTGGATGCTGCATTGAGGACTTAGTTCACTGTTCTTAAGCAATACTTAATAGCCATTTAATATTAATATTCTTCATCAAAGTCACAATTTTATTTTAAATAATTCTTTTTCTCATTATGTCTTAGCCATTGATCATGTTATCATGGATCTGTACTCAATATGACAGCTGGGAAAGTTTTTATTTTCTAATAATGAAAACTGAGGTTCTCATGTTATCACTAGCATCTGAAAATGATAGTTTTAGCCAGCAACAAGAGTAATGAGACTTTCAGTTTGGTCACAAGAGATGGCAAAACTATTTGTTCTAGCGTTTTCAATTTTTTGCCCAGGTGAGAAATAGAAAAAATATTCTGATGTGTTTTGACTGCTCTGTTCCCAAAAGGATTAGAAAAACCTCTTTCATATTAACTTAGAAGGAATGGTTGGGGATGTTGTTTCCACTGATATATTTCATACATTTCAGTACCCCAGGTCTAAATAATTTGGAACTTCAGGGATACATAAAAACAGCCCAGGATCAGTGATGGCATCTAAGACAAATGGATTCATACCTTTTCTTTATGCCATGTCTTGTCAAATTGGTAATGCATTTACATTAGCTGATTCTACAAGATATACAGCTCTGTGTGCCCACATATCTAACATAAAAATCAAATCCTTTATCTTTTCCCATCATTTGCTTGGTGTTTCTCTCTTGGTCTTGCTTTCTTTCTTTCTTTCTGGAATTATGATAACTTACTGCTTTATATAATTGCAGAATGCAAGGAAGACTCCACATAATTGCAATCTTAATTAATTTTGTGGCCCTAACTTTTTCATTATGCCAATAATATCAAAGAGAAGGGAGAAATTTACAATCAAATGATAACAGTAAGTTTGATAAACTGTAAAGAAGCCTTTAGTCTAAATCAGTATTAATCAAGAGGACACCTTAACACATTTATTTGTGGTGTTTTGTCTGGTACCCTGAAAAAGGCCAATTGAAGGAGGAATTTTAGCAGAATTTGTGTGTTTTCATATAATTTAAAGTAAAAACACAACATCTTCCACCTGTTATCTTGGAGTAAGGCATTATGGATGTATTCAAATCCAAACCAGAGCTGGCTCTTCCAGTCCCAAGGATGTGCCAGGTAAAGAGAACCAGAGCAGAACAAAGCCGGCGGAGATGCTGAAAAGCAGGGATGCAGAGCCCAGAGGAGCAGTGGGGCTGGGGAGGACTGGCAGGGCAGTGTGGCAGCTGCCAGTGGAACTGTGCACTCAGAGCTGATGGAGCAGCTTCTCTTGCTGGCCTGAGGTCAGGCTGTGCTTGGGGACAAGAGCAGAGCGAGGTTTCTGGGGACAATAAATCTCAGGTACACACTGAGGGCAGGGAATAGGAGATGCTGCTGCAGGGAAGCAAGAGTGCAGCTAGGGCACTCTGTGAAACAATTAACTTCAGGCTCTGGGAAGTCCCACGGCTGTTGTCTTATCCTAGAGTGAGATTTGGTGTTTGAGCAGGAAACAATCACAGAGGCAGAGAGGAGCTGACAAGTGGCTGCCTGTGTGATCCCTCACTGAGAGCACTGCAGGGATGGAGGGCTTCAGTCCAGACCCCAGCTGGAACTAAGATTCAGAGGAGCCCTGTAGAAAGAAAGGGGCTTCAGAGATGTTTTGAGCAGTCAAGTATGAGTTAGTCCCAGAAATAATCACTGCAGAGCCTTAGCCTTGGACACACCTAACTGCATAACTGCAGGTGAAAAAAAGCCACAAACCATGATGGTTTTGACCTTCTGTGTTAGAGGATGGGTTTGTGTTTCTGAATATGTGATCTTTCTCAAAATTAAGGTTCTGAAAAGGATCAGTGCAAACCCCACAGGAGATCCAGAGTTAGTACCTGGACAGGCTTTTCTGTCTGGCATTGCCTTTAGGTTTGGCTTTCACGTGGGCTTAAGAGAGGGAAAAAAGGGAACCTTAGGGATAAGCTGACCTTGCCAAGGTTCCATGAGGACTGCTCTTGTGCTCTCTGCACAGCCTTGGGGACATTGTCCTGGGAACTCTGACCCCTCAGGAACTCAGACACCTCTCCCAGTCTCTGAAGCTCGTGTCACCTGCATCAGGTGCTGTCACAGCCCTGGGAGGGTGGGACAGAGCAGTGCCTGCAGCAGCACAGCACTGGGTGTCTGCTGTGGATTCCCTCAGGCTGCTGAGCTCTCCTCAGTGCCAGTGCTGCTGTCCTGGGGTTTGCTGAGATAAACACAGTCCACAATCTACTTCTGTTACTGATGTTTATGGAATTCTTGTGAAATGTCATCTGTTTGGGGTTTTTCAGTGTTCATATTGACGGTATGGGTTTTTTTTTCTGGTTTGACAGTTTTTCTTGTTAATCTCTTTTTAATTAAAAAACAAAACAAAACAAAAAAGCAAAATGTTTTTCTGCACGTGCCTCCAAGCATGGAATTGAGTGTCATATGTCTCTGCACCTGTCAGGGCTACACAATAGGTGACAAAAGAACCAAAATGTGACACAATTACTGAGCTTGGGAATGTAAAAGGAATGGGATCTGCTCCCCTGGTTAATAGCTCTTCGTGACATATAGGCATCTTAATGATGTTTTATTTTGGATTGAGAACATTTTCAGCATGAATTTTTGCATGAAGCATTGGGATTTTGAGGATAAATGATGTGTCTTGAGTTAAACCATTCATGACATATTGTTAATAGATAACCATGGGAAAAAAACACTGGAATTTACAATTCTGGGGAAAGAAAGTGGAACAGAGCTGCAAGCACATTATTAAAAAACACTACCTGCTTTTTCACTGCTCAGAAATGTGAAGAGGGCTAAGCTCTGCTTTTGTATTAATTCATGGCAAATCATTTGCCCAGTTCTGACACTAACAAGAGCCTATTTCATATTTGCAGGCCCCCAAACCTCCCGTGGTATGAGAGCATTTCAGCACGATGGCTGATCAGGCCTGCACTCTGACACATCCTGCACTGATCATTTATCACAGTCAGAGATGATTTATTTACTTCCGACCCTTCCTGAGTCGGCAGCCTGCCTTCAGGATAACGTGGCTACTGAGTTTAGTTATGTTGTAAATTAATAGATTCATTTCACTTTGTGCTCACAGATTGCGCTTGCTTGGGTTTCATTTTAATTAAAAATTTAGTGGGAATTACCACTGAACCTCAGAAAGTTGATTTTGACCCAATTACCTTTGGGTGTAGCTCTGACTCTGGAAGAATTTGGATTTCTGCACCACTGGAGAATTTGGTGCTCCCTTTCCTGTTGTTTTGCTTCTCTGTTTTATGGAACCATTGCAGCTGTTTGCTTTATTATAGTACAGGAAAAGAAGTTTTGTCTCCTGTGTCCTTTTGTGCAAGTCAGTCTGGTGGCATTTGGGATGAAAACATAGAGAGGAGCTGAAGGCAATTTTTTTTGTACCCCTCTAAAGTGGAGATAGCTTTACCCACTCAGTAATGTTCCCATGATAAATTCCAGCATAAGGGTGCACACTGGAAACAGGGGGTGCAAAACCTGTTCCATGGCACACATTGTTCCTCCTGGGCTTCTGTGCTGTGAGGCTGCAAATTGCAGATGAGAATTAAAGGTCTTTTCCTAACTACTCTATGATTCTCTATAAGTGCTGTGCTTTTTTTTTTTTATTTTTCCTGCCATGGAGGACTACTGACAAAGCATGGTTCAGCTGCATAAAGGCATGTAATTTTGTTAAAAAATTTAGAAATGTATCAGCTAATTCTGGAGACCTATTTTTTCTATCTGTTTTTTAACATACAAGAATATGCTAGCATTTAAACCTGATCAGAATTTGAAGGTACCGTGAGGCTGCTTTGCTTTAGCTCACACTGGATATGTGTGCAGATTCCTATAGGCATCTGTCATAAAATCCTTATGGGGTTATAAAGATTTCCATTCTGTTGAGACTCCAGGCAAAGCATCACAGGAAGGAGCTTCACTGGAACCCATTCCTGTGAAGTAAAAACTCTGGCAGTCCAGCATTAACATAACAGTATCAAAATAGATGACAAGTCTCTGGATCTTTGGCACACAGACTATGCTTTATCTGTAACGGGATGAGTTTAGCTCATCTTTCCTAAAACGAGTGCAGCAGTAACACAGATCAGTAAATGTTGCAGTCAGTGCTGCAAATGGGAGAATTATAGATCGTCTGCATGTATGTGCTGTAACCTTTCAGAGTGAAAAAGCAAATTTATTTATATATCTTTCATAATTCTCTCCGTTTGCCCGATCACTGCCCTTGCTGTGCCGTGTTATAGCTTCTTATTAGCCTTCCCTTTTGTAATGGAATATTTTATGTTGGATACTCAAATATCTATAAAGACACTAGTAAAAAAGTCTGCATTTACAGCGTAATGCAAAGAGAGCTGCTGGGATGTCTGTAATGCCCCTGTATTGGTGTTGGGCATGGATTTAGTAGCAGAGAGATGCAGGCAAGATGTTCCTGCAAATAGATTTATTCCAGCTGGAGAGCAGAATGTTTGGGCCAGGCTGTAGGCAGCCTTCTCCAACAGCCTTCACACTAGATTTCTTAAGGCCAGGGAGCTCTGCAAATAAATGGGGTGAAAATTTCAGATGTAGGGGAAGGTAGGCTCATTAAATATTTATTTGGCTTTCAGCATTTTTCTTTTCCTTCTGTAGAACAGTCTTGTCTTTCATGACAGCAGACTGAGGTTTGTCTGGTTTGGGTATCAGACCCTTGGACACAGCTCTTGTAACAATTCATTCATTTGCTCGTGGCAGCTCATGAGCCCTTCCATAATTTGCTGCTTTGGGGTATTTTTTTCCCCCATATCCCTGCCTGAAATATTGTGCTGAGCTTCAATCTCTTGTTTGATTAAGCATAGTTCAACTTTGTCTGCAGGCTTGGGAGGTTTTGTATGACTTTTTTAAGTTCAAAATATGTGATCCTGTCTTGCTCCTACAGATATGGCAACATGGGCATGAAAATCAACACACTGTTTTTCCTAAACATTGACATAAAGTTCATGATCTGCTGTCTGTATGATTATCTTCAAAAACATTAATTTGGGTTAATTATGCATCCTTATGTGAACTGATATGCCTAGCTTCATCAGCTGTCCCTCACCATCTTTCCCTGGAGTTTTGGTCAAGAGCATAATAACTAAAGGCTGGATTAAACGATCTCAATAAGTAGTCTGAAGTGAAAAAGCTGATCACAAAGTAGCTTTTGGCTATTTTTTTTTTTAGTATTAATTGTTGTTGAAAATCCTGTTTAGCAGCCAAAGTTTCTAGATCATGTTCTTGAATTTTCGTATCTTTTTTTTAAGATCAACAATTCCATTCCCTCTTTTAGCTAACTCTTTGTTATCCTAAAACACAGCTGAGTTATTCAGAGCCCTTCTTGACCAAAAATATCATAGTGTCATAATTTTACTTTATTGGCTCACTGTTGGAAAAGCCAAATGAAGTTAAAGGCTACAGATTTATTTCTTGAAAACTAAAATATTGAGCTTCTGACGGTTATAAAAATGTTGTATTTGGAAAGACATGCTCTGATTTAACTCTAAGCAATTACAGTAAATTACCACTTGGATAAGTTTAAAATGCTGAAGAACTTACTAGAAAAAGTTTTCCCATTAAGTCACAGAGTAGAAAACAATTTTACCTACATGAGTATTTATTGTGAAATTAATTTTTTTAACAGGGGGAAGAAGGAAAGGAAAAAAACCTACCAAATAACTGCTAACTAACACACCTCAGACAAGCAAGTTTTAAGAGTTCGTATAGTCCCACAGAGACTGAGCCATGAGTATGTTCAATGTTGGGCTTCTCAGCATGTTAGTGCAGAGAGTTTGGGAACCAGAGAAATAAAGGGGGTGTGGAAAAAGCCACTAAATTATTGACATCTTGAAACTTTAACATTCCAGACCTTTGCTAAAGCACCCAGCTGATCAAAATGGGTCCCCGATGGCCAAGGGTTCCCAGGGCAGCTCAGGGACCTGTTTTTTATCTCCCCTGAGCAGAAGGGTGAGTCTTCCAGGCCCTGTGGCCCTCAGGTCTCTGCCTTAATCCTGATCTTTTTTACTCAGTCATTACTTCTGCAGTAATCAAGCTCTGTAGAATTGGTAATTATTTATCATTTGAAGCTTTTTTCCCCTCTAGGTTCTGTCTGTTTGATTTATGTACCTGGCACCTCCTTTAACAGCTGCCACCCTGGTATGTATTTCTTTATCACTAAAGAGGGAAGAAAGTTAACTAAGTTCAAAGCCTTTAGGCAATCTGAGCATTTCCTCCTAGAAGAACATTATGTAGGAATAAAGTGTGGAAATGTAGCAAGGCAAGCTTGGGAAAGTGAGAAATGCAGGAGACCTTACCTTTCCCACCAGGAAAAATGATGTTCCAGTTACTAGGCCTAATTTTAAAATAGGATGAGAGCTCTTACTTAGTGACCAGGTTTAAACTAGGCTAGCTTGATGCTGAAGTTTTTAAGGGAAGATTCATGTAGGTGATTTTAAATTGTGAATAATTTAAATGATCATCAATAATCTCTCACACTTGGACAGTATCTAGCAAGCTAATCCTTAATCACCTTATACCATCATATATTCATATATTAATCATATGTATACCATCATACATTGATATATTCAGAGTTAAAATCTGTTTGTGACTGCACTTTTAACCACACACTAGTGATAAACTTATGTTTTAAGTGTTGTCAGAAGCCTCTTGGGTTCATAGCTGAAATACTGAGTGGTGGCCCATGTCATAAATGGGATTGATTTTATTGAGATAGCAGTTGGATGCTTTCCCCTGTTCTCTGTGATGAGGCAAATAAATTCCTCTCAAGAGATGTGATGGTTCCTTCTCAAAAAAGCATTTTGGAACTCATGACACCCAGACAAAATCCTTTTCCTTAGGATTTCCTTAGGATGAGACCCTTGGATGCTTCATCCCCATGGTCGGGGCAGCTCAGATGGATTTTTCTCTCAGCCCCATTCCATTCCTCCTTTGCTGTGCTGGGTGTTTATTGTCTCAGCCCTACCAGGGTGCAGCATCACTGGTCAGCTGCTTTGGGGAGCAGGACTGATGTGCCAAGGGAGCCCTTCATCTTTAAATCAAACTCCATTTCTCGTCCGCTTCAAAAAATTTGTTGAACATCATACGTATCAATTCTGTATTTTTTTAAACTTTCATTATTTTGTATAATTTTATGTACTTTATTAGGATTGGAGACCTTGATAGACTACAATTTTGAAAGTTTACTGTACTCTTTACTCCTTCCTTTCCTGTTTAATGGTCCCTCTTCAGTAAAATATATAAATACGCATTTAACCTGCAAAAGTCCATTCCTGTTTGGAAATTCACTTAACAAGCACACTGGGTAAAATTTTGACCCAGCTAAAGCCTGATGGTCCTGCCTTTGGTGGCTGAACATACTAACTACATTTATTTTAATGGGATGTGAGTTTTATGTGTAGGTGCAAGAGAGAAAAATAAGAAAAGATTTAAAAATAGTTACATGGAGGTACTTAAAAATTGTAATACAAAGGCAGTGGTGTAGCAGCAGTGTTCATCTGTGGTTACAGTGAGGAAGGAGATACAACTGCAGCTTGGTTGAAAATTATGTCTATGATCTTTATAAAATTTAGAGAAACGTGGGAATACTTGCATAACTCAGGGGGAAAAAAAAAGGTGGTTTGTTGAGGGTTTTTAATAATTTGAAATTTTCTTAGAAGTTAGCCTGGCATTTAATCTTTATTGCAAATCAGCTGATAAAACAATGAAGAAGCCTATCCAAATGAAAATTTCACTGACTTTTAAGTAATGACAAAGCTGTTGTCAAACTTAGGATGTCTTACTTCTCTCTCACATAGAAGCTTTTTCCTGCAAATCTTTTGAGAGCTCAGCGTTTATTTTTGTCATCAGAGACTTCAAGTCAAAATCTTGTCCTTTTTTAATCAATACAATGAAGCAAAGACAACGGGAATGTTAAATTTTCTTTTCTCCATTAAATGAGGTTTATAAGCTTTGCTTTCTCTCTTTGTACCATGTTAGCCTTTACCTCTTTTATCACATTAGTGCCAGTGGCTCAATATTGTGAATTCTGTGTCCTGCAGCTCGAGCTACTTAACCAAATTAACAGAATGCACTTCCCTAATGCTGTTTGGGCCTGAGTGACCGATGAGTTGAGTGACCCTGTTTGGATATCCTTAATATTCTTCAGAGTTTAAAACTGTGCCTCACTCTCAGTTCTGCCTGTGGGAAAGATTATTATGTGTAGTTCATAACTACATGAATTACATTAATGAAGTTTTTTGCCATCCCATCCCTCATAAAAAGGGGGGAAAATATCAGGCAGATTAAAAGACTTATGGACAGGATCAAAACACATCTTAGTTACAAAAGAGAAGAGTTTGGGTTGGTCGTTTGGGCTTTTTTTGTGTGTTGGTGGGGACAAATTTACTTGACTTATGGCCGGACCTCTGGAGGTTGATTTGGATTTAGAGCCCAGGTTCAGCATCCTAGAGATCTGAAGGGTATCTCCTCCTGTGTTAGTAATATTCCTCTGTCATCACCCTTATTTGTGTTTTGCAGTAAGTTTTTAAGATATATTTTAGGGAATTAATTTCTTAAGGTATTACTACAGTGGCAAAAATACAGAGGCACTGCTGCATGGACTGTCCTTCCTCCACAGTGCTAAGAGTAGTAGGTTAGAATTAAAAAAAAATCTGCAAGTCAGAATGTTGTTAAAATTTAGTTTGCTTTTGTTCATCTTATTGTTGCTAAGACTTATTTTCAGTGATCAAAACTACTAAATGTTTCCATCTCAGAATTGGTCTAGGAATACAGTTTCTTATAATTAAAAAAACAAACAAACAAACAAAAAAAAAAAACCCAAAAAAACAAAACAAAACCCCAAAAAAACCAAACAAACAAAACAAAAAAAGAAACAAAAAAAACCCACAACAAAAACCAAACCTGTGTTTTTGCCTCAAGATAAAATTTCTCTATCCCTATGAGGAATAGATTATATAGATTTGTTGTTGTCAAGCTTTTAGTCACTTGCAGTGGTCAGTCTTTAATAATATGTATTCACATAAAAGTGTTGTGCAGAACTTACCTGACGATGATAAGGAACCCCTGGCTACATAGGGAGTGTTATTGTTTGTGTGAACACAGTGCTGCAAAATTGATAGACAAATATACAGGTTAATCTGTGCTGAAAGTAGCTGCTATAAGTATTACTTTTATTTGCAGGAAGAAAAGAAATAGAGAAATGAACTGCTCTCAGAATACACTTAGAACTTGGGCACTTTCATGTTTTCAGTCTGTGATGAATTCTCTGGATGATGCGGCAGCACTTTCTTGTAATAAATTCCTATTAAACTGTCAGAATATTCAACCATTCAGTCTTCCTCTCCTGATTTTGTGAGTCACGTTGCAATTGCATATCTGAAGAAAGGCAAACATTTCTCATGTTAATTAGGAGACTGGGAATTCTTTGTTATTTACTGCTTCCACCATCAAAGGTGGTTGCAGTTTTCAAAGAACTGGTGCGTTTGCTCATGTTGTGATTTCTGCAGAGAAGCTCAGCAAATGTATTCTATCAGTTCAGCTTCCTGCAGACCAGAGAGAAAAGGAACAGGCTTTTATTCTTATTTATGGCACTAATCTGGAACAGACATCTCTGTGAACCGTTTCCTCCTTTCTCTAAACAAAACATGGTGAAAACATGAAAACATGCACTTTGCTGGTACAAAGGAGGGCTCAGTGACCACTGGAGACTGAGAGCGCTGCTGATGTGCTGCAGGGAAGAGCTGGGGAATGAATCAAGGAGCAGAGAGCTGTTCTCTGCCTGAGGGAGCTGTGTGTGCAGCTCGTCCGTGCTGACCTTCCTGAGACAGGGCTTGGAGAGGTTTGCTCTGTTCCTTGTCCCTCTCCTGCCAAAGTAGCCCATACTGCTGAGCTTCAGAAACTGAGAAATCACGAGTTCAATTCCACAGCATTTTAAAAAACTCTATTTATTTGCCTCTCTGCTTTTTAACATGCACTTCCTTATGTCCTTTCCTTCCCAATTTGTTTTCCAAAATACCACCAGAAGCTGACTGAGGCTTTCCTGCTCACAACTGATGAACAGCTTGTAGATCCCTCAGTTCAGAACCCCAAAGAACCCATGTTGCTTTTGTTAGTACCTTGTCAGTGGATATGCCTAGATATTTCTTTTTTCCATGTTACTTTTCCTTCCAGTCTGCTGAATATGTAGCAGGAATTTGGCAAGCTTGTCTTCAGATGTTGAGGTCATGAGTTAAGGACAAAGCTTATTGATAATGCCATCATGTAGTTTTGGAATTAAATGTGTTTCAACTAGAACTACGGCTCAACTGTGTACCAAGCCAACCTTGCAAGGTAGTAAATCATTGCTAAGGAGCTTTTACAAACTCATATTTATGTTACAGCAAAGAAGTTTACCTTGGGAACAGTATATTTAAACCGTTCTCTGAAAAATTGCTATAATGGATTTTCACATGGTAAAATGTATGCTCCACAGATAGCATCTTGTTTGTGTCAGATAGTGCTGTGTAAATAATTGTAGGCAGGATTTTTAAGGTAAAACATAAATACCTGATAGTGAAGAAGTTAGTAACGATTTGTGTGTTTTGATCAAGAGATTTGACACAGCTGTTTTGAGGCAGAAAATACTGGATGACGATTAAGACAGAAGATCTTGTTTAAGATTAAGAGTTGGGCAAACTCTTAAGATAATGTTCAGACCTCTCAGAAAAGGTATTTTTGGGTATCTGAGTAGCAAGGACATTTGGAACAGTTTGGATACATTTTAGAGATTTAAAATAAAGTTTGTAGAGTGGTGCTGGGACCAGCTGTGTCAGTGCTAATGTGGCAGTTCTGTATCTCCAGGTTTTATATCCTGACTCTGTGGAATCACTGGGACTGCTCTTTCTCCAAGGAATTTTACCCATAGTAACAGCAGAGTCGTTGACTAAGAACTCAGACATGATCACCCTGGAAGTCTGCTGTGAATGAAATTGCCCAAAATTAAACTGGGATATGTCCTCACTAATCAGAATTATGGACAACAGTGATTTTATGAGATGCACTGAGCTAGCCCCAGTCTGTAAATATTCCCTTGCTTCTTTTACCTTTTTGTGCACCAGAAGCAGATAAAGGTGCTACAAATACACCAGAAGAACAGAAGAGATGTTTCAAACATCCAATTTTACAGAAGTGGCTGCAGTTTGTAGCTTTGGATGTAAAAACCAAACAGAGCTAATCTGTGAAAGCCTTAGGGATGTCAGATGATTTTTTATTTGGGTCAATTTTTCTCTCTTGGTACAATTTGCACCTTAATTCTTTCACTCATAGCTATTGGCTATTCTGAAATCAAGATCTTATTCACTTTAAGTCTCTCTATATGAGAAATCAAATGTGGAGGAGCTATTTTAAGAAGCTACCATTCTGACTTCAGAAGTTTGACTGTTTATAGACTTCATTAGACATAAGGAGACAAGAAATAAGGATTCAGCATTTGTATGATTTTTTAATGACTTTTTCTGTCTTAAAGAGCAGCTCTTTATCAGTTCTCTTTGTAACGGTTCCTTCCCTTTCTTATTTAATGAAACCTCCTTGTCTGCCCAGAGTGTTATTTTCAGCCGTGGAAAGGAAGCTTAGGTACCATGCAGAATGTTTGCATTTACAACAGGACTGACTGACCTTTACATCAGGTTCAGCAGATGCTCTGCATTGATAGTTCACATTCCTCACTCTGAAATAAGTATAGCTATTTCCAAAGAATACCAATTCATAGTTGCACAATGATCTAAATCCATCTGAAATTGCTGTATTTGAATACTTAGAGGGTTTCTGTATGGGAGAGAGGGAGGCAGAAATCCTTGTTTAGGGTTCAAGGATAGAAAAGGTATGTCTGAAAGCGCTCTCAGTATATCACATTTATTGTGTTCTTATGCTTTGTTGCAAATGTCACAGCTCTACAGTTGCATGGAAAGTGAATCTTAGCTAATAAAAGGCTTCACCTTTCTTTTCTTTCTCTATACAGTACTTTGTAATAAATATCCAATACAACAGCATTTGTTATTTCCGAGTATATCTGATACACAGAGATGGGGTTTTCTCGTAGGGGTAAATCTGTGTTCTGCACAATGCTGTTCAGCGTTTGGAATGAACTTTCACAGCTATTTTTCTCATGTTAATGTGCCTTGCTTGCGGTTTTGGTAATTTAAATTTTGCTGAATTATTTTTTTTTCTTTAACTAATTCATTTGACATTTGCTATAGTCATGTAACCAGTTTCACAGGTACTATCTAATGATCTAGAAAGCTTAAATATAATTAATCTGGTCACTGAAATGGATTGTTGGCTGAATACATGCAGTTTCTCTGTGTATGAATTGCTGCTATAGGTTGCATCCTGTGAAATGAAATTCTTTTAAAGGAGTAAATTTTGTTTCCCATCAGTTCCCTGAACACAGAGAATATAGTACAAAACCAAAGAGCAGAATAAAAAATGAGTACTATTCCCCTTTATCTTTTTTCCAAGTATTTTTCTTGTCTAAAAATGAGCCTGTGTATCTCTGTGAAATCAAAACACCTAAAAGTTCTGAACCAAGCAAGCTAAAGATACATAAATAAGGCATAAAATGATATGAAATTCTGTATCCTCCATGTCAGGATTGTGGGACAGTGAACAAACAGTGTAGAGTCTTTGAGATGGGATTTGATTCCTTTGTACCAAGGAATTGTTTAAATGGAAAATTACAAAAAAGTGCTGACTACCCTGATGAGCTGTCAATAGGAGATTTAGGGCTCCCCATGCGCCATCAGCATGCTGTAATTGATTAGAGTGTTACTATCCTGGAGTGTGCTAAAATAAAGGTTAGAGAAATCCTGAGGATATCAACTACCTTTATCAAACTGCACAATTAAGGGTACAGTACATAATCTGGGAACAGAAACCATCATTCAAGAATAAGTGATCTGCTTCTCTTGGAATGAGGAGGTTTTTTTCAAAAAGTCATGAAATAGTCTGAAAATGGCTGCTCAGAGGAGGGGACTTAAACTGGATCATTGTCTGTTTCAAAAGAGTAACACTGGATTGTACCCTGTATCGAACAGAACTCTGAGAAAGGTGCTTGGTTTGGAATCCACAGTCTCAGGTGCAAAGTGGCTCTGTTAAAGTTGTTCCTTATTTCTGTGAGCAATTTTAAAATCAATCTATATTTAACATCTCCCCAGGGGTTCAGAGAGGCACCTTCTGTCACCCAGTGGTGAGGCTGGTCAGGGCTGTTTTTAAGCTTTGGAGTCCAAATGGTTTGGGGTAGTTGATTTTGGCAGCCCTGAACTTCTCCCTGCAAGGCACAGTCCAGGAGGGCAGGAACAGAGGAGGGAGGTGATTGAATTATTTCTGTGGCTGTGCCTCAGGTGTGCAGGAGCAGCAGCAGATAGAACTCAGTAAGGTTTAGGGACAGGGAGCCAGGAGATGGACAGCACAGGGAGAGGAACCTTGGTCGGTTCCTGGTCACTGTGAGACATCATTACCCCACACTGCTGCCAGTTTTCAATTATTCAATTAAGTAATAGAATCATTTAGGAGGAAAAAGCCCTCTAAGACCATCGAATCCAACCATTAATCCAGCACTAAACCATGTTCCCAAATGCCACCTCTACACTTTCACATCTTTCTAGGAATGGGGACTCCATCACGTTCCTGGACAGCTGTGCCAATGCTGGATGGCCCTTTTGGTAAAGAATTTTTTCTGAATATCCAATCTAGACCTTCCCTGATGCAACTGAGGTTGTTTTCTCTTGTCCTCTCATCCTTAATTACCTACTGAATTTCTTCAAAGCCCTCAGAATGTTGGGCAAGATACCATTTCCTGCAGATGAGAAATTATCCTAATATTTCTGAATGGGCATAGACTACATTTAAAATCTCACTGCTGTTTTAAACTTTAGAGGTTGTTCAGCCACATAAGCCCAATAAAGATATTAAAGCAAAAAAAGTCTAACAATTTGCTCAAGGAAAACACCATGATATTGTAACACCTCCACAAATCAATTTATTAATTTAGATTAATATCTGCTTATTGCAGTATTGAAGTACTTAACATTTTCAGAATGGATTATATTCTTGAAAAATGTTAGTACATAGTCAAATGCAACACTCCAAACAAGTAAAAATTTATTAAAACTATTTTTCTAGGAATTTAAAAAATACTGGTTTTCATCTGTGAACAAATGAAACCAAAATTTTGAAATGTTCTGGTAAACAAAAGTCCATTTTTCTTTATCAGCTCTAAGTGCTGCTTGTTGAAAAATGTTTCAAGATATTGAGAACGACAGTAGAATATTGTGGCTTTCATGAACAGCTGCAAGCAGAATGGTGGTGTAATGCATTTATAGCTATAGTAAACTTAAATTGTTGCAGACTCAATGTTCTTTTCCAGCCAATAATTAAAATTTTTTAATGCTTAAGCATTGCACTTTATTATTATCATATATTTGTACAGCTATATTAAAAGGAAAACAAAGGAGCTAAGAAGACTTGATGTATAAAAGGGCATTTCAGGTTTTGAATGGGGAAAATCAAATTACGACTGTCTTTGTAGCTTTTTCAAAAAGTATAAACAAGATGGAATCCCGTGTCGTAGATGACTAAGAGCACTTTTGATCCAAACATACGGCAGCAATCATTAAATATATCATGTGCAGTGACACTGGGGAAGGCACTGCTCTCCATTCTGCTCAATGGACCATGCTGCAACACTTGTTTCAGATCTCCAAAGCATTTATGATTGCTGTTAAGGAAGTCAGTGCTTTACAGTGCCAATGAATCAAGTAAAGTCATCCCATTCATCTGTCTGTTAAAAACCAAAATGCTGGAGAGAGCAGACAAACACAGAATCTAACCATGTAAAAAGTTTCACCAGAATTGTTCCTTTATCTGTGTGTCAGTGGAATGTGACAGATCAGAAAGGATGCAGTTTGTATTTTGTGCAGGATTTAGGTTTTTGCCCCTACCTCAATCCTTACTGTTAAGGTAATTTTAATGAAACAAAAAGTTTCTAGAGGATTAATTGCTTGTCTTTTCAGCAACTGTCCACCTGAAAATCTGGCTTTTTGAAAATCTAATTCGGGTGGGATTTTTGTGCGTTGTTTCACTTATTTATTCTTTAATGGGACCTTGTCCTCCTCTTTGTAACAAGGACATAGAAAAAAAAATCTTTAATCTTAATTCCTGTGGACAATGTCAGTTCAAGGTGAAGCTCTTTGAGTGACCAGACTTGAGCAAACTTGCCTGAGCCTTTTTCCCATGTAGGCAGGTCATTGTGCATTCAGCCCTCACAGACAGAAAATAACACGTTCTAGACAAGGACAGGGTATTTTACTTTGTTTGTGAGAAGAAGAGGTTTGCCTGGAGGATTCTCTCATTAATGCCAGGAAGAGAAGACCACCAGGCAAGCTCAGCCTATCCACAGTTCCAGCCTGTAACAAGGGGATCACTTCTTACAGTTAAGCAGAACCACTTTTCCCAATGGGTCTCAAGCAAGCAAGCAGCTTCTTTTTTCCCCAGGGGTCACATGAGGGTTCTTGGAGTGTTGGAAATACTGGGAAAATGAACAGGGAATAACATGATTGATCTGAAGTCATCAGGATTGAATCTGGGTTCAGAAAACTTTTGAAGTGGTGGGAGTAATGGGTGTAACTGAGAGCGAGTGGGGAGCAGGAACTTCGTATCTCAGATTCCCTGTTAGCTAATGGGACCTTCTTTTTGGAAATAAAGGATGCCTCAGAAGTCAGGGAAATCTAATTCTTTAAATTCCAGATTTACAAACAAATGCAAGGAGTTGTGAGTTGAGCCATGTCTTTTCAGCTGTGCCTCTTATGCTAATGTTTGGTGGAGATGTAAATTTTCTTGAGGCACTTACCATGTATTCATTATTATCTATTCCCACTGAAGCCACAACTCAGAGCTGCTTCTGATCAAGACTTGGTTATTTGTGCTTCATTACAGTCCCAGGTTTGGACTGTGAGGTTTTAGGGAGTGTGTGAGGGGTTTTTTTTACGTGTTTGCATGGCAGTACTGTAATTAGATTTTTATTACAGGCTGGAGTTAAAAAAAAAATTAATGATGGCTCTGAGCAGTGATATTGATGTTCACATTGAATGCAAATGGAAGAATAACAAGGGCTTTTTTACTTCTTGCTAATGAGTAACACATATTGCTAAGGCAGACTGGAGGTGTGCTCCTCAGAAAGTCAGTAAGAAAAGTCAGTCTTTTCTTAAAGAAAAGGAGCTGCATAAAAATGTTGTGTGGATGTATTGATTGTCTCCTATTGTATAATTAGATGTTGGACTAGGGAGAGAAGGGAGGTCCCAGAATGGAATTACAGGGGTTTTCTAGGATCACAACCTGGTACAGGACCTGCTAATGGAACAGGGCAAAAGGAGTGGAGCAGTTATCACACTCACCCGGTGCCTAAACAAATATACTTCTCCTTAGTCCATATGTGTGATTCCATTTTGTTCTAAATACCTACCAGTGGTTTGTATAAGCAGATTTCTCAGTCCTCATCTACTCCCTGGGATAAATTATCATTTTACCAATTTGTCAAACATTGCATATCCTGTAGGTGATAACATTCTAACATTGTTTGTTAGAAATCCCAGACCATGGGAGTCCCAGATAAGGTGCTTGTGTAAAGTAGGTAATAAATGACCACTGTGGGAGCTCCCCAAAGCTCTCTCTTGATTTCAGCTGGCATTAAAAAGATACTTGTTATTGAGATTTTAGATAAAATTGAAACTTTGCAAGTGTGCCAAAAATATGTATTGCAAAATTGAATGTTGCATCTATATTTCCTTAGAATTACAGGATTAGGTTCTGAAATGGCTGAAATAAAGGCTGATATACATTAAGACTGGATCAGAATTAGCCTACTGCTCTCAGATATTTAAAAGACTGTATTTTTAGACCTTAATTCCTTGTTGGTTCTAATTCTCGTGAAACTAGGAGCTCTTCTGCAGTAAGATTGTATTTGCTAACAATTTATTTGTGTACACATATATGTATACACATAAACTTATTACTGAGTGTTATATGTGTGTTGTTAGAACACATACCTGCCTGTAAAAAAATTGAATATAAAGTTCATTCCTGTTTTGGATACAACTGTCTTATCCTATTATTCATGATTATGGTGTCACTGGAGACTTAAACTATTTTCGAAGCAAGTGTCAAAAAAGTAATATGGCATGTGTTTGATATGGGCAATACCTATATCTACTCATGTCAATTGGATACTTCCAATTACTTTCACAGACTTTGGATCTGGATCTGAATTGCAGGCAAAGTCTTATACTCAAAAACCCCAAAGAATGACTGCTGCAGGAATAAATACAGCTAATAAAAAATGGGAACCAGTCCATCTCTACAGCCACATCTCTTAATTTATGTCTCAATTTAGGGATCTGTTCAACTTTCATTGATTCACAAGCCTCCAAAATGTAGGTTTTTATCTGACCACAGAGCAACTATAACACCAGAAAAAACAAATTCCCTCACAGGTGCCTGTCCTAAGCAAACCTCAAGGCTCACCAGGTGGTGTCAAAGATTATGGCACAATTGACCCAAATCCACCGGGAACAGACTGAAACCATCAATTGTTGCCTAGAGTAGGACAGTGCCACCTTCTGCAATCAATTTTCAATATGTCAGCAAATCATTGGGTTTCATAGTGGATCACTGGATGTAGTTAAATTATTCATACCAACCACTGCATATGAAAAATTAAAGGACTACCTTAAAAATGAGGCAAATATTACCTACAAAGGATTTTTAACTTAGACCTGCATATGAAATATTAACGCAGTTCCATTATGGACCAGCTGGAGGAGGGCAAAAATATCTAAAATTACAGAGTTTCAATCACCTGTTAACTGAGTTTTTGTAGCAGTAGGAGTGCTAACTCATTGATTGCAGGCTCATGTCGTATTTTTCAGCTTCCAAGTAAAATGTCTGAGGACGTGCATGCAGACTGGCTGCAGGACTGCACCTCACCAGGTAAAACCTTGTTTACCAGGGGGCCTGGGATTATTGCCTTGCTTGAAGGCTGATTTTGTGTCAGAACTCATTCCTTGGCCTTTCCTCTGCTCAGAGGTGGGTTTCTGCAGGTTGTGGCTCCCCAGAAGCACAGGGCAGGTGTGATGTGCTGCTGCAAGGGACTGACTCACAAATACCCATGTGACAATAGGTTTTGTCCAGTGACAGTGAGCTTGCTCACCTGTGTTAATGATGTTATTGCCCAGTGTGGCAGAATTCTCCAAGGAGTTTTTAATTTACTGGATCACTTGGTGAAATGAAAGGCAGGGCTGTGCATTATTGACTGGAGAAAGGACAGGAAGGGTAGAGGGTGTTGCCCTTGGCTGCTGGGTGAGCTCCTATTGTGTGCCCCAAGCTCTGCTGCCACTTGTGTGGGTGACACGAGTTTCTCAGGCCATGCTGGGCCCTGCTGCCTCCTTTCTCCCACAAAGTCTGTAGGCTTCTCAGCTGGGTCCTATTTATGCAGTTCAGGATAAATGCATCAATTCCCCCTTCAACTTTTTCTGCCAGCTACTGAAAAAGTTTTGAATTAATTCAACAACCTCCCCCGCAGACAGGCAAAGATTTCTCAGAAGCCAATGTGCCTTTTGTTTCAGTTAGGGATAAAAGATTTAGCCAGAGATGGTTGGCTACTTATGTAAAATATTAAAACTTTCTCAGCTATCATATTGTACTAGGCTGAAGTCTGCTTGTTTTATGCTGTTAAACAACGCATCTTTTGTCATACTGGGGAATGATACCTGATTTAAGATAATATATTTTCTTCGCCGGGTCTGTTTATGCTTGGAAATGATCTTGCTATATCCCTGTATTGAAAATTTATGAAAGGTACTAACATATTTCTTGCTATATATTTCTTGTGAGCACACTTTTGGAACTTTAGCATGGTTTGAAAACTACTTCTTGCCCACAGCTAGCAAGAAACAATGATTTCATATTTCCCAATCCCTCTTTATTGCAAAGAAGGGATACAATAATAAAAAGGCATTTGCTGGTGGAATATTGCCAATAAAGTACAATAATACATTAAAACAGATACTTAAAGTTGAAATTTATGAGTTTGTTTTTCTGTGCCAGTCAACATATTTTCATATGTTAACATCAAAATGTAGACTCTCAGAAATACCTTTAATAATAAAAACAGCAGCCATCAAGAGCAAGAGTAGAATATTAACTTGTGATAGGAAGAGTTTATCTTGTGATTTTAGGGGTGGACTTTTTTTTTTCTGATTCAATTTTAGTTTCATTTTTTTTTTCCCCTAATAAAATATTTATCAGTTTGTCCCTTCATATATCCTTCAGAGGAGCTCTCAGACCAATAATGCTTCTGTGTTCTGCCCCTTGTCTTTGCAGAAGGTTAATTTGGAAAATGAATGTTTCATTTAGAGCATAAGGAAACTAATCAAAGCTGGGGATAGGATTCTTGCTAATGAAGGTAAACACTTCTGTGTGCCATGTGTACACAGTGCTAAGACCACAGCTAGCTCTGCACACCTCCCAAGTCATCTCAAATAATCTTTCCCTTTTTGTGGGATCTTTTGGTATGTAGTAAACCACTTTTGAACTGAATTATTCTAGAGTTACTCAGAGTAATCCCAAACAAGCAGTGCAGTAATTCCATGGAGTTCCTTCTTCATTTACCCTGTTGTTACTGAAATCTGGATCTGACCCCTGGAGCTGGCCAGACTTGTAGGGGCAGGTGTGTGTGCACACAGGCAGCAGAATATTTGGAAATGAAGGATGGCTTTTGCTTCAGGACCAGCAGTCAGATAGGTTCAGGCTGTTAAAGTACTAAAGTAAGTGCCAAACAACTCTGTGTACAGCCAAAGGCCTTGCACTGTCTAAGTAGAAGGTAAGTTTATTTTCATCACTGCATAATGTCATCTGGAGCCCTGGCAAAGGTATGATAATGTCCCAGAAAAATTAGTTTCAGATATCAGACTGGCAGAGTCTCATGACCAAAAGGGTAATGAGTGTTTTTCAACCCTCAGACCTCTGATTATTGATGTTCACATCTCTAAACCAGACCTTCTGTTGACTTTCCTCTGAGCTCTGAGCAAGGTCTGGAGACAGCAGCAGCCTAAGGTCCATCAAGGAGAGACCAGGCAACCACAATGTGCTCCTAATGCACCTGCAGTGGGCACTGCCTGGAGAGGTCATGAGGGCAGATAAACAGTAAAATTAGGTTACAGTTTTCTAGTTTTAAGAATGTCATTTGATTTGACAAGAGAATGCCTTCTACGGAAAAATTAATTAGTGACTTACGTTCTTTGGCTTTTTTTTTTTTTTTAGTGAATATTGGTCAAAGGCTTGCATTTAGGCATCACCTGTGAGCTGTCTGGGGATGAGGGAGAGCAGCATGGCAATGTTTCAGTGCTTTCTTCACCTCAGGACATATGAACGTATTGCAGCTTGGTGGGGGTGTCTTAGCAGGACCCAAGCCTTGCGTAATTCTGACTGTGAAGGTTTCAGAATTAGTTAAGAGGTAAAGGAAGTCACAAGCTGCAGGTCCACAGGAGTGATGTTGAGGGACTGTGAGAGCATTGAGGAGTTGTCAGAAGTATTGAAGAGCCAGAGGAAACAGGCAAAACATCTGGTGGGCTTTTGAATCGTGTAAGAACAAGCAGGAGAAGACAGAGTCGCTTTTGAAACAACTGGCACTTCTATTAATACATAACTAGAGGGGTAAATGAACCTGGATTCAAGTTGTTCCCTGGCTATCCTGAGGTGCAAAATTAAGTGTTTTTAGCTTTGTCCATAGCAGCCCTTGAACTGACTCAGGACTAGGTAGACTGGAAAAATGGTGTGTCACTGCAGCTGCTGTTACAGAGGTTCTGTTATTTTCCCTGGCAGAGTTAGGTGTGATAGTAGGGACAGATTCACATCTGTTTATGAGCAACAGTAAGGCTGCACTTATGTGCAATAAAAAAGTGAGGCAAAAAACATAGTGAATCATAACTTCAGGCAACTTAAAGTTGTACTTCTGGCTTTTTCCCCCACTTCTGAAATTTTCCAGATATACATCATGGTAAATAAATTAGAAATAACCAAAGTAATTAAATAAGTTTAAAACAGCAATTAATGCAAAATAAGTGTTTCATTAAATGTCTCCATAGCAGCAACTGTCTGAATCTGGCTGTGGTTTTCAGCAGTTTCATTTTAAGGACTTCCCCCCCCCCCCGCCATTTATCTCTTGTCTTTGAGAAATTTGATCAGAGGAAACATTACAGTTCTGCAGGAGATTGGCTATTACTTTCCTCTTGTCTGATAAGCAGATATTGAGTGGGGTTTTGGTGTCCATCATCCACCTGCCATTTCCCCCACCCACTTTTTCAGGTAGCTATCTTTTTCATAAAAATAGTTTGAGATTTCCTACCATCCAGTTGTGCGTAATACACCAAAAGTTCTCTGTCTCTTCTTTGGATATCTAATGAACAAAAGAATGGCTCTTGTGTGGCACAAACACCACGTAGAACAGACTCCCAATCCTGAGCAGGAACTTCCCTTTAAAAAGGAATTTCAGCAAGGAAGAAGAACCTCCCTGTGCTCTCAGTCTCCTGGTTCTTTCTGTGGGCAAGGTTATGTGTTGCAGATATTTCTGAGCCTCAGAATCTCTTAAGTGAAAATGTGTTTAACTTCGTATATTAATAATGTTTTTCAATGACCAGGAATTATTGTATAAAGCAAAGCTCTATCTTTACTATTATTTTATATTTAGCATTGTCTGTTTTATGTCATTCTCAATTTTCCCTCCTCTACCCTGCTCCAGATGGGTTCCACATAGGACATCTTTGAAAAATTATTACATTACTTGCACATTTCTGGGGTTATTTTTGTTTTGCTTTTTGAAGCTTTGAATGAACCCAGGCAAGAAACGAAAATTGTTAAATACCGTGGGGTGAAGGAACAGTAAGAAAACATAATAATTTGCCTGGGGAATGGTGAGAAGTCAAGATCAAGGTTATTTCTCAGTAAATGCTTCCAAGTAGGAGGCAAATGAATTGTAGAAGCCAGAGGTAGTATCAGAATGTCATAAGGGGCAGAAGGGAATTTACCTGGGTCACTGTCAAGCTTGCCAGCTCTTTGAGCCAAATTGATGCTGGTTTATTTTCAAGCTGCTATTTTGGTGCTCCTAGTACTGAGTTAGATAGAACTTGCAAATAGATGAGATGCACTGAGAGTGGCTGCACATCATGGGGAAACATGAGCAGTACTTAATACCTGAAGATAATGTGAACCTGTGAGGTCTGACATAGCCAGCTGGAGAGTCATATTTGGCTTCAAACCACATTTTTGACACATCTGGAGCATGGCAAACTGTTGCAGGAGCCCTCTTATTAGAGGGTAAAAATGAGCCGAGGCACAGACGTATTGTTAAACACAGCATGAGAAGGGTCCTGGTTTATTCCTCTTTATGGCTTAGTCATCTTAACTCCAACTATTCACTGACTCTGGCTGCAGCAAGCTCCTACGGTAGGTTTTCCTTGCAGCCTCTGACTGCTGCTTATTTCCTGCAGAACTCTGACTGCAGGGATTGATGTGCAGCCTCTGACTGCAGGCTTTTACCTAGCTAGACTGTGACTGCAGGGATTGGTGTGCAGCCTCTGACTGCAGGTTTTACCTAGCTAGACTCTGACTGCAGGGATTGGTGTGCAGCATCTGACTGCAGGCTTTTACCCAGCTAGACTCTGACTGCAGGGATCAGTGTGCAGACTGTGACTGCAGATTCCAACAACAGGCTCTAACTGCACACCCAGACTGACCTCATAGCAGGGATTCTCTCTCCCCAAGATCCTGCTTCTTGCTCCTCAAGTTTCCTCCTCTTACCAGCTCACCCCTCTTTTATCTCACTCATCCTTATTGGATACAGCTGTGTCCTAGGGTAGGACAAACCCTGACTCATCAGGGGCGAGGCTGTGTTGTTAATTAACACAGCTGTTACTTATCAAGGGTGAGGTTACCTGTATTCCCTTCTCCTACAGCAAGCAGGTTCAGAAAAGTTGTCCCAACCTTCTCCATGGTGCGGATCTCCCTACCCAAAGCATTATTTGATTCTCGCAGTTGTAGGGGGATGCTGAGAGGCTGGACAGGGTCTTGAGGAGGGTTATCCATGGCTGAGGGCCTGGGGTACATGAGTTGTGTATGCAAGATGAGGGACATGCTTAGTACAGTAAAGATGTCATGAATCTGATAACCTTTAACTAGAGGCAAACAAACAACAGCAGAACTAACCTCAGTATTCCCAGTGGCTACAGCCAAGGGCAATGGTCATTTGTTAGGGCGTGGTGTGGGGTTTATCACTTGGTCCTTTTGCAGGGATTATTCCATGCCCTTTGTGCTTAAAGATCCTTGTTTGTGCTTTGTTGTCTGTGTCATCTTCCAAAGTGCTAGAGGATGGCAAAGACTATAGATCAAACTTTCTAAATTTACAAGAACTGCCTTGAAAACAGAGAGCCCCTGCAGCAGGACCTGTAGAACATCACCATCTGCTCTGCTACAGATGTCACCAGCCTCTTGATTAGCAGTCATATCCCAAGATTGCTGTCTGGTGACTTTCTGGAATGCAAATCTGGTGTTAGAGTTTTGTCATAGTCAGCCTAATAACAGACTGCACTGAGAGAGCTGCAGTAGAGGCAAAGAAATGCCACATTAGGTACCAGGTGCACAGATCTCATGTATAAGTATATTTAAGATGCCCAAACAAATCTGCCAAAATTTGGGAAACGGGTTTTGGATTAAGAGTCTGTTCTGAAGATTTTCATTCAGTTGGATCTTCAGCCCAAGATTAGGAAAGAGTTTTGGTGGTTCCTATTCTCAATTTACAGCAGAGTAAACCAAGATTTTTAGCACCAATACCAGTTCTCCATGCTGGTCATCGAATAGCCTCAGTTTCCTCATGTCATTCCAAAGAGCCCTGTTGGCCAACCCTGGGAAGTCAGTTTTTATATTGAAAAGGAAAACCACGTTCATCCAGGTTGAGTACATCCCAGAACAGCTCCTGAATTTTACTGTGGTCTGCATAAGTAAGTAAATGGCAGCCTTAAGAAAGACTTTTGGGATACTGGGATGAAACTTGATGGTGGGAAAGAAAAATCTCTTTACCAAGTAAACAAGCTCCAAGGACTGGATTGTTCTGGTTTTGGTGGGGGTCCTTTTTTGTTTTTCTTTTTTTCTGTATCTGAGTGAATATCTGGATTCTTCATTTTTAGCGAGCATAAATCAACCAATTAAAATGAGCAGTAGGTATTAAAGAACAGATTTACTCACACACAGAAATCACTACCATGTGACATTTTGCTGAGTAGGCTCATCTTGACCAATATGAGGTTTGGACCACTGAGAACTGGAGACCTGAGTCCCATTTGGAACTCCCGTCTTGTTCCCTTTTTGAAGCAGGGTTCCTTTTTAAAATCCTTTTCACGGGAGACTTGTCGTGCATCACAAAATCATGCCAGAGTAAATACAGATGGAATATCGAGCCGCTTCATTAAAATCCCTGTGATTTGTGTAAGGAGCTCCAATCTATTGGAACCTGACTTGTTAGTTTAAATTCCCTTACTGAGATATAGGTCAGGTTTAAATTAATAAGTGGTGACTGCAAAATCTTAATTAAAATGATACAGTTTTGTGAGTAGACAAGCACTCCTTAATTCATGTTGTGCTGGGAATATCTTTTTTCTATTGGCAAAAACCTGCTTGCAAAGGTGTCAGACCAAATTAATTCCTGCGGTTAATATAAGTGACTTAAATTACCAAAAATTATAAATCTAACCCTTCAGTCACAACTACCTTCAATTATTCAGGAAAAATAACTTTTTTGGGGGAGAGAGGGGGAATGGAGGTGTGCTTGATTTCTGTTTTTTTCCACTGAATAGTGAAAAGCTTAATCATACGTTAAAAGAATCCCTGATGTTGGTAAATTATTTCTTTCATGTAGGGCTTGATTCTACATTGCCCTGCAGTTTCTGTGGCACAACAGCAGGATGAATATCAAATGGCCCTGAATTCCATTTTTCAAGTGTTCTGTGCCTTTTCCTCCCAGTTTGCCATTCACACAGCACCAGCATAAAGTCTGAAATAGTGTGATGGCAGTGTGGGATGAGATCCTCAGGCAGTGATCCCCTCACACCAGACACCTGAGAAATCCTGCTGCAGATGTTAATGCAGAAATCCAGAGGTGCACGGGGCCTGCCTTGAACAGCTGGAATGGTCTGGCCAAACAACAGGCTTGAGGGCAGGAGAGAAACAGCAGCACTGGTTTGGGGTTTGCTTATGCTCTACTAGAATTCTAGTTCACACAAGTTCTTGAGTCACCTTCAGAGGTACAGTGCTGAATATAAAAATTATTGCTAATCTCCCTACAGTTCTCCAGCAGGCAGAGGCAATAAAACTCAGGTTGATATTCCTCCCCGCCACCACCTTTTTTCCCCTCCTTTTTCTCCTTTGTCCTCTACAGTGCTGCTTACAAGTGCAGCTGGGAAATAATATGATGTCTGGTCTAAGGATATATTGTGGAATCTGCTTTTTACCCCAGGAAGACTTCTATATTTCTCTGCAATAGTTTCCATGGTAGGCACAGCCTGGATTCATTATGGTTTCGTGGAGGAAGGGGATTGTATGAGCCTCTAGCATGGCTCTTGATATTCTTTTGTCTCTTCCTCTAGCCCTAAATAAGTCTAAACAACATGTAGACAAGACAAAACCTCAGCAGTGAACAAAAGCTGCCTGCATGTTATCCATCAGTATTATTTAAGTAGGACATGCTGGGCTGTTCATGATACACTCATACTGTAAGTGATAAGCTATAACGTATGGTATTCATTTACTTCTCCATTCCAACAGTAATATAGCAAAGACAATAAATTTTCCTGTTTGTTCTCTGACCCACTGTTCTTGGGTTAAGCAGCATGTTTGTCTACATTTGTCAGTTGTTACAAGCTTCTAGCTGCTGCAGACTAGGGTATTGATGAACCCTGGAAAATGGAGCCTTGAATAATGTATAAAGCATTAAACATGCAACCATTTTGCTGGGAAAAAAGGGGGGAAAAGTGTATTATATGTTTTCTCTGTTGTAGTTCCTTCATTTACAAAACATATTTGTCAAGTCTTTTGCTAAGAATAATGCCAGGATGCAGTTTCCCATCATTCTTGTTAATGGGACTGTCTTAGTGTTACAGTAAACAACCATAAGTCTTGTGTCTCAGCCATTGTGCAGCACGCTTAGTTTTTTCAGCTTCCAATTAAGGGTATTTTAAATTTGTTGTCTACAGTCATAGGAGTGGTGGTGCAATTTCTGGGCTTGCATCAAGAAAGGGGCACTAAGGAAAAACGTGTTTTTCAAAGCAAGAGTGTACTTGCAGAATTACTGCGTGACTGAAGTACATATATCAGGTTCTTTAAAAGCTCAAAACTTATTCCTACCTGTTATAGCGATTTATTACTAAAAAAGCAGCACTGATTCATGCATTTTCCTGAACAAATTTACGTGATAAACCATCAATATACATTTACATTAGCAAATGGAACTTTCTATCATATTTCTGAGACCAGAGTCCAAGACTTCGGTGGCTGTGAATCAATGCAGCTGCATTAGCTTCAGTGGAATGGTTCTGATTTATATCAGCTGAAGCTCTGGTTTGTTAAATTCTTCCTCTTTTGGAAGCATGTATCAGAGCAGTGGAAAATTGCTGGATTTGATTTAGCCCCTATTTGATATGCCCCAGAATTCACCATTGCACTGGGAAACTTCAGTGAGCCTGTGATGATTTTATTGACATGAAGTTTGAATTACCCTCTTATCCTGGCCAAGGCTGAGAGGTTTTGGTGAACTCTGTGGAGGACAGTCACGGTGCTTCCATTTGTCCTGTGTCACTTCTGTAGATAAACAAGAAATGGGATGTTTAGAGCTGTTTCCACAGGCTGTTTCCACACGGACTAAATTCATGTGAAAATACAAACACCTCATTTTAAAAAAAGGAGAATTGCTGCATGTGAGATGTGAGCCTTCTAGTGCTGAGCATTTCATGAGCTAACATGGTTACCTCCATAAACTGAGGATAGTGTCTGATCCTGTCACGTGTTGGTTTGTGCACATCAATCCCATAGAGAGAGATGTGGATGCACTGCAGTGGGAATGCAGCCCATCAATTGCCTCAGCCTGATGCTCCTGAAAGCCTAAAGCCCTGAACAGAGGTGAAGAGTCTGTGCGTGCACAGAGACAGAGCTGCAAGGCTCCCATTACAATTAACAGCCAAATCTCTGATTACTGAAACAAGTATTTACTCCATGTGGGGTTCTCCTCAGCAAATTCTTTGTGAACAGAGAAGTAGAACAGTTTATGACACAAGGAAGTGTGTGGGCATGTAATTGAAGTCAGAAATGTAAAATGCATGGGATGTGAATCCTCCTTGCTACCTTTCTTGGAGGTCTTTACTATCCTACAGATATGATCAGGAAACAACCACTGGAGCAGAATATCTGTTTCACATAGATAGCTGGGAGAATTTGGCATGAAACTTATTTTGGTAGGGTTTTTCACCAGCAAAACACAATGGTTTAAGAACATGTTTATCCAATAAATTGATATGGATGCCAAGTACCACTAATGAATAATTTCAGTTAAACAGGATCAATATGATTACTCTTAAAGGTGAATATGATGACTTTGGAGTGACAGTTTTTAGGGGGATTAAAAAATAATAAAATTTCTAAAGATAAGGAGGTTTTTTTGTTTTTTTTTCCATTGGTTGAACACATAGCTTTGTGATGCTGGAGAATACCCCAGTGGTAAATCCTAAAGCTCTTTGTGGTTACTGGCATTGTTTATGGGCCCTTGGAGAGACCTGCTCTATGGCTTTTGCTGCATTCAGGCTCTTCTTCCTTTTAGAATTAGTTGACTGAGGCATCCTTCTCCCCCATATAAGCAGCAAGGGTGATTTCCCAATTCCTGGGAGGGGAGGGCAGATTTCTGGTATGTGAACAGGTGGGTATCTATGAAAGGCTGCTGCTTAACCCCATGTCTTCATTACCAGACTCCATCATAAGCAGCATCTCAGGATAGTGTCAGTCTACAATTTTGAATCTCTGACATTTCTTTCAGTTTTTGATTTACTGACTATGTTCTTAACATGAACCTTGCTAGTTTAATTCTCATCAGTGCTGCTATCCACAATTCATCTTCTGAAGAAAATTATGGATCTACTGAAAAGCAGGAGGAGATACATAATTCAAGAAGTTTTCAAGATTCATTTTCAGGAAGATGAAGTGCTGACCACATTATGTGCTGAGTAGGGTTCTTTGAACAGTAACAATGCCACCTGCAGCACTAAACATGTATTATGAATAAATGTTTTATTGCAAGCCAAGGAAAAAAATGGTCAATCACTATTGCCATGTCTTTCCCAGCAGAAAAAGGATTCCTCTTCTGCAGCTGTAATGACTTCTGTAAAAAAAGTACATACCAATATAGAACTGGGTTCCACTTCTGTGTGGTCCACATTTACAGTGAGGAGAGCAATCCAGGCATTTCTGGAAGAGATAGAGAGAAAACACGTAAATGTGGTGCTGTAAAAAGAGCAGGAAGCACATTTGCAGTGTGCATGATTAAAGTGGTACATTGTCCAGAGGGAATGGATGAGGGGACCAGTAGGTGCTGCTGCTGGCTATCAATAACACCACAGCAACGTGTTCCCTTCTCCGTTCTCCCATGTAATTAAATTAACAGTGGCCCAGCTCTATATCATTGATGCTGTGCACTAAAACAGAGCATGAAAGAAGAAATGCTGAGCATTTAATTTCAGGGGAGAAGCTACAGCTGGGTGGCAATGCCGGATGGAGAAGCAAGAGCAGGCTGAAGTCTGGGCTGGTTTGGTACATGGGGTTATTGAAACTCTTCCCAGTGGAACCCGAAGAAGAATTTAGCATAGGGTCTAACACTTTGAAAACCTACTATCTATACTTCCTTCTTGCCACTTTATGGCTAAGTTACTTCAGTTTTGAGATACCTTATTGACAGTAAGTGGGAGTGGAAAAATAATGAGCTCCTGCAGAATAGGGGTCCCAATCCAGCTTTTTCTATGTTGTCAGAAACATTGCCAATTTAATCCTGGTAGGACCAAGCAGAATAAAAGCTGAAATTAGTACAGAGTGGGGCTTGTGTAAAAAGTTACTTTTTTACACAAAAAGGTAAAAAAAGGTTTTTTTTTTGATCTTGAGATACAATAAAAAGTTAAGCATTTCACAATGTATCATCAAAAATTCTGTTGTTTTCAACAACTCTCTTCTAAAAACGAGTGATTTTCTGAGCTGCTGAATAATTTGTAACAGGAACAGGTAGGATACCTCATAATCTTTTTCCCTCCCTTCACCAATTTTCTGGGAACACTTTAAGAGGCTTTCAAATGATCTCCTGGATGAGAATTATTTTGCTGCTCTGATTTTCCTGACCTGTGGCTTGTCTGTAGATTGTGTGTGAATAGTCAGTGGAATACTGAGTGGAGCTGGGAAGGGCTTTGGGAACAGCAACAAAATGTCTGCTGTAGAGGCAAAAGAGCCACTCTCCTGAAATTCAAAACTTTAGGCTAGGCATGCTAATCATTACATTGATTATTAAATTATTAAAACCTTTGGAGTCTTGGGGTGGTTTTTTGGTAGACAGTTACCTCCGGGTTTCAAGAATTTTAGGCATTTTAACTGAAATACAGAATCTGAGTCAGTCCAGCAAATTTGTTGTGTTCATTCCTCCATTCCTATTTTCATAATTTTTACCTTTACACATATTTTATTTCTCCTTATGAATGTATTTTTGGAGTTCATGTAACTGTCCTACACAGAAAATTGCGACTTCTTTGTTGACTTCCTTCAGGGACTGGTATTTCTTTCACTTTTTGATTTTGCTTCAAATAGAAATTTTGTGCTAATTTTTTTATTACCATTAACCACACTATTTCTTTATATTTATGTTGATGATGTGGCCAAGTGGATTGAGAATAATGTTTTATTTTGGGGATATATATTCCCTTTGGGATGCCTGTGAACACTGTGCATACATGTAGATTTCTCCTTTTGCAGAGGAAATTGTGCAATATTTTTCAGAAAATTTGCTAAATGTTTTCAAAATCTGATGGAATGATCATCTATCTATAAAAATAGTTGGAAAGATAAATGAAAAGTGACTGAACAAAACAATAACTATTATACACAAGCATTTGTGTTTTAATGTAGATGAAAACACTTCTTTTCATCAAGCTTCTGAAATTTCTCTAGAGTGCTTTTCCTTTCCTCTCATATTTGTAAAATTAATCAACCCAGAACAAAAAAAGATGACTTTCAGAAAAACCAACACTTGTATATAAAAATAAATTGAGAAAACCATCTTTTAAGGAAGCTGATTTTTAATATAGTCATGATTGGTTATATTATTCCCTTGAGATCAAATAAAAATATATTCATCCCTTGAGTACCTCTTCCTTCATTGGGCACCTCCCTCAAAATTTCTCATTACCTCTAAGAAAACAAAATGCAATCCTTGATCCTTTCTCATTCAAAGCTGCTAGATGAAAATGAACTTTTAGAAACAATCCAGAATCCATTTGTCAGGATAATAACAATTCTCTGTAACAATTCTTTCTGCCTCTTCTCGCTCCCCCTACCCACATTAATTATAATGCTCTAACAGAACAGAGCTTGATTCCCTTTTTTATTAAGGTTGTTTCACTCTATTATTGATTAAGCTTATTTCCCATGATAAATAACCTTCCTGTCAAAAAATGATTTATGAAAGCCAGTGGTCTTTCTTTTTCCAGTTTGCTTTTCCTGTGGTTACATATTACATATTATCTCCTGCTGACTGGTTTGGGCAGTCTTTGAATCTACAATTACTGATTCTCATTAAGAGGACTGAATTTCAGTGCTGTAAAAGGCTTGGAGATCTATCAGGTGAATCCTTTGATTTTAAGTTAGAAACAGAAGCATCTTTCTAATGTGAGTATATGGTGTTGTGATGTGTCTATAAGTCTTCCAAATGTTAATAAAATACAAGCATTGTGCTTATGGAGACCAGCTCCTTGGAAGTGGCATCCCTCCTGAACATCCTGATGCTTCTGGATTGCCAGTGGTCCTGTTGTGATGGCAGTCTTTGTTCTCACCATATTTATAATTATTTAATATATATACATATATGTTTATATATTAAATGGAAAACACCTTCTTAGAAGACAGCAGTTCTGCTTTATGCAACTCTCAAGATGGACTGAATGTGCTTTTGTCCAGGTGTGATTTGTTCCAACAACAAACCTTTTGTCCTTAAATTTAAGATGAAATGTGAGGTCTTCTGAGTTCCTCTTCCTTGGTGGAAAAACTGAAAGCCAGCAAGGTTGCCCCTAATGTGTTTATTGTACAGGACACAGATAACGTGTTTACTGATGAGAACTGCTCAGAGATTTATTGTTGACCTTTTTCACTCAATTAGAAAAAAACCACCTGAAACTGTGAAGAAGGTGAAGAAGGACTTAGCTAACACCCAAAATCCTTCATTTTACTACAGATATATTACTATATACTAAAAACTTCAAATCTAAGTTTCTAGGGTTTCAACATCTCATGTCTTGACTGTATCCACAGCTTTGTCCAAAATTCCTGTTGAGTTCTTTCATATTCTCACAACAAAGTCTTCATCTGTGTCAGGGCTTTTTTCACTGCATTATTTTTTGTTTGTTTATTTGTTTTACTGCATCTGTGTTTTCTGTCTCCCATTCAGACAGCTCCAAATAGCCAGTCCTCTATTTGAAATATGTTTCAGGACAAGTAGCCCAGGTCCAGGGGGAGCACAGCCTGTCTTTGGGGCGGTGGGATGGTGGCTGTCTTTTGTTCTGTGCTTGGCACTGCAGAATTCTCATCCAAAAGCAAGTTTTTTCCTGCAAATGAGCAGCCTTCAAAAATGTCCACAGAGAAATGTCACTGCTTTTTCATAAATCCTGAAGAAGGCTGACTGCACAACCCCAGGTCTACTAACTTTTTCACATAATTCACATTGTAGTTCTGTAGAGTAAGATATTGCATTAGGTAGACCTAAAAAAAAAAAAAGATTGTTCTTATATACCCTTGGATAGTCTTGTGAAAAGCTTAGTGTTTATAAGTGAAAAGGCATAAAGCAAAAACTAATATTATCATTGCTTTAATTCTTAGTCTTTGTTCCTTTGAGTCTGGGCTTTTAGTAGAAACGAATGGGAACTCCTTTTTTTTTTTTTTTTTTTTTTTTTTTTTTTCCCCAAGTCAATAGCAGAATTAAGAGTCCTGAAAATACAGCAGGCTGACATTTGTTGTATTTAATACCTAAAATCAGCTTCAAAGAGAATGAAGCAGGGTCAAAAACATAACAAATCAGCAGAGATCAGCTTTTTCCTTGTAGTATCTCTGTCCTCACAATTAATGTTGATAAGGATTTCACAAATATGATCCTTTTTGCTCCTGCTATCCCACTTACCTGGGGGGGAAAAAAAAACGGTAAAAGGCCATTTTCTTAGTCTGGTGTTGTCTGGCCATAATATTTCAAGTCTCACAAATTTTGAAAGGAGCACTTGATGCTGTGACAGGTGATAAAATCAAAGGGGCCAGTAAAGGACAGTGCTTTCTTGCTTTCTTTTAGAGACTGGTTTCTCTGAACACGATACTCAGCGCTCGTGGACAGAGGTCCCTGGGTTTCTGAGATCAGAGGTTGTCCTCAGTGTCAGTGATGTTTCTGTTCTCATGTTTTCCACAGTAACTGAGCTCCCCAGATCTCCTCCCTGTATTATCCTGCCTGAGAAATGGGGAGCTGAAGTTCAGAGAGCCTTTAGCAAACAGTGAGTAGGAGCAGAGTCTCTCATCCTGCTCTCTGACAGCCTCAGTGGTGGGATCATGGTGGGCTGAGCTGGTGGATTTGCTGTATGAAATCTGTGATGGATGCTGAGCTTAAAAGTGGTTTCAGTCAGGTTAAACCATGCCAAACTGCCACCTCAATAGTCATTTTCTGGGTAATTGATTTTTTTTTTTTTTTGCCTATTAAAGTAAATTAATTCATGACTGTTAAAATGCTACATTGTTATCTGTAATAATTAACTACTATTAAATCCAAATATAGAACTTTGACTCTCTGAAATGAAAATCAAGGGTCTTACTGTGCTCTGAGGTGTTGCATCACTGTTCACTTTACAGAATACCTGGAGAAAGGGCCTGGATTATAAAGATGCACTCATTGCCTATTTGTATTAGGTAACAGTGGAATGATTATTATGTAACCAAATCAAAGAGAGTGAAGGATATTTCAATACAACAGGCCAATGAAGTTTTTAAATAATAAGTACATGGAACACATTTAATTTTACCTCCTTGCTCAGGTTTAACTACTAGAAAAGTGATTTTACCTGAACTCATTAATTTTCAGACCTTATGGTCTAGGTTTCCTTTAAATCTATTTAGAAATGGCAAGAATGACTTGCTAAAGTAACTGTTTGTCCAGAGGGAGAGAAATGATGAATTAAACACTGAATTGTGAGCTGGACAGGCCTGGCTCTGCCCTGTGCTGTAAGGACTGGAAGCCCAGTGGACTGGAAGGGAAGATTTTGTATCTTTAAACTGCCTCGTCTCACTCCTGATTGCAGGATGCTCTGGGGACTGGGAAGGCCTCCAGCACTGTCCTGGATGCTCCTGATGTCCTGCTGGAGGCACATTCACTCTCCCTGGTGACCCTGTGCTCCCTGCAGTACCTCTGCAGCTGCTATCAGCACCCTGCCTGCACTGAAACTTGGGCATTGGTTGCTCTGACTGATTTTTGAGAAATCTTCTAGGAGCCGAGCTGAAGAATTTTAAGTTTTGCACCTCTGTCAGGCCTCTGTACGTGCATCCTTTGCCACGTACACTTCCAAAACACCAGCCTAAGGTTACACAGCAACCAAGCCGTGCCTGTGACTCTGGACTAAAGACTGTGCCTACATTTCTCTCACTTTCAAACTCATTATTGCTAGCTGAGACTCTGACCCTCTCACATTTTCAGTGAGTATTGGCCTTTATTGTGTAAGGGAATCTGTTCTTGCTCAATCCAGATCTTTTCTACGTTTATCCATTGCCCATATCTTATATATAAGTCACTTGACAATAAAACAGTTTATGTGTCTAGGCATTCACTACTCTTGAAATCCACTGTCCTTGGAATCACAGGGACTGATAAGTCCTTGTTGTTGTTGTTGGGGGTTTTTTTGGTTTTTTTTTTTTTTTAATTTTTTTGGGTTATTTGGGTTTTTTTTTAAGAAGCATAGATTGGGAGAGAGAAACAAAGGGATTCAATTGCTTCTAAACTTTCAATTTGAGGCAACTCTCAAATGATGACATTTATAGTCAGAATATTTCTCTCATGCACTAAGGCATCCGTCTGGTGGGTTTCCCAGAATTTCAGATCTAAAGAATTTCTTGGTTTCTTGAGTTTTTTGTTTTCTTAAATGCTGTCAACAGCATAGAACTAAAAATCTGTATTATGCACGGCATCTACTGTCCTAAAAAAAGCAGAAATAAGAAGAGGACACTTACACCATGTGGCTTTGTCTTTCCAAAATGGATTTCAGTTTTAAATCGTCTTTAAATCTTTCTGGTTTTTGTTGTGTGTGCTATATTTCAGTGATGTCTGCCATAAATATCTCTGTTTGTTTTAGTAGGAGGCATAACATCTGAGAGAGGAGCATGTCATTTCAGAGCAGAGAATTGTTCTGATTTCCAGAAATAGGTACGCTAGGAAATAATGCTCGGATTAGTTGAAGTGTCTGGCCCTAGGGATTCAACCATAAAAAACAGCCAAAGAGGAATCAAGAGACTCTGCAGACACATTGGAGATGCAGGACACATCCCACAGATCCCAAAAATTTTGCAGGGAATGTACTGAATGTTCTATTCAAAAGGGATGGCTTGTTCTTCTAAAAACAATTCTAGGAAGATATTGCCCAGGGTATTGTATGTTCTGAGCCGTCACCATGCAATATACAATCTTTATTATTGTTGTGGTCAGTCACATTTGATTTCTATTTTTGCTGTCTGGGATTGGTTTCATATTCTTGATGTGTTGTATCCCAAACCTTCTAGAGTCTGGTAGTCTAAAAATAAACCCTGAACTAAGTCGTGTACAAATACCTTGAGAAATGGTTCTCACCAAGTGGTCAGTTGGCAATTAATAGTGTGTCCACTGAAGAGCTTCAGGCTTTGGAAATCTTTAGGGTTTGGATCTACAGAAAAACTTTCCTTGCTTTCCTCCCACAGCTCTGGGGAATCACTGGAGTAAGTCCAGAAGGCAGCTGAGTAAGAGGTAAACTGCAACAGGAGTGACTTTGTGCAAACCTGAGTTGGATGGACTGACCTGAGAATTTTGTTATACTTTAAAGGGGAAAGTTGCTTTCATATAAGTTTGGAAAGCACTCAAAGACCTCTCTACTGTGTGGCAAATCTTTAGTATTCTGTTTCTATATGTTTTTGTTAGTTTGCCTTTTAAATGCTTTGGCTTAATAGTATTGAACAAAATAATGTTCAAAAGAAAATTATCTGAGAGTAAATAAATGGGGCACCTCCCTACTAGGGGTATTTTTAGATGAGGTAATTTCAGCACAATGAATCTCCAATCATCATGCATTTAAACAGAAAATTCATGGAATGGATTAAGATAATTTGCTGGGAGAGTGGAATAACCACTTTGAGTGCAGCTGGCAGTGCCATTGTGCAGGTATTCCATGGTGGCCATGCAGTTTTACATGGCAAGGAACGTAGAGATGTTATGCTCAAGATTTGAGCACCACATCGATCTCCTTGGCCATCCATAACAAGAGGCCTCACTCTACAGAGAGATCAGAAAGGCCTCTCCAGAGCCTCTCCTGTCATGGGGTGTATGCGGTGCCTTGCTGTTTTGGTTTGGAAAGACAGGTGTCTGCCTGGGAAAAGCTGGAGCTTCCCTTGGAATGGAGAATGTAAACCCCCTCCCTCCAAATTATTATAATTTTGCAATTAATGCTTTTAGGCAAACATATGGGAATAGAAATAACAGTTCTTTACTAAGAATATTTAAAAAAATACAAATGTAGTAGTACAAAAAACAAGCAAACAAAAATCCTAGAAACCTTGACAGAGTCAGAATACAGCCTGACACCCTGTTGGTCAGGGTGTTGGGAGCAGTCCAATCAAGTCCTCCTGGAGTGACAGCTGTGGTTGTGCTGGAGCAGAGATGATCCTGTAGAAGGGTCCAGTGGTGGTGAGTTGGGTCTGGTGTTCCTCTGGGAATGCAGTGCAAACAGGCTGTGCTGCTGTTCTGAATCTCAGCTTTTATCCAGGTAGGAATGCTGGGCTCCTCCCCCTGGGTGGAGCATCTCCCAGTGGGATGATGTAATTGTATCAGCCATGCAGTGAGCCTGGAGGGCCCATGAACAGCAGATATCCCCTGGAGGGAGGATGGGTGGTGGGAGAGATAAAGAACACTGCCCCAGCTGGTTTAACAGCTGCCCATTAACAGGAGACACCAGCCCCCTCCCCGTGGAATTATGAGGAATGGGTTATACAAGAGATAAAGAAAAAAACATCTCCCCAAGTGGTTTTGACAGATGGAAAATAGAACATTTTTGGTTGCATACTGCAAACCAAGACACTTGTTCTCTGACACACTTTAGGGAAGGGTGGCAGCTTGTTCCCCTACAGATCAGCTTGTGAAGAGCAGAAGCCTTCAGGAGCTGGAGGGCAGTGAGACAGGTAAAGGAGAGAGTCCACACAGAGGGCAAGTCCCTCTCTTTTGAGGGAGAAAAATGTGCACCCAACAGCGGGCAACAGGTCTGCTTTTTATGGAAGAGCTGCTGGAAAACTTGTAAGCACGTGGCTCTTGGAGGGTCCCTTTCTCTTCTTGGCTGCCCAAACAAAAGGAAGGGTTGGATCGTGGCACTCCCTGCCAAAATGGGCATCCTGCATGCCATGGTGCCAGTAATCAATGCAGAATTTCACTTGCAGACAGGGCACATTATGCAATGTATAAAAAAGTATTATTTTAACTGAGGAGATAAGTGAAATAAATAATGTTAGTACACCAGCAGAAACATGTGAATACAGAGGCTGAAATTCAAGGAACACTGATTTGTGACTTCAGTTGTTACCACAAATATATTTTTTGAGTGCTCCTGAATTTAGAAGTCCATTACCATCCTGGCTCATGGTCCATAACTGCAGAAACCATGTTTACCAACAGGGGAACAGAGAAAGAGATGATATTTGCAAACTGTTGAGAGGTTATTATATAATCAATGGAGAATGAAACACCTACATTAGAAAACTGCATAAAAAGGACTTGACAATGTCGTTTCACTGAGTTTCAATAAAATGTATTAATATGATTACTATACTACTTGTGATCTAAAGCATGAGGCCTTTTTTAACCTATAAGTGCAAGATCCTTTTGAAAAATAGTGATGAAAATGTTTTCACTCTCTGTTGTCAGCAATTTCTGTCATCCAGCTTCCATTCCTATTTCTGTTTAGAAAGGAAAATTACAATATAATTTAGGGTTTTTTTAAAATTTTCTCAAAGCTTTACAAAGAGGTTTGCTGAATTTCTTCTATATTTCCATTGACTCAACGGGTGTTTCTCTCCATGTGAGCCTTCTTAGCACGTATAAATGATCAAGGTGAATGAGGAATTGTGCTTCATCAGTTCTATAGGCAGGTGGTTTGCAGTTTTTAGGGTGTAATTTGGTCTAGATTGAAGAGATACTTGCTTTATTAAGAAGGCAAAGAGGTTACATCCATGTTTTAAGTGAAACCTAAATTTATAGGTACCTTTCTCTTGGAGCTTAACAGTTCCGTCCCCATTTCCACTCCAAAGAGTGAAGTCTAATTAACATCAACAATCTTTCTATGGATAAAGTACTTCCTTTAAAAAAAGTTTTTAGGAACTGCTCTAAAATTATCAAAAACGGAGGTCAAGCAATGGCTTTATAACACTCCATTGAGCCTTTCTGTATGCCAATAGACATTTTTCATCCTTAGCTTAAGGTTGTATTAATAAAGAAGAGGTCTGCTGCACATTATGCATCTCCTGATCTCGGCTATTTCACAGGAACAGTAAGCTATGAAACTTCTGGGTGATTTTTTTCTATAATAATCTGCTTCTGTTCCTACTGATGAGGATCCAGTGCTCCTCTTTCTGACCTTCCATGTTCACCAGCCAATCAAGCCTGAACAGTTTCAGCGGTGTTAAACTTCACAGCTATTTCTGTTACTCTGAGGTCTGTCCCCATCGATTTTTAAAAAGTCAGCATGCCAGGAATTCATGTCAGATGTCAGCAAGCTTCAGAGTCACCACCGATAACCTGCTGTCTCAGCACATTGCAGCAGAACACAGCATTCATGTTGTGCTGCTCCTGATTGTCTGGTGGATTGGGAAAACATTGTGCAAAATACAGCAGCTTCACTGGCGGGAAAAATTGCTGAACAGCACCTGCATAGTAAAGAAAGACCATCTGCTTATTTTCCATAGCCCCTATTTCTGTACCTCAGTATCTGTCTGGTTTTTGTCAGGCAGGATCATGCAGCTGGTTCAATGAGAATCTATGTAAGGAAGAAAGAGAAGAGAGAGAGAAATCAGGAGCAGGATTCTGTTTTCATACTACTCTGAATTTTCCTGTGGGACTGACAGCTACAAGACACAGCAAGGACAGGAATTTATCAGTGCTTATTAAGCTGACTGGGCTGTTTATCAAAAAAATGTAGACAATTATGATTTTGTGTAGTTTAAATCCATATACTTTAACCAAAAAGGTTTGATGGGGTGTAAACTCTTCTTTCAGAGCATAAATCTATGCTGAGAGAGATGGGAAGAGCTACTTCCTATTATCTCTATTTATTCTTCCCATGTGTGAGGCAGGTTTTTTATTTTCTTGTGTAGCACAGAGTAGTGATTGCTGTCACAACCCCTGCATTAGATCAGATGAGTTAATTCCAGGTTAGTAATTCATACACTCTAATACAAGTACTGTCCTTGGACAGTAAGAACACCTGCATTTTCTTTTTGTTATATGACACCTTAGAAAGTTACACTACACTAAAATTTAGCAGCTTCTGCTGTTGTGGGAGCAATTGTGCTCCTCTTTACCGGAGGTTTCATAAACCTATTCACTGTAACATTCTGGTTAAACTGAAGACAGCTTGTATTGATTTTCTCTTCCTCTTCTCCTCCTCCTTTTTTTTTCTATTTCTTGTGCTTATCCATGTGGAGGACAAAGAGTGTCTAACTAAGTATTTTTCCCTTAATCAGGCTGAGAGAAAAGAAGGGTTTCAAGGTCACTTACAGTGTAACATGCTTTTTATAACCTCCATCATCTTGTCTGTTTCTTCTGCCTTGAAAAGAGAGGGGTTTTTCCATGACACCAATTACAATACAGTCTCTCACACAGAATTCTTCCATTTGGGCTTCTATTTGCTCTCCCAGGGAAGTCCCACATCTCCCCAGTACTGTTTTGGTGATGTGAGCTTCTGACCTCTGGGAAACTATCCTGAACTCCACGAATTCCTTCATCCCTCCCTTCACTTATTACAGCTGGTGGTTACTATTTGTCTTGTGCTGTGTTAGCAAAACCCTGCGCAGATGGGGAGTATAGATTTCTTCAGTGAGGCTAAATTGGCAAAATATATAATGCAGTATCAATTGCCCTTGGTGCCCTGAATTCCTGCCTTCGTTAACTAGGCTGCAGCAACTGTTGAAGTTAATCTGTCCACTGGCTGGGGAAAGAGTGTCAGAAGAAGTGAAGATGCCTGTCTCAGGTTTTGTCCAATTTATCCTTTATTTATTTGGTGTAGTTCCTGACTGCAGGGTTATTTGAGGTGCTCGTGTGCTCTAAAGCCGTTACCCTCACAAATCCCTTTACTATGTGTGAAGCAGTCCTGTATTCCTCATTTACACAGAAACCTCATTACACAGAAACTTGAAGCATGGTCAAGTCACACGGTTTGATAGATTTTCTATTACATTTATGACAGAGGTATGAGAGCCCAGACCTTTTAACCAATCTGGTGCTCTACTCTCATGTTTTTCTGATTTGGGACAGAAATATGCATTTAATGTAAAAGCAGCTGAAATACTCCAGGACATTTCTGCTTTGTGCCTGTGTTCAGCTGAAGTTAATACAGAGCTTGTTGAATAGATCTTAATTTGCCCCTTAACTGAAGGTTATAGCCTTGATTGCCTCAAGCTGTGGGGATGGCAACTTCCAGGTGAGGGGATTGCATAGAGGTGGTGGGGCTTGTGTCTGCATTTTAAACTCCCATCTTTATCTTTACCACAGAGGGGAAGATGATAAAATATTCACAGTTTGGTTATATGGATTCTTTTTTTGGGGAAAGAAATGACACAGTTTTCCTGATTTTGTGCTAAGCAAAGCAGTCCTCACTACTCAGGAACACGAAGAGTTGGCAGGGATATTTTGGAGACAGCAAAGGAGGTCCTGCTTCTTTGTATTTTGTGTTGTCATCACCACCTACACACTAATGAGCTACTGTATCCAGTAGTTATCCTTTTCTTCCAAATTCAGCTCTGAGCTGATATCTCTATGCATCTTTGTGCTTCTGTTGTAGGAGTCTCTTGGCAGTGTGGTTAGAACAGGTTCAAGGTTACTTCATATGGGAAGTTTAATACTTTGGTGCATTCAAAAAAGGCAATATCACAGTCATCCCTTCCTTGTCCAGTGAACTGGCACTTCAACTACCTTATCAATATATCAAACATTACTTCTTTTGCATATGTTTAAACTCAAGCTCTGAGTGAGAGGTATGTTGTACACAATGTAGGGTCAGTCCCTCACAGAGCTCTGCCCTATGATAGCACCTTGCTGGCTTTCCTCTTTGTCACAGGTTTGAGGACTGTGTGGTGTTTCACTCTGCTTCAGCTGTTAAAATGGCATTCAAAAAGCTGTGTTCCCTCTCCTCTCTCCCAGGAGCTGCAAGTTCTGTTTGAGGCCCTTCTCCTGCTGACTTAAACACTGATTAAGAAATATCCACATCTTAATGAGGGAAACAGCCACTATCTGGTTTTGGGCTCCATCCTGGAGACCAGCCCATGTTTCTCTCAGAATGTCCCTGCTGATAATGAAATATGCTTTATTTTCCTTTAGCTCTGCCTTGAAGGGCTGTCCTTATGTCCTCTTACGAGTCTCACTTGAAAACTACTGCTCTTCATTAGAGTCCCGTGTAACACCTGAAAGCCTTACACACTTGAAGCTGTTTTATTCAATGCAGCTGTGGGTAATTAGTGAGAAGGCCTCTAAGGAGGAGCTTCCACCTTAGGAAGTGGTTGTGGTCAGCACTGGTGCCGAGTTGTTCCTGCGTGTGTGTCATGAACTCTGAAAAAGCCTCTCCAAGGTAAGAAAACTCTGCTTGCTGTTGTGCTTTACTGTTTACAGAGTGGCTAAGCCTTAAGAATGCAGCTGGGGATGAGAAAAGGGCCTGTGTGGCAGATAAAATTATGGAAGACCACTGCTGCAAGAGCAAATGATGAAAATGTCTGATGAGAGGTAACAGATGGGTGGCAGTCACTGGCAGCAGTGAAAGGCAACAGAGACCCTTCTGTTGAGTGTGATAAACAACATCTTGCCTCTGTGGTGCTGTTCATCTAGCTCATACCAAAGATGTGCTGTCTCATTTCAGGAGCTGCCCAAACTCCCTGGCCCACCCCAGGGTGCTCACAGGAGGGTCAGACTAGCCTTTGATGCTGCCTCAGCACCCAGTGTGCTGCCCTGAGCCTGGGGTAGAGGTCTGGGTGCAGGATTGTTCCAGCTCTCCTGTGCTGTGCAGAGCAGAACCTGCTCAGTGTCAGCTGCCTCCAGAGGAGCTTTGTTGTGTCCCACGATGGGCCCATGGGACTGTGACTGAGAATGGAGACCTGGGCTGTTTATTGCTCTGGGTCCCTGAGAAGGCTGTGTGCACCCTCCTAATCCTGAAATGCTCCCAAAGAGAGACTGAATTTACAGCGAGAGGGAGGAGGAGAGAAGCAGTGATAGGGCAGAGACAAATAGAGTCAATAGGAGGATAGAATAAGGGGTTTATAAAGCTTTCCAAAGACAAAACAGTGGATTTATCCTAAAAAGGAAGTGAATTTAAACTCATAATCTTTCACCATGTGCAACTTTCTGCATCTATAATTCACACCCTATTTATATTACTGCCATTACGATCAGAGTAAGACAGCATTTAACACAATCTAGCTCTACTGCTTAGATCAGCTGGTGGATATTTGTTATATTTACATTCTTTGCACCACTCAGGTCTGAATTCTAAAGTGAGTTTAAGAAGTTAGAAATTTCCTTCCCCATTATTCCCGATTTCAACAATAATAGCCAGTATTTTCTTGTATAGATCACTGCATTGCAGCGGTGTTAACTATCCAGAGATAACAAGAATTAGCATGTTCATAATTGAGCATGGGATATTAAAGTAAATTTTTCTCTCAGGGCACATGCTGTTAAGGGGAATTTTACATGGTCATTGAAGGAATAGTCTCTGTTGTTCCCAAGTTTCAGAGTTAGCTCTAGTTACTGCAATGTGCTCTGCAATGCACTGCAAAAAATTATGTCCTCTGGTGAGGTAAGAAAGAACCATTGCATAGTGTTGGTTATTAAGTATTTATTGTTGCTTTATTCCCCATAGTTTGCAGTCACAGCAATAGTTGAATGTTAGTTTACGAAGACGCTGACTGCCCCAAAGCTCTCCCTTGCTCAGCTCTGCAAAATGAGAGAAAATAAAGCGGGTTTGTTCAAAGCCATCCCATCCCAGAGCTGCTCAAAATTGTGGCTTTCAGATCTGGTGGGGTTTGTCCAAGGGCGTGGACTCTCCCTGCTGCTCGAAATGTTCGTCCCTCTCGGGGGGGTTTGCAGGAATTGCAGCAGGATGGAGCTGCATGTGTGGTTACCCAGCACGGCCTGGCCCTCGGGGTGTGCTGGTGGACCTTGGGAGCCCTCAAACCCAGCCCTGCCCTTTCCAACTGCTCATTGAGGGCTTCAGGAAAATCTCTGATCTCCAAAAAGTGCAGGCAAGGTCTCTGTTGCTATTTGTGGAGGGAGTTTCTGTTGCTTGAAAGCTTTAAACTGTTTTCCTTACCAAAAAAAAAAAAAAAAAAAGTAGAGAAAAAAACCCAGAGAGAGAAGAAAAAAAAAAACTCCTTACCATCTGGCCATAACCTTGTACAATATGTTACATTTCAAACTGTAAGAAAATTTTTATGATCAGGTTATAATTTGTCAACTGCCTACAGATCTTTAAGTTAAAAATGTACAGTGCAGAATAAAGTTGCTCTGTATATTGTTTTCTAAGATGAGTGGAAGGAGAATAGAGGGAAAAAAGACACTTGAAAGTGTTTTAATTGCACAGGGATGTCATTGCCTCTAGCAAGAGTTCTCCTGCTTCTGTCATAAATTTTTCATATTGCCTCGTGAGAGTGAAAACTGGAAACTTTACCCTCTAAGTGAAAGTCGATGAACCTCATACCAGCCTCAGCTCCCGGTAGCCTTGCACTCAGGAATATTAATTTAATTAAGATCGCTACAATAAATTCTGTGAGGGAGCTCCCCTGGCACCTAAGGTAACTCGTGCAAAGAAAGGAGGGAAAAAAGCAGCCGAGGCAGCTCTGGTGGAGGGAGAGACCGTGGCACAATGTCTGCAGAACAGCTGCACAATCACGGATGTGACAGCTCAGAGACGGGCATCACCTCCCAAAATAGACGGCAGAGGGTTTACCGGGAAAAACCACACGATCATGCAGAGCCGGGTGGTTTTATTTGCACTGACCTGTCTGCAGGCTGGGAAAATGTGACAAGATGTTTTCAAGGCTTGCCTGTCTCCTGGAAGCAGAGGGACAGCACACGTGTGGGGTTATCCTGTAATAATGCACCCCACACCCCAGTAAGTGTTTCCATACAGGGAAAGGTTTGGGACTCGCCGCTTGTGCTTCTTAAAAGGTAAAGAACCCAGAAAGTTCTGTGCTGTCTTGACAGTAATTGGCTCAGTGCCAGCACAGAGGCCTTGACTGGGCTTGGAAAGTGTAAGTCAGAGCCTGGTGCTGATTTCATTGGGCCAGGGGCCAAACAGCCCACCTGAACCATCAAGTACTAAAGGAAGCAGCACAAAGGAACAAAAGAGCTTTTCTAGGGTGTCTTAGCAAAGTGCCAGAGGCTTCTCAGCCCTGTCATATGTGCTCGGCTTTTCTTTTATTTCTGTAAAGTTTATTATTTTTGCATTTATTAAACCTTTTGCTTTTACAAAACACGCCTGAAGAGCAGTCTCGCTAATTATTTTAAGCCATTTCTCTGCAAAGGCTGGACCCCCAGAGATATAGGAAAAATTCCTATATTACCCAGGGACATGCAGTGAGAGGGGACCTGGGGGGGCTCCCTGCAGTGCTCCTGGGGACAAGGGGGACACAGCTGCCAGGCAGGGCCACGTGGTGCTTGCAGGCTTTGGGCTGGACATTTTGATTAGATTAGAGAGCTAGGATTAATTAGAGTACTGTTAGAGGAAGTGGCTCACCCAGGAGCTGTGGATGGTTGTGCCCCTTTGAAACCCTGCTGGGATCACATGAAGCTCCAGGTGGGGTGACCAGCAGATATCACATGCCAGTTTCTGCTTTTTTTTTTTTTTTTTTGTCTTGAGAATGGAAGCTGGGCCACAGAAGATACCAGAATGATGCAAAATTCCAGGAAAATTATATCCCAAAGTTAAACTATTTCACAATGTTTGCTATAAAAGAAAACAGGGCTTCCTGAGAAGTTTAGTGTGAAATGAAAGGCTCAATAATTTGGCTTATCGTGCGGATTTAAAGGTTGAGGTTCACTTAAGTGAGTTTCTGTTGCTGGGGTTGGGCAGAGTTTGTGTGTGACCACAAAGTGATGTATGAGACTTCTGGTTTCTAATGCTAACCCCAGAGTTGTATGTTCCTTTATTTTAAAGTAATTGTTAATGTGAGTAGTTACTTGTTTATTTTCTCAGAAAGTTTTAAAGTATTTTATTACAAAAATTGAACGTTTGGTGCTATGAGAAGAACAAACCAGGAATGCAGTTTTTCTTTGCTCTCCAGGCTTCTCTTTTCATATAAATCAGTTGCCATCTAAAGTGCTGGAAATTGCCTCATATGCAGGCACGTTCCATGCCCAGGGACACAGCTTAACCCACTGCTCAAGCTGGGCTGTGCTTTGCATCCTCAAGTTTGGTCTGGGTGATCCTTTCAGTCCTTTATGATTTTTTAGTAGTTTTGCCTTTTCCAGTGAGCTACTGCTGGTGTGCTGTACTGTCTGTAACAAATGAAGGTGTCAGAGTCAGGACTGTGATGCCTCTTAGGACAAATTCTCCACAGTGGGACCAACCACACAGTTGGCATGAGAAACTGAGTCTGGTGGGACAGAGAGATGTGCTTTCAAGCTGCTTTTAGGCCACCAGTGAGGGGAAAAAGGATTGTGGGATTTAATAAATGCAGTCTACCTTTTTACTTCATAAAATGTTCCTTGAACATGATTTGTATTTTTTTCATGAGATTTAAAAATTGAGTTGAACAACTAAGCTGACAGAGACCGCACAATGGCTAAAAGGCTACTAAAAATAAAACAACAAGGAGAAAATGGCCAGTTGTGTGTCTTGAATATTTAATTCTGTACAAAAATATTATTATTTTAAATTAAGTGTGGGAGTAGCATGAGGTTTTTACTTGTCTGTTCCTCTCTCTGCCCTTTACTAAATGGCACGGTTCAGTAAGATGCACAGACTGGTGTTACTGCAGGCATTGCAGGGCCCTGAACTGCAGAATCTGCTCCTCATATTCCTTCAGGGTTTATTTGCAAAAGGGCAGCATAGCTAAATGTCATATTTAGGCTTTGGTTCCTATTAAAAAAAAAAACAAATGTAGTGCTACAGCAAGGTTTGTTGGTTTTAAGGCAACTTGTGGCTACTTTAACAAGTGAAATAAAGGCACTTTCCTGGTTTCCAGATTTTATGCATGGAGATTCTAGTCAGGAACTGCAGAGAGAAAATATAAAAGTAAATGTTTTCCTGGATAATCTTGCAGTCCCTGAAAATCAACAATAAAAGCCAATGGTTGCTGGCCAGTGACATGACTGCCAGGTTCAATAAAATGATCATTTTCCAAAATCCTGACTTTGTCTACTGGATCAACTCTTCTTATTCCTAGGAATAACATCAGCTAATTCTGTTCTTGCTAGTACTCAGATGAATTTGGACCACTTGAAACTCTGTGTGTGTGCACTGCCTTGGCAGTGGGCTGGGCCAAACCTTCCTTCTCTTTAAGCTTCAATTTTTCAAAATTCCTGTTTGACCCAGCTGCTGTGGACTCAGTTTCTCACCCTTTTTTTGGAAGGTTTCCTCAATTCAACCCATTCGTGGGTCAGGTCCATGTTCTTGATTCCTTTTTCTTACATTGCCACCAAAAAGGAGATGCCATGACATCCAGATCGTTCTTTCAAGGGAATGCATGCTGTAGTATTTTCTGAAAAAATAAAATGCAGTAAAATAAAGGACATTGAAACTGTTATGGGAGAATAAGATGTTAATTTTGTCTTTTAATATTGCGGGTATCAATATTGCTAATAATAATGGTCAGTTTTAAAATGAGAGAAGAGGATTTTGCAAGAGGTCAAACATATTCAATATTCTGTTTCCAAAATGCTTCAACTGGGATAAACCTTTCTTTAAAAAAAAAAAAAAATGAGGAGGTAGGGCAGCAGATTTCATCAAGAGGGCAAATACAGTGTCTTATTTGGGAATTTATTCTGAGTGGGACACTAGCTGAAGCTGGGAATTTCTAAGCAGCTATTTCATGCTAGAGGGCCATAATGATTTCTCATCAAAAGCGTTCACTTTGTGCATTCTTTGTGGCATTTTCTATTATTTTGAACATCTTAAGTGCTCATGTTCAGGGTCAGGATCAGTTGACATCCTTTACTGGAAGGGCAGAAGCTGTTACCATTCATGTTACATTTTTCAGGATTTTTCCTCTAGGCTTTTCACGTTCAAAACTAACTTTAGTCTTTTGAAACTGACTTTTCTCTCCATCTTCTTTCTAGCCCCTTTAAATACTGCATGCCTGTTTTTCCTCAAGAGCAGGAGCTTCTTTAGGTGTGGGGTGGTTGGCAACTACCCAGACCCGTGTGGGTAGATTTGCCAGCTGAATTATGTGATGCTTGTGAGATAACAATACTCTGAGCTGGATCCTCGTCAGCTTTCACCCTTCCACATGCATAAATTTCATGTGTTACCCTATAATTTCTCTGAAGCACGTGGATTCTTCAGTGTAGCTGCTGATGCCTACATAGCTTTTCCTTGTATTTTTTTAACATATTCTAATAAGAGCCTATGACTTTTTAATAGGAGAAAATTTTCTGCCAAAATACATTTCTTCTTCCTTTTATTTTTTTAATTTTGATTATAGGCCTTTCTTTTTTCTTTTCCTCTCCCCTATGAACTGGTATCTGGTTTCATTTTAATATTTTTAGTTTCTTATCATGCAGCAAGATAGTATGAAAAATGCTGCTGTGATCCTGAGATAGCAGTACCATAAGGATTTTGCTTTCAACAAGAAGCAATACAATTTGTAGAAAATATGAGAGGACCCAAGGTCTCCAGATGATATTGGTTAATAGATTGATTCTGGTCCCAGGGGCCAATCTTATTATTCTTGTTCACTCCTGGGGGTGTGAGAACTTGCTGACTCAGCACACACAGGTGCTGGGCTTGCTGCTCTGGCTCTGCCTTCCACACATCTGGTTCTCTGTAAGATTTGAAGCTTGGCTCCCTGCAAACCAGGGATCTGACTTTTCTTTTTAATGCAAATTCAGATAATGTACAAGATAGCATTTCTAGAAAGATGCCCAAAAATCCACGCACTAGGGCTGAACTTTTGGGTGGACAAAATTGGCCATGTCTTTCTAAATGCTTTTCTTCATAACTGTATTATTTGGATCAGGAAAATGGAAAAATGATCTGAATCTGGCCCTTTAGCCAGGGCTGAGCCTAAAAGATGAATTATTTAAGAAACAAAATGAAATGATTGGTTCCACTAAATGGGGTAGATATTTTTTTAATTCTACACTCTCATACTGAAGTTAAAGAATGGTGTCAGAGTGAGGAGCTGCCTGCCCTGAGGGCTCTGCTGGGTCTGACTGGCCCAGAACAGCCTCCCTGGGCTGTCACCACATTCTGCTCCTGCCCTGGAGCCCCAGTGATGCCCAGCCCAGCCTGGGCAGTGGAGTGGGGAACCTGGGGCCACATTGTGGCTCCTCTGCTCTGCCCTTGCAGCTCGGCCCAGACAGAGCAGAGCCTGGCTCTTGGGTTGGTTTGGGGATAGCAGAGAGCCCATGGCTGCAGCCAGCCATGGAGGGCATGGCTGGGCTCACCTTCCTGTGTGAGCTGGGATTTGCTTAGAGAAGCATCCTTACAGTGTTTGCTGAGTGCTGGAGCTTTCTCACCTCTACCAGTCTCTGTAAGGAGATGAGACACAACAGAAGGGAATGAGAGAAGTCACTGGAAGTCACTCCTGTGCTAAGCAGTGTGTCACGAGGCAAGCCAAGAGGGCAAACGTGCCATGTCCTCAGTTTGACCCTTTTGCCATACAGCACAGCACTTCCCCTGGGATGTCCTGGCTCCTCAGGACACCCACAGCCACATTTTGGGTGGGTTTTGCTTTCTGCTGAGGGGAGGCTGGTGGGGGCTGTGGGATGGTGGCTGTGGAAGGGCCATGGGGCTGCCTGCCAGGAGCTCCCAGGGCTTTTTATTCTGCTGGATGGGGAGATTTCCCTTCCCTAGGAGACAACCTGCCCATTGTGGGGCACAGGACAGAGAGATGGTCAGGCCTGGTTCCTCCTGCAGCACTGGCATGGGCTGACTCAGCCTTTAAAGTAAATTCAGACATTTGTGCTAACTGCTGTTTTGAAGGAATTTTCAGTTTCACCTTTCTGACAGGCTCTGTGGCTCTGCCTGCTCCCTCCCATTTTGCTCTTCCCCAAATGCCAGTAAAGCACTAACAGGGAATCTTCCTCTCAGGTAGTCTTTATTTTTCCCTTCATGTTGCTATTGTGTTGGCAATTCCAGCTGCAAATGTTGTGTTTGACCTTCAGTAAGGGAGTCTGGTGATTTGAATTCATTTCAAGCAGTTTTCTGACAGCAAGCCTTAGCCAAAGCCCTTAAGGTTTCCCTTACAAAAGCCTCATGACAGCTTTGCTTGAGGCTTACAATGGTCAATGCAAGTGGAGGTAGTTTGTAAACCATAAGTGGCCTTATTCACTTTCTTGCAGCACTGAAATGAAGCCCAAGCCTGTGCTGGGCTCAGTCCCAGGAGCTGCAGCAGGAGCCCCCTTACACTCCTCATCATAGCAAACCAGGCTGTGGGGGATGCCGAGACTCTCCTGACAGAACAAAGTGATGGAAGATGGGAATATTTGAAAAATATGTTAGTTAATCAGGGTTTCAACCTTTGGCTTATCCATTTATCATGGTCAGAGGCAGGCTGGTGTCAGTTTTTCTGGTAAAACCAGGTGGTTGCACTCTGGATGCACTGCTGTGCTTGGCTGGGCTTGGTGCCAGGGATAACACAAAGGGCAGCCCTGTGCCCTGTGTTGCCTTGGCCTGACAGACTGCTGCCCCTCTGCTTTGTTCATTCCACTTCTGCATCCACAGCCTCAGCACAGGTTCATTGGAAAGGGGATTCCAGGGGAAAATAAACAGTGCCCAGGCTCATTCCTGGGTCAGGTGCTGGCACTTGGCAGTTTAGCTCTAGGATCTCCAAAGACCATTGGGTGGGATGCTTATTTTCCTACTTCTTGATAGCTCCCACCACCCTTCCCTTTATTTTTCCTTCAACTCAGATGCCCGTAAATACTGAGTATGATTGCTAAAATTCTGTCTTAATAACAATAAATTAACATCCATGCCTCCTGCCATATTAATTACTCCCCAGAACCGAATACACAACAACTACAAAATATTTTGTCCTCAAAAAAGTGCACTGCTAATGAAAGGCAGAATTTCATTCTTTGCTGCTCAGGTAGGCAGCCACAGACATGAATCCTGGTTCTGAGATAAATTACAGATAACCTGGAACACGGGGCTGGAGAGGCCTCTGGGTCTGGTGCTCTGCTGGTGCAGTCTCAGAGTCACACTGTAGTGCCCTCTGTCCCAGCAGGATGGCAGGAGTTTGTAAATGGGGGCTTTTGTGGGGTTTTTTAGTGTCACATTTCTTTCTTGCCAATCATAAAGCTATTTCAGACTGTTACAACTCTAATTGTTAAAATCCCTTTCTAATAATTGGCATAAACCTCTGTCTAATCTACACACCTTGCTTTTCATGTGTCAGTTTTACCCTTCTCAGTATTTTCAGTTTTCTTGTCCCAGTTTAGTGACCATCCTCTAAACCATTAATTTTTCTTGCTTCAGAACTTTTTCCATTGTAGGATTTACCAGCTTGCAATTGCCGAACTTGCTTTTATTTTTTGCTTTTTAAAGTCAACATTTGCTATTCTCCAGCTATACAGTAGCAATTCCAGCATCAAAAGCTTATTTAAAATGCCCTCAAGCCAAATGAGCGACTTTGGAGGAAGCAGGCTGATCCAGCAGTTTGCAACTAATACGAGTTCAGCATTAGATCCTTTTGTCTGCTGCATTTTATATATCCTCAGTCTTTTTGGGCTCACTGCAAGTTGTAGCTGTCTTCTAACAGAACTTGTACTCTTTATGGTTTCATTTCTTTTATTATACGTTGTTTGTAATACAAAAATCAGGACATCTCTCTACAAGAGAATATTATCATGTGAGAATATACCGCTGTAGTATTTCCAATTTTGAGTTGGAAAAACTAATTTCCTAGTTTACCTAGTGTGGGAAATTAATGGTAGGGGTTCTTGGGAAACAGGATTGACATCATTATATAAAGTAATGGGAAAGTTTTCACAGGCAGATGTTCTTGGCTCAGGAATAAGAAAGAGATGAAATAATAAACTTTGACTTTGGAAAAACTTCTGGACAAAAAAATTTTGACTGGAATATTCTTGAGGGGTAGAATTGTCATCTACAGCAGATAATGTCATCTCCATTGCCTATGGCCTCGAAGGCTGGAAGTCAGAGAAAATCGGGGTGAAAATATCAGTTATGGTCAATAAGAAATATTCTCTTCTTTTTTTTTTTTTTTTTTAATTTAAGTGGGATTTAATAGAACTTTTTAATCTGTTTGTTTGCCAAGCTCAAACTACTCGACACAGAATTTCTCATTGTCATTGACCAGAAGATCTTTATAACATAATGGCATGTTGAGAGTTCCTGACTTAATTGTAGTTCGGTTTCTGGATTTAAACCAAACCTGTAAACATTCCAAATGCTTTTCTAAAGCAGACCTAAGAACACATTATAATATGATTATTTTTAATAAGTCAAGTTGTTCTCTCTCCTGGAGAGCTTGCAAGAGCTAGGCTCTGAGCTGTCCTAGAAGCTGGAGCCTGAGTTGTGTCAGCTGCTCTGGAGAGCTGTACTTGCATGTGGAGGAGGAATTGAACCAACCTCAGAGTTTTCCAAAGAACCATCAGCACACCCAGATGTGGTATGTTGTTTTCACATGGGCAGATAAGATATAATATGCTCTGTACATGTTAGTTAACCCCTAATGTTTTAAATCCATTAAAAATTAATGTACTCTTAAAGAAACGCAGGAGTAGAAGAAGCAGATAGTGAAACTGCACCAAAATGAGAGCCAAGAACAGTTTTGCATAATACAGTTATTTTTTTAATGTTTCCTTTCTGTACTAGCAGTACCAAAGGGCTTCCTGCTGTTTCCAGCAGTTCTAGGCAGACCATTCTCCTCCATTCTACTGGGGTGTGGCTCCTACAGCTCCACCTGCTTGGTATGTTTTGTAAGTAGGTGTAGAATTATTTTGGTGTTATTGGGTGATACTTATACAAATTTTAAGCAAGTCTAGGGAACCCCTCATGGGCTGCCTGGTGATGGTGCTGTGTTTTCCTCTGGGTGCAGTTCCCCACAGTGAGCTCCTGACCTTTCAGAAGCATGTCCAGAGAGACATGTCAAAGACCTGAATGACCTTCTTCCTCTCATAATTTCCCTTTGTGGCTACTACTATCAAATCCAATATGGCTTTGGAAAAAACTTTTCCAGATTTTGCTCTATGACAAAAGTCTCTTCAGAGAAGATCTGACAGTTTTGAGTTGCTACCTTCTAAGCAGCTTGGAAACACCTAACTGGATATTTTATTGACAGTGTGGGTATTCTGAATTATGTTTTCAAGAGGCCTAATATAAATTTATATACCTGAAGAACTGCTTTCATGGAAAGACTGCTGTGGAAAAAAATGGAAAGTAATGTTGTTGACATGGGGACCATACCTTTCACAGAATCTGTTTTCTCTCTCTTCCTGGCAGTAACTCAGAAATAGGTGTAGAAATCGTTAGAGAAGAAGGGCAGTGTGGCTGACTTGTCTCAGAATGTGTGTGCACATGCTACACACAATGTGTCGTGATTATCATTTCCTAAACATTTGACTTTGTACAGAAAATTATTTCTGTTTAAACACCTTGCACCCATCCACTCTGGTTCAGATCTGTGCGAGCTGGCTGACTGGAGCCCACGGAAACCTCACAGGTGCTCTAGAAGTGTGAAATTCAGAGTGTCAAATGCAATTCTTTGTTCAATTGTCATGAAACAATCCTTCACATGAATGTTACAGATTGACAGGACAAGGGGCAAGGGCTGCACCCTGACAGGAGTGGGGTTAGAGGGGATGTTGGGAAGAAATCCTTCCCTGTGAGGGTGGGCAGACCCTGGCACAGGGTGCCCAGAGCAGCTGTGGCTGCCCCTGGATCCCTGGCAGTGTCCAAGGCTGGACAGGGCTTGGAGCACCCTGGGATACTGGATGGTGTCCCTGCCCATGGCAGGGGGTGGAACAAAATAATCTTCAAGATCCTTCCAACCCAAATCATTCTGTGATTCTGTATGAATCTGACAAGGCTTTTTAAACTTTACCTTGTGTGGCCTGACAGGGTGTCTTATGATATTTTATTGCCCAAGCTATAGGATTAAGGTGGACTAGTGCTTTTATTTCTTCTTTTATTTCTTCTTCTTTTTTTTTTTTTTTTGGTAGGTCATGCACTGTCATGCAACTGCAGAAAAAATGTTGTGTAAAACTGTTGAATTATGAAGCTCAAGTTGGATTACATTTGAACTTTCTAACAGAAAGTGCACTTAAGGAATCCTTTTGTCCTCAGTGGAGTGTCACCCCACGGGCTTGTACACTGATTTTGTGCTTCCTTTCATCTTGCTGGCATGTCCAAAGATAAATTTGATCTGTGCACTCCAAGTGATGGTGGCAAAGTAATGGTTCTGCCACCTACAACAACAAATTGGAGACTGCAAATATACTTAACATGATAAAATATTTACTGTTCAAAATTTTAAGGAAATTAACACTGCTTTAACGCTCTCAAAGAAATAGTTTTGTTGTTGCAACTAAGTGGATAAATTGCTTAAGGCACCACATGCTTAGAGACTCAAGGCTAATGGAATAACTTCAATTTTGTAGTGTTTCTCTAGCTGGTAGAATTAATTTAGAAAAAGCTTTTAAGAGGCACGCTTTGTGTATTGTGGTTTCCTCAGCTTTGGGGGTTTTAGGTTTGCTTTTTGGGCCAGATGGGTTGTGGGGTTTTTGTGAAAAACTGAAATGTTTTCAGAGTTCTTATAATGTTCTTATAAGTGCAGTGGAATTTACTATAAAATTGCATTCATTTCTGAGAAGGAAATTATTTACCAGTATACTAGATGGTAGAAGCTTTCAGTGGAGGAAGGAAATGCTTGCTGGTGCTCTCTGTAGAAAAAAGAAACTCCAAGTTAATTTAATTAGGACTTGAGGATTTTGAGCTGATGCATGTGTGTGACAAAATCATGACCTGTATATGTGAATTTTTATTTCTTTATTTTGGGTGACTGAGTCTGGAGCTGACTCTGAGCTTGTGACATAATTAGTACAATAGTGCAAATCAGCCATTTTTGAAAAGAGTAATTTACTCCATATGCAGCTTCTCAGCAAGAGCCCTCATTAATCAAAGAAGGCCATGTACATCAAAGTGTTCCTTGCTTGCTACAACAACATCCATCATACAGCTAGTAAATGTGCTGTGGCAGGGTTTGATAAATATAATGCCTTTGATGTGCTGATAATTCTGTGTATTGGCATGCTGCTGCCTGGAACTCCCTGGGTATGCACAAAACTCTCAGCCAGCCCAGTTCTCTGCTCCAGAGCTGTACCTGGGCTCACCCAAACTCTCTCCAAAGCCAGCTGTGTGTGAAGGAGGACCTGAATGTATTTTCTCTGTCGCTTATGATTCAACAGGGCCAATTTTTATAATCTCTTTATTTTTAATCTAGGTTCCCAGATGCTACAAAATTCCTTTGTGAATATCTTTATGTATAGATGCACCTTTATCTGACAAGAGCTTCTGTTTGTTGAGGCACTTGTATTTAGCATGGTTTATCCCTTCTTTTGTGTGAATGTACAGTAAAGATTTAGTGTAGAACTTGTAAGAGATCAATGATATGAGAAGATAAAGCACAATGGGGTAGAGGTTGGAGGGGGCATGAGTTTATGGTAAAATATCAGAAATTATCTTTGTTAGATGAAAGGGAAGTTGGTTTTGGGAGCTCAGTCCTTCAGGCACGCAGAACGTGATCCACGTGTTTGTGTTAATTCACTGCCCTCTCTGCTGTTTCTCTACTGCCAGAGTGAGTGACTGAAAACTCATCTTCAGCAAATAACAAAAATGATTACAAATTAAGATTTCTGACATGTCAGAGAGGGGAGCTCCCACTTTTGCTCTGTTTAATGCAACTAGTGGCGTTTCAGCTCTGAATCCATAAAGAACAGCAGCTGTGCACTGAAAATCAGTACTGGTGCATTTCAGTTACGCTGTTTACTGAATTGTGCTTTAATTGATTTATTGAATTATAGTTTAATGAAAGGACAAATTACAAACTGGGAATTTTTACCCTGTGTTATAGATACAATATGCCAAGTCTTTGTTTATTTTGCTTCCTCCAAAGCTGCTGAAGCTTGCTTTCAACTGCTGCTCACATCTTTTTTCCAAGATTGGGGCATGAAAGCAAGGCAGGAAAGAGACTTGGAGAGAGAAGTCTTTGCCCCCTGAGTGTAGCAGAGCCCCTCAGCAGCTGCCACTTCAGCCTGTGGTTCAGAGGAACATCTGCCACCCCTCCCTGCCCCACCATATGTGACATGTGGGGGGTTCCAGGACCAGTGTAAATGCAGATCCCAAAGTCCTCTGCTGTCACTTTCTGGCTGCCTGGGGCTGGGGTGGCCCTTCAGTGGCAAAGCAGGGGCAGGTGTAACCTGCCAGAGCCACACCTGCTTTCATTTGCTTGTGAAGTGTCTGAAAAGAAAAGGAGGTGGGGGTAGGAGTGGAAGACTGTTTCAATACATGAGCTCAACTGGCTGCTCTTCCCAGATGTTTGTCAAACTTTTCCCTGCACCTTTGGGTGCTTGGGGCAGAGCTGATCGGCCTCAGGGCTCTGGTGGTGACTGGTGGGGAGGAGGGAAATGAGACCAGCTGATGAACAGGACTTTGTGTCATCAGTGAGCCCTGTGGAGGGAGCCTGGGGGTTCCTGCAGTGAGAGAACTCTCTCACTCCATGGTCAAGTCATAATGAGGGGACAGAAACCCCAAACAAAGCCCTGTGCTCCCCTTGTTCTGGTGTTTGGTTCAGCAGGAGCAGCCCTGCTGTGGGAGCACCCAGGAACTCCCAGTGCATCTCAATTCCTGTGCCAGCTGTGCTGAGCAGCTGTGGGCTCTGCCATTCTGAATGTCTGGGGAGTGTTCAATCATCCCCTACTTGGGTCATTTGTTATCCCGGAGAGCTTGCAGAAGGGAAATATGGAAGGACCTGGAGAAAGTGCGTGGAGTACATAAGTACCCAGAAAATGTTGAGTAGTCTGCTTCTGCTGTGATTGAGTATTTTTGGTTTGGGGGGGTTTTTTAAGTGAGAATTGAGATATATTTGTTTGTGTAGCCTATAGCACAATAAGTGCTTCCTAGGAAAGTAAAACTTAAAGAGAACAGATATTCTAAAGAAGACTTCTGTGGAATATACTCAAGTTAAACTCCAGGTGAGCCAAGAAATACATTTTGAGGGAGGGAGATGCATTGATGGGGAAGGATAATCTGAATAAGTTTGTAGCCTGTGAGCTGCTGGCTGTGTGCTTACTGCTCGCTATGGTTGGAATGTTGCTTGCAAAGCACCAATACTAATGCTGTGAATCCTGCATTTTGTAAGGTTGAATATGCATTTTTGATGTGCAAAGTAAGAAAAACTGAGCAATGCGCTGTTTGCATTATTGCTTCTCTGTAAGCTAGCTCTGCAATTAAAGAGATTATTAAGGTAATTAAAATAGTCAGAATGGAAGTTCTCTGGATTTTTCTCTTGTTTCTTTTTCCTGGTGTGTGTGGTGATCTTGGATACTAACTGATGCTGAATTTTATTGGCAACTGAGTGAACTGTGAGATAGTTGGCTTCTCCTGGACAGTGTCTGTATAGATAATTGACTAAAGGCACCTCTCCTGTACCACTGCATTGTGTAAAAGAAATTAGTCCCTACAGCTGTAGCCTATGTGCAAAGGGTTAGCAATGCTAAATGCTGCAGTAATAGGTACTTTGGATGGAGAAAAGGAATGCAAGTTGTATCCACAAAGTGAGTAAACCCCAGGTCTCCCAGACATGTAGATCAGCTGAATAGTCTCTGCTTCGTGTGAACAGGATCAAAGAAACGTGAAGCTTTAGCAGCCCCTGCTCATGTAATCACAGATGAAATTAAATGTGCTTTTATCTGCTCTGTTCTGATGGTTGAGATGAGGTTTGTTTATGATGACAGAGTAGCTTAAAAATCACCCAAAAAATACCTCTCTTACTTTTTCCCATCTATCCCCTCCCATATGCTTCTAAGTACCTTCCTGAGTGGCATCCTAATTTTGAATAAAACAAAGAAAGGCCAGGTCCTTTTTCCTTAGGCAGAGTTTCTGAAGCTGTAACTTGGTCTTTTGGCCTTCCAGATAAAGTTACTGAATGATGTAACAATTGTCCTAAAGCCAGTAATATATACAATAAAAAGGTATTGTTTTGAAACTGTGTAGCATCTAGAGAAAGCTAGGTTATTCCATTAAAGTGGCTATCTAAACCATGATAAAGGAAAAATGTTCCAGATTACATTCTCTTTCTCTAATGAATTCTAAATGCATGGAAATTTAATTTTACTCTGTCAATCATCCAATTCAAACAAAGGCCAAAGTCTTAGATTTTGAAAGCCTGAGGAGCCACAAAATTGTAGCCATCTAAATTGTTTGATATTGACAGTGCCTCTGCTTATCCCAGCTCTTTTGGTAACTTCTGATGCCAAGAGAGCAATTTCATAAAAGCCAGGAGAGCAAGTGGATTCAGTTAAGTGAAGATGTCACATAAACTTGCACATTGTGACTAGGGTTTTCAAAGGTGGCAGGTGTTTTTCTTATTCATTGTCACATTTACAGTAGGTTGATTATCAAAGATAGCCAGGTATCCATCCTGGAAAGCTGGGTGTCTCAGGATGTGACCTACAGCATGAACGCAAGAGATGAGTCCCCCGAAATCAGTTGTGTACTTCTGATAATCCTTGTTTGCCTTACTCTCTCCTGCAATATTCCTGCTAGGGACTGTGCCCTTGTTTCTCTAGAGAGCAGGCAAAATGCATTTCATGTGTTGGAAAAGTGGCCTTTATCCTGCCTTTTCCCAGTCTGAAGAGAGAATGAATAGTTTGTGGTGAGGAACCAACCAGCTGTGGGAATCTTTGGGATTTTCAGGGAAACTTCAGTGTGACAGGGTATGGCCTTACAGTGCTAACCAAATTTCTTGCTATTGCAGTAGCACAGGGTAAAAGATCCACCAAAATTTTTCTTCTATTGGATTTGAGCCTCAGGTATCCTACATGTATAGTGATAGCGATGGAAAAATACAACTTGAATTTGTGTATCAATGTAGAGAATATAGTTGTTGTTGTTTACTAATTTTAATCTGTCAGTAGTGATTGCCTGAACTTGAAACAAAGAAAATACTGACCAAAGCTTTTCCTTTGAGTGCCATGGCAGCACTCTGATTTTTAAATTTTTTTATGATGAAGAATATTTTATCATGTTCTGTGTATAACAGAACAATCTCTATTAACATTCATCAGTGTATTGAGTCTGGCTGTTCAGTGCCAGGTTCTGGAGATGCCAGACAATTCCAAACTTCTGCTGTAGGAACAACATTGATTATTATTTACCTACTTTATGGGCAGAATGCAAATGTTGATATTTACAATGAATTTTTTTTCTCTTTCTTGGTATGAAATTTCTCCTCCATGACCTAGCAGACACATTTTGCCTAAGAGGGTCTGTCAGGAAAGTAAAACAACCTTTTCATTGGGAAGTGGGAAGTATTCCCAATTGCAAGGCATTGGGTAGCATGAACTCCAAGTGAAAAATTATTCATCAGAATAATTCATCAGCTTTCCAGTGATTTCTGTTTGGGCCTCAGCACTGCTTCCTTAGCTCTGTTCCTGCTGACCGTCCACTTGCTCACGTAAACAAAATCTAAATGCGTGAGTTGTGAAAATCTAGGACTGTGTTTAATTAGTTCTTTAATATTTCTGAAACTGAGATAAGGCAAAACTGGGCAGAGGTGAAAGTGTCTTATAAATTCTGTTTCAGTCCAGGTAGCATGCAACTGAGCAGGGAGAATTCAGGACTTGCTTGCATCTCTCACAAGATATTTTTCAGAACTAGGATGATGTTTTAAAATATAGAGGAAAAATAAATGGTATGAAATGTGCTAGAGGATAATAATCTCAGAAAATATTAAAATACAACAGTATTTGTCCAACTGTAACTGTCGACTTATTTTGCCAAATTACTTTACACTGGCATGAATTTACAGAGCAGAAGACTAAAGTTTATGGCTCATTAACAATAACTGTTGTACACCTACACCATAATTCCTCAAAATGTATTTTCTCCTTTAGTACTGCATATACAGTGTGGAATGACAGTAATTACAGAAACTAATTGAATGAGATAGTCATAACTCTAAAAGTCATATTACTCATTTCAAAATGGTTTATTTCCTGAAATAAACAATCTTTACGGAGTGAACAGATATAACATCCCTTTAAGTTTATTAAACTCATTAAATATCCTTAAATATGTTGAAAAGTGTAGGCTGTGCATTTAATAGAGGGTATAGATACGTGCAAGTATGACATCCATAAAAATTGTAATCCTTAAAATGAAATTTCAGTGAAGCAGTTTGTCTCAAAAGTTTGCCTTTCCACAGCTAGTCGAAAATAGGCTAAGTTTTCAGCATTTAATAGCAAAAGTTTGTTGTAAAATGAGATCCCTGGTTTCATCCTTGTGATATCCTCACCCAGTGGAAGTTTCAATGATTGCATGGTCAAAACAAATCAATCTTTCCTTGTTAATGCAGAGCTGACTTTCCCCAGTGCTTGTCCCTTCCAGGTGTGCCCATTGCAGGTTGGAGGGGAAGCTCCAAGTTCTGAAAACTTGGAGTCGTGGATACACGTGTGAGCCCTGGGGTCAGACCCTCTTCCCAGCCCATGGAAACACCTGGAGTAATGGGGGATATTTTGGGATTGGAAGGTGGAGGGGTCAAATGGCCTTGGGGCAGAGCTGGGCGTTTCCTATCACATTGTAACTTTGGCAGAAACAGTTCCGGGCGTTTAATTTCATTTCATTGTCACACCGTGGAGGCGCTCTCAGGCAAAACCCCCAATCCCTCCCGTGGCTGGAGGGGGAGGTGGCAGGGAGAGGTGAGAATGCAGCACACTGTGAGAAGGTGAGGAGGAGTGTGAAGGGACTCTTGCACAGGACAGCTCTGTGGGGTCCTGGGTCCCTGGCCAAAGATGAGCGTGAGACAGAGCATTGCTCATCAAGTGCATGGCTGGGGTTAGGTGGGTCCCCCTTCACCCCAGAATGTATCCAAAAACTTGGTGTTTAAGTGGGTTTTCTACTGAGGGAATTTGGGAGTACATCAAGTAACCCTCTTTTGTTTGTTTAGGGTTTTTTTTGTTTTGTGTTTTTCTGGTTTGTTTTGGATTTTCTATTGTCTGGGTTTGTTTTTTTTTAATTGCTGAGTGTAGCTTGTTTTTGTTGTTTTAATGAGAAATGATGGGTTATTTGTAGTAATGATTTCAAATATTCAGGTTTTTAGGAGGCATTTTCTATATCATTTGAAGATGTTATATATGAATTAAAACTCTTTTTAGTTGACAAAGTGTGGTTTAATGACAATGGACTACTGTAGAACAATGTAATGTACACATTATGCATCAACAGAATATGTAAGCAATGTAAATATAACACTTACATGTGGTGCAGTCCTGCACTTCTTATTGCTGCTGTGCTCAGAGGCTTTGATAAAACCTTTATTATTTTCCAAGGTTTCAGTCTGGTATCTTTATGTTTACCACAAAAGCACTGTCTTCAGTAAACAGGAGCCCACGTTTAAAACAAAATATAGACAAATTATCTTTATCTGCAGTTATCTGCTTTGCTCCATTTTGTAGGTTGTTTATTTATTAAAGTAGTAATGTGAATTTCCTCCTGGTGGAGAGTCTTTTAACACAAACTCTTTTATTCATGGAGTTGCTTTCCCTGACATTGATGCTGACAGTCTTCATCAACATTCACCCGGTGTGTCATATAAAACAAGGTGATAAATGTACCCTTGCACCCCAGGGTGTTACATGTTACATGCAACCATTTTTCTCCACTTTCCTTTCTTTTAGCAGTCACTGTTTCGCTGGACTGCAAAAACCTAATTGTAGTATCTTCTGCTCTCCTAAACAAGCTCATTTTTCTCCAACCTAACCCATCAGAGATGCTGTCAATCAGTGAGAAACCTGTCACACAGAGATCAGGGTGGCAAAGGGCTCCAGTGTTTAGGTTCTTCACAGGAAATGCTTTAAACAATTTTGTGCTAAAAACCTAGGTTTTTCTATTTGCAGTCTTATCAAATGAATCCTAAATTATCTGCTCTGTCTCTTCAACAACAAATTGTAAACAACACAGATAAATGCTAAGAATAGGTCTGTATAATACAAGAATAAACTCCAAGACTAAGTCGGTATTTCCTCCTACTAATTTTGAATATGGATGATTTCCCTGTCGTATCACAAGTGACTGTAATGGAATCTAATAACCACTGGAAATTATATTACTCTGTGCTCTCCCTGTATCTAAGGGAGACAGAAACCTGAAAGCAAGTGGATGGGTCAAAATAGGGTGACTTTGACTCAAACTCATTGGCTACAAGTATTCATTATAAACAAAATCTGTCAAATCTTTTCACTAATAAGGGTGTAGATCTTATTACAGCCTCAGGACAGTAATAACTTATTCTCTGACATATTATGTGAATTTTATGTGCCTACTCTATAAGAAGTGCACAGTTTCCATAGCAATTTTGATATTTCTATGATACATGATGTGACAGCATGTGCCATTTTTCGTTCTTCCATGATAAATTGTCCCCACCACTCACCCACTAGATTGCTGCTAGAAATCAGAATATCATTTTGATGTCACTGAAAACTAATATTAATAATTAGGCTTAGATGTTTGCTCTGGCAAAAATAACTTCTTTATTATCATTTCACTGCTTCATTACTTAGGTTAACAATTTTGAAACCGTAAATCAAGGATGATAAGGTGAAGTCTATGAATTGGTTTAGAAAATATCAGAGATAATCCCAAACTTACAGAAGGATGAGGTCCCATATTTTTAGTTGAGTTTTAAACAGACTTCTTAAAATATTTTTTCATTGTTTTTCTTGCCCTGAACTAAACCCAGAAAACTGGATTAGTTTCTGGTTTGAGGAAAGCACAAAACTTACATGGGCTCATTGAGATCTTGGGAAAGTTAATTTGGTTTCCTGTGTCTCAATTTACCCATTTGAAAATTTTCTACTTGCAATTATTCTCCTTGGAAGAGACTCTGTTACTAAAGCTTTTTAACTGTGAGAAATGAACAGTTTTTAAGGTTGGGGTTGCTTTGTGTGGTGACTTTAGCTACAGCATTTTTGTAGCTGTATCATTTCCAGCAGAATGGAAAGTCAATTACCAGAGGAGTTCAGGGGATGGCTAACCCAAAGGGCATCTGAATCCCAAAATAATGTGTAGGACTGCAGGAAGGTACCAAAGGTGATCAGGAATCATGCACCTACTGCATGCAGAGCTCAATTTCCTCTTCTGTACAGCAGATTTTAACACATGTTCAGTGCTCTCCATGTTAGTACCTGATGGTGTTCTGGAGAGATCAATGTTTGCTTGCAATAGATCAACTTGAGGGGTAAAATTTGGTTTTGCTTAAAAATCTCTTTGTTTGATGTTATTAAATTAGACATTATAGAAGGTACATTGATTTACAGGTGTAACATACTGTTGTGTCAGAGAGTACTATTGGTTTCTGTTAAATATATTTGCAGTGAAAGTTACTCATGCTGCATAAATACGTGGATTAATTTGTAGGGCACTTTAGATTTCTGTTGTTTTTTATGTGCCAAAAAGCGTTGCTCCACAGTGCATGCCAGTAATACTGGTTTTGCATTAAAAAGAAAATAGTTGATTATCTCTCATTTAGCAATTTGGCTGTTATTTGTATTACTTTTATGAAAAAGTCACAAAATAGAATCCAGTTTTATTCTGATAGGCTTACACAAGCTTCAGTTTATGAGGAGTGGAACAAGTGGAACTTGTCACCATTATTACTGCTTTTATTATAGTTGCAAACACTGTCTTTATTATTTTTCAGGAGAATAAATGCTCCTAGCAAAATCAATTTAACGTGACCTTGTTATTGCACAATCCTAACTAGCTAAACGTATTTTGGGGTTTCAACTACTGATATTTCAGTTTCCTGGCAGCCTAGAGAAAGCTGTTGAAAAGCTTGGCAATTCTCCATTAAACAGAAAAAGAAGGTAAAATTGAGCTTTGGAAAGACAGTTTACATGTAATTTTGGAAATGTCCCTCAGTTCTCGTTCAGTTATATTTATCTTTTATGGAGATAATGGGGTGGCATTATGATGTGGTTCAACTGTCTGACTCTGCTGATGGTGAGGGTTCAAGCTCTTGAAGGTTTTTCCACAGGGACAGGGCAAGCCTAGGCGAGAGGCCAGGCCAAGGACAGTGACAAAGGAATGCAGCTCCTGCCCTGGCCCCCATTGATAAACCTGGCCTGGGAGACACAGCCCTTGGGCTGGCCAGAGGTGCTGCTGACCCTTCAGACAAGGTCTTGGAGGAGACTGGGAGCAGCTGGAGAGCACAGGAATTTCGGGGAGGAGGGCATGCATGCAAAACAGGTCTTCTGGCTTATTCCCTGGCACAATGTGAAACTCCTGTGAGCTGATAACCAGCTATTTCAAGTGATTCATTTGACTTGGTTCTGGCTGGCATCATAACAATATAAATCCTGGGAAAGACCTGGCTTCTGTTTGCTGTTCCTGCATTTATGGATTTTGGTTTTGCTGGGACGCTGACCAATATTATTTTCACTAAAATTTAACCTGTCATCTCTTGCTAGCAAAAGCTACCTTAAGTTTCACCTTGCTTTATTTACACTGTACTCTCTCCCAGCACGTGTGCTGCTCTGGGCACAAGTTTGTTCCTCTACACTCTTTGCAAATGCAGCTCAAAAGAACAAGAAACTGTCTGACAACAGCTCCTGTTATCTGATGAAAAACTCACCCATGCAGACAAGGCAGGGGAATTTGGCAGAGCCACGTCAATGCCAAATGTGAATTCCCAAGAACTGATTTGTTAAATAGGAGGGCAACACGTGTATGATGGGTGTTGATTTGTACCATTTTTCTTTTTCTGATTTTGGGTGAATCCTTTGCTGAATCATTTTGCTCTGTCTGCAGTGCCTGAGTCTTCCTCAGCACTGCAATAACTGCCAGTGCACAGAGCTATATAAACCAGGTGGTTATTTAGCAGACTTATTAGAGATCTCATTTATTATTAAATGGAGGCTTATTGGCACATTCATAAGGGTTTTTTCCTGTATGAAAAATTCCAGTTTGCCATGATCTTTCAAGTTCAGTCAAGTGTTTGCCTTAAGTGGGAAGTTGCTGAAAAGTTTTGACAGAAAAATAGTTTGAACAAAACAGTAATTTCATAGAAGTCAAACTGTTTTCTGCATTCATTAGATTCAGATTTGTTTTAATACTGTAATTTGTCTTCAAAGGGTTAGAAACCTGAAAATTCATTTTGTTTATAGAACTTGTATGGATTAGATACATCCACTTAATTATCTTGGTAGTCTTCAGTTCTGTATTACAATGAATTTTATCTGCAACTATTATGAAATGACAAATCAGAAGTGACAAATATTGATCAAATATTTTCAGCAATCAAATTTTTTCAGGCCAAACTGAAATGTGCAAACTGAAAGGTTTTTCTGGATCCCATCTCTTTTCAATAAGTTTTTCTATGGAGGAAACTCTAAAGATTGCATTCGGTCTCTTTGTTATGATTAATTGTATTTTGACTTTTTTGTAGAGTGAAATCAATACAAATACCTTACAAATCATTATAATATCATTGAGTGTGCTACACATAAACCAAATTATATACATGTAGATCAGGGAACTGCAGAGTAATAACAAACCCAAACAAATAACTGTAAAGTAACAGCCTGGTAGAGATCTCGCATAAACCAGCATGTTTCATTGACAAAGCAATATATTTGGTAGACAAAATAATATGTAACTCTAATGAGGTGTTTAAATTTCAGTCCATGTTTTACCTTGTAGTATTTCTATTTTATGAATGAACAGAACCATTAAATTAAAAACGAAATGAGGTGGTAAATCATTGATTCTGTTGTATGTGAAGTTGTCATATGCCTCTGGATTTTTCTAAAAGAAGGAAAAAAAACCAATGCTCACAAAGCTGTTCTACAAGTGTTGCCTTCTGCTTGGCTATTTTCCGTTTATTTAACTAAAGCCTCAATCCTTCCTTAAATTCTGCTCTCTTGGTAGTTAATGACAGAAAGTTAGGCACTCTCAGCATGGTTTAGTTCAGTGGTCAGGCAGCTCAAACTGCCCGAGCATTGCTTGTCCCGTGGCTTTGTTAATGCTGGCACTGGCTGCTATTGCAGAAATCTCGTATGGCTTGCTGTATAACTGTCCTCACTTTTCCAAGGATTCTGGCTGCTTTAGAACTATCAGAATTTCAATTTTACGGTATCAGGAAGATGTTGATTTGTAATTAGCCCACCAGTGTGTGACTGCCCTTGAAATAATCTCAGTCAGGTTGCAGTGCTGGGCAGCACTGGCAGGTTGGCCCCCGTTTTCAGGCTGCTCATCTCCCTTCTAGGGCTGCTTCTCAAACCATCTCAGCCTCTGGGCCTCCCTGAAAGCTGGGTGCTGTGGCATTGAGTCCTTCAGGGCTTTAAGGGCAGAGTGGCCTGGCTCTAGTGTCAAGAAGTGTCTGTGGCCTTGCTCATGTCTATCCAGGAGGGAGCACTAAAATAGAAAATCCACACAATTCTCTATTCATAGTTTTGTTGTATTGGAAACTTCAGGCTGCGTGATGATCAGAATTTCAGGTGAGGCATAGCATGGCAGAAGAAAATTCTTAAGGTGCAGGCTTAGTAACTGTCTCTGTAGCTATTTCCTCAGATATCTACTGTTAAGTGCTTCAGTTTCAGCACTTGAAAGATAAGGTACAGGATCCTGTTAGAGCAGGTGACACTGACAGGAAAAGGCAGTATGACATCTCTTTGGGTGACTGATAGTTTCTCTGGGCAAGTTGCCATAACTCTTTAGGAGTTCCCTTCCAACCTTCAAATTTGTATGTGTTGCTGGAATCCATGCCTTCAAAACATCTCTTAAATCAAACATTCCATCAAAGAACTAAGAAGTTAAATCAAGAAACATCTACTTCCTCCCTGAAAAGTGATCATGCTCTTCATCTTTGCAGTGGCCCCAGGTGAAAATCATTGTAAGAAAAGTGTGAGTCCTAACAAGATTGTTATTGCACCTGGCTTAGTTCTCTGTCTTCCAGTTTAGCTCAGAGCTGCTCAGTGGCCTCCAACAGATCACACAAATCATTCCATCCAGGTAATCGCTCTTTTCCTGCCCTTAGAATAAAGATACAGCAGTTTGTACAATTCTCACTTTCATGACATTTAAAGACTTCTTTAGGGTCGGCAGCCACAGGAGTGAGAGATTCCTATGAATTTTGACGGCGCCAAAGTCTCAAACTGGTACCTTTAAGTGAAATTGAAACAAACGCTCCTGTCTGTCTTGGGAAAAATTTTCATGGGCATCAGACATGAAAACCAAACCCTCTTTCTACCATCCAACTCCAGTAGTCCAGGCCTCTCCAAGTAACTTCTGTAGCTGGGTCAGTCTGTGCAATAGAACAGCCTGTAGAGTGGGAGAATTCACATTTGAAATAGCAACTACCTGGTAAACGTCAAGCTTCATGGAGAGTCAGAACTTCAAAGTTTTTCTTCTTTTTTTCCTTAAATCAACTGACCTAATAGAAGATACTACCTTTCTCTAGGCTCTTGAACACTAAGGGTTGTTCTGTCCCTGATACATGAAGTTACTGGAAATAGGCTTGAGAATAAACATGGTAAAGATTTAAATGACTTAGTTTTTACATTTGTGGGTGTGTGCTTACATTCCAGTGTTCCGAAGCTCACAATGTATTTGTATTCCCTTTCTCTGAGCATCGAAGCCTGAGTTTTCATATTCAATATTCTGGTTTTGATGTCCAAATTCTCAGGTCCCAAGCTGTGGAAGAGAACTGACTTTGCCTCAGAAAACCAGGTTCTCTTAAATGCCTGTAACACTCTGGGAAACCTGAGCCTGAAACAATAAATCTTTCCTGAAACAGAGTGATCTGTAAGTTAGCATTGCGTACTTTGTTGTAAAAATGTATTTTGGGTACATAAGACTTGGCAGTTTTCTTCTTTCTTTTTTGATTGCATGATCTCTGTGCTTTGCTGTCACACAAAGAACTTCAAATATGCACATGCTAAATGATATATTCTATTCAAATACATTGCAGAGAGAGTTGTGTAATTTACTTGCACTTTGTAACTAAGCAGTCCGTGGAGAGAGAATAATATGCTTTGGAGAAAGAACAGGTAATTTTGAGTGACAAAGTCAGGAAAGGCTCTTTTTCAGGAGTGTTCATGAACAGAAAATAACAAGATCTGTTGAAACATCTTATTTGCTTTTTTTTTAAAGTGGAAAAGTGTTGATTGTCCTGAGTTGGTAAACTTACCAAACTAATTTCTGACAGCTTTTTACCTTTGACGTGTTCCCCAAAGGCTTAGAAGCATGAAAATAGTAAAAAGCAGAGACAGTAAGGTATTTAATCATGTTCCAAATTTAGACTTTCAGGTTCCTAATTTTTAAAATGCACATCCTTCTCCTAGGAATACACTGAAAATGTGTCACTGAAGTTTGTGTACATACAGCTGCCCTTAAAGTTTGTAGCCCCCCAGCACAGAAATGGCCTGTGGCTCTTCTGTGGAAGGAGCACAAATGTCTCCTGCACCTCCAGCCCTGCCAGTGACAAGATGTGGCCTGGGCTTGCCAAAAGGGGATGCCGAGTTATCCTTTCCTGGTCATTTTTTTGCCTTTGGTGGTCACCTAAGGATGTTTTTCCTCCACTTGTTGAAAAATGCGTTGTGAGCCTGTGAAGAACCTCTGAAATACATAATGATGAGGTTAGAAAAAAATAAAATGAGCTTGTTACTATGATGGCTGTTGAAAATTTATGAGACCCACTTTGTACCAGCAAAACAAAACGCAGCTGCCTCCTGCCTGTCTGCAAGAAAAATGTCCTTTATAAAAAAAAACCCAAACAACAAAACAACCCCAAGAAATTTTACATTGTTTAAGTGCAAAGGTGTGGGAACTTCTCAGCTGGAGCAATCATTGCATTGTTCATGCTTCAGTCTTCTTTTTTTCTCAGCACTAAAGAGTTAGTTCTGATATGGGCCCTCTTTTTAAGGAGGCCCATTAAAAAAACAAGCAGAATGCATTCACTCAGTTAAAAGAGAGGTGGGAGCTAAAGAGAATTGTTTTGCACTGATTAATAAAATCATAAACTATGTCTCCTGTGATTCATTTAACTTCATGCTCAGCAACAAACTGGAGGGAAGGGCAATGAGCTTTGACTGGCACTTTATGGTGTCCTCCTCAGCTCCTCTGTTTTATCAGTTTGTGCCTTATCAGTACTGTTTTGGTCACAAATGTAAGATGCTGCACCAGGAGGATGCAGTTGGAAATGCAGGATCAGGTAGGGGAAAGAAAAAAGAAAAAAAAACCAAAGCCCCAAAAAACAATGAAATAACAACAGAAAATTCAACAATGAAGAGTCTTTTAAATTAAGTGTCCTAAAACTTAATTTGTGAAGCACATGGAGCTTTCTGAGTCAATTACTACTATTCTACATCATATCTGAAATGCAGTTGTTTATTTTCTGAGCCTCGTTGCAGAAAAGAATTAGAGGAAAGAGTGGAAGAGAATCAGGATTTGAGCCATGGAACAGATTATAAATAATCTGGGTCTTTTTTGGTGTTCTTTTTCATTCTGTTCCACTTATAATGTGACCAGATTTCTGTCTCTGGAGCTGATGAATCTGATTTCATTAGGAGCTCAGTTGTCCAAAACCTCTGTCCCTTTCTCCTCACCTCTGACGCTTCCTGAACCTAATTCATTTACACATGTGACTGTGCATTTCCATCACTGTCCTTTTTTTATCTGTCTGCATTTCCTTCCCTTGCTGAATCCTTGCAGGACCCATTTTTCCCCACAAGGTCTATATCAGTGCAGTGCCACCGGTGCAAGACATTCCGGTGATGTATTGCACCTATACATCATCAGAGCAACAGGGTTTTGATAAACAGCTTTCTAATACATCATTAGATCATCACTGATGGCACTTTGATGATGTATTATATTAGTACATCATCAGAGCACTGTCATTCCAGTGATGTATTTATAAACAGATGGTGCTGTCATGCAAGAAAGAAGGGAAAGCAGGAGAGAACATTTCACTCTGTTACAGCACAAAATGCATCCCCACCTCTCGTTGAATGAGATCAAAGGCAGAGACCCTGTGAGGGCATAATTGTCTCATTAGGTGTTTGGCTCTGAGTCCATGGGCTTCCCTGTGCAGCACCTGGCAAGCAGGCACATAACCCTTCTTGGCCAGGAGCACACGAAGCTCTTTGATGCAGATTTTCTGTTTTCATTGTCACTCTGTCATAAAGCCAGGGTTATTTATCATTTTTCATAGTTGCATGCTTGCAGGGGTAATTAAATTCTGTTTAATATAGGTGTAACTAAAATGCGTATATGGAGGGAAGAAAAAACATATTAAAAGAGTTCTGCCACTGTACTTAATATGAGAGTCTGACCTGGGAAATGCTGAAGCATTTCCAGAGCCACAAGTCCACCTCAAAAATTGGTTTCTTAAAACTCAAAAATGCTATTTGTGACATAGGGTGTTGTGCTCAAACACTCGAGCTGGGAGACTCCAGCAGCAGTGGATGCACTGCTGGACACCCAGTGTGCACTCCACAGGTGCCCTTCCCCTGCTGTAAGGGAAAAATCTTTTGCGCACCAAAAACTCAAGGCAAATTTTTATTTTTATTTTAAGAGATGCAGATCTTGATCTGTGTATTATCATAACTGCTAAAATAATTATTGAATTTACAGTCAACATCAAATATTTTGAGAGCTGGCTCTGTAGGTTGTTAGATCAAGTATGTCATTATTTCCCCTAAATTATTAGGATCATCAATGCCTTCATTTGCTGGGTTTGTGCATCTGTTGCTCGTGTAATGTCTTGCTGTACTGTATTACTCAACTACTTTTACTGAGGAAGCCTTTTCATTTTTCTTTTTCAGGTGAGGAAACTAAGAAAGATAAAGATCAGGTGAACTGTCCAAATCACACAGACATTTACCCTGGGGCTGGCAAACTGCAAACACTTTTAACCTTGGTCCTAAAACAAGTGGTGCAGCAGGTAGGTCAGTCTTATTCCATGATTTATTTTAGAAGGCTGTGATTTGGGATGACTGTGGTGAAATGTGACCAAAGTTTTTCGGGTATTATTGTTGGATGTCTGTTTTGGACTTTTGATTTTTTGAGAGAAGATATTTTTCAAGGCTCCTTGTGAGGTTAGTCATCAAAATGAAAATTGTGTCCCCACAAAAGATGCATTTGCAAATATTGTGTGTATATATATAAATATGAATAATTATCATGAAAACTTATTCAAAGTACCTCGCTGTATTTTAACATGTCGTGAATTGAAATGTAGTGAGATTTGCTTTCCCAGCTCTCTTAATCCTATATCTTCAGGCTCAAAACTTACTGTGTGAGGGACTTTGAGGTCAAACAGATTCATTTTGCACTTATGGAAATTTCCCATGTTGAATTCTTGATGAATTGTAGATGAATGGAGGTGAATTTGTCCTTTCTGAGAAAGGACATTCCACCAAAATTGCACACAAGGCAATGGAAATACACCAGCAAAAATGTGCACGTTTGCTTCAGCAAAGATTCATCAAAAGGAACGTAAGCAAGCATGCTGCCTGATAAAAACCAGAGCCAGCACAGTGTGGTATCTGCTAAAACTTTATAAATGTCAGTGTAGGGCTAATTCCCTTCTTTGCATTGTTTGCCTTGAGTAGGTATTGTTCTAATTCTCATATTTCATAGGACTTGTAAAGTCACAGGTTAGAAACAATTGCAAGACTGAATTTTGTAATTTAAATACTTGAGACAAAAATTAAGAAATAAGAAGATACTGTAATATTAATTCTACAGATGGAAAACTGAACACAGGGAAATAGAATATTTTCCCTGAGGTCCCTGTGTCTGTAATAGAGATCAGGCTTAGAGATGGGAAGATCTGATATGCAGATCTTCAGTATTTGGTTCTGGGGTGTCTGCTATAATTTCCTCATGCTGCTTGGCACAAACAGTGGGAACACTGTGTATACAGGGAGAAGAAAAAACAAATCAAAAGTGTTCTGCCACTGTACTGCAATATGAGAGTCTGACCTGGGAAATGCTAAAGCATTGCCAGAGCCACAGGACCCCCTCAAAAATTGGGTTCTTAAACTCAAAAGCTGGGATGAGCTCAGGTCAAATTGAACACGTGCTGAAGCCCTCACTGTGCTGCGAGAGGAGTTTGGGCTCTTTTATCCCCTGAAGCTGAGTCCGAGAGATGCCAGCAATGCCAAGGACATGTTGGGCTGGGGCAGCAGGAGTGCAGCCAGCAGGTCCAGGGCGGTGGCCCTGCCCTCTGCCAGAGCCTCAGGGAGCACATCCTGTGTGGGGCTTTGGGGACAAGACAGGCACTGGCCCATGGGAGGGGACCAGCTGAAGGCTACTGAGATATTGGGCAGCTGCAGCACACAGCATGCAAGGGGAGGCCAAAATCTTTCCTTTTCTGGGGAAGACACTGGACTGGTGCAGTGGCCCTTCAGGGACAGCTCAATATGCTCAAATATTCCATGGCTTTCCTCCCAAGATGTGCTGTTCTGTGCTGTTTTGGGGATTCAGCCATCACAGTGTGAAAAAGGGAAAACTGATCAGTGGAAGTGGTGGATCTCATGCTGCAGAAATGTGCTGGCCAAACAGAAAATGGGGGAAATATGAGGCCTCACAAAATTCTCTGAAGCTTGGCATTTGGAGAAGGATAATTTTTTCCATTGGAGGTAATGAAAAATACTGCTTGGCAATCACTCTTTAGCAGTATTTCGTACTCAGAGAAGGAACAAAACTGGTGCCAAAACTGTTTGTATTAATTTATGCAGTCATTAAAATGGAGAGTAATGGGGTATTCTTATGCTTGCAGTACTTTCAAATGTGGGGATGCCAACAACTTCTTTTTCACACTGGTGGGCATTCTGCACTGGCAGGGTCTCTCAGGCTGAACTCCAGTCCATGAGGCACTGTATGATTATTCAAAGAGTGCAGCAGGGTCTGAATTTTTCTCAGCTCTGTGTGTGTAACACACTGCAGCAGCCGTGGCATTTCTGAGAAGAACAGGCAGGGTCATCTGAGTCAGAGTAGCAACCTGATTAGGTGGTTTTGATCACACAAATGTTTTTAGCTCAGTAAGGAGTCAGGGGGTTTTGTCTGTAAATCTTCCAAAAGTCAGGCCTGGGAGACTGCTGTGACAGCTACTGTAAGAAAGGGGAATAACATGATGTAGTAGAAACAAGTTCCTTTCCAGGAGGAAATGATCTTAATGCTAACAAAAGGGTCTCATAGGTCATTCAAGATTTCTTTTTTACCTAATTACAGACTGTGTGGCTACCTGTTTTAATATATGTGCTAATATATTTAAAATTAATATTTGCTCAGCCAAAGTAGAAATGACTGTCAGATAGGAATTTCTGATTGTTTTTTTTACAAAACTGGAAATAGGGAAATGTTTTCTTAATTAATCAATTTTCTTATATACAACAGGTAGATGAAAAGGAGTATAATATTCCAGTCATGCTTAAAAATTCCATTTGTTGGTCATCTGTAGGACATAGTCTATCTGCTGTAGTAAACAGATAACTGGAAAAAATTGGCTTCAAGGAGATGATGAGAGTAGAAGCACAGAGTAGTGCTTGAAATACATATTTTATTCTGAAGACAAAATTTTATAGGCTTTCTTAAACAATATCAAGACCATATGAGGATTTCTTAAGTGGAAGGAGAAAGTGTTCTCTGGTGTACACAAGTGGACTAGATTGTGTAGTTAGAAGGGAGGAGACCATGAGATACGAATATTTCCCTTTATCTGGCACTTTAAACTCAGATTGTGATGCTGTGTACAGTTTTGGGCCTGCAGTAAAAGGTGTTGATGGACTGGATCCAAGCTGAGATGGGTCCCAAAGAGTCCAGGGGCTGGAAGGGAGAGAAGCCAGGGGAAAGAGGCTCCACCGAGAACAGTTAAAGGTGACTTTACATTTATAGCCCTTCTCTGGAGTTTTCTTCTTGGATAAATTGTCATAATGCAGTTTAAAAAAATATTCTTTCCAAACATTACATTGATTGATATGACCTAACATTTTCTCCTCATTCGAAATGTGAAGTCTCCCTTTTTGAAACTGTGAGATTTAAATGCGAAAAGTTTTTGGCATCTGGACAATAGGGAAATAGCTCCAAAATGCATATCTGAGATCATACATGAAAAGATTGAAAAGATATTTCCATCTCAAGTATGCAGGAAAGAATTCTTGGCTATTTGGAACCAACACTTGTGAATGTTTAGTTATGAATAAAATGAGAAAAATTGTTATTCTCAGCTTTGTCTCATTTGGGTTTTACCCAGTATAAGATAAAACTTGATTCCTCAAGCTTGCAGCAATTATTTTTCTACATTGATCCAGGCCAATGAAATAAATTCTGGTCTTTTATTTTAAAAGCAAAATAAAAGTGTTGGAGGCCTTAAGTACTTTTTCAGATATTAAATAACATTTATATCAATGTAAGAATAAAGGAATAGATCTGAAATGCTGGCCAGCCAACTGTATGTGTTGAAATTATTAGTGCAAATGGAAATCATGCAGTTTGTTACTGCAAATGGGACAGACAAAGGGAAATCATGCTTTCTGTCAGGAATATGAAATGAGATTGATACTAGGTAGTATTCCATTATTTCAAGATGCCAACAGTTTTGACAGTTCAATTGCAATTACTGGAGATAGTGGCTCAGCAAATTGAGAAGGAAATTAGGTTTGATCGCATGAGAGGGAGTGCCATAAAGAGCCCTCCCTCCTCCTTTGCAAAGGAATGCAGATTCACCAGTGAGCTTTTTCCTCAACAAAAGGCAGGGAGGGGGAATAAAAAACCACCAAAATCATAAATCAGAATTCTCAGGTTCAAGTTCATCCCCTCCTCACAAATAATGTCGACAAACTTTCATTAACCTGTCCTGCTCTTTTATGCCTTGCCTAATTTTTATCTAGGGCCAGTTTCAGGCTTGCTCCTTGTGTCTTGTCAATGTGCTCTGTCAACTCACACTGCAACACAGAATCTTTGGCTCTTCTGGAGAAACCATCATCTTGAGGAATGACTTTTCTTTTTTGACATCTCAGGGGTACATACAGTCCCCATAAAGATCTTTAAGTTAACTGGAAAAATTCTTTTTCAGTAATTTCTTTGGGGAGGAGATGGGAACTTTGATCCCATGGCTGAATCAGGGCAAATAAAAATGACATACATGGCAAGACATATTAGGCAATTCCAAGTATTTGGAATCTAACTGAACCTAGTTCTTTGCACTAGGTCTGCACAACTTCTGCAAAGAATAAAAGGAATCATCTTGACATTTCCCATGTCATATCTTAAAGAGTATTTTCATTGTTTTGATGCCATCATTGGTAAAAATAAAATGTGAGGATAGAATCCTATGTTTGACATGAACAATGGGAAACACCATGTAAGCCAAGTATCAAAACTGAAGCAGATGCCATTTTTTCTGGGTCAGCTGAATTTAACACTCATTGCTATGTATTTAGGGAGGTTATTTTCTTAGATTCACAAAAGTCTACCACAGTGCCAACCAAAATAATAATCATTCACTAGTCCAAACAGAGAAAAATACAGCATTAGAAACATAAAAGCACATTGTTGCATAGTTGCATCTGAACTGCTGATGTTGTGGTTCTGTAACTCATAATTTTCTGGACAGTTTCTATGCAAACAGATTTTTGTGTGGTATTTAAAATCTGAATTTAATGTTGTCTTTTGCATATAAGTGTTGATGGTCAACATCTACTGTGTCTGTGTGCTTAGATGTATATGATTAGCAAACAGTTTTGTGGCTTTATTTCGAGCCAGGATTTATACTTGGGGTTTGATTTCTCTCATAAGTTAGCAGAGGCTCCAAACCATGTAAAACTGTTTGAATTGCCCTGCCTCAGATCACTGGTGTACCCTGGGTAGTCCCCAGAAGTTCCTGGAATGGGGTGAACCTCCCCTGAGAGTTAGGTTTGTAATGGCCAAAATTAATCTCATTTTGCTTTTACCATGCACTGTTAATTCTGGCTTCAAAAGCCCAACCTTTTCTCAGTGCGATAGAGGATTTTAAAAGCTTATGCAATTCAACAGCCATGCAGCAATTAGCAGATACTGCAGTTTAAGAGAATAATATTTATTAACTTGGAAAAAGTACAGTGCCTATAATCTGAGTAATTGTTACAGGAAACATGGAAAGCCTCAGTGGTGAGGAGCTCCTGTGTCCCTGCCATCAAAGAGCCGGGCTTTATTAGCTTAGGGCAAATCTGTTTTCCAAAATATTCTCCCCAAGAAGTAAAAAAAAACCCTAAAAACCCCAGAAAACAACAACAACAACAAACCAAACAAGAAAAAACCAACACCAAAAAAGCCAGTGCTGTGGGCTCATCCCCAGGGTGGAAGCAGCAGGAACAGATGGGTCCTAGGCTACGAAGAGAAATGGGGCAGCCCCCTGCAGCAGTGTTGGGTGGATGCAGCACAGCGTGGTGCTGAACCCAGGACAGCCCATCTCTTTCCTCACATGCTGTGCATTCTTGGGCATGTGGGCCTCTGGTCACTTCCCAATGCTGCAGGAAGAACTGCCTAAGGAAAGAAGTGGGCTTGAAATGTCATTAGGTGTAATAAAAGGTCGGAATTACAACAGAATGCTGTGTGGTCATGCAAGATGTGAAAGTCTGTGGTGGCTGTGCTGGAGCACTCCTGTAGCCTCCAGGGACCTCTGTTCTTTAGGAATATTCTAATTCATTGCACTGTTGGCACCAACTAAGCCCTCCTGTCACCTTGGTGGTGGTGGAACCTTTCAGGTACTTGAAAACCAAGAACTGTGTGCAAAAATCAGAGTTTTGGGGATGACTCTGTGGTCAGTGCTCTGTTTTGTTCTTCTGACCATATATTTTCCTCTGCAAGGAGTTAAACTTTGACTTCTGAGGCAGAAGCTGCTGTGACTGGAGGTGGAAACAGAAATTTCCTGTGCTGCAGCAGTGAAAGCAGGCAGTGCAATTCCCTGAATGGATGCAGCAATAGCAGGGTTTCGACAGGCCAAGGCTGAGAAAGGGCTCTATTGGTCTTGGGGAGGAATTATGCTCAGAAGAGGGATTGTGCAATGTGTTCTGACAGTCTGGGTCTGTATCACTCCAGAAGGTGCTTCCTTGGTCACTGAAATTTACTCCCTAAAGATACCAAAAAGCTGGGTAATTGACCAACACAATAATAATATGAAGAAATAATTCTGAGACATATGCTGTGAAGTACTGCTAGAGTTATACTCAAATAAAGACATGGGAATCACATGCTTTCCAACACCCTAGGTACTCCGTTTTTTTGCAGAGGTGACTTAGCCTGTCTTCCCAGGATATAATATTCTGTCCAAAGGCTTGTGTAGCAGTTGGAGTATCAACCAAAAATTGCTGTAATTTGTGGTCCCAGCACAATCTAAAAACCGCAGGGGATGATCCATTATGTGTATGTGTATAAAGACACAGCTCTTGATGCTGTGTCAGGCTAACATCTGCTTGTTGACCTTTATTGACTTTTCTGTGGCAGGGAGTTCCCTTTATAACCTTTTTCCATTTATCTTCCCGTCCACTGCGGTGCCTGTTCTGAGGGATCAAGGGAGGGAGGATTCAATGCCTCCAAAAAGCCATGGATAATCAGAATAGAGGTGATAAAACAGGTAGATTTTCACCAGGTTTAGGTAAAGAATGAGAGACTTGCAAGTGTGTATTGTTGGGTTTTTAATTTGTTAATGTAATATCTACTCTTTTTAAAGTAAATTATGAGAATTTTCCTAGGTGAGATTTACATATATCATTGGGAGGTTTGATTTAATGACCTCAAAAAGTCCCTTTTGGAGGTGTTTCAGGCATATCTGACAATCTCCTCTGAAAATGACCAAATGAGTGCTTTTACTGTCAACATAGTATACCTATGGGTTTCTTCAATATGCAACAGGTTTGTTTTAGACTAGGAGGATTTATCAATAACTCTTGAGAAAAATATTTCTGACAGATAGTGGTAGGTATTTTTACATTACAGTCCTACCAGACATTGGGTTCACTGGAGAAAATGAAACATACAGGATTTTTTTTTTCCATAAATAAATAGTTTTAAATGTCACATTTAATTTTTGTCATAGTCTCTTAACCTTACATTGCTAATAAAAAAATAGGAACACAAGTGACCAAATTGGCAATTTATTAAAAAAAAAAATCAGAATCTTCAAGACTTAGGACTATCTCTTTACAAGAAAGAAACAATTAATTTTCTGGAGAAAAAATTATTGATACATAAATCACAATTGTTTCTGGAACAGAAAGCCAAAAGGCATTTTAGATGCAAGCCATAGGCATCACCTATAAGTGTAAATTTGAGAGGAGATTATTTGCAACAGGTAATTAAGAGACAAGAGACTTTATATTCAGAATATCATGGGTTGTAAATTATTTTTTTTCCAGATTTGCTTAGCACCCATGTTTAAACCAGCCAAAATTACAATTTTGAGAGCTACAGGTCAGTCAGCTCCACTTTGATCTTTCTGATACACATGAAAGAAACCATTATGAGTAGTAGCAGTCATGTGAATTTACCAGGTAAAGCATTCCTGGACACCCTGATTGATCTCTGTGAAAAATGACTGAATTATGGATGAGGGGAGAGCAGAGAGATCATTTGTCTTGACATCAGCAAGGCATTTGACTCTGCTTTTCATGGTAGTCTTGTATCCAAGTTAGGATCTTCCAGTCTGGGTGGATGGACAACCAGATAGGTAAAAACTGTTTTTGTGGTGGTGGCCACAGGCTAGAGGTCAGGGGTCACGCTCTGCCTGGAGCTGCTCACAAGGGGAGCAAAAGGGGGTGTGTGTAAAACCCTCCTGTTGAAGCTCTGTATTAGCAGTGTTACAGCTGAGGATTGCTCAGACCAGCCTTGAGGGGACATGGAACTGGAGGCACCAGCTGATAGAGCAAGGGCAGGGCGGTGATCCTAAGAGATCTGGATGGGCTGGGGGAGTGAGCTGACCAAAGCCTCCCAAAATCCAACAGGGAAAACCCTCACCCATTGCACATGTCAAGGAAGAACCCCTAAGAAAAATGGAGTAGGAAAGGGTTGGGATGCCTTGGTGGCCCCAAACTGAGCAGAAGCCAGCAGTGTCTGGGCAGCCAGGAGGGGTGATGGTACTGTGGGCTGGGGTATCAGGAGCATGGCTAGGAGCTCAAGAGTGTCACATGAGGGCAGCTGCCACAAACCTTTAGGTCCCCTGACTTCAGGGCAGAGGGTGGCAAGAAAATAACGAGGAGTGGGAGCGACAGTTGGCACCAGAAAAAGAACACTTTAATAACGGATAAAAGAAAATAGGGACAGTGCCCCAAAACCATGCACAATACCCAGGAGAACTCTGGGGAGGTAACCAACCAAAGACCAGAAACTGAGGAAAACATGGCAATCTGTAGGGTAGGTCTGAGGGTGAGGGTCCAGTCAGAAGCTCAAACTGGGAACATGACCATATTTGTACAACATAACTGACCAATCATAAAAACATGACCTTATATGGAACAACTTCATTAACATGCAAACTCCCATGAACCTTTACTGCTCGCCACAGCTATAAAGGGGTTTCCCATGGCCTTGGGTCTAGAGTTGGTTCAGCTTGGCCAACTCCCACACGAGAAAAGAGGTTATTCCCTTCTACTTACAGTAGTCATTAGGCTGTGTCTGTAACCCTGCATTTGCATTTAGGTCTCACAACACAGGCCCTGATAAACTGGGGGACTTCAGTGAACACCTCCCAAGGTTGGCTCCTTAAATTTATTCAGAGCAGGTTTCTCTCTGAAAATTTGAATACTAGTTGCAATAGAAATTTCATGCTAAACTCCTCAATATTTTTCATTTAAAACCGACTTTCTTTCCTTTATTTCCACATTATTAAAACCTAGATTTACCTCATTTTCTCAGGTGTTCTTTTGTTTATTTAGGGGAAAATTATATAAGTGCTCCCAAAACACTCAGGCCATGGAAAGAAATATATATTGATTTATTATGAAATTGAATGAACTACAATGTACAGGTAATATACAGGGAGAAGAAAATTGTGATTCCTCAGCATTCTGATTGGCTACTTATGATGTAATGGTGCATTATTAAGTGATAATTGTTTTATTACAGTGTTTACAAGGAGACAAATGGTTTGTGAATCAATGCACAGGGAGGCCACAAAACAAGTTGCTTATCGATTCACAAGCTGTTTGTATCAAAGTTTGCCGCTCAGAAGAGAAAAAAAACCAAACCTACGTACTCCAGGGTGTATTCATAAGGATAATAGTCTTGGAAGGATGGAGTCTGAATTTACATTAAAAATTAGCTCAACTCTGAAATATACTTTTCTCTTTAAAATATTGAGTGGAATCACAGCTCCTGAGCCATGCAAAGCAGCTCCTAGCACACTTTTCTCTGCCATTGTCTTTCATCAGCCATTCAGGTTGTGGGGTTCAGTAAACTCATTCCTCAGTTCCTTAAGTCATCTTGGAAGGATATTTTGTCATTAGTTCTACAATTCCTTAAAGTTACAAATGCCTTGCTAAAGTATCTGCTTTTTGGAGATTGAAGTCCTTTATACATTAGAAACCAGATTAGTAGATGAATTCCCATTCTTCCATATGTGGAGTGTTAAAGAGTGTAAAATTGTTAGCCTAGATGAACTGAGAGTGCTGGATCAGCCCTTCTGTCTCACACACAACTTTCACTAATTTCAGGTGCACTGTGCTGGAGTATTTACCAATGTAACCTACCACTGGGTTTCTGATTTTGCAGATCAGTGTCTTTAAGAATTCATATCCATAGACAGGTCAGTGAAGCTTAATCAATCGCTATCCATCTGCTGAGCAGACAAAACCCCATTTACAAGGCACTGCAATTTAGCTTATGTGTTGGAAACCTTTAGGAAAGAGCTTCAGCAATGTCAGTTTAACTTACAACTAAGATTAAAATAGGCAACACAGAAATAGATATTGAGCTTAAGCAGGGCAATGTAGTGAATCACCTTAACTCAGCAAAATGTTTGACTCTTCATGGCTTCATGAAAAACACACTAAAATAATCCCAAATCCCTCTTCTTTCTGAAGTCACATCACATTCTACATCGAAGAGAAAGTTTCTGTAAAATTAAGCCACCTGAAAGAGGAAAAGAGTTGAATGACATTTTCTACCTGAGCAATTCTGGTAGAATGAAAGTATTTTTATTCGAGGCTAAAGACTGGTTGTGTTCCTCTCATGTCTGTGTTTTTCCTTTCATAAGAACTGCTCACACATTTGAGGGCCTTCACAAAGAGATGCTTATGCTCAGCAGCTTGATCTTTAGCATGCATTGTTTAGAGACTGTTGCAAAATGGCTTTATTGAAATGTCATATGCTGTTTCCTTTAGAGGTGTTTTTAATCTAAGCAGTTTCAAGGAAAGAATTAGCAGAAGAAAAACACTTTTTTAGCCCTGAGGGATAAGTGCTTTGGGTTTGGATGTACCTAAATACAAGGTGGGACTTGATAAGATGCAGATATTCTCACAAATAATGGGTTCATAACCAAAACAGGCAGGATTTGAATGGCATCATCGTACACTGATCAACTTCTCCTGCAAACTCCTCACTGCAATCAGCAGGAATTTGAGGAAGCTGAAATAGACAGAATAAAACTGTAATTTTCAGTATGAAATGATAACTTGTGGTTTTTGCATCCTGATACTTTACACATGAACTCCAGAGCAGGAATAATTCTACTCTAGAGTATTTTAATTATTCATGTGAAGAAGCGTTTTTGGGATTAAACCATTGTTTTCATTCTTAGAGTGCCTGTACTGGTTTGGGGGTTTATTGGGTTTTTTACATACAATCAAACCTAGTAGAATAATTCCATCTTTTTGCTTCCTCATGAAAAATCAAATGTTATGTATTTCTTCATTTTGGTTTACTTTACTGCAGCATTTTATTTATTTTTGTTTTATTTAAATCTCCATGAACAGTGCCACAACAGTACTAAAGATTTTTGATATGTTTAGAGCAATTTGGAGAAAAAATCACCCAATTAGAGAAACTTTTCTAACAGTCTAAGGAATCTGAATTTTAGCTCATAAACACAGTCATCCAATACCTGGTCTTAAGAAAATTATGGTTTTCATAGAAACAAGGGAGTAAAAATGAATTGTATTGGACTAGAAACTATGGGATTAAAAATTTTGTCTTAGAAAGGAGGGAAAAAATTCTTCAATCTTTTGTAAGAGTAGTCACAATCAGATTTCCTCTGGTCTGTTGTCATCTCGTCAAATCCAATATTCCCTCCACAACATAACACACAGCCTGCCTCTTCCTCTCCTCCTTTGAATTTCAGAAGTGTTGGAAGTCTTGACTGTCTGTGACAGTAGAGCTTCTCCTTGTCTCCCCTGGTGCTTTTTTGTCTCTTCCTGCAATACTGATTTAGAATCAGCAAGATTCTAAAGAAGAAGACAATTATAACACCTTGGGCAGGGCCTTAAATTTAACTCTCTTCTTATATGTTTGTACAAAGAGAATTGAGCTTGGCATATTGCCAGTTGTTTCCTTAGTCCAAAATTTAGGTCTTTCCTGTCTTAAGTCAGGTCTAGCTGATACACATCCTGTATCTTTAAATCAGCTTCATTTTCTCATCCCTGTTTCTGGAACTCATAAACGTGTCTGTTCTGTGGCCAGGGCAGACTGCACATTTTTGTCCCCAGCAGCAGTAATGTGTCATGAATGTCTCCCACACTTTGTAAGTGCATCACTGCCTATGCCTGGCTTTGGCTGCCCACTGTCCCACACGTGGGGCTCCTGTGGAGGACAGCTGTTCCAGCTGTGTCAGCCTCCTGCACCTGTCCCAGGGTCACAGGTGTGCCTCTGTGGAGCTCTGCTGGCAGGCAGGAAGGCCCATTTTGGGTATGAACCAGGGCTGTGTGCTGGAAGCTGCTGCCTGAGAGGGAACACTGGGAACGTGGATCTGCATGTTTTGTTTGTAATCACAGGTATCTGTCAGACCTGCAGTCAAAGGCATGGGACCAGGGTGAGTCACAAGGTGTCAACTAACAAAGCCTTTTTATAGACTCAGCAAATGACACAATGGTTGAGGTTGTCTGGAAACCCTTGAGTCCAACCCTCCTGCTCAAAGCAGGGTCAGACAGGGCAGGTTGTGTAGGGCACTGTCCAAATGAGTGTTGAACAGCTTCAAGAATGGAAAAAACTCACAGGCTGTCTGGGCAACATGTTCCAATGTTCAGTCACTGCTGAGAAAAAAGGCTTTTTGTGATGTTTAAATAGGTTCTCTTGTATTTTGGTTTGTGCTTGCCATCTCTTGCTCTTGCACTGGACAGCAGCGAGTTCCCTCTGGCTCAGTCCTCCCTGCATGTGAATGAGTAGGTAGTGACAGTACAAGGGGGTTATTGATTATTTATCATTAAAGTCAGCAAAAGGACAGGTCTTCAAACGGATAAGTAGGCAGAGACCAACTAAAGTAGTGCAAAATAAACATTGAAATGAGAGGTTCTGGCATGACTTTCTGGCACTTGAGTTTTTTTGTGGCAAAGATCAGCTCAGGAATGGAAAACAGATCCCACTGTGTGGCTATGTTCTTAATGAATTATTTGACCAGATGTAAAGATTTGATTTACAAGCCTCTATGACTGCAGGGGACATGGCTAGAAAGCCAATCCTTTTCGTTAAATAAAACCCTTTGCTACCAGGCTAACCCACAAACTTGTAAAAATGGTTTGCTATGCTGCTTTCTTCATCCATGTGTGGACTGTGTTCTCTGAAGCATAATCCTGTAGAATTTCTTTTATGAGACTGTCACTTTTCTTCCTTAAGACATGCCCAAAGCTCCTCTGCTGTTCCCATCAGTAGCATGCACATCACTTGTACCCAGCTTTTGAAGCATCCTCTCATTGATCCTCCCACCTTCAAAAACTTGAGGAGAAGCTGCTAACAGCATGATATCTCTAAAGCCTCCAGTTGACACCAGTTCTGATGTTTGTAAAGTGATTGACATGCATTCATGGGTGTATTTTAAAATCCCAGCAATTTTATGCCTTGCAGTATTCTCTATTCTTCCCTCTACAACATGCTTATTTAATATGAATAAGAATCACAGGATTCCAAGATAGGGTCAGTAGAGATATTTTGCTGAAACTTGATTTGTGATACTAGGGATTTAATTCTTTTATCAAAATAAAGATCAAATCAGGAAGGAGTGATTTTTTTATGGAAAATGAGTTATTGTCAGAGTTAATCGGGGAAAAATCATTAATCAGAATTCTTCCAGGTGTTTCCCAACCTGGGCACAAACTGAAACAGAGAATACTGACATCTTATGTGATTATTGGGTGGAAAAAGTGTCTGTAATTTTTCTTTTTGTTTGCTTCATGTTTTGGACTGATCTCAACACCTGTCAGAATCCAACATTGTCCCTGTTCCCAATAACCTCTTGAAGTGATGGCAGCAGCACTTGGCTTGAATCATTTGACACTCCACTATATCACATGGTGTTCAGAGATGAAGCCATTCAGAAATGCATCCATTGCATTAATGCATTGTTATTTATTTCTAAATCATTAAGCATAATGTGATTTTTATGTAGGTTTACAGATATATCAGTAAGTTGTAATGACTTTATCACATTTGACTGTATGCTTGGGAAGCTTTTGTGGGGCATCAAGATTTTATAACCGTGATGAACTTATATTCTTAGCAGATGGGAAAATCAGGCAGAATTCCTGAGACCTGACAATCAAAAAGAAATGTTTCATGAAAACTCTTGGGAAAACAGTGGAACACTAAGATTTTATAACCAGCCTCAATGATTAATCTCACTTGACAAATTTTTGTCATCATGTTTGATATTCATTCCTTTCTCTCTCAGAATTTTAGTACTATGTTTCAGCTTCTAAAGATTAATTTGCAGTTTCTTAACATTTCATGTAGACTAAATGGCAGATGGGATCCAAAGTGACTGAGAATTCTCCTCTGTGTCCGTGTGGTTTTCATTATGAAATCAGCCCAACTGTGCCTCAGTTATGTTTCCTTCACACATTATTCTCCAACATGCAGTGATATGTTGGGCTGGTTCAACTCAGTGTGTTGTCTGAAATTGCTGTTGACTGAGGCATCGTATACAGGTATGCCAAAGAGCTTTTACAAAGCTTTTTGTCCAAAACTTGGATACTTTTAACACAGTAGTTCTACATTTACTTTTCTTAAATTCCTTGTATTCTCCTTCTTGTCAATAGCACACTTGAGATTCTTTCTCTGCTTCTCTGCTCACCTCATACAAAATCTGTAGCAAGTATTAATTATTCTAAGTATAGTAATTATTGTTTTTATCTTAGGAATTCAAGCACTCCCTTTGTTGTAACCTCCAAAAAGTGAAAACTTGATATGAAATTCTTGAGAATGCTAAAGAGCAGCACAGTGTCTTCAGTCTCTTTGATCAGACCCTACTGCCTTCCTTCTTTTCAAAGTACTGTAGCACTCACTTTCCAGATTAATCTTTGAATAAACAATACAATAATAATTATGTTAAAGTTTCATATGGTTTGTAGGTAAAAATAGGAATATCTGGAATAACCTCGAAGCATGGTTTCAATAATGGAATGATATTTGATGCAGAATTGAAGGAGACAAAAGCCTCTCTGTCAAACTGTACCATTTACAGGTGTGTGTACACATGCATTTTGTCCTCCCAGCAGGGACACTGAAGTGAGGTCCCCATGAAGATTCCTTTTGTATTTCCAGACCTGGCTGTCTCTGTTGCATGCTTAGCAAGCTGTGAGCTGCATCCACTCAGCAGCCTCCTTCCCAGAGATCTGCACTGATCTCAGCAGCAGCAGCACACTCAGTATTTCAGTGCTGTGCCCTGTGACTGGGAAGGAAGAGAGGGGAAGAAGCCATGGCTGAAATGCATTTTCAGGGACTCTTTCATCACCTCTATGGCACAAATGTCAACTCAAGGCATATTTTGCCTGCTGGAAAACTGGCCTGTGATTATAGTGCTTGCCCAAATGTTTTACAAAATGGGTAATATTTCTGATTTCATGATTTAGATGAAAATTTCCTTCCCCTGCAGTTTTCATTGTAAGCAGAATGCGGTGTACTTGGAGCAGTGCTGCACAGAGGGGCCTCCCCCACCAATGTTTTATGCATGCTGATGCCTTGCACAAGGCAGAAACAAGTAACTTAAACAGTACAATAAATTTTACTGAGACGTAGATACTGGTCTTTCCTGGTTGTCTATAAAGTGAAAAATATGGAATGATTTGCTTCCCCTTTAAGGAGGTTATTAGCTTGCTTGTATCTACCAGAGGAATAGAGGTGCACACAGTCTCCCATTATTCACTGGGTTTTTAATCTTGATCCCTGGCTTCTGTGATAAGTTATTGCTGGGGACTGGAATTGCTTGGGGAGTGATGCAGGTGCCTGAGGGCCAGCAAGTGGCTCTGTTATGAGAACTGGCTCTAATGATTAATGGTGGGATGCAGTGCACTACTGCTGACTTCACTGGGAAATACAACATTGTTAATTTTATCATTATAAACTCCCAGCGCTGCAAGAGAATGTGCCTGCCTCCAGGATGGTGAATTTGATAAGAAGGCTTTTCTGATAAGATATCTCGTACTCCCAGGGAAAAGCATTCATGTTTAATCAGGGAGTATTTAACTTGCAATCCAAATGTTACCAGGTAATATGTACAGGTCATTTTAAATTTGTGCTCTACAGTTCAGGTCACAACGTTATAAATGAGTTTGTATACACACTGAGGAAAGAATCAATAAAGCACTGCTCTCTACAAAGACTGTCATAAGCCAGAGAAACTAAATATTTTTTCACTTGAAAAGGGGACAGACTTTTTAATGACTAGTAGTACTACAGACAGATAAATACATACACGGAGCCCAGGAACCATCCTGTAAAATACTCTGCAGCTTCCAGCCTTGCTGGTGGCAGTGTCTGTGACTTCAAAGCAAACCCCTGAGGACAAGAGGGATTGCATCCTCTTCCTATTAATTGTATCAAACAGGTTGCAGGACTAGCCTGCAGTGTTGGGCTATGACAAGACAACAGTCCTGAGCGTGCTAATTCCTTCTTTCAGTGCTTGTTTGTGGGATCAGCATGGACACTGCTGTCTTGCAGGGACACTTGTACTGGTTTTGGCTGGGGTGCACTTAATTTTCTTCACAGCAGCTCGTGTGGTGCTGGGTTTTGAATTAGTGATGAAAGCAGTGTTAACAGACATGTTTTAGTTTAGTAAAACCTGAACAGTGCTTTTACAGCCTCAAGGCCTTTTCTGATTCTCACACTGTCCCAGCAGCGAGGCTGCAGGTGCAGGAGAAGTTGAGAGGAGACACAGCTGGAACAGCTGGCCCCAAGTGACCAAAGGGATATTGCAGTACACACGACACCATGTGTGGCAGTAGAAGCCACAGGGAAGGAGGAGGAAGGGGCGTTTTCCCTCAGGATGAAACTGCTCCTCCCTCTTAGTAAATATCTAATTTTTACAGAGGATTTTGTAGCCTTGGCTCTGCTCAGCACATGTATTCCTACAGTTTCACTGTTGTTTATAGTGTCTCCTCCCAGTTTTGCACCTTTCCTGCAATGCTCTCATCTCCCATGCCTCCCCCAGCACTTTGTTCCCTCACAGCTACCTTGCTGCTTCCAAAAGCTGTTGAATTATGAGGGTTTTTTCATTCTGTTTGTGTGTTGCATGTGTCTCCGTGATGCGTTTTCTTTTTTCTCTCAAAATTAAAATTCTTCGGGCTGTGGTCATTCTGCCCTTTCAAACAGTGCCTGGAACAGTTTGGCTGTTATTTTGTAGCTCCTTAGGCCATTCTAATATGTATTATGAAGACTTTGTCAAATTTTCCATGAAGGTAATATTAACAGTTATAGAGAAGATTTTGAAATAGTGAATAACTTTCTTTTCATGAGAGGTATTCAGTCTAGGAGTTATGACATTAGGAAGTGAATGGCACTTGAAGGCAATAAGGTGATTTTTATGGAAAACCTAATGGGGTAGTGTCACTTAGTAGGTCATTTTAAAACTAGGCTTGTCTTGAAACTGGAATAGCATTATAGAACTGAGTGCACAATGTCTTGCACTGTGGCTCATGGTCTTTGACTCTATGTACTCTGTTAATCATTTGATCTGTCTCTAACAAAATATATTTTGATAATAATGTAGATATTATACCTGCCATTTGTTTAAATTCAGACTACTGTTGTTGTGACTCATTTTATAATTTTGTTGCACTAAGTGACACATTGCACACTTGGGTGGAAAGCTGTGGAAAGTGAGTCCTGTCATTCACAGGACAAAATACTGGAGTGACAGGAGTGTGTCTGGTTCTGTCTGGATTAGATTTACAGCAAGTGTTTCTTTTGTGGAGAATTTGACATTTCAGTACTGAAACAAGTACTGCTTACCTACTGATAGCCAAAGAACCAAAGTTATAGCTAACCTATTTCAAAGCTTATGTTTTGCTATTCCACGGTGTTTCATAAGCCCTGAGCTAAATGTTGCAACACTTCCTGATTTCACATGCCCTGGAAGAGAGAGCAATGGCAGGTTGATGTCTATCAACTGCAGCACTCCTAACACAAAGTAATGGCAGTGGGTAGGATCAGCTTAAGTTAAGTAGATGATACAGTAAAAGCATGTACCTAAGTGGATAATGGGAATGCCATCCTGAATCTCCTGAGGGATGGTAATCCCTAGCAATCGAGGTGACTCAGAGACACAGGAGAAGTGCCTGGGTGACTTGGATGTTAATGTGTGCAGACAGGAGATGCTGTACACTTTCCCTGCTGGCCCCTGATGGCAGCGTCACATTCTCCGTGTCCTGCACACACCTGTCTGTCAGTCTGGCTGTGTTCTGTGTGTCCTGCACACACCTGTCTGTCAGTCTGGCTGTGTTCTGTGTGTCCTGCACACACCTGTTTGTCAGTCTGGCTGTGTTCTGTGTGTCCTGCACACACCTGTCTGTCAGTCTGGCTGTGTTCTGTGTGTCCTGCACACACCTGCCTGTCAGTCTGGCTGTGTTCTGTGTGTCCTGCACACACCTGTCTGTCAGTCTGGCTGTGTTCTGTGTGTCCTGCACACACCTGTCTGTCAGTCTGGCTGTGTTCTGTGTGTCCTGCACACACCTGTCTGTCAGTCTGGCTGTGTTCTGTGTGTCCTGCACACACCTGTCTGTCAGTCTGGCTGTGTTCTCTGCTGCATTGGTGGAGGTGTAGTTTGGGAATGTCACGGCTTAGCAATTGAGTAGCAGAGAGAGACAGCTGATGGCTCCAGAAGCAAATCATAAAAAGCTGAAGCTTTAGAAGTTGTCACAGTAAGAAATAATTGATCCAGGTTTGAAAAGGGAACATATGTTGGGCTAGCCAGATTTTGAACCACCTGTGTCTTGTGTACCAGGATAAGTACCTGTGAACTGTTGTATCTGACCAAAATAGCAGGACTGTTTTGAACTCATTTTTCATTTGTGTAATACCTTACACAGAGCTGTTGAGACTCAGGCTGAGATTCTGTACTCCATTGTTTGTACCTAAGTCTCCATTTGCATTAAAAGGAATTTTTTTTTCCCTCCAGCATGTACTTGGCTGTATCCTGTTTGTTTTTCTGCCTTATTCTGAAGCAACAAAAATCAGCCATGGTTGGGAAAAGAACAGCAGATAGGATAGGAAAGTGCATGGAAGCAATACAGAGAATCTTGTATTCTCAGTGTCTGAGGTCAGAAATGAAAGCTTGTTTGTTTTGGGGGGGATGATCTTGTTTTGTTCTCGCCTTCCCTTCCTCCCTCCTGCCCCAATCCCCAAACCAGTCATATTGTCATAGCCCTTTGAAGGAGATTTATTCTTATGGAAGAAGGAGAGTAGTTAAGAGATGACTTCATTTAAATCTATATCTCTCCCTCAGAGAGTGTCTCTAATGTCCTTAAGAAGAAAGTAGTAAAGCATTGTTTACCTCTGACAGCTTTATTAAGAGATTAAATGTTAACTTCTATGCCACTCTTCTCAAAGTGGTGAGCTAGAGAGCAATGAGTCCCTCCAAAAGGCAATTGCCTGGCTCCAGGCACGGGTGCAGTGCTCAGGGCACCTGTGCTGGTGCAAAGCATTCCAAAAGCCTTGACACATGGAATACAATCAAAGAAAAGTGTGCTGGCACAGAAAAAGACCTGGATAAAGTAAAGAAATGTATCTAAACCCTGTCAAATGCTGTCTCTTTTAGGTTTCAGTAGAAGCTTAATAAATGAACTCCTGAACAGAACACATTGATTAATATTCAAGTTCTAGCTGACTGAAACTGATCCTGTTTTGGGAACCAAGGCAGGTTACAGCCACCACACTGCCTCAGGCAGTGGGCAGTCTCTGTATCACTCACCTACTCACTGTGCATCTGTGTGCCCAATACCCAAATCCTTGCTGGTTATTTCACAGCAGCTAAGTTCTGGTACTTTTCCTGTTTCACAAACATGAGGAGGAACAACTTAAGCTCAACCCATTCATTTCAGCTAATGCATTTTAGAGGTGTTTTCTGCTGCAGGCTAGAAACAGGAAAACAGCAGAGCTCAGACACTGAATCCTAGCTAAATAATGCATCCCAATCCTTTAGTCTTTCTGCCTGTGCTGTGCTACTTAATCTTCTGAAGACTAATGGGTTTAGGAGTAAGAGGACATGTGGATGAATCATGACAGAGGGTTGGTGTGGAGAGCCAGTATTCCATCTCTAAAACAAAGCTTTATCAAAATCTACATGTCACTGCATGTGAGCCAGTGCAAGTGCTAATTGTCTCTGCAGTGCCACATGCATGTGTGTACATTATACTCCTGATACCTGAGCAACAGGTCTAAGAGAGGCAAAGGTGACACATCAGCACTGCAGGATCCTTGGGTCCCAGTGGATAGCAGCAACATTTCCTCTTGCCCTGCATGCATTGCTCCTTGTTTAAACAAAAGCCCCAATTCTCTTGTAGCCTCATTTTCCCCATACCTACTTGCAAAAATTTGTATCTCATAAAACACTGTTATTACATGTAATCCTTTCCAAACGACAGAAAATTCTACCAAAATTGTAATAATCCTGACCCACCACTAAAAAATGAGCAATTGGATTTAGAGGGAAGGGCAGAATCAGCACCTGAGTCAATCCTGGCTACAGTATTGCAGTATGGTTCTGGGGCCTGCTGCACGATTAGAAATACCATTCTTACCCTTATTCACTTCTTTAACTGCTAGGACCAAAGGATATAATCTACATACTCAGGATTGTTCTTTGTGGTGTAAGATATAGCTTAGAATTCTCCCCTAAGAGACTTTATTGTGCAGTCTGTTCAGGTGTCAGGCTAGTTAGGAAGCGATGCGCTGTTCAGAAGGAACAAACCTGATCCAATTTAGAGGAAACAATATACATTGAAATACAATTTCAGAGCCCTGAGGGACACTGCCTCTGCCAGCTCAGGTGCTTGTGTCCAGCTGTGCAGGTGAGAAGAAGCCTCGTGGTCAGCACACCAAGGCTAGGGCAGGGGAGATTGAAACTTTGAATTTCTGCTAAAAGACAGGAGCTGTGCTTTTGTGAAACACTTCATATTTGATATAAATGTTGAGAAATAGAAGCATGCGTCCACCTCAAAGTAGTCACAGATGTACTCTATTCTTGGCAGTCAGGCTTTGTGATCTGTAAGAGCAGCTTTCCCATATTCTTTTACACATGGGTAGTTATTGTAGCTATGTATGAACAAGAGTGTGAAAAAGGAGAGAGAGAGATGGAATGGAGCTTTTCTCTTTTTCCCTGAGCTAACAGTGTGAAGCCAGGGAGCCGTGCTCTGCTCCTTGACAGGTGTGTTCTGGGCCGGTGTGTTTGTGTGTCACAAAGAAATTGCAGAATGCCATGCTGAGATAACATGATAAAGAAAATTATATATGATTTTTGCTGTTCCATACCCTGTGCTGAATGGAAAATAGACTAATTTATTTATTGGCATAAATAGACTTGACATCTTGTGTTTGATTTTCAACTCCATTGTCGGGAAAGCCCTTACACCTCTCAAGGCATCTTCTCATCCAGAGTTCTTTATAAAAACCAGAGAAATCATTGCTTCCAGGCTGTGATTCCTCTGACCTATTTTAGGTGTGCCTCTTTGGACAAGATGATCCATGCTGTAGTAAAAGTGTCAGTTGTCTTCCACTGGTAATACAAGGATAACTGACTGAGATGTCAATGTCTGCTTTGTGAGCACCTCAGATTAGGTGGGCTGAATCCTCGTGTGACCAAGCAACGCTCTGAGCCAACACAGCGCAGTTTGCAGCAGTGGGAGGATCACAGGTGTGGGGCTTTTCAGGTGCTGCTTAACTCCATGTATCAGTGTGTCCCTGGAGGCATTTGTTGTTCTCCTTCCTGCATGCTTAGGATGGTTGCCAGGAGTTGCACTGCTTTGTTTCCCTGCCTCCACGGTGAGGGGAGCTGCATAATGCAGCACCGAGCCTGCAGCCTAGTTTGTAGCGGCTTCTGTGAGAACTTAGGACAAAACTTACTTGCCCTGTCAGCATCCTCGCTGCTGAGCGTTGAGAAGCAAATGTGATAAAGAAAGTAGAAATGCAATTAACAAAGACCAATAGATACAAAAGCCCAGAGCAGTTTCAGCTGCTCGTTGTCGATGCCGGCTGCCACCACGCCCACGCTGAGACACGCGGTAATTGCAAAGTCGATAGCAGTGGCCTGGCTCTCAGTAATGATTTCAAGTCACTCGTGATATGCTGTGGAAAGCACTGCAGTCAGCTTGGAGTGCTCCTTCTTGCTCTAAGGAGTTTGAGGCAGAGCCTTTTCTCCTTGTTCCAGTGACTCGCTGCCTGAGAGCTTTGTAGCCTGCCAATGCAGGCCATGCGTCCCTTTGTCTACTTTACCCACAGAGAATAAAAGAAAAAGAAAAGTCTTAACCACAGTACATGTGCCTCTTTGGATAGAACTTATCAGTTTAATTTTGCCTCTCACTGTGTAATGAACAAAAGATTGTTCATTAATCATTAATTATTTTTTAACTCCTGGCTTAAGGAAAATTGCTGCCCTCAGGGAGACCCCACTGTATTTTCCTACAATATTTTGAAGACTTTTGGAAAAGAAGGAGTTTCCACATTTGGGTTCAAATGTTGTCCTTGACATACAACATGCTACACAGAGGAGGTCGTGCAGTCTTTAAACAAAGATCAGAGGAGAAAATCTGGATGTATGTTAATGTTAATGCCCTACAGTTGAGCTGCACTTCTCAAAACAGTACCAAAATTGGAAAGCATCTGTAAGGAGCACCAGGGACCTGTGGCCTGAGGATTTAATTTTTACACTTTGTGTAGCCCAAGCACGATTTAGTGGTTTATAATATTTACAGTGCTTCTGGTGTGCAGGAGATCTTCAGTCTCTTAAGGTCCCGTTCAGCGTGCTTTAAAAAGTCTTGGGAACTATTGTCAGCTATGTATCTGGTCTTGTGAACAAGATCCCAGTTGTTTTGGTTGCTGAAATACTTTTTGAAAGGTCCAGAACTTTGTGCAGGTACTTGGTGCAATTAAGTAATGTCATAGAAGAGAAAGAACGTTGTAGGTCTACATGATCCTTGTTTTAATGTAATGTTACTCCATAAAAATCCAAAGGGCTGAGATAATTCTTGATATGAAAAATATAAAGGCCGAGAAGAGCTATGCAAAGGAAAAGGCAGCATTTTTGGATATAGAAAATTCCACATGGTATTAGTGCTCGTGGTGAGATTTATATTTTCCTACAGAATCATTCCAAATAAGAAGGATCATTTAATTCTGTAATTTGTTTTCCACAATGGCAAAAAAGTGTTCTTGTGACAGGAGTTGGGTCAATACAAGGTAATGTATTTGAGAGCAGAAAAGCAATTTGCTTTCTTGCCCTGAAGGTGGAGGCCAGGTTGGCCATGAGTGTTTTCTTTTCAGCTGTTTGTCCCAGTCTTTTGTGTTGCTTCTCTTGTTGTAATGAAGGCAAAAATTGACCACAGACACAACAGAGGCCACGTCCACCCGGATCTGCCTCTTTGGTAGAGACCCTTGGGGATGTGGCTGAAAAATACTGAACTTTGATTGTGAGGGATCTCCTTGCTTCACTTCAGCTGTTCTGGAGACTGCTGTGCTTGCCAGCCCACTGCACACCTCAATGCCATGTGGCAATCAAAAAAGTGCAAAATTTAATTACCTCAACAATTTACCTGAAGCTGTTTCAATGCAGGGTACAATAAGTCCAGTCCTATTCGCAAAGGATTTTTGTCCTCACTCTCTGAAATCAAAAATTTAGAAGAGTAAAACTCAATATTAGGATTTTTTGTTGCTAAAACAAATCAACAAACAAACAAAAACCCCTTTATACCTGTCCATACTAAGCATAGCATAAATGGGTTGATCTAGTATTGCAAACTACAAAAAAATAGTAAAAAGTAAATTGCTTGTCCTTCCCTGATCCACCATGAAATCCTCATATTGATGGTAGCTTATACTTTAAAAATAGTAGTCAGGATGATGCACTTTCCTAAAGACAAGGTGAATGTAATTCCTACAAGCCTGATGAACACAAGATTTTAAATTTGAGTTTAAAATCAATTGATGGGTGGGTAGAATTATGTGCATCATGAGAGAATGCCAAGAGCCCAGAGTTCAGACTACAGCTTTGGAGCTTCAGCTGGAGATGTTAAAGCTAGGTCTGAATAGGATGTTCTCAGTTGAGGTAATCCAGTTAGCATGAAAAACAAACCTTGAGCTGCTTGAGAGGGTGGGTTGACTCATTACCAAAGCTGTACCTTTGATTTCATGGTGCTTTGTGGCATTGCTGCTTAATTCTTTTAATTTCAAAGAGTTTGTTTCTTTAGGAACTGTCTCATCTAATCATGATTTCTATCTATTATGACGATGTTCTGAGTGCATCAGCCTATTTCAGCCAAGTCTGATGGAGAATTAATAGTTTAAACATGCTTACTTGAAAATAGCAGCTAGGATTAAGAATGAGTTCCCCTTCCCTTCCCAACAGCAAGTTTTCCACCAAAGTTTCAGAGTTTACACTGTAATAAACTTCAGTCAAATCACATCACAAAATAGAAATCTCTATGAATCCAGCTTTATTAACTCTCCTGTGCACTCTAAAGAGAAACAGAGACAACCTCTAAAAAGACGTTGAAACATTAGAGGTAAGGAATACTCATTTCCCTGAAACTTTACCTGGACTCCAAATAAAATTACTTCGGTGCTTTACATTTGTCTCTCTGCTGAGGATGACTTGTCTTCTCTGCTAGAGAAGTTTCACAGCAAAATTCCTAGGTGATATTTTTTCTTTTTTCATCCCCCCTCCCCCCTTCTTTTCTACCAATATAATTACCCCTCTTCCATCTTGTAAAAGCCAAATGCTTCCCTCCTCACTGGCCCAGTATTTAACATTTCTGTTTCCTCTGGAAACCTTTTACCTCTTAGCTGAATTTGGAGCCAGCATAGCTTTATCTCTTTTTAATTCAGACCTATGTGAAGTGTTTGTGAGAACAGAGGTGTGAGTGGAGCTTTGGCTTAAAACAGCAAACAGTAGTAAAGTAGCCACAGTTCATTTAGGAGAAGATAACAAATGAGGCCTCCCAGGTGTCAGCAGAGAAACTCCTCACTGTTTCTCATCTAAATAAATGATCTAAATAGAGATAGCAATGGTAAACAAGCAAATTCTACTGATACCAAAGGTATCAGGGAGTAATAAGCCCAGAGCAAACACCAGAGTGTTCAGGGGGTTTTGATCTACTACATCTGCAAATGCATAATTGTCAGTCTTTCTGGCAAAAATAATTTAGATAATAAGCACAAATAAATGTAACTGAGCAACACTGTGTTACACAGAGGTTTTAACAAAGACCCTGAAATAAGAAAAAAACCAAACAAAACCAAATAGAACCTTGATTTAAACTTCAAAATGAAGAACTAATGGCAAGCCAGGATACCACAGCAGAGTGCTCCAAGATACCCAGGTCTGAAGGGCTGTTCTTTGGAAATGTGCACCATTATAAGCAGGGCTTTCTGAATATGAGCACCATTGTGACTAAACAGCCTGTCAAAATTAACTGAACAGTTCCTTTCCTTAAGTCTTTTATTTTTTTCCCTGGGGTTGAATTAGTTTAAGTTATTTTGATCAAAATGCTAGAAACAATTTAGACAACTATGAACAAAAGATTGTTCAATAATTATGAATATTTTGCTCCTGTGGAATTTTTAATCTCTTCTATAATATTATAAGATAAGTAGGTATATTCTGCTAACCTTTCCAATGCTGCAGCTTGTTGGAAATATCTCAGGAAGCTCAGTCTCATTAGTAGGTGTTTTTCTGAGACTCTGATCACTTTCCTTTTATCTTCTGACCTTCTCTTATTCCTGTTCTGTATTTTTTTGTGACGGGCAAGCAAAATGAAGTTCAGTGGCTAAAGCATCCAAGATTAGCAGCACTGAGGAAATTCTAGTCAGAATTATTGCACAGCATCCAGTCACATGAAGATATATTGTATGATGGTAAGAAATTCTGTCTGGATCATGGAGTATCTGAACAGATGGGTAAAATAAAACAAATCCACATACATCTTTTTGTGAAGGGCAGATGCAAGGTGATTATTTCAGAAGCAGAAGGGAAACCAAGCTCCTGCTGAGCTTTGTTATGGAGCTGTGTGTTATCCTCACTCTTCCTTAACTCAGGGGTCATTGGGTGTGTTGGTGTGGTCAGTGTTTGGTGGGCCCTTAGAGAGGGAAAGGGAATTGTTTTCTTCAAAGGAAAAGGATCACCCTTATGGATGAGAAGATAAAAATTGCACTGATAACTTGTTCATTGAAAGGAGTGAACTGGGCTGAGAAAGAGCAAGAGAGGGCATGCCTGCCAGGATATGAATGAAATAATTGGCAAGGCAAATGATTCTGTGCCCAAAGTGATCAAAAAGAAATAATCTTCTACTCTGTGTTTGTAATGTGAAGGTGAATGAGGCTCTTAGGGGTCTGAAAAAAAAATTAGGATTCAGAATAGAGAATTCTGTGGATTTCTGGTCAGGAAGAAAGAAGCCTTAACATGCTGGCCAACAGAGATGGAGGAGAAAAGGGAAAAAAGTGAAATAGAATTTTGCTGAATACCAAAGTATTGATCTGCTGATATTGCAAGATTTAGTCTCCTGCAGGCTGAAGGCTGTCCTTGTTACAGTGAGGAAAATTCTAAACAGCTCTGGAAGTCCTTTGCCAGAGAATATCCCTGGAGCTCATATATACAGTGCCAGGGAATGTGACATAAAGGACATTTTCTGATTTTATTGGAGTCTTTTCAGTTTGGCTGTTTGAGGTTTTTTCCTTCAGGTCGGGTTGTGTTGGTGTTTTGTGAGCTTTTTCCACAGATACCTTACTCCTGAAAAGCCTCTCGTTTTTTGGCATTATTCCCTGTGAAGAAACCTCTGTGTTGTGATGCTTTAACTGGTGTTTGGTGTTCTGGGTGTAGGATTTCAGACTGTGGATCACCTTTGCATTATGCTGCATTCCCTCTTCCCCTCTCACCTCTGATATGCTCTTGAGAACTCTGCTTACTTCAATGTCTTCAAAAACCCTCACTTTTTGTGTGCGGTGGAAATCTGTGGCATCATGTAAATAACTGATAATGGCACGGTGCCAAGTGAAATAAATGTAGCACAAACTTAATGAAAGCAATAGGGGTAATGATAGCGACCAAAAATGACTTTGCAAAACCCAGTAGGTGTTACAGTGTGTTAGAAGCAGGTTCTTGAGTTTATTTGTATGGAGTCATCAGCCAAGAGTATTTTTCTCCTCAGTGGCATTAGTGGATTTGGCTACCCTTGACATGCCCCTTTGTACAGAAGCCACAAAGAGCATGCTGCTCAGTAGCCCAGACAGGCTCTAGGACTGAGAAGACAGGACTTTCTTTCCAGAGAACAAGAAAAAATAACTTAAAGAATATATAAGTGTAAAACTTTAATGTCAGCTTGGAGCCTTTTAGTTTTCCTTGAAAAGAAGACATTCTTAAGCATTGCTTATTTATTTGTATTATGGTTGTGTCTCAGAGCTGCTGTCATGGGCCGGTGTCCTGTTGTGCTAGGAGCTTCAGAAGCATCAAACAGAAAGATAAAATCAAATGGATCAGGAGCAGAAAGAATCTTGGTTAGTCTCCTCTTGTCATTGTTGGATCCTTTGGGTGGTGTTGGACAGGAGAGAAAAGAGAGGAGATGACTTTGTTGTTAATGGGGGTAAGGATGGGCAGTCCTTTCAAAAGGAAAAAAATGTTTGAAAACTAAAGATTTAGAGCTTTTCACTGATATATGACCTCATTAGAGTATAAGGGAAGCGATAGGTGGGATATATACTTGCACAGAATTCTGTAGTGGTGCTGACCTAAAATATTGAATGAGCACAGACCATCCTTCAGTCCTGTTTAATTAAAACAAATGTATTGAGGACACAGTGGTATAATCCATCACTGAATTAATGGGAAGGAGAGATGCTTCAGTCCTAAATTCTATCTAAGTACACTAATTTTCCATTTTATCACCTTCTAATTTTTACCTAATTGTTTTGTAGAGATGCATTTTCTCTTCTGCTCATCTGCCAATGCCTCATAGAAACCACCCAAACTGAGGCTGTTGGCTTGATCCCAACACATGCCCTCCTCTGTTGTGGTAATTTAACTACAGGAGGAGCAAAATCCATCAGCTGAGCAAGGGTGGATTTTTACTTTACAAAACTTCCAGAGAAACCAAAGTCATGAAAGGCATCTGAAGTCTGATGCAACAAAATCTGGGGCAGGGGGAGGAACCAACACCCTCTCCCTGACTCCTTGCTGTGCACATAACCCACATAGCTCAGGGAAGTGCTTGTTGCTCCTGTTCACATCTCCCAGCAAATCCATCTGTGTGTTTTATATGGAAGTTGTAGAGGAAATAGGTGCAGATTCTGAAATGTTCCACCATTTTTGCTGTTCTCATCTCTGAAATCTAATTGCTCTGGTCTTTAGAAAAGGTGATTTTGTCTGAAATGCAAAAAGCAATGTCATTGTTAGAGTGGAGTCTGCACGGCTCCTATAACTGGCTGATGTAATTCAGTATTCTGTAATACAGAAGCTGATGTTTCTGCCAGTGCATGGTAGCTCTGTGAGGTCTTAGGAAGAGAAACAGAAGACCTCTGAGTAAATGTCTTGATTTGGAAAGATATGTATTTGCCAGGGAAAGCTGGAGCTTCCCTTGGAATGGAGAATGTAAACCCCTTTCCCTCCAAATTATTATAATTTTGAAATTAAGGGGTTTTCAGGCAAAGATATAGGAATGAATATTAAAATTACAAATGCAGTCGTACAAAAAAACAAGGAAGCAAACAAACAAAAATCCTAGAAAACCCTGACAGGTTCAGGGATATGAGCTGACACCCTGTTGGTCAGGGTGTTGGGAGCAGTCCAAATAAATCCTCCTGGAGTAACAGATGTGGTTCTGTGGAGCAGAGATGGTCTGGTAGAAAGGTCCAGTGGCAGTGAGATGGGTCCGGTCTTCCTCTGGTGAAAAACCAGATCCCTGGGGTTCCTGAGTTTCAGTTTTTATCCAGGTAGGAATGCTTGGCTCCTTCCACTGGGTGGAGCATCTCACAATGGGATGGTGTAATGTGTGATGTCATTGGTGAGCCTTCATGGCCCATTAGCAGCAGATATCCCCTGGAGGATGGAGGGGTGGTGACAGAGATCAGAAACACTGCCCCACCTGGTTTTAATGGCTGTCTCATTATCAGAAGGCATCTGCCCCCCTTCCTCTGGAGTTACAAGAGATAAAGATAAAACATCTCAACTGCTTTCAACAGATGAAATAGAATACACATTTTTTGATTACCTAACCCAAGACAGTAAATCACAGCATTGCCAGAAAGATTTCACTTCTAATATTTAATGATTTTGTATTCCTTAGCTGACAGGTGAGAGTTGTACCAAATTATAAAGTATATTAAATAATCTTCACAGATTTTTTCAGTCTTTCTAATCTAATGGTGTTTTCTGAACATTATCCTTGGTGGTTTTTTCTTCAGATTTTTGCCCCATTGTTGAACTAGAGCAAAAATAGGTTGATATATAACATAACTAATTAGTGACTATGAGATAAAAAGATACATTTCCTCTCTACATTTGCATTACACAAGGTTAGACCTTGTAAATTAGATGAAACACCATTAATAATCAAACAAATGAGGTCAGATTCATTGTTCTTTTCATTCTCTGCACTTCTGTTAAGATAATTTTACACTTCTGCTCCACAATTGAACAATTATTAGTTTCCTAAGTGCTACATGAGTTTTGACAAAACAAATCCCTGCAGAATCAAAATAAGCAATTTTATATTCAGCAAAAATGATTTTCACATTAGCCTGCATGAAATATTATTCAACCCAATTATCACAATATGTGGACATGTATAATAAATAAGATACAGCAAATCTAACTCTCTATAACACTCTGTCAACAGTGTTTTGCAACAGAAATGTGTAATGATCTTATGTGTATCACTGAAATGTGGGGCGTGAATAAATTGCTTTTCCCACTTGAACTTTTGATATGGTGGGAATGCATGTCACCAGTTCTGCCTGAAGATCTGGTCTCTTCTGCAGCACACAGCACACAAAGGATTGTGCTTGTGTTTCCTCTAACAGAATTATTAGATCTGGTCAGGGTTGGGGGGTTTTTGTGTGATTGAGGAGCAGGGGTGACTCTTTCGGCAGAAACTGGATTATACTAATGGTGGATTACACCATATTAATGGTGGGTGACTCTAGTTCTGATTTATCCCAGATATCCTTTACTTATCTGGAAACCCCATTCGGAATGACCTGACACCTTGTGCACACCCAGAGGCAGAAGGAAGGTGTTATTTCCTTTTATGCACGGGTATATAATTTTATCTGCACAAATTAGATGTGTATAAGGAAGCTTAGATTTGTTATACCTGCCATTCCCTGCCTTCCTAATGAAGCCTGGTTCATGCTCACCTTCGTCTTCCAGGCCTATTCATTACTATTTTATTTCCCTTCTCCAAAATCCTCTGGTAGCCCATCTTTCCTTTCTGGTTAGTTATATTTGCTCCACATGTTTCCACTTTTGCCAGTTCAGCACCTCTGGGAGCAAATCAGCTGTTGAACACTTGAGACTTTCCTTTGAAGTATTTTATTTAACGTAGTTGAACAGCCAGAGGACAATAGGAGTCAGGATGAAACCAGAAAGAATTTAATGGCCTAATGTTTCTAGGGTAACTTTTCCAGGGTGATGCTTCACTTTAATGTCATATGATCTAAAACAGTACTCAAGTTATTCTTTTGCCCAAACTCATGTTGTTATTCTCCAATTATCTTTTTTTCTTTTAAGAATTCTTTCACTGGAAGTTTTACACCAAGCCTGTTTTCTTTCATACTTGTCCTCAAGTCACTTATATCTCAGGTCTTAGGGGTAATTATCAATATTTCTTTAATTTTTCACTGTATGTTCAAAACAAGAAAAGCAAATTACCCAGGAGACTGAATTATAGAACAACTGTAATGGCACAGTATTATATAAAGTTATACATTAGGAAAAGGGGGATTGTCAGAGCTCTAGAGCTACATGGAAAAGCAGAAAAGATCTAGATCTTAATTTGCTATATTTTTTTTTCTGCTGATAAAGCTGTTCTTTGCTTAAAGTACTTGGAAAGTCCTAGAAAAGTGTGTTTGCAGTTAGTCCTAAAGGGAAATGTATTTAGGAAAAAATTAATTTCAGTGAGTTCCAGCAGAAGATTTTTGGGACATGGTAATTAGGCTTGAGATGAAAAGAATTGCCAGGAAGCAATTTACCTTTGTTGTGGATGTGTTTCTTGTATTATTGAGTAGCTTCACACTTTGGAATGTTAACTTTGGATAGACTCAGCACAAAGGAGTCTCATTTTCACACATGTCCTGTCTCAGAGCTCCCAGATACCTTGAGCAAAAGTGTGACCCTTGCCTCTAAGGGAAGTGGTAAAGTCTTAGTGCATTTAATTTTTATTTTAGTTTCTTTCATATGTTAATAGCCACATGGCCACAATTGACCAAAAAAAAAGAAAAAAGTTGATAAATTATCTTTTTTTTTTTTAAGGCAATGAACTTTGCCAAAATCTTATTTCATGAGTAAGGAGCAGAATAGAAGTGTCTAAGAGAGGGTGGAATTGAGAGTTCAGTCCTGTCTACATTGTAAGCAGGTTGTCTGCCTGGTAAAGGAAGCTTTGAAGATATCACCAAACAGTCAAACCTACTATAATCCTTCCCCAATTTTGTGAGGATTTTTCTCTACAAACAAGTTTATCTGAGACAAGTGCTTCTATGATAAAAGCCTTTCTGCATTTGTGCATTCTGTGGTTGGCAGTAACATCCCTAAGGTGTGAGCCTCAGTGGACTCTGGCTGCTGGATCAGTGAGTGACTTCTGTACTGCAGCTTTTCTCTGTGTTTTGGTGTGCACCTTCTCTACCCAACAGCTACGTTCATAGGGAGCACAGGAAAGCAATTTTGACTGCACTTTTGTTGAGTGTCTTAGTTGAAAATAGTGGGTTCCAAAGCTGCTGGGTTAGCCAAGCTCTCATGCCAATACAGCATCACTTGTACTATTTTGTTTAATGAGACTTATTTCTGTATGCAACCTGGCTAAAAATGAGCTTTACAATGTGGTGGAGGCCTTTGCCAGCCCAGTGAGGTTCATGAAACCTTTTCATGTCCGAGCTATAGACCCTCATACATTGATTTTCATATTGAAAGTGCTGTGACAACCTTAATGTGAAAGCCTGAACTGCTTTGTTCTAATTAGAGTTTACCTTTTCATTTTATCAGAATTTAACTGCTGAGCACTTTGTGTAAAGGTTCCAAAAGAAACAGAGGATTAAATACTCATATCACAGCTTAAGGTCCCCTCAGAGGCTTATTGACTTTCGTAAGTTCACCTACTATGGACTTGTAGAGGGCTCAGAATCCTTAATGACAGCAATGGTAAGGAATAATTCCCTTTTGGGCAAGCTGGCCCAGCTGAGAGACAGTCCAAGACATAAAAGGTTGATTTTGTCAAACACTAAATTCCACAGGACAATTTTATCCATGCTGAACATGGTGACAAAAGGACACAAGGGACAGGATGAGGAGAGAGGAGAGGGGCAATATGGGGAGGCCACTCTAAAATTACATTAATTAACATAGCTTGAGATTACATTAGGTGTGACACTAACAGTAGAACTCCCATGAATAATAATAATTCAGTGATCAGATGAAGCTGAGGACTTATATCTCCCTGAGAAATACTGTCTTTTCAATTAGAGATGCAAATATTTAACAGAAGTGATCTTGTGTAGATCATACAACAGATAGTAAAAATTAAATGTATTGGGGCTGACTGTCCTCTTTCATATAACCATAGAACATTCCTATCTTAATTAAGGAATTTTTGCTTGAGTGCAAGGAGTTATCTTACTATATAACAATTTAACTTGAAAAACCATGGCCCTGGTTTGTCGTGTTAGTGCCAAGGCTTTACTTGGATTAAAGGATAAATTAGAGCCATGGTTTCAAATAAATTTTAACTTACCTCCAACTATTCTCCTTTTGTTGAATGAAAACTCTTACAAACATAAAAGGAAGCAAGTTCAAGAAGTGACTGTGCTATACACAATAAATAGAATTTACATATATACATATATATACATTTCCCTTGCAGTACCTGTGGTTTCCATCAGCAGGTGAGAAGGCATCCTTAGAGGCTACATCATCAATTTTAAAAAGGAATAGCATTCAGCTGAACTGGGAGTTATACTGAAGATTTTAGGTTCTAATGCTCTTAATGCATCTATCTTTCCCTCTAGTTCCATTTTGTCCCCCTAATCTGACTGATTCTGGGATAATTTACTCAGCAGAATGAAAATCAGCTTTAAAAAAGTGATCAAGGTTGGGAAAACTTGCACAGGGAGTTGCACGTCCTAAATCGCATTAGAATATGGGATTTTTATCCTTAAACTCAGTATAATCCTTTTTCACAAAGAACTCCAGTGGCTTACCCTGTAGCAGTAAGCCAAGGTCTCTATTTCCTTTTCTTCCAAGACATACCATACCATAATTCCCAAATAAATAGAGATGCCTGAGCATGTTTGACACATTGAACTCTCCCATTTGTGGGAGCCCACTGTGTGCACACAAAGCTTCCAGGTGCCCTCGTACCCACCTCTGCTGGGGCTCACCTGAAGGTGCTTTATGACTGACTCCCTCAATCTATTTGCAGATTTATACCAAGCCAGTAAATAACTTGTAGTATTTCCCGTGGTTTCGTACTCTTTGCAGTCCAATTCTGTTCATTTGCAAACTGCTCTGCTCTTGTGCATATCGAGAGTAATAAGACTGCTAATAAAAAACAGTTAATATAATATATAGCTGGCATACCGAGTGTAACTTACAGGAATGGTTTTTGACACAGGAGATTTTTACAGCTTTGGGCAAAAATAGATTAATATAATTATATTTGTTCTTTTGGGTTTCTTTCAGTCTAAATACAGCCTTGTGGCAAAATTTCTATCTCTAATGTAATTTCTCTTTCTTTTGTGTGATGCAACCCTTGAGTTCATTTCAATATTTCTGTGTTTTGACAGTGTCTTTGAGGTCAGGTGCCAAGAGGAGTCAATTGTCCACTTCTGAAAACACTTGTGCATTGTTTTCAGTCAATATTTTTGTTCCAAAAGAGAAGCTATTGAAGATGAACCTCCTCTGTACTGTTGACTCTCAGAGTAATCAAAACTCCTGGTTGCAAAGTGTGTGTGCAGAGGCTGCCTTGGCAACAATATCATTTGTGGTGCCCATGCAGTCTCTTCAGGTGACTCTTAAAATTATTTTTTCCTCTGTATTACTCCAGTTTACAGGAACATCAACATGTGTCGATGAGGCAGGAATAATCTCACTAATAGGAGTAAAACCCTCCTCCTCTGAGGCAGTCTGAAAACTTGTTTACTTCCAGCCTTCTGCTGGTCTGATTTGGACTAAATTGTCTCACTGCAGTGATAAGAGTGCAGTGCTAATACTTGAAAACCCATTTTTTGCTCAATTTAGTGCAATGCAGCCAATGTGTGTGGATTGTGTGGTGCCGTGCTGGTTGTGGCTGTGTCCTTGCTGCTGGAATTGCTCCTCTGCTCCCCTCCACCACTGCTGACACACTCCTGGCTGTTTGTTTGCTTGCTCTTGCTCTGACCTGAGTGGCATGAATGCTGCAATTCTGATTCCTCAGAATCCTCTTGCCACTGAAGTTCTCTCCAAACCCATGGAAGAATATGAGAACGCTCCTCAGGAGCTGCTGTTGAATGGGTCTGAGACACAGCTTTGTCAAGGGGCAAACTGGAAGGACACATAAATTTTTCAGTTTCTCCTTGCCTAAGGAGAAACCTCAGATGAAGTACAGCCTAATGATTTTGCCTGTTGGTTTACATTGAATTTAATGCAAAACCTTTCAGAACTGTTAACATTTACTTAGAAAAGACCTTATAGCCCTGATCCTGTCATGCCATCTATATACCTATATTTCAAGATCCCCACAGGAACCAGGGGACTTTAAATGGAACCCACTCTCACAAACATAATTATAGGTGTGGGCTTCAGAACATATTTTTGTTCAGTAGCAAGATATCAAGAGACACCTACACTATCACTTTTTCTGCAGTTGGATCTGTGGTTTAATATTTTCATAGAATAGGGAATGATTGAGAGTGGGAATTGCAGATCAGAGGAGAGGTAGTGAAATGTCATTTGTGTTGCATAATTTGTACTATCACTTGTCAACAGTGATCCCCTTAATGCCATCCCTTTGACAGATGAGCAAAGCAAGCTTTTAGAATTCTAAAGAGTAAAAGCTGGGATAAAAAGACAACTATGTTTGATTCCCCTCTGCAGTTCAAAGGATTTGAAAGTCATGACACTGGTTATTACTGTGGTCTTTAGGGAGATGCACAGAAACTTAATCTATCTAATCAAACTGTCTCAAAAGATAAACCAAATCAAAACTTTTGCCTATACAACTCCTACTATGCTTTGTTGGTTTTTCCCCCTGCTCAGTATTCATTTTTCACCAAGGGGATAGCATATTCAGTATATTAGCAATATTAATTAACTACTGCTACTATGTGCATTATCCTTACACCAGCAGCCTATGCTTCTGAGGTGCTGAGGGTGTCATGGGCAGATCCCAACCGCAGGGACAGAGATCACCCTCAAAGTCCTGGAGGAAAGGTGGAAAGTTTGGTCACATGGCCAGAAGAAACAGTGCTGGTTCATAACGTGGTTTCTTCCAGCAATCATCTTGTCCAAACCAAATGAGAGTCCAGCAAAGGGAATTTGCAGCACAAAATCTTTGTTTAGGGTTAGGGCTGATCTACAGACACAAAAATAAAGGCTACCAGCCCCATCAGTGGGGCACGGACTGAGCTGAAGGAAGATCTGTGAGCTAATGTGAACCCATGGGCTACAGTTAATGCAGTTTGACAATTTTGCGTGTCAACAGAAGAAGCAGAACTAATATCCTTAGAAAGATGTTGGTATGAAGAGGGGTAAAATATTGCACAGCTACTTGTACCCTGTACTGGGAAAAGATTAAGGTTAAAATGAAAGAATGCCTTTAAAGCCTAGAGACTGACCAGAGGAATGGAGAAGCTGATTTATAGTGTAGAATCATGAAGTTGTTTATGTGGGAAGGGACCTTTAAAGTTTATCTATTCAAACCCCTCTGCCAAGGGCAAGGACATCTTCAGGTTATTTGGGGTGATGAGACTTACAGAACTCTGTTTCACTTAGCCAAAGAAGAACTGTATGTGAATATGATTATACTTTTATGAGCATGACAAGCATAAAAGCTAGCACTAACTTGGAAATACCAGTACGATATCATATTTAAAATGGCCAGGTTTGCTAACAATCCCAAAAATTAAGCTCGAGAACTGTTAGAACATAACACAGCATAGAAAGAGGCCTGATTTCTTTCTGGCCAGTACTTAATAAAGTCCATGTAAAATGCATGGATGTTTCCAATGTATTTGCCCTGTGTTCAAGCACTGTTATTAATCCAAACAGCAGAGTTCTTGCCAAGTTGCTCTTAAAGGCTGAAAATTTCCTTTGTCTTTGCCTTAATATAGCTGGAGTGGGAGTAGTCTCTGGAGCACCAGAAGTTGTCTGCTGTTAGTGTGTCAGACTCTGAGCTTTAAAACAATTCTGAGAAATTTCTGAGGTACATACCTACACTTTTCTGCTTGTATGATAGAATTAATCCAATTCCTGGTAACTGTAGTATCTTTTGCTGGGACCACTGGTGGTGTTTTGCCACTGCATGTAAATCATTGATTCATCCTTAGGCTGCTTTAATGAACAGAACTTTTTAGGTGAAATATGACCCAAGTTGTGCTTGTTCCTTTTCTTTGTGGCACACCAAAGTTCTGAAGCTTCTGATTATTTGCAATATAGATCTTACAGTCATGCAAAGATATCTTACTCCTGCTGCCATGTAAAAGTGCTGGAATAGAAGTCCTGTGTATCCTGGAGCTGATGACTATGACTGAGCCATGAATCTGCTCACAGGGATATGTGTTAGGGAAGTCTGTGTGAGTTGGTTTTCACTCCCTCAAGACCTTTGTCTCTGAGAACAGTCAGAACACTTGGGCTTCAGAGGAGGGTAAAGTGAATTTCATGGTAAGACCATAGAAATTAATTATCAAAACAGTTGCTCTTTTTTGCATACTAAAAACATTTTAAGTTGCTATTTTGTGAGTTGATTCCAAGTTTGAACTCTCATGTCCTTTGTAATAAATTAAAAACCACATATCTATAACATACTTCCCTTTGCAGCTCAAATGGCAACTTACTTATCCAACTTGTAAGAACTGAGTAAATAAATTCTGGAGGTGGCTAGAATTCTGCCCACTCTATTACCTCCTTGTGCCTTTTTTGGTTGATTCTTTCATCAAATAATAAATGTTTCTAGTAAGTTGTACTTGAATATCAAAAAGTACAGCTGTAGTTTCTTCTAAGACAAATTTATTTGACAGTGGTTAGAATGGTATGCCCAAAATATTCCTTGCTTTTATCCAGTACATAACTTGGGATTGCTTCAGGTGTTCATTAATCTTTTCTTTGTCAAATAGATTGTGATATGTTAATAATTAGCTGGAATTGTGGGAAACTTGAAGGTGTTGGGGGTTTAGCGTTTTTAGAATTGGGGGACAGGTTTTGAGAATGAGCTTGAAGTGCTGACTAATTTGGGCAGTGGAATGATAAATAGTGTAAAAGGACTCAAAAGAATTTCTAATTTATATCACTTTTGATTGGTAGTCATGAAGGGTATTTTCAAAGGTCAGTAGAGAGGTGGAATGCATAATTAAATACAGATTATTCAGTGGAAGATTGGAGGTTGAAATATGAGCAGACTAAATTTGTATCAATAAATACTAAACACAGGATGACATTATTTAATTTCAGTCCAGATTATATATCACTCTTCAACAAATGAAAATGATGTACAACTGCAGTTCCAGAGCTGCATATTAAATGTAAGAGAAGGAGTGAAGATTTGATGCATGTGATTTAGAATACAGAAGGACAACAAAGTTGAGTATTATGAGGGCCTGCACAGTGCGTGAGAGATTTAATCCAAATATTTATATCTGTGTGCTAGGTAGTGTGTTAAAGAGCTGAAATGATGCAACAGGGGCAAAGCCTTTAATATCCTATGTTGGCTATCTCCAATGTATATTGACTGTCCAACAGAAACATGTTTATTCAATTCTGATCTTTGTGAACCAGAAATATCTGTATAGTTTGAAGATGATTCACTGTTGTACAAAAATTCTGTGAGAACATCACACCTCTAATGTGCCACAAATTAGGGGTGTCAATCCAATTAGAATTCATTACTTGGTGATACAGTCAGAGAGGCCCTAAAGAAATGTATAAGACCAGAAACCAATTTTAAATGTGCTCTGCTTTAATGAAAAAGTTATTTTGTTGGCAAGGTTCTTACCTGATTGATCCAAGCAGCAGTGCTCTTTTATGTGTACCATATTGTTCTTGTAAACAGAGAGGTTTAGGAATGTGAGATGGAGTTTTCAGGGAGAGGCAGTATCTTTTATTGGGCTGACTGATGTGACTTGCCTGTGCACCTGACAGCATGTCTGTCCTTTCCTTGCTATTTCCATTGATCTAATAAGTAATATTACCCACAAACCCTGCCTCATTCTTATCCATGCCCAGAGGTGAAGGGAGTTCATCTCTGTGTGTAATTTACTAGCAAAACAAAAGAAAAACTTTAAAAAAAAGAAGGAAGTTCTTAAGCATTTAACCAAAAACTCATCATTGTACATTATTTCACAGAATTTTGCATTAAAACTCTTTCCAGGACAGGGACAGGAATGGCAATAGTAGAAATTCTTACTCATATTGATGATTCTTTATGGAATCTTGGGAAGTGCTGCTGCTTCCCAGTTGTTCTGTATTACACCCCCAAGGAAATGGCTGGGATGATCAGAAGCAATGTACTGAACTCCTTTTTTAATTGCTAGAACTTATCTTCCACAACCACACTACTCTGGTGCTTCGCTCCCTACCCGTCTGCTCTTTGCCAGGCTGCAAGCTTCAGGTGGTGTTTGCAGAAACAATCTTCCAAAGTGTAATTTGTTCTGTCACTGAAGGCATAAATTTAAGTAAATTGATTGTTTTTCTGCTTGTAAAACCCTGAATAACCCCTTAGTGCCAATTTACCCAAGACCTGCTGGGGGGGAATGTGTGACTCAGAGCTGAATGTGCCAGGTTTACATGGACACGACACATTAAGTGGTTCACCTCGAGCTCTGGAGAGCTGACAAACCTTTGTCCTGTGCTGATGGAGGATGGCCTGGTACCCTTGTGGCTGCACCTGTGAGCTGCCATCACCTGAGGCTCTTTGCAGCCAGTGGAAGCTGGAGTGCAGGTCTGCCAATCCACTCCAACCCCACGGCAAAGCCTCAGATGTTTTGTTTTCTTGTTTAGTTTAATGTAGACTGCTTCAGCATTGGCCATGACTCTGGTCCAAGCCTTTACAGCACTTTGCACCATCTCAAAAAAAAAACAAAACAAAAATCAAATATAATTTATTAACAGATCAATGTCTATTAATAAGATTTTGTAGATTTTTCTGAATTGTTTAAAGGCCTTGCTCTAAGTACAACCTCAACATCTTTCATGGCAGAAATACTTTTATCCTGAGGCTGAGGCTTGCTTTGGAGAAATTTCTTTGGATCCTTTCAATATGAATGCCCTCTTAGTTTTTGTTTATAAAAAAAAAACAAATCTGTGGGATAAATTTCATATAGTTACTTCTAGTCTAATACGTGTCTATTTTTGCAGTGAATATAGGTCTTTTCTATCTTTTGTTCATTCTGCTCAGACTATGAGGCCGTCTCTCTAAGGGTTTTTCCTGTTCTCCCTCTCATAGAAGTAACATAGCTGAGTGTCCTGCATGACTGATAGAAAAATTATGTGTGCAAATTGCAGCATTTTAATAAGATCTTGTATATGACTAAGAATGTCTAACCTAGTAATATAGCACATAATTCTGTGTTTCCTTCTTAGTGATTTTCCTCCTTAAAAGTAGTTTTAGAACAATTCTTTAAACATAAAATGGAAGAAGGTGAGATAGCACAAGACATGCAAGTGGGGGTTTTTAAAACAATGACATTAACAATAAGAAGACTGACCAAAAGTGAGAAGAAAAACCCTAAAGCCAGGCCTGAGGGTGAGGTGCCAGGGCAGTGGCTGAGTGTGCCCAGGGCTCTGTGAGGGGAGCCTGGGGCTGCCCCGTGCTGGGCACAGCCAGTCCCAGATGTGTTTCAGAAAGGACAGAACTTGCCCAGGAGTGAGCAGTCAGTGATCCCCAGCCCTGGGAGCCCCCAGGGAGGGGGAAGGGTGAGGAGGGAGCAGCAGCAGAGAGGCTGGCATGGACTGACCACAGCCCTTGTCCATCCCTATGCTCCTCTGGGGACAGGAGGTGGAGGAGTCCAGACTGAGAAAGTGAAGTTAAACTACAACTGAGGGTGGGGAAAGTTGGGGGTTTTTTTTGTTCCTGTTTCTCACTATCTAATGCCATTTTAATTGGCAACAGATTAATTTCTCACTCTGGCTGAGCCTGTTTTGCCCATGATGATAACTGGTAACCAATGTCCCTGGCTGTATCCCGACCCAGGAGCTGTTGCCATGGTGTTTTGTTCCCTGGTCCCAAGGAGAAGGGCAGTGAAATGTGGCTGGGTGGGTGCCTGGAACCAGGCAGGAGCTAGTCCCCCACTCCCAGCCTGACATGGCTCCATTTCTCACACAGGGATTATTCAAGCAAACTGAATTTTGAGACCAGTGTGGTTTTGTGTCCTAATCTTGTGGTCCAATCCAAAAGCTTTGTTTAAATATGCAAGTCCCTATGCCATTACCTCTTCCTTTAAGTCCTCTCTCTATCAAGAGGAATAAAGCCATGATCAGGAAATGAAGTCACAAACTGATGGACTGTACTAAACAAATTTTGTCTTATCCTATTCTTTTCCCTTCTTCAGCACAAACACATCCCTGAACTGACTGAGGGAGCTTTGCTGTTTCTACTGCACCCAAAGCCTCTATTTGTAACATCTCTTGCCATCCACTAACAGGGGGTTCCAGTTTGGAATTGATGGAAGCCATGGCTGGGTTGATGGTTCCTACTAATTATGGATCAAGCATGAGGAATTCAACCATTAATTTCATATTCCATGCATTATCTAACTGTACACCACATTTTTATACAATTACCCAGGCAGTTAAACATGGCTAGGAGGTATGGGTGTCCAGGAGACAAAAGCAATTAGTGTTTTTCCCCCAGTTAATAAATGTTACTAATTTTATTAGATGGAGTAAAATAGTTTAATGACATACCTCCCTGACCATAGAACAAGTTATGAAATTAGAAATACTCCCAGTTGTCTCTGTGTGTATAGTGCCTCCATGTACTCTCTCTGTACTTGTATTTTAATATTTAAATAGAAATTGCATGAGACATGCAAGAATCCCAGATTATTTTCTTAGGTTCAGCCTTCATGTGGATGAAATTCATCCTTGACAGGTCATTCATTTTAGGAGTAAAGATATTGAGCAACTTACCCAGTCACCGTGGAGTAAAAATGAGTAGAGAGAGTCAAGTCATAGAATAAAGTACTTAAGAGTAGTTTGGACATGAGCTCTCTCTAACTGCAACTCAAACGAGGCTGGAGCCATGTTTTTGTCATAGAATTTCAGTGATTTATAAAATTAGTCCCTGTTTTAAATTAATATCACAAAAGGAAGAATGGGTTTTTTTCCCTCTAAGGAGTATTATAAATAGGAAAACACATATGTGAGTTAATTATGAATAATTTATTCAGCTTGTATTCTTGTTAGCTGTTTTCCTTTTGCAACGTTTCAGCTGTTTTATCATCCTATCCTGAATTTACCCCAAATAATCTGTGAAAGTGCATTGCCTCCCTTTTATTCTTTAATATCTGATTATATTTTGGCTTTTAGTCTCATTACCTTAGATTCCCCTACATTGGGCTATGTTATGCATATGTAACTGCATAATTCAGTTATCATACCATAAGCCTAATTCATCCAAATAATTTCAAATTAATTTGCATTATTCCTCTTTATTTTCTGCATGTCTGAATGTATTTGTGCTGTTCGAACTAAAACCACAAAAATGGGCTTTTTTTATTCTCCCTTCTTTTTTCCATTATAATCCTTTTCTTAAAGACTTCTGCATTAGAACCCTGATACTCAAACATAAACCTACACAGGAGTCAAATCTTACTCCTTGGTTAAGGTGCTCAAATGGCTCACACACATTCAGCTGCCTTTATTGTGTTGGAATGGGAAGTAATCTTTAGGTATGATCCTCTTTTTACACCAGCTAAGGCTCTACCTTAGGCTTTTTAAAATATAATTAGAAAGGACTACAGCATAGTAACAACTTAGTTCTAACTGGATTTTTTAAACATCTTGTATTCATTATTATTTTGCAATATTTACATACTTTTATAAACAAATAGGGGTGAAAAAATAGAAATTAAGAAATCAAATTAATAGAAAAAAGTATGTAATTAAAATCATGTAATTACTATAAAACACGGAAAAAAAATCCCTTGAGCTGTTCTTTGCTGTGTATTATTTTTGTGTCCTCTCACGCTGCATTCCACCAATTTCTGATTAGAACTAATTGAGGAGTGGCTGAAATGAGTGCAGGTTCTGTGAGCTTCCACCATAAGATGTTAAATAATGTAATTCCTCCGTAATAAAAGCTAGCAAAACATGGAGCATCTAAGACTTGACAATCAAAAAGAATTCCTACAACACTTGTTCCTTTGTTCCTGTTTCTCACTATCTAATGCCATTTTAATTGGCAACAGATTAATTTCTCACTCTGGCTGAGCCTGTTTTGCCCATGATGATAACTGGTAACCAATGTCCCTGGCTGTATCCCGACCCAGGAGCTGTTGCCATGGTGTTTTGTTCCCTGGTCCCAAGGAGAAGGGCAGTGAAATGTGGCTGGAGCATTCTTCACAGCCAGGAGAATGAGGCTGTGGTAGTCATGTCCTCCTGGAGCTGTGTGGGGCTGTTGGCTCCCAAGGGAAGTGTGGCTGGATTTTGTGTAGTGGCATTTTGTGACTGGATCCAGTGGCTGGTGAGACAGACGCTCAGCAGAAATTTAAATGTGAATGCAATGCAGAGCTCAAAGGGGGTTGTGCTCCAGATTACAGCTGGGCAGGGCTGGTTTGATGACCTCAGGTGCTGCAACACTGTGCTCAAAGTGCTGGCAGGGTTGTCAGAGTTGAACACCTCTGTATGGCAGCTGGAAACTGTTGTGGTGCCCAGAGAAGCTCAGGCAAGGAGCAGCCATCCCCTCAGCTGTCAGGACAGCTTCCCAAAGGCTGGTTGGGTGCAACAGTACTCGTGCTCATGGCAGGTGCAAACTGCTGGTTCCCCCCTGCACTCAAACTTTCAGAGGGTGCTGTTAGACCAGCAGAAAAGCTGAGCACAGGCTTGGGATTTAGTGGTATTAGAGCGGCTTTTGTAAACTTATGCTTAAGATTTTTTGTGAAAAAGATGTTTTTTCAGAAGCATCTGAACACTTGAGGCTTCAGAAGTATTTAGGATTCTGACTCAATGGGGTTTGACTTGTAAATAGTCCAGAGCCCTTTAACTGCTTTTGATAATCTGGTTTTAAGATACATTTTATGCTGGAGTCTCCAAACATCCTTTTGTTGTCACTGCTCCTGAGCCCATATTACAGATTATTGTATCATATTTCTGTTGAAAGATTAATAAAGTCTGCTTGCAAATTCAGGGCAGGTTGGCTGGTTTTTTTCTTTTTGTGGTCACACTGGCATTACATTCAATCTGACTTCATGAACAGAGAAATGTTTTTATTGGGTATTTGGGTTTTAGGGAAGGGGGGCAAGTTCAAGAAGCATATTCCTGGAGCTTTAAATATTGTGTGGAGGAGGGCAGCTGACTTGAAGGAATTCCCTTAAGCAACTTTTAGTGTCTGTGATTCAGTAGATGACTTCACCAGGTGGGGAAGACAGAGCTACAGGAAGCAATTCTCTTACAGCTCCTTATTTGTTGCTTGTTTTCTATTGGGAAAACAATGCTGATGTGTGTAAGGACTTTTACAGCTCTTAGTGAATAAAGGTGCTTACAAATACCTGTGGGGATCAGGCCAACATGACTCAAGCCCTGCTCGAAAGGAGGCACAAAGCCATTGCTGGCCCAGGCACTGCCTGTCCCTGGCATCCCTTCCCATCAGATATTTTATAACACAGGATTATCTTATTCAGCCACGAGTATCACAGTGCCTCTCACCATTATCTGTTGGAGGTAAGCCAGCCAAAACTATGCAATATGTCATGTGTGTTTTGCCTTTTCTGTGATGAATCAGGAGCTTTTAAAGCCAACTCACAAGGAAGAGTTTAGCTGTGGAGGCCTTCCTGAAGCCTGTATTTCACTGGAGAAGAGGAGCTGTGATGGTGATCACACAGTGCTGGGATGGTGATGGCTGTTTGTCAAAGGAAATATATGCAGAAAGCACTGCCAAAGATCCACTCTGCAGTTAGGGTGGGAAAGCAAAACCCATGTAAGAGAAATCTGTCGGGATGTTCCCGTTACGAGACAGGTGGACAAATGAGTGGATGGCTCCTGCTTGTTTTCTCACCAGAAAAACCCCCACATAGTTCTCATCAGTGTTATCAGCTTAGCCTCAAAATGACTTTCCTCCCCATTATTGCTTATAAACAAACCTTTATCACAGATAGCTGGCCTGCTGAATTAAGACGCTGTATTAAACAGTATATTGCTTCTGTCAGGGCCGATCGGCTGTTTGTGCAGATAATAATGCCAACTGCAACAACAACAATCAGCTAGTGTAAATTAACTTAACTGTGTGAAATAATGCTTCCTCTATCAGATTAGCTTGCTGAATGACTTTATCCTTAAATTAAAGCTTGCTGGGGCGTAATAGTAAATCATTTAAATGGTGCTGGGCTTTTCAGGTAATGTCTTCATATATTACTGTAATTTCAATTCGCCAAGGCATGCAGATGGCTGCAGTCTCTGGTTCCTTGTCTCCAAAGCCTCTCCCGTGCTGCCATTTTGTAATTACAGCGCAGGAATGCTGCCTGCTGCTCTTAGATTTCCCATGGTGCACCAGCAGCCAAGGCAATGTATTTTAAAATTATTATTCTTGTGTGGCCCTCATAACATAAATGTAAATCTTTTATGCTAACGCTGTCAGGGGTTTAGCACTAGGGCTCCAAGGTGCTCTGATGTAGAAATCACCAGCAATCCATCAACCAAATATCATTTGGGATCTAGCAAATGACTTGCATTTTGGGAGGACTGTAAGCAGAGCATTATTGTAAGGTTAGAGTGATTTTGTTACTAGGTGCTTGGCGGCCTTGAAGGTGTTCTTTATTTATTTATTCTGCCGTTGTACATAGGTATTTAAGTCAGAAATTCTGCCCCGGCTCAAATGCCCAGTGTATGACTTGGTGGAAGCTTCCTGTACTTAATATGCTGAAGATAACATCTGAGCAAATAACAGTCTCCAAATTAAAAGCCTTAAAATATATCAACAAGACCAGACTAAGATAGATAGCTGTTATAAAAGCAATATAGAGAAAGAAATTCTCCTGGGTCTGTGCTGTGAGAAAGAATGGGATTATTTAGTCCTTCATACTCACGTGCAAAGGTTCAGTGATTGCTCGGTATTAAAAATTCAGGTTTTATTGCCTACTGTTTCATAATTTTTTTAATTTGCATTTTATAAAAGGGCAACAAAATCAAATGGTTTGAGAAAGCCTTGTGCTTGCTGTTAACCCTGTGTGAGACATCCTTGCCCTGCACTCCGTGTGTGTGAGCTCCTCACCAGCCCCAGGGTGAGGGAGTCCCAAGTGCTGCCTCCTGACAGCCATTCCAGGGCACAGCACTGGGAAAAGTGGCAGTGAAGCTGAGGGCAGAATGAAATTATTAAAAGTCCTTGAAGGTAAATACATGGGGCCAGCATTTTGTGTGTGCACCCACAGGGCTGCTTACACTGGTTCAGTGTTCTCTGCCCTGCTGTGCACCTTTTACCAACAGCCTGAGCTGTCTGTGTGCCCACTGCTGGGTGGTGCAACCCACCCAAACTCCTGTTTTCAGAGCAGGGGGTTTGGACACCCCTTTTTCCAAAGTCCATTTGTGTCACAGCTCAAGAGAAGAACTTGCTCAGAGAAAACTCCAAGTCCTTCAGGTGTCACGCAAACACAGCCCTGTGTGGAAGCAGAGGCCGGGTGCTCTGAGGGTTTTTGTGTGAGGCTGTGCATTAATCAGTCCAAAATTTTTTATACTGCTAGCCTTGGTTGGGTCTACGTCCAAGTAAAGATTTAGGAGCATCACATCTCTTGCAGAGAGCAGTATAACTCAGCTGTTTGCATTTTTTCCCCCTGAACACTTCTCAACCTATGCACTACGCTTTGCTTCTCCCATGGTAGTTGTAACCCCTTTGCAAATTGCAGGTCAAAGCACATTAGTCTCTTTACACAATGCACAGGTAGAGAAAACAATCCTAACATTTGTAAGCAATTGTGGCATGTTGTAGCTCTGCAATTCCCAGGAAAGAACAGAAAAGTGCTGGGTCAATTGCCTCTTGTCTTTTGGCTTCTCGCCAAAATTTTCGCCTCTTGTCTTTTGGCAACCATCCAAATCTACTTGGACAACACAGAACAGAATATTTGAAGACTGGGCTTAACATATTTCCACAAAGTGGCATTTCTCCAGTTTGATACGGTGTTGTAGGTGCAGCCTGAGCCCCGTGACCAGGTCACTCCCCTCCCCTGTGGACAGACAAGACAGCAGACTCTTTAGGAGGTCCTGCTGGGCCCAATCTATTTCTCTTTCTGTGCCAGAACATATTAGACTTGCAGCTGGATAGACCAGTGGGCCATGCTAACTAGCTGATGTATTTAAAAACAGAGAGATGAATAATCAAATCTTCTCAGCATGTATCTCTATCAAAGAAATGATGGATGAACACCGCACCTTTTTCTCGTGGGCTGTGAGGAGCAGAAATCTCAGTTATAGATGAAAAACCTCTCCAATCTGGTGTTTTGAGGATGTGGAAAAATAACTATTAAAATGTAAACTCAAACCTTTTAAAACTGAATAGTTGAGAGTTATGTCATGAGGGAAAGTTGTCAGAACTCTCACCTCTCTTGCTGTGGTCGTCCTTGTTATCATGATAATGAGTGCTGGTTTCCATTCTGCTTCCTCCATATGCTCTGGTGGTCTCACAACAGTGCCTGTTCAGGTGAATATTGTTTGTTTCCTCTGCATATCTCAACAACTTTGCCTTTTCCTCTTCTGGAGAGGGGCAGCACAATGATATTATGATACTCTGATTTTACTTCTTGGTTTTTCTACTAGGAGAGTACATATTGGAAGTGTTAAATACCAGCATTATCAAGGTAGTTATGATGCTGATATGTGGTCCCACTCTCTTTCTCTGCACCAACAGTGGACTAATACTTTTCATGCAATATCAGGCAACAGGAAAGTTAAAATCTGGAGAACACTGGATTGTGTCCTTTAACCCAGCCTGATGCCTCTTCCTTCAGCAGTCAGGACAGAGCAGAAGAGGGCTGCTCTGCTTTTGGCGTACCTGGTTTGTGAAGGAGGGTGGGTAATACAAGATGTCGGAACCCAGGACATCCCTCTGGCTGACTGTCTGATCTGAGACCCTGGCAAGGGGTCCAGAGACAAGCCATGAGAGTTTAATTAGAATACTATTAATTTATCACCGGGTGTACATGTAGAATTTTGGGGTTTAATGGGGATTCAAGAAGGGAAGATGGAGGAATCTGGGCGTGTCCCTGTCCTTCTGCTTCTTCTTCTTGCCCTCCATCTTCTGCTGTGGTGGTGGCATTTTTGGATTGGATTAGAGTAGAAATACACTGTCTAACATAGGTGATAGGTATAGGTATTTATCTGTAAACATAGGACACGTGGTACATAGTATAAAAGATTACGACTGCCCTCAGGGCAGTCAGTCGATGACGATCCAGCACTGTAGCTAGCACCCAGGCGGGGTGAGAACAGAATGTACCAGATAAGAAATAATAAACAACCCTGAGACTGACACAGATGCATCCCAACCCTCTCTTCTGGCACCAGGGCTTGGGAGAAGGACTTTTGACAACATTCTCGGGGGTTATCAGCCCAAGAACTGAGACAAGATACATGATACTAGAGGGTTAAAAATGCACACAACAAAAATGCTATGAGCACATGTTGATGTGCTGCCTGATTGTGAAACTCTTTCCCTCTCATTACCTTGGTTCGTTTTTATCAAGGGATTGAAGCCAACAGGCTTCCAGGAGGAGAAAACGGAAGATTTAGGATTGCTGCCTCAAAAAAAGTTCTCTGAACTTGTTTCTTTGGAGTCACTACTCAGGAGGGATCATTGACTATTAAGATCTGCTTTTCTTCTTTCATCAGCTCTAGCCGAGTTCACTATATGTTCATTGTAATTTAACCATAGCTAATTAGAGCTGGGAAAATGGGAGTTTTGCCATTGTTTTCCATGGAGCCAGGATTTCTCCCAACCTGTTTTTCTGCATAGATCTAATACTCCCTCAGTGGGCTTAAGGTTTTGGTAATGATAATGACATAACTCTATTATGTCTCTGGGGGAGGAGGGCTGCTAATTGTCAGCCACGACAAAAGTGTGATTGCTCTTTAATTGTGTTCTTATAAAAAGGCATTATATGTATTTCCTCCTAATTGCCTAAGCACAAGAACTTGGCTCTGAAATATGTAAGTTTCTTGTGTTGGAAGGCTATATTAAAGCAATTATTAGGAGATAAAATTTTTTCATAGCACAAAGAGCCACCCAAGGATTGATCTTCGCAAGTGTTGTACCCATAATTTTGGTAAATGTGGTGCTAGTAGACGTACACCATAATCAGGTGGCACAACAGATGCTTTTTGGACCTTGATACTTTCCTAAGTTTGGTGTTTTAACAGTTTCTGCCATGTAGTGTGAGTGTGTTGACTGCTTGACAGGGATCTGAGTTGGCTGTAGGATTTCACCCTGTTTTCCATTGCTCTCATTTCACATTTAACTTGTTGAAAACTGCATTGGAGTCAGGTGACAAAAGTTGTAATATAACTTTTTTTGTGAAATTAGGAAAGGTTCTGTGCATCTTTCCTTTTCCAATATAAATGTAGGAAATTTTAAAGATATTTTTATTTATAATCTTTTTCTACTGTATATATAATGGAAAAGTGGTCTCCATTTTATGTCTGGGTGTTTTTTAAAAAATTTACCAAATAAAAATGTTGCTATATCAAGTGAAATCTCCTTATATTCATCTACTCATGCTGACAGGAAGTGATACCACTCTGATAATATTTGATAAAGAATCTATAAGAAAATTTAGAGTCCTTGAAGAATAGTGGGAGGTTGAAAAACTAATTTCTTGAAAAGTTGTGTTAAATGGATATTAGAGTAAAAGGAAAGTTGCAGAATTGAAAATTAACCTTCTCTGCTGGAATTTGTAGGTATGTGGACAAAGGAAATGCTGATACCAATCTGTAATGAAATATCCTAGTAGACTTTGTCTTGTACCAAAAATATTTTTTTTTTTTTTTAATCTAAGCAGGGTACATTGAAGAATATTCCATGCTGACTGATCTTCTCTCCTTTCCTGTTAATCAATATTGTACTGTCCTGATGCAAGTGAAGGTAATCCAGAATTCCAGTAGGGTAAAGGGAAGAGTCTGATCCTCCATAACCATGTGTAATTTACTTAGTATTTTGCTCATAATTTTCTAAAATTGTGTGTGTGTGTGTGTGTGTAGAATAAAATGTGTGTATGTAGCTTCACCTTTCCCTGATAATTATTTACCATCCTCCATAGTGCTCTAAGCTGAGCAGAACTGGAAAAAAAAGCAGGTGAAAGGAGAATTTTATTGAAGTATGTGTGTGAGAGAGATTTATTTACATCACTGATTGCTAGGGAAATAGATGGAGCAGGTAATGGAAGAACACCTGCTTTTGGGTATTCATATGTCCTTAGTAAGCTTTCAGAATCCTAAAAAGATTTTATTATCATTAGCTAATTGAAGCTGAGTTCAAAACAAGAAACAATGGCTATCATTTTTCCTAGCACTAAATCTCAGGTTCCCTCCTAGTCGTTGTTTTTGACTGCAGCCACATCTGCTGATTGCATTTACCTTCCCTTTCCCAAGATCTGCTGGGAACACTTCTGGACATGATGCTAACAGAGAGTAGATCAATTGCAAGTTACTGGAAGCCAATTCTCCATGCTAACAGAGAACATATCAGTTCCTTTTATTTGTCAAAACAGACTCATTCTGGGCTTTTCCTGCCCCCTCATAAATAGCATTTTGTACAGTTGTGTGTTTCTAGAAGCAGACAGAATTTCTCCTTTTATCCAAGATGGCCAGAATTTTACCATTATAATTTCTACATGTTTACAGACTATAATAAAGGAGCAACCTTTTTTTCTTTTTTCCTTTTTTATTTTTTTTAATTTAAGTTGGGATGGAGCATCTGCCTGTCAGTTCTTCTGCTGTGTATATGAATTCCTCCTAAAGTAGGTAGAGGTTTTTGTGGCTGGCAGGAGCCACTGCTGTTAATGACCAGTTTTGAACATCAATCAAAACTCTGGCATTTTGTAAGGTTGATGTGCAGCCCTTCTCCTTAGCCTCCAACACCATCTTTCTTGCTGAGACTTGGTGATATTTTACAAAATCTATCATATAACCTCGGCTGCTCTGAACATTTTCTCCTCAGTCTGGAATGCAAGAGTCAGCAGCACACTCTTATCAATTGTGCTAAAAGATACTGACAAGTCATGTATTACGAGATTTGACCTCTAGCCATGGTATAAGAAGCCTGTGCAATGTGCCTTGAATTTCTGACCCTGAAAAACAAATAAAGAACAGAGAAAGTGTTTCTTCAGCTTCACTTCTTATAGGAATGAGCAGGGAATAAGTGCCTTCTGGTTTATTGTGGGCAGTGGTGGAACTTTCTTTTTCTCTAAAGTCTAAAACAGTATGTGCCTAGACTGTGAACAAGCAAAGACTGAATAGCAGAACATGAAAAACATGAGGATTTTCTATCTTTATCTCTAAATCTAGATGAATATTTGGAGAATTTCAAGAGCCTGATAAAAAAGAAATAGTCCTTGTTTCTGCTTAAGGTTAATCTTTTGACAATGACAGTATGATACAAAAATGGTTTAGGGACTAGCATTAAAATGAAAAATCCTTTTGGCAGGCCGTATATGCTGAGACAGCCTGGTGCTGTGGTCTGTTTGAGATATTGGATGTGAAACCCCCCCAAACCAACCTGTACCCATAATTGGAGGAAATCAAAGGTGTAGCTATTGCTGTGCAGAATGGATTGTCTCACGTGAGAGATGGTTCTGATGATAATTTTATGAGCAATGAATCTTTGATGTTAAGGACATGCTTATCTGACCACGCAATTTCCTTCTGTAAGAGACTAAGGGGACTCGAGGTGCAGACTCTGTCTTGATTTGATGGATAGAAATCTTAGGCCCAAGAGTCCTGGCGACTTTTCAGTCTGCATTTTTTAATTCCACTGCGAAGAGGAATTGCTGAGGACTTTTCCCTGTGCTTTGCCATTCTTGGCAGGAAGGCAGCCTGGATATATTACAGACTGTGCAAGTCAGTTCTTGGAGCCAGTTTTGAGTGTAGTCCTGTAGGTTATGAAAATGAAATGGGAAAGATTCTGGCCCTCTTTTAGGTTAGTCTATAGTGAAACCTTTATTAAGCAATTATTGTGAGCACATATTAATTCTGGTTACAGAGTTATGGTGCACTAAAGCTTCATTAAAGGTGCTGCTAGACTGTAGAAAGGAGAAGGGCCTGAAGATTCTTCAAACAATTATGGTGAAGAATAATTAGGCTTAATTACAGTTCATCTCTGGTGAGACACAGGAAAGTGTCAGTGGTGCAGCTCATGTCTGTAGTCAGTAAATTGGTGTGTGATTTTGCAAAATTACTGATTCCCCTTTCCATGGCTCCTAGAGTGCATCCTGTGCTGGGCTGGAGACAGGAAATCCTGCCCTGCCAGTGTGCTGCTGATGGGAGCTCAGACTGCTGCTCCAGCACGGGTTTTGTGTTCTCAGAGATGGGCAGAAAGCGAGTGCCAGCATGGGATCCAGTCAAGGTGTTAGGTTTCTTGTCTGTTCAGTGGCAGTGTGGTGTCATACTGATCCTCGTGGGGCACTGTAGGGCTCCCTTAGCAATCACTTTTCTTTTTTTTTTCCCCTAAGATTTCCCAGTGTGATCATCTGAAACCAGATGAAATGACTGTGATGTACCAACCTGAAGTGACAGGACAGACTTAGTGGAGAAAAGCTCTCTACTCCCTCCCATTTTCTGTTTCAGAAGAAGTGTTTTTATAATCTCTTTATATAAAACCTCACAATAATATATGACTCCTTAGTATAGTTGGTAAACAACCTGCCCTTTAGTCAAGCACATCTTTAAAAATATGATGCATCACCTTACAAAAACAGTTGAAGATTTTTCCACAAAAATCCATATCTTGTCCCATAAATAAGAATGTTAAATGATGAGCACTTCCTACATTATACACATCTCTGGATGTGATGTCCTTCTTTGAGAATTTTTGTTAAGAAACAAAATACAATTTTTATTGAGATCAATAAAAGATTAAGGTGACAAAGTGATTTATCGGCTGTACAAAATGTTCATTTTTCCCCCAACAGCAGCACAACCAACCAAGAAAAAAAAAAGGAGGATGCCATGAAGTGTTTTGTATTTAGCTTTGTTTTTGCCTTGCGTCCTTGGAAAACTGGGAAAACAGAGCTAAGCCATCCATCAAATCTTAAAATAGTGCTTAAAATGAGTAAGTGCTGCTCTGGCCCTCAGACTACAACGTATGGAGAAACTTATTATATGACCTACTACACACCAAAGTCCATGGAAATACTCCCATTAACTTCAATGAACATAACTCCAACAGTGCATAATGAAAACAGGAGAGAAACCAATTTATCAGTGCATGAGAGATGGTGCTCACCATCGAGCCTTACTTTTGATTACTGCAAGGCTGCAAAGCCTGTTTGCCTCCTTCATGTATGATTTGATTTGCCTCTGAAGAAAACTTTATTTTAACGCTCTCAAGGAGGGGTGAATTAAATGTCCCTGGAAAAAGATCCCCTGAATGCAGTTTCTCCCTCAGGAGTAACGTCTCCCGTTGGTGTCCCCGGTGTGAATTTAAGCAGGGGCTGTAATGAAGCCGTGTGAGAGTCGCTGGCTCTGACTCCTGCAGCTCCTCCCCAGCACTTGTCAGAATTGCTTTTGGTGACAGATCCCACGTTAATCGGGGTGGGGGGGGCAATGAGGCTGCTCTGCTCTGCTGAGTATTCCAGATGAGCAATCACCACTGGGGAAAGCTCCAGAGGCACTCAAAATTGGTGTAACCTGACTCACACCACAGGAAAATTCTGCACCTTTGCTGGAATTCTGGGAACTTAGATATTAAGGTTTTGGTATGTTGTAATATATGTGAAGCAAAATGGAAATTTTAGGGTGGAGTTTAGTTGTTCTTTTATTCACCTCCTTCATGGGTTTGGGTGGTTTTCTGTAATTGGTTGATAGTATCTGCATTGCAGACTTCAGGTAGTTATTTATTGGGTTTATAGTAAAAATAATTTGTGTGGCATTTCATAATTGGATGGATTGTCCTTGAAAAGACCTCATAGAGAAATGAGGTACTCCATTTTACCTTCTCTTGGTTAAGTGACTTATATATAAACCTGCATCTGTCTAGTCAGGCAGTGGAAGTATGAGGAGGACTGGTTTGTGCCCTCAGAGAAGTTGTACCCACTTTGTCTGGGCATTGCTTAAAGCCTGGCCCAAGCACCTGGCTTAGAAAGAAGCAAGGTGACACTTGCAGTCTGGTATTTCTGCAGACTGCCATGGAATTCAAAAATATTCCAACAGATAGACCTTAGTGAGCTCATTGAAGTGCATAGAGTGAATTGAAATATAGGTATCAATTTCCTTACTGACAATGGAAATATTTGCTTGAAAAGTTTTGTGTGCCGTGACATTGTGCCAGATACACCTGAATACAGAGCTCATACCACACCTCTCGTGTAAGCTGTAAAGTTTAGTGCAGTTTCTCATGACATGAGAAAACAGTAGTAAAATACATCTGAATCCTAAAAATGGTTTCAACTCCACAAATAAGTGAAATTTGCAACTTATATAAAAGCAATGATCCATACCTCGCTAAACACAGGTTCAATCAAATATATAGCATAAAACCTAACCATTTGTAACTGCAGTCATTACTATGCTCTGCTTTTAAATAACACTTTAGATTTGTGTGGTTTACTGTGGTAAAATCCTTCTCAATTCTTAAAGCAGCCTCACTACATTTTGTACTTAATCTGATGCTAACTGTAATTTTGTCTTATTTTTTTTTAAATCTCAGATCCTTTTCACTGGTTAGTGCTTTAGGCATATTTATTTTAACTGTTGTTGCAGTATCCTTGAAATTGTTGATGCCACTGATTGGAAAAGAAAACAGAAATTTTCATGAGTTTTGGGGAAGGCATATTGTAAATGAGAAAATCTAGACTCATTTCCATTGTGCTTTTGTACGAGTGTTAATAGCAGAAGGTGTGTCCAGCTAAACACCAGTGAGAAATGCCTCACTTGAGAAGGGACATCAGTACAGCTCAGATGCCCACTCTCAAACACCAAATAGTGTGGTGAAAACAGAATTTTTAATGTATAGTAAAAATTATTGTGCACAGAAAGTACTTGTTATATGTTTCTTATTCTCATTTAGAATATATGAGGACTGGGATTTTATTAAGTTTGATAATTTCTGAGACTACACACCTGAAAAAGCCATCTTACATTGCTTTTAAACAAGAATGGACTTTTCAGGATCACGTTTATTCAGCTCTATCAGAGAGGAAGAATATGTGGAATGTGTGCTATAACTTTGAATTAGAAAATATCTCAGCTGACAAAATATTCTGTTGGAAAAACGTTGCTTTTGAGCATTTTGTACATTTAGAATGAACCTTTGTGTGTGCTTGTATGGGTACACATGAAGGAGAAGCTTGCCTTAGCTTTGATGTGTTTTGGAATGTTCCTGCTATTTGCTGGTGCCTGAGTCCCAGTACAGCACACATAACACCTTCCTGGAAAGTTCACTGGAGCTTTCTGGCCATGGAGGACAAAAGGAAGTCGGTAGAACAGGGCAGTCAAGTCCAGTTGTAAGTTTGATGTGTTGGAGACTGGTTTCTGCACTGAATTTTCCTGTAAGGCTCTTGGTCAAGTAGTTTGTGTCCTTGAGCCTCTGTTGGTCGCTTTAAAGGCACTGGTAACATTGCTTGGCTTCACAGGTGTGGAGTTTGAAGATAAATAAAGCTCAAAATTTGATTTTTGAAATTCTGTCTTAAACTTTGTAATGGTAGAGTAAAAGCAGGGTTATCTTAATTATTGAACATATATCCTTTCCCTGAAATAATTGCATTAATTAATCTTAGTTGTCCTGTACAATCATGTATGCCAGCCCATGGCAATGCACATCACTTTGTGGTTTGGCATGTGAGCTTGACTGAGAAACCCTGTAAAGCATGTTTGCAAAATATATTTTCAATTCTTAAGGCCATCTTAGAGCACCAGCAGATAAAATTCTGTCTCCTTAGCACAGATTTGTCGTGTGGGCTCTGTTTCCCCTGCACCATGCTTCACAGGATATTCATCTTTCTATTTGCTACAGGTAAAGCCTCACCCACATGTTGTTTTTTTTAATTCATTTACCCATCCTCTTGCTGAGATAAACACTTTTTCTACTTCATTCTCTCTACAGAGAGAAAGTCGTATTAACAGTGTTTTCTCTTTCTGCATCCTCTGCATGTTAATTATTGTGTTCTATATTTTGTTTGTTCATTTTGTAATGCTTTCCAACGAGATAATAATCAAGAGTATGTGTAGCAAAATGTTACTGACAGCGTGTGAATTGAAAAGTCTTTGCCCATAGATGGTCAAACGATTTTATGTATCTTTTTGGGAAGCGTAAGAATAACTCCAGTGTTGAGGAGTTACTTGGATTTGAACTACTCAGGGTAAAATATGTGCAGATGTGGAGCTCTTATCTATAGCAGTCTTAAAATGTATTGCTTTTTAATTATTTCAAACTACATCCTTCTTAAAATAAGATTCAAGAAAGCCACAGACTGCTTATTAGTGTATGTGTATTTTATTGGGGGAGATTAATAATTATTTTCTGTTTAAATAAGGCATATGAGACATTCCAAACAGCGCTCCTGTTAATAATTGAATGTTAAAACAAATGTACGACTGTGTTCCACGATCGCAGAAAACAATGAATCATGCATTTATTATTTTAACTGATTTGATACAATCAGCAGGGAACTCTTATTTAGAGAGCAGGTTAGTGTCTGCTGTGCTGCTTAAAGCCAAATCCTGGGTCTTGGGTTATTGCAGCTCATGGAATGAGTCTAATGTGTAGAAATGAGAGGGCAGAGAGAAGGAGAGCGAGGTGGGGTTGGAGGTGAGGAGTTTGGGGTTTTTTTTAAGAAACAAAGTATTTTTGGCTATTATTTGTCTTGATTAAAGAGTTGGAGGACAGAGGATACTTAGAACTCTCTTTCCTGGCAGAGCTGGCTCTTGCATTAGTGCTGGGCAAGACTCATTGTGCTCTAAGGAAGTATTTCAAACCAGAACAATTCCTAAATGTCCTTCACTCAGTTTCTTTGCAGAAGTATATGGCTCTTATATGCACCTCATATAGCTGCCTGAAGGGAAGAGAGCAGCAGCAACTCCAAAGAGCTGTTTAGGATGGGAACTGAAATCACAGGTGTTCATGGTCTCAATATTTATGCATTAATTACCCAGATTTGCATAAAAGTAAAACAATTTAGGTAACTCACATAAAAAAAAAAACCTGTAAGCCAAAATGGCTGTTGATATCAAAGATCCATTTGCTTATGGTCTCTCTCTGCTCCTTTCTTCCCATAAAAAAATCTCCCAGCTCCTCCTTGGGGAAGGAAGCTGACGTTGTAAAAAGATCAGGTAGAGAGAGAAGAATAATAATGGCAGCATTAGCAAAGAGCCCAGCACAATCCCCTACCCCTCTGTCCTCCCTGGCAGGTTCCCTGCAGCAAGATGCAATATATCTCTTGGTTTGAATATTTCATTTCCAGGGGTACATCTGCTTTTCTTTCATGTTCTATTCAGCGTTACCTATTTATAACACGTTTTAAAAACGATTTTCCAGCTCCTTGATACGGTACAAGAGAAAGAGAAGCTATGTATCAGTGTAATGATAAAAGGCACGAGGAAAAGGGGAAAGTAATAATTGGTTGCAAATCAAGTTATGAACCTCGAGCAAAACTAAAAGTGGAAGAGGGAAGAGGGTTTTATAACCTCAGTAAATAGCAGAAATTACAATGTGCTGTGTACATTTGGTTTGTACTTTTATACCAAGTTAGTGCATAAGGATATTTATCTGATGTTGTTTGCTCTACACATAAACTCTTCTGATTTAGATGATAGATAGAAACCATTTATACAGATAAACATAGTAGGGGTCTAAACACGGATCCCTGTGGAACACCAGATGTGAGTAAATGAACATTTGATTTTCCTCTTGTCTGCTTCTGACAACCTGATGGATAAGAAACCATCTCCTGAATTCCCTTAAAACCTGATAGCACTAATGCAGATAATAATATAGAGTGAGATATGGTATTTATTAAATCTACTCTCTAAATATTAATACGACAGCAGCTGTGATCTTTCTACTCTTTAACTGTACTTTTCATGCACTGTGTCATTTACTAACAAAGATAAATGCACAGGACTGATGTAGAGGGTTTAGGACCACAGGGGTATTCAAATACTTAAGATTCATGCAATTTAGAAATTAATACTCTACATCAGAATTGATTAAATAAAAGGAGTGTGAGAAATTTACAAAATTGCTTTTAAAATGGAAACAGATTGTGTGGTTGGAATAAGAAGCAGCTGTGTTAATTCTTTTTTGTCCATTGTCCCAAGTGGATCTAATGCTAACCACTGCAGAGTGTATTAGCAGAAAGGAGCTTTAGTATTTCATAAGTTAGAAATATCATCTCTGAAGTGTCAGCAGTTTTATATCCATTTTTCTCTCCCTCTCCATTTCCTCCATATCTCTGAGACTAAAGTCTAACAGAGGAAGAGGCCACCAGGGGCCATGTCTTGGCCAGATGCTTTTATTCACTGTGTCATGTCTTTTCCAGAGTTAACTGTCAAATGCTCTTGTAGTTCAAGCATTCTCAGGTGGTGGGGGGTGATTTCCAGCACTGAAATTTCTTACCTAAAGCTAAACTCATCAGCTCCATCTTGCCAGCAAAACCCATAATCCCAGAGCCTCTCCCAGGCCACATGGGCTTCTTATTTATTAGCCTGGTCTGGTTGACTTTGGCTGAATTGTGAAATTTCACTGAATTCATCAGTGGAACCATAGTGAGGATCAGCATCAACGTTTGCACAGGCAAGAAGTCTGCTTTGTTTTGTGTAGTGCAAATCCCTGTGTAAGGGAACAGTGCGAGCTGAACCCAGTGCCACCCAGACCCTCAGGAAAGGCCCTGATCTGTTCCCTTTAGCAGCTGGCTTCTTTCAGTCTCCTGGGAGAGACTCAAGCGCTCAGATGTGAACTGTGGCTTTGTGTCTGTGTTTGCAGGGGGTGTGAAGAGCTGACTTTGTGCAGGCTGGGCTGACTGTAAACAGGGATTTAGCACCAGTGCTCAGGAGCCCAATGTTAGGAGCTGCATTTGCTGTGTTCTGTTGCACAGCTTTGTGGAAGAGGAGGCCCTGTTCATTGCATATCAGCTTGTCTGGGAAGAGGCTCAGCCCACAGGAAAATCCCCTTTGTGTGCAGTTATGCCTTATGAGGCTACCTAGAACAGAGGCTAGACAGAGTTAAAGGAATAAAGCAGGTATTTGTTAAAGGATACACCTTGGGCAGTCCAAGAGCCTGGCTGTGGCTCCACCCAAGATGGACTACAGATGGATTTTGAGTCGGGAGGTTTCACACTTTTATAAGTTTTAGTCCATTTACATGTTGGGGTTAATTGTCCAATTACAGCTTCAGGTTATGAAGTCCCATCCTCCCAGATTGCTCCCCTCAATTTACTGTTGTTTATACTTTTTGGGCCCAAAGCTGCAATGGTGTCCTACATGCTCAGGCTGGGAAAGGATTGTCTTGTCTAACTAAGCTGTGAAGAGAACTTGCTAACAATCTATGTGAAGTTCGGAGTTATATATCAATGCAGTACAGAATCTGGAAAATATGAAAGCTAAAACTTAAGGCATCAACAGCAGGCTGGATTGCTGAGGTGACAGGTCTCAGACTAGATAGATTTCATCAAGGATCTCTTCAGCTCAGCTTTGTCCAGGTATCTGTCCCAATTCGACCTCCACGTGTCTTGTGCCCGTGAATCTCCCCAGTGGGATGTTTCTGCCACCACAGCGTTCCTGAGGACCTCCCACCCCCTGGCAGCACAGCCTCCCTCTCAAAGGGTCAGGGCAGCTCTACAGGCTCCTCTGCACCAAGGGCACTCCACCAGTCCCAAGTGGAAAGCTTTGGGTAGGGATTTCAGACTGTATTCAATAAACACAGTGGTGAGCACTTAGAATAATTCCACTGTTAGGAACTAAAAGCTAATTGGCTTTGAATAAAACAACCCACACATTTTGTACCACTCCACTGACCAGAAACTGGACCATGGATAATTGAGATGGTGTGAAACACCTACTGCCTCATGCTCACAGTTTTTGGATCCATTAATTCCTACAGTAACATCCTACAGGAGGACATTACAACAGCTGAATTCATTATAAACAATTTTGCCCCATTTACTTTAGAATTTTGTGGTTCTTAAACCATAAATGCAAACAGAATGCAAATTTGCAAACAAAGGAGCTTGGACATAAGGACATTTTTTTCTTCAAGCCACTGTTTTGATATGATGGTAGAGACTAAAATTTTATAAACAGTAGAATTGTATTTTCACATAAGATACCTGTATGGTTATAATTGGGACTAAAGCTGAAGAATGTTTTGGATGGTACATGGTAGTTTAGAGTTTTTTGGTTTGTTTTGCATTGTTTTGGGGGTTTGATTTTTGGTTGGATATTTTTTGAGGGTGTGAATCACAAAAAGTGTGTGCTTGATCCTAAAATTAATTTTGATGCGGATTATGGGAGCACAGCGTTTATGACCAATATAATTACATTTGATTCTACTCAAATATAACGTAAAATGAATTCTGTTTCAATCAATCACAGTTCGTTCAATATTGTTATTTTTGCTCCTGTTCCCCTTTCTAGAAAGGGGAAGAATGGGTGTCATGGTACTTGTGACTGGAAAGTTCAAGCTGTTCTTGAACATTGTTATTTTCAATATAAACCTAATGTCAAACCAGGGCAAATTTTCAGAGATTTTGAACTTTGTGGTGATCCAAATGAGAAATGCTAAAAATGTTTGTCTTCTCTCAGCTTTCATTAAATATTTTTAAGTTTTTCCACAGAATTTTGGGATGCTAATTTTTAGTTCATGTGCCTTAATCCCAGAAAATTAACAGCAAACTATCCCACTGTTAAATTACCAGCAGATTTTACAGCATATTTTGTACAGTATTTTCCTAGATCAAAGTTTTTTTCAAGTATTTTTGATACATGTTTTTTAAGAACTTTGTCATCTGGAGATCCAAACACCTGTAAGAGAATTTAAACCTATTGATAGTAGGCTTGAGTTTCTTGGTTTGTTTTATGGATTACTTACAAATAATCCTCAGCTACCCAAGAGTAAACCACCTGAAAACCACTGTTGTAGGTTGAACAGATAAAAATTTCTTGTTTAAATTTCTTGTTTAATCTTGTTTCTTTCATCAGATTGTTCTGCCAAACCAGCAACAGAGCAGTTGCTAGGAAGGCCAATAGTTATGGGGCTGGTGTTAATATTAAAAGAGGAAATCTTGGCGTACTCACATCTTATTTATGACAGGTATTTTATTTGACTTTGCTTTTTTTCACTAGCACAAGTCTAGATAAGGAATTGCTCTTTGGAAACCGTATCCTGAGTGGAGAACAATTCCTGTGAATGAAGTGGGATTACCATATTTTTTTTATCTGTGTCTGCAAGGAGCTGATCCAGTGTAATGGGCAGAGAGAGCAGCAGCATTATTCACTGCAATATGTAAAGTAGCCTCTTGGGCTCCCCATGCATTTTATCTTTCATTATCAATTTGACACTCCCGCATGGGTAGATTCATTCTCTGGCAGGGAATACCACAGGCTATATTTCTGTGCTTTTTCTCCCTCCATCCAGGCATTCTCTCAATGCCTTGGTAAATCATCATGTTAAATCATTAATAGTGAAGAAAGGCATGCTACGTAAGCAATTATATACTGATTAATGTCTAAGTTAAATCCCTCTTTTCAAAGATATTGCTGACCTGCTGAGTATCTCCATCATATTCATTTTCTTTGTTCTTTGGGTAGCAGTTTAGCAATCCAAGCACAAAGGCAGGAGAGTTCTCAGGTTCAAATCCTCGTGTGCAGCATGAACAGTTGACATTCCCTCTCAGAATCAACGTGGGGGGGCACAAGGGCTGAAAATCTTCAGTAAAGCTTTACCAAGCTGGTGAAATTCTGGGCATGTCCTCAAAACTCTTATCCTTGTTAAAAGTATGGCAGTTTCAGTGGCAGCAGCAGTGAGAGGAGCCCTTGAAGCTGTGTTGCAGAACCACATCAATTCAGCCTGCTGGGAGTAAGTGTAGGTGACATGGGGCTAAAAAGGTGGCACCCATAAGTACTTTTCTGCCATGGAGCTGCCCATGTCACTGAGAGCACAAGAGCCAAACAAGCACTGGGCTGGTGTAGGAATGGTTTGAACCATTCCCATTATCCAGGTGTTAGCCTTTGTACTATGCAGACAGAATGGAATCCTGACTGCAGAAAGAGTGGGATTCAGGGGAAAGATATTCCATTTTGGTGTTTTCCTAGGGAAGAATAATAATGTACAAAATACAGAGTCTTTTGGAATTCCTAGGGATGTCTGTGATGCTCAGTGTGTACAAATACATGTCTGTGTAAATCTATTTACACAGCAGTGCGAGTTTGTGTTATCAGCTCTTTGGTACATAGGTGCTGCTTTCATTTTCTGCTGAGAGGCAAATTATGGACAAATGGCATTCATGCACTTAGCAGATAAGAAGAAAAAGGAAACACTAACATTGTCTATCTGCTGACAGAAAGAAATATTTATGACATTTGCATCAATAAACATTGTCTGTTTCTAAATCAGATACAGATATCAGAATGCAACTGACAAGTTCTACCTTCTTCACCCCAGAAAATAAGAATCTCAGAGCAATATATTTTTTTTTCCTCTTTCCCTTAGTTATGGGAATATGCTTGCTATTCCTTTGCCTTGGGATTACATGTTCTCTACTGGAGCAAAACCTGGCTCAGAGAGAACACTTCAGAATTAGCTGTGCTGTAGTCTGGACCAAAGAGATGAGAGTGTGCTAAAAGCTTTTTTCTGCAACATTTGCCATCCTTTCAGAGGGTGTTGCAGAGTAGCAGCACGACAAGGATGGCTTTGCAAGATCCTTGTTCAGAGAATGATCCTCTCCCACCAAAGGCCAGGTCTCTCACTTTGGTGTGTAGGTATCAGCCTTTGATAGCTGGGAACTGTCTCCTTTCAGCTGGGTACCGAGGCACCCTCGGCTGTGTGGCAGAAGAGGAGATGTTTTTAACATGCCAGGGATATGCATTTGGCCAGACCCACCCAGGTGAGAAGGTGTCACTTCAGAACTGTCACTCAAGCTGTCTTTTTTAGCTATTAGTGATAAAATACTCATTATATATTAATGTGTGATTAAACAGACCTGTTGTGCCAGGTTCTGTTAGAGCCCACAGAGCACATTGGGTGCAAGGTTGCAGTGGAAGTTGAGTGACTCTTCAGAGATGTTCAGAAGCTGTGCTGAATGCAGGTCCAGCAGAAAAGCACCCGTTCCTTTTGCTTTTTACAATAAATTTTTATTGTTTCACGCACGCTGCTATCCACGTATTGAACAATATTCAGTTGCTTTAGAGGTACCAGTTGTGATATTATTTGCGAGACAAAGATTTGTCTGGAATTTCTGCTCCAATATTTCAGCCGTTGTAGTCCACTATTTTTGGCAACAGTGATTACCTGTAAATCTTCCTTCCTGTTTTTGCAATTGAAGTTATTCAACCTCTGACATTACCTGGCAGAGGGATTCCAGAAATGCTGTAGCTATTACAAGTTTCTCTTTTGACGTGGCATTATATCTGAGTAAGAATTTTCAGTCAGTCATCATGAAACACCGTAGTAAATCGTGCTAAGTTTGCACTTCTTGAAAATGCTACTCCTCTAACACTTTCCCATCTCCTACTACCTATTACCATTCCATCTCTGTTACCAGGCTGAGAAAATCTATATTCTCTGCAAGCCTGACAGCACTAGGAATAAGCAATGGAGTACCACAGGCAAAATCCCCCAAGGAGCTGGTGGGGCTCCCAGCCTCATTCCTTGTGCTGCTCCAGAGGAGAGCTGGACATTTTCAGGATGTATTGCTTCCTTACAGACAGCAGCCTGCCAGGCGGGGGAAATCCTGGCCTCACATCCTGGGGCAAAAGTCCTGGCCCTGATGAGATGCCTCTGATTGTTCCCAGGGTGGAGAGGGGAGGTTTCTGTGGACTCAGCCCAGTGCAGGCACATGTGGAAGGTAAAGCAAGCATTAATCTCCTGGATGAGCTCAGTTAAAGTCAAGGAATAGAAAATCAAGCACCTGGAGTGCCACAGGATTTTGGGCCTCCTGGGTCTACAATAAATGAAAAACCAAAAATATTCAGCTGCCACAGTAAGGCTTCCTATGAAGAACATTTCATTGCACCGTGTTTCTCCCTCTCACACTCATTTGCTCCATCATTGTTTACTTTCATCTGAAACTTTAGAGTAGGTGAAAAGGTCCATTAAAATAATGGAGTTTAATATTTGAATATGTTTTTCATTCCTTCTTTCCCTTTCCCTCCCTCTCTCTCACACACACACACGTTTCAAAAGCATCCACCCAGAGCACAGAGCAAGATCATCCACCAGCGTGGGGATCCTGAGGATGACACAATTCAAATTACTCACTGGGTGCATGACACCACTCTTGGTGTTTTTCAGAGAAGGCTGGGCTGACTTATAGAAAAATGAAGTCCTTTCAGCCTTACAGTGAAAAGTGAAATACAGCCAATAAACAAGTAATATTTGAGGGGCTGCTTGAAGTGAAAATGTGGCAAGGGAGTAGAGAAGACAAAAAGAGGTAGCCCTGCTTCAAAGGAAAAATAATCTGGTTATAATCATTCCAGAAGAGATATAAAATGATCAGTAATACAAGGCAAAATACTCTCTCCTAAGCAATGTTTGGAGAATATTACGCCAACAAGTTCAGTATCTTTTTAAAAGTCTATTAATTTCATCAACTTATTCAATGGTGTGTGAAAAAGAATGATTCATAATTGTGGAGATCAGGACATCTGTGATCTCTCTGGCTTATTATCCTCATCTTGGATGAGTTGTTTCAACCCTTTGCACCTCAGTTTTCCTTCCTTCCTCCCTTTCCACACTCAGTTTTCTCTCTCTATTTCCTCCTGTAACTTGTGCACCATTTGTAAGGCAGTTGAATACCTCCCATACAGGGCTTGATTTCATCTGGTGCTTCCAAATGTTATTTTAATTCTAAAAATCAGATTGTTATATGTTTTCATTAGGGTGAGTAATGGACCTTCTAAGTTTTTACTTTAGTGATGTTCCCCATTTTTTGGTCAATCTTACAAATCAGAGAGTCCATCCCATAACTTGCCCCTCTACATCCTAAATAAACAATATTAAAAGGGAAGTAATCACTCATAAACTCTGTTCCTGGAGCAAAATTTGTGTTGGTAAATTCTGGGCAAGAGAATTGAAGCTTAGGGGAAGCAAAGAGAGGAGAAAAGCAGGGGTGTGGGTTGTTCCATGGAATGCTGCAGAGGAGGGTGTTTTAATCTACCCATAACCATGCATTAACCTTTGTGATCATGCTTTTATAGCCCATGAGCTCTCCTGCTTTCATGGACAGAGAGTGTTTAGGAGCATGTACATATTTCTCTGCTGATCAGACCCAAAAATATTTTCTGGGCTGAGTTTTAATTTATATTATCAAAACTGCAGGACTTACTGAATCTAGCGCAATGGAAAGCAATTCGGTTTTTATTTAGAGATGCAGTGCAGAGCAGAAATAAAATCTAGATTACCAATTACTGATAGAAATTGCAGCTAATCCTGTACAGCCAGGAGCAGAATGGCCTGTCACAAGGATAGAAGAAAAAAAAAATAGACTTATTATTTGGTAAGAAAGTAAATGATAAATTTGAAAACTCAAGGTATTAAACAATAAGAATGACTCTGTGTGTGATGCAGCAGTAGGACATGGCAAAGGTTTGTGAAATGGGGTCCTGAAAATGTAATTTTATTATTGCCAGTGTTTTATCACTTGTGCCCAATAATGTTTTTGATAGGTAGAATGTTTCCCAGATCTCCAAGGAGTGGTCCAGGCTTCATGGTTTAAAATAGACGGGGAAAATATTCAGGGAACATTAACTTCAAGTGGGACTTTCTGCTCTGATTGACAGAATTCATTACAGAAGGTGTGTTAGAGTTCTGGGGCTCTTGCAATGGCTCAGCTGGACTTCCAGCCTCACTCCTCTGAGTGTGATTGAGCTCAGATCCCCCTCTACCCTTTATTGAGAAATTTTTTCCTAGTCTTTATTTGTTGCAACAGAGAAAATGAATTTTGTTTAGTTTCTGTAACCTTACTGGTTCAAAGTCTCTATTAAATCCCATTTAGAATACAGCCTGATCTGAGGATTACTTCCCCTGGTCTCACTCTGCCTTTGCCTGTGAAATGCTGGAGACTCCCCAGAGCCCAGGGGTGCCTCGTTTCTCACTGCCCCAGATTTACACACCACAGGAAATTTAGCCATGAATACTCAGGAATCACCAAGGTTTTCCACATCACATAAGAGCTGCCCCAATACAAAATTCAGTGTGATAAAATCAATCCCCAGGGGAGGCAACTCTCTTGGCCATGGCAAAATGTGTGCTGGAAAATGTGGTGTTTGGGGGGTTTCCCAAGGATGGAATTTGCCTACTTGGCTAACAGGACACATCCTGCAGTTTTTCTGGAGGTTTGGCTAGGAACCTGAAGGGTTTTTTTATTTTAAAAGGGTAGGAGAAAGACACCTCCTCAGGCATTTCCAGATGCAAAGATTCCTGATACTTGGGAATATTTCATAGGTGCTTGAAGCTGGTAAATCTCAAATGCTGGTGATCCACTTGCAGCCCAATTCCTGTTGGATCTTTATTTCCAAATAACGGGGCAGGACTGCCAGGAAATGCTCCTCGAGCTTTATTGAGGCCAGTACAGGGTGAGACAAAAAGGATGGCAACAACTCACGTCTTGTCAAGAGCAGCTGAAATTCTCTGTGTTACAAGGCATTTTAAAAGTTTTCTAACTAACAGCAAATTGTTCGGAGCTTACAGGCATCTGCATAAACCAATCATTAAAACTACATGTATACCTTATAGCTACCAATAGGTGATTGTCTTGTATTTTTTACTATTCAGGAACTTTTTATATTTTTCTATAAACAAAGCACAGAGCCTCATTATTAAACTTCTCTATTATCTTTGTTAACATATATTTTTTACCCTACTTGCTAAGGCCTAATTCTACACAGCACACAAACACAATCTTATTATTCTATGTCCTTGTTCTTATATCTTTTTGACTTTAGGCCTTACATCTGCACTACTCTGCAAGCTTTCTGCTTTTTCTATTTCCCATAAATCCCTCCTGCATGGCAGGTGCATTGTTAGGTATTTCTTCATCAGCTGCTCACACCAGACTGCTCCAAGGTGGTGCTCACAAGAGAAAGCTCACACAAGCTTATGTTAATTTGGAGGTCAGCCTAGAAAAGGGTAAAGGTCCTTATTGGCCTTAAAAATCTGTGAATCGATAGCAAGTGCTAGCAAAAGGTCACTGGGCACAGATAAAAGGCTAACTATCAGATCATCTAGCAGAGCTACTCACACCTTTTTGTTATGAGGTTAAAATAAATCCTACATTTGGTTGTCAGATATTATTCAGTCACTTTTGTTCCTCCTGGGCAGCTTCATGCAGATGCTGCTCCTGAAAAATCACAGCTACTCCAGAACACCACACAGAGCTTCCTATGTCCATCCCAAACATTTCCCCAAGTACTCTGCAACCAGCAGTAGAGCTGCTCTCTGGTCTGAGTGCCTTATGATTTATGAATAACTCTGGTTTCCATTAAGCTGCAGAAAGGGGATAGTGTGTTTCACCCTGTGCTGAGAACCCCATTTGTTTCCGTTCCTGTCAGCAGTTTGCATAAGTGAATGATTTTATTTCATGTGAGAGAGAAGGCAAACACACAAGTTATCCCAGCAGTGGAAGATTTGTCAAATAAAGCTTTTAATAATGGTGTTATTTGACAGTTTTATAGTGCCTCAACTTTCGAGCAGTTTGAAGGTGGTAGGTTTTCAATAAAAATTAAGTCCTTATCTAGAAGAAATTCAGTCCCTGTTGTTTTAAAAGAACTAGTCTCAGCTGTATTGGAGCACCTTAATCTACTATTGAAAGTAAATCTCAATCCTTTTCTGTATTAATATATCTTGCAATCCATCATCAGGAGGTGTTCTGTGTATTTTTTTGCCCTAGTATATCAAGGTGGCCTGATAAACCACCTTCCTAACCAAACTTGTTGGGTGATCATTATGTTTCTCACAAGAATAAATTATCCAGTGGAGTTCTCTGAGGCTTACTTAAATAGTCCAGCAGTGTTTCCAGTCACTCTTACTTATTTCTTTAATTTGTTTAAGGGGTCCAGTAAGTTATTCAGGTAAGGAGAAAAGGAAGAGGGAAGTTGTTGGTTTTCACAAGGTCAGAGTTAATCCTATCGGTGTCCATAAATCATTGTACATCATGGGATAACCACGCAGCAACTGAGAATGTGTTAATAGAGAACCAGCTCTGCACTGAAAGATTCCTTGCTTGAAGGAGGGATTTCCAAAAGAATCTAAAACTCCCTCAAATGTCTTTCCAGTTGAATCAACATAAATGTTAAAGAGTTATATTATTTAGAAATGTGCTACTTTAGTTATAAAAGTTTGTTGATCTGATCCAGAGGAGAAAATGGATTTTCTTACAAGCCTTTTGCCAAAACAATTTCTGAGCCAAGAGAGGGTTCTATAATCTGGCTAAGTGTTTGGTTTGGACAATTGGAATAATGAATGATAGTATGAATAGAAACAGCATGTCTTAAATTATTTGCCTAAGTTCACATATGTAGATGCTATGAGAGCTAAGATTTGTTGTGAAGGGATCCTGACTTCAAACTGTCCCATAAGGCAGCCCAGCACTGGTTATACAGACACAGACTGGCTCCACCAAGCACAGAGCCCCCTCATGTTGAGGAATTCAATGTGTATATTGCTATAGCAGCTGATGTTTACAGGTGCTCAGCTGGGAAAATTCATTCTCGTCCTGTGTCTGTGTATCAGACTGAACATCCTGCATCCCAGGGACTTCAGCTACATCTTGAGAATCATCAGGGTGAGGTCTTTGTGCTCCACATCCTCATTAGCAGTGTGGCTCAAACCAAACACACATATGGCATGTTTTCAAATACAATGTCACAGGGTTTGTACCAGAGTTCTTGCAGTCTGGTTCAATAAACAAAGGGATCAGGAGACAGGAGCTGAAGGGAGGAAGAACAAAAGAACAGCAGCAAGTTTGTCAGCTGATGCACTGGAGCTCTTTTCACAAGCTGGTGTCTCCCCTAAAAGGGCTTCAGGGTACTTTTATTTTCTACTTTTCACTAGAATTTGCTGAAAAGCTCTTGATAAAGAATGTGATGCTTGAAGACCTTGAAATCTTACAACCTGCTCTAGAAAATATTCTTGAGTATGCTCAGTCCTGCCCCACTGCCTCCTGTTCCAATGGGGTGTGCCAGCAGGACATGGGGAGCACACCTGGATAAAAATGATCCCTGTTTAATGCCGGGGGAGCTCCCTCCCTGTCACCTGATGGCTTTGGTTAGGAAGGATCAGGCAGAGTCATTCTGTGCTCCACAGCCCCTCCCTGTTGTGAAGACAGGGAGAAGAGAGGGACAGGCACTGGCTTTTATTTACTGGCAGCTCGAGCAATGCCACCAGATGAATTAGAGGAGTCTTTCCATTGACTTTGTGAAAGTTGGAAAGCGTCTTGGGCTTGTGCTGCATGTACTGTTTTTATTTTATACACAGTCAGCTCAGAGTCTCCCTCATATCTCTTTCTCCCACAGTGTTCAACTCCTCTCTCTCATCACAGAAAAGTCTGACAGGAACTTTCCTCTCTTATCTGTCTCTTTCTCTGTGCTGTCCTCCCCCTCCTTCTCATCCTTTACCTCCCTCTGTCTCTCTCATTCTCTCCCCTGCTGCTCTCAGATGGCTGGCTTTGCTCAAGGTCTGCAGGCTGACACAGAGCATGCCTGGAACAATATGTTCCTATTAAATTTACCCTGTCTCATTGCTTCCTGAAATTAAATTGAGTTTTACTCTCAAGTTTGTTTGTTGAAATCGCATAATAAAAACATCCCTGAATGCAATTGCATTTAATCAGAAAGCTTCCCAGAATTTATAGTGATAAAACTATTTTAAAAGGCTTGTTCTAGTACTCTACAGAAAAGAATAAGCAAGCTTCTTATTTACAACTGAAATTAATCTTTAAATGTCCCTTTGAAGTTTGAGTTCCTTCCACGGATTTACTTCCATGGCTTTCACAACACTTTGGACACTCCAACATCACCAAGATGGAGAGAAACAAAAATCCTGCATTTATATTCTCCGTCCTGAGTTTTATTTTGTTACGTATGAAAATTCAGAGATATTAATTCCTTGTATACATTTTACCAATATAGGAACATTCTGAAATTATTCCAATGGCTGCACTACACTTACAGAAGATTCTTAGGTTTGAAACCACTCCAAGGTGCTGTTCACAGTGATGCTGTTCAGGGCTGGACCTTTGGCTTTGATAAACACAAATCACACATTCTGGGGCATTGAGCCACTGCTGCTGTGTCAGTGTCAGCAAGGAGTTTTCAGCCCTCCTGAACTGCTAATAGCTTGCACATTCAGGATCAAATTTGTGACAGCTGGACAAGAAGGTTTTCACTGTTTTGGGAGATGAGTGGATAGCAGAGTATGCACTGCACAGCTTAAAACTGCTGTGGTGTTAAAAAGCCACGGGAATATTTTATTGTTTCTGGAGCATTCCTCTTTGATTTGACTAGGATGAGAAACAAAACCACAGCAGTATCTCCATGGCAATGTATAATGGGATATATTTCAGAGCAAAAATAAGACATGTAGAAATTACAGACTGATCACCCTGAAAGGTCCTGCAGCTTTGGGCCACTCACTGGCAATTCCAACATCTCAAAAAGTAGAACACTGCTGCAAGAATATGCAAAACTCCAGAGCCATGCTGTACCTCTCTCTTATGTAGCCTGCACTTGTTTTATATGCTGAAGACATCTTGGCATCAATGGGGCTGTTTTCAGAGCTGAGCATGTTTGAAGTCTGTAATAGAAATCCACTGTAGAGAGAGGAGGAAGATGTGAACATTGGAAGTAGTTTGACAGATCTTTTTCCAGTAGTGCTTTAGAGGATCCAGTGCTCAACTTTTTTATTGCAAATGGTGGTGTTCAATGAAGTAGATTGAAGTGTCCATATCCAGCTGTTATTTTTCAGTAGTTTGCCTGGAATTTGGGGATAATAATGTAAAAAGTACCTTGCACCAAGGCTGTGGAGTACTGTGTACACCCACAAAACAGAGAAAGATCTGTCCTGGCAATGCCACAGAGCAAAACCTTGGCTGGCAAAGGGTCAAGGATGAGTCTGTACCAGGTGATCCTGAGCTCATGGGTGCAGCTTTGGTAGCTACACACAGGGTGTTTTACTTGCAAGTAGTCAAGAAGGAGAAGGGAAATTGAGCCTGGCTGCTGTTTGCAGGCTGCCTCATTGATCTGACAGAGCAATTCCAGGGGATCACCCTGGCAGAGGGGAGTGTTGAGGGGAGGATGTGAAGAGGCACAAGGCTGTAGTGGCTGGTGACATTTTGTCCAGGAAGCAAAGTGAGGGATCATGGAGGAGCAGAGAAAGCAAGGAAGTGGCAGTAGAGAAAAGGCAAGCATTGACATCTAGAAACATTGATCAAATACCTCCTGTGCATTTCAGCTGCTGACTTTTCCTCATTACACTGGAAAGGCTTGGCAGTAATGGGCTCCTGCTTCTTCAGAAATATCTGGATATTCTTTTCTCATCTACTAGAACAAATTTCCTTAATCAAAGTCCCAAAGGAGCTCCCAGTGGCCAGGCAGCTGTCTCCATCTGAAGCGTTGTGTAGTTTGTCTCTATTTTGGGGAAGATGGTCACTAACCTAGAGCCACCTACCTGCACAAAGCTCAGCTCTCCATGGGAATGAAGGCAGCAATGCAGGCCTGTCACTGCTACAGAGTTTGGGAATAAGCTGAACAAACCTTTGCCAGGAGAAATCAAAGGATGTAATCATAAGTTGCTGTTGCAGGGACAGGCTAATGATGTGCCAGTGATTTTTACTGCCTTTCCTTATAAGACCTTGAGGGACCTCGTGGTCTTTCCTTGGACCTAAAATAGTTCCACAGTTCAGTGCTACCCAGGAGATATGGAATGGCAAAAGATTACTTCTCCATCACCTTAAAGATAAATCTTGAGACCCTGGCAACCTTTGGGAGAAAATATAATTGTCTTCCTAATTAAAATTGATTTTTTTCCAGTGAATGTGCCCTTCTGTTGCTATCCCAGCTGTATAACTGACTGTATCTCCCTTATTACAACAGATATTTATGGTCACCCATGGACAGCACACTCAGCACAGTATGCAGTGTGTATGATACCAGCCCTGGCAGCAGATCACAGGCCTGTTAATCCCTTTGGAATATATTTATCTCCCTAACTAGTGCTAAGAATGGCTGTCTGATGTGCTTTTCCTTGTTTATTGGACTGTACCTGTGAGTGTTTCAGGTGACATAAAAGTATTGACATGGGGACTATGTTCCTCAATCCTATTGCCCAAAGGAATTAAGTACCTCCCTCCTTCAGATGCCTTCAAAACCCCTGGGATTAGCAACTTGACTTTGAATACAAACTCTTGAATATAAGCTTTTGCAGAACTGTGATGTTAGTGCTCTTTGTGGCTTTTGTTGCTTTCTCAGCTCTCTCAGGGTATAACTTTTACCTTCCCAAGAGTCTGCCTTATGCTGAGGTTCTGAAAAGGGTTGTAGAGGTGCAAGGAATGCTGAAGTTTGGCCTGGAACAGGGGTAACTTGTATCTATATTTTACATCCTGCTGGACTTTATAAGCCAGTGTAAGAAGCTCTTGTGTATGTTTTTAGGGCTGGCATTTTTATAGGGGAATACTGGGAAAAGACAAAAAAAAAAAGAGAAATGCCTCCATCTGTGAACTAAAGAAAAGTGCTTTGGATACAATGGTGTATACTAAACATCATATCTTAAAAGGCATTTCAGAGTGATGCCTCAAAGTGCACTGCAAGTTTGAAGATAGTGGAAAATGCAACATGAGAGAGGAAAAAGCTAGAAGGAAATGCTAGGAAAAGTACCATTGAATAGGACTAAAAATGTCAGGCAACCTGAAGAGGAGTTTTGCTGCCACTGGACTTTTCCCCTACTCTTCATGTGTAGCACATCCTCTGACAGGCTGCAAATGTAACAACCTTCAGACATGAGTCATCAGCAAGGACAGATCCTCTCGTCCTCACCACTAAAAATAAAGATCTCGCTCACTGAGCCTAAGGAGCAATTCTCTCTCTAGTAACTCAGCACCAGCAGCAGAGCAATAGCGAGGGAACACGCTGCACCAGTGATTTATTCAGGCTGGAGGCCTTGATCTTGACATGACTAACCTGAGTGCAGTAAATGGGTTCAAATAGATGCTGGCATTACAGAAGGCACCGTGTTTTATGACATATAGGATATGGGTCCAGGGGCTCTGAGGGCTGATACCTTGGGCTACTAGTCCTGAAAATGAAGAGCTCTATCAGCAGTGTTCATACTGCTGAAAACTGAGCATGAGAGATATGCTCAAGATTTTACATGTTGGTAGAAAATGATGCCTTTCCCTTATCCTTTATGGTCTGAGGGTTTCTTTTTTTAGCATGACAGTAATTATTTAACTACCCTTCCAGGAAGTAGATTTGAAATCTTTTCAACTTGTGGTGAAAGCTATATCAATACTCTCTGATGTAGGGCAGTGGAGGTGAGGGAGAAATAACTCAGTAGCTTGGCTTAAGCCTAACTGAACATATTAGTCATGAAATATTTAAACCATCAATATCACACATTGATGTGCAAAATGTTTAATTATGTATCATTTCAGTTATTATTCATGTTAGATCTTAGACCTTAAGATGTACATACATTTAAAAAATAGCTCAGGAGATGTATCAGGAGTGTAGAGCAGCATGAGAAATCTGAAGGCTGCCCGTACACTTCTGCCTAGGAAGAATGTGTCACAATTCCCTTTTTTTTTTCCCCTAAATTACCAACTCCTTTTCTAGGGCTCAGAGTGGATGATGTTTGTGCCTTTAATGAATGTCTGTGGTAGAACAAGACTATTTTGGAGGAAATGCTTCAGGTTTTCAGCTGAACACCTCTCCTGCTCTGTGTAGGTCCATATGCTGTTTCTGTCACTGTATCCTAAGTGTGTGTAACTAAGTGTCTCCCAGTATTGCATTAAGCAGCACGACTCCCATCTGTCACCAAGGGTTTGTTCTCTCGTCCCAACAGCAAAATTGCATGTACAGTGTCATACCTCACATGTACAGCTCTGCCCAGGTTTGCTGGGGGAGGCAGGAGCAGAGGGGATTGTTTGGCACTGGTCAGGGCTGAGGGCTCTGTTTGTGGCCCTCTGCCCCACGCACACTAATTCCAGATAGAGATCCAAGGGCACCTGGACATCCTGGACACTGCGGAGCTCTCCTGGCTGTCTGCAGGCCTGCTCATGTGAACAGCAGCCCTAATGAAGGAATGGGCTGTTTGGATTCTGGGCCTGAATCCGTGTGTTGCTATATTTTTATCTCAATGATTTCAGACATGCGGCTGTAACCTGTTTGTTTCTGCAGCTACCTGTGGTGCAGCTGCATGCCACTAAAAATTTGCATTGCCAAACCCTCTGCTGGCAGTTCATAAGCCAAATGAAGGCAGCACATGAGCAGCAATGGTGAGGAGGACTCTGAATATTTTTTTTAACAGTTTTTAAAATATTGGAATAAAAAATGTCAGACATTTACTTTTTATCACTTGTATGGTAATAAATAATGAAAGATGTGAAATAACCAACTTCTTGGCTGTTGGGCTTGAGATTAGAATTATTTTACAGGGGCAGAATCTGGTGCTGCTGTATTAGCAGCTTTATTCAGTCATTCACATGCAACAGCAGTGTCCCGCAGTGACTCCTGAAATGAACACTAATGAAGGTGTCTTTTGTTTTCATATAGATTAACACATTACTTTATTCTCTTCTTCAGCAGGCATTCAGAAAGTCTGCACTGCTGATGCCTATATCCAGTTTCATCTTTCAATTAGTGATTTGCTTTCTCTTACAATCCAAGTGCTAGTAGAATTAACCTCAGCTAATTATCACTGATGGACTGATCTTTCTGTGAAGCCTAGAAAGCAAGGCTGTTATATTTTGCCTGAGATTTGCATACATATTTATTCTGTGATCTGATTGCTCAGTTTTGGAAGTCCATATTAAGGTTCAAGCAGGCTTAACTTCACACAAGTTTCATAGATTTTAAGATGCAGGAACAGCATCTGTGTAAAATAAGTTTTATGTATATTTGGTAGGGGACAAACTGTAGGTTATAGATATTTGTTGGACATGGTTTGAAACTTAGAGTCTGGGTTGATGATTATTAGTCAGATATTGATATGTTTTACTTTTTTTTTTTCTGTACGGACTGAAAAGGAAAATTCAAACTTCTTGATTATCTTCTGTGAGGGTAGTGAGATCTTGTGTGTAATGTACGCCACTGGGGCAAAGTAAATCTTTCTTGGTGTTACGGGGTTTGGGTGCTACAGAACTGAAACAATCCATAGAAACACAGAGCCCACGGGCTGCCTGCAGTGCAGGTCTGTGAAATATCCTTTGCAGATCCAGGCTGTGTTCTCTTGCACAGAAGGCCTTAAACGTTCCCACTTTGAAGTATTTGATAGACTTAGCCACATTAAAAATGAGTGGTATAGGAAATTTGTATCTCATCCCTATAATTTACACCATTTTTCAGTAAAATGACATTTTACTCATTGAAGCAAGACCTTCAGCCTCTGAAATCTATTCAGAGTGGCTGCACTATATACAAGTTGCCGACTTGTAAAGCCTTTCTGAACACTGTTGTGGCTTCATCAGATTATTTATTGAACAATTGAGCTTGTAAAACCTTCCCAAAAGCTCCAAGGCTGTCACAGGCACAATTCCACTGAAAACTCTTCCTAGAGCTGGGATCCTCCAGGAGCAAACAGGCATTCAGGTCCCACCAGCCTTGTGAGAGCACTTTCCTTCCCAGGGAGGAAGACAAGTAACAGAAACATGCTACACAAAACAATGCCATTTTCTATTGCCCCGCAGAGTTTTATCTACTGAGGTGAAGTGCAAATATAAAACATTTCTGTGATGAGAGGATTTGTGTCTCTTTGTGTCATGTTTACTCAGAGGGGCACCAAGGAGAAGGCACTGGCAGAAAAGGCCTGAGAGCTTGACTTGTGAATTCATGTGTACTTAATTTTGTCCTTTTTTTTTTTTCTCCTTGGCAGTGATAAGAACAGGAAACATTGGCAGTGATAAGAACAGGAAACATTCCATCCCAAAGAAGGATGAAATAGCACCATGCCAGGCATGGGGCCCACAAGTGTTTCCTAGCTTTTAATTGAAACTGTTCTGGTTCACTTCACTTGGACCAAGATTTCGCCTAATAAGAAAGCTGCAGACTTTAAATCACAAAAATCCAAGCCGTAGACTTTGACTAATGCTGGGATTTGGTTTGTTAATACACACAGCTCCAGCTGGAATGCGGGGGACAGAAAACATAAACTGTGCCAGCCAGGGGCATGTGGCGTGTCTTGTGTGCCAACAAAGGATGTGCTGGGGATCTGAAGGCACAAGATGCTGATGTACAAAACCAGAACACAGAAGGTGCAGCATAGCAGGTGACTGCCTGGTACAATTTCTACACAGGAAGGGTGGAAGGACAGGACAGGCACAACTGGGGCTCTGTCTGTTGTATGCCACCATAAAATCCCACCAGCACAGATCTGTGAAGCTCTCTATAGCAAGCTGTCCTCCTGGCCATAAATGAGTTGCATGACCCTCATAGCAGGGCCAATGGTAACATGGATGATCTTTTCACCCCTAACATAAAGTCTCAGGGAAATTCCACTCATAGGGACACTGGGGGAAAAAGGAGAGAGCCTGTCAATAGTTTTAGGCTTGCTCAGCTGAGAAAAAAAAACATTCTGAAGCACAGTAGTCTTTTTTCAATGGTAAACCAGGCTCCTTTAGAGGGAAAATCCTGTAACTTAAAATGCAGTTCTTCAGGCAGGGAAGAGGAGGATGCTTGTTCCCAGCACAATCCAACTGACCACATTCCAAGTGGGCAGTTTGGGTGTCAGGATGGTGCAGTCAGGGCACAAAATTCAGCTGAGCTGCAGCAGCCCATCTGCCAGAAGGAGAACTGGGGGGGTGAGTGGCAAAGAGAGCCTCCAAGCTGGTGGGAGGGCTGGGAGTGTTGCTGGCTTGCTGGAGCTGGGAGAGCTGGCAGCAGCCATTCCCAGCAGCCAGGCCAAAAGGAGCAGAGGAGGCACCAGAAGGGCAGAGAGCAGGATGGCTGGGACAGGGACATTCTTTTGTGTCACAAGTGGTCAGTGTTTTACCAGCTGAGTTCCATAAATTGGCCCTGGGCTGTCAGTGCTGGTGCCAGCTGTTAAGTTTGTAGCAGCCATAATCTCAGCAGGGACAAATAGGGAAAGATGTATTGACAAATGGCACTGAGCATAATAAACTGCTCATCTTTATGAATGCTGGGATCCAAATGATCAAAACAGATGTACAGTTTCCAGATCTTAGCTGCACTGTCAGAATATTCCTGGTTTCCTCTTGCATAGTCATCCATAATGAAAAGAAAACAAGCAGATTTGCCTTTCTCTTGGGTCTTTCTTTATTGCTCACTCAACATTAATTACAGAATATTGTTGGAATAGCAGACTGGCAGGCACTGGCACCCTGAACAGAGCGTGTCGCTATTCCTGTCAATTCTGCATGTACCATATAGCTAAAATTATCCTCAGGACTAGCACAGCATCCACATGGTCATGTGGGAAAGCATCAATTTTGTCTACCCCTTTATAAATTTAAATTAACCCAGAAAAACATGTCCCGTCGAAAGGCATCAAAAAGGAAAATGAGTGAAGGCTGCCATTTTCCCATTGAAGCCATAAAAAAAGGAGGTAGGGAGCCAAAGTGGAAGAAATGTTTAATTCAGATCAGTTAACACAATGATTTCTTATATTTTTATGTCAGGGGAATTGTAGAGGGCGAAAAAGAAGACACAGTGGAAATATGTGCCTTTAAAAATATTTGGACACAAAAATTCTCTCCTGATTTATATGTGATTTGCAGGTTCATCAAAATGACTTTTATACTTAGTGTTAGTATACTTAGCCTGAAGTGTTTGGGGTCATTAGGGACTTTTCAGCTTATCAGATAAATCCTATGTATCCTGCCTTGCTGTTTGACTATAGCATTTTTTAAAAGACTTGTCAAGTCAATGGGTTACCACATCCCTAAGGCAGTGCATTTAATAGTTATAAAGTGCTGTCCTTTGCTAAGTGAAATACTGAGTGCCAAGCAGAGTATACAATTCCAGAGCCATAAGCAAAAAGATGAGTTCTCATATATTTCCCATGTACAATAGACAGCAGAAATTCAGAATACTGCCCGTTCTCACTCTGCCCAGTATGATAAGCATATTGCTTATTAAGTATTAATGTTATCAAGCTTATGCATTAAGTTCCAAGCAGAAGTGGCTCAAAAATCAGAACATCTTGAATCTTGGACTTTCCAGTTAATTAAAACCTGCTCTCCTACAAACAGTATGACTAGCAGGATTTCCTGGTGGACTTAAGTCATATTCCAAGGGAATTCAGCCTGTTTGGCTCCAGGCTCCCAGAAAAGATTATGGACAAGGACTTGGTGCATCCTGTGCTGCCTGGGGCAGCCCTCAGCAAACTACTGAGCTGGCTCCCAGTAACTGGGCATTTCTAAAGCTGTAATAGCCCTGGACAGAAACTTGCACAATTCTTACCAACTTCCCTTCTGCTAACCATCAGATAGCAGAGATAAACTTGAAAATCCACACATTCTTGTCTTTAAGTGACCAGTATTTAGTTTCTGGCCTCAGTGGTGCTGGCCAGAGCTTTTCCCCCTTTGGTATCCCAGAACCAGGAGCAAAGTAGCCGAGAATCAGGACCTGTGTGCACAAAGGGGTTCTTGTTTTTTAATTCCCTCTGCCCTGTATCCTCTGGTTGTCAACCTGAAAGGCATTTTAATACTTTAAATAATTTAAAATATGTTAAATTTGGAATAGCAATTATACTGATCTTTTCTGGGTATCTACTGGCTCAGTCTAAGAAGTAAAATCATTAAAACTCTTTCCTGCAGCCTGTTGAGAGAAATAATATTTAGTGGGTGTTGAATTTCATATGATTCAGCTCAGTCTTGGAAATTGGCAAACCTTTTATGCTCAATTAGATCTAAAATCTGCTTTCAATACCTCATTCTTCATAGAACTGATTTGTAATGGAACTCGGGAATGAATCAGGCAGTGACCTCCTCGAGCAGGGACATCTGCTGTCCTTAATGTAGCAAAAGCCTCAGACTGAACTCCTGTCTTTTTGGGTTTAGCTGAGGAGTTCAGAAGAATTTTCTTTTGCCCCAAAACACCACAAATAGCATTAAGGAAGAATAACTTAACTACCATGTTGTTCAAGCCGAGCGTGCATGAAGTTACATGGAAATGCCATCAGGCTTTAATGCATTCTCTTAGTAGCAACCCTAGCAAGATAAAGTCAACCATAACATGGATTATGTTAAGGCAGTGCACAGAATGAATATTACTTGTATTTTTTATGTCCTGCCAAGTCAGGATATCTTGCTGTGAGGTACAGTGAGTTTTTTTGGCTCCACATGGTTTGTTTTTCTCTGCTTTCCTTTACATTTATACGAAAAGAAAATTTCAGATCTGTGACTTCCTCTGCTGAATTTCACCCAATTTGAACATTTTGCTTTGTCCTTTTAGCATTAGTGCCTGTCTCCAACCCAGCTGGAGCATGTTTTACCTCTAAAATTAAACAGTTCTTTCTAAAAGTTCAGTTTGTGTCCCTTTTTGGGGGTTGGGATATGACACCTTCTTTAACATCCTACCACCTTTATTTAAGTTTGCCCAAGTCAAAGTCATAGAGCTATCAATAAATTTAAGCTCCTCTAACAAGAAAAATTTAGAAAGTATTTGATGGGGAATGGGTAGGTTATGAGATTTGACAGTGTGGAAATTGAGTTTCTGAAAATTGTTTTAACTTTTTAACACTACTTGATCTTCTCCAGAGGCTATAAATAAGACATGTGATCCTAGGGATCCTATGTGTAGGGATTATAAACTTGGCACACCAAGACCAAAAGTAGAAATTACTTAATTCTGAGGTAAAGCTGCTCTCAGAAGGTGTCCAGAACAATTTTAGAAACCTAAGTTTGATTTAGGACAGCTGAACTTTCTAAATGCATCTTCAACTTAAAGCATTTAAAAGATATTTACTCTAACAGTGTAATCTTTATTTGTTTCATTCTACCATCCAAAAGAAAGAGGTCTTATCTTGGAACTTTACAGTCTAAATAGACAAGAGAGACAGAAAACAGGAGGATACAAACATTATTATCCCTGTTTTTGCAGGTAGGGACATAAGAGATTGCTTGCTCTGCCCCTCATGTGAACTGAAGGCTTAAACTCTTATTTTTCAAGATTATGTCAGCTGTCTTGGCAACAAATCTATTTTGTTCTGTTTATACTGCCACCAAAACTCTTAGTATATTTACAACAAATAATGATCCCGTACATTTTTGGTTTTATTCAGCCAAGTAATAATCCACATACAACCCAGGAATATTCAGGGTTAATCCCAGTCTGTTTTCATGGGCTGTAGTGAGAGTCCATTGTTGATTATAAGGAAAAACAGTTTGGTCAATAAGTGATCTGTTTCCAGTCACCACTCTTAAAACACACTAAATTTTAACTCATGGACAAATTTACTCACAAGTTTTATAGAATAATCAAATGTCTTCAAGGCATGTGGTTTTCTCCTTATACTTAATTTTTATTTAATGAAAACTGCCCAGAGGCATTCACTTGACCATTTCAGAATTCTGCTTACCTGAATTTAATATCTGGCATTAGTCAAGAATGTGAATCATTACAGTTGTTGCAGTGGCTTTCTGCATGTACAGAATAGCCTTCATCTGTTTTGGTATTTTGTTCAGCCTTTTGGAGAAGTCTGCACTTCCTCAGTGTAAGTTCTGTGATAAAGTTTCTGCTGCTGTTGATTAAAGAGTTTTTAGAGGGTTTAGTAATCAGGGGAATGTTGCAGGTGGAAAAGTGGGAAACTGTAAGGGAAGGAGGAGCCCAAGATTAATTCAGAGATACTTTTTCCTTACTGTCTATGGTCAATTAAAACATTTTTTCAAGAAGCCACAGGAGCATTACACACAAAGAAAAATTATTCTTGAAAAATATGATAGAATTTGAACCTTCATTCTTTTGGATCCCATGGACCTCTCCTTTTTCCTAAATGAGGTACTCTGGGAATTTCTGAGGCCAGGCTTGATCTATGGAGCCACTTGTTTTCCAGTGGGCCACAATCTCAAGGCATACAGTGAGAGAAGTCTGTTTCCGTGGGTTTCTGCCTTGGGGCTGCATTGTGGTTTGGGTAAGCTCTGCCTGAAGCTGCAGGTTTTTCCAGAGTCAGTGAGGCGTGGACATGGTCTGCAGATGTTCTCCCTGCTAGGTCTCCATGCTCTGCTCAGATTTCTGTACCCGTAAAACATTTAGAGCTCTCTCAAACTGGTTTGGAATAGGCCAATGTCTCCAAAATTCTAAAAGTTAGAAGCATAAGGACTATATGAATGCCTGTGTCTTTGGGAAACCATCCTGCATGAGATGTCAGAGAGTGGGGAGGTGAGCCTGTGTTTCTGGGGTGATAAAAACTGCATAGTCACCATTTGTGGTTCAGACTGTGTAAGGCAAGTGAAGAAATCCTTTTGGCTGCTTCAGTTCAGGAGAGCTGATCAGATCCTGGAGTTCCTCTCCCCTCTCCTACAGCACTGGGAATCAAGCACACAGAATTGCTGGAGTATTCTCCGTGCAGCCCAGTGTTACCACTGACTTTTTTTAATCTCCACAGTGATGAGCTCTTATTACTGCTCATCAATTTCAGCTGTTTCATTTTTCATTAGGATTTTTTTTAAGTGACAGTTTAATATACTGCAACCTAAACCAGTAATCCTAAAATCTAGCGGAGCAGCTAAGAGTAGGGAATTGCCTGAAGAAACATATTCATTGCAGAAATTGTGGTTTGGGTACAAGGCTGACATGCCTTTATCCTGTTCCTGTGTGCTGCCACTGTAACAAGAAGCTACCCTGGGAGGAGGGCCAGGAAATCCAGGCTTTGGGGTACAATCTCAACGTGTGAGAGAGGAGGAGGGAAAGCTGCACACTAAGCAGGCACAGATGGCACGGCACTGTGGGACAGCAGGGCTTGTTGGAGGCAGTGTTAAGTAGACAGTTTGGGAGCTGGCTGGGAGCTTTAGCAGCTGATTCAATCAAACCACCTGCGCATAGCCTGCTTCCACCTTGTTTTGCCTGCTGCAAATTGAGAGGTATGGTGCTTTCTCTGGAAGCCTGTGTTGCAAATATCTGTGCACAGCTGCTAGTGCTGCCCAAGCCGTGTGAGAGCATGTGGGTGTGCACACACATGTGCAAAATGCATGATTCAGGGGAGCAGCAACATAAAGAAAGACCTCTTTAATTTGCCTCCTTTTTCACTTCAGCTTCTGCTCTGATCCCAAGATTCTGGTTTTAATACAGCAACATAAAGAGGTTCCAGAGAAAGGGGATAAAAAAATTTTAGGTCATGATTATGTTGATTTTGGTTTGGGAATATTAATTAGAGACTAGTAATCTACATGTATGAATGGCATGATCATGAAGCTGTAAAATGTCTTAGAAAAGGTCAGTGCATTTTGTTACCTCTGAGTGTGTTGATGATTTTCAGAAAAAAAGGAGAAAATAATAGCCTGTGTAAACTAAGCTCTTCTCTAGTAATGTGAATAAAAAATTGGCTTCGTCTCCCTTTTTAAGCTCCCAGGTGGATTTTCTTTCTTATAGAGGGGTGCAGAGGATTAAAGGTTTATTTCTAAGAAGCTACAATTGGCTTTTGGGGCACTTAATATGCTCCAGAGACATTAATATCCAAACCTTTCAGGGATAATTGCATTAGTTGTCTTTTCTCCCAACTAAATTATTTGAGTACATTAACAGTCAATTTTGTGTTGACAGGGCATGAATTTCTACTGATGGGAATAGAAAGCTATGTAATATCTCAAGCAAAACATCACTCTAAACTTTCAATTCTAAGAGTATATCACTGGATCAGGGACTTTGTAGATTATGTATTGCAGATGGGAGAGAGAGATCTCATTTGAACAGTAATGGGAAGTAGTGGATTTAGCAGCAGATAACCCATGTTTCTTGCTGGAAGTGTTGCTTTTAACCCAATAAAGCTTCAGTTCACAAGCCACTCCTTCAAATTAGATTGTTAATTTTTAATGCATGTAGCAATTACTGATGTGACAGATAGCAGACCTGATCTTGCTCCCATCAAACTCTGTGGGAGTTCAGACATTGATATCACACGGGGAGACTACAAATGCAGCTAACAAGGCATGATGAATGTCACCTACCTGTGTTTTCACCTCTATACAGGAATGCCAGCAATATGTACCTTGTGGCTTTCAACACGAGAAGGTCAATCTGAGCCCATCTAAAAAGTTTAAGAATGGGTGAATATGTCTGATACAGTAATTCCTTGTTTCTGGTCCAACAGCATGGGAAAATTTCAGTAAATCCACATTTTGTTTGAATACAAGCAGCAGACAGCACAGCCCAAATTAGAACTGGATCCCATCTTCCTGCTGCCTACATTCTTGCTCAGTTCTGGGTTTTTCAATCCTCTATCTCTTTGGCCAAATTATTTCTTCTTCCTTGAATATTATTCCTTCTGAATTTCCATTTCTTTGTGGCTTCCTTTTGCTGCATCTTCAGATGCCAGTGGCAATTCTCCACCCTGGAATCTACTTCCACTTTCTGGAATGCAGACAGTGCCTCCTTTCTTTTATTTATTACAAACAGTAACTCACAATGGCCACCACTTTCCCTCTCTGATGTCCAGAAGAGATCAGCCTCTCCTGCCCTTACAGACTCAAACAATGCTATTTACCTGCCAATAAAGTGAACTATTGTGAAAGCTGTTATTTTTCATGCAGAGCAGCTGATTCCAAAATCTTAAAAACATAAAAATGTATGAGTAGCCCATAAGTTTTGCTCCTGCCTCCCCACACACATCCAGAACAGATGTAAACATCATAATGTACCTTTAACTTTGTTTCTGTTTTGTCAGAGTGGGGGGAGAGAGAGAAAGATGGCAAGGCAGGAACTATATTTGAACATTAGATTAAAATTTGGTGTAGAAAGGTTCCGTGTTCATAGATTCAGTGTTCCCACAACTCTGAGGAGAAATTGACTGCTATGACCCTGCTGTGACTGTTTAAATTCACCCAGCATTAAATTTTACCTGTTATTTAACTACTGCTGCACTAAAATAAAAGTCAAAGTAGTCACTCTCCCTTTTGTTCAGGGGTCTTTGCTAATATGAGATAAGAGGCAGGAATTAGGGAATGTCACAATAGCAGTTGACATTCTTTGTCTGGAGCAACAATTTTGTGAAATAAGAATGAAAAATTGTCATATAATTAAAACTGTATCTTCTTGCACTAGGAAACATAATCAATGTTGTATATAATTTGGCAAATTCCTGTTTGGACGCATTAAGGATGATTCATCCCCAACTGAGCTAATTGTCTGTACTCCCTCACAGCCAAGGAAGAAAAGACACTGCCACCTACATCCCATTCGAAAGGACTTTTCTAAAGAGCAGTGTTTGCAAAGCTGGTAATATGGCCAGTTCCCAGCTCCTGAATATTTATTGCATTGCAAAACCCTGCTGCAAGTCTTGCTGGATGTGATTAACAAACGTGAAAATGTTTGTTCTCTTAATAGCTTTAATATTTTTATAAACTGGGATTATATCGTTTGCAGCGTCTGATATTGGCTGGGCTGTGTCAGTGGAGTTTAATTATGATTGCTCAGATTTTAGTGGAATGCAGATAAAACCAGCAGCAACAGATTTGTGGCAGCTCCTGCTTTACACAGGGAAGTAACACAACTTCTCTCACTGAAGTGAGATTTCTCATCCAAGATGTCAGGGGGTTGATATTGTTCCATGGTGGGAGCCCTTTCTGCAGGTGTGCATATAGGGCTGGGTGCAGCCTTTTGGTTCTGAATAGCTTAAAAGTAAGAGGAGTTATAAATCCTAAATCTAAATTCAGATCTGGATGTGACTCTGATGGGTACTTGGAGCTGAGTTTTGTTGTAGGTCTCCCACACTTGGAGATGAATGGTAGAAATTTGGGGACTGCACCTCTTTGAGAGCCAGATCTCACACCCCTTTTATAATAAAAGGTAGGACCATGTTGTGGCAGCTCTTTTTAAGCATTAGTCACCATTGAATTCACTGTGAAATTCTGCATAAAACATGATAGCATGCTGTGGCATACAGCAATTGCTGTGATGGGGTAGAAGATTATGGAGAAAACATATCAGAAATGCAGTGGGTAAATGAAGCTGACATGCCACATGGGATATTTTGAACTACATTTCACATTTCAGAGGAGAAAAATCAATGTAAAGGGAAAAGAACTTTTACAAAATGAGTATCAGGCTGATCACTCTTGGAACTTCTTTTTGGTCTCTGTTATCTAACTTCAGCCTAGAGTGAGGGAGACTTTTTCTGTCTGCAATGTATTCTGCTGCTTTTTTAGAGTGAGAGAAGAGCTGTTGAGCAAAAAGTCTGCCTTCGGCAATATCTGTTAATTGATGTGTTTCCTCAAAAAAAACCAACCCACAACAAAACAGAAGGAAAAAAAATAAAAAAGGAAGGGAATACTGCAAAGTGTTTAATTTCTAGGTATATTAGGTGACCTAAGCCTGTTTAAAAGTATTTAAGAAAACAATTTTATTGCCATTGTTTGTCAGAGGCATGACCCACTTTGTGCTGACTTTAGAAGTGGGATGAAATGGGTCAGAGCAGCCCCTGGGGTTTCTGCTGTGTCTGAGCCAGGGGTGGCAGTGGCAGAGCCTGGTCTCTGGGAGGGACAAGCAGAGCCTCACCCCTTCCTCTCTCTGAGAAACCTGGGCCAGCTGGCAGCACCTGTGAATGGATGGAGCTGCTTTTGGTAGGCAGAGCCACAGGAAAGGAAACCAGCATTAACTGGGCATCTGATTTTCCCTTTGTCCCCATTGATGCTGGTAAAAGCTCTTTGCTTTGCAGGGGAATTCAACACGCTGGAAATGGATGCTTGCATCCAGTCATTGTATTTACCCTCCAGCCAGTTCAAAATTGTTCTCTCTATATTCTGCTTTCCACTAATTTGCTTTGTCCAATTTCCATTGACCCAAATAACCAGGCTTTCATTTTCCTCTATTTTTCAATCCAGTTGTGCTAAATCTTAGCAGCTGTTTCCCATGCCTGATCTGAATTTGCTTTTTCCTAGTTTTATGACATAAAAAGGGAAAAGGGAGCAGGGGGGAAAGGAAAGATGGAAAAACCTGATTATAGTTTGAAGGCTTTTGTATCTTTCTGATTTTTGGTTGGAAATTAGGAATAGCTATATATACTGTGATGTTGCCTCAGTGTTAATTTTGCATCCCCTAAGACACTTGGGAAAACAGATGTAATGAAGTGGTTTTGTTCCCACTTTGACTGCAGCCAGGCAGCAACCTGGGTCTTGCATGCAGCAGCAGCAAAGCTCTTGCAGTGCCTAATCAGGAAAAGGAAGAACCAGAAAAACTGCTCTTGTGAAATTCCCATTGCAACAGTGCTGATAAAAGTTGTTCAGATAAGCTCCAGATAACCATCCAAGCTTATAAGTGCTCACCTGCACCATCTCCAGCTGGGTTTGAGGTTCAGTCATCACTAATGAGAAGATGTGATTGAAAGCAAAAGAGGAGATGAAATGCCCTCTCCTCTAAAGCAGGAGCTATCACTCACTGTAACAAAACACTGCAGATAACACTGCTGGCCACTCTCCTCTAGCCTTTGCCTCAGCACCAGCAACAGAGTGAGCTTTCTTACTGATCCCACTGCTGAAAAGGAAAGTAATTAATTTTTATCATAACTTGCCAATAATTATTCATTTATGCCTTGGTGAAAGAGGACCACAAAATTCCTCTATGATCGAGGAAGTTCAAGGCTTTACAATGTGCCATGAAACCTCATGCAGAAATTATGTCCTGTGAAATGTTTGGCCACGGAAAGTTCAAGTGTCATCCTGCTGTAATTATAGCCCTGGTTTCTGAGAGGTTTATAATTCAGCAGCAGAGATGGTTGCCAGCATGAACTCAGCCTGCTGTACTGGGTAGGGTTCCAAATATTTTTCTTCCAGGTTTGTTCCTGAGGATGTTTGGGAGCTTTTCTGTATGCTTGTTGTTTTGTTTTGTTTTGTTTTAATGTAAGCTACTTTGCTCTATTGTTTGGTATCTTAGAAAGTCTTCTAAGGAAAATTGTAGGCATTTTAATCTGCTCTGTATCACACCTCCAGGAGACAAATCAAAAATGATTTAGTGTCTTGTAGCCACCTTTGTAACTTTTGGTATCAAAGATTTGGGTCCATGGTATAAATGCAGATTTCTGGCTGTTTCTTTAAAAAAAAAATCCAGTTCTTGGCCTGCTTGTGGGTTGTGCTGCAGGCAGAGCTCCCCATAGCACTGTGCCCTACAGACTGCTGCATTTCCTTCCCTGAATTCCTGGGGTTGGGGATTTGCTGAAAGGACTCCCCCAACTCTCTGCTGGGGAGGAGTACATCCTCCAAAACCTGCCAGGAATCTTCAGCCATGAAGGGACTGCACAAAGTCTGGGAGTTTGGATGAGAGAAGTTAATTATTGCCATCTTCATCCCTCCATGGCATTTAGCTCCTGGAAGAGCCTCATTCCACACCAGTGTGATGGGAAACTGAAACTCTGTCCTTCTGTAGTGCCTGTGCTGCAAAGCCCTGGGCACCGAGCAACTGTGATGGAAAGCCTTGAAAACCTTTCTGTCTAAGGAGGCACCATGGAAAGCCACCTGTGAATTTTCCAAAAGCTCTGGATTAATATTTATCTTGTTAATTAGCTAGTGTAAATGATACCTGCGAGTGAGAATGTCTGCTTTATTTTGTTGTGGGGTTTTGGTCCCATTTCTTGATTTTTACATTCTGACACAGATGTTGCATGGGAGTGCAAAGGTTTTGTGCAGCCTTTCTCCTCTCCTGTTAACCTGCTTCTCCTTGCAACTGTTCTGACTTCAGTATGAGGTTAGAGGCTGTTCTCAGTGGTGTTTGGATTTTTTGGATCCCTAAGAGTTGCTCTGAGAGAGGAGAACAAGTAGACTGCAGCAGATCTGTAGGGGAACCAGTTACACAGGCAGCAGATTTCTGGACTACTGGATTTCTAAACTACTCCAGCCTCTTTGTCAAAGTGATCTGGGAAAAAAACCCCAAACTCTATTTATGCTTTTTCTTACATTTTGGCCGGCATTCAACAACCAAAATCTATACTGTATCTTTATCTACTGGGTTTTGTTTGTTTGTTTTGATGTTTGATTGTAAACTTGTTTGACTATCACGACTTTCTAGAACAAATTTGAGGCTGCAGAGCTTCAGAATGATTCCAAGTACAATACAATTTATGTAGCAAATAGTGTAAATATTTAGAATTTACCCACCCAAGTGAAAGAGCAGAAACAAATTATCAGAAGACATTTTAGGTATGCTCTAACCTCCAGCACTCAGTTTTGGGAATGCAATATTTCAAGAATTTGTTGATTGGTTAATGCAGAAAGACATACATTAGATTAATGTCACAGCTTGTGTTCAGAAATACACATCACAAAAAAATAACTACAAGTGTTTCTTCAGACTCCTGAGCTCTTGTGCCAAAAAGAGAATATGGAAGTGGATCTGGGCAGGAAATGACATCTTATCCCGTGAAAAATGTCGTGCTTTACAAATGTTCTCTCTCTATTTTAGTGTAAACCCTTGAACTTCAGTTTTCTGTATATCAAAAAGGAGCCAAATCACCAGATATCACCTCTTCTTGAGGTAGTGGATATTTAAGAGACAAGCCTAACTGCACAGAAAATTCTTAGTTTTGTTGTGGTATAACCTGGTGATTTCCAAAGCAGCACAAAATCAAAATCTGTATTTGAGGCAAAACATGCTGGTTTCTCTAGGGAAAAGCAGGTAGTTTTTTTTTTAACTTTAGGAGAAGATTCATTCATTTCTGAAAGTTTGTTCATGTAAGAAGCCCATCGCAATGGCAAACCATTGAAACAGCTGAAAACACTCCTGGTTTTCAACTGAGAAGTAGCGGCACCTTCAGCAACCCTGGATAGTGAACATATACAAACAATTCCAGGGTGTGCTCTGAGAGGAGGGGAGCAGAGACATGGAAAGTTTGTGTTGGAGTTGAGATGCTGCTGTGTCTGTGGCTGATCAGTGGCACAGGGACAGAAATTAACCCTCACTTTTGGAAGCCTGGTGATAAAAACTGATGTCAAGAAGGAGAATCCAGCAGGAATTCTCCCTGTGACTCGGCAGCTGTGCCCTCAGGTAAAAGAAACTGGAGGAGGTGCCCAAGGTGCTGTTACAAGCTGGAAGGGATGAATGGCCTCTCTTTCTGGCACTAGAAAATCTGATGTGGTGCAAAGTAAAGAAATTAAGGTAATGAGGGAAATAACCCTGCAGAACAGCTCAGGGTCTATTCCAGGAAAGAAGGATTTGCACTAAACAATGATGATAACAAAAATCAGTAAATCTGAACTGGTAATCAGTAATTTAAATTGGAGATTAACAGAGGTTTCCTAATCACCAGGATAGTTTTGGAAGAGCTGTCAGTCAGGGACCATAGTGAAGCAGAACTCCCGCTTTTGGCAATAAAAAATGTTGTGCATTGGCTTGGCAATTTTCAGAAGCAAGACTTTGCTTCAGCTGTGTCCAGTGGGACCTATTGTTAAACTGCAGTTCAGGTTTGACTGTTTTCCTTCTTGCTCTGAAGAATCAGTGTAAGTATTAAAGTTTAGTGAATAGCTTTACATAGAATCAAGTAGTTTTAAAATGAGATTTGCTTCACTATCTGATTTACAGCTCTTCTACTTAGGTGAGGTACTAGCAATATTACAGGTAATACTCCTTCTAAAAGAGATTAGTGGAGTTTTAATTACAAGTGAAGAATGCATACCTGAAAATACTCACTGAATTTTATTTCACTTCTATTGTTATGTCTTCATTATTGCTGACCAAGAGGAACCCATTGAATACAAAATGCCATAATCAGCATAAAGATGAACTGAAGAATTTCATGCACTGTATTATTAATGGAAGTTAGGAGTAAGATTGCAACTAAAAGAGACCTCCTGAAAACTTCATTAGTTCTTTAATTTGTCTGGGAAATAAATTATCTGATTTAATATGTATGGTAAAAGTAGATCTGGAAATACCCCAAATAATTTGCAAGACTATTTGATAAAAAAATGTACTACCTACAATTTTTAGTGGTGGAGCAGAACTGAAAATGGTTCTACGTCGTGTTTTATTAAAAATCTTGCATTTTTCCACATGAATGTAGCAGTTTATGATTAAACAGTGAAATGTATAGGAGGACATACAAAGCTTTTCATGACTCTTAGCCCAGCCCTGGGCACTGGCCCAGTTTCCAAGATAAGTTACAACCATCCTAATATAAATCATCTCTTAAAATCTTCAGAGCTCTTGTGGCAACTGCAAGTCTGTTGGACACCAGGACACGTTTCCCCCTTGTCCACATTCCTGCAGTGGATCCTTTCTGAGCTGCAGCAGCTGTTGCAGAAGATTTTCCCACCAGAAAAATTCAAAAGTGGGAATTAATCATTAGAAAGTTGAGTTGCATTGATAACTCTCTTCAGCTTAGAAGATGCACACACAGATGTGTGTCAGCCTGGCCTCGTGCCAGGTCATCACTCACAGAGGCAGACAGCAGTTCAGTAAAAAAACTAAAAAAAAATCATCTCACAATATGTGCTACCTGAAGAGAAGAATTCCCAAATGTTTATTATAGTAAGTTCTGGGAAAAAAAATCCTGATATTTTAATGGCAATAGCAGTCAGTCAAAACTGGCCTCACACTCTTCTTCCGTATTATGTGGAAAATATTCTGTGCCTTGGTTAAGTTCCTTGACAGGAATGAGCCCAGTCTGGTGGACCTAAGATACCCTAAGGGGTAAAACAGCCAACCTGAATGGTTAAAAGAGAGATTTAATTACAAAATTCCTATATTTCATTCTGGACTGTGGTTGTCTCTGTAGAAAACTCCCAAACATGCACTGGTAATTATCACCCATGATAGCCAGAATGAATTTTTGGGAGCTGCACGATCAACCAGGAGTTAACATTGGTACAAGGAAAACAATATCCCACCTGGATGTTGTTGTCTTCTGGGAAGGAAATCAGCGACCCACCCCATCTGTTGGTGCCTTTTGGGGGAGAGCATCACCAGAAGACAGTCAGTTAGAAATAGGCAAGTTGTATCTCGAGTATTTAGTTGTAGGCAAATTTCTACAAGAACAAGTTTGAAGTTATCCTATAAAAACCAGCCTGACTCTTCTCTAATACCCAAATATGGATGATTATTTCATCCAGAGTCCTTTTAGATAAAGGTCAATGATACATTTTGCACATTCTTTAGTTTGTCAGAATTCATTGCCATTTTTTTTCCTTCCCCTCAATTTTGCCAGTGATTCAAGCTCGGTCATTTTTCACATTAAGAGAAGAAAGAGGTGAGGGACTGAATCTATTCAACAATATTAATGTTTGTCCCATGGGATAGCTTTTATATTATAAAGTGGATATTGACTCTCATGGAGGTGAATATTAAGGTTTATCAACCCTTGAGGTATGTATTGACCAAGACAAACTAGAGGTCACTGCAACATCAAGAGTAAATAAATCTTAATGCTGTCAAAAGGGAAAATCAATATGCATATTTTTCCACTTATTTTGAATGTCATTGAACTACCTGGAAATATCTCAATTGTGTACCTGAATTTCAAGATAATGGTCTTTTTATTACTGTGAGTAATAAAAGTCACCTAAAGACAAGTCAGAGGTTGGGCAGGGGTTCAAGCAAAACACTGCCTACTGTTTTTCCTTTCTGAATAAGGACAAGGGCTCTACTTCTTTCAAAATATGTAAATTTTTATTTGACTGATATTAAAGGAAAATACTCATCTGTGCTGACTTTCAAGCCAAAACTAAGCTCTTTTCTGGGGCTAACTCACTGGTTGTCAGGGACCCTGTTCACACCCCACCTCGTAGTGAAAAAAAACTGCATTGTGCCATTGCACTGGCCTGGCTCTCCTTCAGATGAATAAAATCTGAAGTATGCTGCTGAGATGTAGCTTTGATTTTGGAGTCCTAGACAGCAATGCATTGTTGTAGGCTTTCCTAGAAATAGTTTTGCTATTATTGTTGCAATCTGTGGTAATATAAGGTGCTTTATGGTTTTGTGCATGTGTGTGACAGGACACTATTGAAAAGCCATTGGCAACACTCCTTCAGAACCCTGTGCAAGCAGGAAAATGGATTCACTTCTTGCTATGCAACCAAGTTCCAAGTTGTAAATTATAATCCAACCTGAAAATAAAATGCAGCTGTATAAGTAGACACATAGATGCAGAAAGGCAATGGTTTATCTTTAATAACAAAACATTTACTGCTTATTTAAAGGCCAGTGAGTCAAAGAGGGTGAGCCAAATAAATCCATTTAACATGCTTTTAAGCTCACATGTGAGTAATTGGGTGAGGGAGAAAAAGGAATCAGGGAAGGGGAAGCAGAGGAAAGATGACCCTGACTAAAAAATGAGCTTTGATAGTTTAAAAGGTTAACTAGAAAAAAAAGCAGCTGCTTCAGGTAACGGTGTGTGGGTTCATGATTGAGGATTTCAGGCTGATGGTAAACCATGCTGACAGAAATTGAAGGTTAGCTGCACACGGCTGACAGGGGATTTGGGCTTGGCCCAGAATTAAAAGAAAATGGGAGGTGGGAGAGACTTGAGAAAGATTGTTTGCTCAGTTATTTTGAATGAAAGCATAGAACTTAGCTCATGAAATGAGCTGGCATTATCCCATCGCACAGCTTCTAATAATACGGTTTTGTTGTCAGCCAGTTTTGTTTTTAAGTGCATACCATTTTAAAGAGGCAAATTCCAGGAAAAATATCCCAAGGTCTGGAGACCTGAAGACTGCCTGTGCTTTTGCAAACACCCGTGCACATGCTGCACTTTCTGGCTGTGGACTTTGCCAGTCAGAACTCTCCATCCTCTGCCTGAATCTCAGTGACCTTGCTGCAGCAGCATCTGCTCCTCGAGAGAAGGAGCTGCTGAAGTTAAATCTATGTGCTCTACATCTGGAGTGTTTGCTGCTTGGTACCTGAGGCTAAAAGTTCATTGAAAGTGAAAAATGAGCAGGTCTGACCTTAATTTGGAGCCCAGTGACTCAAAAAGCAGTCTTTACTCAGGCCCTTGGCACTGAAGGATTATTTGCACCTCTGCAGTCGGAGCTCTGGGACTGCTCCAAGGGGGCACAGCTGGCCCTGCAGCTCATGCAGTTGCCTCTCTGCTCCTGCCACTTCCTTGTGGCACCACTGCTGCTTCTCTGACCTTGTAGTAGATGCTCAGAGAGCTAAAAAGGAGGTAGAATAAGTGTAATATAACTAGGGAATTGTTTTCTGCTGGCAGGGTCCTGTCTTCACCCAAAGACAGAAAATCTGCCCAGGAGAAGCCTTAAGGCTGCACACTCAGTTTGGGAAGTGCCCCCAGGGCACAGATGGAGTCACCTGATGTTAGTAAGCATGGACCTGAGCTGCTGCTGGCCCCAGCACTACTCATGCTCAGCCCTTCTTGCCCTCCCCAGCGTTCACTCAGCACCAGGGAACCCATCCAGCTCCCCGGCCGCTGGCAGCAAAAAGGGGCTGGGAACGAGCAAGGGGGCTGGGAGGGGAGAGTGGCACCATTGCTTTTGTCATGGTGGGTTTAAATGGAAATGCACAGGGGGTATGGGCCCCAGGGGATGCCTGGATGACAGGTAAGGAACATCCCATTGTGCTGCTGCACAATTTGACTTTGCTGTAGCCGCAGATCCTTGAGAAGTGACATGGAGTGACCCCACTTGCTCAGCCTGATGCTGAGGAAAGAAAAGAGCCCCAAGCCCCAGCTGCTCTCTCTAAGCCATGCTAGATACTTTCAAGTAAGAACCATGTATCCAGCTATTTACACAGTTTAAATACAAACCAAGTCTGTTTTTCCCCTCTGTGTATCTTTTTTTTTTTTTTTTCCAATTACAGCCTTCTGCTATAAAGAACAAGCCACATCTCCCTGGACTTGAGAAGAATCTTTTGAATTGGGAGAACTTATTTTTAAAGCCAAGTAATAAGTTTGTCAATCACTTCTTTATTATCAGTCACTCTATGATGAACAACATTCAGACTTTAATATCAGCAAAGAGACAATCTGAGGAATGAATGCTCAAGTAATAACATGTAGGAGTTTTTATGGCCTGCCTCTGTTTCTGAAGTGTATACACAATGGCCTAATTTAACATCAGTGAATGTAACAAATTCCCTTTGGCAACTGCAGCATATGGGAATTACTTTTTATGTTTTTCTTGAAGTGCACAAAACTCCCATTAGCACCACATGTTACATATTGAGGGGTGGAGGGAGAAGCCCCTTATTCTGTGTTAGACTTGGGGTGTGGTTTTTTGTTTGGGTTTTTAGGGCAGTCCTACCTGCTTCTAGAGTGATTCATATGGATAACTATATTGAAACAAATCTCATGGCTTCATTATTGCACTGCAACGGTTGTTAGTGGAAAATATTCCTTCTAAAATTTGTACTTGGTTATTTTTAGAGTTCAGGCTCTCAACCACTTTTTTAGCAGCTGATTAAAACATTCCTTTGTGGTAACATCTTTTTTCAAGGTTTAAAATAGGAGCCTGCCCATTGCAGCTCCTCTGTGCAGTTCAAGTACAGAGCCTGAAATATCTGCATAATTAAGCAGGACCTCCAGAGAGCCTTGGAGGTGTCCTGGCTTTGTTTTGTTGAACTAGATACAAGACAGAATTCTTTCTGCTGAGTTCAAAAGTTGGCCTAATAAACTACAGCAAAGTACTTCATTGCTTGGATTGCATCTCACTGGAATTTTCCATTGGGTTATATTTTCATTAGTGGGGGATTTTTGATCTGAATATGTAACAAGTGAATGAGGGACATCATTGTGTCTCAGTACTCTTCACACTTTAGGATGTTTTTAACTGTTACCTAACCTGTGAGAGACTCTGAGGGTATTTTTTATTAACTGTTAAATGAAGGAAAAAAATTATTTGTTTCTTGTGAATAGGATAACATAAGATTTAAAGTATATTTTCCTGGATTTTCATAAGCTGCATTATTCAGAGGCAGGAAAACATCTCCAATGCCTCCACCTTTTCTGTAAGTTCTGAGCTAAAATGAGTTTGACCCAGGTAGATGTAACTGCTCTCTGATATCAATACATCCCAAACATGCTTCATGTTTCAGTTTAGTCTGCTCATGCTCAGTTAAGAGAGTATCAGAAATTATTTAATAACCTGGGAACATCTGCATGGAAATTGGCAAAATAATTTTGCAGAAAGGGTGTTAAGTTGAAGACAGGCTGATGCCAGTGGGTTCTCATACAGTACATATTTCATCTGTGGCTTTAGTACCTTCTGAAACTGGTTTCAAAGCTTTAGTGAAAACATGCATAGAGAGTATACTTGTATTTTTCTTTTAGAAATGAGGACCCTGACATAGAAATTGCAACTCCAGAGCAGGTTTAGTGAAAGAAACATCAGAGATTTGAAGACCTAGTCCAGGAGCATAACAAATTTGAATTGTGAAAAGCATCTATCTTCGCTGTCATGGGTCTTTCACAGGAATCATTTAAAAAATGAGATTCTGTTCATGGGAATTAAAGATCCACAGAGTTTTTCAAAGGACCAGGAGCAGAGCATCACATTCTCTGGCCAGGATTTTCTCTTCATTAACTGCTTGGCAGTGTGCTAAACATCCAGAGGTCGAATTCAGCCTTGCAGTGTCCGGGCGGTTGTTATCGCCTATTTAACTGTAACACGATTTGAAGTTCACAAATCTTGTGGGGTTTTTCCCTCCTTAATTTCTTTCATCATGTATTCAAATTAGAGGGCAATTATATTCTTTTGAACTGTATACAAGTTAATGTTGAGGGCGTGGGTTGACCTCTTGTCCAAAATCAGTAATTGTCTTCATATGCAATCAAATTGTGAATATGCAGAGTAAGGGCTGCTGCAGTAGTTAACATAATTCTGGCTTTATGGACAATTTTGTAAGGCTTTTCCAGACTCTCTCTGTATTTTTAATGTGCCTTTAGCAATGCAAGTCTGATCAAAGGGAATAATTTGTGCCTGTTTCTAAATGGTTGGCAAGAATTTTAACAGATATTTTGAGTAATAATTAATTAGGGATATGGTATGATAATTACTACAGAAACACAGATCTCTTATTTAAATAGGATAATAATCATTGCTACAGTGAAAGACTTGTTTGGATTATTCAGAGAATCTCATTTCTCAAATACAAATTTGTTTTACGGAATTAAAAAAGTAACAAATGATTTTGAAACCTTTCATTGTCAGAGAATTTCATTTTAGTGCTTAGTTTTTGTAATCATATCTTTTTATTTCTGAGTTCCTCATTTGTTTCCCATGTTCCCATGGGGAATAAGTATCCAATTTTCTACTTTTTGCCCTCACAATAACTCCAGTGCATGTTTGGTGTTGTTTCAATGATTCTGTTTAGATCCTGAGCAAAAAACAAGCTCTTAAGAGAGTTTCTTTTTTCCAAGAACAACAGATCATGTAACTGAAATTTTCAATTTCTTTTTTCTATTCTTAATTCTCAGTGTCAAGTCTAAATCTGGTTATTAGTCAAAACAATTTTGATGAGATATAATGGTACATTATATGTATTTCCCTTCCGTAAATAAGGCATTATTGTAATTATGAGATATTATTATATTCTTATAATAATGTATATTATATTTTTGTATATTATATATAATATTATAATGATATATATAATATTATTATTAATATGTAATCATAATAAGAGATTTAATCTTAATTATATATTTATCTTAAGGTTCTTAAAGTGCTAGCTAGGACCAAGCTGGAAAAAACTTTGGTAGGGCCATTTTTGCTGGAGTTTGCCTTTCTATCAGAGCTAAAATGGTAGTTAAGTTATCAAATGTGCTGAAATTCTCCATCTGCAGAAAACTAGGACAAGGGAAATGCTGACACTGTTAAACCATCCTGCTTGATAGCATGTAATACTTAGACCTGAATTTTGAGGTTGTAATCTCTTTAGAGCTGTAGACTGCTTTGGAAGACATGGCAAGTGGCAAAGAAACTTTAACTGTTAGTGTTAAATGATCCTCTGAGTGCAGTTGTACCTTCTTGCTCCATTGCTTATTCTTCTCCTGCAAGTGAAGTTTTAAAGATTTTCATCACTGCACTGCCACACCTGAACTCCTGGGCAGGCTGGTAGTCCAGCTGCTCAGGGCCAAGGCATTGCCCAGAATCAATGAATGCATCCCATTTTTTCTTGCACTAGAATTGGCCAATGTGGAACATCCTCACTGGAGCTTTTCCTTTGATAATTTTGGGAAAATATCAAAAGCTCAAACTAGCAAAGGCAAAGGTTCTAATCAGCAGATAGTTCTGAAGATTAAACAAGTTTGGTTCTTTCTGTTGTACTTTTTGTTGCTTTGCTGGTTTGGGTTGAAAAATCCAGACAGATTAAATGTTGTAATGTCAGAATCATTGATAGAGCCATGCTCCTTGGATTCAGAAGGAAACTACTTGCTCAGAGACCAAGGGCATGTGCAGGATGAAAAATCCTTGTTACACCATTCAGGAACAATGACTACACTGCCTTTTCCCTGGAATGAGTCTGCTGCCTATTTCCGAACCATTAAACTGGCATCTTGCAGCATTTATATACTGTATTATGAGCCTTAATTTCCATACCTCTTCCAAAAATTCCTCTGTGACTTGGTACTCTGCCATCTTCTTTTCCTTTTTTAAGAAAGAAAATTTTAAAAAGAAAAGAAGAAGAAGAAAAAAAAAAAGGCATGCAAAATTGGTAAGTGGAGAAAAGAATTTAAGTAGCATTTTTTTTGGGGGGGGGGTACCTCTGTGACTTTTAGCTGAAGGCCAGAAGGACAAAATCATTATGATCCAAAGACAAGAATTTTTTTTCAAGATACACCTTAAATCTAGAAGTTCTGTTTAAGCTTGATCTCTTCAGATGTTTGCTAGTCTATGTAGAACCAAGGTCTGTTCAGACCCTCTTCTCAACTGTTTTATGAGCTTTTCCCCCAAAATCTGGCTGCGAGTGAGGAAGGAGTTTGAAAACCTGCCTTGCCTTTCTGGTGCACTTGTGCAGAGAAGGAGCACTCAGTGCATCCCTTTGGGCTGCTGGGAGCAAGAACTGTGAGTGCAAGCACTCACAAGCAAGGAGCTGAGCAGACATGATCAAGATTTCTGTGTTCAAACACAAGCTGCTTTTTCCCTTCCAATCTGAAGAAACTTTCCCCCCTTTTTTTTTTCCCACAAGCCAGAAGAATGAGCGAGGATGAAAAAAAGAAAAAATCATCACAATGTAAGAGCTGAAAAAAAGACAAGCCTGAGCAGAGAGTTGTTTGGGTGACAGCAGTTTCAGGTGGCTGTTTGTGGGAATGCCCTGTTCATTCAGAGCTGAATTCCTGGATCAGTCAGATTTTTACAATTTGAGAGACAGCAGCTTGTGCATATGTGTGGAGAGGAGATTCCTGGCTCTCAAAGCCTGTTATTATGAGGCCAGACTTTCTTTGAATGCTGCCTGATGCCAGTGCAGATGAAATCAGCAGATTGTAGTGTAATATGGTAACTGCTCACAGAAACTGGTGCGAACAGGGAGGCGGCAGCTAATCGGATTAAGGAAAAGTCTATCACAGCCACAGCTGTCAGTGGATTTTAGCAGACTTTTTTATCACTGTTTGTGTGGGAAAACACATGATAGAGGGAATCTAATGAAGGAGATTGAACTAATAAACAGAAGTCCTTTTTGATCTGATAGCTGCTTTTCTGAGTAAAGTGCTCTGGAGAGGCTCAGGGAAAGTTTTGATGTAACTCTGATGTAGAAGAAATAACACAGAGACATTTTAGGAAGAGGAAGGTTGAAGTGGTTGTAATGCTGCCTTCACATCTTACAGAAGTTGGGAAAAAAAAAAAGGTTGTTTTAAAAAAAGCCCTGCTTTAGAATCTTAAAGACCCAAACAAAAAATAACGAAAAAGCCTTGGGAGTCACTCACTGCCTTTACCTGCCCACAAACACATGAACTACACTTTTTCAGGAGAAAGTAAGGAAACAAGGCACAGCAAAATAACTGTTCTGAAATACATGGTCAACTGTTCTGAGATCAAGTCACTGCAAATGGAGCTGAGATGGTCACCACAACCATGGCCCTGAAAATTTTCATCATCTGACATAAACATTCCTGGTGCCTGCTGAGATCGAGCTGGGAAGGGGCTGGATGTGAAGATGAGGCACATTTTGGGCCATTTGTTTCAGTCTCATATTTGACTGAGAGTAGGTGGCAGAGGCACCATGCATAGGCACCAAATGTACTTTGAAATCAGACAACAACTGAACAACCAACTCCGTGTTCCCAGCTGGAGATCTTTGGGGCTGATTTTTCAGGGAATAGGTTTCTTTGTGCTGATATTCAGATTACAGCCCCTACAGACTTCAGCTCCTCCAAAAAAAGGAATATATCCTTTGTGACCACCAAGAAAAACCTTCCATCTTGTAGGAGCTCTATGACAGGGAGAAAAAAATTACTAAATTACGAGTGAGAGCTGTGTTTTCATGGCCACCAACCCTCAGTGGTTTTTCCTGTTCCATGCAGGACTGCTCAGCTCATGCATAAGCTCCATGCAATGACAGATAAAACCTTTGAGGGTCCTAGAATCTCTTTTAAAGCTGCAGTATCATAAAAATTGGTGGCTTGCTCCAATTATAGCTAATAGGAAAATATCCAGCACACCTTCCAAATACAAAAATGCTGTGATTCTGAAAAGAACTACAGAACGTTCTTCAGGTCTTGATTTAAAACAAGTGGTGCTACTGCTGCTGTGAATCAGTGTAACTAAGACAGGAATCAGAGCTTGTGCTTTAATAATTAGTTCATGACAGAAAAAGATCAAAGAAACATTCACAGTTTTGTTGGTTTAAGTTGTAACTTCCATACTGAAGAAGCTTTTATTTCATTCAGATTTGCAGCCGTGTCCAGGTTGGGGTGAATGTACTTTAACCTTCAAGTTCCTCTCTCATCATATATTTATATCGAAATTGAGCAGTAACTAATTGAGGTTAGTTGAGGCAGAAAAGCACTTTGGATTTGCTGGGTACTTTCTGTGAATGAAGCTTCCAAAAGCCAAGGCAGAATCCTTTAATCCAACTTTCCTTTTATGCTTTTTTTTTCTTTTTTTCTTGGTCAATTGAACCTAATTGAAGGGAAGCAGTTTATTCTGATTTGCTAGAAAATTAGAGAAGAGGAAAATAAGATCTTGTAGAACACGTGTGTTGTTCTTTAAAAGGAATAAGCAGTAATAAAACTGAGAAAATGCAGTTCTCTAAAGGTTGTTATGTGCATCTGTTGTGTTTCCTGGATGTTTTTAAAGAAAATAATTCTAGAAATATTCTAAATTTTAATCATTTTGCTGGTGTTGCAAGCTCTTCTTTTGTCTCTCCTGTGTTCTTTGTCCATTTCTTCTGCAGGGTCCACATACAGGGAGAGTGTCTGGGGAATTTATGAGATCCCTTTGTGTCACACTGTTGAATATATTCTGTAGGCAAAGCTTTGCAGAGTTTCAGTTTCTCTGGAGAGGGCAAGGCCAGGGCTGAGCTGGAGTGGGGCTGGAATGGGGTTGGCCTTTCTGTGCCCCAGGTTCCTGAGCAATGCTGCTGTGCTGTGGCCAAAGAGCAAATGCAAACCAAAATGCTGTGCTGGGATTTCAACTTGAACGTGTGAAAAACACAAAGGCTTTTCTTTTCTCTGATATCTCAGTGTCTGTCATCTGTTTGCTACTAGGGAAGAAGAAAAGCCATTAGCTCAGTACATTCAGATTTCATTTTAATCCAACTACTGTACTGGCTGCAATGCTGGAGGAGACTTCAGACATTGTTTCATCAATTACTGACACTCTTCTTGTAGGATTTGTTCTCAGGAGTCCAATTCTTTGTGTTGAGAACCCTTTATGCTGCCAAAGTGACATAAAAAAATCTTGGTGTAAGACCTGCTTTTCAAAGATAATATCTCTCAGTGGAAGAGTCCTTTGGCCTTGAGGGATCTTCCTGTCTGTCCATTCTTTTTCCCTTGTGTGCACACTCATCACTTCAGATCTTTTCTTCTGTTCCACTATTCAAAACAAGAAAATTGCATATATGTCAAGTTAAAAATTTATGAGAGTAAACAAGAATTTATTCAGTGTCTTTTTGATAATAAAAGAACTAGAAATGCATATCTGAAATAACTTTCTACATCTTTGGCTGAAGAAAAGTAGAGAAGAAGGTAAAAACAGAGAAGCTGCCACAACAGCAAAGATCATCTTTTCATGTCTAATGTTTTTGTGCTCATCTCTGTTGAACTTATCCCAGCCCCACCTTCACAGGGTAGGTACCTTGCAAGGTTTTGGCTTCCATGAGCAAGGCAGAAAATGCACAAAGATGTTTCTGCATGTTGTCCTTTTAAAACCCAGGTTTTTGCTTCCCAATTTTCATCTTATTGTAGTAGTCATGTATATGAGGAAATGAGAATCACTGAAACCAGAGCAGAAAATGAGGCACTGGGCTGACTGCAGAGCTGTTGTTACCATCCCCAGTAATTGGCTTATGTTGGGTAAATCAACCTTGTTAATGCAAAATGATTCAGGACAATTAATCCTTTTCAACCCAGGAAAAGAGTTTGTGCAGCCCAATGGGTTTTCACAAGATACTGGTAAAAACCATTCCTATCCACCCTGCTTGTGCAGCAACTGCAGCAGGACATCCCTGGTGGTGGCTGCAGCTGGAGCTCAGCAGTTGTGCTCAGCCCACAAGAAAGGATTTGTGTTGGTAAGAGGAGCCTGAATATTGCAGCTTGAGGATGTGTGCAGTGTCATATGAGTGTTCAACTGTACATCCTACCTTGGCACTAATGTGTCATGCATGTAACATTTTGGTCAGGTTCCTTAGGCTGCTTAGTCTGCTCCCCAGACTCCTTAAGCACTCCTTGGAGAGCAGGATCCCACATTCCTGAGCTTTTCTGCACAGGAAGCTATATAGGAGACACTTATAACTGATTTCAGGAACACCTGGCTCTCTGAAATTGAAGAAATTCAATTCCTGGGAGCCCAAAGGGTGCCCAGCTTGGATTTATTCTCCACAGATGTGTCTGGGGGAGGAGCCATCCAGTGAATGAGCTGGTAGGAAAAAAACTTCTGTGAACTTCCCTGGCATTGGTGAAAATTCAGTGGCTCCCAAGAATTGTTTCACTTTTGGAGGGCCAGTAAATCTGATATAACATCTCTGATTTTTCAGAGGTGTTTCCCCAGCCAGTCCTGCTCTCCATTAGACATAGGCAAGTTATTACACAGCAGTTGGAATACCTGGCTAAAATATCCCTTTTGCCTTACTAGAATCTACTTCCTTTTCCCAATTAAATCAATGGCAAAACTTCTGTCACCTGTAATGAAAACAAGCTTGAGTTTTTGATGTTTCCAGAGGTATTTCCCTCTAGGAATATTTTAAATAATACTAACTTGCCATGTTCTACTTAATGCTTCAAGTTTCAGGAGTAGTAACTTTCTTAAACCTGTAAAAATAGTATCTCCTGGATTCTTCTTCTGGAGGAAGAATCCTTCTTCTTGTGGGGAAAGAAAGAATCCAAAGAGCCCAGCATCCCTCAAGCTGCATGAAGCACAAAACCCTGAAACTCATAACCCACACGAAGTAAGACTGCAAGATCAATTTTTCAACATAATATCACATGCAAATACAGTTTGGGAACAGATGCATTTGTTTAAGATGTTACAACCCCCTGCTGTTTGTTACAATCCCTATTAGCTATGCCACCATAACAGATTGTCAGACTGGATTAGGTTGAGCCAGTTAAGAAAAAAGTTTAAAATAAAATGCCTGGCTTTGCCCTGGAAGACACAGAGAGTGTTAGGCAGGCAGTTGCCATCAGCTGTGGAAATACCAGGGCTGCACAAGTGTGTCTGGCTTTGCCTTATGTGACTTAGATACTTAAGCCTTATCTTCCAAAGCAATTCAAGAATTTTCGAGCCTAAATCTCATTCTCTCTTAAGGATCCAAATTGCTTTTCCTACTCTTCTCTCTAAATAAATAAATGATCAGCTCTGACTACCCACACCAGAACAGATAGTTGCACTCCATGTGCATTCCTCACTGAATATTTCAGGAGATATCCTAGAAGCTCTTTGTTATTAAGCAGTTTTGTCATTCTGTGAACCATCAGTTACCGAACAGTAGCTTAAGATAAGCAATACCTCTTCCATAGTAAAAAATGAAGCTGTTGTTTTAACTCACAGCTGCATTGCCACATAGTCTTTCTGGAGACTTCACTGTTCAGCCAGTTCTGCTTAACTCTGCTGGGAAGTAAATTATTCTCTTTTCCTTCTTTAGGCCTTCCCATAATGCATTTACATCCTTAAGTGTTTTTAAAAAGCCCAACTCGAAGTATATCATATTGAATAATATACCAGTCAGTCCAATTGTTTGATTTCTCTCCTCAGCTAGTCTGGTGCAGACTCAGAGTTTTCATCTCCTCTCTCCACTGGGCCCTTAAGAGGGCTCACCTCTACCCTCTCTCCATAACTCTGCTCCCCCTCAGCCCGCGTTGGAGAGCTGACAGGGAAAAGCCATTCAACACTCTGCAATCCTTCAGGGCACAACTCATTCAATCAGGATGGAACAGATTTATGGCTCCTGCACTTGGGTCCCAATTTTCTGCACTGACATCCTGATTTGTTTCTGTGACATTAGAGGTTTGCCAGGAACGATGTTTGCTCACTCTCAAGGTACCTGAAGGAGGTTGTTATGCCAACAGCCTGGGACTGTCCTGCAAAGGGCTGGAAAAAGGCCCTGACAAAATAGAACCTGTTTGAGTCTGGGACTTCTCTTTAAATTCATTTTGATAATCTGGTTTTCCAGTTTCTAACAGAGCACAAATTATACAACACCAGTAAGACTGTTCTGTAAGGGGGCAGCATAAAACCAATGCACAAAAAACCTTCTTGCTTTCCAGTATCCATCATGCTTGTCAGATGTGTGTAAAGTATATGCCATCTTGTGTTGACAAGCCCAAAGAGCAGCTGTGATTTTGAAAACTGCTTCTGCTGTTTGCTCTGCTCTTGCAAGGCAGGCAGAAAAACAGATCATGCAAATGTTTGATACTGCTCAAGTTGCATCTGCTGGCCTTCCCTCAGATTTCCTGGGAGAAACATGAAAATGAATGCATAAAACACTTTCACTAGGGCCACAGGGATAGGAAGAGAAGAGTACCCTGGTTTCCCAAGAACTTGAAAGTTAAGCAGCGACAATTGTGAGAAATCTTTCAGACGTATAATTAGGAGGAGCTTAAAATGACCAAAGTGTGAAATGACCTCTCCCCTGCCTCCATGGAAGGGCACATTTTAGAGATTTGTTCCCAGGAAGTTTATCAGACATGAACAATTCTGGAGCAGGTATTACAGTGTACATCAGCAAACACTGAGTTCTGACATGTGCTGTCAAAGCCAGTCAAAGATGTTGTGAATACCTCTGAAAAACAGATTCTGTGGTTACCTCGATACATAAAAGTGTGTCTAGCTTAACTTTGTTGATCATGGTGGTAGAGGATTGACAAAGGCAGGTTGTTGTTTGTTCCCATGTGTTTCTAAACTCTTTCTTGTGTTGATTTGATGCCTTAAGCTTAGAAAAGGCTGTTGTAGTGATCCTGACCTATATAGTCCTGGCTATAGAACCTGGTTGAAATGAATTCTGTTTCCAGTCCAGTAGTTGTGGCTGGATGATATAAAGAAGATTAAACCAGGATTCACTCAGGACAGTCCTTTATTTTCCAAAACAGCAATGGTCCTTGGCTTTATTTTTTTCTATTTTTTTGCCTCTTCAACTCACCTTCAGATGTACTAATGTGCAACATCCCTGTGTTGATTCCATGTTCAGAAGGAAAGTGCTGGGAAGGAGTTGAGGACAGAGGAAATCATTAAATCCAGTTACTGTGACTTAGGCTTCACTTCTTCTACAGTGATCTTGTTTGTTCGTTCAATGGCTTAGCTTTGTTTTAAATATTCAGTGTGGAGAGTTATGCAGCTCACTGATTGTCCCGTGCTCCTGAAAAAAGGGCAGCTAGGTAATAACTCCTGCTGCAGCCCCATTTCTTTGTTAGCAGAAGAGGCATGAGAGGAAGCATCAGTGCTTCTCCCAGTGCAAACAACAGCAGAACTCACTGCTGGCTTTGTGTCACAAGGCTATTTTTTCCTTCTGTGTGATATACTGTCTTTCCAGAGCTGCTGCAGTCAGAACTGCCCCTGTGGGTGATAGCCCATGCCACAGTAAATCTTAACTGCAGGCAGCTTTTCTGGGGTGTGTTAATCTGGAGTGGAGAAGCAGCAAGTACCTCTCTCCACTAAGTTATGGAATCCTAATTTTTGGAGGACTTTTGTCTGGGTAATTCCCCATGCTGTGCAGGACTACCTGTGCACAGAGGAAAGGGAGAGCAGCTGTGCCGAGGGGCTGCAGTGCAGGCACTGGGCAGAGCAAGGATTCCTGCTGGATTATGACAACCATCAGCTGAGGTTTTATTCCTTGCAGTCAGCAGGTTTCCTGCTGCTCTCCCAGTCTTTTCTACTGACCTAGATATGCTGTTTTCTGGGTCTTTCACTACCTGCTTTCCAAACATCTTCTCTGAGCATACGAGGGTATACTCAGGAGACCAGTCTCACCCTTCTTTCTGGAGCAGGCACCACCAACACACCAGCCAGCAGAGATGCAGTTCTTAGTGCCCACTTTGCCTCTTTCACCCTGTTTATGGATTAACACACTACACCTATGCTAGGAAATGCCCTTTGCAGAGTGCCTGACTCTGGGGAGGAGGGTGAGTAAGAGGTTTGGAGTAAAAGGACCAGGGCAATAGAGTAGAGTGCAATAAGGGCTCGAGGTGTTCCTGTAAAACAGGCTGAGCCAAAAGTTTATGGGTGCTGAGGCTGGGCTTACAAGGACCTGCTGGGGGGGCAGGTATGAAGGACCTGTACTTTCAGAAACAGGAGTCTTTGCTTCCTACCCTAACACTTATCTGTAGCTTGTAGAATAGAAGCTTCCCACCCATCTGCCATGAATATGCCTCCCAGCCTATCCTGGGAACAGCTGGGGTTGGGCTTCTGATTCCCTCGAGACAGAAGGCTTGTTCATGAGGGCTGAGAATGTGCTCCTTGAACGAGATCAAAGGGTAAGGTGTTTTTCTACTAGCAAATTGGGTTATTCACACTCAAATTTATCAGCTGCTCATCCCTCTGCATGTAGTCAAGGTGCATTGGTTAATTCTGCATAGGAAAGTTACCCTGGAAAACCAAATATATGCCATAGCCTCAGCTGCTTCCTGCAAAGCGAACACTGCACAGCTTTAATTTTAATTTAAAACCAAAGGCTGATATCTCTTACAACAGAAGGTTTTTTTTGAGTTAAACAATGATGAAGAGATTAATGGAGCTCCGTAGGAAGATGATTTTTGATGGAGATGAAATGCTGTCTGTGCAATTTCAGGTGATTGATTTTTTTTTTGATTAGGTACCCATCAAGGTGCAGTCAGCAGTTCCTAGGATATGATCTTAAGACACTGAAGAAAGGGGCAACTCATTAAGTGGAGAGAATCACCCTGCTACCCCATAAGCCCCATCCCCATATCCTCTGTTACTGCTTCAGGAATTCAGGCCTCACGAGGCTTCTGTGCTCTTTGGAAAAGGGTACAGTATACACCAGATTGCAGTTAGAGAGTCCTTGATATGCAAAATGAGCCATGCAAAGATTTCTCTTCATTCATTTTATTTACTTTTAAAAGTTTTGAACAAGGATAAATTATCCTCTGAATATTCCCTACTTTGAGGAGAAGCAGTTCAGTGTAATCGGACGAGCAGCCTTCAATTTGGCTATTCCCAGAGTAGGAGTATGCTGCTAAATCATCTGTTATCAGTGGAGCTCTAAAAACAAGGCTATTGACCATGAGATGAATTTTGTCACAAGCTTGATGTAGGAGTCAGTTTTGACATTGCTCTAAATGTTCTCTTCTCAAAGAAAAGCTCTTCTGAGAGCAGATGTATAAAAGTTAAGCGGGAGATTTTAGATTGCATAAATGAGAATGAGACATCTGATTTAGCCGGGCTTCCACTGAGAGTTGAGCATTTCACTGTCCTTCATGCCTCTGAAAAATCTCCCCCTAAACCACCATCTTACAAAATGTGGTAGGAATTTAGTGACAGGATAAGTCAGATTACATCTGGACAGGTTTCTTGATTTCGATATCGCAGTGCATGTTCATAACTCTTCCAAAGGGCTCAAACATTTTCATGTCACTTATCCTGTGAATCTTTGCTTTCACCTGTCCCATAAGAGGAATGCATTTTATTTCATTTGAGCATGTTTTGGTGGCTTCAGGGAAATGTATTGGACGAAATCTTAGCATGTCCCTTAATGCTGATGGAAAATTTTGTCACTCGCAGCAGCCAGGCCATGGTGCACTGATGTTACTTCAAACCACTGGGAGCTACCTTTGTGCAAGCTGGGAATTTGGTTTTGCCAACTTCATTTTGGATTTATATTTTAAAAGTGTAACTCATAACAAAAGTGAAAGCTTATGTGGACTCAGCATTACTGCTGCATATTGGGGGATTAGAGAATTTATTACATAAATGAATTTGTGTGAATATTTATGCTTCATTAGTCACTCATTGGTGTGGAACATAGTATGGGAACTTTGTACTTACTGATTTTCTCAAGTTAAACTGCCAAACTGTTCATGACTGATATTCCCATATTAAGTGTGTGCAGCTTTTAACACTTGACTTAACAAGTACCTTTAATTTCACTGAACATAAGTTATTGATCATGGGGCTTGTTGCCTGGAAGCTCCATTCCTGATTGTTAATTGAGCCATTGATTTTTTTCTTTAACATTATCATTAACAAAAGGGTGAATGCAGAATTATAAAGTGGTCTGCTTAGAGTAGGGAGGGGAGGACTGTAGCTGACCAAAAAAAATACATGGGGTTTCTAAACTTATCACAGCTGAAATCAGCTCAAAAACTCCTGTTGAACGAAGGGAGAATTTTAATCAATATGGATTTGATTTGGCAAAGTAAAGTTAAAAGGAAAGCTGAGCAGATTTCAGGCATGCCAGACCAGAGCTGGTGTTTGGTACACGTTCTGGGTGTTAGCATGATGCCAAACTCAACCCACCAGGTCTTGCTAAGAAAATGCTCATCCCTGTAAAGCTGGGCTTGGCACCACAATGCCACAACCAAATAGATCCTGTTTAGAGGTGCTTGTGGCCAGCTCAGGCACAGGGAGCTGCCTGTGCCTGCACAGGGCTGAGCATTGTGGGCCCAGGGACTCACAGCAGCCGCTGCTGTGGTCTGTGTTTGCACATTGTGACGTTGTCACATGAACCCTGCGCAGCACAGGGACAGCCAGCAGCCATGCCACATCTGCCTGGGCACTGAAAGGCAATGCCTCGGTCATACAACCTGTGGATGTGGAGGTTTAGTGGGGAAAAGCTCAGGATTTCAGGTGAATAAAGATGCTGTGGTGAGATGGGGACCAGGGTAATATATATATATATCACATATTTGTGTCTGATTTTATAGAGATGACCTGTAACTGCATTTTGTACAGTTGTAGCAGTCAGGGGAATGCAGCATGCATGCTTCTTTTTAATGAGAACTGCTTCATTGTCTTGGAACTATGATTACTGTCCATGAGGTCATCTCGAGGCACCAGAGAAAGAACCTCGGTTCACTAAAAGCCTTTTGCTTCTATTCTGTCATGAACAGCTCCTATGATTTTTAAAACAGAACAGTTTCTGTCTCAAAGGCATCTGATGGAATTAATCTTCCTCTTTTCCTGTGGACATTGTTTTTAGGAACACACACCATATTATTCAGAGAGCAAACTGCCTTCTCTGAGCTGTCTTACAGACTTACACAGTGATTTTTAGTTAGCATGAGTAGTAGGTAGAGTCTAGATAGTTTTGAAAAATTCATTATTGCTGTCCTTGTAGAATCACATCCAGAAAATAAAAACACCTATTAGAGGTTACTGCAGAGGTGCTCATATTCATGAGCCCCCTGCAAAACACTGTTGCAGTTTGACAACTCTGGCAAGAAAGTATTCATGAGTTTACAGACTTGAAGTGTTCGAGTTCTTTGTAGTTCTCCAAACAGTTTCCAGAAACTATTTTATGACAGTTTTAAAAGACTTCAAAGTCTTTACTCTTGGGTATAGTGGCTTTCTCTGGAAGAGAGGAGTGTGGTGAGAGGTCTAAGCAGAGGGAGTAATGATTCAGGTGACATCAGCTCTCCACATTTCCTGACCTTGTGTGCCTGACAGGTTTAGTGAGGGTGGAAACAATGCTGATTTCTGAAGACTGTCAAGTGCGAGCAGTTTTCTGCTGAGTTGTAGGAGGCTGGAGATCCATAAACCTTTTTAAGTGCTGGGAGGAACGAGAGGGCATTGTTTTCATTGCGGCTGGTCTTTGAGTCAGAAAGAGAATAGTAACTATTGAGGGACGGACCCCCGCAACAAGGCTAAGCCTTATTTATTAACTAGTAAAATTTCTTAAAAGGAGAAATGAACAAGCAAAAATTTCTTAGCTCTGCTGCTGTGGCCAAATAAATAAGAATGCAGAAATTGTGACAATAACAGCATGAAATTATATTGCTAAGGCAACACAAGTTCTTCCATTTTGAAAAAAAAATCAACAATAATCTGAATAGCATTTCAAGACTATCCAAAACTAAAATACTTGCTACTGGAAAGCAGCACCCCAAAATTTTGGTTAAAGGAGAACAATTAAATTATTACAAATTCAAACCATTTGTCTGCCTAAGATGTTTCTGTACTGAATTGTTGATTCTATTCCCATTCCAATCAACCATATTTTAGAAGGAGTTCAGAGTGTATTTATTGAAATAAAAAATCAGAGATGAAACTGATGGGGTACCCAGGGGGCCCTGAATGGACTGAAATGTTACTGTGGGAGCTTAGTGCTGTTTAGCTCAAATTTATTACCAGTATTTCAGGACTGTGTGTCAAACTAAATATCCTGAGCTCTGCTGAAGTTCTGGTTACATTCTTTATGCCTGAAAGGAAAGATGAAGATGTGAAACTACTCATGAACATTTTGTGGTTTTCCTCTATGCAGGACTTTTAGCACATTTGTCTTTAGAAACACAAACTGGAAGACTATGTAGTGCACTTCCATGGTATTTTGTACATGGTATTTTGTCCATAACCTAAATACTTTCTGAGATATCATTTGGATACTCACCTCCATGAAAAAATGCGTGTGTGTATGCCTGGGATTTTTTTTTTTTTTTCCGCAGATGAGCGGAGAGGTGCAAATGAGAAAATTTAGGGTACCATTTAACAAGAAACCATATTTTGTTTCCAAAATACTCTTGGCTCCTGGAAGGGCTATACAGAGATCTCCTGTCTTATGAATGCTTTGGATCTGTGATTAAATCTGGTAATGGAAATAGTCATAATGAATCTACATGAGAAGAGAACATAAAAATGTACCAATCCCTTTATTTCTTCCCTCAAGGTAAGGCTTTGGTATCAAATATGTCATAAAGATATATGGCATAAATCCTTACCTCTCTGACACAAAGGAGAAGGGCTTTGGGCTCTTTCTCCTCCTGCCCCTGATGTTAGAGCTGTACCTCCCAGGCCTAGAGTGTGCCTTTTGCAGCCTTATGACAATGTGGTAAACTGTGATTTTCCAGCTAAGAGTAAGTCACACAGTGCACACACCAGCATGAAGTGCATCACCTCTTTGAGGGAAAAAATTCTTCATTAAGCTACAATGGAAGCTTAATGTACAGTAATCCCATGGGACACCTCCTTGATCCTATCTCAGCCATTAACTTCCAATTCAGGTCCCAAGACCCCTCTAAATAGTTAGTGTCTTCCCAAAGACTTGACAGGATTAGGTTGCAAGGGGTCTTTTAATACTGTGTGGTTTTTCCCCCTATATTTTTCCTGTACTGAACAAGTGTGTATTTTCAGATCCTGGCTGGACAAATCACTCAGTCTACAGCATCACAGCCACTTTGTTTCCTCCATCCTGTCATGCTAAAAGTGATAAAAAAACCCTTAAGTACAGCTAGTCTCTCAATCCATTTGATCTCTGTCCATCTAACATTATTAATTGAATCCAAGGTCCAATTTTGAGCAATCCAGTGAAAGACACTGGCACTTTGCTTCTCGTGTTTGACCTGTCCAGCTAGAGAAATAACTTCCAAATGCTGTCAGTGATGTGATTATGAGCAGCACACAGAATTTCCACCCACCAAAGGGATTTGTTTTTAAGCTTCTCTGAACTCCAGTATCTGGACGAGAGCTCTGGTGTTTAGAATTAATGATGTCTTGGGTTAGCTCACACAGCTTGCAGCGCTCTAGGTGCTGCGGTTTGATGACTGTCACTGTTGGTTGGGTCAAGAATAGCTGCCACACACATAATCAGCGTGTTTCCTCATTTTATCAGCCTGGTGCAAGAGGTAGTCATTTTTTCCAGGGGACAGAATTAATGGGTGAATGCGCTGTGGGGCTGGCACATGCTGCCTCCAGTTTAATAGCTGAATTAGAATCTTTTTAAACCCTTGGCACCAAGAAATGTGATTTCCTGATGCTTAGGGCTAATGCTGTGGTAACTGCTGGGAAATCTTGACTGATAGGGCTAAGAGTTAACAGAGACAAAAAATAAAGCACAATAAATCTTACCTGAAGTGTTTGCTATGTATGAATTACATATGTGCATATATGCATTGGTCTGAAAGGTTTGAGCACACGCAGAGAGATTAATTATAGTTTAACCTGCACTTTAAAGGATCATCAAATCTAATATTTTTCTGCTCAGTATTTCAGGATTGCTTCTGGTGGCCAAGCTTGGGGGGAAAAAGATTTATAGTCACTATGAGAGAAACTGTATCAAATAAATAATGGGGCCAAATTAAACACATTGATTAACTATCATTCACTATCCAGTAATCTCTTAATGACTGAGGTCTAATTTGAGACAGACTAGAATCAGGATTAAATTCTGAATTGATGTTATTATTGCATGTATTCATTAGGTTCTAGAGGAATTCAGGAGAGATTAAAAAGGCACCTGTGAATTAAGACCATCTATTAATGGGGGAAGTTGAAGGACTTATCCATATTAATGCTGTTTTTCTAACTCGGGTAGCCTAATGAATGGAAGCATTAAACTTTACAGATTGTTTGTGCTTTCATGGTTTTCATCAGTCCAGTTTATTGTCAGAAAATCTGTAGAGCACCTGGAAATATAATAATGGTCACCATGTTGCAGTTACTAATTGCAGTAGCAGAAAGCAATTAAAGAGATTTTCAGGGCAGTTGAAAGGGATGAGATTTGGTCAGTTCTGCAGCAAGTCCAATGAAATAAAAGGGAGGGAGAATGGGAGAGGAAGGGAGAAAAGCATGTTTGTTTTAATTGACCTGTGAATTATGCTATTTTTATTTAACATTTCAAGTATCAGGCTGTTTAAGGTGTGCCAAGCCAATGGACTTTTCCATTGACAGCCTCAGAGAGATGGGTGGTTGCTTCAGTCCAGATCATGCTCAAGAAATCTCTTCAGTACCTGTACAATCTTCTCTTGTCTCCAGAGTCCCCAGAATTGTTTATGTGTTTGTGTTTAGGAGTTACAATGAAAGAAAAACACTGCATATTTTTCTGCTGTACAGAAAAACTCTTTAAGTTTTAAGATCATTTAAGTCCATCTCTTCCTTAATAATCTTTTTTAACATTTCACATTCCTAGGTGTCTGATGTTGAATGTCTGCATGATCCTTAATACACAGGTAAGCCCTGCAAAAATGAGTGTAAAATGATGCTGCCCTCTAAAACAGTTGATTCCATTTTTGCTAATGAAGAACTTGCTATCTCCAGTCCCTCCTCTTCTGCCATTTTTAAGGCAGTTTTCTGATGTTTTGCTTTCAGTAAAGGGGCCATTATTCCTGCAATCTATCATTATAAGGAGTGCTGCCTACTTCAGAGAACCTCTTGCAGCCTAACTGGAATCACTCGATGATTTGGATCATTAATATATCGCAAAATGACAATAAGAACTGAAGTGAGGGGGCAGGCAGACACAAAGTGCTGATGAAGATGTATCTGCTCTGCTGTCAAAATTCCACATACAAATATCAGAGCCACCATTGGCTTTTTTTATAGCTAGAAGGTGAAGTTTAACATGTCTAAAGAGTATTGATCGTTAACCCTCAGTTTGGTTGGTCTCAGTTTGAGGGTGTATTCAGAACCTTTAAATCTGCTTTTCCTCTTGGTTTTTGTTTCTGGATTTTACTGTGAGCTCTTTTAAAACATTCTGCTACTGAGCTGTTTTCCTTTCTTAAACTTTGTTGCTATGATGACACTAAAAGGGGGTTATTTTTCTGGGTTTTTTATTATTATTATTTTGGCACGTGATTTCTCTATGTTCTGCTTCTTCTCTTTTTCCTAAATAAAAAAGGAAAAAAAGGACACTAAGCTTGTTCTTAATTAGATTTCATTATATCAATGATTTTTTTAAAAGGATTCAAGCTTAGGAAGAGCAGTTGTTCATCTCCTCATCTGCAGCAGCAGCACTAATCTTGTACACATTTGCATGCACACAGGACAATAAAAAGTGACATGATGTAACATTTCAGTGAAGAATTGTAGGCACTGCAGCCAAATCCTGTCATTTAAGACTTTCTGTGAGGAGTGATTTATTCTCAATTTGCCACTGTGGGCTTTTTTGAGAGAGGGAGATTGTGTGGGTGTTGGGAATCATGCCTACGCTTTTTAAGCTTTACTAGTGACTTTGGGTCTCTCTGCCTTCAGGTACCTGACTTGACATTCCAGAGAGGCTCAGTTCTTGGCACACACATATTCAGCTTGTTTAGAAAAGCTCTGCCTCCAGCAGAACCCTCTCAAATCATTGGGTTTGACTCTCTGTTACTTTCTGTTCTGAAGCTGTCAATGCTGACAGCTGTAAGGGACAGTTTCAGATATCATATTCTGATCTAGCAAAAAAAATCTTCTAAAAGTTAACATTTGCTCCATCTGTAGAGATTTTTAATTGTCAGAAATGTTCTTTTTGCTGCTAGAAAAGGAGCTAGAACAGAGGCTGACAAATCACTTGCTTTTTCACAATATTAGTCTTCTGGAGGCACAGATCAATTGCTTAGAGCTGTTTCTTCCTTTTTAGAGGTGAATTTCTAATCTTATTAATGATAATGGGGATTTTTGCCAACAGCATGATATTCTGTATTGTTCAGTTTAATAATCAGCATGAAACTTATTAACTGCATGAGATATGGTGTTAGAAATCGGGAAAATCTCTGGGACTTGGAAATATTAAGTGACTTGTTTTCAGTGCTGCAATCTCCTGCAAGTTAACATTCCGGCAATTACAAAGATGCAAGCTCTTAAAGATAAGCTTTCTGTTTGTGCTGTGGCTGTGCTTTATCCTGTAGCCAAAATCCAAAATAAGCCTTTTTGGAAGCTGTGACAGCTTGGGAGAGTTTAATCTAATTTATTTTCTTGTGATTGTGAACACTTGGGTCCCTCCTGGTTCTACCTGAATTTAGCAATGACTTAATCACCAGAGCACCTCTTCTCAAGCAGTGTTGATTCGGGGGGAAGAAAATAGATTTTCCCAGCCACTGATGATGTCTCAATCATGTGTTGATGCTCTTATGGTGTATTTTGTGTTCCTCCATTGCCATCTCACTTTTAGCCAGCAAGAACGTGGAATTAAGCTGCTTTTATCAACCTGTTTCTGGTTAGAGTCAGTTTTCCTTTTCTTGCATGTCTCAGTTTCCAAGCTGTCTCAATTGCTCAATTTTGCTGATGAAAGTTTGACACTTCGCCTTCACGAGGGGTCAGCAAGCTCGCAATTTGTCACTTCTAGACACCAGATTCTCTAGCAAGTCTCTCATTAAATTTTCCTTGTGTGTATCAAAGGTTGAGGTCATATGGCCCCAGGTTGTCTCGTCTCTGAGGGGAAAGCTGCCATTGGACTATTTGATTGCTCCACCACAGCTGTGAATTTGAAGAAGTCAATCTCTGGTTTGCACTTCCTCCAGGGCATATTTCCTCCTCTACACATTTTAACAGTGATTGGCTGTTTTAATAGCCTTTGAATAAGTTGTTCTTAAATGTGTTCCCCCCCTTTCTCCTCCGTGCCCAGTACCGAATTTGCACTCTGGATCACAACTGGTTTGCCTTGATGCTTTCCATGCCCTCTTCACCCTCTAACAATGTACTTTAGTATAGAAGTAATTAGGGAATGTCATTTACCCTTTCCACTTTTCATGGTGCCATGGAAAAGATTGATGCTTATCATGGTGCTGAGAAGTTCCCTCACAACTTTCCCTTAACTGTTCTGCTATCTGCCAGGACCTGGATCTCTCTGTAATTACTTTCCCAACATTTTTTCTGGTAGGAATACTATCTGCAATCTCTCCATGACAAGTTTCCTTCCCGTCCTTCCTGTAGGCTTCCAGTTTTTGGAGCTTGTTGCTTTCGATTTCTTTTCTTTTCAGCAACTGGGCAGTGAAGATGAAGACCTTCCACATCCATGCAGCCATTCCCCTGTTTACTAATGTTCCATACAAACAACAACTTTCAGTGGAAGATTATAGCTTGCACTACGTCATATGCTCTTAATCCCTTTGGCTGAAGAGGCTGAGATTTTAGCAAGTGAAATCACCCCATTCTTCTTTCTAGTGCACAGCATTTTAATTCACTTTTTCTTCTTGGAGGATCATGACCTTAGTGTTTAATGAAAAGCACACATATGAAAGGGAATTCCTAAATATGATTGACACAAGCAACAGTGCCAACAAAATCCTGACTTGTAAGAGAAAACCAGAAATACAGTTCTGACTTGTGTGAGAGTACAATGCTTGTCTCCTGTTTTAGGCTGGCATTGCTCCGAGCCTCCATGCCCAGTCTGGCAGGGGCTGGGCACAGCACTGAGCCTTGTGGGCTCCCAGTGCAGTGCAATTTGCAGTCAGAGCCACCTCCATCCCCTGGAAAAGCAGGCAGGAGTGAAGGAGGAGAGGGGCTCAGCTACAAGTCACTAGTACAATTGCACAAAGTGCAATTGGTGCTTCTGCTGGACACGGCTTAACAAGGAATTGGGGTACATAAATTCTTCTCATGGGGGAGCACAAGAGAGGAGTTGTTACAAAATAAATAGCAAATACTTCCATCTGGAGAATAAATACCCAGTGTGCCCTGGCTTGCAGCAATTTCCTTCCCTTTAAGAATGAATACAAAATTTACAGGTTAGTGGTTCTTACTAAGGAATCTGGTGTAGTTTGTTGTCTCTGTGAAAAACACCCTGCAGCTCCTGATACGGGCTCTGTCTGTGCTTCCCTGAACACGATGCAAGCAGTGCCTTAGGAACAGGACAGGCCAGCTGAAGGGAACACAACGTGGGGAGAGGAGGAGGCAGCCCTTTACAGAGAGCAGCACCCCCTGTTCTTGCCTGGGGCACTGAGCTCTAGGACACAACGGGGTGCAAACACCCCTGTGGCCAGAGGAGCAGGCAAGAGGCCAGAGGCTGCTGGCAGAGGGAGGCACTGCACCACTGCTCATGGGGAAACTCGGGCTCAAAGCAGGAATTTTGGTGGGAGTGCAGGCATCAGAGCAGAGGAGCAGACACTGAAAGGGATGATCCTCATCAACACCATCACTGGAGCTCGAAGCAGGGAAAGAGGGGGGTGTCAGAGCCCACAGCTGGAGCTGCTCCTGGCAGGCTGTGCTGTTCTCACAGGTGTCTGAGTAATTGAAGTCAGCCCTGAGGACCAGATTCTGTGGGTCCAGGAGTTCCTTCAGCAGCCAAAGAAAGGGTTCATCAGCCTCACCATTCTGATTAGGGAGTAAGACACCAAACCTAAATCCCCCTCAGTGATGACCCCGCTAGTCCTGATCTGAAGGCACTCAAGAGACTTCTTGTGGTCTCAGCTCACCTTCATACATTTGGATTTTTCTGTTACATAAAATGCAACTTCACTTCTTCTTCTTCCCTTCCTGTGTTCACAAAGGCCATCCATTGTGGCCTTCCAGTCTCTCAAGTTTTCCTCACAGGTTCCTGAGATCCCTATGAGAACACACATCTCAGACCAGGCGTGAGCCCCAGCTTCCACTGTTTGAGCCCTTGATACCCTCATTGATACACCTGGGGCTCTTGACTTTGAAGAGGGTACCAAAAAAAAACCCAACACGAACAAAAGGGACAAAACATCACAAACAACAAAACACTCAGCGACCTGCTGAGGTCCTGATCTTCCTTATTCTTTTGTAATTGTTATGCCAAGAATCAATTCCTATCCATAAATTTTTCACAGTAGAATATGGGAGAGGTTGCAAGGATCCTCTGTGCCAATCCATGCAAAGAGCTGTTCCTACTGTTATTGGCAGGCCCTACAGCTGTGTTGGTTGGGGTGCCAAACAGAGGGCAACTCCCTTTGAAATAAACAGTGATATCTGAACTCTTGATAACTCCCATTTCCTTTGGCAATCCAGGCAGTGCAAGTGCTCCTGTGAAGTGTATTTGACTGTGCAGATTGCATAGTTGTTCTATCCTCGTATTTAAAGGTAATAATAATTTAGTGGTATTTTTAAAAGAAATATGACATTTGTCACTATGCAGAGAGGCAAACTATTTGTGTTTCTAATAGGAACCACTGGGAAAAGAGAGTTTTGGGAAAAAAAATCAGCCAGAGGGAATAGGTCGATGAAAGCTTTAGGTTCTAAGAGGGTTTTATTTCTTTGCTGCTTTGTAGTTCCTGTGGGTAAGTGAGTAAACATGACAGTTCAAACTACATTTTCCTCAATATCTCAAAATTCATTCAGCTTCCCATGTTACTAATTATTTTTCCACCTGAGAATCAGCTATTTTCTTTCAGGCTAAAGCAAGAAAAAAAAAATCAGCTTTATTACAAGGATCCAAAAAAAAAAAAAAAAAACCAAAACCGAGAAAGAAGAGAACTCTGCATCTTTGATAGCATTCAGCCTTTTGTAAATAAAAACATAAATTTCTCTGGGCTTTAGTGGCTAGAGTAAGCTCTTAGCACCTACAAGGTAGAGAAAGGAGATGAATCCTCTTATTTCTTCACTTAAATGAATAAGCTCTGTTGTTTGTTTTTTTAATTATTGATTTCTGTAATTCTAAATATATAATACATTCAGGAGATTTTAATCAGCATAGAATCAGTAGGCTGGTGTGGAGAATCATGAATACCATGAGCATTAATTTCAGTTCTTTTTCAGAAAACATCATCCAGGCATTAATTAAGTCTTTAATTAGGCATCCTATTAAATTTTGCTTTAGAAACGTTAAAGACCTGGCAAAGATACTCTGTCAAATCAATGTGAGTCTTTACATTGATTTCCATGGAATCTGGGCAAGTCACAAAGGAGCTGATTAGATCTTTTTATGGGGTGATGAAAAATTAGAATCCAGTTATGTGACCCACCCCCAACTTTCCTTTTCCTTTGATGGTCAGAGAACACACTGCGAGAAAAGAAAGGTTGAAGTAAAAAATACAATGTCCAGAGCAGTAGTTTAATGGTTCAGATTGTTTGGGCAAGTTCTGTTGTCATCAGGGAAGAAGTTTAAATGGTAATTCACAGCATGGATACAAACTCAAGTAGCCATCACTATATATTTTGGATTTTTGGCTTAATAGCAAAAGTGAAGGACCAGAATGGAGGTGGTCTAAGGACAGGCCTTCCTAAAGATAAAAGTTACAAGCAACTTGGAAACAGTAACTGGCGAAATTATTTATGGAGATAATTTACAACCAACCTTCAGAAATGCAACCTTGCAATAATGAAATGGGATTATTCATAGAGCAAAAGTTTTACGGTAAGGTCAGAGATGAAATATGGAAATAATTTATTCTGTGGTTTTACAAGATCCTAGAACACCTTAAAACATAAATTCACACTGCCTCACATGGGTATTGTGTGGAGCTGCCACTTTCGCTGCCTTTTTCCCAAAAGTTTGTCCTGCTCCTGAGAAGAAATGGATGCTGTGAGAGCTGGGCTCAGGGGTGGCTGCTGCCACTCACGAGGGTTGTGCTGAGCATTTTCAGAGCCCTGGAACACATCCTTGCACTGCAGCTCTCAGCAAAGCCTTGGGATTATTGTCTCATAAACCTTGAGGCCTGGGCTAATAAAGCCTTTTACAGAACTTCCAGAAATCTGTGGAAGTCAGGCCAGTTCCTGAGGGATGTGTTTTTTACTTCAAATTCCTGTCATCAATGAGAAGAGCTGATGGTTAATTAGAGGGAAAGACGATCGTGACAGAATTGTTTGTTATCTATATCTACAATAATGGTCTTCCTTTCACCTATACTTTCAGATTTATTTAAAATATTTAATAAATTTGAGACTATTTATATAGTCTCAAAAAAATTCAATCAATCTTTCATCCTATAATGTATATTAGTAATGGTTTGTCCTTCTCTGCTTCATTAGATAAATTAAACAGGTTGGGAAAATAATTAACTACATTAGGAAATGTAAAAAATGTTTTTTTCTTATTTGCTTTCAGAGGACAGGATTCCATTTTAAATTATGCTAAAGGTCTTGCAACTTGTCCAGAATATGAAGCTTGAGATGTGGAACGGGGAAGTGACAGCAGAAGTTCATCTCTGATTCATCACTGAATTGTTTGATACCCCAAGTATCCATCTTCAATCAAAAGAAACAAGTGAGCTTCATAAAATGTTCCTTTGTAGATAAGATAATTAATTTATTGAATACTTTTTATCAATTTAGGGAAAGAGAAACTGAAAATTTCAGTCATGTTACAGTTGAAAAAGATCTGGTTCTGCTATTTCATTTGCATTTAAAGGTAGATGGTGGTTTTGCTTGCTTAGGTGGCTGTGATTTCTCATTAGAATAAATGATTTTAATGGGATCAAAAGTATCAGACAGCTGGCAACTTTGTCTTGTACCTTGGCCACTCTTGTGTCCAGAATTTCAGTGAATTGTTGTGGCCAGGGGATGATCCAGTCACAGGGGTTTCTGTGGTCAGGCCGTGTTCAAGTGAAGCTGGCAGTTCTGATGCTCAGCTGTCTCTGCCTTCTGTCCCTGTTATATGACTTTGGAAAATTATTATGATTCTGTGTAGCTAGAAAAATGTATGATTTTTATAAGTGTTTTTCCATCTCCATTAAGCAGTGAAAAGCCAAGCAAGAGTAATTTTGACAAAGGAAATGTTACTCCTGATTGGTTTCTTCTTACTTTTTCCTGAGGCTGGCTTGGGTTGAGGGATAGGCCAAGATATTTGGCATATCCTCAAAAACTTCTTTTGCTCAAATATTTAGCAGCTTTGTAATTATACAATGTTCTTGCTTTTTCAAGCAGTTTAAACTGCACAGATAGAGCAGCCATGGGGAGTTAAATGCCAAAGTACATTAAAGGGAAGGGTGTCTGCAGTTTATTGGATGGGTCTGCATAGACTGTGAGGGATGAAATGACCAGTACAGTGGACATAGATCACTTGGAAATATCCAAATAAGGCCTGCTGACAAGATTCTCTTGGAACAGATTATTAAGGGAATAGCTGTAAAAATAAGGATTTATCTCCTTCTATTTCCTGGAGGAAGGTGAAAGGAGGGGAGAGAAGATCTAAAGCCAAATACTGTAACTTTATTGACTTAATTGAAATTGCTGCCAAAATCACATGATGGAAGAAAGACTTGAATCTGTCTCAAAGTAACTGCTTCACTTCCATTGCATTAAAAATATAATAGGAAGTCATGACTTTTTCCTAATTTTTTTAAGAATTTATAAAGGAATGCAACCCTTTAGCTGCTTACACAGTGATTTAGATAACTTTGCCATTGCACTGGGCCTCCTCAGATATTTGGCAGGTTTAATGAATTTTTCAGACATTTCATTTCCTTTGTAAGTGCCAATTATCAATCTGTGGTAATGAAGGATGGTTTAACGTGAACTGTCGAGGAAGTTTATAAAATTATCATGTCAACACTGTACTCTTCCAGCAGAGTTAGAGAAGGATTACAAGAAAATGATATTGTCATTTAATTAAACAGGGTGTACATTAATATTTCATTATTACTACTTACTTATTTTTCATCCTGGCAAGTCCTAGCTATCATTTTGTGGAGCCATCAGCTGTGTCTGGTGATGGGCAAATCCTTAGATGGCCTGAGAACTTCAGGCATTATACTGGAGTGCTACCTGTATGTGGTGGAATTGGTGACTTTTTTCACCCTCCTCATGCTGCTCTAATGTGATACCAAACAAGATCTCAGTGACAATTGACTGTGCAAATATTTTTTATGTGATTTCCTGTTCTTGCCTCTTCAGCCATCAATGGAAGGAGTGCCCATACCCTAAACTAACATTTTTTGTGGTGTGGTCTCAAACTCTCTGTGTATTCAGGGTTCCAATGTGGACAGGCTCAGATTAAATCACTGGTGCTAATCCCAATTTCCATCATTACAGAAAAACTCCTTTACACCTGGCTTTATGGTTTAAATCAAGAAAATGAATGTGTCTTTCCAGTAGTGTTGATAGGTCTTTGGCAATGCTAATTAATGAGCATTAAGGTTTCCCTCTGGTAAAAATAAATTTGCCCTAAACTCTTTAGGAAGATTTTTGACCTCTCTTGTGGCTACCCTCAATTACTCTCTTTTTATTTTGATCTTTGTGTCAAAATAAATCCTGCTCTTTTTAGGATGCTTAAAGGCTGGTGGAAGTTCTCTATGCGATGGTTCTGTTCCCTCTCAGAATCTAGCTAAATAATCACTGTCCATGATTTTGCTTTTTTAAGTAATCTTGCTCCTGCAAGTGCCTTACTTAAATTTATACTTGGCAGATACTCTGCCAAACTCTGGTCATTGTGGAAATGGTTTTATGCAATGTGTCTCTTGCTTTCCTTGACGAGGTTTAGGTATCTTCCTAACTCTTTCAAAAGGAGTTGTGAAATTCTCTTGTGATAGAAAACAAACAGTCCAAAATGTCCATAGTGCTGAAAACTAGAAAGATGTTCAAAGACAGACAATGACAGCCTGTTCTTTAAGACCTTTCAAACTAGCAAAAATACATGACTGTACACAGCTCGAGGAGGGTTGGATGTGATTCTGAATAAACAGCACAGCAAAGATGTGAAGTGGCTCAAGAAAGTGTTGTCAAGTGTTGGAACAGGCAGCCTGGAGAATTGGTGGAGTCACCATCCCTGGAGGAATTTAAAAGCTGTGTAGATGTGGCACTTAGGACATGGATTAGTGGTGGACATGGCAGCTCTGGGTTAAATGTTGGACTTTATGGTCTTGGAGCTCTTTTCCAACCTAAATTATTCTACACTGAGCATATATTTGCAGCAGCCTTGAAGGATTGAACACTGAGCCAAGCTTTGGTTCTCAGCAAGATACTGAAGCACACAGAGCTATGAGTACTCTTACAGTTTTCCTCTCCTGGGAGATTCAGACTGCTTGGTTGAAGAACTTCCCTCCTTTCTTGAAAGAAATTTGGTTGGAGACTGTAAATGCTTGGCACCTCTGTAAATTAGACACATCTTCAGTGCCAGCAAGGGGTGTACATATCAGTTCCCCTTATTTAAAAGGCCACTTACATCTGGCATAACTTGGCCTTCAATTTCTAATTAATTTTACACTGGAGATTTTGTATAGTTATGCAAGCAAGAAGAAAGTGATCTGTTCTTGTACATACCTAATATATGTATCATTACAGGTACCTAGCAAAAATTAGTAGAAGTGATTAGGATCATAGGATAATTTGGGTTGGAAGGAACCTCAGGAGGTCAGCTACTCCAGCCTCCTGTTTCAAGCAGGGTCAGTTATCAAATTAATGTGCTTCCACATTTTTTGTGGGGTTTATGGCTCCCAGCGGATCACAGGTTAATTCCAGCAAAGAGATAATCTCACCAAGTGTCAGTCATTTCTTTAGAAACCCAGCTATTATCACTTTTATATGCTTTTAATTCATGGGTGTTAACTATGGGAGCTCAGTAATGAATAGTGACAATTCTGTAGTCCTTTAAAATGCTGCACTTATTATTATACCACCTTCCAACTTTCCTCATAGTTCCAACAAGTGCTAGAAATACTATTGTTATTATAAGTTATGGATCCCCAATGGAGGCATTTAATTTCATGGTATGTTAAAGGCTATCACAGCCTATTAAAACAGGGGTGGAAAATCTTACTTTAAAAAAAAAAAAAAGGCAGAATGAAATGCTTTGTGGCAGTTCTCCAAGAGAGACATTTTTCAAACCCCAAATCTTAAAGACAGGAGTTTCTTGAAGTAATACATTCTTCAAGGGCGAACAATGGAAATGGTGTGGCCATCCTTTTCAGCAAACGTTGGCTACCATTCCTAAGTCAAAAGAGCTATCAGTGGCAGCAGAAGAGAGACTAAGCTAATACTGAGGTATGCATATGATTTTCCTTTCATTATTCTTACTAAAATAGCCAAGGAATTAGGGCAATTAACAATTCTGCTCATGTGTGTGATTATAATATCAGTGCATAAACCTGTGAAAGCTTGCTCGGTGCTTAAATTTGTTCACATAAATAGTCCCCTTGGCGTGAAAGCAAGGATAAGGCCCCAGTGTTTGTGCTGGCCTTTTGGAAGTTTGCAAACTGCAGTTATCCCTGTGTGAACCTTGAACAGCACTTGTAGGCTTGACTGAGAATCTGAAAATGCGTTCCCATGCCAATAGAAGTGGCAGAGCACAGCTGCTTGCTTTTCAGCTCCAAAACCTTTGGGTTTTGTTTGCAGCTGTCTGTCATAAGTACTTGCTTTGGAGAATGTAAATAACCAAAGATGAAAGGTGATTTTTGTATAAGGGGGAATAAGTAAATAGATGAAACCTTTCCTAAACTCTCAGCTCTGTTTAGTTGTCCGAGCCCGTCTCTCAGTGCCACTTGTAGCCAACCAGAACCTTTCCATTGGCTTCAGCAGAACCTCTGCTGATCCCTGGAACTGTAGCTCTAAGTGCAAATGCAGACTCCTACAGAACTAATAGACCTGAAGGATTCAGGAATTTGAAGTAGGATTAAACATTAATTTCTGCCTGGTTGGTATCATCTGGGACTTAGTCACAGAGGGCATTAAAGAACAGGGTAAAATAAAAAAACAAACTCACAGCCTAAAAGTCACTGAAGTCCTTGGCTCTCCCTTCCCCGGGAGTACAATTCCATTGTCCTTTATTACTAATATATCATAATATCATCAAATATGCCCTGAACATTTGGCAGTCTGGAGCAACACACAATCCACAAGTGAAAAATGTCAGATAAAATTACAAACTGGTGCAGTGGGGAGCTGGAGAAAGCAGAGAGGTGAAATTCACAGCTGTCAATCACATGAAGTTGTCACCTCAGTAGTTTTTTTGACAACCCCATGATATCTTGGGAGTAGCACAGGGGGAAACAACACTTAGCAGGGGTTTGGGGTGTCGAGGAGTAGGGCAGGGTCTTTCCAAGGAAGTTGCTTGGAAAGCTGTCAGGAAACTCAAAAGATGTGGCTGTGGCAGACAGCAGAGAATATTGAGCTGAAGTGGAAAGACTTCGGTCACCATCATTCCATGGTAATAGTAAAGACCTGGAATATGAGGGCAAGCAGCCTCAGTTTGGAAAAGCTCAAAGTTTCAGTGGTTGAGGTGGGAAATAATTTGCTGATTTATCAGTGAAGGAGCTGTATGTACAGAGGGAATGTGGTGCTATGAATTGGAGACAGAATGATTTAGTACAGCAGGATTCTTTTGAGAATATAATGAGCTTCTGCCCCTAAATTAAAACTTTTCTTTAAAGATTTTGAATCCAAAAATAACTATCAGGGGAGTTTCACAGAAGCATTAATTACTTTCATTCCTAAATCTGACGGTGATCCAAATTCATGTTCCAACTACCTTCCTTTTTCCCTTATAAATTAAGGCTGCAGAGCTAAATTATTGGCTTCAAGGACTGCAAAAGCAATTTTCTACATCATATCTCATTCCCAAGTTGAATGTTATACGTAGATTATGCACAAACAATGCTGAAAACCTTTATAGCAGTATCCCTTGAGTCACTAAACTCTTCGTCTACTAAACAGAATTTCCTAACAACAGTGTGAAAGTGTGTGACTGCCTACAGTGGGATTTTCCCTAACCCTCCAGTGCTCTGTCTTTGGTCCATGTTTGATACAAGTATTTTTCTCCTCTTTTATAAGCCCCCAAGTGCTATGATTTTATGAGTGGTATTTCCTTGCGGCTCTTAATTATCCTCTTTCTTCTGGTTTTGAAAAGAGTTTTTTGCTTAATAACAGAGAGAGATTCATAGAAGACATAGAGGTGTCCTTCAGATGTATCTTCTGTTTCAGTTATCACTAGCTTGGATTGGGTTTTTTTTTTTTGCATTGAGAAAATGTTGGCTGCCTGTGGGGATTTTGTTCAAGTAACACAAGGAATTGGTATTCCATAACTCAAGACAGATTCTGCATCTGTCTCACCCACACGCTGTTTAACCCATACACTGTTGGAAATAAGAGCATTTTTGTCAGACCAAAATTACACCTGAGGACAGCTGAAGTTGCTGCCTCCTCATGTAAGATTTAAAAATTCCCATGTTTATCTGTGTCCTAAAATTTCAGGGCAGAGGTCCATCTATTTTCCATGTGTTTCTTTGACATGTTAAAGTCCTCTTTCAATACTGCTCTCAGTTCCAGGGTAGGGACAAGGAAGCCACACAGAGCAACTACAGGATGCTAAGGGTAGGAGTCAGGAATACAATTGTATTTTTTTTTTCTGTGTTTAAATAGTGAAGAAGAATCTTTCTGCTTTTTTCTGGGACTTCTGGGCTGGTGTGATGGCTTCAGGTCACCTGAACACCACACTGAGACCTCTACCTGAGCTGGCCATGTGTGTGCTCTGTCCCTGAGTCTGCTTAAAGCAGTATTGGAATGAAATATGCTATATGAGCAATTTTTATCTTTTTTAAAAAATTTATTTATTTAATTGCATCTACTCCCTTTCTTTTGTTAGATTTTGGCACTGTACAAGTGTAATTGAAATATCACAGACCTAAAAGGCCTGTGAACAGACAGCAGCAGCTTCCTGGCACAGCTCAGCTTGGCGCAGCCCTGCCCAGGCTGTTTGTGCAGGCAGAGAGCTGAGAAATATATCCTTTATCCAGAAATTAAAGTTTGGGTTTAGCTGGGCTTTGGGTGAGCACAGGCATCAAAAGCAAGCGTTGTTTGCTGCTGTTTGGGATATTTCCCTGCAACCACCAGCTCCTTCATCTCCATGCTGAGAGAGGGTCCTTGGTTTTCTGCTTCTGTTGTTTGTATCAGCAGTGGGGAACAGATCCCGAATTTTTTCCATTCATCTGATTGATGTCAGAACAAAAGTCAAAGTTAACAGATTCCACCCTCCTCAGACTGCTGGTGCTCTCTGAGAGCTGTATTCCTGCTTTCCTGTAAATACAGCACTACAGAATTCAATGTTACTGGTGGCCTCCTGGCACAACACCATTCTCCCAAAAATGTATACCCAAAAACAAGGTGCTAAAGAAAAATTCTCTTGTTCTATACTGGTCATATTTTGAAATTTCTAAGGATATTTTGCAATTCAGAAGCATTTAAATCCTACTTCAATAATCAACTTCCATTGAAATAACTGGATCATGGAATAAGTTGAAAATGTGGCTTGTATTTTTAAGTAGATATTTTTTAGGTGACACAATGAATTAAGGATGTAACAGAAAACATACCTTGTATCCTTCACTTTTTTCTGTTTGGTTTTGTGTCTGCTTTTTAAAACATTTAATATTTAAGGTTTAAGACAAATGTACGTTTCTCTGTAATCTGAGCCTGCTCTGAAAGGCTCCAGAAACTGGGACACCTGAAAGGTGTAACTGTTAAGCACAATAAAGCCAAGCCATGCACATGAGCCTCTTGAACCTGAGGCCATCTAAATATAAGGAACTAGAAAAATGAAATCCTCATTTCAGTACTTTTTTTTTTCTTTTTTTTTTTCCCCCCAGTGTTCTTAGTAAAGGAAGCTGCTAACAGCCTGTTTCCCAAATTGTGCCTGAGCCTGCAAGCTCTGCTGGCCTTTAAAATCTGACTTTCCTTGTATTTTAACCAATTCACCACACTTCCTGGAATTTTTCTGCTTTGAAATGTATACACGGTGTGGCAGAGCTGCAGTTTTTGTACTGCAGTGTTGTACTTGTTTGGGAACCAATGAGAAGGGAAAATAACCTGGGATCTTCTGCAGGGAAATAGGGAAAGACTTGTTTACCAGATCTCACATTTCTGGCAAACAGCTGGCTGTAGTTTTAATAATGAGCTGTCCATAATTGGAAGGTATTTAATCCAAGTTAACACACATGCACTAAACTTGCTAATTGGGAATTTCTTTTTATAAGCACATTACTCTTTCTTTTTCAAGTAATGTTAGCGTGCTGATACAGCAGAGAGAGTGCACCTCGCTCCACGACTGCAGCGAGCAGGCCCCAGTGCCTGGTAATTTTTGAAGAAAACATATGGTAAGAGTAATGGCTGAAGTCTGTAGACAGCTTGCCTAAATTACAGTGCATCCATTGAAACCAGGACACATGCTAAGCTGCTGAAAGCAAAGAGATGTCATTAAAAAATGATTCATATACCTTTGCTTTAATGAGTCCTCACACTTGAGGATTGCCAATTGCCTGATCAATAGCTTCACTGCAGCACAAGGCAAAATTCCTTCTACAAGTAAAATATTTCCATTACAGAAGCCTGGAACTTCAGCATATACACTTTTACCTTGGAGGAACTTGAAAATAATAATTTATTTTTTTATATTTCTGAAACCTGCCTATATTTGAATCTAGTAAATAAACAATCATGCACTGCCATATGGAGCAATTTCATAACAGCACATGGTGAGGCTCTAATGAGTTTTACCATACTGTGCCTGACAGGTGAATTTTCAGCTTTGATTACAGGAGGCCAAAAATAATTCATCCAGGCCAATAAAGTTTGATTTAGATAAGGCTCGATTATTTTTGCTATCAGCCATTAAGAAATGTTCTATCCTCATTTTCATTTTCAGGCACATAGCCTGGCAACAAGCAATAATGGATATTTATTGGGCTATCAAATCCACAGAGACTTGTTTACTTATCCTAGTACTGCAATTGTCAATATTCTCTAGTCCACTGACTGCTATCTTTAAAAGATGTCATGTGTAGGAGTTGTTTTCAAGCTCAACTCTTAAACTTTAAAAAGGTACTTTGAAGTTATTATTAGCAGTGCAGCGCCTGGAGACCCCATTATGCCAGGCAGGTACAAAGAGAGCAAAGACAGACCTGGCAGAGGAAATGTGGGGGCAGTTTTTGGCCTTTTGAAGAGCCTGAGCATCCCCAGTGCATGTGGGAGCTGCTCTGTGAGCTGAGGGCAGCCCAGGGCACATCCCCGTGCTGCAGGATCCAGCAGGAGCAGTGCTGCCTTGCTCTGGGGGAGCAGAGCTCAGCCTCCTGCAGCACAGCCTATCTTGGATCAGACAAAAGCAGCTCCCATTGAGGAAGGCTGAGAAATGTTGTGTTAAGGCCCTGTCCAAGCTGCTGGTAGCTCAGATCTCACCCTCACCTCCTGGAACTGAATAATGGCCCTGGACCCTGGTTTCACCCCAGGTCCCAAGGTTCCATTACTCCATTTTAGCGCAGAGGAGAAATCCTCACCAGATATTCTCAAGAGGTGAAAAAATCCCACACAAGTTTACCGGCAAAACTGTAGAAATTTACGGAAATTCTGGTGGTATGAGCAAGGCAAAGTCACACAGTTAATTTTAGTGAAGCAACTAAATATTGGTTTATTCCATTTTTCCACCACACTGATACATACCTGTCAGCATGCTGCCTCAGATACTCCAGTTGCTTTGGTTTTCCAGCAGACTAGGCATTGAATTATTCATAGAAGGAAGTACAAAAGGAGGTGTGTGTTGCCCGGACCTCCCACAGCTGCACGAAAAAGTAACTGTGCTGAAGCTCTTGCCTTAAAATTTGTAAGCGTTTTTTCCTTGGTGGTTCCCAAAATAGCTTGGTGCGGATGGAAGGTGGCAAGTCTCAACTTCTGAAGTTTCACCTTAGCACTAGCTACTGGGTTTTAGCTATGCCAGGTGAGGGGCACACTGGATAGAATCTTGATCTCCTGGAGACCCTTTGTTCTCATTGCTTTATCCTGCACTATTCTCCTCCTCCTTGCCCTTGTGTTCAGCAGGTGAAAAATGAGCATTTATGCCTTTTCACTAAACTGGCAAATACGTCCGCATGCCATTCCTGCGTAGCGTGTGACATTTCATGCAACGCTTTATCTCTGACCTTTCTTTTCTCACCCTTGGTTCAATTTCTTTCTGCCCTGGGCTTTGAGACAATGAAAGTTAATTATGACTCCTGTAAGACCCTTTGGGGGGTTTGGCTCTTCATATGCATCTACACAAAAAAAGTGACCTTAAGGTTTTTATTCAACAAGTGTCCTCTATCAAACTTCGTTTCCTTTTTCTCTGTGTTTCAGCAGAAATTTTAATTTTGTCTTAAGGGAAGGTTATGTAAGAATTCAGTATGAGTAGAAATTATATCAAGTGATTTTTTAATTTATTTATTATTTCTTAGGGAATAATAATCTTGGGATTACTGCTCAAGGATCTCAGAAATCATTGCCTAATATTTGGATTACCTTTGAGTCCCAGAGTGGAAATCTAATTTTCAAATACTTTCCTAAAGAGGGGAGGTTCAGACAGATCTTTTAGGTTCTCTATTTAAAAATGAAATAGAAGGGGCTTCAAATGGTTTCTAGAGTTATGAGAATGACTTGGTTGCTCATTTGGAAGTATCACCAGTGGCTTGCAAATAGTTTTCCTTTGCGTTCATGAGCTGTGTTGCAGCCTGGTGTCCCACTTCAGGACTGAAACCTTAGAATAAGCAAGGAGCTATGAAATTAAAACAGCATAAAACTGAGCCAATCTTAGGTAGTATCTCTGAGGTAATTAAGAGTGGAGCAACACAGTGATCAAATCAAGGTTGCAATTAAAATTGAATCAACAGATCAATGGGTTCAAATGAGCAAATCATCATATTAATATAGCAGGTAATCAGGTAGAATTAAGTGGTTGACACTGGTGGGAATTTCTGTTAGTTTGAGACTTAAATTGCACGGAGAGGTAGGGAAGAACCTATTTTCTTTCAGTCTGAGATTTGATACTAGTGATCACTGACCAGAGAAAGAACCACATGCATGATGTTTCTGATATTAAGTTTAGTCCCTTCTTTACCAAATCTTTGGGAATGCCCACAGATCTGCCCCATGCTATAAACTTGGGAAAGGAACGTTTTTAGTCTCAGAAGTTATTAAAGGCATATGGACAGTGCAGTAACACAAGACTCATCTCCTTAGGGAAGAATAACAAGATCTTTTTATATTTTATTGTAGAAAATTCTCTTCCTGGCTGATGTATCTTCCCAGACTCAAACTAGAATGTGGGCATCCTCTACAATTCTCCAAAACTATTTTGCCATATAGGTTAATTTCAAGATTAACTCATGTTCTTTTCACTGATATAAAATAACTACAAGCACGGGTTATAAACACAGAGGTAATTCATATGTGCCTGTTTAGCATGATAAACTTGTTTTGCCTTTCCTGTGTTAAGTGGGATGGCCTTTTGGAAAGACTTTATTACGGGAAAAAGAGATTGTTTTAAATTCAGCATGATCTGGGGAGTTGGGCTATGCTTCTTCAGACCAAATTGATGCCTACAAATCTTGCCATCTTAATTCAGAGACCAGATGCAACACAGGTCAATTTAATTTCATTACTGTCAAAAGGTCTTCTGAAAAGATTATAATGTTTGCAAGCCACTTCCTGCTGCAAGGTGATGCCACGGGAGGAGAGTTCAGTGGGGACCACATGCTGGAGTGAAATTAATTAACCCTTGGCAGCAATGGAGAGTTAAAAGCAGGCCCATAACTGCTTCAATCGCTCACCAAAGGCAAAGTAGTAACCAGTTTAAATTTCTTACCTTGTTAAGAATCAAACCATAAAAAGTTACTTGAGTAGTTTGTTTGAAATTGGTGGACGTTGCAGCAAAAAAAAAAAAAAAAGGAAAGACTAAAAAGTGAGAGTAGGCATATTTTTATTTTCTTTTTTTATGGTAAGTGCTTACTAAGCTTAAGCTAACAGAAATGCAACTGCAGCACTGGATTGCCCAGGATATCTAATTTTCAAACAGACATAAATACTAGAGAACAACTTGTCATTTTAAAAGGGTAAACAGAAAAATCATATAAATTAAGTGACATTTAAGAAGTTCAGGGTTTATATCACAACCACCAGGGAAATCAGACCTAAGGAAGAAATGTTTCTTTAGAGCATTGATGTAATCAGACTTGGGAAAGAGAAATTTTTTTTTCCTCCTAAATGATTGTCCAAATAATTTAGAAGCATAATTTTGGACTCAGATTGTCACAAAGGATTAACTGTTTCTTTTTAATTATGGACCCTGCATTTGGAATTCATTTTTAAGTTGACTGAAAATTAGTTCACTAAAGCGGTAAAAGGCTAAATGCAATCAAGTGCCTGTAAGAAATAAAGAGCCCCACTGAGGCCATGGTTTATTGAAAACAGGGGAAATAATGGCACAGAAGCAAAGATTTGGGGTCCTTACCTAAGTGTTTGTAAGGCCAGCAGAGGCTGCAGTGGGAGAGAGGAATTCTTTGATCATCTGCTGAGGTCCATCCAGAGCATTTGCTATAAGGCTCAGTCTGTCAAATGTTAATGGATATCTTTGGAAAAAAAGCCTGCCTCGATCTGGAAAAGACCTTGAGGTGATGAGTTAAGCGCCATGGTGTTGTCTGTGACTAACTGGGAAATATATTGAATTGTTCAAGGATGCTCAAGGCCAGGCTCTGCTTAGGCTGGTTGAGCTGGGACTTGAAGAGAGAAAAGGGAGTTTTGCACTGAGGCTTAGAAAGGATGAGAGCAGCATGAGAGTCTGCCCTGCAGTCATTTGGGTGCTAATTGCCCCCTTGGTGCTCGGCAGCCTGAGAGGAGCACGGCCCTGTCCCTGTGTGGCATAGGGAATATCCTGGGCTGCAGCCAGGCTGCCGCTCCCTGAGGCCAGGTCAGGTCAGCTTAAAGCACACACCTGTCCCAGGGAATGGCAGCAAACAGAGCTCCTGCCGCGGCTGCTCTGGCATGGCTGTGTCAGTGCTCTGTGAGGGAGCAGCCAGGCACCCCCGGCACAGCTCACCGCTGCAGCAGCTGCTCTCACTCCGCACAAGGGCTGCCTCCTTCTCAGTCTGCTGCCCCGTCAGTGAGCAGATGATGAGAAGAGCAAGCCAGGGGAAAGGTCACCTCCCACACTGTCACAGCACATCAAACAGCCAGCTGATATTTCCAGCCCACACGTGCAGGAACTCGCTGTGCTTATCTCTGAGCAGAGCTGCGCGCAGCAGGCCGCGGCAGGGCCCGTCCTCGCTGCAGCATTTATCATGTTAGGAAATGACCTTTGGAGGATCAAGCTCCCAAACACCAGTGCTGGCCACAGCTTCCCAATCTGTGCAGCCAGGAGCCAGCTGTAGTGCAGGCTGTGCCAGCTTGCCCAGCACAAACAACCAGGGCTCGACCTCGATACAACAAGTGACCCATCCTTGGCTGTATTATCCAATTAGTCAGAGTCATTAATTCGTCTCTTTAAGGTCTTGTTCTTACAGGAGACAGTCTTATTGCCAAGATAATCCCTAACATTTTACAAACATAGCATTATAGACAGTTCTGATGAAAGGCAACCTCAAGGGGGTTGGCTAATCCTCCCCTATCCTAAGGCAGGATCAGCAAGACATTTAAGCTTTTCATGAAAGATATTTATCTAACCCATCTTTAAAGAGAACCTGTAATTCTGGGGAGAGGCCTGGGTTATACACCCTGTCCTTTATCCTGTCTTCCTGTACAGCTGCTTTTTTGGTCTGGTTGTTTTGTGGAGGGATTTTTTGGACCCATTCCATCCATCAAATGTTTGATTGCAGGTGATAGAAAGAATACCTTTAGACATTGCCTTTAAGTTATTTATTCCTATGCAACCTAATAAATGATTAGTCAGCGGCTCAGAGTTCTTTAATAATAAAGTTAGGCAATCTATGTTAACATTCTACTAACATTAACTGGTGTATTAAATGCTGTCTGTAAATGTACCATTCTGATCCCTCTCATACATATAACATTTAAGTGTTCACTTAGAAATCAAATCACATCCACATTTAATAAAATCAGTGCTCAAATTTTAAAAAAAAGCCTTTAAGACTTTTCATTCAAAATTTTCTTTTTTTTTTTTTTTTTAATAAAAGCAAAAAAGTGTGTCTCTATTTTGTAGATAACTGTCTGAAAACCAGGCTGCTCTTCTGCTTTTCTCAGAGGCATTTCACAGGCAGATTTTGTGCAGCAGCTATATCATGATGTTTGGGAAATAAAGCTGTGATCTTTTCTGGTCCTTGTTTCCTTTTTACCAGTGACATCTCTAACTTAGAAGATTTGTAGCACTTTCATATACAAAATTATTATTATGTCAGCAGAGAAAGTGCAATTTTTCCTGCCCTAAAGGGTTTCATAAAATGTTATGCAAGTGTCTGTTGCAGATGGAGTTGGTAACACTGCTTACTCTTAAGGTAGTCCAGCATTTGGCATTTTCTCTTGCCAGGTTTTAATTATTCAAACTAAAAGTTTTTATGCGAATATTTGCCTCAGGCTAAATATTTTAGAGAACTTTCAGGAAAAATAGTTCATCTGCATCTAAGAGTACAGAAATCTGAGGAAAGGAGGAGATTAGCTTTTCCTCATGCTAAACAAAATATTTAAATGATTTAATTAGAAAAGTTTGTCTTCTCTTTATTTAAAAATTGGCAGAGAGATTTGCTCTAACATCAGAGATCAGTCTTCTTCAACTCCTTGCCAATCCAAGTGTCCAAAAAGCCTCGACCTGACCACGCTGTGTGGCTGTGCCTTGGGACAGTCCCAGGAACCCAGGGAGCTCCTGCTCTTGGCTCTGGGGGACTGTGGAGGGCCACAACCATCCAACCTGTTTAATTTGCAAGGGCAGCTCGAGGAGACCACAGTCATCCACATCTGCTCTCTGATGTCATCCACACCTCTCTCATCTCACAGATATCCATAGGCCCAAAACTGTTCTTTCTTTACCCCAGCTAGAGTTCCTGTGGTGGGAGTGAGCACTGTGGTTTATCGGCTCTATGTGCTATTGCCAGGCTTCCAGGTGGCACTGAGCTACATGGGATAGCCAGGGTTTGCTCTGGGTCTTAAACTGGGAGCCAGGAATGTCATACTATATAAATCAGTAGTTGATATTTTATTTATATAGAGAGAAAAACAAAATTTAAAGTTACTTTAGAAATGTCCAACCCAGTTCTGTTTGGCTGTTACACCTCTGACATGCCTGACCAGCACTCTGTAAGCAAATGGCAGCAGCATCTTTAGTTGGGGTGAGGTCCCTTGGCATTAACTTGCAGAGGGCTCTGGAGAGGACAGAGCAGGGATATGCAGACAAGCACTTGCAGTGGTGTTAAGCCTAACCATGCTCATCTAGTTATTCTAATGTTGAAAATAAAATAAAAGGTCTCTGGATTCATTCCAGAAAGTGTCTGTGTTGATCCTGCTGCATCACCAGACTGCAGGGACTGTGCAGGACTTAGCCTGGCAGCTGGAGGAAGCAAATGCAGAGACAATTATGGTGTTAAGCACTGAACCAGAGCACAGGGAGACAGTGAAACCCTCCCAGCTTGGAGCACTTGATCCCTTGTGATGGTAACAGTCTGCTTATTGTTGCCAGACATCTCATCACAGCCAGAGGTAGAAGTCTGTGCTGTGTACCCAGGTCTCGGAGACTCCAGCTTGAGGAACCCTTCTCACTTGATAGAATTCTGTGATCAGTTATTTCTTGAAATTCAAGACTATTTTCTCATTACAGATGTACACACAAACAGCCTCTCTCAGGCTGGAAAAGGAACCAGCTACCTGGTGCCTCCAAAGTTTTGCATGCTGAACTGTACAACCTTAATGACCTTCTGAATTATTTATTTTTCAGAACCTCATATAGCTCTCAGCTTTTGTATCAAATTGGAACCATAGGGGAAACCTGGGCAGTAGGACATAGTGGCAATTACCTCCAGTGCTGCTCAACTCTGATAGCTTAGATAACCAGGTTTTGCTTTAGTGGAGGTTGTACTCCCTGGTGCTGCTTTGGAAGCTTGTTTTTCCAACCTTTGGTTGTGCTATTATGCAAAACCACCTTTTCCAAATCCAAGTGCTTTGTGCTGATGCCAGGTGAACCCCTGGCTCATTTCTAGCACAGCCTTGGGCATCTGGAGCCAGTTCAGACATTCAGTAGTTGGGCCCAAATTTATTGTCATTAAACAAAGGGCTATTAATTAATAGCAATTGTGACAGAATAGCAGTGTGTAAGTTTTTCTACTTAAAGTGTGCAACCAGTGGATTTGGAGCAGAGCACACCATATCTGTTTTCCTCTTCAACTTGAAAACCAAACCCAAACTTTCTAAATCACTGCACATCATTGTACAAATCCTCTTTATAAAAGGAAATGATGCTGAGAGTGCTGTTAAAAAGTTGAGCTGACTGGTGCTGGTGTGACATGCAGGAATTTGACTCCTTGGGGGTCTGGATGCTGGCGCTAGAGCATGTGTCTATATAGCTGATGGATAGGGCTCTTTAGAGGTTTACTGCTGTTGGGTTAGAAATCCCCAAAATCAGCTTTATTATTATTATTATTATTATTATTATTATTATTATTATTATTATTATTATTATTCTGTTGCGCACAAAGTGGATCTGTTTAAAGCTAAGACAAGGAGTTTTCTGGATCATGTGTTTATGTGGAGGGGATTTCTGGAACTCAGTTCTGAATCAGACTGTGTCTGGTCCTCACAAAGCAAAATTAAATGGATGACTTAAAGTAAATAGGCTTTAAATTTAACTTGGGAAGATTCTGGGATTTGGGTAAACAATTCCAGGGTGGGGCACTTTTTTCTTTTGAAAGAACAACTGTCTTGTGCTATTAAAAGCCAGGAAGAGCTTTTCTTACTGAAGAAGTACCTTCCAGAATGTGGGACAGGCTTGGTGCTGCATGGGGCGATAAAGCAAGGAGCTCAGTTTCCATCTATCTGTCTCCACAGTGTAATGTACGTTAGTGTGTGTAATGACTGCAGGGACTGGGGAGATGTGTGATAGAACACACTGCACTGTGCTCTTATCTTCTCTTAATTACATGCAACATTTTTCTTCAAAATGAAGAAAACAATCGAGACAATAATCCGTGAGCAAGCAGATATGTGGATGCAAAAGAGATGCCTTCAGTATTCCTCTGTTGGTAGTACCAAGAAGAAAGGTCATGAAAAGCCCCATAAATAGCTTCTATTACCCAGAAAGCAAGCCTTGGTAAGTGTCTGACAGAGAGATCCCCAGCTCCCAGCAGCCATTAAAGCAGACTTTCACTTTCAGACATTAGAACATAAAGCTCCTTAATGAAGGGAAGATGTTTTTAGTCAAATTGTTTTCCTTTAATATTTGTTTTCTCCACTTGAACAAAATGTATATGACAAATTACTGGCTAAGCTTATAAGAGAGATCATTGTTAAAAACGGACAGTTTGAATCAAATTTTTTAACAAAATTCCCATTACTCTATTTAAATGGAAACAATCCAGACATCATTAAAATAAAGCAGGATTCCTTCAGGGAGAAATTATTTCTGGTTTGATTTCTGTCAAAATGACTTTGACTTTCAGAATACTTTTACAAAATGTTTTCCTGAGGCTTTGTCTTTGTGAAGGGTTTTTAAACAAAGGAAGTATTTGCCACTAAACAGAAGTAATCTGATAAAAGATTGAATTCAAATTAAATGTGCTGATTTTTTAATGGAAGAGGTTCTTTATTATTTTATTTTGTTTTAAGACATGTCACCTAATCAGCACATAAATCTTCATAGAATTCATCTGACAACCTCATTAATTTCCTGTGAATATTGCAGTGCGAAGAAAAGACCATAATTTCATGAAGGTAATTTATTCTAAAATCAGGTGCCTCATATTTTTATTTCTGCGAGTTTGCGTTTTAATGAAGCTAATCTCAGTCATAAACACATCCTGTGGCCACAACATGGTTGTATTCTGATTCTAGAGAAGGCCTGATCCTGCTCCCACTGCCACAGCTGTAAGTCAGGATTAACTCCAGTGAGGGCACAAGCAGGTATGAGCAAAGGAAACCTGGATGGAACGGACCTCCAGGGGCTTCAAGAGCTGCATTTATGTCACTTTGTAGCAAAAGTGGTGTAAAGGACCCTAAATATTAATGTGGAGCAATGTGTCTGGTAATGCTGGGGTGTTAGAGCAGCCAAAACTGAAACTGATGCAACCTTGAGGCAGGTTTCCTATGGATACCAAAGCTCTTGCTTTTCCCCAGCCTCTCCCACTTAATTTCAAGTTCATTCTTTCAAACTCCATCCAGTAACTGGAAAAGGTGAACTTTCTGCTGAAAAGTTCATTGTCTAGGGACTCATTTGCAGTGCCTCATTCACTTAAATTTATGCAACTGAAACGGAATTTTTCCAGTCATATGAATTGAAGACTTTTTTCCCTTATTTATTCTTTTTTTGTTGTTATGGTTTTGTTTCAGTTGGTTGTGTCTAGGAATAAACAAGCAGCAAGGAGCAGATGTTTCTGTTGTCCCCCCAGCTTCTGTGGGCATGAACGTGACAGAGGAGGCTACTGAGAAGGGGGGTCAGGTTCTCCTGCTGCCATTCTGAGCCCATGGTCACACCAGAGCAGCATCAGCTGTGGAGATCCTGTGGGTTTTCCTTGTCTATTCTTTTCTGTCTTCTGTGGAAGTGATAACATTCTGAAATCTAACTCTAGAATTAGGGCAAATCATCAGTACAACGTCAGTGTTCTGTAATGGGCTTGATGATGAAGGTGCTTATGTAACAGATACAATATTGTTACCAGAAGTGGCAGATGGGCTATTGATAAAGCAGTGGAGCTTTGATATAAATTGATATAAGTTACTAAGCACAGGCTGTGGAAAAACCCCAGGCTGTTACCAGTAGTGAACTAAGACTTCAGCAAAGCATGGTTCATCCCACAGCCCTATAACTTTTGTAAGTTCTTCAAAATTCTGACCACTTCTCTCTGTTGTCATTATCTTAATGCTGTTTAAAAGCTTGGTGGTCACAAGCTCTTTGCAGCCATTAAAAATAATGAGATACAATTTCAGAAAACAAAAAAGAGCAATTTGTGTGCAAGTAACTTGAGTGCCAAGCAAATGAAAACAGAGCCTGATTCATTGTCAGAAAGTTTCAGAAACTTCGCATGCAGAGTTTACAGAAAACATCTTTCAGTCATGATTTTGAAAATTACTAATATTTGAAACCAGCTGGTGTAACAAGGTTACTGAGGTGAGGAGAGAACTACTGCCTGGAGGACATGTATTAGAGAGATCAGGAGATGTTGCAGGCAAGTTTCAATATCAGTAGCTATTTTTTACAGTAATTTCATTGCAACATTCACCACTGAGAACAACCACTCGTCATTTAACCAGTTCTTCAACTTCTTTTCCCCTCACTTTTAATCTTCTTGCAGAGGCAGCTGAATAATACCTTTTTCAAGGTAAGTGTCTGATGTGTTACATCAATCACTAGAATTTCTTCTAAGATCCACATTATACTTTAAACCTTGACCTTAACAGCCATATCAGCATAATAATTTTTAGGTATCTGAAGGATTTAATACTTGATCATGAGAGAAGTTGTTGGGGGCTCCTTTTATGACCAATGGCAGGTAGGGATATGATTCTGTTGTTCCCCTTTGCATTATCCTCCATCATCAAGAATTTAAAGGCAAATAGCTGTGCTGCACATGTGTAATCTTACCTGTACAGCAGTGCTTTATGAAGAAATAATAACCAGCTTAGGTGAATAGCAGGTAAGCTTTTTTTGGAGAAAGGTGTTTGGTTTCCAGGCCAAGTACAGCATGGAGAGCAGCAATGAAATTTCATCTCCTTGCACTTGGTGAGAGAGAGAGCTCTCTTTAGCAAGTTATAATATCCCAGGCTTCAAAGCTGGTGGGCGATTTTTGAGACTTGAAAAGAAAGTGGAACAATGACTGTTTGTTTGGGGTTTTTAATGGTGGTTTCTGTAACATGACACATTAATTAGATGGTCACCTATACAACCTATAGAAGCTACCAAAGCATCTTTCAGGTCTTGATGAGTTTTGATCCTAGAGATTTCTTGTATCAGATCCATTGTCCTGTCCTTCCTCTTGTGAAGATTTCTTGTTTTGCAACCATTTTTGAATGTGCTGTCAGTTAATTTGCAAAGCTGTTGGTAATGATAAATTAGTCTTGTTTCCGTTAAGAAAGATCAGAATTCCTTCAATATTTGTGAGGTTTTTATGATTTTCTTTTGGGAGGTGGGAAAGGTCTCCAAAAGTTACCATATATAATCAAGACATTTTACAAACAAATGGATTTATTTTGAAAAACTGGTAAAGTACTGTTTTTATTTTCCCCATCAGAGGGGAAGAAGATATTATTTCATCATATTTAATGCCTAAGACATGGAGCTGTAGCTGTAGTAAGCATGTTTCAGTTACGGGGATTGTCAGGCTGGCCATTGTGCCAGGCCAAGGCTCTTTTGTTTCAAGCTGGCTCTATCTACATGAAAGAGTTTTGGTTTGAGCAAGCTGCAAAATGTGGGTCAAGGCTTGCTTGTTCATTCCATGGGCATCTTTCCATCAGCACTGGGGGGACGTGGCCAGGCTGCAGTACCCTGGTCATATTCTATCAGTTGTGATAAATGGATTTGTTTGCAATATTTATACTGCTCTGTGAGGAACAGAGAGCTCTCAATGAGAATGGTCCTGTTTGGCTGCAGGTTAAAATGAATATGTGAGAGGTTGTTAATTCTGGGCTTTGCAGGTTACTAGTTCAGAAATTAATTCTGAAAGTACCACTCAGCTTGACACAGGCTACAGGGAGGTTTTATTTTCAGTGAAATGGCTCAGGAGTTACTCACAATGTTACAGCAGTGTTCAAAATGGATGTTTGAGTAGGGATTTCCACAGCATAAAATGATTCTATCAAAGCATGTATGGGTATGCACTGCATGTGCTTTATAAAAGGAAATGCTTTTCTGTTATTATAATTCCCTCTGCTCTTCCTAGCAAATATTCATTTCACTTGTAGGCTGATCCATTTCCATAAAGCTCCTCTGTCCTTAGCAATCACGTCATGTGGCTGTCAGAGCGCCCTGGCTGTGATGAGGCATGCTTTTCCTGGGCTTTATCCTGTCACAACCATAGCAAAGCATCAGATATGCAGAAGCAGATGAGTTGTGAAAAGCAGGAAACCTTTGGTGCAGCTTTCTGATTCTAGATTTTAGTGATTAAGGAAATTAGGAAGAGTATTTAGAATGGCATATTTGTGCACTGGACAAATGGTTCTTTGTGCTCTAAGATCCTGGGAGGAGTGGAGTCTTCAACAACATAAACTATTTCATCAAAGGTAATTTGAGAGAGGGATTGATTTGTTTTCACATGCATTTTATAATCAAACTGAATCCTAATTATTCTTTCTATTGACTGCTCCATGGATGCCTTGGGCTGTGTGCAGTACAGCATACTCTGTTCACGCCACTCCTTTATGATCATTTGTACAAAGTAATTGTCTTTGTGACCAAGCTGAGAGTGGTGAGACATTTGGTATGAGTTTTATCTCAGCATGCTCACAGACTGTGTTGGAAACCACAGGATTCCTCAATGCATTCAATAAATACCACGTCATCCATCCATCAGCTGAATTACAGTGCCCTGCACAAGCTGAAGCAGTCAGCTGACCTGTTTATCTTCTCCCCCCACCCACCAGCTCTATTCAGTGCAAGCAGAGTTATAGAGGGGGGAAAAAAAAATCCATTAATAGAAGAGAGGCAGAAGATGATGAATTAAGGGAGCCTCCATTAATTTTTCATTTTGACAGATTATCGTCTGTCAAAAGGCAGAGGAGATGTTCCTCGTACACCGAGCTGGGGAGCTCGCTCTTTGTAACACAGACTTATGTTTTTCGCATGAATTAGGTAGTGGGTACCAAAAGGATGAAAAATTCATGGCAATCTATAATTTACATGCTAAAAGATAAATAATGAACTAAATCCTGTCATTAAATTGGTCTTTCATTTTTTCTTAATCCCCAGGGTGATGAATCTGATTCTGCAACAACATTTAGTATAAATTGATTTTTTTTTTTTTTAGTGGGGGGCAAAGCTGTTTAAAATACTTTGTTATAAATAGCTTGAGCAGCACAGTACATTGCCTTAGGCTGAATGATATGCCAGCCTATTAATGTAATAGTACATTAAGATTGACGTTAATTAATGTCAATATTAACATCACCTTTCTAAACCACATAGAGCTACAAAAAAAAGTCATAAATATTGTAGAGTTTGGTTTAATTAACTTTGAGTTTTGTTTAAAAAAAAAAAAAAGAAAAGCATGACATTGGGAAACTTCCTTTATTCAAATGGTATTAAAATGGATAAATGGGCGTTAGGATAAATGGGGGCTTTCCACATCACTTAATATATGTCAAGGGACATGACCTCATTTCAAACAAGTGTGGGGTTTTTAGATACGACATTAGGGTAAGTGAAGTTTCACTGTGTATAATAAATAATAAAATTACAAGCCTCAAAATAAAATCTGAACAATTTGAATTGTGTTGTAAGCTGGTTACTGAGGGCTGGTGGATCTATTTGTGTGCTCCTTATAGAAGGCAGATGAAGAACCCATATCTCCTGCTTTATGGATCTTACAAATTAGTTCTCCTTTTTTTATTTTTAGCTCTTTCTTCCCTTTTTCTGGAATGTCATACAAATATCTCTTTAGAACAATAATATTGTTTATGTAGGTATGCACAGATACACACACACATAGCTGTGGAACATAAGCCAGGTGAAACTCAGTTGCTTTGCATGATCTTGTCTGGCCTGATGTTCACAGAGCCATACAGAGCTCTCCCCAGGAACTGGACTGTTTCTCTAGAGCAGTTTCCCTTGCAAATAACAAGGGCCTTCATCTCCAGTCCCCAAATGCTCCAAGTGGCTTCACCACCAGTGCAGGCTGTATCCCTGCTGAGGGCAGTGGGGCTGCCAGCAGATGCAGGGCTTTACTTGGGTCTGTGTCCCCCTCTCTAATGTTGAGAAATAGTGGGGTTCTCATCCCACTGACCTGCATTCTGAGGAAGAACACCCCTACTAGATGATGCCTGTTTCAGGTGTGTTGGAGAAGATGAAACAGGAAAGCCTTATAAATATGACTGCTTATTTTTAGAGAATGTGAAACATATAAGTGAAATAGAGTTGAAGGCAAGTTTCGATGTCTAAGATGCCAAGCTTTAGTTACTGAACAACTGGAAAACAATAGTATAGTCAGTTGAAAGTAAATCCCCCGCTGATGAAACAATGCCCTTCTCCTTACCAAAAGTCTAAGGGTCAAAGCAGACCCTACTAGCTCAGCAGGAGGGGTCCAAAGAGTCATTTTTAGAGTTTAAAATATAACACAGTATAGTAATGTAACGATTCTTATAGGCTGTATGTAAATGCTATAAGATTTGTATCTTGTACTAGATTGGTTAGTGTAAATTAGAATATTCAGTATAGAATAAGATTTAACGTATTGTAATGGGAACTTCACTCTCTCTCTCCCTTCCACTTCTCTTGCTCCTCTTCTTCTTCACTCTCTCTTGGACCTGCTCCAAGCTGCAGCTGGCAGCTCGTAGCAGGGCCCCTTCACCCATGCCCTATACAATAAACTGTATGCTCCAAAACTAAGCTTGACTCCAGAAATCTCTCGTCTCCGTTCGTCCCAACTGACAGTCGTTCCCACAGAGGTGGTTCCCTTATCCCTGTAATAACTCAGACACAGAGCTGCAGGAACAGTGAATGCAAGGCCACGTTATCCCATTCCAAAGTCCCAAGGGAATGACTCAAAATGGGGCAAATCCTAGTTATTCCCCAGTCTGTCACCCTGTGTTCATCCCTGGGGACTGTCACGTGCTCTGGGATGCAGCTGAGCTCTGCAGGGAGCTAATGTACCATGGTGCTTTCTCACTTGTGTCTGCAGACGTTCTCTTGGCTTCTGGCTGGCAGGAAGTGCCTCGTAATGAGTTGCCGTAAAGAAAGCCAAGCTAATGACAGACTGATTTAATGCAAGTTCATACCATTAATTTCTAGGGATTGGTAAATTGAATGAGGTTCCTGAAGAGTATTACAGAAATGTTTCAGTTAATTCTAGCCATTATCTGGAGTAATGAGCAGTAGCTGCTGTGCATGGCCCCTTTCCCATCGTGCAGGGTTTGGGATGCTGTACCTGGGCCCAGGAGGGTTTTCTGTGCACCTCCTAAGGCCTGCCTGGTGTCACTGAGGTGGGGATGTTTTCCCAGCCCATTTTCCCTGTGTCGAGGTGGCAGCAGTTCTAGATATCCCAGGTGTGTTGAGCAGAGGCTCTGTGGGGAATGTCTGGCTGCCAGGGAGCTGGGAGCTGCCAAAACAGCTGTTCCTTTTTTCTCTCAAGGACAATGGAGGTAACCTAGTCCAAATCATCCTACAGACTACATTTCACTTCTGGGTGTTCATATAGTCCCAGAACTTGAAATTTCCAATTCTTTTATGTCCTTAGTCTTACAGAAAACTGGAACAAGAAATAAAATTGTCAAAAGCACCTTATTTCCAGAAGGTTCTAAACCTGGCAGTAGATCTTAGGCTTGCTCGTAAGTTATTCTTGTGGCACTGCCACTAAGTGCTTAGAAAACCACTCAGAACATTGGATTTTGGATTTGGTCATAATGGTTTTTTCCACTATCATGTAATGATCAGTCAAGGTACTTTGTGTCTCAGCTTGATGTCTACTGATCAGGTATCTACTGTTTTGGGGGGGGACTTGTTGAGAGAAAAGGGTTTAATTTGTATGTTCCTGTAGTTACCAAACAGACTGGGTACTAAACACTACATTCTCCTGCAGGCAGCTCCAAACCTTTTACCAAGCACCACATTGCTCTCCAAGCATTTGGGAATTTGGGAGACCATGTGCTGGGCCTCCCCTTGTGTCCACTGCCAGCAGTGGAGTTGTTGCCAGAGGCCTTTGAGGCTGTGGAGAGAAGGTTCCAGCGAGTGCCCCCTCCAGCACAGCCCAGCTGATGTCAGAGCAGGACCTTTTACCTGGAAGCCAGCCCTGGTTTTGTTATGTTGAGCCCATCTCAACACCATGGCTTCCCATGTTCCAAAATCCTCTGGAAAGCTGGGCCAGAGAGGATGTTTTGGTAGTTTGCTCCAGCTGAGGATCTAACCAAGTTCTGCATGTGCTGCAGCAGGTTCCCTGCTCTGATTAGCAATGCCAGTCATGGCACCACGATGGAACAAGACAGGTAGAACCTCTCCTCGCTGAACAAGGTGTTCTCCAGCTTGTGCTGTCTGTACCCTTGGGATAAAGACAGGCTGAATTTCATCCTGAGTAAATCAGCAAGAATTTTTTTTTCAACCATTGACATGCTCCTGGCCAGGAGGAGGCCATGTGATATATTTTTAACACATCTGGGCTTTATAGCTTATTTTCTGTAAGAAATGTGTGGGAAATATTGGTGGGCTTTCAGTGTGGATTATGCTTTTGTAGCTGTCCAAATTATCTTGGCCTATTTAAACACATTTAATGCTATTTTAGGCTAGTTGGTATTCACATTGCTCACTGCTTTAAATGTAGCCTTGGGGGCCCTGCGGGCTGGAGCTAGAAATGAGGTTCTCCCTGTGGAAGCCCTGTGGAGTCATATGGAAGATAATGGGATTGATCCAATTTCCACTGAAGTCTGTGGTGGCAGGATTGAGTCCAGAAGTTGATTAAAATTTTGTGCTTGCTCATGAGACTTGGTATGCAATCAATAAGTAGAATGACATGAAATATCAGAAGAAAATTTATGCTACACTTTTTCTAAAAAAAAAAAAAAAGGTGCATTTTTCCAGGACAGCCTCACTGTCCTGTGTATATTCATTGCTTTGGAACCTGTATAAGCACCACATTTAAAACTTATTGATTGATAGATATTTTCTCCTGACTCTCTTTAGAGTCAAATCTATTTGTCTCATGGGGCCTATATTTAGATTTCACAGGGTAATGGGCAGTTGATGTGGAAGATGACGTCCAGAGCTTTCTCCTTGAATCTGAAAGCAGGGCTACAGTTCAGCTCTTTAAAGCTTTTGAAATGTGTCAGACTAATGTCTCTTTTCTTCTGGCCCCTCTTGCTGCCTGCTCTTTTCCCAGTGTTGAACACAGCAAGTCTGAGACACTGTCCTACTATAAATGTACTTTGGGTTTATCTTATTTTCTATAAATACACACTGAATATTAATGTCTGTGGAAATTAATAATTTTTCCATTTGGTCTTCCTTTTATTACGCTGTCTTTTCTTCACTAATTTTTTAAGAGCCTTGAAAAATCAAGTACTTTAGATACTAGCTTTTTTAATTTTTATTATAGTTTGTTTTCTTTGTTTAATCCTGCATATGAAATCCTTACAATTGTAGCAAAAGAATTTGTATTGGATTCCTCAGGGTTTTGGTGACCTTCATTACTTTTCAAAGTTAGGGAAAACCAAAGTCAGCTTGAGTTAAGGCAGCATTAGTTCTAACCATGTCTTGGCTAACTATAGGAAAAGGAAAAAAAAATCTTGTTCCAATGCTCACTGTGCTTAATTTCTTGTAGTGGAGGCAAGTTTGAAGTACTCTGTAAGGTTTATGAACTTGCTAAGCAAATTCCATTGCTTGTTTGAAAAGTTTTTCCTGAATCTAGAATCCAGAAAAGGCTAAAAAGAATACTCCAGGTGGACATTTCCTTCTTCTTTTTAAACTGGAAAGGCACATTTTCTAAGTGATAATGTGTGACCAAATGCACTGGGTAGTGTTTTGACATGCATTTTCACATAGTCCTGCATGACATATAATTTCCCTTTTATGGTTCCTTAACTCAAGCCATGTAACACATGTTATATGCATTCTCAGAAAAAGGAATTGTAAGATTTAATAAAAATTGAAAAGTAGGGATTTCATTTCCAGTTTTACTCAATTAGCTGGGAGACTTAGCCATAAGAAACAGGATTGAGATATATGGTGGTAAGGCTTGAGGGTTTATTCTATACAACCTGGATAAGTCATAATTTTCTCATCTTGAGAAGAATGAAATTGGATATAATTTTGAATATTGAGGAAATTCTCTCCTTTATAACATCAGTGAATAATGTTTTCAGCAGTTTATTCTGGGTTTATGTCTAATATACTCACCGTTGGATTTGATGGGGATCTTTGATGGGGATGCAGTTAAGCCAAACTGATTGCTTCTGGAAATTCCAACCTTGTACATTCTTGGGAAATATTTAAATAAAGCTGAAAAAGTCTTGCCCTGTGCCTCTCAAAGAAAACCACTATGTGTAGGGACAGATTTCAGCTCTCTATACATGGTCATTGTTTGTAACATGAGAGTATCTTGGAACCAAGCCACAGATCAGTTCTCCTCTGTGCTACTGCAGTGCAAAAACAGGAGAAAAAAGAAGAGAAAATAAAGAAAACTCTGTTTGCAGAAAGTGGCTGCTATTTGTAACAAGACTTGATATAAAGGAAAATAATTCACAGAGAAAACTTCAAGATAAAAGCAAGACCTGATGTTAATTAAATGAGTGACAATGAATATAATCAACTTATTGTTACTGCACTGACATGGCAGACATTTTGTGCTGTGGAAACAGCAGGACCAGATATTGTTGAGTACAATGGAGTGATGCACGTCCACACCAACTCTTACAAAGGAAAGAACAAAGTTGGCAAAGATCAAACCGATCGTGTTTCCATTTTAATGTTGTAATACCTGTCACTGCCAGTCATAAATGACTGCTGCTTCAAAGATACCCAGCCTTGCTGTGAGTACCAAGATGAATATTCATATTGCTTAGAACCTTAGGAGGTTTCTTTTCCTTAGGAGGAAAAAAAAATATTGAAGAACTTTGGAAAGACAATGTGAAGCTGGTGAAAAATGCACCCGTAATCAGCACAAGTTTTAGAGCTCCGAGGCAGAATGGTGTGAGGCAAGGGAGTTATTTATCATTTTGGAAGTAAAACGGCACAAAACCTTTGGGGTTTGCTTGATGGATACTCTACAGGACACTTGGAGGCTTTGGGGACACTCCATTAACTTTGCATCCTAAAATTTCCTTGGGAGCATATTTTCTCCTGATCATAAACTAATTTTAATCTATTGAAGGACAACAAATATGACCAGCATGGCCATTTGGAAAAAAACTCATGGAAAAATTCATTAAAATGAAATGTGGTCATGACAGATGACTAAGCATTTCACTTGCTGAAAACTGGAAAAATTTAAGCTACTGCAAAAGAGAACAATGAAATCTGTCTCACAGGAAATGAGAGCTATGTGAAGCTTTATGGGAATGGGACACCTTTCTCTGGTTTTGTTGCAATGCAGTGAAGATAACTTGAGGTTTAAGGTCTCCATAGAGCACGTCTGTTAACACTGATGACATTTGAAGCCAAGACCATGGCCACGTAACAAGCTGTGTGCCACTGTTAACCAGGGGCATCTGCCTAGAGCCAGAAGTCAAAATTATTTTTTGTTTTATAAATTCTAACTCTTCATGGCCCCAAATGTTGCTTTGTTCAACATCCTTATTATAATGATGAACATCTGGGGGAACAAAGGATTTCTTAATTAGCTGCTTACAATACTTTTTTTTCTTCCCTGATTTAAATCCATAAGTTTGGGATCCACTCCTGTACCCATGCCATAAACCCCTGCATTCTGCAATCACAAAAATGTAGCAATAAGGCTCGCTATGTGTTGTTTATAGCACCTCTAGCTCTTGGGACTCATCTTTGCTTGACAGATCCTCCTCTTCCTGTTAGAGCATCTACAGATTTCTCTGCTAAAGGGTTGTGACTTCCATGGGATTATTTGTAGTATGGGGAATGGAAACTGTTAAGAAATATCTTTTAAAAGAAACCACTATTGTCGAGCTGATTTGTTCTTTGAGAATTCCTTTTAACTGGGGAAATCCATCTGGGAGATAGTTCATGATTTTGAAGAACTGCAATTGTTTCATGGAAAGACCAGGATGACCCAAAAGATAAAAACTACTGCACAGAAGTATTTTTGAGTTCTGTTTATCTGGGATGTAATGTGTTAAATTCTGTTTATCTTGTGCTAAAACATATCTTTATCCATGCAGGGACTGTCGAAATATTTTAAAAGGTAATTTTGAGGGTGGATAGGAATTCCACATGAAATTCTGTTTTAAAATATTTTGAAACACACTGAAATAATTATCTTGCAGAGGAGAAAGAGTCTCAGAATTATTCTACAATTAGCATATTCAGCCTTGCATATAAATGATTTACTTAAGTGTCAACCTGCAGACTAATATAGATATATTTCAGTCAAGAAGAAGGGCAAGGAATCTTTATCACAGTGCTATGAATCTGGACCCTAAAAGAGTTTGGAAAAACAGACAGCAATTAATTTTGGCCTTCAAGGATTATCAGAAGGCTTCACATAAATTAAGAAGAATGCTGTGGAAGTTAAGAAGGTAGGCAGCCACAGTGCTGGAATACCAATGACTGTCCTTGTTTGTTATAAAATAAAAGGCTCAGTTATAAGAGGAGAACAATGAATTTCTATAAGCATATGAAGCTGAGCATTTGCCATTACTCTTAATTTGCTCATAATAGAAGCAGACAACATCTTCCTTTGTCTTTTGAAAAGAAATACTTTAATATGGAGAATAACTGTTTTGCTGGTCAGTAGCAAAACCACGCTGCTGTGATATAAAAACCACCAGCACAGCACAGACTTTTTCAGGCATTTGATTATTCAAGAGGAGAAAATGAAAAAAAATATGCAATTTTAAATAACACCGAGTGCATTTTTTCAGGTACATTCCAGAAAAACACCACTGAAATATTTTTCATTATAATTGAACAGAGAGATCCCGACGTGAGCATACTGAGATCATACTCTGATTTTGAGTGCTTGCACTGTACTATTGATTCTGTTGGTGTCCATGGCTTCACACAAGAGAGACTTGACTCCAAAATGAACCTTAGGATAATGCTGATGAAATTACTGGCCCAATTCGTGTGCTGGGAAATCTTCAACAACAAACTGTAGTTGAGACACATATGAATCCAGTCTTCCAGGTTCTGTATTTCTGTTTTTTCTGGATCGGACTTCCTTCACATAGGGAAAACAGTCATTACTGCACAGCCAAAAAAATGAAAGCACTGGATAAGGACCAGTGAGATACCCTGTGGATGTCAATTATCTGGTTTTATGTGAATTCTTAAGAGCCACTGAATTATCACCCAGGTTTGGTCTAAAAATTAGTATTAAAAATAACACCTTTACATTGTGGAGTTGAGCTATCAGTGTAAAGAACTATTTTAGGTTTGGATTATTTATTTAAGTCTGAAGCTTATATTCTCACAACTCTACATTCCCCTTGGGGTATTGTTATTTTTGCTAAATGAAGAAGAAACAACATTTCCAACAAGAACATTTCATGACAATAAAGTTCTTTCTTTATGGTGAATTAAACTGCTAAGTGTTCCTTTTATGTTCTGATCTCAGCATTACAGAACAGCACAATTCCAAAAATTAAGGAGCCGAGCTGTGTAGATTTTGTACATGCTGCTACTAAAACTAATAAATTATCCAAATCATTTTTCAGAGGAGCAATGACCACCTAATTCAGCCTCTGCTCCAAGCACAGAACCCCACTGATTTCAGTGGTGTGAGCAAGGAGGGACCTCGGTGCTCCATTCCAGCCCTGGCACTAAAACCAGCACCCTGAGCAAATGCAGAGGGAGAGGGGTAGGGGTGAAAAAGGAGTCAGATCTTGCTGTCATCACTCTTGCAGTCAGATTCATTCCTCCTACAACTGCAAATGCTGTCAGAAAACTTTATGTTCTTCTCTAGTGTCTAAGTTCTCAGTAAAACATACCCCACTGAAGCCTTACAGAACGGGCTGTAGGAGGGCAGACTGGAATTCCAGCAACAGTCCAGCTCAGTGCCAGAGGAAAAGTCAGAAACAAGGCAAACACATCCTGGAATATTCTCCTGCTTGCTTCTGGCTTAATGTTTTCTTTTGTTTTTACAAATTGTTATGACTTTTTCTTCCAGTAATTTCTCTAGCTGATATGTGAACTCATATTTAATCTCTGTCCCAGAAGATTCTGGGGAGTGATACCTCCTTTTGCTTCTCCAAAATTTTCCTTTTTTTGTCATTGCTGTCCCTGCCTCCTGCAGCAGAATAGAGATGGAGCAGCTGTTGGCTTCCTTTGTTAGCTCTTTCTCTGTGCTAGTCATGATTTTATAGACTTCTGTCATAGCCCTTCATTCACCTCTTCTGCAGGATGGTGGCAGTCAGGCTGTGTGACAGTTCTTTGTGGGGAAGCTGTACTTTTGAAAACATTTGGTACATTCTCTGTCTGTTTTTACTGACTTCTTTTTGAGATGTGACAGAGAGCTGGGTTGCCACTTTCACCAAACCAGTTTCTCACAAATTGAGGTCTCTCTCTCAGCAATGAACAGTTCGGAACTTATTTCTGTGCAAAACCTGAGCAGTTTTTCCTATATGCATTGTGCTATATGTATCAGTAGAGGAATTGATTTGCCTTTCAGTATCACAAGAGCCTCCTGCACCTCTCCACAAGTGCCTTTCAAGTTCCCTGGAAAGAAATAGTTTTACCTTGGAAAGCCTGGTATCCTGAGAAGGCTTTGTCAGGTAATTGCTCGCTGTTGGTGCCCTCTGGGAGCTCGGGTTTGGGCAGGCTTGGTTTGGGTACCTGGGGATCCCCCAGTGACATCCTGCACTGGGAAAGCTGCCCTGCTGTTGGCCCCTGTCTTTCAACCACCCCTTCATCTGTGACAGAACATTCCTTCGTGTCCCATGACAGCACAGCTTCTTTAAAAGGCTTTGATGAGGGACCTTGTCAGATATCTTCTGGAAATACAAACAGACTATATCAGCTCAAACTCCCTTACCCTTGTGCTTGTTGGTTTCTTCAAAGAACTCTTAGCAAGGAGCTTTGAGCAGCAGTAGCTTTAAGGGTCACGGCAAAAGCTGTATTAACTTCTCCACCAAATAGTCATATTCATTCATTTATCCAGTAATTCTATTCTTTATTATAATTCATGCTCATTTGTCCAAGAAGATGTTTTCTTTTGAGGTTTGGATTTTTTTGCTATTTTGGGTTTTATTTTTTTCTTTTTGCTCCAGTTTTACTTACCAAATTTGGATTTGGCACCTGCCTCAGACTACCCTGGGTAACTTTCAAATCAAACAGTGCAGGCAGTGAAAATAAATCCCCACTAACGTGCCCCAGATTAGAGAGAAAAAAAGGAGCCGTACCTGGAGAGACAGGGTGGTGTTTGTGGTGTGCCAAAAGGATTGCAGCACTTCACAGATCTGGCTGTGCAGCAGTGCCACACAGGGACCTTCCTGCAGTGTCTGCCCCAGGGTTTCAAACCATGCACACCCATGGCTGTGCAACTGCATAGGTGGGTCAAGGGCTCTTTTAACGAGCTCCATGTCTTCCTGCTTTGCCATACATGCACCCAATATAAATCCTTGTGGGTCTAACTCATGCTCATGCTTACAGATATTAGATTGCATAGGAGTAGGTAAGACTGCAGGATAAGGCAGGTGAAGAACCAGTGCCAGCAATCACACTGTGAACAGTAAGGTGCTGGAAATCAGAGTGGGTTTTTTGGGAGGAAGATCTTGGATGGAGTAATTCTGCAACTGCACAGTTGGGAAATAAAGATATTCAGGTTTGCTAAGAACAGTTTTAATTTTATAGAAATGATAGCATATTTCTGTCTTCACAGAAGATAGTTTCAAAAGTAATTTGACCAGTTAAAATTTGGTTATGGAAATTAGCTCATAAGCATTTAAAGAGTAGAGAGAACCACTGTGGAGTGGGGGATACAGAATCTGTCCCTGAATCTTCCTTACCTGCCTCTTAAACCACTGAAATGGTGAAACTACACCTGAAGCTCCTGAAAGACTCTTTGAAACTTATGATTACAGTAATCCATAAGTGTGACCTGAATTCACTATTTCCTGTGGCAGCTCTGTGCTCCCTGCTGGAATCCCCACTCCCATTCCATCAGTCAGCAGGGAGGTTTGGTGTTTCATATCAGCTCCAGATGATTTATTTCCACCAAATACAAAGTTGTTTCCTTAAATTAATTTTCTCCTTCTCAAGCCTCCCATCATGAATTTCTGCAGGTGGTTCTCTGGGCCCTTCAGTCCAAGCCACTGCAGTCCTAGAGCAGCCATTTGACTGTGAGCAGATTTATTTAGCTCCTGCTTTGTTTTTCAGCTTAGAAATACCTTTTCTTTTTTTTTTCTTTTTTTTTTTTTTTTTCTTTTTTGAGCTGGCAAATCTTCTTGTGCTGCATAAACATCAAAGAATAAAGCATACTTTTTTCAGTCCTAGAAGTACAGATTACAATTATGTTTTCCATGTTTAACATGAAATTCCCACTCTTTCCATCACAGCTCCAATTCCACATGAGCAGACATGTTTCTGTTTTTCCCATGGTTCTTGATAAGACTGTGGAGGTTTGCTTTCATTTTAGCCTTAAAAACTATTTCCTAGCAAGGGATGTAGCTTGAATTGGTATTTTGTCTTTCTCCTGTGCCTTTTGTGAGTGTGTTTTGGATCAATGTTTGTAAGTTCATGCTTACTCTAGGTCTGACTGGGAGAGAAACGAGTTCCTCCACTCCCATCAAAGCTGAGTGCCTGTAAATCAGTACAGAGGTGCCTGACAGCAACAATAAGAGCTAGGTACTGGAATGCAAAGGTTTCTCCTCCTGACTACTAATGCATCAGGTCATGCCACAGCTCCTCAGTGTGTTGTGTGCAGCTGTGACAGGCATTTGAACCTGCTGTTTGCATCCTGACAACAAGGCAGAGCCCTTCCCAAAGTCCATCCACAGCCTCCCAAAGCAGATGGGAAATGCAGGCAGAGGCTGAAACATGTATTGGTAATACAAGGAAACAATTTTGTGAGAAATCTTGCATCCACAGAGGCAAGGATTGTCATTAGGACATTGAAAACAGGAAATACATGAGGATTGCTAGATAGTATCTCTGCTGTTTCTTTGAGCTTAGGAGAATTTTAAAGCAGATACGCATGATTTATAGAAACCTTGAGGGTTATCGGGCTGTTTATTGGTTACAGCAAGCTGGGTTTATTTCTTGTATATTCTGCAGTGACACAGGATAGCAGCAATGAATAACATCCAGTAGATCTGATAAGGGAGGGGACTGTGGTCTCCAGGGAAGGCACAAGGTTCTGCTGAAACTCTTGAGCAGACTGACTGAGCCCTCCAGGTTTAGGCATCACCCGTGGCTCCAGGCAGCATGGCTCAGTGTCTGGAGATCCCAGCTGGAATGGGTTCATTGGGATCAGCTCTGTGTGTAAATGGGTTGCTAAAGCAGGATCTACAGAACTTGTGACTCCCTTCAAGTGCATGACTTGGTATTAAAATGGACCAAATAAGAGACTGCAAACTTTGGATGCTTCTAGGTGAAGGTTTATTATGAATGATGTAGTTTTCACATCACTAGCTCAGATTGTAATTGTCGTCCTGTGGTTTTGTTGTTTTTGTTGTTTTGGTTTTTTTCCCACAAAGGGTGTAATAGGATGTTCATGTATAATCAGAACAAATTATCTGAGCAGATCTGAAAATTCAGAATGTGCTATCAATCTTTTACCCTCTCTTCCTTTCATCATACTTTCATGCCTATAAGTCCTATTAGTTGTTTTTTATGAGCGTTTGCTCCAAATTTTGAAGCCTTTGGTGAGCTTTAATGAAATTAGCTGTGTGATCCCTCCATGAGACAAGTAAGGATGTGCAATTTCCCCCTTGCACACTGCCTCGAAGTTAGATATTGAAAGCTGTCAGAAGAGCTTGTATCAGTGGCAGTCAGGCTGTATTGTCATGAGCCTCAGCACTGGTGTCACCCCTCAGCCCACTTTGAGAGTGAATCGGCAGAGAATCTCTGGTGCAAGCTTTATACCAGGGGTTTGGGAGCTGGGATTTCATTTTAGTGCTGGTCACCTTTGCTTGTTCACTCCTCTGGTTTCATTTAACATCATGCACATCATTAGTGTGTCCAGGCTGGATTTAGGTTTGGTTTGTTTTCTTTTTCCTTTCCATTAATTTTTATGACAGTGGCATTCATGCATTCTGCCCTAGGGAGAAAAGGAAAATAAAAATTTGATGAAACTATGGAGAGCCCATGTGTTCTTTAAACAAGAAAATACTGTATTTATATCTGGAAAATAAAATACCTTCAGCTACGGAATATCATTGCCTAAAAGTAATTAACTTATATTGATGTTCACAGAGCCCTGTCTAAGGGGCCTGTGTGTGTAGATTAACAGGTATATGCAGATTTTCTCTATGTAAAAATTAGGAAGTCAAACTCTAGTATTGGTGTGTGTGCATCCATTGCACAGACTTTGTGCACAGCACAAATAATACAAAGCACACGCTTACACAGAGATTTGGGCTGTACTCCCTCTTGCTCTAGAGAGCCATGAAACACGGAGGAAAATTAGCGATTTCTAAAAATAATACACACCAAGATTGCAGGAAGTTCCTCCAGGAAGTTCCCTCTGGTGTGAGAGGCTGAGCTGGAGCACTTGTGCAGCTCTTGGGCAGGCACTGCAGCTCACACTGAGCTGTTGGGGCACAGTTCCATTGCTGGCTCACTAATATAAACACAGGGGGAGAGTTCAGACATAGCACCAACAGGCACTGATCAGAGCATTTCTGAATGTGAGCTCTTCCAAAGGAATTCATACTCCTGACCTTTCCAGGAGCTGAAGTTTTGTGGGGGCTGTTCTCATCTGTGGCATTTGGGGTTTGTGCTGGTTGCACACCCTCAAAGCACAAGTGGTGCTGTAGGACAGAAACATTTGTGTGATGAGCTGAAGAGTCCAATGAAGCTGAAATGATCCTCCACTCAAGCAGGGGAAATTGAGGGTGCTTCTCAGTTTTCTGAGTTATGTTTGGTTCTTTCCAGTAAAAACTAAAGTTAGAGGCTTTCTTCTAAAGTTACCATTTCTTCCTCTGCTTAATCTGCTCTCTCATCTTCCCTTCCTTAACATGATTGATTGCAGCATTCTGAAAACAGCAACAGAGCTCTTTGGCAGCTTGAGATTTTGAATTGTGCTGTAGTGGCAGGAACAGTTGGCAAGGGTTTCTGAAAGGTTAATCCACTGAGGATTTATGGGTTTGTGTTACAGAGAGTGCAAACATTATTTGTGTTGTCATGCTATAAAACTATAATCTGACATTGATGGTTATTTTGATTTTGCTTATATCTCAATGAATGGGAATTACATAATAGCTATTTCCCTATGCAGATCTTGAAGTAGCTTAGAAAAGACAGTGAAAATCTTCCTGCCAGGGGAGGGAGGCAGGGAGACTCTCAAGGTCAAACAGTGAGTAGAGGGTGGAAACTGTGTGCAAGGTTTTGCCATCCATTGTGCTGTTCTGTTGTGATGCACACTTCCAGCTTTCTCTGCCCCGCATCCTAAGCCATTTAATATTATTTTACCTGGCCAGAAAGGGAAAGACAATTCCAAAATGTTTTTTATTCCTTTGGTCTCTGTGTGTTTATTAACATGGCTTCGTTGTCTCACCCCATTCCTAAAAGGCCTGGCATGTTTTACATGGTAGATATTAGTTCCTGCATTTAAATCCCACACCTTCTCTTGCAGACCTCAAGCTTCAGGGAAGTGAGAGTCAGAATCAGGAGCTTTTTTCAGCATTTGATGTGATACTAAAAACAAACAGCTTAATAGAAGGGAGTTGTTTTACCCATTATTATCAGTTAAATCCTTTGTGATAAGGCCAGGAGCATGAGTCAGCACAAGATTGGACATTTAGATAAATATTAAGAGTGTATGGAGTAAACATAACTTCAGAGGAATTTAAATGTCCAGGATGCTCTTGACAGTGACTGCTAACCAGTGACCCAGGAAAGATCTAACCTTACATCACAATTATTACCTTTTTCAGACATTGCTGAACAAAGTATTTGGATGTTCTGTCTACAGTGTGTCAGACAGAGAAAGCATTCCAAAAGTAACTGCGAGGTCAGAGAGGACAAACAAAAATGAGAGAGTCTGGGCAGCAAATTATTTTCTTTGATAATAAAGAAATTCCCTTCAAACTTTGTTCTGCAGTCTGGGCTAGTTTGTATTTAGTTTGGATCAGTTTGCTTGTCTCTAATTAAGAGCATTACTTGTCTAAGTCCAGTGGGAATGTTTTTGCAATCTGTGCTCAAAATTTAAGTTGAACAGTTTACCTCTGGGAAGAAGGAGGGCAAATACAAAACTCAACAAACCTGATACAGAGATAATAAGGGAAACTTGCAAGAAAACAGAATTAAAATTTGTTGGTTTAATATCAGTAAGAAGGTTCTGGGAGAAAAGGAAGCTTTGCAGAAAAGGAAATGATGTGAGTTCAGCTTCTGACCATAGTTCTGCCAGTGAGGGTCCAGTTCATATCTGTGCAGAGTAATGGTGAGGAGCTCATCTGAGCTCATTTAGATTTCACTGCTGTTCCAAGCTCTTGAACAGCAAATATCTGTGAACAGACACACACCTCTGAGAGACTGACCTCCTTCAGTTTTCCCTGCAAGGCCACAAGGCCACGCTGCCTTCAACAACACAATTTTGTTGCTGCTAGATTTCTTTCTAAGTCAAACTCTCTCAGAACAGTGATCCTCAAATGAGCTTTGATACTGGAATACTAATATTAGTGTGTCAGAGCTTAGTGTGTGGGATCTGGAGCTATGAATTGGGTACCTGTTCCAGATGTTTCATCTCTATAAGGCTAAACACCATAATCTTCTGTATTCAGCTGGGAAATGTTGGATACTTGCTTTGCTTTTGACATAATGTGTTTTTTCCTCACAAATCCAAACATTGTAGGTCTCATCTGTTCATCACATACTATCCCTTGAGTATCAGGGAAAACACACATTGATTTCTTCCTCCATACTCCAGAAGCAAAGTGATTATTGTCTTGTTAAAAGTGGACATGGAAAGGAACTGTGACAACAGGGAAAGATAGAATTGTTGCTTCATTAACCCTGTTAACGAAAATAGAAGAGAATTTCACTGGAAACCAGGGCAGGGGGTGAAAAGGAGTTGGGTGAGAAGTCCATTTCCTTCTTGGCTTTGAGAAAGGAGCTAAAATAACCATATTTGGAGAACAGTCACTATTAGCACTTGGATATTTGACAGTTACCACAGAAATTCCATATTCTAAGCATATGGAACAATTGCAGCCTACTGGGCTGGTATGTTGGCAAACATTGACTTCCTAATGGCAACTGCTGTGCAAGTGACAAAAATGCCTCTGTGCCTTCTGGTGTGAGGAAACTGTTTAAGCAACAGACTCTTGGCATGGTTCAGTGTGCTGTAGGAGCCTCTCCTGCACTCTCAGCTGTGAGAAATATCTGGAATATTTGCCACCGGGAGGGAAACTCGTGGTGTCCTCAGTGGAGAGCAACGTGACCTCAGCCAGGGCAGAGGTGTGAACTCCATCCACAAGAACCCCACACCCAGCACGTGTCAGTGATGTCCAAGTGCCAGAGTGGTGTCGGTTTGCATAGCAGTGTTGAAACCATCAGCCACTCCCTCATTTCTGAGACATGTCTGTTCTTCAAGATCTCTTGAGCCTTGTCTTATCTTTCTGTCCAACTTGTCTCAGGAACTTTAGATTTCATGGCCATGGCATTTTCTGTAAGGTTTATCTTCATCCTGGCCTCTAAGGGAGGGAAATGAGAAGTGATATTCTCATTTTTCAGAAGAATAGAAGCATAAAAAGACCCGATACTCTTGTCAGAGCTCCTGCAGGAGAACCATGGCAAACTAGGTCCAAGTTTCATAAGCTGTTACCTATTCCAGGATTCTAGTTTGCCTTCAGTATTTCCTTTCATCTTCCTCTTCTCACTTCCTCTACACTCAGCTGATGTTCCAAATGATATTTGCTCTGTTCCATCCCCCTATATCAAACTAAAAGTTATTGTAGATTGCAAAATGTCACTCTCCTTTTTCCAGCTACCCTCAGAAAATTGTCCTAGAACCTAGATGTGGCTTTAAATATTTCATACCTGAAAATCACATGACCTGTATGAGTCAAATAAGAAAGCTGCTTGACTCTTAATTTTTAATTAATTTATATTTAAGAAAAAAATAAATGGATCCAAATGGATCCTTTTCTTTTAATAGAAAGGATAGATATAATTTGTAAAGTGGTGGTACTCTCAAGCTGAGATAATTAGTCCAAAGGAGTCATTTCATATCTGTAAAGACAAAGGGCCATGCTAGTTATCTGGAAATAGGCTTGAACGTTCATAAAGAGTAGCTTGAACTTTCTAGTTTGGTTATAAGATACACAATGCCCTCTAGTTCTTATTCATGGTAGTATTGTCACTTTAGAAGTGAAATTCTAACAACTACAGCCATGGTAAAATCTGTGGAGTCCAATCATATTATTGGATAGCAGTTATTTAAAGGTCATTTATTTTGATTTAGTTGAAATTATTTTGAGAGGTTGGATGCATCAATTATAAATTGGAAGCTACAATAATCCTCCTCTAGATTTAAAACTCAGGTAGGCTGAACTCTTGACCTCATTGTTTCCTGCCTCCTGTACAGCTCAGAGACGCTTGCAACTTAAATTGAAATTGCCCTTCTACATAATTAACTTCTGCCTGCAAAAATTTTGCACCTTTGTAGGGAAGTTCAGTAGCAGAGCTTTAATGTCATGTTGTGGTTTAATCTGAGAGAAGCAATTACTGTTGCTTGGTTACTAGTGCCATTGCTAGCTCATTTTTAAACCAAAACCCAAGCTAATAGCACATAGTTTCAGGTTTAAGCCTTAATAGAAGGTGCAAGTGAGGGTTAAGTCTGATTTATGTCTTTGAACTTTTTTTATCAGAGTCTGGTGTTTTTCTCTTTCTGTACAGGTAGAGGAAATATTTTTCAGTGGGCTGCAATTTTGGTATTTTTTTCCTGATATATTCTTATAAGTCCTGGGAGATTTTTGTCAGTGGGATGAACTGCTGATAACTACAAGGGTTCTAGAGCTGACCAAAAGCCTGAAAGGTCTGAGTTCAAGCAAAAATGAAGCTTAAAGGTTATGAAAACCCATGAAACAAAGTCCATGGAAACACAGCTGATAACCTCATGAGCAGAAACCCATGGTTTCAGTGTCCTATCCTAGCAATGGGGACTAGCTCTGTTCTGGCAGACCAATTTAATAGACTTCAGACTCTTTCTAATGGGGGTTCAGTAACAGGGACAGAGGATCTGCTGGTCTTGGATTGGAACAAAGGAAGAATCCTGTTGTTTTCACTGGAAATATTGGCTAAGGATTGTGCTAAATATTGTAATAGTAAGGAGCTAACATGAATTTCTTGGCTTGAAGGGTCACCTTAAAAACTTCATATTTGTTCTTGCATTAGGTAGGTGGACATCGAGGTAGACAATGTGTATTTGACTCCAATGTTATTTATTGTAGACACCCTTCCTTTCAAATAGAAGCATTCAGAAATCTTGATCTGAGACCTGATCAGCAGATAGACATGGTAGGAAACTGATACTACTGGGTTTGAGAGGTGCATGAAATTGAGGTAGACAACCCCAGTCATTCCAAGCTCCTCTTATTAATTCATCTTCAACTCATATTTCAGTAGTGCTCTCTCTGTTGTGTGCTTGTCAGTCTTCCCTCATGGAAGTGAAGAGCTTAACTGGGACTTTTCTCTTTTGTTAGCCATAAGTCTCTCTGTCTTCAGGTAGAAAACTCATGAATGCTGCAGATTTACACCCAAAGTTATTCCGCTGTTCTGAAGCTGTAAATTATACCTCACTTCAGAACCTCTCCCCTTTCACAGGAGACATTTTTAATACCAGGGCCATAAAGTGTTTCTCTCATGAATAAGGATATAATAAGACCATCAGTAAACACAAGCTCTGAGCATGGTGCATGTGATGAACAAAACCTGAAAACAGAGCAAATTCAGGCTTATTGCTGAAACTGAAGATGAATGACATCCATACCCTGCCATCCTAGAAAGAATTGTAAACTTCACTTAAAGCTCAAATGCTAACCATTATCTTTTTCCCCCCCTATAGATTTTTTTTTCTTCCCCAGTTGCAGTCGTCAGGATATTTAAACTCTTGCATGGATTTGCAGATCCTTGTAAACCATGCACTTTCATTTTGCTTAATGTTTAAGCTTATACTTTTCCTGTGTTTTATTGTTCCTTCAAACAATGGCTTTGAGAATGTAAAGCTGAGACTCCAGTGTGGTTACACAGAAATTCATGCATTGCTGATATGTCCATGTGATGATCAGAAGCTTCTTGCATACAGGTTTACATGAAACCAGGTGCTCAAAATTTATATTACAGGGGAAAAGGTGGGCTGATAAGACAGTTTCTTTGCAGAAAGTCTGTATATACAGTTGGCTGCCTTAATTGTCTAGAAAGATGCTTTCCTTAAAGAGCACTGCAGTGAAAATGCTCTGAAAGTCAGAATAATTTGGAAAATGGAAGGAGGTAGAGTTGAGTAACTGGCCTGGAGCTCTCCTTTAGGAGGCCTGCCTGTCTCAGGATGTGAGTTGGTATTTGGAGCAGTGATCATTCTTTTCCTGTAATCCATACAAATGAGCTTTACTTCAGGTCTGTGCAATTCATATAGAAAATAAGACCTGCTGTCATGGTGGGGAAACACTCAAAAGTTACAGCCTTAAAATGAAACTTGGATCTGCAAAAAGCAGCTGGAAAGCCTTTTGGAGCAAGGGGAGTGCTGGGGTGCTGCTCTGGCCCCATCCCCTCAGGATGAGCAGACTTTGGAAGTGGGGAGCCAGCAGCTGCAGCCTGGGGTCTGTGCTGCAGCACCCCCTTCCCAGCTCTGGCAATGAACATTTGCTCCTGTTCTGCACCCCTCAACCCCCCCAGCCAGCTGACTGATGATTTAAACTTGGCATGTGAAGCACCCAGATGTCCAGCTCCAGGAGGAGTCTCTTCAGTAGAATCATCTCCTTGACAACTCATTTTTCTTTGTCTCTCTCTTGGCTTCATAGCAGGGACCTGCCTGCATGTCTGGTGTGGGGTTTGACTGCTGCAACTCTGCTTGATCCTCCTTGATGTATTCTATTTTCCCTTAAGCTTATTAGAGGTTCTATTACCTACAGTATAGGTTCTTGGGGAGGAAGGAGTGGGTTGTGAATCATATATCTGAAACGAGGAGAAAGATCATTCTGGAATGAATTTCTGGGGTTTTTAATGTGAGAATCAATAGAAACAGCCACAGTGCCATGCACAGAGTTGGTGAAATGTGGAAAAGTATCCTCAGTATCCCTGTGTATATAAGACACAGGAGTTTTACAACACTACAGCAGCAGGTAATTGACAGGAACAAATACATCCAGGTGAGCAAAGGGTCCAGTTACAGCATCCTGCATGGGAGGACCCTGGGCTGGTGGTAGGAAGTCAAGCAAGTTGAAGTAGAGGTACCTGGAGAGGGCTTTACTCTTTGAGTTGGGTGTTTGGTACCTTGCAAAGCAGTATAGACGTTGCATTTTTGCCTCAAACTCTTCACCCAAAGCTACCAATTGCATTTAGAAATTGTCATCCCATGTGGCATTGTGTAATGATGGCTTGACAAATTATCTCTCATTCAGTTCTCCTCAGTAACTGTACATTTGATCTTCATTCTTTGTTATGGATGACTGGAACATGACCTGTACATCTGTCTCTCCCATGCACTCATTGTGTGACAGTCCTCCCTTACTCTACCTGTGCCACTTTGGGTCCCACAGCATTGAGGGGATATTGTATTCATTACTGTGCAGCAGTGATAATCTGGTTTTTTGCTGCTAGTTGTCGTTTATCTAGATATGAAATTGAAATTGTAGTAATTCTGTAATTGTAATTCCAATGAGAATGGCAGTCTTTTTAATGAAAGCATACCTATTCCTTCTAAGGCACGGGGTATTCAAGAAAATAGGACAGCACACTGAAAGCCTTGGTGCATACTTCTGCTCTAATCTTAGCCTTTAATGTGTGCCCAAGAAAAGTAAGTCTCCTTTATCTGTGCCCTAGAAAGGTAGTTCTTTTGGGTGGGAAGGTCAGGCTGCCCTCCAGGTCATGGCATGCCTCTGCTACACTGCCTTGCTCAATCTCATCCTCCTCTGATGCTCCTCAGGAACCTCCTAAACATGCACTGGGTACACTTAAGTGTCAGGATAGTGTGTTTAGACAGAAGGTAACCTACCAAGGGAGCTCTCACATATATTATTCCTTGTCAACACAGACACCAAGAAAGAGATTATTTACAAATCTGTGGTGTACAATTATGGTACATCCAACCTGTGATGGATTGTGCCAGTCAGACTACTATGCTATGTCCTTGAGACTGAACCAGCTCCTTGCCTGGCTAATAATTTTGACTGCTTGTCTCTAAGCTGAACTGATTCAGATTCTGGTATTTTTTGAATCAGACAGCTGAATCCCCAGAAACCGTGGAGAGAATAAAAGTCTTTTTAATAGCCCTGCAGTATCAAAGCAATGTAGTTTCCACACTTATAAATTGGTTGGAAATACATGTCCCATTGGTAAAGCTGCACACTAGTGCTTCTCTCTAGTCAGTTTTTCAAGCCTTCACCTGCTCTCCTCACAATGGGTGTCCCATGCTTTTAGCAGGACTCTGGGGCCTGTGAGGTTCCTGTGTAATCCTATTTATAATGTTCTTGCATTGCCTTTTAAATTAAATTTAATTTGCTGTGCCACCACTGTCACTGAGCTGGTGAGTCCCACACAGCCCTGGGGCCCCTCCTGAGCTCCTCAGGGAGGGACAGCCACAAGGGCAGGCTGTGTGTCTTGTGCTGCCATGGGGGCACATGGCACCTCTCTTTCGGGAAGTGCAATTCTGCTGGGCCCTGAGGAATCATGGAGTCCTGTGGAAACAAACAAAACTCTCCTGGCACCAGCAGAAAGCAGATGTTAACCTGATCAATTATCGATGAGGCAGAAGGACAATATGCAAATTGTAATAGGCTACAAGCAGCATCTTGTATGTGGTGAAAAATAGAAAAGGAGAGGGAGCTTTGGTAGATGAAACAGAAATAAAAAATATACAGGCACATGAAGCTCTCAGTATTCCAGGATATATTTCTGCAAAACAGCAAATGAGCCACAATTCACTATTAAAACTGAAATGCGTTTTGCTGGCTTTACTCAGCCCACTAATTGCCCATGAAAATTCAGGTCTGGTATTTGACACATTAATTACTCAAAAAACATTTACACTAGGGTTTGCAGAAAGGAACAAAGAGAAAATGTAACTGAGAGAATAAAACGCTGGAAAGCGAGGGGAGGAGGATTTTAAGACAAGCCTTTTGATGCATTAATCACACGATATTCTCTGGGGCCAAGTGCTAAGCACTGGAACATGTGAAATTGAGCAAATGCCCATTAGCTGGACCAAAACAGAGTGAGGAATGGCAGCAGGCATGGTCAGTGCTATACCCACCACACCGTGCTCTAGGGTTTGTGAGATGTGCAGGGAAGTGTGCAGACCTTCAGGAGGCTTGCACTCAGCCTCTGTGTTTCTCTAGGGATGCAAGGAACAGCTGATGTCACAGTATTGTTCCCACCAGGTGACCGTGACTGTCCTCTGCAGAGTTGTGTCTTGGAAATACCGACTTTGTAAATGTATCAGGTATGACTGGTATCAGGGCATTGCCTGCAGCAGACTTATCACCACTTCCTGGCTCTGAGATCACAGGCACCAGTGGAGAAACTGGGTGGTAAATCTGGAAGCGAGGAAGGGAACATGACTGATGTGCTGGTGATTATACCTCATTGCAAAACCAATGCCATTTACATAGGAGTAAATAAGAGCTTAGGGGAAACTTGGTCTTTATGAAGCCTCTGAGGAATAAAAATGAATATTTTTTCTCTCCCAGGTTCTATTGATTGCGGTGTAAAGAGTATTTATATTGTGTGCCAGAAAGGAGGGAGAGAGGTTTGTTGCTGTGAGGAGAATTAAGGCGTGAGTTACTATTGAAATTAGTACTCTTTATCGACTCAATCCAGTCATCTCCAACCATTACAGTTTCACAGAAATGTTAAACTGCTTTAAAACTTTCATTTCCCCTTTAAAACTAAATTACTTTTGTGTTTTCTCTAGCAGTAGTGCCACCATAAGGCAAGCAAGTTACAGTAGAGCAAACATATAAACAACAATCAAGGCATAATTACTAAATGGGAATCACACTTTCTAATGTTGCTGCTCCCAGCCCAGCTCTGTGTGTACTGTAATGGAAACTCTCTCCTGCTATTTGCAATCGAGTTCTTCAAGCAGATGTCGGATATGCTTGAGCAGTTTGGGATTGTCTGGTTCACTGGTTATGCAGTTCAATCCAAAGCTCTTTCACTTTTTCTTTTAAATTAAGAAAAATCCTTTTCAGGGATAGATGGGAAACTGAATAAAATAATAAAGCACGTGAATATCCCTTCTATTATCTGTAGCTTTTACTGAAAATTGAAATCTTATTTTAGATTGTAAGGTTCACTTTCCTTATTTTCCTGCTATTACCTGATGTTTTTGTCTCAGTCATGAGCATTAATCTAAATTATGATATGCTTTCTATGGAATGACACAACCAAATTCACCTTGGGCAAGAAAGACTGTGAGCCCCTAAACTCTGCTTTACAAAATACAAATTTTGCTTCAGTTTCAGATAGCTTTTCAAAATCTGTGGTGCATATCCCATTAGAGCACAGCTTCTCAACTTTTTGAGATTTATTCATCACAAATCACCCTGTTCCTGTTCGTCTTTTGATATTTGTCCTTAGAAAGAATTCACACTGTGCAAGTTTGAAAACTCAGGAAACTGAAGTGAAGGGTCACAAATCTTGTGGGCTTCCAGGTACCTCTAGATACCACAGCCTCACAGAGCTTCTCTCTAGACAGACACTGGGTTAAACTTTGCACAATTCAAAAATTACCACTGCTGTAAAATATTGAACTGCATACTTTTAGTCTCATTTATTTCTATTGTTATAGAGCTTAAAGCCCTAATCAAACACCAGCACACCATTTGGCAAGGCATTGCACATTAAAAGAGGAAAAAATATTCCTGTCTCAAAGAACTTCAAATTAGCATCTCAAGGGAGAAATAGAGGAGAGCAAGAAAAAAAAAATCTAAGTAGTAAGAGAGATACAGTGGTATCAGGAAACCAGCAGGCTACAGTGGGATTTGTGTGGTTTGTGTGCTTGCTCCTCATTCTAAGGGATATTTGGAAATACGCTTGGCGATTAGTTGGAAAGCAACAGAACTGGTGCTAAATTTTCTTGGGCAGAAGCTGACATGTTGAGAAATAAAAGATTTGATATTGGTGGCAACAACAAGCATCACCCATGACACCTTTCCAGCCTTTGTTAGATGGAATTGTGTTAATGCAGGGCTGACCTGGTTTGGCCAAATTTCCAACATCTGTATCCAGCTGTTGAGATTATTATTACAGGGTTTAATAAGAGGTCAGATTTCAGTTTCCTAAGCAGTGAGCAGGACTGGCGCCTGGTTTGGTGTCTTGTCCCAGGACTGGGGATGGAGCTGGCATGGACAGCAGGGTTTGCTGCTCCTGCTGCCACTGCAGGATGAGGGACAGGGTTGGTGACTGCTCTGCTGCAAACCAAGGCTCTTAATCCCTGTCACAGCCTTACCAGACCTGGACTTCTCTGCTGAGGGCTCAGGATTTCCAGGGCTCTCACCTAGGCAAAATAAGCAAATTAACTGTGGCTACTTTGCCACCTTATTCTGCTGCCCTCCACAACTGTCTGCTCTGCCCACAGCAAGCACTGACTGCCAGCTGGAAGGTTCGGAGGTCAGGAGTCCCAGGGAAGGTCTGGCATCTTCAGTGCCTGCGTGGTGTGAGCTGCATGGGTGGAGGAAAGTGTTCAAAACACTGGGAAAAGAGTATTTTTGTGGACTGCCTTTCCAGGTGGGCCAAAATCTGCAGTTCTCTGTAGTGGTGCATACTTTTCATTGAATTGTTATGTTCACATTTATATTGTTCCTGTTTCTCAGTTGGATTGTTCCATGTTACCCCCCATTCATCCCCAGTTTGGTTCATTTCCAAGTTGTTTACCCAGTTTCACTTAACTGTCAATCATTTGTTCCTCTACCCCTGGGTCCTGTCACTCTCAGTGACGCCTCTCCCCAGTTCCAGAAGGTTCTGGGAGGATCGGCCCATGATAGGGTCAGGCTGGAGGGGATTCCCTCCTCCCTCATATGATTTGTCCTCTTGACTGTCCCTCATCCCTCTGACCACCCCCCGGGTTCCTGTGATTTGCCCTCTGTTTGGTCCTTCCTTCGGCTCCTCCCCTGCATAAAAGTGGCACCCCTGAGGCGATCCCTGCTCTGCTGAGGCAGGCTCTCAGGAGTGAAGTCATCCCCAATAAAGCTCCTGTGACACCTCACGAGAGTCCTCCCTTCTTTATTTCGCTGTGATTGCCTTCACTAACGCCAGGCTTGAGGTAGCTCCTGACCCACTGGGTGGACCCTGTCGGCCAGCCTACAGGATCCTACTGAGGCTTGCAAAGGTCTCAGCCAGGGTAGCCAGAGCAGGCTCAAGGAGCCTCCAAGAAGGCAGGCACCACCACAGTTCTCAGCTGCCATTGCCTGTCTTGAGTCTGGTATGGGATTGGGCAAGGGGGCCATTTCTTTCCTGAGCAATATGTTTCAGCAGCTGAAGAGATAATTTCAGGTTTTTGGGATCACTATTGCAGGCTAACAATTTGCTAAAAAAACCCACCAAAAATCAGCTGAACATTGTGATCAGTTGAGCTCAGAGTTTTCAGATGCTGTGTTTCACCTCATGAAGATGGATGAAAGGAGCTGAATATCTCGGTTCCTCAATCTGTTCTTAAATCTCCATCCCAAGTGCAGTCAGATATAATCACGATGCCAATACTGGTAATTTATCATTAAAGTCACAAATAAGCACTTGACATTGATAGAGAAAAAGAATGTCAGAGCCCATCAGTGTGCCAGGCAAGAGCCCTTACTCAGAGACATTCCTCAATTAGGCATTGCGGTGGAGTAGCTCGGACTTGACTTTCTCACACTCCCAGTCACAAGCACTTTCCGTGAGTGAGAGTGGAACCCTGCACCCAGTGCGTGCTGTGCCTGTGACAGGAATGCTGTGAGCACTAACACAGACAGCTTCAAAATGAATTAACACTCACAGAAATCAGGAGCTGAGAAAAGTCACCGAATCTGCCCAGAAATGGGAAGATGTGCTTTGTTCAGAAACTGCCCCGCAGCCTCTGTTTGTCCTCTACAGAAAGTTATTAAAAGCCTTAACAAGACCTTTAGAAACAGTTGGGCACAACCCATGAGAAAATAATTTTCTCCTTTTTTTTTTTTACTTTTTTGACTTTGAGAAAATATTCTTGTTAAAACTGAGCTTTGTTTCACCACTGGGAGTGAAGTGGTTGTTTCATAAGCCCTCATCTAAGAGGATCTTATGCAATAACTAAAACTAAAACTTATTCAAGGGCAGTAAAGGAACCCAAGGAAATGTGCAGCTGGACATAGTGAGATGTAAAGGGAGACTGCCTATAATTTATTTTGCAGTGTAATTGCTGTCTGATAGTCTCTGAGGATCCCTGTGTACTTCGATCTCTACAGAGTTGAGAGCCAAACCTAATGCTGCACATATATATGCAAATAGATATAAACTTTAATGTTCAGGGGCATTGTGTCATTCACAAAATATAATGAGCCAAATTATCCTTTTCTTATAGCGTGAGGCCAAAATTCAGCAAAGCATAGCAGCACACACTTAACTTTCATTCTGAAGGCAATGACACTTAGATACATGCTTAAAGCTTTGCTGAATCAGGCTGGACTTAAGCATCTGCTTACACTGAGGTGCACTGCAGGGAGTTGTTTGTTTGGAACTTATATTCAGAGCAATGGAAATTACAGTGTTTCTTTTCTGTCTGGAAAAGAAGTATGGGAGGGAATCTAGTTTGTTCCTCAGACAAGCCTGTTTCACACAAACGTCAAAATGGACCGTGCAACCCCATAAAGTGTGTGTGTGAGGTCTTGGATGCAGGGAACAGCAAACCACTCTTGGATGAAGGGAGCAGGGAGCCAGTCATTTGAGTTGGAAGGAACGTGCTTCCCTTTTTGACAATGGCAGTTCTTTTTAATTAAGCTCCAATATTGTCAGAGGAGCTGAGGGACAGGCGGGACACACGGCAGCGCTGTGCTCCTGCAGCAGGGCAGGCCAGCATCTTCCTGGGCTGTGTGAGGCAGCAGGTGAGGGAAGTGACCCTTCCCCTCTCATCTGGCACTGGTGCCAGTGCAGCTGCAGCCGTGTGTGCAGGGCTGCCTGCAAACAGACAGTGACAGAATGGAGCCCTCCCTGCAGAGTCACCCAGGGGGCCGGGGCTGGGAATGCCAGGCACGGGAGAGGCTGAGGGGATTGTTCAGCCTGGAGGACGGGAGAGCCCAGAGGGGTTCTGCAGCTGCCCAAGGTGGGACCAGGCTCTGCTCAGAATGCACAGGGGAGCGTCAGGAGGCAACAAGCACAAGGTGGACTTGGAAAGACTATCCAGACATACGTTAGAGCTTTCTCCCATGTGGGTGATCATGATCAGCAAGGGTCCTGGGAGCTATCCCAAACTGCTCTGTGTTCAGCCCATCCCATCCACCCCTGCTTTGGGCTGCAGACCAACAGCAGTCCCTTCTGACCAAAATGACTATGTGGAAAAACATTTTTTTAAAAAAAAAACACCCACCCTACAATCTCACATTTCTTTTAACTTCTTTAGCAGTGTTAAATCTGCTTGTGTTGCACACACCACAAGTCAGCACTTTTGTCACTGTCTTTGTGTTTAAATGAAGTGTTCCGACCTGGAGCCATTTGGTGAGAGAGGAAAAGTAATTATGCACCAAGCTCTTGTCGACTGCAGATTTCCCGCTCATTTTTATGTACCTAGTGATAATCTAACTCTCATAAAATTTAAGCACTGCTGCATTGCTAGCATTTCCATTTTGCTTGGTGAAATTTTTTGTTAATACTCTGCTACCAATTTACTTGAAAGAGGAGCCAGAGTCTCTCTTTACAGATAACATATCTAAATTTTTCTTTTTTATGATGGCATGTCTAAATTTTGTTTTGATACTCCCAGAAACAGTAAGTGGGGTGAAAAAGTCACTGGATTTTCTTTTATAATGTTCCTCCCAAAGTAATCTGTTGGATTGTTATTCATCTCGTGACTTAAAAGTAATGTCATTCCCTGAAACTCCTTGTTCAGGCAAACTGAATTATTCCTGACAAGGATTCATCTGTACCAGGACTGAACATTGAGCAGTCATTGAAAGAATATGTAGATTTAGCTGCTTCTTTTAACATAGGCAGGGTAATGAAAGCCCGTCTCACCTGTGCACTGCAGAAATCCACGAGTAATTAAGGTAACCAGCCTTGATTTGTATTTGGAAAAGCTGAGTGCTTGTGTGTCGTGCTAGAGAAATGATCTGTAAATGAATGAATACAACGACATGGGTATTCAGCATTATTTGCAGCCATGGAGCAAAACGAAGGAGAAAACAAAAATATGGAAATGAGAAGAGAGGGTAAAGTGAGAGACATGAGAAGGACAAAATCTTTCTGAGCAGCATAAGAACAAGGACAATTTCTATCTTCTTCCCTCTGCAATAGAAGTTGATGTTCCATGCTAAAATAAACACAAATTCACATTTTAATTAAAACTTATGTATATGGACAAATTTGGAAATTTTGTCAAACACTGGGAGATTTTCTTTCAGGAGATTGCCAAATCAAACCTGTAAGATAAAGAAATAAGGGTGATTGCACAAACTTATCCACCCTCTTGAACACAGACTCATCCTTCTCCTGAGACATGTTTAAGAACAAATTTTCCCTCTGCATCAGATTACCACTTTATTAATTCATGTTTAGGACTGTATCTGTCTGTGTATTCGTACAATACTTACCACATTTTGATACCATTAAAAAGAAATCAGTAGTTGCAGTACAAGCAACATCCTTAGAACCACAGTGGAAACAGCCAGGTCAGCAAAGCCTGGGAGGAGGGATCAGCACTGTTACTGCTGCTCTGGGGAGCAAAGGAGGAAACCAAATCAGACAGAGAAATTACTCGGTTGAGCAAGACAAGTCAGGAACAAAAACTGAAGCTTCAGCTGTGTAGACAAGTCCAAGGTTTTTCAAGTTCACATCTAATTCTGACCACATTTGTACCTCTAGAGCTGTGCTGTGTTTCTGTCCTTAAGCTTTGCAGCACGAACATCACCTTTGCCAGTGCACCCACTGCTAAACTCCGTCCAGCCGATGACTAATGGGGCAATAAAAACTCTCCACCACTATTAAACTCTGCATTCCTAGAAGGTCAAAGCCTAGAGGACGTCATAACTAGGTTCCCATAAAACACTGAGCTTCCTCCTATTCCAGTCGTGTGTTAGACATTAGGTTATTTTTGTGCTGTATCCTCAGAAAGCGCTGGTACTGCCCAGTGCTGCTGAGCACCTGAGAGCAGTGAGGCTGGGGGCACAGCCAGCAGCTGTAGCTGTGCCTGGGCTGAGGTTAATGAGCTGCATTTGTACAGCCCATCCCTGAGGGCAGCCACCCAGGGAGGGCCTGAAAACCCAATGGCTTTCATATTTTGTTCTGGGGATGAGAGGAACGTGGTGCTTGTAAAGATGAAGAGGGGAACGGCAGAAAGAATCTGCAGGGTTTAGGAAAGCCTCTGAAAGTCAAGTTGGAGAATCAAATTCATTTGTAAGGTTGGATGCAGCCTGAGAGGATGAGTTGAGATTATTTTTGTCACCACAAGTTTGTGTCACGAGAGGAGGAGAGGAGTTTGTGTGAGCAAGTTGTTGGGGCTGTATTCTATATATGGAAAGCACCAGGGTCTGGTCTCTTTTTCTCGCACACAATTTTGAGTTTTTAGACACACCAGTAATGTTAATATGTGGTTGATGGGTGTGACAAGTCAGTCTGGAGAACCTGTGAGTACACAAATTCTCCAAGTGCTCATAGCCTCAAGTTTGCTCCTCAGCTCTGTCAGTGACAAACCTCTGCCCTACCACAGACATTCAGAAATTTTCTTTCAAAGCGATTAGCTCCAAAACCAGTCAGGGCATAGGAAACTCATGTGCCATTTTCTTAAAAGTAGGAAAATTTCTCACTAAGGGCAGAGTAAAATCTATGTATTTGCCATCCTTTAGTCCTCCTGGGGCAGCTGCAAACTGTCCCCTTGGGACACAATTTAATAACCCAACAATCTGGGTAGAACATTCACTTGTTCCTCCAGGAGACCCTGTAATTTTTGGTTATTACATCTCTTTCATAGGGTGCCTGATGTGTGATTATTTTTCACACATCAAATATTTGCAATAGGTCAGGTGTTATCTGGGTATTTTAAAAACCCCTTTCCCTTCCCTTCATAGATTCAGTGACAGCTTCCTCTGCACAAAAAGTGCTGTGCTTGGGCATAAAGGGCTGTTTGACAGTCAAGTTGTGCCAAAGCAAATCTAAACTAATCACCACCACAGCATACTTTGATAGACCCTTTCCTTTTTCAAAGCCACTGGCATTTGGCAATTTTGAGCAATGTGACCCCCTACTGGAGCTATCTGAGCTTGTTCTCTCCAGTTTTTAGTTATTAATACAGACACTTTAGTTATCAAAGATTTGACAGGAATGAAGGATTGACCTCCTGTGATTGAAGATGCAGACAATCTCAGCTTGTTAAAATAATAAATGGGCACCTGTCAAAGAGACACTCTGAGCAAATGTGGCCCCTGTAGATATCTCTATTGTAGATTTTTAAAAACTCCTTCTGCTTCCTTGTATGGATATTAATTAATAATAATATTTTCTTTTATTGAGATAGATGGAACTGCTAATTACTGTTTCCCCATGAATCCCTCACTAGTACCATTTATCCTGTAATAATTAAACATCTCAGGGCAAAAAAATGCTTAGAAGTAGTTAGTAGTGATATAAGTGCTGGTAAAGAATTGGCACATAAATTACTGCAAAGAAGGATGGAGGATCTGTCTCTGAAAAGATCAGAAACAACAATGCAGGACTCAGGATTTTGTTGGGCACCACTCTGAAGAATGCAAAACAAGTTCCTGATGCTGGAAACACAGTAGGCTATAGAAGCCAAAGCTGCAGGAACACTGAGAGCCCAGGGCACAGCCGCAGGAGGCAGGAGCAGGGCTCCTGGGTGGAGCACGGCCCATGGGGAGAATTAACACAACATAATTTATATTCCTGATATAAATCTGAATAGCTGATAATAATTCCTGATATAAATTCCTGAATAGTTCTGAAGTAGCCTGAAATGAGAGGATATCCATCCAGTCTGGGATATGGGACCCCCTTTGTGGCAAGAGCTTCATTTTGTAAAGAGCATATTACCTTTCAGTAAAGGGCTTGAGTCACACCAACTAAGTTGCCATTTGCTTTAAGCTACTCCTCTTCCCATGAATTTCAGTGAGTGATGATGGACCAGCACCTGCTCCTTTATGAAGTAAAGCAGGTCCATGTAGATCCCCTTCAGTGCTCATGTTGTGTTTGAGGAGGCTGAGGACAGCAATTTTCTTCCCTTGGCTGTTACTGCTTCTTGTAAGTCCCAGCCCCAAGCTGAGTTCCACAAGACAGACTCACAAAACGCAAAATGATGCACACTCAGCTTTAGCAAAAACAGGCTGAATGGTGCTGCAATAGGGAAAATTGAGCAATTCATTCACTTGTGTTGTGTGCAAAGAAAAACCTGTAACTAAAGAATAAGGAAGAAAACATTAGTGGAGTTCTCTCAGGAATCAGTGTGGTGGCAGAAATCAGACCATTAGCTTCAAAATACTGGGAATAGGACCTGAATAACTTTTTTAACCAACTGAGGACAAAGGAACTGACTCCAGTGTTCATTAGTCTAGCCAATAACACAGTATCACTGCATCAGAGTCTTACTAAGATTGATGGAGATCGAGGCACAAATTTGATTTTTGTCTATGGCTAATAAAAAATCATTTACCACTTTCCAGCCAGTGCAATATCTTTGGAACTAAAACTAGACTTGGAACTCACTCTGTGAGTATATCATGATCTTCAAGAAATATCTAAAGTTCTTCATTTATCAAAGTATTTCTGATCGTTTCCAAGATAGAAAGGTTTAACACAGCCTTGTGAGAATCACATGTGTCTTGAGAAAAGAAGGAAAAAGTTCCAATATTCTCAGTACGTTTTTTCAGACTTGAGATTCTGTGTTGAGATCCATATAGGCCAACATTACACTAATGTACTTGTTGGTAGGAGTTTTGGGGAAAAAATTAGTGATTTACCCTGGTTTCAAAGCAAGGTCATATTTTGTGTAATTATAGATTGTAATTATTTTAATATTCAACCTATCCATACAGAAAAAGAATAAAAATGATTTGGGAATTGTATTGTCAATTAAATTTAGCATCAACAACCTTAGATTGATTGAAGTCTATGTGTTAAACATAGATGTTTTGGACTAACAATTGTGGTGACTTTGTTCCTTGGGCCTGGCTGCATCTCTATTATAAAGTACCCAAAATTCACAGGAGCCCAAGCCTCGCGCTCAGAAAGGATGAAGTAGCTCTTGTCCAGCAGGAAGAGGTTAGTTAGGCTCCTAAATTTGTTTCCTGATTTCTGTTAGGTTTACCACGAGACTTTTATCCTCTTTCATCAGAGACTCCTGGCAGGCAATTTTGCCTTTTCAGCACCGGTTCTTAGCGAACTGCACAAGGTGAAGATGTAAAGATGGAAGTTATATCAATAAGGTCAAAGAGCAAACAGTGAATGAACGGCACATTGTATTGCACAAGGGAAGCTGTCCTTGCACTGGAGCTGCACAGGTGGCTGGCAGCAACGAGGCAGCCCCTGCTCAGCACTGACAGAGCTGCAAGGGGAACACGGGGCAGGTTCAGTGCAGCCCTGACGTTTTCTTCTTGCTGCCTTAGGTTATTATTTTCATGGACCTTGGCACCGTTCTGAAAGCTAGAACACAATGAAAATAAATATATATGCAGCAGCTGTATGTTTCCTGTTTCATCTTCAGAGAATGGATATTGTCACAGATAAGGAGGAGAATATAAATCATAAAATCATTCAAGTGTGTTACCTCACCAGCACCATCTCTTTGCTACTACACTGTCTTCCATGACACTGATTCCCTTGGTCTGGAGGAAAGCAGCAATTTCTGCTTCTCACTTCATCAGCTGTCTAACCAGGCAAGCTTTTAAACCCCCAAACACTGTACTTGAAATTCTAGATCTGCTGAATACAATGCAGAATTGCCATAGCCTTCTCTGAACACAAGATTTCATATTTTAAAGTATTAATCTAAATCGGTGGGGTGAAGTTTTTTTCTTAACAGCTTTGTTGTAGCATTCATTTTTAGCATAAAATCTTCCAATGAATTCCCATTCCATACTGGCAGAAGCTTCACCATCTCTCAGTATCAATTTTGGGGACCCACCCAAAAGACCTTTCAGATGAGCAAGACAGACTGCCAAGGAGTATTAAAAACCCAGCTCCTGCTGCACATCTTCCTAGCAGCACAGAGCTCTTGAGTGAGATCTTTAAGTCAAAACTGCCTTAAATATGAATGAAAAAGTTCCATTTGAAATTATGAATCAGTTCCTCAGCATACCAGGCATAGTTCCTTTGATATCAGGGAACTAACAAAGAATTACTTTAGCTGAATATATGTGCCCTGTACATGCTTTTATTTCACAGTGGATCTCCTCAGGTGCTGCCAGGGCTCCCTTCCTTCCAGGTGTGTGGGGCACTGCAGGGGATGTCTTCCCTCCTGGCCTTGGGGAGGATGGAGCACATCCAAAGGGAGGCTGCCCACAAAGCAGAACTCACTCAAATGTGCACTCAGTGTTCTCATAGCAAGCACTGGAAATAATAATTAGGAATTCTGTCCCCACAGCAAAGCTTACAACATCTCATAAAGCACCAAAGGAGAATGAATACACACGTAAAGAAAAATGTGTTTGACGGCCAGAGGATCCTGCAAAGGCTTCTGCTGCTGGAAGCATCAAGTGGGAGTAGTCCATGTTTGCAGATCTACTGATCTTTCTCTGTGTTGGAGAGAAGAAACACTCAGAGATGGTTCCTAAAGTAGGACTCAGCACCCAGGAGATTCCCCAATTTGTTAAGTGCTATTTCAAGTCTCACAGTGCAGTGTTATGGTGTCTGAGTATCTTTTTCTTTCCTTTCTTCTCTAACAAGCACTGATATACCAAGTCCTTTCTTTGGCACTAGGACCAGATGGAGTTTCTTTGCTCTTGCCTTGTCTGTTTAGCTGGGATGTGACAAGGCTAATCTAAAGTGCTGAAAAAAACCAATAAAAATGTACTTCTAGTCAACTCTTGGTTCTCCTGCAGACTGGAGCCACTGATGTCTTTTGCTCTGAGGCCATAGCTGCTCAGAGACAATGATTCTGGTCACTAAACCTTTTCTAAAAGTGCCAACAGGAAAGAAACACAACTCACTTATGTGATGATCTTGTAAATCAAGCCGTTCCATATTATTCTGAGGGCAGAAATAGCAAAGCTGCTGTTTCATTGCTGGTTACTTTTGGCTAGTGAAAGGCAGGCCACATGGCCATTTGTCTTGTTTTATGGCTGGAAACCTTGCATTGAGCTGCGAAGGGCTCTGATTGCTTTCATCTTTATGGGGGTTGTTAATCTAAGGGCAGAGGTTGCATATCCTTACTTTAAGCATTGATGAAAAGAATTGACTAAAACCCAGTTGTTCTAAAGTGGTTTAGAGTGTCACCCATTTTTCACTGCCCCTCTTTTTTTTTTCTGTAGGAATCCTGAAATCCATTCAGATTGCATAAAGTCCACACAAAGGGGAGCCAAGTGTTTTAATGCAGTGCCCAGCATGCCTTGCAGATGGGTTATAATAAGACGAGAGCTGTCTTTGTCAGAGCTGAATCCATACTTTTCATGTACAACCTTTACAAATTGTGCCCATGTGGCAGAGTTTGAATTACTTTTTTTACAGCTCTAGAAAACAAATGCAAAAATCTTTCAAGTGCATTCAAAGTCATTACGGTTCTTTGCTGAACTGAATCAATTGTCGTAACCTCTGTGGGTGTGTAAAATATGAAATTACCATCACTCTCGTAGTCTTTCTGAGTTTGTAAATTAGAAGGAATTGATTATAGGTGCTTTTGGAAAGGACTCTGGCGTATTAAAAGTGCCTTGATGACAAACAACAATATATTATTGGTAAGATCTTGCTTGATGAAACTGTCTTGTCCACTAATGGCTGTTTGTCTTTGTTATTGTTCTGACTTGCCTTCTAACAAATTGATGTGTGGGCTGAGATTTATCATGTGATGGCTGGAGGAAACAGGAGACTTTGCCCATTAAAGTGGTTGTAATACTTGTTTTATTTGATAATTCCAGATATTTTGAAGTTAGTTAATGTCAATATTTTCCAGTGGAGTCATTCTTTCCCCAACAACCATTTTTTATAAACAGTTGCCGTAAATTTATTTTAAAATTAATAAAATAGTCTGGTTTTCTCTCTATCTATTTCACTATTCATATATTTTTTTCAGAGGTTCTATAAGTTATGCTGTAGCTCTTTTCTTTATGTATTAAAATTACTCTATGGCTTGCTATATTCTTACCTTTTTTTTATTTGTTTGTTTTCCATCATATTTTGAAAAATCTTTTTATATGAAGTGGAAAGTCATTCTTTGATTTATACCTCATAATGTTTTAATTCTAAACCTTCAGTTTGTTATTGGTAGGACCTCTTCTGCCTGATCTTATTAGAACTGAATTGCTGTTCATTCATTTTCCAGTTCAGAAATGGCATCTCGTGGTTCCATTTAGGCATGACATACAAGAAAAAGTGGAAGTTGAAATGGGAGAGAGTTATTAAAATATAATTGCAGTTTGGTTTAAAGTTGGGCTGATCTGGATTTTGAATAGCTGGATACTGATAATACTTAAAGAGAATATCCAAAACCTGCTTTTCTGCCTTTCTCTGAACTCCTTTATCTAAACACCAAAAAAGTTGTCAGCTTTAACAGACTGACCCATTCTGGCAATTTTTTGTGGGCTATTCGCCCAAATAAGTGCAAAGAAACTCCATGGGCCATAGGTGCACTAAGACAACAGAAATGTGGTTTAGAAACACTAAAACCTTTAAATACATGTTTTCCATGTTCTCCACTCTGATGCATAGGACCCTATGTGTAGCTGTGGGATTATGATTTACACCAGGCAAGCTTAGAAATTTTGAAGCCACACATTACATTGCTGTAGTTTAATATGTCCTGCAAATCATCACAGCAGAGGAGCCAAAACTCTCCATGGGGAGCTGTTGCGTTGGACACCATGGAATTTCTCAGGGTTAGAATCACGTTTCATGCATCACATCATTGGGAACCAGCCCTGCTGAAAACTCCCGGTGGTAACACCGAGGGGTTATGATATAAAAGCCTGAACAACAACACTTGGAAGGAACAGAGAGAAATCTGCTCTATGCCATATGGGAAGTTTAAGATGTGTCAGGTTGTTAGAAATGATATTCCCATATTTTTCATTGAAGCTTTTAGAGGGAGATGTAATGGAAATATAGATGAACAGAGAGGCATATTTTCCTCAGTAGGTTTCTCTGTGTTCCATTGATTGTGTGTGTATATCAAATGCCTGCATATATGTTGTATGAAAAGGTTACCTGTTATGCTGTAATGCAATGCATTTAGTTTCTCACAGGCAGGAAAATAGCAGTTACAGACTGAAATGAGGCATTTATTAAGACAGGAGTTAGTCTCAGAAGAGTACAGTGTATGTTTGAATTTCACAGTGAAGGGCTTGAAGACTGTTACAACAGCAACAAAGGCAGGATCTTATCACTGAATCATAGAATTGGTCAGGTTGGAAAAGACCTCTACAATCATTGGTTCAGTATTGCCAAGGTCACACTAACCAAATCCCCAAGGGCCACATCTGTGTGGTTTTTAATTCCCTCCAGGGATGGGGACTCCATCACTGCTCTGGGCAGCCTGTACCAACACTTGATAATCCACTCTGAACCTCCCTGGTTCAGCTTGAGGCTTTTTCCTCTTGTCCTATCCCTTATCACTTGTGAGAAGAGACCAACCTTCAGTGTGGCTACAAGCTTCTGTCAGGTGGTTATAGAGAGGTATGGTCTCCCCTGAACCTCCTTTTCTCCAGCCTAAACACCCTCACTTCTCCCAGTGGCTCAGAGTTGCACTCCAGACCCTTCTCCAGATCCTTTCCCTTCTCTGGACATGCTCCAGCCCCTCAATCTCTGTCTTGCCATGAGAAGCCCAGAGCTGATGCCAGGATTTAAGGTGCAGCCTGGCCAGTGCTGAGTACAGACACCTTTAATGCTTCCTTGGCATTGTAAGGTGACAAAGTCCCAGTTCAAATGGCAGCTTGCACACTAAGATGACAAGTTATACCTAGGCAGTACAAGGACTGAAAACAAGCATGACAACTTTTTTTCTACCTCTGGGTTCTTTACGAACCAAAATGCTGCTTTCTTAGAGTTTGTTTGAAAAAAATAAAACCCACAACAAAAAACCAGCAGCAGTGATAAATGTCCAGGCCACCAAGTCCAGCTGACCGATTCAGAGGGGTCATCCAGGTGTTCTTGTCAAGGAATAAATAGATGATGCTTCCCTGCATGATCCTTGGTTATTCCATGCAGTGCCTCACTGAAAAATTTCAGCATGTAATAGCTGTCACTCCTTTCAAAACCATAAGCCTGTGATGTCTTTATATAGTGCAGCAGTGCACTGTGGCAAGCTTTATGGTTTTGACAATATATGCCTTTGCTCTTCTTTAAAACAAAAAGGGTATTGTTGAAATCCCTGTGGCTTTATTACATACAAGTGGCAAGCTCTTTACTTTTTCAGTAATCCACATCTGTCAGCCACTGCTTACGAGATAGCCCAGGGGTTATCTGCCCTTTGTTATTGCTTTGATTCCTTTCATTCGTTTGCTTGCCCAATTTAATAACAAGGAGAGATCCAGCTTCTTGATGATTTTGTTGGCATAACACCAAGCTCATCGGCACTTAACTCCGAGGCTGTGGTTGCAGCTCTGCGTGTTGGAAGCTGCTGTATTGGGTCAGCATCTTTGCTGAAGCATCTAGCTGTTTGGTTTATTCTTTGTTCTTCCTCTGTTGCTCAGTAGTTGTTGTGCAGCAGCCATGTGGGCTTTATCATCTCACAGAAATGTTTTGTAAAGCAACAAAGTTTCCTCTGAGTGTAATGAACCATTCTGTTATGTGAATTTTGGGGGTTTGTCTGTCTAAATGTTTTAAATATGAGGGGATACCACTGCTGTAGTTCCTTGTTGTCTACCAGCATGCACGAAAGCTGTGATACATAAATAACAGATGCAGAAGAGAACAGAGCAGAAAATTGCCAATTAAAGAAGGTTGTATAACAACTCGTCCATCTGGGTCACCAGCAGGGTTTGAACCCAGCGCGTGCCCTGCTGCAGGCACGGGGAGGCTCTCAGCCTCTTCTGCAGCACCAGGGAGGTCCAAGCACAGCAAACTTGCTCTCCCCAGTGCTGCCTCCCTGCTGGGGATGGCCAAGGAGGAGTTCCTCGCTTAAGTAGCACCATGCAATCAAAATGTGGCCAGTTTGTTTTCTAGTGCAGTCACAGAAAAACACCTCTCCAGCCAATTGTTTCCTGACATTTAGCAGGAATGGGTTTCTCCTTCCACAGGTGCAACCATGGTAACTAATTTTTTTTCTAAAAATGTTGATGTCTGTTGAGTTGATGATGTGTGAATGTTTCCCACCTTCCTGCAGGTGCTGTTGCTCACCTTCATGAATGTTTTTAGCTTTGCTGATGGGTAACTTCTCCCTTCTGGCTGCACTGTTGAACAGCCATCACCAGGCTGCCTGAGAACAGGCAGCTGCACGGAAAGTACTGAGAAAGGCAGTGTGAAAGGCATTTCCTTTCCTCCCACATGCACGCTTCTGTCTGTAGTGCTTTACAGAGATTGCCATCTTACAGAAGGGAGTTTCCTGCAGTCATTGGTGCTGGAGACTGCTCTGATTGCACAAAAACTGATCTGGACACTGCTGCTAATGGTTGTAGACAAAAGTAAGTCACCCACCTGTTTCTTTCCAGGAAGAGGAGTAGTCATCAGTACTGCAAAACAAATACACTTCAAACTGCCTGTTTGGTGTCTGGGGAATGCCAGGAAGCAGCTTTGCTACCCGTGCTTCCCACAGCCCTGCTGCATTGACAGACACATCCCATCAGGTAACCCTCAAACCATCTCCTGCTGACAGAATTGCCCTGAGTGCCTGAGCAGCTCTCAGAGCGTGGGTTGGGTTGCTACGCTGAGAGTGGGGGCAATGCCTTTCACACTCCACTCAGAAGAGGGTTTCTGACACATCAGAGGGGAAGGTTCCCACAAATTCCAGTGTCAGGCTGAATACGAGGATAACTTGGCAGTTGTACACCAGCAGAGGTGTTAGCCTTCATTGTCAGCTCTCAGAGTGATTTACAAAATAATTTTAAAAATTCATGAACCTCCTTCTTTATAAAGCACTGTTGTGAAGTTGAATATTTTATTACACAAGGCAACCATCATTCACTGCAAGGGAAGGGTATGTGACTGCTGTTCTGCAAGGCCAGATTGCTGGGATGGTTGGTATTGGAGGGAAGGAGTTCTGGCACTGTAGTTAGTGACTAATCACCTCAACAATACTTTCGGACCTGGGCCTTCTGAAAAAGAGCTCCTGACATTCAGACCAATTTTTCAGGTTTCCTTTCTATGTGTGCACCCTATTTGTGATTTTTTTTTTCTTTTTTTTTTTTTTTTTTTTTTTGAGCCTTTTTTTCCCTTATGATTACAAATTCATTCTCATAAATTAAAAGCTGATCCAGTTGGAAATAAGAGTTTTCAAGGCCAGGTCCAAGTTTTCCCCATGGTTCATTGTGACTGCAGCTGCCCACCCCAAGCAGAGCAGGACAGCACAGCTCTACCGAGCTTTGCAGGCAACTCCTTCTCAGTCAAGAATAAGCAAACACAGCAGAAAAAAAAAAGCAAATAGTTCCTTGTTTTCTAGTGAAGAAATACAGAATTGCTTTTGTGGATAATAGGGCACAAGCTTCGTCCTGAGTTTGCAAGACCTTGGGACTGAGGCCTGTCAGGCCCACCTTGTCTGATCTCTTCTAGGTCTGCCTTTGCTTTACTTGCTTTAGCTGGGATGGCAACTTCCATAATTGATCAGGAGTCTGTCTCTGGTTTACTTTTGTTTGTCTGTGATGGAGATCTGCACTTTTGTATAGACAGCAGTAACAAGCAGGGTGTTCTGGGTAGAATGGGATATTTATGACTCCAGCAGAATGATGCAGTGTAGAGAAATACAGGCTTAGCATGACAGGGATGAGAAGAAGGTGCAGGATGCAGCAGGGAGAGGTGAAAAACATGGAATACAGGAGATGGGGTACAGAATTTACACTGGAGACACAGTAGCTATAAACAATTCACTGGTGGTCAGTTCAAAAACATGCAAAATGGTGTGTGTCCTCTTTACCCATAAATAAGAATTTGACTGTAATTATTCTACATTACTGTGTGACACTGCAATAAGAAATAAACTGCTTGCCTGCCATGTTAAGAAGTGACTGGAAGCTATGCAAACCTGGTCATGACACTAAAATCCAGAGCCCCCAAGATAATTTAAAAATTACTGCCTCATCTCCGTGAGTATGTAAACCCACTCAGCTGCACTGAATCAAAGGTGTCTGGTCAACTAGAGCTTGAGCACAGCCTGTGGAACAGGATTAATCATGAAAAGGCCCATAGGTTGGGTTTTATTTCTTTGTCTTTTATTGAAAAAGCTACCTTTCCCCCACAATTTATTAGTTTAAAGCCTGGTATTGACCTAAATTTGAGACAGTATCGGTAGAATATAACTCTGTGCCTCTGTGGTTAGTTACAGCACAAACACCTCCACGTTCTCATTTTTCAGGCTGTCACTCCCATGCTTTGGGCCCCATCTCAATCCTCTCAGCAGCTCATCCACGGGAACCCCCTCCCTGGGCAGCCCCCCCCGACTGAGCCAGAGTAGTCCAGCACTGCCCTGGCAGGATTCCCTCTCCCAGCCCAGGGGATGGGGGCTCTGCTGGCTCAGGGCTCTGAACACAGCCTGTTAGGCACTGGAGAATGGGACCTTGGTCACTCTTCAGGGAGCACCACTGGCTGCAGGCTCAGTTTGACCATTCCTGCAGACAAGGTGCTGGTCTGCAGCAGGTCTGGACCCACCTGTGTGTGTGTGCAGCACAGGGTTTGGTTTTGTTAACTACTTGTGCTAATTAAGCTTTTGTTAATTACTCCAAGAGATCGGGTGGTGGCACAGTAATATCGGACAGTGATCAGTCTTCACTTGGGTTATTTTGGTAATTCAAACTACTAAACATCCCCTCTAAGGTTTTCTTTTATGATTTCTGACCTTTGCAGTACTTTGGCATCAAGAGCCAGCCAGAAGAGATGTGCCTGTCCCCGGGGCACGGTCAGGCTGACAGCGCCTGAGGTACTGAGTGCTAACATTTCACACTTGAGAGACCTGGGTCTCCTCGCTCCCTGCTCGCTGCCAGGAGTGAGGGATGTGGTCTGTGTTGGTATCTGATGTGGTGAGCTGTAAAAGCAGGTCCTTGGGGTGCCCTGGTGCTGACATTGCTCAGGGGAGCTGGGAGGTCCTGGCAGGTACACGGCCTCCTGTGATACTGAACTCGTGTGTGTGGTGAGGTAACAGTAGACAATCATAAATCAGCATTCCTGGGGTTTAGCATGCTTTATACACCACTGATTTCAGCTGCTGACCATCAGCCCAGGCAATCTGCTTGTGAGGATGACAAGAAGCCCATTAAAGTGTGAGAGAGGAAGGAGACCTGCTTAAATTTTGCTTTAAAAGGGACAGTGATCAGTCACAGAGAGAAACATCATAACTATGGAGGGAAAAGGTTAGCCACAGGCTGTGAGTACTCTTGACAGGGCAAAGCTCCCATCAGGTGGGTAAAGCAAGCAGAGAGAAAAGTACAGTTTTAGGAGCATCTGAAGTACAGTTTTAGGAGCAACAACGTTTTCTTTAAGAAAAGACAGCAAAATAGATCCACTGAATATAAAAGAGTGTAGCCAAAGCAGGGCCTGTTGCACTATGGAGTGAAAGCATATCAAGCATGATATTATTAACCTGGACATAAGCATGCTAAAATAGCATATCTGGTGATGGTGTGTAAGTATGCCCTGATATAACACCACTACTTAAATAAGCAACAAACATGCAAATCTAAGCAGAAATGTGGAAATAATGTGTATCAGCGAATCGACCATTGAGGAGTTGTATGCTTGCACAAATGAAAGTATTGGAAAAATGTGTATATGGTAAAATTGGCAAGAAAAGAGGGTATAAAAGGGTGGGAAAATTGTATGGGAAACAAAAATAAATATATATGGTTTGTGTAATATTTATCTGTGTGTATACACCACACAGACCAAGCAAACATGTCTGGTGAAAACAGACAAGTCCCTGTCCCCCTGAAAATAATAAATGGCCAGAAGCAGGTTGGAGCTGCTTTTGGAGAGCTGAGGTATGAGCAGAACCACAGGAATGATAAGGAAAGAAAGATAGGGAAAAGCTCAAAAGCTTGGCCACCCTGAATCAGCATTAATTACTTGCACCATCCTCATGGTAGCTGTACACTCACAGCTAATTTAGAATAAGATTCTTAAGGGCTAAGTTAATTGCATACGTAATGCTAATTTTTCATGAAGACTAATAATTACCCTATATTGGTAAGTGAATGTTAATCTGGTGTTGTTCTGAAATTTGAAACTGGCCTGATCTCAGTCTTCCAAACACACCCACCACATGGATCTTTTAATTGCCTGGTTAGCTGGTGCAAACACAGAGTATATGTGTGTGTGTTCAGCTGCAAGGAAGGAAAGAGAAAAACATCCAGGACATGATTTGATCCAGCCTTGAAAAGCCAGGTCAGAGGCTCTGGGAATGGCCCATGGCAAGGTCAATTACACAGCTAGGTAGGCAGACAGAGAATGTGCACTGCCTTCAAGTACTGACCACAGCCAGCAGCAGGGGCAGCCAAAAATCCTTGTACTTTCTGATTGAGAATCAAAGGTTTCTCTTCACTCCTCTTTTTTGCCCCAGCTGCTCAGCCCCTCTCCACTTTAGCCACGAGCACTGAGATGAATGCTGCTCACTGTCAGGAGCTGTAAGAAGGGCACATCCCCTGCCCAGCTCCCAGGAATTGTCACCTTGTGCCTCGTTAAAAACCATCCTAAAGGTCAGCCTCTGGAGTGCAGCTAACCTCAGCCTCCCTGCCACCAACCTGCAGGTGGAGAAAGTGAGGGCAGTGATGCCACGGGCACAAATTAGAGAATTGCGTTTTCAAACTGGCAGTTTCAGGAGTTTCATGTACCATTATATCACATGTAATGCATGTACACTATTTTAAGAGTGTGTTATATATCAAAAGCATTTAACATCCCTTTTCTATCCATTTCTCTGTCTCCTTTCTGGGTAATTTTTCTACCCCAGCACAGATTCTGAAACACTGAGCAGCTGCAGAGATCTTTTAGGTAGCAGCAATATTCAACCTGTCACATAAATATCCTTATAATTAGTGTTTTCTTTGCAAATTTTTTCTTATCTTGGGCAAGTAGGAATTTTTATATCCATAATAGTTTTGCATTTTTGGTTACCTTTGTTAGCACTACTGTTTGAATAGGGAATTTGCCACCAAGACAGCAGTTCTCTCCCTGCACTCTGAGCTCACATTTTGTTTGGGACACCTTCAGGTTGCCTTGTGCAGGGTACCCCAGCTCTCAGACACGTTTGCTCAGCACAGATTTTGTTTTCACTCAGGATGCAGGTATGTACTCAGAAACGTTCCGAGGTCTACCACCATGGGTGGATATTATTTCCATTGAGGTCTCAAGCCAGGTAAACTCGTTGGATTCTCTGGCCAAAGGCCCAGGTGCTGCTGCCAGGCTGAGGTGGCAGCACCTCTGTGGGGACACACACACCCCACGAGCTGTGAGGGGACTGGAGAGCTCTGGGCTCACATCACATGTACTGGCATGATTGCCATGATTGCATGGATCACAGAGCTACAGCATTTCCAGGCACCATAGTTAGGGAGAGACATAGGACCCCTCTGCTGTGTAACTGTGCATCTCCAGAGGGAGGGAATGAGTCCCTCGTGTGACATGTCCCTGCATTTGCCTTCCTGACAAACTATTTTGCAAGTGTGGAGAGGAATGCTGCTCTTTATTCAGTCACTTATTACATGAGGCTGTGGTACTGTTTGAATCACAAATTGCATGCTAATGGCCTAATTCATAAACCATTGACATTTTTTATGAGCCCTTAACATTCAAAAGTGAAGAATTTGTGCTCAAAAAATAATTTGCATTGCAAAATTCAATAATTTAGTTTCTCATATTCATTAATGCCTAAGCCCACACCACATAACTTATCCCAGTCTAACTACACTTCCCAGAACACTGATAAAAACAGGATACACACTAGTTCACCTAAAGGGCTTCTATGTGCAACTAACTCTTTACCTGCACTGATTGATTATATTTGTAGAGAGGAAAAACCCAGCTCTGCAGCAAGTGTGATGAATGCACTCAGCAATGGCTGCTTTGAAGCTGCTTTCTGCTCTAATCATGTTTTCCTCCAATGGCATTAACTACCATAAAATATGAGATCATAAAGGGTAACGATATCAGACAACAAAATCATCTTGCAGACTGCTCAGTCCCACTGTATTAGGGAAGGATTCATGTTTCATTAATGAAAACTTGCTTTGCTTTTGACCTGATATCGTTAGTTGTTGAAAACAGACAAGAAAACTAATAATAAATGTGTAGCTCCTAAATCATCCACAAATTCCTAGTGCTGTCTCTGGCCTAGTGCTGTAAATTACTCCCTTTTACAGGGAGGGAAACTGAGGCACAGACACAGAAAATAGCCCAATAACTCCTGCAGGGTCAGCTGGACCTCCCTGACACTGTCCAGAACTCAACACAGCTCCTGTGGGATGTGCACATGCTGAGGTGATTTGTGTTATCTAAACAAGTTTCCTAAGTAGTTTTTTGTATACTGAAAGCAGAGTAAGTTTGCCCTCCTGGGCCTCTGTCCTTCCAGGACAAACCAACATTTATGGTTGGATTGTGTTGCAGAGGCACGCCCAAAGAGGGTTTTAAACAGGGAGGTGATTTGGGGGGTCTCTGCATAAAGTCATGCTCACATGGGGAAGCCAGCCTCCCAAAAAGGATGGGTGGTTGTTTCCTGGGTGGAGGTGGCAGTCTCTGTTGTAGGTGTCCTGGCAGAAATGTCTTCAGCTGCTTTAGGTGAGACCCCAAACTGCTGTCACTCAGCTGGCCTGTGGTCCTAGGGGCTGTTCCAGCATGTTTAATCATTGCCACTGGTGTATCTTAGCTAAAGACAAAACATCTCTTAAATAGTTTAACTATTTAATCATACAGATGACTTCCTACATAGCACCAATTTCTATTAACTATTTACAAATAGTGAGGCACAGCTTGATCCCTTCCACAGCAGAATTCACCATGGGGAGTCTGGAGGGCAAGGCTGCATTCTCCACCCAGCTTGTTAACACATTTAGGCATTCAAACCAGGCTAAACACAGCAGGAGCTGCCTGGGGCAACTTCTGCAAGTGCCCAAAACTCGGTCCCAGAGAGCTCCTACAACAATAATGCCAACATTTAATTGTGATGGTTCAGTCAGTCCCCTCCTCTCCAGCTGGCCTGCTGTCCCTCACCCCATCTGTGCAGAGCCTGGCTGGGTCACCCAGAGGATCTGTGGTGATGGCACCTGGATGTGCCCCCAAGCACAGCCCAAAAATCCAGCTACAGAGCTGCAACTGGATGTATTTGTTACTGACCTATCCCTTCTGTCCCCCAGATCTTGGCACAATTTTTGGTGTGAGGTGTTCCGGTACCCTCACACCACAGCTCAGCAAAAGCTATGGGCATACCCAGCGTTACTGGAGTAAGGGTTGTGTTCCATCTGCACTGGCATTTCAAACAAGTTTTACGTGCATCTTGGGGGTTTTTCTGTTATATATTTGTTCAGTTCTAGTAAAGAGAAAATTATAATTGACAGGATAATTCACTAGCATCTCTTCCATCCTAATATAGGGTTTGAATTTACTTGCATTTGAAGCCTTCTCCACAATACAGTAGAGAAAGAGATGCTTATTCTAGATCAGTGAGTGCCTTCCAGTGTCATTACCACATAGAAAGTGACATTTGGGCAGTCTTTTTTTTTGGGTTGACCCTGAGGTTGCAGACACAGTTTGGGAAATGCAGCAGCAGGAGTCACATAGGCACACCCTTGTGGAATGGTCTGCAAGACTTTGGCCTTTTGCTGCATTGTTCCTTTCTTATTTTCGGTCAGCACTTCGTGTTTCTTTGGAATATTGGTGTCTTTTGAAATCCAGTAGCTGAAGTTGCTGATAATTAATAAAGTAGCAGCTACAATATATTTGCAGAACTTCCTGCCCGAGGTTGGTTGTTAAACAGACCTGAATCACAGTTCCATAATTATGTGATGGCAAAGGCTTTGGGAGCTGCTGAACCATGGACACTTCAATTTTAAAGGTCAGATGAAATGCTGATTTGCTATAAAACAAATCAATACACACACACACAAAAAAAAAGGTTGAAAAATGTGAACTTCTACATTACCAGTAGAAAACACATGGATTAGAGACTGGCAGATTATGTATGGGTGTAATGAGTGGACAACAGTTCTTCCTTTCTTTGCCAAAGCCAGAGCTCCATGAGGCCTCAAGGACAGTCCTTCCCACACGGCAGTCAGTGTTTGCAGGGGACCAGAGCTGGTACATAACAGTCAAAGGTCCCTTTGACCATTAGGTCAGAGAATTGCAGCAGCTTCCTTTGGAATTCTCCACACAAAGCATATTCCAGTGCAGCAGGTGTGAGCATTCTCAAATCTCCAGGCAAACTCTCTTGTTTGTTGCCTTTCTGCCCCATGAGGAAGATGCTAATGACACATTTACACATTTTTAGTGATTCCTAGGCAATGTTCCAAACCCTTAAACTGTGCTGGACATGTCATTTTCAAACCCTTCTGGCAAACCAGAGAAAGTAGCACGGAGTGTTGGGGTTCAGGCGGGCCCTGGTGAGCTCTGCTCAGCCCAAGGCTCTGCTCCTGTCTGGTTACACCACGATGGCTTTACTCCTTAGGCGGACTCAGGGAGAGCCAGCAATCCATCCCCCTGTCACACCCTCTGGGCTCCCAGTTCCTGCTCAATGGTGACATTTTCCCCTCCCCTAGAACCTGCTGTCTCACGGGGACCCTTCAGGTTTGGGCAGAAGTCAGAGGCTGATTAAATCTATGATTCTCTGGTTTGTCTCATGGAGTTAAAGGTAACTCTTAAACCCTTAATATTTTATGCACATCTATGCCCATCTCAGATTTCAGAATTGACACAGAAAAAAAAACCATGCAGATCTGGCTCCAGTGAAAGCTGAAAAGTTGTAATTTTTTAATTGCAGAATTTTGGCAACAAGAAGGGTGGAAGATGCTCGAGGCGTTTGAGTGGTCTTGGGTCAGTCACATTTTTCTGCTTTTCTCTCTAGCTGTAAGCTCTTGAAAACATTAACTGGGAAATTAGAGCTGATCTCTGAGTGTTCATATGATGTGCTATTTAAAATAGTTTATTTATTTGGAATTTTTTTTTAAATGAGCAAATTAATAAATCTCTTTGAGTTCTAGAAAATAAGATCTTCATAAGTAGAACTGGCCAGATCTCAAGTGCCACCTGCTTAACAACACAGTCCTAAAAGATGGTCATTCTGATTTTGAGCAATACTTTATAATTCATCTCCAAGGGCCAAATAATTGGGTGACATAAAGGTATGAAGGTAGCTCAGTGGTGTTTTTCTGACCAGTATGAACTTTAATTTTTCATAGGGACATTTCAACATGTCCTCCTCCAAGCTGGAAGCTGTAATTATGAGTCTGCCTGTTATAAGACAGACTATATTTCCCTTAAAAATGCATAAGCCTCCCTATTATTGCTACAGAGCAGATGGAGTGGCAGAACAGAGCTGCCTTGTGGATTGTTAAACCAAACCGTTGCTGGGAAAAAAACACCACTGAAGACCAAGATCAGTAATCATTTCAGAAAAACAGGTTCCTGTGCCACTCCAATATATTTCTGTGTTACCTCCATAGCAGAGACTGATGAACACGTGTATTTGTATGAAATGCAGAAGCAGCATGAGCTTAATGTTACAACTGCTTCTAAGTGCAGCTTACATTTGTAATTTAAAGTTGTTTCAAAGTGGTGAAGGGAACTAGGGAGTTGTTTGGGGCAATAGAATATACAGGATCATTACAAGCACTTGCAGATCATATTTTGCTTGAACTAATTCCTCCTGATACTTTAATATCAAACATAACCCATGCCAGTTTTACATCTCAAATATATTTGGTATTTCAAAAAATAATTAATAGTGTCAGTTTTATTAATGTGTTAAAATATGAATTAAAAACATGACAAATCAACGGGAAACAGCAGTCTGTTTTAATGAATATTTCATAGTGTGCATCAATAAATCATAGATCAAAGGGAATGGAGCACATTCTGCAATACTACTTTTCTGTCAATGTGGAGTTACTAAAAGTTTTACAAGTTGTTTTGGCACTTACTTAGTTGCACATTTGAATTAACATTTTAGGAGGGAAATAAAAAAGTTATGACACTGAATCCCAGGAGAGTCTGGTGCTCAAAACAGATTGTCCTGCTTCCTTATCATCTCACTGCTTTAAAAAATCTGTGGCTGACCACAGCGTTGCAGGTCTGTGTGGTGTGTGCTGGTTTCTTGCTGCTCTGCCTCCCCAGGCTCTTCCCAGGTTTCCCACATGGGCACAGGCAGAAGGTGAAACTTCTCCTTAGCAGAGCATCTCGACCTCCTTGTTCATCTTTGGGACTGATTTGCTGCGTGGGGCTTTGAGTTGTGCAGGTCTTTCTGATGTCTCTGCTTTGCCAGAGCCTTGAAGGTCTCAGATATGAGTGTCTGTCTCATCAACTGTGTGCCCATATTTAGCCCCTCAGATCCTTTAATGATGTAGGTTGCATAAAAAGAAAAATTGATCTTTTTTACATCTGAAATGGGAACCAGAACAGCATAGACAGTAAAAGATTCAGATAACTCAGGCCCTCTCCTCAGTGTTCAGTTTGGTGATTGATCAGCACTATGGAAGTTCACTGAAGATGGGGATATGGCCAAGGCAATTTCTCTGGGGGAAGCTTCTCATTCAGGATCTCAGGTTTTCTCTAACCATTGAATTCAACTCTTTTAGGCTACAGGAACAAAAACCAGGAACAGAACTGACACTTGCAGCAATGTATACCTGAGTTCATGTAAACAATCACTGCAGTGGATAAACTTGGCTTGTTTGTCCTCCAAGACCTTAAGATTTACCCAGTCCTCATAATGTCAGTGCTGCTGTTAGACTCAGCTCTCTGAATTTTAAGTAAGAAATTCCTGATTTGCCAAGGATCTCATCAGTGTATTAGAAGAAATAATTGATCAAGCTAGTAGTCTCATAGCTTTCTCATGTGGAGTCAAATATTGGAAGAGAACCTCATTCTTGTTCATAGATTCAGCAATGAAATTACATGTAAGCATGGTTCAGGTGTGAAAGACTTTACCCTTGGCTAAAGTTTGTCTCTTTGATCTCCTATAGCTCTCAATTAAAAGAAATGACCGGCCTTTCCAAAACAGAAAGTGAGTTGCCTTCTCTCAAGTCTCCCAGTTTTCATTTTTAATTTCTACAAGAGGACGAGTGCTGTTTGCATAGTGCTGAAAGATAAAAGGAGGGTAGGATAAAGTTGCCCATAGCACTGTAAAAACCTGGTTTTACTCAGAGTGGCTCAGAAACTTGGTGCTACCTTGATACCTACACAAACCTCCAAACTGAGAATCATACATATAATTCCAAGACCTCATATTTTTGGAGCAAGAGCAAATGCAATTTTATACAATGAATTAATTAAATTCATGGCAATAACAGTGTCTCCTAGCAAATCTGACTCAGGAAAATTCTGTCCAGCTTTGATGGCTTTTGTTTATTTGTTTGTTTATTTTATAGCAGCACTGATGCAAATCCCCAGTTGTACTAGGAATTGTCTTTATAGTAAAGTAAAATTCAGGAAGCCTGACAAATGCCTGGTAGGCTTGTGAGCAGAGGGGTTTTGTGAGGAAAGGGGTGGCAGAGGCTGATACCATCAGTCCTGCACCTGGGTACTGCCCCAACACCTTCAGCTGAGGAGCCCAGGGGGACAGGGAATAAATAAGGTGTAGGAAAGCTTTAACAGAGACAAAGCTGGAGTTTTTGGTGTAAACTATGCAAAGTTTGCCACTGTTCAGTGAAATATGAGCTGGCTGAAGTGAATGACATGAGCATCTACACACGGAATGACAATGTTTCATTGTGGGTGGCTCATCAGGCATGGAAATACAGGAGTCCTCCCGTGGCTGCTTGTGGTCCTTGAGGATTTTCCCGGCAGGCTCAGATCCCTCCTGCTGGACTATCCTGATGCACTGCACCACACACAGAGGGCAACGAGCTCTGCTTGTCCTCGGTGTCAGCCAGCAGCCACCAGCCCAGCACCTCACTGCACCCCCTGGAACTCTCAACTCAGCACCACCATGGTCCCAGAGCTTCTGACCACCATGGTCCCAGAGCTTCTGACCACCATGGTCCCAGAGCTTCTGACCCACGTCTCCAGAAAATGGGAGAACAGTAAGGATGGGCACAAATTCCCTGCAATTTGCCCAGTGGGTATTCCCACGCAGCACATTTATCTGTGTGATACCACCAACTCCTTCCCTTTTTCTAATAGAAAACCAGAGAGGATTACACACATTCATTTAGTTAAAGATGCAAGGCTATTCACAGTAATTAGCTACCACTAATTAAGTAGTGAGATCAGGGATAGAAATGGAGACAGAAGTCATTCAGGGTACAACTGCTGAGTGATGTGATTTTGCTGTACTCCACTGATGTTCCACAAGAACAATAAATCCCCAGATCTCTGCAGTGGGCAATGAGGAGTTTAAGTCTGAAAATTATTATACTAATGCCAGAAAAGGCTACAGGACATCTTTGTAGATAATGGGGTCTGTCCTTTTTAGCCTCATCTCAGAGATCAGGTCACAGTACTGTGTCCTGCCCCACTGATTCCTCTGGGAGAGCCCCAGCAGTGCTGGAACATGGAATTCCCTTGTAATCCCAGCTAAGGCAACAAAAACGCAAGCAGAAAGGGGAAAGCCCTCTTGACCATCAATTTGCTTTCATCACAGTGAAAGCAAATTCAGTCTTTGAAGACAGAACTGGAATGGCAGAATGTGCAGAGATTAATCTGAAACTAATACCAATTGCTTCCTATCACATTCAGTATATTTGATATAATTACCTTAAGAACAGCCTCAAAGTGTTATATTGTTGAAGCTGCCAGATGGAAGACATTCTCTGCTGATAGCAAGCATATCAGACAATGATATTGAAGAGACTTCTGAAGAGTTTTAATTAATCTGTCTCTCTTTTTTTGTATAATTGACATTACATTGGGCTCATTTGTTCTGTGGAACCCAAGCACTTGGCTCTTGATTACAGGACTTTAATGGATAAAGGTTTCCCTGAAGAGAACTAATAAAAGTCGAGGCTCTCAGCTTTTATGAAAATGACTGCAGGTTACCTTAAAGAGAAAATGGTTTCCTCCACTATGTGAAGCAAAACTTCATAGATCAATGTTGACATAAGATGGTGCTTAAATAGGTAATTTTTTTCCAGGCGTTTATCTTCTCTGGCTGAGACCCATTATTTTATTGCCCCGGTTGGAAACCACCACACTGCATGACACTAGCATGGTTTTAATTAGTCTGAAAAGTTTTAATTGGGAAACAAAGGGAGATATCTTATAGATTATTATTGCAACCTTTAATTGTCTGACTCGAGAGACCATTAATTACCTTGATGGGGAGATGACACACCTTTCTGAACTATGACACTCATATTTACAGCACCTTTTACAGAATACAGTACCTGTTGACTTTCTTCCAGCCTTTCATTAAGGAACTGCTGTGATAGGAATTAACTACAGTAATTCCATTACAAAACCTGCTGTCCAGTGGAATTTTTCTGGAAGATTAGATTTCTGAAAGGGAAAAAGGCCATTTAAGCTAAGCATTTCCTCAAGGCTCAAAGTAAATAACCGACGAAGAAGGTCAGAATGAATTTAGAACTCTTAAAGGTCTGCTGTACACTTGCGTGCAGTGTGCGAAAAATAAACAGTGCAGCTTTCCAGTACAGTGATTTTTATTGTTTTAAATGTTTCACATTTCAGTTTAGGGCAGAGAGGAGAAGCACAGAGGACAGAATCTGATCAAAATGATTTTACTTGGAGGAAGAGCAGCATTTTAAGCAGACATATCAAGGTTGAAGGGATACTGTTAGCAGTTGTTTGGCATTAACAACAAAGAAAAGGCTTGTTAAACCCATTGGGGCAGAACAGTAGAGAGGAACCTGGTGACCTGGGGTTCAGCTCATGCCACAGTGCATTCACCACGTGTGGGGAAGGTGCAGAGCACAGGGCTGGGCATATATTGTGTCTATTATTAACTCTATACTGGTCCCCACTGTCAGCCTGCAGTGGGTGGCATGCACTGCCTGCTTTCAGCTCCTCTTTTACAGCAGAGATGCTTTCAGGACTTGGGCATTTTTAGTAGTTCTATAATTGAGTCTGTATTGAGTAAACTAGTTGAAAGACTTTTAACCTTACTTTATATTGCCTTACTGGAAATTCAGAAGACTACTTTAAACTGTATTAATGTGGTTGTACTGGGTTTGGGTTTTTACTGGAGGTCAGCAGTATCTACTCTGTTTCTGTGAAAGGAAATTAAAATATTCCCTGGGCTACCACAGGCTAACTAGATACCGAGTTTATTTTAAAAGTACAGCCAGGTGACCTCTTTTTATGACCAGGAGCAGGTGGACAAGTGGAGGCTGGAGCTTTGATCCCATACAAACCTCCTTCCCTACCAAGCTTCAGCTAATACAGATCAGTGGGAGACAATATTGCACTCCTGCTACTGGGGCTGCAGTAATGAGGGAAAAGGGTTATGTCTGAGTCATGGAACCTCACAGGTGTTGCACAGGGAGTTGCTCTGAGATGGAGCTAATGACACGACTGAAGTTACTGTGCCTTCCCTGCACTCACCAAGAGAGGGAAAGCTAATCAAAGCAATCTGAACATATGCTGTACACTAAGCAAGAGGACATGCCCTGACAAAAATCACAGAAATGGATTCCCCTTTGTGTGTGCTCTGTCTGACCGACCTACGAGTGGGGAAACAAAGTTTTAACAAGTACTTTCACTTGGGGAAATCTTTCCACAACTACAGAAGTCATTAGGCTTCATCTGCAGTAGCTACAGCCATTGGAAGCAAAGTGGCCATCAGCGATGCTGGAATGTCTCTACAGCAGAGCTTTTGCAAATTAAGAGTCTGATGCTGCATACTGATTGAATGCTGCAAAATACTTCCCCCTTCTCTGTCCTTTATTTCTTCTTCTCTCAAGTTGCTGTCAGGAGTAATCCCTCTTCTAATATACTGAGATGAGGAAAATCTCTCTTCAGGGTTTTTCTGGTTGGTTGTTTGTTTTTCAATTAATCTCAGGGAGGGCTGTGCTGGGTTGGTGACATTGGTTTGCTCTGGCATGTGCAGCCTTGCAGCTGTGGCTGTGCTCAGTGCGCAGCGTGCTGAGGGCAGGATGTGCAACACAGGGAGAACTGTCCTGCAGTAGTGGTCACTTAGGCTTGACACCAGCTCGAAAACCATACATGTAACTGTGTCGTGGGATGCTCATTTTAAAAGTCTGTTCTCCTGATGGTGAAAAAAATATTGTTCTGTGAACAACTTAAGCAGTCTTAAAATATAATTATTGCCTGAGTGCATCTAACAGTGATGGCACATCTCAGGAACCACAGTGACAACTGAAAAGAATGTGTCTTGGGGCACTGGCATGTACAGGGCTACGTATATATTGGTGGTGAGGAAAAACTAGTGTAAAAATGTATTTTAATAAGCTGGATATACAGCATAAATATTTTTATCATTATTTGTCTGTGTGTTTATCTGTTCAGATGTAGTCTGCTTCCCTACCTGGCAGAGGAGCCAAATGAGCAAGGCCAGCCTGAAAGTCCTAGGGAATTTTCTCTCTTGGAAGCCAGTGCTAGCTTCCCATCTTTGTGTGAATATGTGACCAGGAATATGCCAATTTCATTTGTTGCACTGGAATTACAGTTATTATTTCAGATTTAGCTAAATACTGGAGTACTGTAAAAATTTATTGTAACCAAAACAAGTGGAAGAAAATGTAACTTGGTTTATAATTATCCTAATACTAAATTTTAATACATTCTTCAGAAATTCTGTTTAATGTGTCTCATCTAACTGTTAGTTTTATTAACTGCCTCTTAAATGTTTAATTTGGGGGGGTGCAAATAAGAGCAGAGCACACAGTGAAGACATCAGCATGAAGAGACTCACTGGTTTTGTATTCAAGTCAGTGCTGTAGGCAGAAAAGTGCAGCAGGCTGGACGCCAGGAACACTGTAATTACTTATTAAACTGCAAACTTTAATCACATGCTGAACCACCTTTAATGTGAGCAAGCATTAACTGTATGAATTGATGCAGGCTCAGCTCCTGATGTCTCCAAGATGACAGGAAAGGTGCATGACAAGCTGCAGGTGTCAGTGGCTGGGTTTCAGCTGTGTGGGGCTGACCCTGAGCACAGGAGCTGCTGCTGGACCACGGAACCTGAACTTCCACCTCCAGTTCTGGGCAAAGAGGAACCCACAATCGTGCTGGGACTTCCTAGGACTTGGAGACATTGGGACAAAAATCCAAAAACTTTGCATGTTCTCCTTTTTGCCCCCTTTCTCTTCTGACTTTTGTTGTGGTTTGGGTGTTTGGAGGTGGTTTTTTTTAATATATTAAGACCTTATGCATGAATTGAGATCTTTCATTTCTTGTACTTTAGTATGTCAGGAATTGAAAATATCACCAGAAACTCTTTCCAATATTTGTGGGTTTTTCCTTTTGTAAGTGATTTTGGTTGTTGCTACAGATGCATCATAGAAGTAGAAATCACCATTTTTAGTCACTGGTGAGCGAGAGGAAAATTTAAGCAGATTCTTGCTTAGGTGTAGTAGGACGTGGTTTAGGGTTGGAACTACATTGTTAAAAAGAATTGCTTAACTCCCATTCCTACTTGCACTCACCTATGGTTGGCTCTTACCTAAAGACCAATAAAGCTAATGGAAATATTCTCCCAGGGGTATTTAGTACCAAATAAATTTGTGGACCCAGACTTTCAGAGGACCAAAACTAGATGATAAAAAATTATTTGACTTTTTTCTTCTCTTCATGTTTCAGAATTTTAGAAGTGTTTGGAGCCACGAAGGCAGACAAGCAGCTGTGCTCTAAAAGCACGAGAATCTTGCTGTCTTTGATAGAGTTCCTTGCTCACCTGAAACAAAGAGCTTTGCTAATCTGAGGGAAATGTGAGTGACTCATGAAAATCTGCTCTGAGAGGGTGAAAGGCTCATGGCTGCACAGAGCTTCAAAGTAAAATCTCAGTTCTGTTTAAGATGCTCCTGGCACGAGCACATGCATTTTAGTTTTCTGTACCTTTCCTCTCTGCCCCTTCATTTTTCACATTAGCAATAGCTGCTGATTATTTGAATATCCTCTCTGTGTTGTTCAGGGAAGACAAAACTCACCATTAGGAATGGAAAGTCTCCTGAGTCTAAAATCCCAAAGAGCCATTGAGTATGGCAGAATTGAATTATGTGAAAGATGATCTTAGGCACTGGAAATTACTGTGCAGAGCTTCATAAAGAACCATGAAAGGTGAAAAAAGTAACAGCCAAGCCTATTTCAATATAAAATGAAGCCTTCACAATTTGGAGCCATTTGATTCCTACCTCCTACCTCTGAAACCTCCATCACTGCTTTCTCCTACTGGCTGAAAGTTGACTCCAGGTTCCAAACATCTGTACTGCCAGGAAGGGCTCATGGTCCTGAGACAGCCAGAATGCTGGGGTTTATAATATTTATACCAAAACTAGGTTTTAAACTGGATTTCCAGTGAGCATTCTCAAAGAAAGGACTCTGTCAACAGACAGATTGCAGGGAAACACAATCTTTTTAATTAATAAATAAAGTCCAAAGGCAAGGCAAAAGTTTGGGGCACCCAGCCAGCTTGATGCATTCTGTTAAATTTCTGTGCACCTATTCACAGAATGAAATAATTTGGCTGAGATTATCAGGTGACTTTTGTGCTCTGAGTTGGATTGAGACTCCCTCATTTCCTGAGCTGCCTCTGGCACATGCCTCCATGGGCTTGTCACTAGGTTTTCCCCAAACGATGGGTAATGCAGTTCTCCCAACACATTGGGATGCTGACAAGCAGCATCAAATCTCATGATAGCATATAATGACTCTCATTTTCAAACAAGAAAGAGAAATGGTGGTTATTGGAAAATGTTGTTAGATTTTTGTATTAAATCTTGCATAGTAACAGTATAATTATAATGTGTCATCTCTGGCTCAGTAATTTGACAATTCAGATCTTTTTTGGGGGGCAGATGGCCTACAACATACCATATTTTTATAATTAGTTTATTCTCTGCAAACTCAGTATGTAATTACTCCCTCATTCATTACTAGTTTCTTTGAAATCTTCCTTTTCAAGAACTAATAAATCCTCCAACACAAGTGAAGCTTAAATTTCTCTTTGTACTCTTCTCTATCCTCTCTAAGGAGCTTTAATACTTACCACCCTGGTTATTTCACACTCCACATTATTTTAAATACAACTTCATCCTCGCCCTCTGTATAACACTTGGCCACCTTTCTTTTTTATCACCTTTTTTAAAGAATAGTGAAGTTTAAGATGAAGTTTTCTTGCCGGCAGAGTTAGGTACATAAATAAGCAGTGTCTAAAATGCAAAGAGCTATAGGTAAATGTATATATCTGTGTGCTATATTCCAGTGAGTGATGTGAGAGCACTCTGCCTCACAGTGCCAGTGCAGCAGGCATCTGTAGAAATAAAATTGCTTGATTTCTTTTTTAGCGTTTGCATCCCTGCTGCAGCACGTAGTTCATTTCAAATTGTTTTAGGCAGTGGCATAATCTTCTGACAGTGAAGTTCCTTTCCAAATCCAAAGCCTCCTATGTAGTTGCAGATGCTTCAAACTCTCCCAACCACTCCTTTGAGCCCAGCTTAAAGCTCTGCTATGACCTCTGCTCCCCAAGAACAGCCTCTTTGTTGTGGTGGTTATCTGGGCACTGCCTGTGGCCTGATGCTGCTGCTCCAAAGTGCTTCCCATACTGAAATAACAGGCTCAGATTTTTAGGTAACCCCCAAAATAGATCAAGTCTTTAACAATAAAATAGCCCAAACAAGCAAACTTCAGGGGAAATTTGGCTTTTTCTATCCCTCTTCCATTTAGGTGAGGTTATGTTCTGTCTAATTTCAGGCTAGCACTATTATCTTAGATTTAAACCATATCATGGAGGCTGAGATTTTCAAAGCAGCTTAAAGGATTTAGAGACATTTTCCATTCAAATTAAGGATTTTTCTTTCAAAATCCTTTTCATCACTATGTCTTGGTGTTTTTGTAGTTCTTCTTTAAGCAGTGCTTCACTTCAGTCACATAGAAATTCTTTGTGCTGCTACTTAATGCTCCCCAAAAGGGCAAAGAGGAAAAGGAGTGGGAGAATGGGAACGCTGTGCATTGCATTTGCTGTCTGCAGCATCTCAGTGGCTGAGCAGTGCTGCTCCAAAGTGCTTTAAAATCCCCTGTGCCCCATGTGACACTGACTTCAGGTGTTCCCCAGCATCCAAATATGTGGGAGAGTAAAAAACTTCCCAGGACTTAAGGTGGCAGCTTCCTCTCCTGCTGCCTGATTTAGACACTGTCATTATCTGCTGTTCTGCCTATTTCTTCATCCCTTTCCTGCCCGAAATGGTCCCAGGCAATAAATGAGGCACTGCTCTCCCACACGATCCTTGCTTTCTTCTCTGCCTGCACAAAACAAGCTCCTGAAAACAAATATGTTATGGGGAGCTGTCCTCTGCACCAGGACTGATGGCTGTAGGGGGAATTTGTTGCAAATGTTTGACTTGTAAGAGATGACTCATGGTGAGCTGTATGCCATTGGAAATCCAGATTTTCTTGGGTCAGAGTAGCCTTGCTACACAATATCCATGGCCTGTTTGGTTCAGAGATTGTTGTTGTGACACTGGCATGTATTAAGAGCTGGAAGAGACTCTATTGAAACCATTTTCAAAAAACCTGCACACAAAAGAAAATATTTTACATTTGCTAAAAATTTTGCAATAGAACTTGAGACTTGACACAGCCTAAATCAGTTTAGATTTTTCCTTTCTTTCTGATTTTTGCTGCTAGTGCAACCATTAGCCTTTCAATTCTATATAAACTTTAATGTTAATTATGTAAGGGTCCAACTTGTTTTAAGATGTGTTATATATATTAAAAAAATCACTTTAAAAATTAATACATTCTGCTGCAGTGGATATGTGGGACTAGCTGAAAACTTCGTCTGGAGGATTTTGTCTTCCTTTAGATTCAGAGGATTTGCTTCCACAGTGCCACATCTACTGAAGGTACAGTGCCAGCACAGCCCACCCTTGGCAAAGAGACAGAAAAACACTTCCAGGAAATAGGAATGTGACTATAATTATTGTGTGTGTGGCTCCAGGGCTCACACCAGCTTGAAAAATTCTGTCCAAAACTGCTAAATGGAAAAATGGCCAATAGATTAAACTGCTACCAGGGAATTATAAAATTTTAAATAAATATACAAATAACTAAAAAGGAGCAGTGATGGGCCACATAGCATAAGATCAGCAGGAATGAGTGGCTCTTCCAGTGTATCACACTCAAAAACCTCCCCTAGAGTGTTTGACTTTTTGATATATGAAGGATCCCCACTGTAATCTGGAACCTGATGATTTCTCTGGGCAGGTATTGTTCTGCTGAAGGGACAGCACAAGCTTTTTATGGAGACAACATTTTACATCCTGTTGAGTCACAAATAACTCTTCAGGAGCTACTGTTTTACTCCCTGCTTTTTGTAAAGCACCTGGGAAAGGCACAGGTTGGAATGCTGAGGCAGCTTATCTGAGTCAGGCAAAACTGTTTAAAATTTGCCTAAATGAAATAAGAGCCCTGATGATGGAGTTGTGCCCACTCGACTCGAGTTCCCTGCCCCAACAGGAGCACAGCCCTGGCTGTGACTTTCCAGAACTGCTTTGAGTTTCTCAGACCCATCTGTGCTGCATCTTCCCAGTCAGCCCAGGCAGTGCCCTCCTGACAGATTTCCCCACAGGCAAGACTTGACCACTCTGCTGCAATTTAAACCAAAGCACCTTTCAGTGTGGTGGCTCTGTGTATCCTGATCAGTGAATATGAGCTGCACGAAGGGCATGGTGGCTGTAATTGTGCCCAGGACCTTTAAGAAGCTGTAATTTTTTTATGAACCCATTATAAACCCTGCATTAAAGCCCTTTTTTTTTGCAGCGATGTTTCAGTTTCAGACCATTGCCTCCCAAACCGTAAACATGCAGCTCCATGAGCAGTGCAACCAATGAAGCCTGCTTTTCAATAGATTTATATCCCATTGGTTGGATTCCCTGGTGTCCAGGACCATGCAGGCTCCTTCCCAAACTTGTACTGCACTCTATCATTTCTGCCCACCTTCCAGGCATTCCCCTTGTGCAGGAGCTCTTTGTGCCTAACAAATGGAGTGTCAGGCTGTAGTTTGCCCCTTAGCAAGATCTCTTCCCTCAGTGAGGTTTCCTGTACTGGAGATTGAGGGGACTGGATTTGATAGCCCTGCCCCTCTGAGTGTGGATCAGATCAGTCAGCAGGCTCAGAAGGTATCAGGAGCAGATGAACATGCATGGACGTAACTTCAAGAAGCCAGAATAAAAACGTCTTTTTTTTTTCTCTCCTCCTTGTTTTTTTGTTTGTTTTTTTTCCTTAATTCCAAATTTGTTCCCTACCCAGGTCTTTGCCTCCCTGAAGGAGGTTTGGTGCTGCAGTAGCAGCTGCAGTGCACAGAACAAGGCACCGTTGCAGTTGTAGGGGAAAATGTACCAGCCTTGGCCCTCCTTGAAAGCTGAATTCAAGTATTTTTTGATAAAATCCCCTTGACAGGTAATTTGATTCAGTATTCGGCTTCTGCAGTGCAATGGTGTTGGATATTGGAAGGAGAAGGAGATACAATGGAATGCACTTTCTTTCTCTTTCTAAACTGCACAGGCTTCTTTTAATTTATTTTTTTCTTTCACTGTATTGAAGCTTTCTAAAAATCTGCCAAGTTCATTGCCAGTATCTGTTTTAAAAGCCTTACAAAACACAGATAGATCCTTAAGTTCCTTTCAAATTAATTGTAATATTGGAGAGTTAGGGGGGGGTTCAGTCTTTTCTAGTATTTTCAGGAAGAAAAGGCTGAAAATCAAACAGGAATTTGTGTGCTCACATGTTCTCTGTGCTTGTAATGGTTCCTACCAACTGTGATCACCAGGGAGACAGCAGATTTAGTGAAATTTATTGCAATAAGTATCTTAAAAAAATACCATATATTATTAAATAGAATATGGGGGTTTTCTCCCCAAAAAATTCAAAGATTAAAATTTGTCTGTCTTCAGGTCCTTTGCTATAAAGGACAAAGTGGTTTGGGATGTAACAACCTTTACCAGCAGAAAATTTTGGATAACATATCTGTAGAGAAAGCTTCATCTTAATTGATACCCATTAGCATCCAGCCCAAGCTTACAGGAGTCAATAGAAAACCTTGCACTAATTTTTGTGAGGTTTATGCCCACAGTCCACTCATGGGCACTTTATAAGCAGTCTTATTTGTTATTGTAGATGTTCCATTCCACTAAAATATTCAATCCCTTTCTGAATTCTGCTACAATAAATTATACCTGCCTGTTCCTTGCACACTGCTTACAGAACAGAGCTGCAGAATGTTTCTGTATCATCTTTGATCTCTAAAATTGAACCGACAGCCTCTCGGCAGTAATCACACTCACAAGATTCCTGATACTTCCAGCCTTTTACCTGGATGGGAGAAACTGCACTTGGCTTTCTTGTCCGTCTTTGTAAGGATTTAGCTGTATAACTTTTAGACCAAACCTTGGAGTAAATTCTGCTGGAATTTAGCATAGATGTGTGAATGAGGTTTTAACTTGTCTGTGTCAGTTTGTTGAACTCATTCAGACATCCCCAGCTGTTAGGAAATGCAAACTGCTTTGTGATCTTCTCAATAAACCTTGACATCGTATTTAGCTTTTGAGGATGATGAGACAAGCCAAGTTGGTGCAGCTGAAAATGCTGCACAATTTGCAGTCTTTGCTCAAAAGGCAAAATATCCATATCCATATATCATTTATGAAGTGCTGCATTTACCGTGGTGTGACCATTCCAAAGGGAAAGTCTGGTGTCACCTCTGCTTCCCATAGAAATGAAGTGCACGAGCTTTACAACATCATGTACTCTACCCATATTGATTAACAAATTCCCCAAGAAGCAGAATAATATTCTTACAATAACAGCTCATTGACAAGGAATTGGACTTCTGGGACTCCTTACAGCACGTAACCTGAAATCTGTGACTAGTCATTGGACCCAAAGATGGATCCAGCATTTTGTGGAGTAAGGGATATCATAGCAGCAAGTATTGTTACCTGGAGAGGTTCTACTGCCATTCTTTTGACATCAGACTATTGCACTGGCTTACAGGACATGAAGGGTTTTCTAATGCCTATGGTAACAAGGTAGTGGGAAAACATACAGGGAATGTGGCTACTCCATTCCTAAAGAAATATGGATGAGAGGATATTGTATATTGCATATACTATGCTCCCATATATCCTGGTTTGAGTAAACCAAAAAACATTCCAGTATCTCATTCCTTGAAATACATTCTAGGAGAGGAATTTGAAAAATAGTATGGTGTTAAAAAGGAGTAAAGCCAAGGCAGATTGTCATTTGGAGTAAGCTGGCTGAAATAAAAGTAGCTATTCTAATGAGCCACTGTGTTTAATAGCCTTCCTCTGAGACTGGTTTTGAAAGGGGAAAAAATGCTCTGTAGCACCTGCATGCTCTTCTGCCTTGCTGACCGTGTGCCTAGGCAAGGAGTCATGTCACCTCCATTGCTAGCTTTTGTGGTATGGATTTTTCTGTCTCCAAGGCTGGGCTGCTGTCTGTCCCACTGATCCCACAGCAGCATTGGCTCCTTCCCAGCCAGAGCCAGGCAGACACTGCCATGGAGCAGAGCAGGCACATGCTGAGTGCTGCTTCTCCTTGCTTCTGAGGAGCCAGACCTCATCCCTCAGCCACAGTTGCCTTTTCCTCCATGCTGCTGTCTGCCAGCCCAAACCAGAAGCACAACCATCCTGCTTCTCCAGCCCCGAAGAGCATTTGGCAACTCTGGCCAATTACTTGCACTGCCCCAAAGGAAACTGGGAAGAATCATTTTTGGAAGCAGACAGATTTTGCTTGCTGTCACCAGAAAGGTTACTTTCTTTAGTCTCTGAAGGCTTTGGTGGATCAATTCTTGTGCATGGGAAAATAGATTAGAAACACGCCGTCAGGTACGCTGTGCACAAGATAGACAGATGGAGACAGTGGTATCTATCTGCTACAGGGAATTGTCAGAGGGGCACAACTCATCGCACTGGTTCTTAGAGAGCTTAATTTGCTGCTGGTAAATAATCTATTTTTTATTACCTCACATCCCCAGATTGTCAACATTCTCAGCTTTTTGCCACAGCTAATTAGACAGGCAAAAGCCTTATAGCCTAAAGAACAAGTCTGAGCTAAGCACCTGCCAAAATATCTGACTTTTTTTAAGAACTGGAATGTCAAAGAGTGAAGGGGCTGCAGATCACATTTAAACGCTTTGAGCATCAATAAGATGATTAGACCCATGAGGCAAACGTTCAAAATTTCTCTCAGACTCACCACTGAGAGAAGGCAAGATAAAACTCTGATAGATAAAAACTACTGTGCAACGGTACCAAAGCTAATTATTCTGCTGAACTCTTGGAGAAATCTTGCAGGGATGTGTTGACAGCATGCTCTGTGTGGCCACTTCTGTTCAGGAAAGCAATATTTAATTGCATGTGTGAATGAAGTCTCTCTGCGTAAAGCATAGCTTTCGGAAAAGAAATTGTCTGAGCCAAAACAAAGAATGACCTCACTGTTAGCCAGGCAAGGCTGGTTTGGCAGGGAGAAGGGAGATTTTGTTATTTTTTCATGGTGATTTTATTTTGGTTTAAAAATCCTGTTTTCAAACAATTAATTTTACAAGGAGATTTCACAGAAAGCTCTGCACCAAGGACAAAAGGCACCAAATGATGCCCCAGTATCAGGAATGCCATGACTAAGGAGTGCAAGCAAACAGCAGCAAAGTATCCTTGCAGTCCCTGTGTGTCCTGAGTGGACAGCCCTGTGCTGTCAATGGTTCGGTCCATGTCCCACATTCCTGCTGAGCCTGCTCCAGGCTGGCTTTCACCCAACACAGGGCCTGCAGCCCACACTGCCTGCAGCACCTCCTCCCCTGCACTTCATGACCAGCAGCAGATATCCTGTTTCCATAAGGCTGATGGGGTGTCCATTTTTTGTACATCTGAGGGAGGAGATGATGTTACAGACACTGGAGACAGAAAATGGCTCCCAGCCTCTCCAGCCTGAGCAGCAATCCAGCTCAGTGGGACGGTCACTCTTTAAGGAGTCGTGAAATCAAGCTATTGACTATTTTTGGCTTTCCATGGTTATGAGCCCCAGCACCTATTTGTGCCTTTGGAAGTCATCCCAGAATTTTCTGACTTGTGATTACTCATCAGGGACCCTGTTCTCTCAGCTAAAGTGAATAACTTGCTTTTTCCCTATATTAACTTTTACTGCAATAACTTTTTGTACTTTCCTGCTTCTGATACTGCAAAGAGAGAGATGGAATGGAGTTCAAGCAAGGAAAGTTAAGATATATCATCTGCCTGCAAAGTATAAGCAGTCACCAGCTGATGTCATACATTGCCTGATGACGTTGATATTGCTGGAAAAAAATCTCTGAAAACAGTGAGGATAAAAAAAGTGGCAGACTGTGTTCTTCTTTTCCTGTTTGAACAGAAGGTGATAAATTTCTTTTGGTTCCATTTATAGGTATGGTCTTGTTTTATATTGATTTGCTGTTCTTAAAATTAAAAAAAAAATCAACTCCAAATAATTTAGGGCTACAACAGAACCCACTGTATTCTGCCAATGCCTTCTGAGCTGCAAACTATAAGGCATCTCCTCTTTCTCCATGCTGAAGGTGTTCTCTCTGTGTCACTTCCGTAATTTCTATCTACATAGATTTTATATATTCTGAAACCAGCCACACTTTGAGATGGATTATACCTTCTCCTTTGTATGAACTCTGCTTCAAACTCAGGCTCCAATGCAAGACCACTGTAGCACCCCCAGAGGAACCCCTTGTGCAGAGCTCAGGGTTATAACCCCCAGAACAGGCACAGGAGGGGGTTTTGGCTGTGCGTGTACAGATGATGCTTTATGGTAACCCTACTCTTCGTGTCACTGCATGAGAGCCTTTCACACAGCTCATCACTTGGGTTCTACTGAGCACTGCAAGCTGTCTAAGCTGCTTGTTGCAGAGATGGACTCCCAGAGCTCCTGTTGAGGAGGGGCAGGAGGAGAGCAGCTGGGTGGATGGCTGGCAACTGGCCAAGGTCAGCCAGCACAGATGGGGAACTCTGCATGGTCATGAGTGAGAAGTCAGAATGCTGACATTTTTCCTTCACTTTTTTGAGTTGAAGCTTGAATAATATTAAGTGCTTTTATTTCTTGTTGTTTACCTGAGTTTCTGAAATTTAAGTTCTCTTTGTCCCTGTTTTCTCTTGCAAGGAAATGAGGGAATTCTTGTCATGATTCCTTTCTATATTTTGTGGTGTTTTCTCTCCTAGGCAGAAATGTCTGGAGAAACTGTCAGGGCTCTATAGCCATGGTCTGGCTTTGCCATTCAAAATGTATCGTTCTGCTGAGAAAGCCTTAAGGATTCCCAAAGCAATGATGAGAAAATCAGGGTAAGCAGTGACTAAATTAAGTGCAGAGACTAAATTAAAAATGGACATTGTATGAGCACATTGTATATGCCCATAGCTGGAAAGGGAAGTTAAAATTAAAAGCCAAAAGGCACTGTGACCACTCTCGTTTCTTAGCTCTGGACTTAAAAGTCTGGCTAATATTCAGGACAAGGTCTGCTTGATTCCAGGACAGTACTGAGTCAGGTTTAGTGTGTCAACAAGAGAGTCAGCTTTTCCTTTGAGAAGTGCATCACACACCTGGGCACCTACTGCAAAAGGTGGGGAAGGAACTGGTAGTGGTAACTGAGGTGAAGAGCTGAAGTCTTGCTCTCACTCTCTCTTTTTCACACATAAATATGCACATGTAGATGTCTTTCACAGCCTTCGTTGTGTCTTTTCCATTGGCTGTTCTATCAAGTTTGGGTTTTTTAAACTAATTTAACACTTCACATGTCCAGTGAGAGCTGCTCAGGCTGAGCATGACTTGTTTGCAGTTGGCACTGAGCTGCAGAGCTTCCCCAGGAGTGCTGAGGTTTGGGCAGGGGCGCTGCAGTGCTGCTGGGGTGTGGCGTACCAAGCCCACCTGGGGGCTGTGTTCAGATTACACACAGGCAGACAGAGCAGCAATTTATACAGCAGTTTGTGATGCACCTCCACCTTTCCTGGCAGTCAGGTTAAGCCACCTCAGAAATCAGAGCCTCAACAGGGAAATCACTCAGTTTTCTGGCTCCCCTCGCCTTCAAATGCATTCCCTCTCTGCCAGGACTTGAGAGAAATGCATTCATAATCCACTACTCCTGTTTATAGGAGCTTTACTGTGCTTGAATTTAAATAAAGGTATTTGCACTTCCCTGATGAATTTCTTCCACCTGTATTTTTATCCATAATAGACTGCCTCTGTACTAGCAGTGACTGATCAATTGTTTGGGGGTTGTTTGTTTTCAAGGCAACGCGTGGGTGATTCTCGATCCTCCCCTGTGACACAGCCTGCTGTTATCAATATGTTCCTTTCTTTTCACTGGGAACGTGGCTTGCAGAAGGCATGGGAAATAAATGGGGTCTGCTTTAACTCAAGTGACAGTTAGGGAATGTGTTTGGTAAATCAACTTCCAAAGCCTCTCCCCCCTTTGGGAGTGGCCAGGGCAAAACCTGCACTTGCAAGGTGCAGTGCAGTCTGAATGTTTCTTTTATCTTTTCTTATTAACAAGAGTTAGTCTTTCAAAGTATCTGCAGCAAGTGAGAACCAAGAGGCTGGAGTGAGTGCCCTCTGTGGTCTCTAAAGAAAGAAGTGCATTTGCTTCTCAAGGGGAATAGGAAGATTAGAGGGGGAGTCTGACTTGGGCTGTCAGGTCTCTAAAGCAAAATCCATGCTTGGTGGGGCCAAAAATGCTGAGCTCACAGAAGTGTGTGAGAACAGTGTTTTCTCACCTGTAAGTTCAGCGGGTGCAGTGAGCAAACAGAGGAAGGCAAGGGCTCAGCCCAACACAGATGTCACCCTCGGCGGTGTGGGTGCCACCCCAGGACAGCCATGAGGACACATGCAGGGCTGGGAGAGCAGCTCCAACTCCAGCATCCCTTCAGTCCTGGCCAGAGAGTGCCAGAAAGTTGTGTCCTGCCAAGGACCAGAGATGGTCACACCCTCTGTAGCTACTTTTCCCCTTCCACTTTTCATTTATTTGCGTTATCCAGGCATAGAGACACAGAATAGTCCTCACGCAGTTTCTACCCTTCCTCCTGTGGAGGGATTTCTGTCTCATTTAGTGGCTTAAGGCAGTGCTGGAGTTCAATGAGGGAGGAGCAGGGACCCAGCTGGAAATGCCAGCGTGCCTGCCAAACTGTCACCCGAGGTGTTTTCAGACAAGGATGTCTGCAGAAATTACACTGAGGCTTGGCATCACCAGGCAAAGCGACTCTCTTTGCTCCACTGCTGACTAATACAGACAGCATAGTCTGTCACCCCATTAAGAAGCAGTAGCTGTACTGGAAATAAAAAAAATTAAAAAAGTGGAATTCTGTAGGAGCAACTTTTATTACCAGGAAAGAAACATCTCTCAAATAAAGAGTGAGTCCATTGCTGCAAATTTAGCTAATTTTCCTCGTGTTTGCCCATCCATTTCACTCTGGCACAGTGTGTGTCCTGCAGCAGGATGCTGCCACTGCCGTGGAGGTGCCTTAGGGGAGCAGCACAGCCCTTCCAGTGGGTTTCCTGCAGAGCTGCCCTTTGGGATAGCTGGGGGCGCTGGGAATGCCCCTCTGTGCACCAGCAGCTCTGGCAGGGCAGGACTGGGCACCCTCCAGCCCCAGCAGCTTCAGCCTCGAGGCCAATCCCTCCAGCTGTGCTGCAGCTGTTCAGGAGCATTGCTGAGCTCCTGCTGCTGTTGGGCTGCTGAGACACAGCTCCCCTTGGAAAAGGGGTATTCAAAAAGTGCCATTCCTCTCCACAGGGTTTGAGTGGGGATGTTTTTTGTTGGTTTAAGTGTAAGGAGGGGGGATTTTCCTGCCTATCCACAAGCTCAGCTTGGTCTCTCTTTGTCAAGCTATGCTTTCTTGGCTCATGCTTCATTACCAATAATAATAAGAGTTTTCTGAACAAGAGAGGTCTCAAGGCTTTAGCATTTTCACCATTCAAAGGCGAGGACTGCTATTTCAGTTCTTGTGGACCTGAATCCTCCTTGCCTGGGTGGCACCCTCCCCCAGTGGCACTAGCACAGCTGAGAAAAAACAAGCATGAGCCTTTCCTACGGTGAGAATTTCAAGTGCATTGTCTCATCCAGGTCCAGCTTTATGTGCCTGTAACACTGAGATTTTTCACCTCTTTACAGGACATCCTACAAATTCCTATCTTCTTCCTATACATCTTTTCCCTATTTTTATTTTACTGGCTTAGTTTGTGATACTCCTTTCTATTTCATCCTTTTGTTCTTAGTTTTTGGATTCCCAGATTTCCTCTGAGGAACCATCTGGAGCAAAAATATATCTGTTGTCCCTCTTAGGTCTTACAGCTGAGAAAGCTAATAACAGAATTTCTGTGCCTGGTCCTTTACCTGTTCTTTCTTACTATCCATTGCAGCTGATGATGGGTTTGTTGTCAAATTTAAAAAAAAATAGGGAAAGATTGCTGGTCCAGCTGGAGAAGTGCTGCTTTGTGTTTCATTTGTCTGGGAGATATTTTAAGTTGGCTTGAACACAGTGATTGGTAAGACCAGGATTGCTGAAAAGAAAATAAAACCTTGAGGGGATTGGAGACTTTTTTTCCTTTATTCTAAAGAATATATTAGCCTTCAGTTCAGAAATAAATCACAAGTTTCAGAAAATCTGAGTCTCTTGCTTGAGCCTCTAACAGAGTATGAATAAATGTGTACTCTGTTGCAGCATGTGCTGGGATTCAGATATTCCTGCTTTGCTCATCCTGATGGCTGTGTTTGGTTCTGTATTTACCTTAGCCAAACCTGAGGAGTGTTTCATTAATTTGGGGAATGCCAGAGCTTTTGAAAAACTAAATATCTCACTTATATCACCTATTTTAATCTCAGTATTATTCCAGCCAAAAGATTTTAAGCTGTGTCATGGCTTTGTGCCCAGGAACAGGGTTTCAGGTATTTGTGTGCTGCAAGGCAGTACAGTGCATTTCCTGCAATACCTGACTGGCTTGCAGAGTCCAGTAATGCTGATTTTCTGTGCAGGCAGAATAGAAAGAAGTTAATTCCGTCTATTAATGCAGATACTTATATTTAGAGCTGAGCTTCCTAGTCTTGCTTTGCTTGTGCCCTCCCTCAGCACTGCTGGCAGCAGGGGTACAGTGCATTAACTGCAGGCAGTGCTCAGCTCTCCTGATGACATTCCTGTTCTCAGTGAGTAGGGATTTTGGGGACAGGACTAAAGAAGCCTAACTGTTACCAAATACTGGGAACTCAGCCTTTGGAAATCTTTTAAGAACCTTTTAGTTCACTCTAAAAAAAAAAAATGTCTGACTGCTTCTGACAAATACTGGGAGTTTTACAGTCTGGTTTTCTGTAGGAATCCTTACTTACTTTCTATAGATTACTCTGTCTGTGTGTGTGTTTTCCTCCACTAGAAATCTCTGAGCCTATTGATGGACTTAAACTCAGTCTATGACAGGTTAGAAGTCCTAAAAGAAAAAGATAATTAAGTTCCTGTATGTTTTCCTGAAAACAGTCAGATGCAAGAGACTAATGCTGGAGTATTCCCAGTAATAGTTTTAATAACTTCTGAACTCTGCTTTGGCATGGACTTAATGATCCCCTCATATCCTCCCCAGCCTAATGAATTTTATGACAGTTAAAACCTCAGTGTGATTTAGTTGACAGGGTTTTTTTATTTAAAAGGTCGTCCAAGAGACACCAAATAACAAGCAGGATTTCTCCATTGCTTTACTGATCGAAGAGACCATTTCTCTTCTGGAGAGCCCGAGGGGTTTGGATCCACACTGAGCTGATGGAAAGCAGTCTTTGGCACAGCTCTCAGATGTTCATCATGAGCTTTCAAACAGACCTCTGATTCCACCTCTCAAGTCACTTTGGTTAAATTTATCTTTCAGAATTAATTTTAAACCCAGATAATAATTTTTCTAGTTGCTGAAATAGACTATTTTTTCTTTTTTTTTTTTTTCCCTTCAGAAAATGTACATTCCCAGCACTTAGACAGAAAGAGAAATGTTTAAATAAGTCAAAGATGCCATTTTGGGACTAAACTATTCTTAGCATTTACAAGGAGGAAATTATTTAATAGCTCTATCATCTGTGTTAGTAAAAGAAATTCACAGTAAGACATTTACAGGGTTATGGCTTTAAGCTGTACATTCCTTGAGGCTTTTTGTTTTTATCTTTAAACCCTCACAGTGATATTTTGGCACTTGAAATAGCTCTGGGAACCAAGAGTCAGGAGAGCCCACTTGGTTCTCTGGGTGCTCAGTTTGTAGGGGGTGTGTCAGAAAACATGAGCCCCATTCCAAACAACTGGAACTCACATGTATAGATAAAAATATGTTAGGATAAAAATATGTTAATCTTTAAGCACAGGTTTTCTTTAACCAAAGTTTAAGAATTGTCTGTAATCATTAATCAAACATTACATAAAATATCTGGAAATACTCCTGGTTTTGTCATTCCTAATGATTCCATCTGCACTGTCTCTCTTGTTGTTCATGATTTCTTAAATCGACCTTCAATCCTTAAATCAGTTGTTGCCATATATGCTGAGAATCTTGATTCTAAGCATATGAAGAAAACTCTCAACACTCCCCAAATCTTGAACCCAAAATCATATTTAGCATGAATGCTGTTTGCACCCCAAACAGGAAAGCTGAGAAATGCTCGAGCAAAGCTCCAACAGCTACAAGGCTGTGCTGAGAAAGAAATGAGATTCTTTAGAACTTAGACTGGAAATCATCTGAGGACAAGACTGTAAGAATTGGCTTCTCTTGTCATGTGTTACCCATGGCTGGGTGGCCTCTGAGGAGCTGAGGAGATGCTCCCAGAGCTGCGAGGGCTCAGCCACAGGAAGAATGTTGAGCTGTGGCCACCCAGCAAGGCCCCCAAAGGAAGATCCCAAAGGAAGATCCCAAAGGAAGGCAAGGAGTGTCCTCCCAAGGGAGACAGCCCAGGATCCAACCATCCCACAGAGAGAAGCTGGGGAAGGTGTGCAGGAGAAGGGACCTGGAGCACTGCAGAGCCTTGCTTTCTCAACTCTGACAGGAGTTCTGAGCTTCAGCTGCTGCCAGTGGTTTCATTAATAGTTAACTGCTGGTTGAAGCTTCAAGTTGAAGACTTGGGATGCTTGAGCTTCATGGGATTTAGTGATTTCTCAATGCTGAGCTACAGTGATACCTCTGTGGGCCAGCAAATAGCAAACATGAAAGCTTCTAGAAAAGTCCTCCCTGCCAAAATTAATGCTCACAAGTTTGGGTTTGGGATGTTTTATTATTTTCCTGTTTGGAGGAGGTTTTTTTCCCTTAAAGGAACAACCTAGACAATGTGGCATTGCTCTCAAATCTGAAATCAATTTGGCATATCTTTGCTCCTCAGTTTTTTTTTTTGCTTACCCCCCCCACCCCCCCACCCCCCTTTCTGGGCATCTTTAGAAGAACATTGAACATAGAGAATTGGAAAAGATGGGTAATTTGTTATAGGTGACTGAAATATGTGAGGAAAATTAGATGTACTTAGTAGACAAAGGTCAGAATTAACATTTATGTATCTGAACACATACATTTAGTAGAAATGGTGTGTTAAACCTGAACCTCTATTAGCAATGAGCACAAAATTCAAATAAAACATTTTTATATTAGGAAACAGGATTTTCTCACCAATTTGTTGCATGCTGGCAGTTGTGATATCCCCAACTATTTGAGGTAATGTTCAGAGAGAGCCCTGGTTTCTGAAAACACCAGTCCCAGATAAAGAGCCAAACTCAAATGCTTTGCTGAGCTGATATTCAGACACTAGGTCTGAAGCTTTATGTTTTTGCTCTGTGTTCAGACCCTGAATCCCTGAAACATGTGTGATTAACTTCGAATTAATCTTGTCTCCCTGCACACTGCTATTTTCTCAATAGCTTCTTTTCCCTCCCTCCTCACCCCTCCCAAAATGAACAAAAGCTATCCTGTATAAAAGGTGGTTCCTGCCTGGCACAAAGCACTCGGAGTTTCATTCTGGTCGAGGCTATTGCTGACCAGCTCAGCCTTTCAGTGAGCTGACCCAAATCCTACAATCCCCTCAAAAAATACATCTAAACCTGCATGTCTGATTTCCATCAAGGATTGGGATTCTCAGGTCTGGTTGCTTGGCTTTATTTGTTTTGTTCCAGTTCAGCTTTTCAGCACATTACAAACACATTTACAAATACCTTGAATTATGCATTTCCCATGGGGTGAAGAATCTTTAGTCTAAACCCTTTGTATTTTCTTATATCTTATTCTGGTGCTGTAACTCCCCAAATGGATGGTAGCTGTAAAAGCTAATTTAACACAACACCATAACACAGTCCACGGTTTCTGGGGACAGGAAGGCAGGGGTTGCAATGTTTGGGGGTTTGGTGGTTGAGGGGTTGCAATGCAATAAGACTTCTATTTTCCTCTGCAATAAACCCTAAAGCCCACAGTGTGTAATCCACCAGAACGAGTTACCTAATGATTATTTCCAAGGGATCCGTGATTTGCAGGCGCCATCATCTGGGCACAGCCTCTGTTTGCAACTGGAATTAATGGAGTCGACTCAGAGGTACAAACTTTGGAGCCTCGGCAAATCTGCAAATGGTTCCTGCTAATAAAACAGCATTTTTCTTTAAATAAATAAACGTGTCTGTACCCCCCAACACACACACACACACACTGTCTGTGAGTGTTTAGAGATGATAAATACTAGGTAGTAAAGATGGATTAATCCTTTCTTAAAGATTTAATTATGTCCTAGACTGTTGGGACTAAATCCATTAAATCAAGATGGAATTTCTAATCTATCAGCATGTCTATTCCAAGAATGCTGGTGTGCACCACAGGCAGCTCATCTGTGAGATACAACCCCTGGCTCCAGGCCATGAGACCTTGCCAGACTGCTGGTTCAACTTTGTGCCTCTTGGGTGCTGTGTTCACTGCTCTTTTCACCACTGTCAGTTGGAGAATCATATAGGGTTAAAGTAGGGTTAAATGGGAACCCAAACAATCTTTGCATGCTCAGGAGTTTCAGTCATTTATCTGATGGTGAGGAAGGGAAAGACCACCCTTCTGCCATCAAAAAAATTACCCTTTGTTCACCCAGTGCAAAAAGGAAAAACAGTCTTTGCTCCCAGTGCCTCCCAGGAGAGGAGCAGAAACTGAACCTGTGTGACTTCAGGCACAGCAGCCAGGGCAGGGTTCAGGAACTTCCTTCTGAGATCGTAGCTTCTTCCACAATGCTCTGAAGAGCCTGGGTTTCATTTGCTTTTCATTTCAAAACCTCTTCCATGTTTTGGGGGGGATTCTCTTTGACAGAAGTGTTCCAGGGCACTGGTGTTTCACAGTGGTTTCCATGGCTTTGACAAGAACAGGACAACGGGCAGTTTGACCCCAAAGGTAAAATCCTGGCAGCTCTGAAGTTGGTAGGACCTCCTAATACCTCTGCTCTGGATATATTGCCTTTGCAGAATAATTCAAACGGATAAATATCTAATGAAACATAAGAAAAACATTGTATTTTAAAATGAGAATCACTCTGGAAACAGCAGAATTGGTGTGCTGGGACGGAGCAGATCATAGGCACATGTTTTTGCTGTTCCTTCCCTCCTGCTTTCTTTTCTAAAATTCCTATCGGTCCCAGGAGGAGCAGGAGAATAAACCTGTTGTCAGTTTTATTGCAGTGCTGGCTGCCTAAACTGATGTCTCACTGCAACATGGTTATAAAAAGGAAAAAAAGAAAAACTGCCAAAAAGCCTTGCTGATGTAAATGATATTCCTGTTGGAAGACTCTCCAGGAAAGGGCCTCTGAAACAGGAGAAGCCTAATACATACAGCAGTATTTTCAAAACACCAACTTAAAAATTTAAAGCTCTATGGCTTTTTTTTTTTTCCCTTGCTGTAAACTGTGAGCAGAGCTGCCTGGGCTCTGCTCTGAAGAGGATGGAGAGAACAGATCAACACAGTAAACCACGGCAGTTTGGTGGTGATATGGTGTTATGAATTTTAAATTAACCTGCAAGACAAATAATTTTCCATATTTTGGAATGCAGCCTGACCTAAAATTTTCATTTACATGTTCATTATATCTTCAGGAAATCACCAGCACCGACACCCCTGATTTCTAGTACCAACATATGGTATTCTTTCTTCTCCTTCACTAAGGGAGGCATTTTGATGATATAACTGCTCGTGTCATTCGGATGAGACACATTGTTGATATAAATTGTCCCAAGGTCTGGCATGATTGCTCAGCTGTAGGCTGTGTGTACTCTCTCCTCAGGAATCACTGCATCCCTTTCCAAAGCCAGGCTTGTCATGTTGTATTTGAAAATGTCAATACACTTGGAAATTTCATTAAAATCTTAACGTTGTCTTGGGTTTGCATAATTAGGGTGGAAATCTCGTGAGAATATTTTTCCCTGTGATGCCACTTATACTTCTTCCTTATAGCCAGGCAGAGAGCAATACCAATACAAAGCTCACTGAATTCACTTACGTTAAAATTAATAATAACCAGGGAAAGGTACTGATTTCTACATGTCCAGAGTTCAATTTCCTTTATTTTGGGACCGACATGCTGAGCTGTTCATTTCTTACCCTCATTCCAAGTGGCCTGTCACTGATGAGATACCAGGCTTCCCAGAAGATAGTTCAAGGGATAAGTCATGCTCTCTTAGAGCCCTTAATGCCACCTGAGAGCCAGAACTGCAGCTTCTGTGCAGTACCAGCTCTTGCCTGTTCTTCATTGCCAGTGCTTCCTTCAAAGGGGATTTAATTACCAGCTTTCTCTGCTCTCTGCTTGAAATTTTAGAGAAAAAAAAAATGTATAAGGATCCATTTGACCTCTCTTCTGAAAAGCAGTGATGTGAAATGAATATTTGTGGGACTATTGATCTTTGCTTGTTCTTAAATACACCGCAGCCTTAATAAATGCCTTTGGTCCATCCCTCAGCTGGTGTAAATTACCACGGCTCAATGCAGCTGAGCAGATTTACATCATCTGAAGACACGCTCCTTGGCGTGTTGGAGCAGCTGCTTTTCAAGAACGTGGCAGTCAGTGTGGCACTGGTAGCATTTACAGCACATCTCACCCTGCAATCCACCCCTGGCCTGCTGTGATCAGGCTGTTGTGGGGAAGAAGGGCAGGCACACTCGCTCTTTGTGATGGTTTCTATCCTGTTCTCTGTGCTGCTTTGCTCGGCTCACATGAAACAGTGGAGCAGGGGTGACTTTTGGGGGGCCTGCACACCCCACAGCCCTTTGTGCCACAGGTTGGGAGGGCTCCCTGTGCTGCCCTTGTCCCTGCTGCTCCTCACCCCTGAGCCAAGCCCACTGCCAAAGTTATTCAGTGTGCAAGTGCTCTTACTTTTATGGGCACTTTATGACTCTTCTGTGTGGAACATATAATTTTAATGGGTGGAAATCAAATTAACTCTAAACCCCACTTGACTAGTGCTTCTTGTGAAGACAGTGGAAATTCTGTTTGCCGCATTCCCAGCTCTCCAAACCGTGGTAACCTCTTGGCCTCCAATGCTTGCTGTGTGCAGTGGGAGCCCAGAAATCGGTACCACTTCATTCTGCTTCGCTATTTCACAACAGTTTGGATTTTCATAAAGCGAAGAACTCAAGGAAAATACTGTCTCACTCCCCACACTACACCAGCACATGTGCACATTGAAGGAGAGGGGACTTATCTCCATTTGCAAGCTGCTAATTGTGAAGTCTTGCAACATAACAGGGATTGTGCTGGGATATAGAAATTCTAAATAAGACACAAATTAAGACCAACTTTGAATTTTAAGAAACCTTTGTCCATTACTTGGCTGTATTCCTCTGCCATTTGAGATAGTCAAAGGGAGTTGGGAATAATTGATCCAATATAAATCTCTGACTTCAAATGCCTGCCCTCTTCTTGCATGTCTGATCTCCTCTTCCAGGCCTGCTGAATACCTCTGCTTTATATGCATTTCTGGATGTGCTTTTACCTTTTCCAAACAGTTTCTTTTAGCTAGTTGTAATATAAGCAAAAAATTGCAATTAGATGTTCTATTGATTTACTCATGAGGTATGGCAATTGTTAGGTAACTACATGTTGGTACACACTATTTGGCATCTCTAAAGTGAAAAATAGATTAAGATTATAAAAGACTGTAAAATGTCCTGAAGACTGTTCCTGTATCTGTTGGAAAGGCTTGCAAGGCACAGTTATTTATATATAATACCTTCAAGAAGAATTTGCTTGGGAAAGGAGGGGGGATCATATTTTGGGTTTGCAAATTTTATGTGATTTTTATTGCCATCATAGCCCTCTGAGCTTTTCCTCTCTCAGACAGTTTGTCTTTGCTGTCTGTGTTTGAGTATTCACTGTTTCTTTGCAGGTACATTAATTTTACCTGTAATTCAGTTTGCTTAAGCCAAGATAGCACATTTTGTAGGTGGTCAGGGCTCATGATTTCATAATGCAGATTATGCATTAGTGCTAACTGGCTCCTTTTTTTAATGAATCTTGATGTACAGTGTGAATTCATGTGAAGATGCACCACTATGTGGACTTGCATTATCTGTGGCCTGGTGATTACTCCCCAGTGGCAAGATGTGAGGTTATTTACATGCCTCTGTCCCCACAATGTGGTCTTTCTGTCCTTTGGGAGGGGACTGAGGAGATGCAAGGCACTATGGGTTCCTCAGCTCCCATCTCAGGGTGTCATTTTTAGCTCTGATGTTGTCCTCAGCTGGGAAGCAGTGGCTGCAATATAAAAATACCACTTACACAAAAGCAAATGAAAATTGTATGTGTAGCCCAAGGACAACATTTGGTGAGACAAATGCATGCTAACACCCTAAATCACAGAAGGTGCAGTTATACTTCCAGTGTTGCTGGCAATCTGGAGGTTTAGGTTTGTTTGTTTTTTAAACCAAGTTTAATTTTTTTCTACAGACACTATCAGCCTCCCCTGAGCAAGCAAGCAGCAAAATTTCAGCTCTCCTTTCCAGTCTGGTTTAAATGAGCCAAGCCAAGCACCCAGACCTTGGTGCAAAGATTATATCCCATGGAGTCAGACAGCTGTAAAGGCCAGTCTGGGCTCTAAGGTCTCTCCTCAACTAAGGACTCCTCATCGCTAATCATTCAATCCTTGTCCTCTCTTCACCCTTCTCAAGAGTATTTTTCCCTTGAAAGTTTCCATTCCTTTCACACGAATCAAGTTTGGGTCTCCAGTGCTGCTGTAAACAGTTCCCAGGCACCTGGGTGATCTTCACTGGCACCAGTAAGGGACACTCACAAGAGGAAACTTTTGGGGAGGGGATTAAGTGTTTGATCTAGAAATCATACAGGGAGAATGAAGGTGGGATTTCATGCCATTGTTTTACAGAACTGCTTTTTTTGCTAGCACTGTGCTTTAATTGGCACAGACAGGAATTTATGCTGACACTGCAGAGCTGAAGTTTGAATCTTTTCCAAACTTCCTTACTGACCAGGAGCCTTAAAGGTTTTTGAGAACTACAAAGGAACATCTGTGCAATAGAATTCATTGAACAGGCATCTGGTAGAGCCTCTCCAGGGCTACCTGCACCCTGCTTGGTTTCCTGTTATAGATTATTTCAGAGGGGGTTTTGGCATCCATCCGATTCTGTCAGATCTTCCAGCAGAGCATCTCTTCTGATCTCATTCATTATATTTGTTATCATTATTTTTCAGTACATTTTTATCATTCACAGGTTACAATCCTAACAGTATTAGAGTGCAGACTCTGTGGTGTCTTTTAGGCCAAAATATTCTTTTCTATTACACACCTTTGAGTCTGGTACTGGTCCCATGAAGACTTACCCTTATCTAAATCTCCTCTAGTCTACTTTGCAGCAACAGGAGCCTGTACAGCTTGAATTTTCTCATGTGTAAACTTGCATCTAGACTGCTTGTTATCCCTTCTGATTTTCAATATTTACTCTTCAAGCAGTTTATTAGAAATATCTTTCATCTTTGTAGAAATTGCTTGCACTGAAAGATACTCTATCATCAAATTTCTGTCATGGTGCTGGTCCGAGAAAATGGGTAGTCCATGCAGATAACAGGAAAGAACCCAGGTCCTTGCAGCACCAACAAGCACCTTTAGCATGGTGCAGTCCCAGACAGCCTCACACTCATGTCCAATGCCTGAGAACAACGTACAAAACTCTTTCCCAAGGGATCCCCAGCTGTGGTGGGACAGCAGCCTCAGAAAGCAGCAGGATGGTTCCTCTGGAACCCAAGAGCACCGAAAACTGATAAAGATCATGTTAGAGAGAGACACTTCGGCCCCTTGCTTGTGCACATGAACTAGTCTGTAGTGTTTGGATGGTGTTTCCCCAAGTCGCCCTCTGCGTGCATGTGTGCATGTGCCTCTGTCCCACTTGGGTAAACTGGGGTCGTGCTGGGGGGTGGAGAAAATAAACCTTACTACCTCTGTTCTGAAAATGAAGTTAGTTACTGACCTGTTTCACAGGGAAGGTAAAAAGCACAGCCTACCAAAAAGAAAATATGTATGTAAGTGACTAGATCAATATATGAAGCCTCTAAGGACTTCTTAAAATTTTTTTTCATATAACTGAAATTAGCTGGAAGTGTCTCAAGGTAATACATAAAACAAGATGGCACAGATGTCAAGCCTAAATTCTGTGCTGATTTATAAGGTTATGCTTCATAGTTACAGGAATGATATCTGGGGTGGATGTGGGAAGAATGAAGAGAGGAGACCCCCCCACCAGTTCTCTGCAGCAGGTCTTTCCCACGTGGTTCTGTGCTGAAAGCTTGCACCATGATCTGCATTTCTGTGAAAGCCTGCTGGGTAGCTGGCTTCACTGGCACTTTAGAGCTAAACACTGGGGCCGTGGCAAATTCAAACACAAATGGAAATGTAAAAAACACAGCTTTGACAATCTGCAGGGTAATGCTAATGTCTAAATAATTGGAAGAATTGTGTGTGGACTTGGATTTGAAAAACAGAAGTACAGATAGATGCCTAAGCAGAAAAAAATGCTAAAATGGGTTTTGTATGTGAGCAAAAGGCACTGACAGGTTATTTTATATCAGAGACACTATGATCTGTTAGCAGATTTCCTCCAGTTCACATCTAACCTTCAACACTGGGTTAGGTCTTCATCCAGTGAAGGAGGGCATGCTGCTGGATGCTCCTTGAGCAGGTATCTGCAAGGAACAGGGAGGAAAGCTCCCCATGTGCCATTTCAAGCCATGCTACATGTTTAGTTTCTAAGGTTAGGATAGCTTTCCACTGGAAATGGAAATATTGAACTTCCTCATGAGGGACAAGAGGAGTTACTCAGTGTTGTAGCTCTAGGTATTCATGATCTGAACCTTTCCTTGATGAACACAGAACAAGCATGAGCCTGCTCTGACCCTAACCCTAACCCTTAGCAGTTACTAACCCTCAGGTTAGGGTTACTAACCCTTTTTGACCCTGTTTTGAGTGAAAGGTCAGATTAGATGACCTCTTCTTGTCCCTTCCAACATGACTTATTCTATAATTCTGTCTACCTGCTTTTTTCTCTAACCTTGCCATGGTTGTCAGGATTCCTGATAAATCACACTAATGGAGTAAATACTGAACATTTTCAAGGATAGTTTATTGAATGCCCAGGAAGGCACAATTATTATTCAAATATATACCAAATTATGCTGGACATAAAAAAATCCTAGTCAGAAGAAATGTGAAAGCAGAGACATTAAAAAAAAATTAAAAAAAAAAAAACCACACAAAAAAGAAACAAAAAAAAAAAAAAAAAAAAGAAAAAAGAAAAAAAAAAAAAAAAAGAAAAACCAACACCTTAACACAAAGAAATACAGAATAGATGGGAAGAGAAAGGAAGTAATGATTTGGTGGCCACAAAGATCAGACACAGACTGTGCCTGGAGATTCATGTTACCATCAGTGAATAATGTTTGGTGGCACTTGAAAGTGGAAGAGGTTTTGAATGGATCCATGGAACCTCCAGAGCCTTTTGGAGCCAGAGGCAGAGATAATGAGTCTCTGCATGTGTTCACTGGTAAGCTGTTCTAGTTGCAAGATAAATTAAATTCAGGAAAAAATAAAACCTTAAAGCCTCCAGAGTTAATGTAGCAGTTGAAATAATTTTTCTGTTCACCCATGTGTTGAGTTCCCACAGAACTTTTGTGGGGCTGGAAGACCAGACTAAAAATGGTAGGGAAGGACAACAGCCAGGATATTTTTCTGATTGTGTGGTTACTGGCAAAGCCAGGCTTGGACACTGGAAGTGGTTTGGTTGGGTTTTTTAACAGTGCCTTAATGGAATCAAGGGACTGCCTGCAGGATCCCTCTGTTCCCATGCACCAGGCTCTTTTCAGAATCCCCAGAGCAGTTCTGACAGCTTTCCCCTGGCCAGGTGGGTTGCCAGGGGTGTGCATGCCCTCACCTGCTGGGATGTGAAAGGGGCTGAGCCTGGGCTGGTGGAGGCAGGGCTGAGGAGCTGTGTCCTGGCACAGCCCATCCTTCACTGCAGCTCAGCAACCCCAGCTCAGCCACACCAGGGCCCTTGGTGGTTCTTTCCCCCAGGAAGGAAGGTGAGAAGGCAGAGTCCAGCTGCTGCAGCGTCCCAGCATGGTGTGAGCAGCAGGACACTGCTGGGTCCTCACAGGACACTGCTGGGTCCCCATGGTTCCCTGAGTGTTACCCTCAGGGATGGTCCCTGTGAGGAGCAGGACACTTCTGGGTCCCCATGGCTCTCTGAGTGTCACTCAGGGGCTGCTCTTTGGGCTCTCAGCTTGGTTTGTGTGCGATTTCTTCCTCAGCAGCACCACATGCCCAGACCATTTGTCACCCAGCCCTAAAAACTGACAGGGATGCATTTTCCAGAGGCAAGCAGCATTTTGCCAGACATCAGTCTTGAAGGTGCTTGAGGAGGGCCGGCTCCATGAGGGCAGGGAGTGACCCTTGGGGCTGCCCTGGGTTTGCAGGGATGAGGCCGTGCTGTGGTTGCCTCAGTCTCTGGCCTGGGATGTGGAATTCTTTGCACGTGTACAAATGATGGAATGGGAATGTTTCTGTTCATCTACAAATCCAAATTTCTCGTTAAAATTGGTCATTAGTGAAATTAGTGAAAGTATCTATTAATATATGCATTATCATTTGTGAATCTGCTGCAGGCCTACCAGCTCAGGAATCAATTTAGATGGCCATTTCTGTGGCTTTGGCTGTATAATACACACGGCTGAGTTAATTCACATTAAGCATTAAACCCCTTGCAGTTTTTGCTCTTTTTAACAAGTGTTAGCAATGCATAGATTTTTGTTTTTAATTTCAACTTTATAGGCTAATTTTGGCTTATTCCAATTTTATATTTAAAACAATTTTCTTCTTTAACATGTTTTCGGGGATAATCTGTTACTGAGAACACTAATGACCTTGGATATTAAGTTCTAACTTTTATTTCCCTGCAGCTGCTTGTGGTATCAAAATGGAGGAGGTACAGGCAATGTTGGCAGCTCTGATGCCTTTTCCCTTCAAATAGGCTCATACCTAATGCATTTTCCTTTGAATTGTTTTGTTTTCAGTGGTGTTTCTCCTGAAAATTGCATTCCTGTCTCATCCCATGAATCACAGCTTATGCCTTGTGCGTGGGTTTTAGTATTTGTTTCCATTTCTCGTGACTCCCACATATAAGCGGATTTTGATGCATATTGTGCTAATATTGTGATTGCTGCTGGCTGTGCTGCCTCTGTATCAGGTAACCTTATTGATCTTTTTTTTCACCTCAACTACCAGCAGTTTTGCTCTGCCTGACCTAATTTCTGCCACTGAAGATGCTCTAAAGTATTGATACGAGCAGAGAGGTTATCTTTCTTTAACCATGACAATAAAAATAAGTCTGGCATTGTCCTAGGAAGATCCACATTCCAATAGTCGGCTGTACCCATCTGGGCACTGCAGATGAACTGAGAAATTCCATTCACTCAAGTGGAGGTTCCTGGTCTTGAGGGACCCAGAGTTTTCAAAAGAGACTTTAACTACTTTATGAACACATGTGTATTTAGTACAGTGTCTTAAGTACAGTCCCAGATAAAAGTAGACAAACTCTTGAAGGCCAAGGACTCATTTTATTTTAAGTAAGAAATTTCTTCAAAATAAATATTTTAATGAAGTTGCAGAACTTTGTTAATAAAGTAAAACTTTCTCTTCAGCAGGACCTAGAACTACTTCTTTTTAGCACACTGAAATGTGAACTAGCCTGGGGTTTTTAAGATTATTCCATTTTTTAAAACTGCATTCCCTTCTCTCTCCGATTTGCTGCATTTGCTGGCTGTGAGCAGAGCCTGGACTATGAGGACTGTGTATTGCTCACACCAGCCTCTTTTTGCATTATTTAGCTCTTGAAGAGCATCTGCTGAGCATCCATCAGCATGGGGTGTGTGCCACCACCATATGGGCAGCCAGCTGCCGGTGGAGCCAGAGCGGGGCCCTTGTGCTCCCATCCATCCCCCACAACAATGCCACTCACATCTGGTGTGCCAGGGTGGTGCAGCAACAGCACATCCCTCATCCCTAACTGTGATGGAGCTCCTTGGAGGCAGGGGGAACCGTATCAGTGCAGCTCTGCCCCGGTGGGGAACAATGTGCATGGAGATCATCTACTGGGCTTGGCTCATCCTGAGGGCCAAAGCAGCCCTTTGGAGTGTCTGAAAGGTCCTTCTAACACTGCCTTCTGCCTCTGGCTGGGACACAGGGAGGCAGCAACCACAAAAAAGATGTTCTCACAGTCAGTGGAAGGTAGGATTAGTGTCACAGTGCTTGATGCTTCGAGGCATGCTGATCTGCAAGCCCTTGATGTCACTGTGGATGCATTTTCCACGATGCATGGCATTCATGACTCTGAATACATTGTCAAAAAAAAAAAAAGTTTTGCATGATGTTTTACTGCTCGAAAGCCCAGAGGTCTAATGAGCTGTTGAGTGACCATGTTTGTTAGTGGATGTTAGAAATGTTTTGCCTTCTGTTTGATGACCATAATTCCTGCTCTCCAACTATGAGCAGAAGGCAGAAAGGATTGTTTCATTTCTTTATGTCATGTGTCCCTTTCTACAGCCCTGAAGTTGCTTTCAGATCACATTCACTCCTCTGTGTTTTGGGGCATTCAGGCTTAAATCTGAATCCTTCACACTTTGGCAGGACGAGGTTACAGAAATGTTTCAGATTTTCTTGGAGTGTATTTCTGACTTAGAGAAACTTGCTGACACTTTTTTTTCCTTATCCCTAAGTAGCTTTGCAGTGATCAGAGCACAATTTGTCCCTCTGAAGTTCCTGAGGGCCCTTGTTTTGAACATATCTTTCTTTCTCTATCACTAGGTAGCTGCCAAGGCACATGAATTAACTCTCTCACATGTAGTTTTGCCAGGAATCTCATGGTAACATACCAAAATTCTTTTTTTTACACTCTGTAGTTGGTAATTTATGGAAGGATTTCTGCCAAGAGAATGCACCACTGCAGACTGTCAGAAAATGCTATTCACATGTAAAAAGTATTTTCTCCTGGGACTCAGCCATGTGGGTAACTTCATTCATTTCCCTGAAGGAATTCCATTTTAACTAAAATTTATTACATGAACTCAATTAGCAGAAAAAATTACTGTTTATTTCATGCAAGCTACCAGATGTCAAAAGGGGAAAACCAGCTTTGGAAGTGTTTGTCATAGATGCAGCACCCATTCAGATGTTAAAAAAAATGGGTAGAGAGTCAAACCAGCTTCATTCCACAAGGGAATTCCCCATTCTCTCAAGATCCAGCTGCTTTACTCAGACAGCTCTATAGACTTCAGACCCAGCTTCTAAAATGTGTCTGGGGCTGGACTCCTTTTAATGTCAGCTGAATCCAGATGGTAAAATGCCTGCTGAGGAGCTGAGTATCAGCCTTCCTGTGAGTCTGTTCTCAGCTGCAGTACAGAGCATTTCTGGTGCAGGGTTCACAGATCAGGCTGTATTCAATTGTCCAGTGCAGACCTATTTAGGGTTGGTTTTGCACTGAAAGGGAAAGAAATAAAAATGCAGGAAACTGTATCTTTATTAGGATAGGCAGAGTAAGAGAAATGCTGTAGGAAAGAAGTCTCATTCATGGTTCCTTGCTCCCTGAACTGTAAGTGTAAATTTCAGCAGTGGGATATTTAACTGCCACACCCCAAAAGATTGTCTAGAGTGAGCAGAGCCTTCTTGTCTAGCAGAACTGAAAAGCAGGCAGGAGTATGATTTCCAGTTCCAGCAGAGAGAGGACATTCAAACTTGACAAATCCTGACATTCTTCCAGGGCTCTGAATGTTCCTTTTCTGCCAAAGACACATTTAAATGCCCCAAAGTGCAGTAACTGCCTCTGTTGGCGCAAAGGCCAAGTCAGACAAGGAGGGTCCTCTAAGCACAACCAGAGGATTTGTGAATATGGCATAAATGGGCACTTTTTTATAGCTTGTTTCCTTATAGAGACTTCTGATCTGTGCTTGCAGAAAAACACTTCCCACCAGATGTTTTGGATGTGGAGGAACATGGATACACTCATCCCTTTGCTTTGCCTCTTGGGGTGACCCTAAAGTGAGCCAGGGAGAGGAGAGGCAGCAGAGATGCAGAGCAGTTTGGTTTCTCTCTGTAGCCAGGAATTACTCTTGAACTAAAAGCTAGTGTGGGAACCCCATGCCCCATATTTTCATAACCCCATACCTATACACTTGCTGATAAAGGATTTCTATCCTGTTGTTGATTCATATTTGTGATTAGTTCGGTGGAGACAGTGAGCAGGTTTGAATTTTTCTATAAATTAATCCTGTAAAAGAAAAACCTGGGCTGCTAAACCTTTTTAGTCAAACACTTAAGGTTGCTCATCCGGTCTGAATAAATTAGAATTTAAAAAATAAAGCTCCAGTGAGGTTTTCCCAACAGTAAAAACAGTAACCATTGCTTTGGTGCCTGAAGGGCAGCCCTGTCCATATAAATGGCAGCTACAAATGGAAGATACCAGAGGAAGAAAATGTAGAATTCTTTGATATCCTCTAGCCTACAAATAGGTTAATTTTTAAAAGTTGTTGGCTAACTTGCATCACAGAAAGAATAAAATGATCTACAGGCATTTTGTCACAGACGTATGTCAGAGAAGGTCTTTCTGAACAACCTCTTCCTCTCAGGCTGCCTCAGGTGTGGGACACGTTTCGGATGACACCACTGCTCTCATCTCATCTGAATGTAGTGCTGGCATCCTCACCCCTCCAGTGCAGCCCGGGGACTCCCGCTGAATTACTTATCTGCTGGCATTTTGTCCAGGAAGTTTGCGTTTCCTCTCGAGCCTCCGATTCCTGCAGTCATTGCCAAAATCCTGTCAAGAGAGGCTGGACAAGGTCATGACTGCAATTCCTCTGTGGCTGGCAAAACCACGCTTCTCAGCTCATTGCTAGACTCCTTAGTTGTCTTTAGGAAGGTTATCATCTCAGGGAATCGCTGCTATCAAAAAGATTATTCTTAAAAGCTGCGGAGTTACTTATTCAGTCTGTCAAGCCTCGTTACATTAGAAGACTCCATGACAGAATATCTAAGAAATTTATCTTTTTGTTCATGGAAGGAAGTGATGGTCCCACTAAGGAAACTGCAAATTTAATTATACAGTAGATTTCCTCACAGACAAAATTTCCAAGGACCTCAGTATGTCAGCACTTACTTTCAAATCTTAATCCTCAGCACTGACTTTGGTTTTTGCTTGCTAAAACACTTCAAGTGACACTGTTCATCCAAAGCAGTCCTCCAGGTCCCAGGTCTGCACCCCTGATTCGCTCCAAGCAGTATTTGCTTCCCAAGGAGGCCAGGGGATTCCTCATTTAATGTGGAGTTGGTAGGAGTGCGCCCTTAATTGCCGTTTTAAATTCTTTATTAAGCATTATCTGTTGCTGCTGAGCCGAGAGACCTGTGTGCTATTCCTGGCGCCGCTCTGTCTCGCTGTGTGCCTGCAGATAAGTCACTCAGCTGCTCAGAGCCTCACCTCCCTCCGCCCAAAATAGAGGCACTTTCCCTTGGCAAGCGCTTTCCATCTGTGGTGTGCGCTGGAGTCAAGGGAAAGACTTCCCAAGGTCACTGCTCCCGTTGTGCCATGGAGAAACTGAGGCAGGCGAGGGCACAGACCTGCCCCGGCACTGGCGATTCAGCTCCGGGCTAACCTCCCACACTTTCCAGCACCCACGAGGCCAACCGCCTCCCCAAATTATTCCTTCTGTGCTAAATCATCAAACTTGGGTTCAGAGTCACTGCTAAATTTCACATCTTGCTCCCTGTGTCCTTTCTTTGGGTATGACTCTGACTTTTGCAATATCCGAGCAGACACTTTTTGAGTAGCTGAAAGAATTTCCTGACAGGTTTGAAAGAGAGCCCTTTTGGACAGCAATTGCAAAGCTTGAGCTAATGACCTCCCAGTTGTATTTGCCAGTTCCTTTGTCTCTAGAGAGGTCTAGATTTTTCTCTTGGTTCACAATTGTTATTCATAGATCTTTTTCAATCTAGGGGAGAAAGATTTAGCCTCTGTATTTGTAATTCTGGCCCTTCAGAGAAAGCCAGTATAAACAGTACTGTGTCTTGGCCCAAATCCATTTTGCGTTATTAGGGTGGCATTGATTTGAGATCTCACTCCATTAAAATTTGAAGTCTAAAGCAGTTCCTGCTACAAATGGGGTCTCTCAAGGTTTATACATTAGCTTAGCCCTCAACATTGCCAGATGGTCAAAAACTGGAATGTATCACAAATGCTACCAGTGCCCTTCACAAAGTGACACTTTCAAATTAGTCCCAACTTCCATCCATTTACTGTAAGGTGCTACTTCCCATATGTAAATAAATGGTGATTCATTACTCCAGCAAGAGGAAAACATATTTTGTTGAAAGAGGTTGCTGGGATTTTTTTTTTTTTAGGTGGATGAATAAGCATTTTCCTGCCTGCCATTGGGTTTTTTTATTTAAATCACTTGCACGCTGATTATCATGTCCCTTCCCAGTGTATCAGAAGAGAAAGGTGGGCAGGAACTCCCCAGTTCCTTCCCCAGTGGGTGCAGAGGGGAGTGGTCTCCAGGTAGGGGGGGTTCCTGCCCCCTCCCTCACCCCAGCTCCCTGGAGACCTTGGTCTGACCAGGCTCAGTGCTCCCAAATAATCTCATTTATTTTCTTCACTATGAAGTTCATGTTTCTACATAAGATTATTTTGAACAGAGTAGACTCTGCTCTATTTCACAGGTTATCATAATGAGTTTTTCAATTTTTTAGTTCATATTTCTATATATTTATATTATTTCTATAAAATTTTATTTTTTTTATTGGTTTTAATTTTTTTTCTCCCACTGGTCCCACTGAGGCTGTGGATCCTTCCCAGAACTCTTCTCCAGGACAAGTGGGTCTGCTATGCTGACAATGCAATGCTGGTATCACACTTATTCCTGGCATATTCCCTCATTTCCACTCAAGCCACAGATCCAAAATGTTGAGGGAAGCTAAAAAATCAGTATGTTTGCTACCTCTTCCCCACATTCTCCTGCCTGAAAACCTCTATGTTGATGAGGTCTGACCTTAATGCAGACAGATACATTGTCAAGTTCCCCAAAATTTCAGCCCTCCAAAATTTAGAGAAGCTGTAATTCTGAGTAGTTTTGTGTATACCTGTGTTGGTTTCTTTCTTTTAAAAACCATTATATACTGTGTGGTACGTGATGAAGCAAGAAATTCCTGAGCTTTCACTGTGTCTAGTTCATTGATTTTTAAGAGTCTGGGAGTTTGGAGCCTCGGGAAGCAGCTTGACACGTAATGTGAAACCTGCAAATCCTGCCAATCGCCACGGAAAGGTGAGAGAGGTGAAAAAAAATCATTTTACACTGTAGACTTTGGCTCATTTTTTGACACTGAGAAAACAACTTTTGCCAGCGAAAGCAAAAGCTGCAGAGCATGGAGTGGGGAACAGAAAGCCAAACAGATAGAGTTGCACTTGCTGCAGTCCCAGGACCAGCCGTGTGTGCCTTGTGTACCCTGAGCACTGCAGCGAGGGCAGCCAAACGTCCTCATGCAGACCCCAAGTGCTTTTCAGACCTCAGCAAGATTTTATTTGCAGAAGAAGTCTTTGAGACAGGAGTGACAGGGGCTGTCAGAGCCTGACACACCGCAAGGACAAGTGCACCACATTTCTGCCACAGGAGCTCCGTGTGGCTTTGTTCAGTTCAGCATTAACCTAATATTGTCTTTACCAACCACGTGGTGGGCTGCTTCCCTCTTTGCTCGTTGTGATTCTATAATCTTCCTGCTGACAAGGACTGTATCATTCTTTAACCCCTACTTTCAGCATTATCCCAGTGTCCACCTTTGACTCCTGCTGATGACAAACTGGCACCTTGCTGCAGCCCCTTAAGGACACAGGTGGGACAGTGTGCATAGGCAGTGATGAGATCTTTCTTTAGATCCAGTGGAAGAGCTGAAAAATGCTATGCAAACTTTTTAGTGCACAGGTAAACAAATGCATATGTTGCACTAATGAACCTGTCTCCTTATGGAACTCAAAGCACTCCACAGAGACGAGTAAAATGACTCAGCCATTTCTGTGTGATTTGCTCACCCACCAAAATGCATGGAAATTTTTGTCTCCTGCTTCAGCAGGACCAAATTTCCGCTGCTGTGCAGTAAAGCTTTATTTCCTATCTCGCTGCAATGCCAGGGAGAGAGGAACAAGATAGAATCTCTTATGTGCGGTGTGACTCCTCTGACAGTACATTAGGAGGGGAAAGGAACACCATTGCAAGGTGCGTCTAAGGTGAAAAATGGAAGACTCTTTTCTTCTTGGGGTAGAGGAAACTAAAAATCAAGACCCAACACAAAAAAATCTGAGAGCAAAGTATGCTCCTTTCACAGAAATTTTGACATGGTTCCTGTTGGTAGAGGAAACATCATTCAGGTGCTGAGGTCCCTGTCTGTGTTTCCCATCCCCGCCTTAGTTGGCACATTTTTCCATTTATCTGCTTTTAACAACCCAAGATCTCTGGAGCAGGGTGTGTGACATGTCCCACTGATGCTTTTAAGTCCATATCAGTGTCATCTTAGGCTGAAGCCAAACAACTGTGCAGCATTTAAACACTACTGATAAATAAACAATTGTAGGCAATAATATTATTTCTAAGAGCAGACTAAAGCTGAGTATCCTTTAAGGCTGTCATCTTCATCTAGAACTCCTGGATCTGTGAGAGCCATGCAGGCTAAAACCTTCTTGTTGAAGAGCTTTGAGAAAACCCCACTAGGAAATACTGCAGTCGCACATATGGCAGGCGTAACCATTCATGTCCTAACTCAAAATCCACTGAACGGATCGTTCTTGAGACATCTTTTGTTTTTCCTTCCTCAAGAAGGGCAATAAATCAAGCTAAGTTTAAAATTTTATAGCTACAGCTGGTTTTGACTTATGCAAATGCAACATTTCAATCACAACATATGGGAAAAGCATATTTTTTCCGTTCCCTCACATAACTCAAAAGCTGTTATCCTGATTTTTTTCTGAAGCTCTTCAGAAATTATCATATTTGGGTGGAAGCTTCAGACAGGAGGTACAACCCAGCTCAAATTTGTTCAATTGAAAGACCACTGAGCAAACGAAGGGAATGGAATTGGAGATTTTAACTACTATTTGTTTGCTGACAAGAACTGTAACCAGGAAATATTTGTAAGAGAGCTCAATTTCAGATTTCAAAATTATGATAATTTATTACCTGGGCTTCTCCTTGACAGAGCACACCTGAAAGAGTTGCAGTAGATCAGTTTGATTTTCATTATTTCTCCATCTCCTCCATTGTGCTTAAAGATGCTTTGTGATGAGATTTCCTTGTTGCAGACACAATTCAGAACCACACAAATGGAATTGCTTCCTGATGGAAGTGACTTGTCATTGTCTCCTCTTTTCCTTTCGAAGCATCAGTACATCAGAGGGTCTGGGAGCAGTGGGGACTGAGTGTGTTCTGCCTGCTGCCCCAGTTTAGGGAGCACTGGGGCTGCAAAAAGCTGTAGGACCAGCACACGTCCAAAGCTTACTTAACTCCACAGGATTTTTTTCTCCTCTCTCTTATTATTTAATTATTCCAGAGTTGCTCTGGAGGAACAAACCCTGCAGCACTGGAGCACATTCAATAACAGGTGGACTAGTCCTGAATAAACTTGTGCTAAAACCTCATTCCTGGGAGTCTCCTCCACAAGCTCATCCAGCCCTGGTTGTCTCCTCCAGCCTGCACAGGGAGCACGAGGGACAGCTGGAGCTCATTGGCATGGGATGGTGGCACATGGGGAAAATCCACAGAATAAACCTGTTTCTATAATTCCAGTGATACGATTTATCATTCCTTTGCAATCCAACATAAATGCCTATATGCTGTGCCAGAGAAAGTGGCTCTTCCTGAGAAAATGTCCTGGTGACAGCCCAAGGGCTGGTGTTTATGCTGGGAGTTCAGCAAAGTCAGCTCTGGGGGAGAGGGCAGAGAGAGGAAGGCCAGAGGTCATTAAACACCAGACACCTTCAGAGATTAAGCAGAATATGCCCAGCACAGGAAACCCAGTCCCCAAACTCTGCTCCTTCAGCTGCCTGTCTCAGGACACTAGCCAGTGGCCTGGGTTTCACCAGCCACAGCTTCCAGGCAGTTCTGAATGGGTGAGGCTGACTGTGAAGAGGGGTTGATGTCTTTGCTTCTCACTGTCCAACCCTATTTTGACTGGCAATAAATTATACTTGCTTTCCCCAAGTTCAATCTGTTTTGCCCATGAAATTGGTAAGAGATCTCCTTTCTTTATCCCAACCTGTAAGTTTTCCATCTTTGTTTCTCTCCTGTCTCCTCGAGGCAGTGATGGGAGCAGTGGAGTAGGTAGGGGCAGCCAGCAATGCCCAGCCCAGCACACTGCCCTGCTCTCCCAGTGTCTCCTGGGAGAGTCCAGCTGGACTCCAGGCCCAGCTGCAGCACTAATCATTGGGGATGCAGAGCACATGCTCACCAGGTCCTTGGTACAGGTTAGAGGAGAAACTGCACCTCAGGTTTCTTCTACACATCTCATCAACTTGTAACACACAACAAAAGTGTGGGCCCCTTTCCTGAGGCTGCTATTTGTTTGCAGGTCCAGATGGAATTTAAACAGGCATAAAAGGCACAGGTATGGCTGCATGCTGTGGGCTGAAGGCAACTCAGGAAATGTTGAAACACTGACAGGGAAGAAGAGCACCATCTAGAATGGGGACAGCATGTGAGGGAGACTGCTCAGGACCATACTGCCCTTGCAGGATGCCTTCAGCATCACATAGCAGCAGTGGGATGCTGAGCTAGACAGACCTTTGATCCTGCAGTTTTATAGCTGATCTTGCAGTCTGGTATTGAACAGGAAGGTTTTTGTATGGCTTTTTCTACATCCCTCCACTTGGAGCAACAGGGTTCAGCCCCTCTAAGATGATTTTTGGGAGTTTTCTATTTCTCATCCTTAATACTGCAAGAGTCCCATTTGGGACCTGGAATTACAAAATAAGAGCTTCATAAAAAATATCAGTTTTGATTTCTTATTGTCAGAACTACAAAGCACATGAGACACCCAGAGTCACACAGGCATGTGCACGCCAGCTTTGCCTAGCTCCTGCCAGCTCCCATTCTGTGATGGATCAGAGATCTGTGTCTGTGGGCAGCTGAACATCCATGTCCAAAGGTCTGCCACCATAGGAGTGTCTGTTCATCCACCATACCCTGCTCCAGCACAGCTCCTGTGCTGCTGTCAGCATGAACCCTCTCTGGCTGCTTATTCGCAGCTCCAGAGCCTGAATGTTGGTCCCTTTCCCCTCTTTTCTTCTCAGCTTTGGAAATTATCATGGTTGGGACCACATAGCTGTCTTCACAGCTGCTGTTGAAATACTATTTAGCTAAGCCAGTGTTAAATTGTCCCTTACAGATGAATCTCATACCACACCTGTGTTTTCAGGTTTGCCACCTGAGGAATTAGCAATTTTTAAAGGAGCTGGTCTGAAAGACTAGCTGATCTTTGTACGGAGCAAACATTCTGTGTTTGCGGGGGGGGAGGGGTGGCAGCTTGCACATCCTCTTCCCCCACCACACACTCCAAATGCTGGTGCTGAGGTGCTGCTGCCAGAGCCTGCCAGAGCCTGCCTGGCCACTCTACCTCTGGCTACAGCTCACTGCTCCAGTAAAAAAAAGACTCCCCACATTTTTACCTCCCTGTTTTTCTCTCTTTCTTTGATCATTATTAAGAAATAGCAGAATTTTCCCCACAAAAGTAATATCTAGCTCCTCACATAAGAGAACAGCTGTATTTACTTGACTTATGAGTATCTTTACTGACAGATTTATCCTTTGCATCATAAAATGCCTATTTGGGCTTTAAAAAGTGCACTGGCTGCTTCTTTGAAGCTTGCAGCAATAGACCATTCTCATTTGAAAGACATATTATTACCCCAAAACTAAACATATTATTTTATACATCCCAGCCACCCTGATTCTTTGTGCCTGAGGGCCTCTGAGCAAAAGGTGTCATTTGGAGCATGCAGCAGAGAGAACTCAGTTATGTAGATATCACATTTCTCTGCTCCTTCTGTTTCAGAAGAGCTGGATCCACACCTCTCCTTGGGAAGCTGCTGGGTTTTTCCTGTCTGATGGCTAAGGTGGTGTCTGTGTTATTTTTGGCAGGCACATACTTCACATTCTTAGCATGAAAAGCAGAAGCTGGCAGCCAGTCTCGTTCAGTAACCCCTCATGGCCTGGGTTTTGCCCTGAGCCGGGTCCTCAGCGGCCAGGGTGAGGCATCACGAGGCTGAGGGGGAAACATGAAACTGTAGCACTGGGGATTTGGGAGTGGAGCTGGTGCCTCATCTCAAATAAGCTGCTCCAGGGAAGAAGTCACTCTGGGAAACTGAGGCAAAGCAATCAAGCTCCACATCCACACATGCCATGTGGCCAGCAGCAAGGAGAGGCAGAGGCCCTTGGTCTGGAATGGTTCCAGCAGTTTATTTCCAGAGGGTGCTGAAGGGAGTTCCAGTGCAAAGAGAGGAATGGAGTGCCAGTTCTTGGCTTAAGTAAGGGCTACAGCAGCCAGGGACCTTGAGGCACGGGGGCTGTGCAAAGGCCAGGTAAGGTCAGTGTCCCATAGGGGGATAGGGCCAGTCACCAGACACCGAGGAATGGGGAAAAGCCCAGAGAAGGGGGAACCCGGGGCAAACCACAGAGCACCATGGGGAGGTCCTGTCTCTCAGGTAAGGCCGGTGACTATAATTTATCCTGCCAGGGCAAACTCCTAGGTTTTATATCAAAAGGCTGCAGGGATTCCACAGGAAACCAGGGCCAAGGGATGTGGGGGATGAGGCTGGGCAGGCTGGGCAAAGGCAAGGCTTGGCTGGAGCCAGAGGCTTGGCCAGACTGCTGGGGATCTGTATGGTCAGTATTGCATTTGCCTGAAACCTGCTGTGCCTAGAGCCACAGCCCTGCACAGAGCCATACCCTGGCATGAGGGATGCCACAGACACCCCAAAACCCAGAAGATTTCCAGCACAAGTGATCCCCAGACCATGGATCTCTACAGCCACAGAAGGGAGGGAGTGGGGTTGGACACCCTCCGGCTCCAGGCCAGAGCGAGAGCAGGGATGCAGCCGGTGAACTGCCTCTGCCTAATGAACTGCTCCTTTTCTCTGCAGCAGCAGATAAGAGCAATTAAACACTAGATAGCAGATTAATGATTACTGCAACATCATGCTAGCTCATGGTGACAAATCTGTATAAATATTCACCACAGTGGTAGGCGAGGTGTTCAGGCATTGATGTGCCCTCTGTGTGGCAAATCACTCAGAGGCGACGCAAAGAGGGAGCGTCTGCTGCTTGTCACAGCCATTAATTATCACTGCAGAGGAAATTGGAGGAAGGACCAGCTCAAGTGCATTACGTTGCATTTGCCAAAGGTTGTTCTGGGCCCAGCTGCCACCCAGCAAACAAGGCTGGATGTGGAATTTCCACCTTGGGAGGATGCTTGTTTTTGTGGTGTGATGGTTTGCAGCCGTGGATTAGCAGCTTTCCTTAGAGCTGGCTTGAGTTTTTGTCTTGTTACTGGAAATTATGAGGAGAGTTATGTGATGACACATTACACCCACGGCCTCTGGCTCCTACTTTTTCTTCTGCTCACCTCTCGCTTGCTATTCCTGCAGACATCAAGCTGGACTAAGTAGATTCGGGGTCTGATGCCATCTAAGAATGCCTGTTAATAAAGAATGGAATGAAAGAGATGAACTTTCTGTCACTTCAATTGAAGTGCTGGCTAAATTATCTTTCTGGATTTTAGGGACTTTGATATACAGCCCTAGTAGTGTTTGAGATACCCAGAGGGTGAGACATCACCTGTGCAGTAATTTGGGGAAACAGACTTGATTGTGGCCTGTTTCTTATTGCACACAGAACACCTCCAGAGTACTGACAAGGCAGAGAAAGCAAAATGAAAGCTGGACTGAAGAAGATCTGGATTCCTGAGCTGAAATCTCTGTTTGATCAAGAGATTTTACAGAGCAGCTCTATTCTGAGGATTCTGGATTTTGTTCCCTAAAGAGTGCTTTGCTACAGTCTACAAAACCACATGTGAAACATGGGTAAGAAAATAATAGATTTCTCTAATGTGTTTAAAATATTCAAAAATAATTCAATGATTTTAGTTGAGTTCATCTCTGAAATGTGTCTATAATGGTGTCCTGATGTGCAAGAGATGGGTTTCAGCACACTTTGTTACACTGGCTGCTGGAACATCTCCCAGGATGGACAGGGCAGCCAAAAGCATGAAGGGTGATTTGTAAACCTTGCTTTATTTTTATTTTTTTTTAAGCAGAAACTTCACCAGTGGCTCACCAACAACCACAGACGGCAGCTGGGTTTGAACCAACGTCACCTCACAGAACATTATAGGTACCTGTATTCACATACATTCCATGTAACAGAGAATTAAATTAGATTTATTTCTTTACATGTCAGCTATGTCCCACATCAAAGGCATTTAAAGTCTTTGCAATATCTCCAATCATGTTTGGATCTGCCCTGTGATGGACACAGCCCTGAAAACAGGCAGCCCCTGCACAGTAGCTGGTAATAGTATTTGAAAAGATGATTGCATTTCGGAATGAATCATTAGATCCTATAAAATGCACCTGTCACTGCAGTGTTTAAACTCTGCTTTCCCCACCCTCTCCCCACCCCCCTTATTTGCACTAATTAGTGTAGGATGAGCTGCTGCCTAAAAACTAAGAATTCTAGAATATTTAATTGCTCCTAGTCCCAGTGAATGCCATGCCTGAGGAATCAGAAGCAGAGAGCCACGTGAGCATGGCACATACAGGGGCCGCATTTCTGGTGCCCCCTGAGCCGGGGAGCCCAGAGTAGGGATGGTTTCCTTGCCAGGCACTTGCTGCTCCCTGACCCAGCTCCATCAGCCCCCCCAGCCCTCCTGTCACTGTCCTCACACAGCAGGTGAGTGTGCCTCACCCAAAGCCCCCCGAGGGAGGAGTTACCTGAGCAGAAATGGCCTCCTGGAGGGAGGAGGTGTTCCAGTGTGTGGGAGCTTTTCAAACCGTGCTCTTTAGGATGCAGAAGTTGCCAAGGATTATGAAGTTTTCCACTTAAAAGTGGCATAGTGTGGAATCGTGGTTATTGCACCCCAGTGGCTCTCCCCTGAATGTGCTCAGCCTGCACATAAAGCTGTGAGCTGTTTTTCACTCATCAGCTCTGAAAATTTACCTTGGATTCTTGCTTTATCATCCATAATTTGTTTTAAAGGTTCCTCTGGGCAGGTCGTTACCAGGAGCCTCATCCAGGAGCGCAGCGCACATAAAGCACTGCGGTCCCTGGGGGCTGCCTGAGCTCCCCTCCCCTGCACTCCTGTCTGACAGCCAACATTCCCAAATGCCTGACACCTTCCTGCTGTGCACACCTCGGTGCTGCTCCGTCTGTCACACCCCAGCACTTATGTGGGATTTGCAGGAGTTATTTGCCATTAGGGATCTCTGTCCCTACACCCAGCAGCCCCCAGCTTGCAGAGTGTGAGCAGGCAGGAGGCACCGAGCACGGGAGAGGAGGAGGATGCTGAGGATGGTTTGCTCTGTTCAGTCCCCAGTCCTAGGAGGGCAAATGGGCCCCAAAGCCGTGTCGTTGTGAGGACCAGAGCAGAGGTGAGACCAGACATGTCTTGGCAGTGACTCCACAGCGCAGAGCTGAGCACCCGCAGGCTGCTTCCCAGAGAGCCCAGGGCAGGAGCATCCCGAGGTGGCAAAGTGGAAATGCCACACAGATTGGGCTTGGTCTTCTGTTTGTGTCCAGCTCTCTGCAGACCTAACCCCAACAAAGGCAACGGAGCAAACAGTTTGGCAATTTTATTTCATTTAAATTCTTGTCAGGGCTTTTTGCTGGCCTCCTTGGCGTCCCTGCTCCCTTTGCTGGGACAGCTGCTTAGCTGGGCTAGCAGGGCGTGGGGCTAAGAGGGCAGGCCCAATTAACTGCATGGTGATCAGTTCTTCTGTCTTAAAATCCCACACGCTTCCAAATTAATTTAGAATAAATTCAATCATAGTCATTTACAAGGTCTGCTGCTGGGCGCTGCGAGGAGCAATTTGCCGGTGGGATTCTCATTCTTTGCAGTGGCAAATTGCCTAAGTTCACCATACCACAGGGATAAAAAGCTGGAATTTAGACCTGAAGTGGCCAAATGCTAAATACATGCATCTGTTTACACTGAAGCATACCTCTGGTACCCAGGTGAGGTCAGGGGCTAATGCCAGACAAGGTCCTAGAAGAATGGTTTCATTTTCCTTTATCTGCAGCTAGGAAGGGGCAGACACAAACACTTGGAGGAATATGTCTTGTAGCACAGGAACCTTCCCAAAAGTCCTCACTCATACCTCCATTTCCTTAAGCTGTGGCTGTCCACAAAACAAAGCCACACACAGCTCAGCGTGTGCTCTCTCCTTTTTTCATCACACCACTGTCTTCAGTAAATCTCAGGCTGAATGCCCATGTGTGTGCTTTGATTGCAAATGCCTGTGCTTTGCCCTATAAAAGAGAAGTGCCCTATCCAGCCAAGCTTTTTCTTTATGGGCTACTCAAGTATCACTTCTGCTCTGCCATGTCCAGGCAGGTTGACCAGCTTGGGCCTCTCCTGTGATATGAAACAATTCCAAAATAGAAGCATCTTCCTTGTGAAATTGATCTCCTCACCACAGCCCTTATTGTTCGATTCCCCTGCTGCCTTTTGTTCCTTCAGGGTCTTTCCGCATGTGAATTCAAGGGTAAATAATATCTTTTTTTGTTTGGTTGGGGTTTTTGTATGTTTTATACCCAACTGATGGCAAAGCTCTAGTTCAGGATACAGAACTTCTCTGGACATCAACCAGCACAAAACACATGCATTGGAATTGCCTTCTCAGATTAGAAATTATCATCTAATTTCTACTATTTCCTCTGCCACGTAGGTACTGAATTAAGGAAAGATTGTTCATCTTATATTAAACAGAAAGATTGCTAAGCAGGGTTAGGTAAGGCAGGCCATCCCACTCCCACAAGGAAATATTTCTCACCTCTGGTGCTGACCCCTTCCCTCACACTTGAAGCACTGGATGGGCTGCAGGGGGTGCCTGGGGGCTGCTGTGGGTGGGGGTGTCCCTGGCAGTTGGGGTGCACAGGGAACCCCCACTGCCTCAGGTGTGTGGACAGTGACAAGGGGCTCAGGTTTAGGGCTCTTATCAACTCTAATGGCTTCAAAGAATTTGCATCCACTTGGCTGAAAAAATGGCCAAGAGTGAATGAGTGAATGTAAATGAGGCAACTCCTCATCCTGTATTTCTTTATCTGAGCAGCAGTTTATAAATTCAAGGTAAGTATATCTTTCCAGCAGCTTTGCACATTCCTACTCTCTCAGGGTGAATAAATTTTTTTGATGGGTGAGTTAAAACATCATTATTTTTTTCATTATCATTGTCATCAGTATAAATGGCAGAGGTGTAGGGTTTTTGCCCAAGCTTTTAAATTTTCATGACAATTTTACTAAGCTGTTTTATACGTTATTAAACACACTCATGATTTGTTTCAACCTATACCTTAATAGGATGTTTTAAGAGAGTGTTCCCAGAAGAGGGCAAAGGTATCCTGCACACTGGAGACTCAGCTCCAGCCTTGGGCTTCTCCCCTGCTGGGGCCCACAGACAGGGATGCCCAGGGTGCCTAGAGTGCTCATTTCTTTCACTGAGGTTTTTGCTTTGAGATTCTTTTGAAAATCCCAGCCTAAGGGATTAACAGTGTTGATCATTCTTGAGAATCAGGACACTGGTGTTGTTAATACTCAAAGCAATGGGTTTTTGCAGGTTTCTGCTGGGAAAAGGGAAAAAAGGGCTGCGGATCGAAGGTCTCATTTACCCAAACACAGAAATAATTCCTTCTTGTGGCCATTTCTAGAAACCAAGGTCAATTCTTGTACTTATTTTTTGAACAAGACTTTTTAATGAGTTTTTACAGACAGCTGCTTTTTTATAAACCACGGGGAGAGAACAGAGGCACCCAGATTTCAGCACAACTCACACGGTCACGTTTGGCTTGGGAGGAGCTGAATGCCCCCCACTCCTGAGAGAAAGTCTATTTTCGTGACATGACACTGTTCTCAGTATGGCCATATTTCTTGGTAAAATACTGATTTCTGTAATTTGCAATGAGTTTTAACAGACCAAGCCCTGAACAGTGCCATTGTTTGTCATCAGTCTATGAGAGCTCCAGATCTGCCTCTCTGCAGTGTTCCAAGCACACCTTCCAAATGTTGGTTAGTGCTCTCTGTGACTGATGTACATGGGACTTTGCTGGGGTTTGTTTGTAAAGAAAACTGTCTGACAATAAATTTAGATTCCTGCTTTCTGTAAATTTTCAACCATAGTAATTTTGATTATTTCTTTTAACTGTTGTTGTGTAAAAAATATAATCTTGCATGTGCAAATTACTGCCCCCTTCCCCTCTCTCAGTGCTGATTTCACAGAAATGACCAGAATATGAGCATTTTTCTCAACTCTGTCTGCAGTTAATGGGAGCTTTTTCTGTTAAAAAACTTTCTGAATTGTTTAGAGACTTCACGATTAGATTTAAGTAGTGCTCAAAGGGCAGGATAATGCATCATGCTAGAGGTAGATTCTGGCCTCCTAGTCTATCTAACTGGACATGTCTCCAGTCTAAATATAGAAGCTTCCCCCTACTTACTCAAGTGATTATTTAATTTTCACCACATTTCTCCTTCCTTCCCCATGTATTTTTGTACCAGTCACTCAACACATGTCTCCATGTCTTTACAAAAGTGCCAGTTTTCTATCAAATTATTCCACTCCTCTTCACGTCTATAATTTCTTGTTTTCCTGGTAAGAGATTTCAGACATAAAGATATTTTCATCTTCTTTTATGCTGTGTGCCATGGCGTGTCCACCAGGCCCTTCAAATCTCAGGCACACCATTAGAAAAACCTAACACTCCGTATCCCAAATGGGTCACTTCCCAAGCCTAGTGCTGAAATCCTTTTAGCTAATACTGTTCAGGTGACTTAGTACTAAATTATATTTCAGAAAGATATGGTCTGCCCTTTACTTTTTCATGGGGCTACCATTCAGTCAGTTTTAAAGCCGTAATTCTTTTTCAGGTTGCCATGGAAACAAGTTAGTGTTCCACTGCTGCCTTGTGCAAACGAGCAGAGTGCTCATACATCATGTTACTGCCGCTGGGTCCTTGTGCAGCGTGGCTGGGCTGGGTTTCTCCTCTCCCACACTCACATTGGCAGGGCCAGAGCCCTGTACTGCTTTAGCTCCTCTCCCCAAAATTTCCTCAGCAGAACCAAAGGAGTACTGAAATTGTGGATGCTCCACTCATCCTCACCAATCAATGCAGGTCCCAGTTTGGGGATTCCTGGCCTTTGAAGAGCAGCTTTGTGAGCCTTGAGCTTTTCAGCCTGTAGGGAGGGGATTGCACTCCACAGCATGGTTCCTTCTGTGGTTCCATCCGCCGGGATTCAGTCCCTGTCCCCAGCAGGATGAAATGTCCTCAGCACAAACAATGTGCCTTTCACACAGGACAGGCACTTCAGCAGCAGGCAGTGGTAAACAGCTTGTTGACCCAGCTGGTCACTGTAACAGCAGCTTAGCAAATGCTCAAAGTTGGTAGCCTTGCCTTAACTGTTCAAAAACTGGCAATGCTTTGAATAAAAAGCTTTACTAAACACTAAACATAAGAAAACCCCTCAGGTATCTCCACTGACTATCTCCATGTGTACTAGACATATCTGTCATCTATATATGCCTTTAGATAAATAAATATGTTAAATATATCATCCTGAAAGTCCATTTATCGTCTGACACGCTGCCTAACACTGCAGCACTTAAATTCTTCAAATGACACAGTTAACACCCATTATCACATCATATTTTTTTAACTTTATCTCAGCAAAAAAAAATGTATGCAGGGGAATATATTACAATTTGAATATTTTATTTGTTCTTGACATACTACTGTAAAAAGGCAGGGTCAAAGAAAGGTTGTTGTGGTTTTAGGATTTCATGCCATAGACCTGAGGCTTCTGAGAACCTGGTGTTTCCTCAGAAAGCTTCCAAGAAAATACCTGATAAAATCTTTTTTATGTGTTGGAGAAACTCTGTTACTGTGTAAGATGATAAGAAATTATTCAGGATGCAGTTGTGATTTTACTCTTTTACTAGTGCTGGTTAGGACTGCAATTAAGGTAAGAATAGGAGTTATTTATAGGGAAGGTGCCACATTTAAAGACCAGGCTTGAAAGCATTATTGAATGTAGACAACACACACAGCCAAATAAAGTTCTTTCCTGGGCCCCTCAGCAAAGCACCACTAATGAGATGCATTAAGATTTTATCCTATCATCTTATCATTAAACTGATGGCTTCCATTGCACTGGTGATCAGACATGAGGCACATCTGTGAAAGACTGCTTTAGCACAAGTGATCTCATTGCTTTTGCAAAAATTATTAACAAATGAAAAACATGATGTGGCAACATGGCCATGTGCTGCAGTACAGCCACAAAGCTCCCCAGACATGGCTTAAACAAGGAGGGTGCTCCCTGTTCTTTTCTATTTCATTTCGTGCTCAGAATGCTCTTCTCTGACAGAAATGTGCAATACCCATGACTTTGACCCAAACACTCCACAGTTACTCTGGCCTGTGTGTAAGAGGAGCAGGCTGATGGCTGCATCATGTGGATGCTGTAGTCTTAGGCTTTGTTAAATGTTTTAGAGCTGTCCAAGTGCGTCTTGGACCCAAAAGGTAGAGCTGTACCAGAGCTGTACACAGAACATTTGGGAAGCCAAAACACTCAGAATGGGGCACTGCCTGTCCACCTGAGCTGCGGAATGAACTTTGCCTGCACCTAGGAGGGAAACTTGACCCTTATAGAAAGTGACTACCTTCATTTTATGATTGTAATGTACTAATAGCAACTCTTGGTATAACCTGCAGGGCTGGAAATAATGAGGGAACCGAATACAATACTCCCAGGGCATGGGCTTAAAGTGATAACTATTCAAGCGTAGCCTTTGACTAATGCAGTTGCTCTTGCGCATCAAATAATGTCAGAAATGCCACACTTCATAAGAAAGGGCTATAAAGCTTCATTGTGATCCTTCAGCCCAAAAATCCACGCTGAAAAAAGAGCTAAAAAGTTTTTAAATGTGCTGTATGTCAGGTAGGGAAATGGGCACAGGAGCAGAAAACATTCCAGGTTGCCTGCATTATGTTAAAAATGTGTTCTCCCCTTCAGTGTTTTCACACAAACATGCCTGCACACATTGCTTTTTTACCTTAATCTCTACAGTTTTGTTCCTGCAGTATTAGGTTAGCCAGATAAGGCCTACTGGAGGGCAGCCAGCAGTGATACCTGGAGAACAGCGTGGATGCCTCCTGTTGTAAACGACAATTCTCCAATCTTTCGCTTAGGAAATTTATTGGAAAATGACAGAATGAAAATCGAGCAGAGCCACAATGAAAAGGCAGTTCCGACCCCGGGTATCGGAGCTGGCTGAACCACGGACACAGCCTCTCCAGTACCAATGTCCCCACAGTTCACACTGGCAGTCTCCCAAAGCCAGTTCTTACACTGTTTTTCTGTGTCCCGAGGCTGTCCATTGTTCAGTCTAGTTTTTGGAAATGCAGATAGGTTTCCTTTTTCTGAGGTTTGCTTGATGAACAGAGTTCCGAGAAGGTACACTTGTCTTGATTACATCTTCTTGGGCAGGGCATTGGGATGTATGTACTTGGTGAGTAGATATGATGCTTATCTGGTGTTGATGGCTGAGTCGTTGGCCTTGCCCAGCTGAAGTCCTGCTACACCCCTCATTGTGCTGTAAAATACCTTATCTTTTGGATTTCCGGAGGAGGATGGTATAATTCCTGCTCATTCAACCATGAACAAAATTTGTACAGGGGGGTAGCTAAGGGATACAGTTTATTTTAACCATATACACAGTCGCTTTAATGAAACACGAATTAACCATACATATATAACACTCCTAAAGCATTTGGATGGTTTGCTCCAAGCAAGCATCTTGCAGTAGTGAGTCTGATCCATCATGGGTTTAGCCATGTTGGTAGCCAGGACAGAAACAGCTGAAGAAAATGCAAGCACAAGCATTTTCTGCTCAGCAAAGGACTAGGACATCAGAAAGAGTCCTCAGCACTGATTCTTGCAAGGTAAAGCACCTGCTTTTGTTGTGCTTTCTGGGACAATTCCTGCAATAATCATGGTGTAACAGAAATAGCCATTCAAGGGAAAAAACACATCTCAAGCATGGGCTGAAGCAGCACGTGTGTTTCCTGGGGTTTGAGGAGCACAGAGTCCCACTGTCACTTGCTATAGGCTTGCCAAACCAGCTGCTAACTGTGCCTGCGGATGGAGCAGGCACTTCTGAGGGCACACTGGCCAGTCTGGGAGTTTAATAAGATATTGCAGCCCCTATTCCAGGTAAATGGTCTTGAAGTCAATTAAATCCAAGATGATAATTGTTCTCTTTTGTAAAAAGATATTCTGGTCTCTTTCTTCCTTTTTTTTTTTTTTTTTTTTTTTTTTTTCCCCCATAGCTGGTATTTTAAAACCATTTATAACTGCTACTTCAGGTAAATGAAATCTCATGTTTACCAAAACTCAGAGGTGCCTACTAGTCTGAAATAAAGAGTGCCTTTTTATTCCATTAAGAAAGTTCAGGCAAGCTGTTGTTTGGCAGTTTGCTGCCACTGGGAAAGCAGCACTTCCCTAAAGGATGGTGGAGCACATTCAGAGCTGACATGGCAGGCAGGTACCCTGCACCATGCAGGCACCCTGGCTGCTGTAGCATGCAGCCCTTGCTCTGTACAAAGCTCCTCTCCTGGGCCCATTCAACCCAGGTGAACTGGACAGCTTTACAGAAATACAGTGGAATTATCCTAAAAGGCCACAGTTTACGAACACTTGCATTGCATCTTCAATATCCAGTTTTCTCTAGAGATGAAATAGGCAAGCTCTTATTCCACCTTAATGTCTGACTTCTGTTGTCATGCAATGCATCCTATTCAGCAACACCCCACTCAGGTCTAAAACACAATTTATTTACCCTTCAAAGGTGATTTGCAGTAACTTCAAACAACCAAACAAAACTGTTCACTCCTCTCTGCAGGTCGTTGTCTACTGCAAACAACCCTTAACCTCTTCCTCCTTCCCCAACATGTAACCACAGGTTGCTGCAGTTCTGACTCCTGCTACCACCAGTAAACACCACGGCTTCCTAAATCACTGCTCCTGAGAGGCATTTCCCAGACTTCTTCATGCTCCATAGGATAAAGTCAGAGGGTTCTCCTGCTTGTTTCTTTCTTTTTTTTCTTTTTTTCTTGTTTTTGACAAAGCAAAACATGTTTCAATGTGCCTTTATAGTTGGTTAATGAGCTATTTGTTGGAAAATAAGCATTTCACAAGAGTGATTTCAAAATCTGCTTCAAACAATCCATTTTAGCATCCAAACATATAATTGCATTCCCGACATGGATGTTCACAAGTGCTGTCAGACCAGCCACCCTCCTCTCCCCTGCATCCCACTTGGGGTGTGAAATTCCAGCAAATATTACACAGCATATTGCAAGGCATTTTCAGTTTGAGTATGTAAGAGTTCTTCAGCTCTCTCCATGCAGCCCCAGGAGGAGGGCAAGGCTCTGGGGACACCTGTGAGGAGCTCTGGGGATGCAGTGCATGTCAGGAGCCCAAATGTTGTTTTCACCTTTCACTCCTCTACATTTTTTCTTCCTGGAAAATATTCAATACTGAGGCAATAATTTGCTCTCTTCTTTATTACCCTTGGCTCTTCTCTGTTTTATAAACCAGCTAATTTTCAAAGTCATCTTCTGACACAGAGACGTAGACAAGCTGGGCACAAAAATGCTCTGGGCAACATTTCAAAGCAGTGGCAAGGTTTCTTGATGATAAAAAAAAGTGTAAAAAAAGCCTCTCTTGTTCTTCCATGCACTGCCCAATTTTTATTTTGCTGTATAATACAAAGAAAAAAATTATTTTACCAGAAATGCTATCAGTAGTGCATTAAGTAAAGACAAGAACAGTGTTACCTTTGAAGGGCTGTTCTTCTCAGGGTCACGAACACATACAGGCAGTACAGAGACTAAAATTCATGCTTGGCCAACATTTGCTGGTGTTTACCTAGGCTATTACTACAGAGATAAAGTTCTGTGGTTTACATATATATATATATACACATATATATATTAGATTTCTGGAGTTTTCTGGGTGAAATAAAACCAAATACTCTCTGTTATAAATGTGTGGTTAATTTGCATTTTATTAATGCAGCCTTATATGTGTATAAAATAAACGGTGTCTCCAGAATGCCCCCCTGTACAAGATTAGCTCACGGATGAGTGAGCAGGAACGATGTTATCCTCCCTCCAAGCCGAAACAATGAGGTGATTCCTCAATACAATACAGGGTGCATCGACACCCAGGAGGAGCCAGACAACATCAAGGACTGGGCCATCCCGCCAGATAAGCCTCGTATGCGCTCATCAGGGACGTTCATCCCCCTTCCCACAGAAGGAAAATGCAATCACGACATTTTTGCCTTCCCAGAACTCTGTTCATCATACACACCTGAAGAAAAGAAAACCTATCTACATATCCAAAAAGCTGGACTAAACAATGGACAGCCTCAGGGCACAAAGTCTCTATAAAACCCGGCTCTGGGAAATTGCTGATGTGAACCAGGGGGGGCATTAGTCCAGGAGGGGCTGTGTCCGTGGTTCACCCAGCTCTGATACCCGGGGTGGGAATTGTCCTTCAATTGTGGCTCTGCTCAGATTTCTCACTTTGTCATTTTCCAATAAATTTCCTAACTGAAAGTTTGGATAATTATCATTTATAAAACTCCCTAAGAGCTTAAACAGAAACCTCATTTCAAACCTTCCCTTTAGAATAGTGAGTTAAAACAACCCAGATGGTAACATCCTGTGTATTAATACACTTCTTCATTTGAAGAGCTGCTGAGCTTGGCTAAGGGACTAAACCTATTGAAAGTGCTACCTTTCAAACACTGCTTCTTATTATTGCTGCTTTCTTTTATTGTTGGTGGTGTCTTGGTGTGTACCAGGTGCCATCATGGTGGAGAAGAGAGAGTGGCAAAAAACTAAACCTTTCTTCTCAAAGGACCATGTTATAAAATATCAACTCTTAAATACCCAGTAAGGGAAAATCTTTTAGGAACATGATTGACTAGTAGATTGCAGCCAGAAAAGCTTTCAAAGCATCTAAGCTGGGCCAGTGACTGGAAAAATAATATCTGTATGCCCTGGAAAATGCAGGAGAAAACATATTTATTTGTGCATGATTGTTTCTTTCACTGACTTTTCTTATATACCATCAAACATGTATGGTTTTGTAAAAAATTAGTGTGTGTCTATACAAGCATTTACAAAAAAATGCCTCATTTTAAGAAAAAAAAATCATTCCAGACTATTACTGGGCTGAGTGCAGTCATTAAGTATTATACACTGATAGCTTATTGTTCACTTATGTGATAATTTTACTTCCAATTATATCTGGGTAATGAATAAAGACAGTTAAGACTTTAACCTATTTTCAGAAACCAGAGTTCTATCAACATGCAGTTATTTATGCTAATGAAAATAATGATCTTTTTATAGTGCTTGTCACTGAAACGGAATGATGTCCTGCCAACTGTGCATGTTTGCCAGTGGCTACAAATTAATCAGCTAAACTGGAGTGGTAATTGGAGTAGAGACAAGTCAAGGGGCAGCCAGGCCAGCTCTGGCAGAAAAGCTTTTGAAGATGAATGCCCTGTTCAGCACACAAAACAAAAGAACTTGTTTATATAATGCTGTTGTTTAATTAAATCTAAGCAGCTGTTTCATTAAGAGGTCTCTGAAGATGAATGTGGAAGGTGATGGGCAGGGGAATCAAAATGTGATGATGATTGTGTTATACAGGATTACGCTGTACATTTACCTCACACCTCACACCTGCCTAATGAAATTATATCATCGAGCTCCTGATTATAAAGTGCAGACAGACAGCAGAGTGTAACCCCTGGCACTGAGCACACACATTTGGAGGAGCTGGCTTCAGAGCCTGGCTGAGCCTGTACTCAGCTCCACCTCAGTGGTCCACAAGTGCCTGCCCATGGCAGATGTCCCTGTGTACCAGGTGACAGCCTCACCGTCCTCCCCTGGTTTATTTTGGCTCCCTGTCATAGGGGTAAAACATGAGAAGTTCTTGGGCCTTGCTTTGCTCAAACAGCTTTTTGGTTTTTTTTAACCTTCCTTCTTTTCACATTTTTGACTTCTTTCAACCTTTTTAACTTCTTTCCACCTTCTCTGCTGTTTATTTACCTTGTAGGCACAACTAGCTGTTGCTCTGGGCAAAATGTGTGACTGTGCTGGACATTTCTCTGCAACAAGGGTGGATTCCTCCTGACAACCACAGCACTGTGGCTTGGGGAGAAGCTTGTACACAGTTCCATAATGTGCTGCAGAAGAGGGATGGATTAAACCTCCAGAAATGCATCTTCATAGGCTGGAAACCACTCTGTTCTTGAAGTTGACCCAGTCTGAAAAATTCCCTGCTTATCATCCCACCCTGTGCTTGTGCAAAGAGCTTAAGCAATTATATAGGGAGTGTTCCTCAGCTGCAGGCTCAGAAGCTCTGGTTGGCTGGGTAGAATGAGCAGTAGGACAGGAGCCTGGAAATGTCACAGGAATAGTAGGAATTTGATAATTATTCAGGCATATGACATTTTAAAATACACTGTTAACCTCCACAGTTACAAAGGAAAAGCTGGAAAACATGGCAGTAGTCTCCTGTAAGGACTCAGAAACTATAAGATAGAGAAAAAATACACCAGACTTTCACATTTCTAAATCATCCTGTGATTTTCTGCATGGACTTTGTATTAACACAAAATTCAGAATTTTGCAACCAAAAGAGTTTGGGGTCTGGATGCTGAAGGCTTCCCTTGATTTTTGGTCCAGGCTGCAGCTCAAATCTCATCAGTAGCTGCAGACTCCCTGCCTTGAGAGCCACGGGCAGCAAGGATGCTCACTGACACCCTGATCCTTGCAGCCCCTGATGCACAGGTCTTGCCACATCTAGTGAATATTTTGAAAAGAGTTTTTTCATGGGCTTATTAGTTTAAAAACAAACAAACAAACAAACAAAACCAAAAAAAACCAAACACATTTTGTTGAAGGGCTAGTCTTGAAATTATGAGATCCTTAAGCATTTTTGCAGTGTAAATAATGTAATATATAAAAACTGGCACTGGTTGAAAAAGTTTTCACAAGGGTTTAAATTTCATCCAGAAAAATGCATTTTATAACATTCAAAGCACATTATGGGAGTATTCCATTTTTACTTTCTTATATTCAGTGCAGACTCAAAGAGTATTTCCTCAGTGATAGATGTGGAAGCATTTTGCCTAAAGATGAAAAATAAATTTACAAATTTTAATTTTCCAATGATATGTATTACAAGCAATTTATCTGTGAGTCATTCAGCCACTTCCTCTGACAAAATGCTTATATGATGAGAAACTCACCCTAGCCAGATTCAATAAGATCTTTGTCATTCCTTCCTATTTAAGAACTTTTTTTTGGCCCCATTAAGAGCTTCCACTTCTGTGCGTTGTTAAAGGCAGAGGCCCCATTGCATCCCAGAAGACAACCACAAAGCATTCCTTTGGGAATATCTTTCTTTCCTTAATAGGTCAATAATTTTGATCTGTGCTGGATGAGAATAAGAGCAGGAAAAGGAGGTCACCATCCCTATTTAAAGGATGTTTAACAGGCTATTGACAAGCCACCTTTCATCAGGGATCACCAGGTGTCTTCGTGCTGCTAGAACACAAATCCTATTCCTCTTGCCATACAACAGCACTCCATTTCAGAGTGTTTTGTGATCCTCAAGTTGAAGTGCCTTTCCCCAGTGTCCCAGGGTGGGTAACAGCAGGAATCCCCCAGCCCTGTGCTCAGCGAAGCCCTGCTGTCCTTTGTGGCCATGAAGGTGAACTTCTGAGGGACCCAGCCTTATTTGAGTAAAGCACTGTACCATATCCTATTAAATTGGCACCCCTGACTGCCTCTGTGAGCTTGGCCCTGTGGAATTTCCAATAAAATGTAATTATTTGGTAAGGTATATAAGGAGCTTATTCAAGGCACATGCTCATTTAGCTCTTTCAGTCATCATTAACATCAGCCCCTGAAGGACAACAATGGCAATAGTGTGAGATGGGGCTGAGGATGGTGGCACTTCTTAGGAGAGCACAGCAGAGGGATTTAACAGCCCTGATCCTCCTCCCAGCCTTCTGCTAGGGCCAGGAGAATGAGGATGCTCAGAATTAGTTAATGATTCTTATATTACTCTTGGACTAAGCTGGAAGCTTGGCATTTAATTGGGAAGAACCTAGCGCTGCAGATGGATTTGATGGTGATACATGAGAATGAGTGGTCATTTCTGATCAATTTTGAGAGGCGAGGTGAGAGATGCTCTGTTCAGACAGCAGAATGAGCCACCATCACTTCAGGGGCCTTTGGGGGCTCTTCAGCTGCAGAAGGGCTGGGGGACAGCTCTGCATGTGCAGGGATGTGGAAAGGCTTCACCCAGTGGATTCAGGGAGAGATGGAAGAGTGACTGCACATGGAGGCTGGGTGTGCTGCTGTTGGTTCTTCACCACATCTCAGAATTAGCAGGCTGTTCTGGATTTGCACTGCTGTAACTGGGACCAGATTCAGCCCTTCAGAGCTCTGCATCATGGTGGTCCCCAAATCATCATGGCTCAGTGTCCTCACAGCTTTCTGCTGTGAGCTCTCAGAGACCAGAATGAGGCCCTGGACTTTCTCTTTCTTCCAGTTTGGAATTGCAGTCTCTCAGCTTGTTCTCCTCTGCCCTTCCAGAAAGGCATCATGGGTGGTGTATCCTCCTGACCAAACTGATCTGACTCACTTGATCCACTGCACTCAGAAAAGAAAAGCAAGGTAATTCTTCCCTGACTCAGAATCTGTGAACAGAAAGACTCCCTGAAGACTTCTCAATGAGTTTTGTACTTCAGAGGAAAAGCAAAACACATGAACATTTCATTTCCTTGCAGCCCTGCCACCAGAGCAGCATCCATGGCCTGAGACCTGCTGCTCTCTCTCTGCCCAAGCAGCAGCACCAGGCACGCCTGGCACTCCCAAACCTGACTGCCTCCTTCACTGGGGACTTTGAAATGTGTTTTGATTCCTTTACTCATAACCTGGGCTTGCTCACTTGCCAAATGTACCTGACAGACCCTCCAGCATCCAAGTCCTGACCTCCCGTGGCTGCTCAAAGGGCAGTCCCTGTGTGAGCAGACTCAGGCAGCTCAGGAAGAGCTACAGAAAATTGTACCCCTGAAAAGGAGAATTGTTCTGTCTGTGTGAGGATTGATCCCCAAGCCCACTGGGATGTTATCTACAATGAGAGTTGCCTGGCCAGCATCCAAGCCTGCGCCACAGCTTTGACCACTCAATGAAAGCAGAGGCCAAGGGGCAGAGCTCATCCGGCAGGGACAGCTCTCTTGGGTATTACAAGTTTAACAAAATCTGGATGGTTTTATTAAAGGATGAGGAAGGAATAGAGAAGGCAGGGGAGGACCATTAGAAGTGGCTGGGCAAGAGGGGAGGAGTAGCAAACCCTGGCAAGCCCTGCCCCTGTCCAGCATCTCCAGCAGCACCCGGGAGACTGCAGACACCTTCACCTGCAGCTCAGCACTCACCTGGCTTCACTCCCTGCCCCTCACCTGCTGCCTCCCTCTCTGCCATCAGGACCAGCAGCACAGCTCCTCCTGGACACCACAGGGAGGAGGCTGCCAGGGAGCAGCCCTCAATAAGGGGGTGGACTAATAATGAAGGAGTGGGAACAAACCCCTGCTTTGCTCAGCTCTATCAGTGCTTACAAACCCTCTCCCATGACTGAGAGGTGTCCTGCCAGGCTGCTCACCAGAGCCCAGATGGAGAAGCTATTTCCCCACCTGCCTCATCTCCCTCCCCAGCCAAAACTCCCTGCCCAGGAAACCTGAGCACAAAAGCCACTCATCAAGTTAAAAGCCAGGCTGCAGTGCCAGAGGAGGAGCTGGCAAGAATCATGTAAGATTAAATTCAGCAACGGGAAGGGACAAGTAATGAGGGTTAGGAGTTGAACAGACAGGTCTCTACCCATTTGGCTGCTCCAAGGTTGGCCTCTTTTTTTGTTTCCTCCGGTGTATCTTTAATGTCCTCCTACCTCTCTGATACAAATCATTGATTCCTGCTTGGGTACTCGCTCCTGTAAGATTTTCGAGCAGAGCTGAAGGCTACAAGGTTACTGAACAACAAGCAGAAACTGCTTTATTGCCGAGCATTTAATATCTTGTTTCCAGCAGTGGAGACTTAGGGGGAAAGTATGGCATGAGACTTCTGCCAGCATATCCACTGTGCCTCCAGCACAAAGGTGAGGAGAGGGGGTAGGTTCAGAGCCATCAAATAAGTCCCTTTCTCAAATAAATCTGGCCTTGAAAAGCCTCTCACAGTCAAACAAGGCCAAAACTGTTTTCAGTTAAGTCTATCACTCTCAGTCTTCCCTCTTGCAAATTTATTGCATATGTGTAGTATTGGATAGTGAGTGCAATGGGACAAAGAACTATTAGTCTCTGAGTTGTCCACAAAATACCTAAAAATTTGAACCATTTTTAAAACAAATTATAAATGTATTGTGTGGAATAAATGTTTTTTCTTTTTTTCTTTTTTTCCTGTTTTCACTAACTGATTCTAGTTTTCCACTTTTTGCTTATATTCTGTCTAGGTTTTGGAAAGGTCTTCCTCCTTCAAAATGGAGATCACATTGTCCAAAAATTATTTTAATTTTACTACTTCCAGGCTGCATGCAGGTTTGTAACCAGTAAGCTGTGTATATTGCATATTCACCACAGCTCATCAGTAGTTTTTCCTGGCACCCCAGCGTTACTACAAAATCTGCAGTGTTTTAGGACAGGGTTTGTAAGGGTCTGAGTGAGAAAATGGCCTGGGTTATTGGGACTGAGGAATGAATAGTTAAAAATGGCTGGGGGGTTTGCAACAGCTCGTGGTCCCTGGAGCTCATTTCCTGGTGGGATGACTCCCGGGATGCTCCTGCTCTGTTGCCTTTTGGTTCCAACCCAGCCCTGCACCCTGGCACATGAAGTCCCCTGCCTGTGTCCCAGTGCCTGGGGCAGCTGCACCCCAGCCCCAGCCAGGGGCACCCCAGCCCCAGCCAGGGGCTCCCCGTCCAGCCTGGCTCTTCTAAGGAGCCCACAGCCTTGTGCCTGCCATAATCATCCCCCAAGTTATTTCCCCAAGTGCAGCTGCCCGGGATGGCTCTGGTTCAACAAGGTATTTAACCATCTGCTGAACTAATCAGTTCCTTCAGCTGCAATGTGCAGGCTGTGATGCAGGGGAAACACTGCAGGGAAACACTGCACCCCACAGCAGCTCACATCAGACCTTCCCCAGAGAACTTGCCAAGTGCAGCAGGGATTTTGTGTCCCCTCTGGAGCAGCTGCCTGGCCAGCAGGGAAGTCCCCTGGAGCATGGCAGCAGCACTGACACCACGTTGGTTGGTGCTGCAGATCATGGATGTAACTCTGGAAAGCTCCAGTTCATGGCTGAAATGATTGTCACCACATCTGAAACCAAACCCCTGGGGTTACTGCTTCCCTGCAGACCCCTCTGCACCCAACTTCTGCTCAGCTGAAGGGGCTTTTACAGACTAAAAAAATATATATATATTTACTTTGAGTAGCATCTCCATTGATATTCAAAACAAAGATATGTATGTAGTTTGTTGTAGCTAAGGATTTTTATTATTAAAAATATTTTCAGCTTACCACTTTCCATTCTCAAGGTGTTCATTTATGGACAGGCCATTATGGACTGTATTTAGCAGTAAAAGTGAATTTGGAAAAAATTACATTTTAAAGTAAAATGTGGTGAAATTTATTACCTAGAGAAACATTTATATAGCTATAGATCAACAGGCAAAAGAGATTGTAACATCTCAGGGCACGCTTCTGTGTGTGAAAAGATATGCATGAGTCTAAAGAGACAGTGCTGAATAATACAAATATAGCTGTATGCAGAAATCCAAGGAGTAAAGACATCCAGGCTGGAAACAATGCATATATTTTTGCTTGTGCTTACATTGCATTTGGAAAGGATCATTCTAAAATACAAGACAACCCAAGAGACACAGGTGCACATGTAGATGCAGGTCTGCACACAGCAGTGGTGGCAAATTGACTCACCCACTAAGGAAAAACCCCTCACATGTTTAATGCTGAGTGGTTTTCATTGCCCTTTGTTAAAGGCATCTTTTTTCTGCTTATAAAACTACAAAATGGGGACAGTGTTTGTCCTGTTAACACTTTGAAATCTGTACAGGCAGGTTGCAGTGAGAGAGATGTTCTGCAGTGTTGCAGTGTGCTTTTTAAGTCATGTTTATCCATATTTTCATTTTATGGTTTAACCCAGCACACCCCTGCTTTTTTCCCAGATTTTAGTCCAACCCAGGTGTTGCAATCCTTCCCTTGCCCAATTCTACCCATGTTATTATCCCTAATTCCCCTCTGAAGCTCTGCTGTTATTGGGCACTCACCCTGACCCCGACCCCTTCCACTTTCTGTGTGTATAAAAGCCATCTCCACATGGCAGACAGGGGTCTTGGGTTCCATCATGCATTGAATCAACAGCTCTGTTCAACCCCCAAGGCCTGTGCTGCTGTTCCATCTGTCCCTGCACTGGAGGCATTGATAACCAGCAGAACTCACAGCGGGGATGTCACACCCCAGTCAGGGCCCCCTGACCTGGAGCACCCCTGGGGTACAGAGGTACCTCGAGGAAACGTGCCACTGCAGGAGTTGGATTCAGACACTGGGTATGTTTTCAGATCTTAAGCCCCTCCAAAATCAGGCCTGCCTTTAAAGCAAGCAGATTTTTCAGAAAATGAGCAATTAGCTAAATAAATTAATGCTTTTGAAATTGTTGCTGGTTTTCCAGCAAATTCCCCATTTCTCTCTGACGACATAAGTCCTTAGAGCTTGGACTTCCTTGCAGTTCTCCCAGCAGACTCACAAGCAATCCCACTGGAGCTCTGGGCACACTGGGGAACATCTGAGGGTGCCACATATGAGATGTTTGTGTTCCCTTTCCTCACCTGTGAGCCCCCTAAATACACCGAGCACCAGCTGGGAATGGAATGTCTCAGACCTTACTATCTATATAGTTAGATGGGGAAGAGAGCACAGGAACCATGCCATGCATGATGCCCCAATAAACTGGTCAGTTACAGATAATAAATAATAATATATAAGAATAATAATAAAAGAAACACATAAGCCCATGTTTACAGCAGAAATATTCACATTTTACCATGCTAAAATCCAGCTTAGTTCAACTTGCCAAAGCAGACGAACAAATCTTAGGGAGCTTTAGGGAATGTGGAGTTCTAGAAGGCCAGGTCTCCTTTAGGTCTGGACATCCTAATTCAACACCAGCTAGTGCCTGGGGTATGAATAATTCATTAGTATTTCTCAGTTTGGAGCTACTCAGAGAATTTAGTAAGTGTGAATGTTGCTGCAGTAAACATATGCCGATTATTTTTTTAGAAGCTAGAAAATGAGGTTACTCCCAAAAAAGTGGGTAAAATAATTAAAATGTAAATTGAAATAAATTATTCACACTACTAAATTTAAATAAATGACTCAAACACCTAAACTCAATTAAGGCAGTGGCATGTTGTTAGTTAGAATACTCAGTATTGTACACCAGATGTACAAAGCCAAGAACTGGCACCAAAAAAGTGTTCAATGTGCATGAATATTTCATAGGTAACCAAGTGTATACCCTAAGGGCCTCGAATATTACATTAAATTATACATTTCTAATAAAGCAAACATAAATGAATATGGAAAAAAAGTCAACTTTCAGCTAAAAACCCCAAATACTTCTTTCAAGTGAGAGCTTTACCATTGCATAACAGTTGCAATATTATCTTGTTTAATAGCTTAAGCACTGTTGTCAGCTAAATAACTGTGTGTATGCTCGACAAGGCATAAGTGCCATTGGCAACTGTTGTGTAGTGTTATGGAAACCATTCTAAAATAAGACCACATTTACTGTCACTTAAAACTCTTTTAAAATTTTAATAGAAGTAACATATTCAGCAAAACAGACTTATTAATTTGCTGTAACTCTTCCTCATTTTGTGTTGTTGATTTTTTTTTTTTCTTTTATGGCTCACTTGCAATCACAAAAGGAAGCTACTGTCAAAGCCTAGCTGTAGGGATGGAATATTCCTGGCTCTACAACAAACTCCTAGTGTCAGGAGCAGGACTGAGGGGGAGGAACCTGGCAAGCAATCAGAATATTTTCTTTGCCATGGTTTTATAAAATACAGAATCACATGGTGAAAGTTCATGTATATGTACTATTCAAGCCTAGAGCCTAAGCTCCAAAATAGAATTTTTTTCTTTTGGCTGAAGAAGGGGAAGAGCAGCTTCAGAGAAGCTTTGTTAGTATTTTTGACATATTTGGATGCTCAGTTTGACTCCACAGTTTCAGTGGGATGGGATGTTCCAGCTGTGCAGAGTGAGCAGACAGGGACCCCACATCATACAGGGGAGGGCAGAGCTGGGCACGCCGTGACTTGGAGGCAGCTCCAGGGACCCCTGAGCCCCTGCAAAGGGACAGGACACCTGTGTCCCCTCAGCCAGCAGGGGCTGGAAGGGTTGGTGATGTGACCCCGGGGGTGGCAGCACTCACTGTCCCACAGTGAGGGGACTGAGTAGCCCCTCTGGGCGTCTGCCTTGCCATTCACCTGCTGAAGACACACAAGAAATCCAAGAACTTCCAGAGGCAGAGGAGATGATGCACTGGGAAAGAGCTGCTGAAAGAAATTTTTTTTTTTAACTCTCTCTAATCAGTTAAGATGTAAGCCAGTTTTGTCCTTGCAAACCAACAGAACAGATATTGACCTGGGCCCTAATTGGATCTGTTAACTGCCTAACGAAGCCACTGCACATTAACCAGCTTCAATTACAGCAGCTAGGAGTAAAGTGTGAGGGAGGAAAACAGTGGGGAGATGTTTTAGTCCAGGGTCCCAGACTGAACGGGGATTTTGTTTTGAGAGCAAAATCTTGGGCCATAAGGAGAGGGGGAAATGGGGAACATCAACCGTTTTTCTCCCTCAAAAGAGCGAGCCCAAACCTGCTCCACAGAGATACAAACCTTAGAGCAGGTGGTGCCCTTGGCCAGCAGCTGAGTGAATAACTGCAAAGAAACATGTGAAAGGCAGGCTTCTAAAAAACCAAGCTCTGATGCTTTATCTCCACCATTAGCACAGACTGGAAGCCAGCCCAGAGTAGAATTCACTGAGGAGAGCTTTCCCTTGACACTGAGCAACCTTGGGGTAGAACCCATGGGTTGAGAATGATTCCCTCCTAAGCCCTACAGCCCCCATCAGATGGGTGATCAGAAGAGAGTTAATGTTCTTTGCCTTGGCAGAGGACACCTCACAGCTGCCTGTCCTCATTTCAGGGGCTGCCAGGGAGCCCTGCCATGGGGGAAGGAGGAGGGAGGGAGAATTTGTACCTGGGCCCAGCTGGAGTGATTTGCCATATCCCACAGGGAGCTATAAAATTCCTCTGGTGAGGCTGGCATTTCTCCTGGCTTAACTCTGCAGCCAGGTCTTTCCCGTAGGAAAGATGAGGAACCTTTCCCAGAAAAGAATAGTTCAGTGTTCGGAGGGAATGAATCAGTTTTAGGTGTAATTTTTGCCTAGCTTTGATGTGGTCTTGAATAAAGGGGAAATACCTACTCCAAGTGCCAATCTTGACTTCATTATTGACATATGAGTGGTAATAATTCAACTAATATTGCTATATGAAGGAAAATGAAGTTTGAACCAGAACAGAATACAGTGGTGCCTTAAGAAAGTTGGCTTATAAAGCCAAAAAACATTATGACCAAGATCAACTGGAAGAAGGAAATAAGGCAGAAAATATGAGAGCTTTGTAAGAACAACTTAAGGATATCTTATTTTAACAGGAGAAAGAAGGCTGTATCTGTGTAAAAACACAACTGAATAAACTCAGCATAATAAATCAAAAACCTCTGCAGTATGAAGTGAATGCAGCCATAAAAGTAGGTCTTACCAATAAGGACAAAAAAGAAAAATGTGATAGTAAAAGAGGATAGGTAATTGACAACAAAAACCAAAAATGTGTCATTGAGAACATTAATAAGGGAACTGGTTTTGCAAAACATTTCTGGAGTGGAAAAAACCCACTTGAAAGAGACCGATAGGTCTGTTCCCAAACAGAACAAACAGAAACAACAGATACTTCTTTTTTACTTAGCAACAATGCAAAAAAAAAAAATCAATAAACATGTCTATTCTGTATTTGGAGGAAAAGATGAAGTATTTGTTAGATGATGATGGTAATATACTTTCTGTTCCTACTGTAACTAAAGAGGATATTAATCAACAGCTACTGTAGTTAGACATACTTAAATCAGAAGTTCTGGATAATTTGCATTGAGAAATTTTAACACAGCTGGCTGAGAAGCTTTTTTGGCAGGTAATGTTCTTTTTTCAGTAACCCATGGACAGGAGAGAATTCCAGAAAACTTTAAAAATGCTATTTCCTCGTTAGTTCATTAAAAAGTGAGGGCAAGGTGGCTGAGACAACAGAATGACAGGCTGAGTTCAGTATGGGACAACAAAGGGAAAGCTCATCTTTAATTCAATTAACAGAGACTGGAAGGTGCATGCTACCGTTAATGCTGATCAAGGATGGAAAATATATCTGCTCAAGATAATCTTAGAGAGATTATTAGCCTAGTTCACTTAGGAAGAGCATTTAATAAATACACTAAGGAAAACATTGCTATACAGCTGACAAAATAAAACCATGGGCTTGGGAAGTTTAAAAGAAAATAAATCAATAGGTGTACTAAAGGTCAAACAGAATAGAAAGGCACACAATAACTTGGCTGTAGAGTAAATAACTGGAAAGGTAAAAGCCACCAGAAAGCAGAAACCCCTGCTGAACAAGGAAATCTGTGGTAGAACCAAAATTGCTTCAACTTCAGGCAACCTAAATTGTGTATGTTCCAGACATGTATTTCAGGCTGCTAACAGTGATGCTTCCTAAGTAGAGGAACAATTCCATGAAGGTTGTGATAGTTTTCATCACTAGCAATCTTTATATTAGAGGTGGATATTTTTCCCATCTCAGGCTATAGTTCCACTACCACTCCTGAAAGGTAATAAAGCAGACAAAATGTTCCAAGCCCAGCAGGACCTGCAGTTTGCCCCCATGGCTCTAGATGCTCTGCAGGGTTACCACATGTATATTCCACTCGGAGGTTCTCACCTCTCCTCACTTTCTTTTCTTCTAATTGCTTTTTTTACAGCATGTGGCATTGACTCTTGCAACAGTATTCTGAAAAGTTTATTTATAATGTACTAAAAGTTGAAATCTATGTAGCTGAACCAAATTCACAGTAGCAACATTTTGGGTGATGAAACTGTAGTTCTCCAAGTTTTGTGAGTGATGTTTTACTGGGCTTGGGTTTTTTATTTGAACTCAAATAAAACAATTGTTTTGCATCAAAGAAGAGTGGGAGCAGAAGTGACTGATTCCTCATGACCAGCCCTTAGAAATTAATATTCTTCAGTGCTAGGAGATACAAATTTCAGCCAGCCATATAAAATCCAACCTCTTTCCCGGGTGCATTTCCCTGCCTCAGTCTGTGACTCTCAAGAGGTAAACAGATGCTGAGCATATGAGCTTTAGGGACAAATCAGCTGACCTTTAATGATTCTATAAGTCCTTCCCTCACTTTCCATCAATACCATACTTATTGATCACAGAGCTGCCTGGTACTGAATTCCTCTGGAGAAATTCAGTATCAGAAAGGCTAAGAAAAATCTTTAAAGTGCATAGCTTAATTCTCTGGTCTGTTGTCATCAAAACTGAACATCTGAAACTGCACTTTGCTGACCAAAATGGAGTCTCTTCCCTTAACCCTCTTGGTATTGCTGCTTTGGCTTCCAAAATAAAATCTTCCCTTCTGCTTAAACCTGCTTGTAAGCAAGTGATTCAGCATGACTTCCCAAACTCACATCACTGTTTGGGAGCTGGGATGGATCAGTTCTTCAGGGAAGCTCACTGGAGAGTTATCTATGAATTATGTCATCTGAGAAGGCTCCAGAGAAAATGCCACTGCTGTGATGACTTGTATCTGTAAAAGCTTCCCGAGAAGACAGCTGCCAAATAAAAGAAATAAAGAATAATTAGGGATGAGAAATATCTCTAAGTTTCCCCTCCAATTACTTGTCTATCTGCATGCATATCAGGTGTAATATCATACTATTATTGCAGAAGAGTTGGTTGGCACTCCCAAAATAGTTTACAAGCCTTCTGGCAGTAATCACTGTCTTAGGAACAGGCTGCAAAGCAGTCACAAATTAAATTGAAAGCCTCCTGACCCTGACCTATCATGCCAGGGCCCTACACATCATTTTGTTGTATTAATACTACAAAGAGGCAATCCCCTAACACCCTCACATGACAGTGCAGGATGGTGAAAACCTGGAGAGCTGATTCCCAAGCAGTTCCATCACTCCACGGTCTTGGGAGTCCAGCCTAAATGACCCTGTGATCCTATTCTCTGATGGTTTGCACACTCACATTCCCTTTAGATTTGAAGTATTCAATGAGTAAGCAGAGCTCCTTTCTGCAGTCCGCATTCCACATGCAGCCCCTGCTCCATTCCATGTGCACGTGCTGCATTATGTCAAACCCTGTGTTCAGAGGATGTACAACAAAATTTGCCTCTCCCACTAATGCCTAAACTCCATTGCCTGCTGATGTATGGCCACAGTGCGTGGCTGGAGTGATGAGGATCTGATGGGATATTGCCATCATTTATTACTGGAATATTATCACTGGCATATTATTGCAATGTATCACCAGAGCAGCAGCCAGCAGGGATGGAGCTGCAAGAGAGCCTTGTATGTTTTATTAATTCCTAAGTGATAGCTGTAGGATTAGGATGACACAGAATCAGCATATACCCTGCTTTCCTCTCCTTCATGAGTTTGCAGCATGAACTGGAATATTTTGTTTGCTACTTTGCAGGTGTGAATCATTTCCTTGCTGAAGTTTTAGATTGAGACCTTCAGTCTGAAAGTTTCGTTAGCAATTATGAAATAATGAGGACCAAAAGAAAATGGAAATCTGATCTTGTCTGTCTTGTTTTATCATCATCTCTATCATACATTTTAGGATTATTTTGTGGCCCTGACTATTAAAGTTTCATATTACCCAAGGTATTATACAACGACGTAGAAAATGGACAGTTCATTAAGGTATGACATCTATGTACAATTTTTTTTTTTTTGCATTTGCATTTGCATGAGCATTTTAAATTTGAGTATCTCATTTGCTGCCAAAAATAACACACAAAACCCAGTATATTCCTGCCACTCAGCCCCTCAAATTGGCAAAATGGCATGAGCTATTTAACCATCTTGATGAAACCTGAGTGTTCCTTCTCCCATCAATGTTAATTCTGCCTGTCTCACCACGCATTGCACAAAGCAAGAGTCTACTTATATTACAGTGTCTCTTCCACAGTCATTGCCTGGAGGAATTCTGAAAGCTCTCCTGCAAATGTCCCCTGGATTTATTTCATTGTACTACCAGAAAATAACATTTGCTGCAAGCTTTATATAGAGCAACTTCTGCAAAGTGATGCCAGTGTCAGCCTGTCTGATTCAGTCAGGACTCTGTTTTAGTTAGTGATAAGGCTCCTATCTGCATCCCACTAGGATCAGACAGAGATATTGGAGAACTACAGTTAGTTCTTGCTGCTCACTGGAGGATTGTATTCATCATATCTCTGCTACTTCTGGCCATTATCTATCAGTACATAAATATCTTCATCTTCCTTGGCATCACACATTTTTAGGCTAAAAATGTCTCTCTGATAGACCCCTTCAAACTTCCATCATTCATCCATCCCTGCCCTATTGTAGTAGAACATTAGGGATGAAATGTAGAGCTGCATATTTTTTTAAAAGAATGCTGATCTAGGTTGAAATTTGTGCCCTAGGTGAGACACTTTCAGACACAGAGAGGCAGGACCAGACAACCCTGGAGAGGAGCCCCCTGTGTGCTTGATAAGCTGTGATCCCAAACCAGAGGTTTGCACCTTCTCTGGGGTTAGTTTTTGGGTAAACCTGGTACTGTAATAAACCCCAGCCCCCAGAAGATCCTGAGCAGTATAGCAAACAGTGAAAGAAGAGGTGAGCAGTGGTAGATGAGGAGCCAAGGGGCCACAGACTGTGGAGAGATGCTGAGGAGTGCTTTGGCAGGAAGGAGCCCTTTCAGTGGCACATTTGTGTCACCAGCTCCCTCAGAGCACCACCCAGGCATCGTCAGTGAAAAGACAGGACGTGGTGGTGATGGAAGTGAAATATCACAGGTTATATCTGGATGTCTGAAAACAATTTCCTGTTCCTGAGAAAGACTGCTCAAAGGGGGTTTTTTAATCCTTCGTTCCTCTCTCCCAAGAAATGGTTAATGCTCATGTAGCAGCATGTAGATCAGGAGGTTAATCCCAGAATGTGCAGTGTATTAGGCACGATAAAAGTGAACAAAACAGCAACATCTGTTTCAAATGACAGCTTCTCATTAATCTGCACAGCCACTGCTGAAAAATATGGATTACACTCAGCAAGAACCCTACCTAGATTAGTAGTTTGGAAACCCAAGTCCTCTTGCCTATTTTCAGCTAGACTGCCCCTTGCTGAACACATTGACTTTCCCAGGACTGACTGCAATAATAATGGACATTCATTTAATCACCTTGCCTGACACATTGCAGAGAATTCAGTAAAAATTGGTAGAAGGAATACAGAACTAGTGGAGATTTAATGCCTTGCTCTTTTTTTTTTGCATATGTTGGCTGGATGAAAGTGTTTAAGCTCAGCCTCAGATGTTGATGTCATTCTCTGACCAGCAGTAGCTGTTCTCTTCCAACACAGTGTGACTTCTGCCATCACAAGAAAACATCTGCAGGATGGCGCAAGTTTTGGCATCCCTTCAGAAGGGTGTTTAAAACCTTTTGTCTCCTTTCCCCTCAAGAACTCAGCGCAAGATTAAGCAATGATGGGTTGGGAATTAAAGGAAGGTCCTGAAGCAAGTGTGATTAGAACTAGGAAAAAAAAATCCCTAAACCCACACAACACAATTTGTACACTGCTACCACCTAGTGAATTAAAAGAAAACAAAATCTCCCTCTGAACTAAGGTGAACCAAATCAAAGGGTGTGAACCTTCATCACTGAGGTCACTGGGACTTTTGCCATTGACTTTACTTGGAACAATACTTAATGGGATAGGCCATATTAAACATCAGACATTTGAACTCCAGGGGCAATTACAGAGAGTACCAAAGAGTTTTACATGTATTTGTGATCTAGATAATTGCCATAATTTGTCCAGAATAACACTGAACCAAAAGCAGCATTAGCAATTATTGCTTTAACTCAGTGCAAAGTAGGTTGGATAGGATGAAAATACCCAATTGAAGACTGGAAAAAAGGGGAGTTTTTCATGGGTACTGACATGTTATTTTTCAAATTAGGTTAAACTTTAAGAAAGAAGTTTCCACAGCAGCTCTGGAAAACTCAGTTCTACGCTGGTGCAAAGAATTTCTCCAGAGAGTTTGGGCAGCTTGCCTTATTGCTCTCTGGTGCTTCCCCAGAGCAGGAAGGAACCAGTCACTCCCACTCAGTCTTTAGCTCTGATTTAGTGGGCATTTTTCTCAGTTAGATTGGCACGTGGTAACTCATCTCCCAAGTCAGTCATGGTGAAATGTCAGTGCTAACATCCAGTGCTATTAAAATCCACACTGATTTTGACACTTCCTCCTGCAGAGTCAGCATTTTATTTACCCCAAGGCATACTTTCACTTGCAATGTGAATCACAGTACAAAGTGTCAGGATTAAATGATTCATACCTTATTTGCAGTACTTGATCCTTTCTTCCCTATGCTATGCCAAGAGAAATCCCTTCCAAACTGATCTGCAGGATAGATATGAAGCCAGCTGACTTATGCCACTGTTCTGCTGCCCTGTGACTGCCTGGAGATGCTGAATGTAATCATGGCACACGGAGAAGAGTGGCAGAACAGGGTTTTCAGCACTTCTGGGAATGAAGGTATCAATGTCACTGTGATTCTTCTTACCTGTCTGTAATAATAGCTGGGAAGAATGCCTTAATAAGGCCCTTGCCTTAATTACCTAATATTAATAACACAAATGCATTTCTATGCAGGAGTGCTTTAATCACTCTCACAATATTTATCATCGTTAGTCTCATGTCATAGTTCAGCAAAGATCTGAAGTGCATTCATAACTCAAAGCACCAGTGTTTTACCCTTTATTTCTCAGCCTTAAAATGAGGGGCATTATTTGAGGCTGAGCCTAGAATCAGATCTCAAAACAGCCCTACTTTTGTCTCAGTTCTGCTGTGTTTATTTGGAGCTCATACATGTTCAGAAGAGAATCTTTCTAACAGAGTAGAACCCAATTAATTACCTCTCTCTTTTTTTGTTAGCAATGGAAATTGCTCACATTAAAGCCACTTGCAAAAGAGCCCTGTGGAACCTTCTGCAAAGCAGTTTTTTGTCACAGAAAAAATTAATCTTTCAGTAATTAAACCTTCCATAGGTTAATTATTACAGAAATATTACAATTTATATATTGTTATAAATGTGTGGTTAATTTGCATTTTATCAATGCAGCCTTATATGTGTATAAAATAAACGGTGTCTCCAGAATGCCCCCCTGTACAAGATTAGCTCACAGATGAGTGAGCAGGAACGATGTTATCCTCCCTCCAAGCTGAAACAATGAGGTGATTCCACAATACAATACAGGGTGCACTGACACCCAGGAGGAGCCAGACAACATCAAGGACTGGGCCATCCCGCCAGATAAGCCTCGTATCCGCTCATCAGGGACATTCATCCCCCTTCCCACAGAAGGAAAATGCAATCACGACATTTTTGCCTTCCCAGAACTCTGTTCATCATACACACCTGAAGAAAAGAAAACCTATCTACATATCCAAAAAGCTGGACTAAACAATGGACAGCCTCAGGGCACAAAGTCTCTATAAAACCCAGCTCTGGGAAATTGCTGATGTGAACTGGGGGGACATTAGTCCAGGAGAGGCTGTGTCCGTGGTTCACCCAGCTCTGATACCCGGGGTGGGAACTGTCCTTTGATTGTGGCTCTGCTTGATTTCTCACTTTGTCATTTTCCAATAAATTTCCTAACTGAAAGATTGGAGAATTGTCATTTATAACATATATCATAAAAATCATGCTTCATAAAGGAAGAAAAGAATTTTAACATTTTATCAGTGTTAGTCTCAATTCAAAAATAGCTTCTTAAATGGTGTGTATTAGAGAATATTATGTTGAAAATAAAATCAAACCTTTGATTTTTTTTTTTCTGATTTTTCTGCAATGTAGGTTTCATAATATAGGGGATGTCTCAAAAACCTGATTCTGATATCTTAAAATTTCAGGGGAAATTACAGTGTGTACAATCCTCCTTGCATCGTCCTCCCAGCTTCTTTTAAAAATCCTCTGCTTTAAGCATCTCTTTCAAACCTGTTAAACACCTTCCCAGTGGCTGATGTGCCATTTCACTGCAGCCCTGGCTCGCTGGCTGCCTCCCCCCCAGCCTCCTGCAGTGCCTCACCCACATTCATCTCAACTTGTACTTTGTGTTGCTACATAAAGCATTATTTTTTTTCTCTCTTCAGGGCAAATGGATGGGATCTGTAAAGCAAGTGATTTTGAAATGCATTTTAACTTTCAGATCAGCCTTTGAGAAATTAATTTCCACTTAGTTTTTGGAGTCATTCCAACTCATCCTCATGAGTGAAATATGGGCATCAGAAGGTGGAACAGAAAATACAAAGCTAATGATCTGGTTCATGTTAGTTAGTTCTCTCTTAATCCTTTGAAAGATTGCATTTCCCGTCTCTGGAATTTCCTCTCACTGACGGTTTTTAAAAGAAACAAGACAATATTTGCCATGCATTATATATCAAGATTAACTCAAGAAGCGAAGATGATCTATTCACCATCCCTCTAAGCCTCTCATAATTAGGTCTACCAGCTTTCAAGGACAGTTCTGTGTGAGCTTTAAGAATAAGAATTCCCATTGAAATTTAAAATGTCTCAGAGAGTAAAGATTAGAAAGGACAAAAGGGACCTAACCTTCACCCCTTATCCACCCTGACTGGCCTGAGCTGTGAGTACACAAGGGCTGCAGACCTGCAGTCACTCTGCTCCTGGCAGGGGACCCTGCTCCTCCCCGGGCAGCCTTGGGCCACAGATTTTTCATTTCTGCTCAGCCCCATAGCAGGGAGCACATTTAAATTCCCACCCACTGCAAGCTCCCCAGGAGCTGTAGGCTTTTCACCCCATTTTTTTGTAAACCTGCATTACCTTCAGCTGAGCTACCTGCAGTGTTTTTGCTAGAACACCCCTCAGCAGGGGAGGTAGGAGTCCATGCCCAGCCCTCCAGCAGTGCCTGGGGGCTTTTGCAGTGTGACCCTGTGCAAGGCAGTACCCCGTGACATCTCTGCATTCCTGCCCTCAGTGGGGATAAGAGCAGGTGACAGAGCACGCTGTGGCGTGGTGCCCCCAGTCCTGCAGAAGGCTTTCCTGCACCCAGCATTACCCAGAGAAGATGGGAACCTTCCAGTCACTCAGGGGAATTGTCCTGACAAGTCCCCTCCTAAGGCCCACAGCCTGCTGCTGCTGTGACACAGACTGGACAGCAGTGACCTCTGGAAGAGATGGGGATTCAACCCACACTGGCCTCTCTGTTTTCCTCTGCAGCTGGCTCTCCCCAGAGCTGTGTCATTCCCAGCAGTGCAGGGCAGAGCAGCCACCCTCTGCTGTCCTTGTCCAGGAGCAGCCACCCTGTCCTGTCCTTCTCTGGGAGCAGCCACATTCTTTGTCCAGGGACAGCCATCCTCTCCTGTCCTTGTCCAGGAGCAGCCACCCTGTCCTGTCCTTCTCTGGGAGCAGCCACATTCTCCTGTCTTTGTCCAGGGACAGCCATCCTCTCCTGTCCTTGTCCAGAAGCAGCCACCGTCTCCTGTCCTTGTCCAGGAGCAGCCCAGCTCCCTGGGGCACATCTGCTACCACCTACAGAAGGTCCAGTGCCAACCCCAGGTACAATTCCCAGGAAGTTTGAAACACCCCTGCAGGATGGACAGAGTTGCTTTTGATGGGTATCATGGAAACATGTTTATTAGAAGTGTATCTGAATGAGAAATGAGAATTTAAATAGTATCGAGGATTTCTCCTTCTGTCCCCAGGTTTCCTTTTTTGTCTAGCCAGTTTTACCATCAGAGGCAAAAAAATAATGTAAGAATGTAAGTTATCAGCAGTATTACTGATATGCAAATATAATAACCAACTTTTGGTGATGTTGTGAACAGTAGATTTAAAGAGATAGCAGGATCTTCTGTTTACTTACAAATATGTATGCAGGAAGGGGGGGATATTTGCATGAAGCCACTCCAGACATCATATTTTTACTGTCATATTTACAGTCCTGCAGAACATTTTCAGACAACTATCCTCTTAAAGAAATAGCATCCTATCACAGTCAGCTGAAAAAGGGTAAATTTGAAGAGACAGTCTATTCAATTTTGTTCCAATAGAATTGCAAGCACTTTGCTTTTGTCTACTCTTATTGCAAATGTTGGGCTGGAAAATTCAGTCCAGTTCCCAGTTCTGGAAATCAGAAGCTGCAAAGAAAATGCATTTGTTTGTTCCCAAACAAAGTAAGGAAGATTTGGGTTTTTAAGTGAATGAAAGTTTCTTGGAAGCAGCAAATTTCAGTGTTCATTACTGGAGATGAAGATTTAGCATGGAGAGGCTTTTGTAATTTCCCTCAAAAAAGGTAGCTTGTTTAGAATTTCAGAATTTCTCATCTTTTTTCTCTCTCCTCCCCCCACCCTTAGAAGCTGGTAGGGGTCTAAGTCTATAAAATAAGACATTAAATCAGGGAGCCTGTGTTTGTCCTACTTCCTTCACTTTTCTACATTCAATTCCACACTTAATAGGAGGGAAGACAAAAGAAGGAGACATTTTCAATACTCAGACCCTAATAATATCCCTCTGGGATTACCTGCAGCTCAATACATCATTCAAAAGCAAAGATTAAAAATAATAGTCACGTTAATATCATTTCACAATCCACAAACATAAATCCTCATTTGTTATTCATGAGCTTATCACACACACCTCTTAAGTAGCAAAATATTGCAGCATGTGCAGAAAACAGGAGCACAAAGTAAACAGTGAAGGGGAGGCAGACAACTTTATAGCTCATTTAAGGTAAAGATATTGCAGGTATGTTTGCTAGCAGAGTAGAAGTGTTCCTGCCTGGCTCTGATGATGCATCTTGCAGAAGCATTTACTGTTTCCCTAATCGTGACTTAATCAGATTCTGGAGTGCCCACATCCTAAGTGTGTTGTTTTAAAGTGATGGATACCTGTGGGCTGAGGTGGTGGAGGGCAGCAGTGCCATGCACATCCCCCTTCCTGTGGGGTGACAGACCCAGGAGTGTCACACAATGCAATGGATGAGATTGACTCCCTTGCTGAAGGAAATTCATCCCGCACCTAGCAGGATATTTCTGCTTTCTGCATAGGAATGAACTGCTGGCCTTGAGCACTGAGTGCCTCCTGGACTCAGAACACACTGCTCCTGCACACAGGGCTGTTCCCACAGAGCCTGGAAGCAGCAGAGGCCACAAGAATCCCTCACAGGCAGCCACGGGTGGGTCCCTGCCCAAACACCCCATCAGAGGCACTTGCAAATTCAGAGCTGAATTTTATTTCACAAGTGTCCTCCTCCAGGTGCTAGCCCATCCCTCCACAGCCCACTGTGTGACCCCCTGAGCTCTGAGGAGTTGCAGGCAAAGCCATGGGGACTGTAGGTGGCACACACAGCCTGCCATGGCTCTGGAGCCATCCAGGCTTGAACCCCAGTCAGGAAACACATGCACAGTCCTCCTGATGGTGGTTACTGTAGAAACAGAGAGGAAACTTTCTCTCTTATTTCCCAATAAATAGCAGCATCTCCCCTAGAAACTATATCGATCACTAGTTGTTCAAATAACTACTATTACAGAAGTAGATGAACTCTCCCCTGATAGACCTGTCAGGCTCCCTGCTGATGAGAAGCCTTCCATGCAATCCATATCCACAATTGCTTTGGAAGTCGACAACTGATGTTCCCTCCCTTTTCCCCCTCCAGCTATATCCCTGTAGCTTTCTTCAGTTTCAACCTCCTATGCTTTTTTAAGCTGATACTTGTTTTGAGAAACTGCTGGAGTTGAGACAGAAACTTCTGAGCTCTCCCCGTAATTGGCCTGCCTGTGTGCAAGGGCGGGGAATGACAGTGCAAGACAAGAGAACCTTGAAAACTTCTTGTCTTGGGAAGCTCCTGCCATAAATCAGGTGGCATTGCACAAGCTTGCCTTGCACGTGCAGTGCTCTGTGCAATGAGTATTTCCTCTCAGTGTCTTCTCACATATTCATAGATACATGGTTTGATTTTGCACATTAAACCTATTATGTCCATGTTTTTATTTCTATAACTATTGCAAACCATTTCCTCTGGCTCAGAGAAAAAAAGGCATTAAATCCACAACTTACTCAGCTAGAACAGTTGCAAGTTTGCTGATGAAGACTCAAACAGCAAGAGTTATCCTGTTCAAGCAGAATCTCATTATTACCTGGAACTACCGAGAAACCTAATGCTCATCATGTGTTAAAGCATTTTGCTGTACAAGGCTTAAGCAAGAATTAGCACAGGCTGTATCCTCAGCTGCCACAGGCTGCCAAAGTTGCACTGATTGCTCTGGAACAACCCTGCTTTATGGAGCACAGACTCTGGCCTGCAGCAGCCGTCCCAGGTGAAGACAATCTGCATTCCTCCTAAAAATAATTAATTGGAAGCTGTTTGGTAGCTTTCCTGACAGATGGGTAACACAGTCCACTGCCTGATTTTCTGATGCTCATGAAGTGACCTGACTGAGCCAGCAAAGTTCTTAATACTTCACCACCTCGGCACTCAGGGAGCAGCTTGGGCATCCAGCTTTTACACGTGTTCTTGTTTTGTTAACTGTTGAGTGGGAGAGTCAGACAACAAGTTCTGCTTATGCTCCTCTCTCCTTCTGACACAAGCCATGAAGGAACGCCCTCCTGAGCAGCTTTAATGGCACAAGGTGGCTGGGACAGAGCTGCCAGTTTGCTGTGCTCTTGTTCAGCCCCTCCCACATCTGCCCTGATGTGGCTCAGGAAGACAAGGAGAGCTGCTGGACAGCGTCACCTTACCTTCCCAAGAGCTCTCAGCACACAGCAATCAGCATCCTGGACCTCCCTGTCACGCTGAGACACAAAATGAGCACGTACCACACGCTCAGTTGCCTAAGGTAAAAAAGAGAACTTTATTTACAGTTTTCTAGAATTTATAGATCGTCTAAAGTGAGAGTGGATTGGAGGATGACATCCCTCCTCTGAATCACACTGGCCAGGTGAACAGTCTGTCAATTTTCTCCTCCTCCAAGAAGGAAAGCGAAAACACATAGTGTTTTGGTAAAAAGTGTGGGAACTCTTGACTCCAAGAATGTAAACATCAGAAGGCTTCAAAAACTAGGGTGACACCTCCCCACAGAAACAGCTGCAAGTGAGGTAACTGGGAAAATGAGTGAATTCATCTGTCACCTATAAGTGTAGGTAACGCAAACCTTGGGAACTCACCTCAATGCTGTCACCTCTTTGGTTGTCCTCAAACGGTGCAGAAAACTGGGTGTGTGCTGGAAATCTATCAGCCTGCAAAGGAGGGGGATACATTGGTTACCCAGTTTCAAACATCATTGAATAGAGTTGGGCGTAGGGGAGGTTATGGCCATACTGTGACAATAAAGCTTTCAAATTCTTCAGGTGTGAGCCACCTGCTGACAAGCTCCCTACTTAAATGTCACTTAGCAAAGCTTTTGGCACTGGTGTTTTCCGAAGTGTATTTCCCTATTCGTCTTCCAGATAATTTTATTATTTGCCTGAGTGAGGCTCAAAGAAAGGCTTATGTAAAGGTTTCTCCTATCAAGACACATCCCAGCTTGAAGCTGACTATTCCAAACCTTTTCAGGTTTAAAACCAAGTGCTCACTCCCAAATTTTCCTTCTCCAACATAACAGGCATCTCTTTTCCACATTTCTGTTTTCAAAGAATAAAGAATATTCAAAGAGTAAAGAATATTGCTGCCAGTCAGATATTGCAGCCTGTACCTCTCTTACTTTAAGAATGAACAACTTTAGTGTAGAAATTACTGCTTGCAGACACCAGAAAGGATCAGCAGATACCTCTCCAAGTTTTTTGGTTTTGTTTAAAGCGACATCTGCTTGAAAATTTTCAAGTGTCTGGAAAATTACAATAGGTCTCTTGGGAATGGATTAATAGGCTGCAGACATGCGGGGCAAAGCTAAATGCTGAATAAAATACCTCACCTAGCACTGCAGTTTATCAGCTGGGTTCCCATACCTGCAATAAACCTCTCCCATCTGTGCCTGCCCATGCAGCTTTCAACCTTGGCCAAGGAGGGAACTCCAGGCACAGTAAGGTCAACCCTGGCACCAATTCTTTGATATTATAAAGTACTCAACCAATTTAGCAGAAAAATGTTGACTGTGTCTCTCAAAAATAGAGTAAGCAGGCAAGGATTAGGTTTTTTAGTAACTAAATACCCCAAAAAACAGAGCTTCAAAGCCTCTGGGTGTTAATGCATTCTGGTTTTGCCAAAAGGCTACCAAACTGTCCAGGCTGTCATCTGAAAATGCTGTCTCAATATTTGGTACTTGATTGCTGAGTGGAGCCAGGGAACAAGCTCTGAAAAGGAAGACAAGATGTAGGAGGAAGGGTAAGAGAAGCTGTCCCTACATTAATGGACAAAAAACCAAGGCTCAGGCCAGAGCTGCAGGAAAGAGCAGGACTTTTTCCCTCCTGTTTACTAAGAACAATTAAAATAATTACCCAGTTAAAACTTTGTTCATTTATGCTGACCACAACAGAGTAGCTTGGTAACCCTGCCCAACTCTAATGTGGTTTGTAACACTCTGCCACTCCTGGGAGAATGGCAGGAATTGTTGCTACTGGTTGAGATGCTTGGGTTGGCAATTCAGAAAACTGAGACATGGACATCAGAGCAGTCAGTGTGCACACAGAGAGCATAGGGAAGCTGAGCTGAGCCTGCCTTATGCAGCCCAAGCCCATAAGGAAAAGGAGAGTATTTTTCCTGAAGAATGCTCAGTGCATCCATCCCCACACCAACAGAATTCTGACATTAACTCCACTGAGCCTATTCACATCCTTATAGTCAAAATCTGTATATAAGTACTATTCTAGACTTACAGTGCACATCCCATGTCAAATTAAACCTTTACTACATGATCTACTACTCTATTTTGTGCATATTCAAAAAAAAAATCCCTTCAACTCTTATGTCTTTTTATGTTTTTATAAATCTATCTTGCAAGATTCTTTGTGATTCCCATATAAAATGCTTCATATGAGTGAGATTTCAACCTGACAGGCAAATTCTTTACTCAATCCTCATCTGCATCAGTGATCTGCTTTAAAAGCCATTCCTAGCCTGCTCTTTTGTCATGTACCTCTAGAGAGTGATGCCACATGAACATGACTGCACAAACCATGTGGCAGGAGCCACAAAGTGACACTGTGAGAACTCAGCAAGGAAGGAAAGGGAAAGGGAAAGGGAAAGGGAAAGGGAAAGGGAAAGGGAAAGGGAAAGGGAAAGGGAAGATGAAGATGCTTGAAGAAGATAAAAACCACTGGATTTGATGTGTGAATCTCAGTGCAAGGAAGAGACAGGTAGAGAGAAGGATTTTTGGTAAATTCAGTTTGGAAGCCAGCTCTGTGATTTATTTGATGATGGCCGTCACACAGGTTATGCATAACTAAGTGCACGTGTGGGTGCATGTGTATATAATACATAACTTTTTAGTTTGACAGTATTGATTGAAATCCTTTCAGTTTGATGAATGAGTGCATTATGCAGTGAGCAGTGAAACCAGTCTTGATGAGTCATTGGCAGGATTTTCCCAACTTTCTGAAGGCATCCTCTCCCGTGGGCTAAAAGTCAGAAATGTCCTCCCAGTGTGTCTGATTGAGCTCAGTTTTTGACTGTGACAAGACAAGCCCAGGTATTACTTCAAGTCTGTCAGTTCCTCCCACCTCTTCAAATCCCTCTACACCTACCCTGATACACACATGGAGGATCAAGGGATAGAAAATCTCTCAGGGTTCATTTGAACTTGCAGTGCAGCTCTTTCATGTTAATTTTCCTTTTCCTTTTCCTTCACCTCAATTCACTCTGACGCCTTGCCACAATATTATCAGTCCCAGAGAAAACAACAAGCCAAAGCAGATGTGCTGAACACATGGTCACCAACAGGAGCAGTTCCCAAGCAAAGTTAGCATGTGAAATCATTCCAAAAGAGGGATGTCTTATCCAAAAAATAATCTACATCTGCTCCTGTTGTTTGGTGGATTGAAAAAAAACCCAAACAACTTCCATGTCTAAGTTTACTGTTTGAAATTACCCAATGCTCTTACATTAGACGGGTTATGATTTTAGGCAGTCTGATACCATTATAATGGGTTTCTCTTTTGTTGATTAACAGAGATATATTTCTAGTGTTTTTTTTCAATAAATGGTATCATATTGCAACAGCCCCTTATGTTTTGGTGCCACAGAGGTGATGAAGGGTAACACCATAATTCTGCAGAAATTCTAAGAAAAAGAAATCTGATAAAAAAATCTTTGAAAGAAAGATGTGGTTTGTAATTTTTTTTTTTTAAGGCTACTTTACTTATAATGCTTCTTTATTTATTTCCTTTGTCCTATAAAATTTAGGTATCTAACATTAGACTGGGCTGTGACCTGATCCAAAGACACTGTATAGAACAGCAACTGGACATTCTACTGCTGCTTCTGTTGTGTTTGAGGGAATACGAGTAAACACCTGGAGAACAAGATACATCTGGCAAGCTCTAAAGACAAGCTCAGCCTGCCAAGGAGAGAGCACAGAGTGCCAAGGGCTGGCTTGGGTCTGAAGATGAGGAGGACACCTTCTATCCAAATCTTGACCTTTCAGCTGAAGGTTTGTACTGGATAAGCCCATTCAATATTCTCCCTGATATGGGCCACCACTGCCCTGCAATATAAATAAAACAAGTACAGAAAAACAAATAACAGTGAAAGAAATGTGATAGCAAAACCCATGCCCGGGTTTGGGAGGAGTGGCCAGGAAATTCAGACAATCAAAGCATGAAGCCTCTGAGTCACTGAGAACTTGTCCAACTTGAACACACCACCCTGAGACACTTGCTCTGCTTTGATTACCCATACATTCACACTGAGTACGTCCCACCTGTTAACATACAGAACAAAGCACTTCCACCAAGAGCATTTGGTAAATAAATGACTTGGAAAATATTATTAAGCTCAAACCCAACATTTTACCATGTTTGATTTGCCACCAGATGCTGTGGAATCTGAAGGTACAGAGAGAATAAAAAATGTCAAACAATGGCAATGACTGAAATACAAGAAAAAGGGGGGTTTTGTTAAATTACAGTCAGAAAAGAATGCACAGCTCTTATTCTACCCTGGACTATGTCATGTACTACAAATATTGCCTTTTCATGGAAGGCAAGAGTCCCTGACAGTCCATATGCCTTATGGACGGTATTGTGTCTCATCCAAAAAGCAAATAATATATGAAATTGATACTATTTTCTGTGGTACATTACCCTACATGCTGGGACATGCTGATGTACAGATTAGTGGCTAGGAGGCAGTTTCTCATGTTGAAGGCAGGTAATAAGCCTTCAAAAAGTTTTTTACTGAGAAGATGGATGTCAGAAAGAGCAGCTGGTGTTAATGCCAGCTGAACTTTCATCCTTTTTCCCCTTTCCCTTTCCTTGAGGAGGAGGGACTGTTAGAATGAGCAAGCAGCAACATTCCTCTTAAATGTCCACTTTCAGTCTTAGGAGCTCCTTCCTTCGACTGATAAACATTTTCAGCCTCCCTTTGAGAATGACAAGCATGTGTGATTCATGGAAAATTCAGTTAAAAACTTTAATAACCTGCCAAAGACTGTGGCTAGAAATGTGCAATGACCACTGGAAGGATCCAGTCAGAGCTGATTTAGTCTTCCCAGATAATCCTGCTTGGGATCTTTTCACCCTAAACTGAGTTCACAATGGGGCCAACAACCCCATCACAGTCCAGAGAGAACCCTTGGAAAGGCCATGGTCCAACAGACGTGCTCCAGCATGGGGAGGGAGATTCCACTATCCAACGCCTCTCCCGTGCTTCACAGGCACTCTGCTCTCTCCAGCAGGGAAGTGTTCATGTTGTACAACTCAGCCTTAGTATCACTGAATGCTTTCACAGTTCTTAGCCTAAATCCAGGCCCCAAATTCAGCTATAGCTCCAGGCACCAACAGCAAATTGAGTGAAATCCACCAAATAGCTTCAAACTGAAACATGTACTAAGGTGTTGTTTAATTTTAAGCTGATATCCTGCTTTACAGGATCATACTAGAACACCAAAAGCTCTGCCCAGGAGCATGTGCTTCCCAGCCAGCTCAGCTGGCTGCAGAGACCAACACCAGCTACTGTGCCAGTTTCTTCTCTTCTATTTCTCCTCTTTTTATTATATTTGAACTGAAAGTTACTCCAAATCAAACCACTGACAAGGAGATGAGGCACAGTGGATGTGTGCTAAGCAAATCTGTGAACACCAAAACCCTCACTGGAGTCCTTGCTGGTTTCCAGGTCATGGGGTACTGCACAAGCATCCAGGTCCCCAGCAGAGATGACACTAAGAAATAATATTTCTTCAAATGTCCAAGTTTTAAAGTTATCCAGTGACTTGGGAAGGGGGCATTTTTTTTCTCCTCCTTTTGCTTTCAAGCAAGTGCAGGACGAGGTTATATGACTACTTGGAATCAATGCAGGTTCTTAATGATGCATGAAATGAAATATTGCTGTCCAGTGCACAGTGAATATTCAGAGTTCTGCTCTATGATAGACACATCCTGTGCTGCTCTGACAGGACAGAAACGCCCCCCACAGCAGCTGCAGCCCAGCCCTGCACCCCAGCCTGGATTTTGTGTCAGATGAGTTGCCATCTTCTGCTGCTCCTCTCTCTTTTCCAGGCTCATACATCTGGCAGCCAGTCCAGTTCCTTTCGCCAAGGGGTAAATAGCATTTTCTATGTTGTGATTCCTGCCTAGGGAAATAACAAAAAAAAAAATCATGGACTTTACAGAATTTCTAAACAACCACATATTATCTGGGACCTCCGAAATTCTAGCCTGATTATTTGTAGATGGTAGTCCAACTTTTTGCCCTTTTAATTATAGTGATAATATGGCCTGTTGAAGCTGGGCTGAGATGAATTAAAGCACTGCTCTGTCAGGGCAAACACATCTGTAGCTCAAATACTGACTTTCTGAAAGCTTTTCACATCAGAAGGGAGAAGCAGCATGGAAAAGATTGAGTATTTACGACTCTTGTGGAGATGAATTTGGTATAAGTGAAAAAAGAATTAAATAAAGAAATAAGAAGAGAAAGGTGTAGATTTCCCTTCAGCAGAACCCCATCTCCAGTGTAACTTCCTCCTTCCTAAAAGAGTGGACACAAGCAGTCAGGGAAGAAATGCTTTTCAGGACCTAGTACCAAAACCAGCCCCCTCATCTGATGCAGGTGGCTGCGTTGTTTGAGATTAGTAACCTGTGCATGGCCAGATGGCTCTGAAACTCTGCAGTCAAATCCTCAGATGAAGGCAGGAAGCTCAGAGGGAATCCACACAAATTTCAGAAAGAGGAGTTATTGCCCTTTTGCCTGGGGTGTAACAAGGCAGACTGGGGCAACTGCAGCAGAAATCTCTGCCTGCACATCTTAGCCCTGATTTTGTGGGCATCAGGGCAGCCAGGCAGGACCGGGTCAGAGCTGGGAGGAGCAGGTGTGGGGCAGGCATGGGGCAGGCAGGGGCACAGAGCACTGCCTTCAGCTCTTTCCCAAAGCAGCAGGACTGCTCCATCTGATAAACCCTTTGAGTAGTCGATGGTAGAGCACCTAACGCAATAGGAGAACCTATTCCTGGTGCCTTTCATGTTTAATGGTACACACAGATTTCCATATTCCTCCTGCTTCTGCTGATAAATAATCTGGATGTTCCTTCTCGTTGCTTTTATCCAGACACAAAGGACAGTGCAAGCTACCTGCTGTGCCTCATCTTTTCTCCTGATCGGCTCTATTTAAAATGAAAATCCAGCCAGCAAAAGGACACCAAGGGCTGCTTGTTCAGTATTCCCTCTGTGCTTAGATGATTACACCAGGGAAGAAAAAAAGAAGGACAGCAAAACCAAACAGTAGGAAGCCAGGATCCAGCAGTAGGAGAGAAGAAACTTTTTATCCCAAATATTGCAGAAAGACAGAAGAGGATCTGTTAGTGAATTGCAATTTGTTCTTTCCTGACCCTTGTCCAGGGAGGACTGTAGTTTTACTACCTTGTTTTCAAGTATTTCAGCCAGTCTATGCTAATTTTCCTCTCCACCCCCACCAAATCTCATTCCTACACACCTGACTTCAGCTTTATCTTCATCTCTTAAAGCAGCTTGAATCACCATTCCAGACCCACCAGATTTATGGTTAAAATTAAAGCTTTGGCAAGCTTCTGTCACTATGTTGCCCATTACTGTGCTACAATATAATGTAATTAATGTTTTTATGTTTAAGGAAGAGGAGGCACATATGTTCCTCAGCTGCTGATGAACAGATTTATAGGTAACACATCTGAGTCAGTGCCCATGTTTAGACGTAAGCCTGACAGACCACTAATCATTTTCTAAAGGCTGTGCACCGCTGCCCTGCTTCCCGAGATTTGCAAGCAGGACTGTGCTGGGATGCCATAGTGAGATGATAGATTTCAGGTGACACAAGGGGAGGAAGCAAAACATCAGTAAATGTTTCAGCATATCTATCTCTTCATAAGCAGATGTTCTTGCTTAACACGTACCATTAAGCTGGAGCACACCATGTGCCTTCTTAAAGAGAAACCCAGCCTGCTCAGGGCAGGCAGCCTGCAAAGGCACCCGAGCCAGCCTCTTCTGGCCTCAGAAATTCAAGCCCTATTTCCAGCAAAATCCTTTTCATGGAACAGGAGAAGCTGTTCCATCCACAGCCACCCAAGAGGACTGAGCTTGTAACTTAGAGAGACCCTCCCTATTGCCATTTTGTCTGCACTCAGCCGAGGGGGACAAGGGCTGGCAGGAAGGCAGGGCACACAGGTGTGGATAACCAACCCCCAGCTGCCTCAGCAGGATATTCCAGATGATCACCAGAGCACTGCCCAATGCCTGTGTGAGGCATGGGGGGTGTTTAACCACCCCCAGTTTTCACAGCTTTTCTCACTGACCTGACCAAGGTGAGGCGCAGCAGTGGCCTGGGCTAGCCACTGTCACACTCCCCTCCTCGACAGGGAATAGAATGGAAAAGTTCATTGCTCAAGACGAGGAAGGGAGATCCCTTCCCAGCTGCCATCACAGGCAAAAAAAGTCTTTGCTTGGGGAAGATTAATCTGATCTTTTGCCAAGTAAAAATAGAGCAGGGTTGTGAGAAATGAAGAAAAAAGAACACACACACACACTCATAGCCCCCTTCCCCACTGAGCTCAGCTTCACTCCTTAATCCAGGACCCCTGTACCTCCTGTGCCCTGCCCAGCTTGGCTCTGTGCTGCCCATTCTGCTGTGCTGCAGAGAGGGCTCCTGGGCACTGCTGGGCACCTGCCCTGTGTGAGACCCACAGGTAAGCATGAGAAAACTGTGGAACTTCCATCTCATTTTCAACAGTCAAGTTTTCCCTTAGATTTTGGGGGTTTTATGAACCCAAATAACAGGAGTCAGCAACGTGGGACTTCCTTTCCCTTCCAGCTCTGTTCCTAGGGGACAGGGAATGGATAAAAGGGGAAGATCCAAGGCCCCAGCCCACTGTCCTGGACATCAGAGAAAGGAATTCCTCTTCTTTTGAAAAGTGCAAGACTAAGGTCTCCTTTAGGGATTTAATTAGCCTGAAAAATGCAAGTCTTCTCCTATACTTATAGCTGGGGGCTGCTTATGCATTTTGGTGAGTCATGCTCTACTTCCAAGCACAGGCTCTCTTTCAGAGCCCACTGTATTCAATCTACTGACTACTGACTTAATGGCATTAAGAAAAAATAATGCAGTTTAAGAAAATCTTTGCACAGAGCAGATTTTTTAACCTATACTAAAGCCCATTCTGGGCACTCTCATTCAGAATTAAAGTGGTTTTAATTCAAGTTAGTGTTTGAGTTAAATCTAAATTAAATTTGAATTTAAATCATTAAATCTGCACAGGGATTTAATGCAGTTTACATAATCAATTTTAGGTTCATACCCTTCATTAATTTGGATGACTATCATCCAGTCTTTGCTTACTTAAAAATAGTTCTAATGCATTTATTAGTATTATACTCCTCAAACTGGGTTATTCTTGAAGAAACAGGGAGTTTGAGCTTTCTTTAAAGTTTCACAAAATGAGAGTATCTTGCTGAAGAAAGTCATTTTGTTCTCACGCATATTAAGGGCAGGGAGGGCTTTCAATTCCACTTAAAGATCTTCTGTGTTGTCACAGCCAGTAAAGCAGGCACAGGGAGCAGGGCTCTTCCCTCATTAGCAGCAGCAGGGGAACCCAGGCGTGTACTGCACCCACGAGGACATCCCAGCCCAAGGACCAAACACAGCAGTGTGCACAGGGTGGGCAAAGAGCACATCTGCCACCTCCTGAGCAAACCCAGACCAGAGTGAGGGGGTGTGGGCACTGGGATTCCACAGCACATCTGCCACCTCCTGAGCAAACCCAGACCAGAATGAGGGTGTGTGGGCACTGGGATCCCACAGCACATCTGCCACCTCCTGAGCAACCCCCAGACCAGAATGAGGGTGTATGTGAGCACTGAGATCCCACAGCACATCTGCCACGTCCTGCAGCAGCCCCCAGACCAGAATGAGAGAGTGTGAACATTGGGATCCCACAGCACATCTGCCCAGCCCTGCAGAAAACCCAGAGCAGAATGAGGGGGTGAGGGGGCACTAAGGATCCCCTCTGCCACAATCTGTGGTGCATTTGTGTTGTGATTTCACCCCAGCCAGCAGCAAAGAACCATCCTGTTCCTGTCTGCCCCAGCAGCAGGACTGGGCAGAGAAAGGGAGCAGAAAAAGTGAAAAAGCTCATGGGTTGAGATAAAGAAGGTAAATCAAAAGCCACATGTGCAAACAAAACGAAATAAGGAACTTGTTCCCCATTTCACACGGGCAGGCAGATGTTCAGCCATCCCAGGAAAGTGGAGCTCTGTCACAGGTTTGGGAAGACAAACTGCATCCCCCTGAATGTCCCCCCTTCCCCCTCTTCTTCCCCAGCTTTGTACCCTGAGCACGATGCCATATAGTCTGGAATTATCCCTGCTATCCTGTGTGCCCCCAAGTTCTTGTGCACCCTCAGCCTCCTCACTGGCCTGGGGTGAGAGGCAGAGAAGACCTCGATGCAATGTAAGCACTGCTCAGCAGTAACAAAAACACCTCTACAGTATCAATTCTGCATCCAGGGTAGATCCAAAACACAGCCCACCACCAGCTACTGTGAAGAGAACTGACTCTACCCCAGGCAAAGGCAGCACACTTTGGAAAATGCAGCCATTCATGTGGCGTCCCTGCTTTTCCCTCTTCTCCATGAAGTGCCAGCCATTTGTGATTAGACTCCCACCTGTCACCAGATTTCAGAGGAATGCAGACTGGATTCGTTCTACAGTATCAGAACCAGCTGCTCACAAAAAATAACTTTCACTCTCCCAAGGTCTAGTAATCATTTCAGGAGACAAGCAGAGAAGAGGATATCTCAGCTGACACCAGAGAGCACAAATGTTGACACAAATATGAATCTGAATTTTCTGACAGTAGTTGATTGTGTTGCTTTAGAAGGTTTAACAGACATGCCACTCAGCCGACAAGGCCCTGTTTAATGCTTCACTTTAAGTATTTGTATGATCTTTGGGGTTGTCAGCTCTGGGAATTGCAGTGCTTTGCAGCAATCTCCCTGTGTGTTACACCTGTTAGAGCACAATGCCTGCTTCCTTCTCTGGGCTGCTGCTAATCTGGAATCCAGTGGCATCTACCTGCAAGAGTGCTGGTAAATCTTTTCCATGCTTTCCCTGCCCTATAGCAGCTAATTTTCACTGAGGCCAAGTGCCCATGACACCAACCAGGTGTGTGCAAATGCAGCAGGTGTGTCACAGAGGATGTGCCTGCCCACAGCCTCTTGAACTTCAGCTCAGATTGCTCATGCCTCAGGACCTATCACTAGAAATCTATTAACCTGGTCTGTATTGCTTCTTATTTTCAGTTGATTGGGGAAGTCTAATTTCAAGCAGTCCAGTCAATATTGGAAGGTTTCAATACAGTGGGTTTTGTCCTGCCATAAAATTCTTTTTCATGAATTTGCAGATAGTCCCCTCAAATTAGAATTTGGGGCAGCTAGAACATTTGGATGAAGGCTGGACTGCTCCTGGGAGAACTGAACTGCTCTGTTATACTTGCAAGCTGTATTTATATATTGCTTGCTTCTGGGGATCTGAAATTTCATGGAAATGCAGAGAAAATTATTAAAAATTAAACTTTGTATCAGCTCTATATGTTCAGCATTAATGTTGTCTTACATTGTCTTCTAATAGCGATAATTAGGTGTTGCATTACTCTTGGGTATGTCTTGTAGCACCCCGGGAGGGCTTTTATGCACAAGATAAATACTAAATACTGTGTACACGAAACTAAACTTTGTTGAGATAAAGCCTCTGTAGGTTTCATTTTTATAATGCTCATTTTCAACTTCTTCTTCCAGACCTACAAGACTCTCTTAGAATTTTCCTTTATCAGCTGTTTCTTATTCCTTCTACATCCAAAGTGCTGTTTTTCTCAGGCCTTTAATTCTGCACCAGTGTCATCCTCACCATGGAATGAGAAGCAAACTCTCCTCACAGGAAACACAGCAGCACTTTAAGTGCCAAACAGTGAGAGCTGTGAAAAGTGATCTGGGGACAGGCTGGGCCATCTCTGTATGGATGAGCATCTTCCTCCACTGCAGTCCTTGTGGTCAACAGTGCTCTTCACTGGGGACAAAAAAATAGAAATTTGGCTGTATGTAATAATAATAATTGCAATGATGTTGATGATGATGGAAATAAAAATAAGAAATAGAAGAAGAAAAAGAAGGTAGGCCAATAGTGGTGGGTTTCTGCAAATTTTTAGCATTTCTGGATATCTAGAGATTTTCTTAGCCTAACTTCTGGCTTCCAGTTTAAAATTCCTGGGTGTTACATGGCAATCTGAATTCCTCATATGTACCTATACAGGTGCAGTGTCATAAAATGCTTCACACTGAGTGACTATTCAGTTCTTCTGCCAGGAGTGGTGGACACAGGGAAGCCAAGTAGATAGTTAATGTTTAGTGAACCTGGGAGAAATGCTCTAAGAATACTGCTGTTATACATGCCTATTTTATAAATTTTTGCTATAACTCCTAGATATTTTTAAGTGGATCATGTATTCCTACTTTCAGGGTTTACAATATTCTAGACAAAACTAGGTGCAGCAGTCAGGTACAATAAAAAGGCACCCTGGAGCTCTAGGAAAGCATCCATCTGATCTGAAGGTCTTGACTGCAGGATACAAATCCCAACCTTCAACAATAGAAACATGGAGAAAGTGATGATAAAAATAAACCTGCAGCAATAATTGTCTGAGGTGCCTTGTAAAAGTGGGCCTTCAGCATTCAAACCCCCAGTGATAAAGCACATGGGTTGCTGGGTGCTATTTATTTAGCATTATTACTGCAGCTATTGTTACAACATGGAAGTCTCGAGCTGAGTGACCACCTGCTGTTCCTGTTGATGCTCAATTTGCAAACAGTCAAGTACCATTTGGTTTGTGCCAGCTTGCTGCATTACTTCAGCCATAAAAGATATTGTGTAACCTAACAGCAGCTTTTTAACTAAAAATAGGTGTTCTGCTTATATCCAATAGAAAACTGGTATTTAATGATTACAATACAATGTATTCAGATTCTTTCAGCTGCTTCAAGCAGTAAGAACAGCTTTTTCAGCTGCAACAAATGGGGCAAACCTCCTTAAAGAAAAATTTAGTAACAGCAGCAAACTGAGAGACAAGACAATTGGCCAAATTTACTGCTGCCATAGCACTGCAAAAGGCTGCCTGTGTGACCTTGGGGAAGCCTTCACATGTGGCTTTAGAAAGGTTAAGGATTTAAAACTCCTCCTGAAGTTACTAGCAGGCCCTGGGTCTAAGCACCTATGAAAAGAAGAGCCTTTAATCTTCACCATTTGTCATTCTGATACCACGGAAGGCTAAAAGGGATCTTTTGCTTTGCCCTCAGAGAGCCAGACCAGGCCCCCACTTACAGGGTCCAGTCTGAATTCCAGGGGTTTTATTCTTCTTATTATGACAGATCACTTGTCCAGAAAGAGGTCAGGAAGTGCAGTTACCCGAGAAAGGAAGTGTGATCTTCTGTTTACGGGGGGAAGCTGACAGTCAGAGCTCTTGGGAGCTGCTGTTATATCACATTATGGCTTTGGGCAAGAGGCTTTACCTCTGTCTTTCATCCAACCCACCTGCAACACTTCCAGCCCCCAGCTGTGGTGACACTTCATTGTTATTTATAAAAGGTTCAGGGATCGCTGGAGATTTAACCACCCCAAAATGAAACCCACAATCATTTGCAGTGAAGGTGCAGAACAAGGGATCTGTGTCAAGGCAGGAAGAAAAGCTGTTCAGTCAGGTTCCTGTGGCCACTGCTGGGCACAGAACGTGTTAAACTGCAGTAGCAGAGACCTTCCTTATCCATTAACAGCCTCACTGTGTGATGAAAGGAAAGACAAACCCTGCCACCATTTTGCTGATGTTAAGGATTTCATACACATAATAAATTACACGTGAACATCGTTGCCATGCATCCATCCCAGAATTCAGCCCCTGGGGGACTCAATCATGCCGTTCTCCTGGAGCTGGGAATATCAATGCCCTGAAACAACGACTAAATCGTCGTGGATCTCATCAGGGCAGGTTATGAAGAGCACAAAAAGGGAGTGAAGGAATGTGTGGCCCTGGCTCCCCAGCTGACCGGGGTAGAAGGTCCCTGCCCCCATCATCTCGTGTAATAAACAGGTGCAGGTGGGAGTTGCGGCACAGCCCTGGGCAATGGGAAGCCCCACGGAATGAGATACAGCACATGCAACTTTCATAAAGATTTCTGTGTGGGCAGTTTTTGGTTTTGATGAGAAGGAAGGAGGAGGCTGTGTGCCCTGTCAGGAAATCGGGGCTGGCAGCACCAAGCCTTTTCTCACAGCACCCTCGTGTGCTCTCTGCAGAAAATGCTCTGTGGCACTGGGGGACTGCTGTGTCTTTCAGCAGCGCCGTAACTTGTTGAAAAAACTAATTTAAATTAAATAGGACAGCCAGTACATATTAATTAAGTATCAATTGATTCTTAAAAGAGTACTTATTGAGGGTTCTCAAGTTGGGAAGGGATAAATCTGGTTGTCATGTAATTAATTCAGAATGACACAGGCAACAAATGCATATTACATATTTTTCCTCTGAATATTAACTTGTAAAGAATGTTTACATATTCAATTAACATTTAACAAGATAACCTTATACCACATTAATTAGCTATCTGCTAATTAAAAATGTACCAAAATTAATATAGACATTAGAGTCAAGTCAACTGTATAACTGCTTATGCATAAGGGGAAATCAACATGAAATATCTGGAAAGGTTCTTTGAGAGAAAATACGTGAGAATCTAGACCTATTGTGTCCCTGCCAATGACTCTGGAAACCAGCATCTGGCCAAAGTAAACAAGGAGTGGTGGAGTTTATTTTGCCTTATGTGCATAATTAATGAAGTCCTTTCTGGACACACCTCATCCCAGTGCTTTTGGGTCCAGGTTTTGAAGGTTTATGAAATTAAATTGGACGCTTCTCTTTGGTTTTGGAGGATCAAAAACTGGGGATTTTGAGGGATATGCAAAAGAGAGATAAGCAATAGTAAACAATAAGCTAAACAATGGCTTGACCCCTTCAGAAGATCACTGCTACACACATCTGCCCTGCCCTGTGTTTGCAGTAATGGATCCTTCAAGCAGGCTGCAATAATCCAAATGCTCAGTGAACAACAAAAGGAAAATGAGTGGTCGTCACTATGTTTTAAAGGACAGAAACAGTTCTTACCCATTAAAATAAGACATTGGATAACACTCGTGTTCGTGCCTCTTGCAATGATTTTAGCATCTGACCATGTGTTTTGACACCTGTGAAGAATTATAGGAGGTCATTCTCTAAGGCATTCTGCCTTGCCTTTACCAGTAATTGCAGCTAACTGGAAAATCAAGCCTGTTTCGATTCTAAAATGGGCTGTGGTATTCTGAAACATTGTAAATTGGCCTATTTTTAAATTAATTAACTCTGACAAGCAAAGCAGAACTACAAAAATAAAAAATCACCTCTCTTGCACATAACAGACCTCCTGCTTTCAAAGGCCCACATAGCAGCAGTGCAGCTTCCAGCCAGCACACAGATGGGAATAGTTGCCTGTGTGGATATTTCAACGTGCCAGAAACCTTTGAAAAATGTCTTAAACTCATCAGTTTAACAGTCAGCTGCATGGGGTTTATTTCTGGGTGTGTATCTGCACACATGCATGTGTACCAACACACACATGATCTTTTGGCATGGTCACCCTTTCCAAACTGTAGCACTGATTAAATTGCTTTGAGATACAACTGATCTCTTGAAATGCAATTGTTGAGCCATTTACATTCAAACATTCCCATATTGGGTTTTCATCTGAGTTTAATCATAATATGGATACAATTTAGTCCCTTTTGTAATAATTTTAAGACCTGTGTAGTTTGAAACCTGATAAATTATAACAGAAGTGAAGAAGAGCAAATGCAAAGCAAAGGGAGAATTAGGATTTCCTAAGGAAAGAATAACAATTAAACACAGGCATAGCAGTGAAAGGGAGTGGGGAAAGATGCCACAGAAAGTGAAAGCAACCGGGATGAGAACAGGACAGGAAATGGAAGATGTGTGCAAAAATAATGGGAAAAGCTGAAAAAAGAAAGTGATTCTGCAGAGTTTGAGTGATCAGCAGAAAGACAAGGAGGACATGGGAGGGAAAGACAGATGTCATGTTCTTGTAATGGAACTGACTGTGCTAATACCCCTGTGAAGCCTCTCAGCACGCCCCTTGTAAATGAGATGTTTTCAGAAGCTTGAGACAATTCAGGCAGAGCTGACAGCCTCTGTGGTCAGAAAAAAACCCTGGGTACAGTCTGTGGCCCCTCTCTGCTGCCTGCTGCTCCCCAAATCTTACAGGAAAGCACAGTCCTCCTCAAAAGCCTTTCCTGAGCTACACGGACCTGGGAAGAAATCTGAGGATTCCCAGCACACGTGCACTGCTGAAGAGGCCTCTCAGCCATTCCGCTGCCATATTTTCAGCTGTGTTAATAAGCCAGTGACCAGCTCAGTTCCAGCTCAGTGAAATCTAAGCAGCTGGGTTAAACAGCAGTGTCAGGCTGGAGAAATGTAACCAGATGTTGGAAAGTTACAGAGCAGTGCTGAGCCCAGAGAGTGAACAAAGGCTGCTAGTCAGTAGCTCTGAAAAGGAAGAGATTAATGCTGGCACTTGGAAGGACTTGACTAACAGAAGCATCATTCTCCAGGGAATAGCAGGGACTAGCAGGCTTGGCTGGGGTTAGAGCAGCACCAACATTTCTGCAGGGCCAAGCAGCATCTGCTTGTTTTCTAACAGCAGAGCAAAATTACTTGAAAGAACATGAAGAGCTAAACCACAAACTGAAATTAGAAACAGACCCCAGATGAAACCATGGCAGTACAGCAAGTATGAGGAGGAAGCAAAAGCTCAGTGATTCCATACAACAACAGACAAAAGTGCTTTCATAAATGGTGAAGGCATGATTTGGGAAATCCCCTCCTGGAAGCAGTTAGAGGAAAAGACATCCTTTTTAAGGTTCCACTATGGTTTATGTGGCTGTCTGAGATTAATATGGCAGTGGGCATGCTGACAGACCTGTGGCCAGAAGAAAACAATTTTTCACTTCTCTAATTGAGGAAGAGGAGAATATACAAAGTAGGTCTTGGCCTTTCCCTTGAACAGCTGCTAAATCCTGATTATACATTTGTAAGTATTGCATATATTATATCAATGATATTGATATTATTATATTATATCAATACAGTTTGTGACTGTTACCTAGCACTGCTATGTAGGATGAGATTCTAGATCTCAAAACACCAAGAGCAAAATCATTTCTATTGATAAGAAAGATGCAGATAAATAGCTTAATCTGAGGTCTCTTCAGGCCTTAGAAGGTTTTACCATCTTCTTGTAAGACTAGTTTTGGCCTTCACCAAACTCACTGCAAAATTCAGCTTTCAACTGGGTGGCAGCCTTCTCATGGCCCTTTCAAAGTATGCAATAGTTCAGTGGTCAGAAGTGTAGGAATTAATCTAGCAGATTTTGCCTTTCTAAAAGACTGCTTCAGAACCATGTAACTCAGTACGTTCTCCTTTGTGGGCTTAAGCACCTATTTGGAAAACCAGCAGGGAGGCAACAGGCATATACATTGCTGAATTCTGTTCCTAGGTCTAGGAGAGAAATATTGGTTTTCATGTGAAAGAAACTGTTGTGTAACTGGGCTTGGATACGGCAGTGGGGAAGCATGTTAGCTTCTGGAGGGTTGCTAAGCCTGAATTGCTTCTGAGGGTTGCTAAAACTGAGCCTAGTCTGAGAATTGTGATCATCTCAAAAAACTTCAGTGTTCTTTACAGCCTCTGAATTAAATTATTTCTATTTTCCTTGGGGTGTTCTTGTTCTGTGTATTTTAGTGTGAAACATGATCCTGGAATTTTTGGGTGTGTTATTATTCCAATAATTTCAGGCAGTGAACTGAGGTAACAAGATCATTTACTAGTCTTTTTTTTGTCTTAACACATGCTGCTTATTTGAGTGTCTTGGTCTCTCTGGATGCTACTTCCCCCATCTGAAGAAAAGAAATAATGATAGCCACTTACATATGAGTCATCAGGAATAGTTATGCTCATGTTTGTAAAATTCTTTACAGACACTGAGTGTCTTGGCTTACAAAACCCTTTCCTATTATTAGATGTTCTGCTATCCTTTTTTCCAGAAATATACATGAACATTTTAAAACAAAGAGGGCGAGCTGCTACTCATTTTTAAAACATAATGTATGTACATAATCTGCTAGATTCCTCACTTCTCAGCTGATCTATCCACTTTCTTACACTCCTACCAATCCCAAAAATGGCACAATGAGGGATTTTCAATTGTATCTTTACTCACGGGGGAAATTTTAAATGAGAATGTCCCTGGAAACAAGGGGGCAAGAACTAGAGGGGAAAGACAGACAAAAAACATTTCACAGTCCTAACACACCAGCAATTGTTACCTATCAGGGGTTTTTAAACATGGACTAGCTGAGAGGTGCAGGCCACTGGGGATTTTGGCAGTGTCATTCTGCTTTTATGCAAAACTGTGTAAATGAAAGCAATTGAAGATTTCAGGTTAAATTATGCGTGTTGCAGCGTTTTCCCCCAGAACTTACAGTAGGTGTGTGGTCCTTTACACCTCAGCACAGAACAGGAGGACTCCTATTTGGAAGCATGATAGCTGTGGTCCCAGAGGAGACGACAGTCATTTGCTATTTATTGTTACAGACGGCTGCATTACCACGGGGATTTAAGGACATTTAGCACAACGCTTGCACTCCATAACTGAGTGAAGACTGCCCTTTTGCAACACATCTTCCCCTCTCAGCTCTGCCTGCAGCACTGAAACTTTCAGGCGTCTCCTGACCCACGAGTGCTGCCACCTGTTCCAGGGGAGCAGGTAATTCCAGAGACCTGTCATTTCCTTCTGCAGCTGCCACCTCACCTCCCAGGTTCCTAAGGGCCCTGCCACCTTCATCACAGCTTGCTCTCTGATGGAAACCACAAGTGAAGAACCAGACAGGTTCCAGACTTGCCCACAGCAGAATTCTTTCACTTTATTCCCTGGGAAAAGGATGGGGGGAAAGTGGGGAGACAAGGGTGAAAATGCAGATGTGCTACAATAGACAGCTACACCAAAAGCAAGTGAGCATGAATAACTGTCCTGTTGGGTTTTCTTCCTCATTAATTCATTTCTCCATGTGGAGTTCAGGTATACTCACATTCCAGGCAAGAATCATGGGGTCATAAGGTTGGGCTGAATTAAATGCTTGACTTTGCAAGGCTGAGAAATGGATTTCCATTTAAGGATGTTACAAATAAGGTATTAATTCACATTTTTTAGCAGCCTTGAAGGTATGTATCAAAGTTAAATGTATTCCTCAGTGTACCCCCCTATGCAGCAATCTGTTCATGGTTGAGTGAACAGGGGAAATGCCATCCTCCAGGCAGACATTAACGATGGCACAAGGATAACAATGGAGTGTGGACCAACAAACTGGAGACCAGGACAACGACGATAAGGACACAGTCATCACACCAAGATAAGCATCATGCCCGACCATCAGGGACATCCACACCTGTGCCCCAACCAGGAAAATTCAATCAAAACTGTACACACGTCCTGGAACCCATTTCAACACACCTACCGAAATAAAGAAAACCCCATCTGCATTTCCAAAAGCTGGACTGAACAATAGAGTGCCTCAGGGCACAAAAACAGTATAAAATACGGCTCTGGAAGGGCACTGGCGTGAACCATGGGGGAACATTGGTCTGGTGAGGCTGTGTCCCAAGTTCACCCAGTTCTGACCCCAAGCTCAGACCTGTCCTTTTGATTGTAGACTCTGTCTCACTTTGCTCTTCATTTTGCCGTTTTTCCAATAAATCCTTCAAACAGAATATTGGAGAACTGTCGTTTATAACAAAGGACCTCCAAACCTACATATGCCAGTTCCATTCAGGCCAACAACAGCAAAACTCTGATTTACCTTTGTGGAACCTGGATTCCCATTTATTCATCAGGTTTTCAGGTGCTCACCTTACATTAAAACATTTCTTCCACCTAGGTATCTCCATGGAAACAAAAACAAAGTCCAGAGGCCAGTGTTAGGACAGTGCTGGCCAAACTCTTTCATATACATCCATTAAATATTTGGCAAATATGGCTGTGCTGATGATGTTAAACCTTTTTGTGGAATCTAGGCATCAATAATAGTTCATTACTTCTAAATTAGGACTTAATCTAATGTACAGATTTTGGGACAGTTACATGCCTCTGAGAAGATAAAATTAGATTTTGTAGAGACAAGAGACAGTGAGATAAAGAATTCCCTCAGATTTTGCGGTGTGGAGCTTGGCCTGGCTAGAAGTTACATTAATAATTTTTCAGGTTCACAGTTTTGGCATCAGAACTCAAATGTTTTACTTTGATCAGATCCAACACTCAATGAAGGACTCTGCAGACGCAGCAAACATCACCCAATTGCTATTCAAAATAATGCTCAGCCCAGCTCTGCTCAGGATTCAGACCTCAGCCCCACACAATGATTTGTGCTGGGAGTTGAATATTGTTTTCAGGGTCTAACCTTACAGCAGGAAAAGCTAAAGTAGAGAGTGATACCCTTCTCTGAATGTCACTCTAAACCATTTTTCCTGCTGTTACACTAAAAAAATAAATAAATAAAAAGGCACGTTCTAGAGAATAGTTTGCCTAATTTAACAAAAACTGTAAGAAAATGCTCCCACCCCAGGATTATGTGAATTTGCTGAAACTACACAGTGCTTGTGAATGACTTGGTAGACTCCTGTTACCTTCAGTGGTCTTTGGATCTGATGCTAAGTGAGGCAGCATAAATAGATCAGTATTTGGAGGAAGGTTTAACTGTGCACCATCAATTTCATAGCACCTTTAAACCAATATTTACAATAGCTAGCATCAAGTGATTCACTAGTTAAAAGGCTTCCAAACACACTATTGACAAACCTGCAATTTGCCTTCCATTTCCAAACCCTGGATGGGTATTTTAGGCACCCCTCCCACCCCCCTTTTCTTTTTAAATATATATTGACACTTAACTTTTTCAGCACAGAATATATATTGACAGAGCCATCAAGACAGCAAACATATTAAACATAAAACAACAAGAAAAAGCTCTAAATAACACAAAGCTGGACCTACAAGCATGCATGCTGAAGAGCTTTAGGTAACTGGAGCTGCAAGCTTCCATTTGAGCTTTTATAGGAAACAAAACAAAAATAAATCTTGCAATTATACAGACAACCACAATTTATGGTGTCAGGTAAAGACCAGACTTGGCTTCTCTGGCTTCAGCCATCCAGGAGGTTGTTAGTCACACAAAGAGCTTGAAGCTGTTCAGAGCTGCCTTGATAAAAACTTCACCAGCAAAGCCTCTGCTGGTGATTCTTGTCTCGTAAAATCAGCAATTCCTGTTTAAATGCTGATTCTCAGCTCAGTCAATGGATAAGGCAAAGCACAGCTCTTCCCTTGCCCAGGATGGACCTGCAGTCAGTCCAGCTCAGGAGCCAGAGGGCATCAGGACTTTATTATGCAGCATCTGTGGCTCCCCAAGGCCCCACTTTCACTGCCAAGGCTTTTGCCTGAGATGAGAATCTGGCCTGTGGTTTTTGTCAGATTTCTTTCATCTGTTATTTGTGGAAAAGAAAGCAGCTGCAGGCCAAGAGTTCTCAGGGCAGTGCAGCAGCAGGGATCACCCCGATGTTGCTTGAGAGGAGAGCAGGACATCTGCCAGGACACCTCCCTGGGCAGCACAGGAAGGGCACACCACAGCAGAACAAAAACTGCAGGCCAAGCTAAAGCCATTTTCTCACAATGCCTGAAGAAGGACGGACATTTTCAATCCTCTGCCTTCAGTTCTGGACTTTGATTCGCTTCTGTGCCTTTTCAGTCCTTCACTCAGCTCGGCAATCTTGAGGCAACCGCTTTGACTGCCCAGCCATGAGCGCTTTCTCCTTTATAGATCATCTCTGTCTCAGCAGGATGCAGTGTTACAGCCCAGCCATTTGCTTCAGGAAAGGGTTTCCTTCCCTCTGGCAGTATGATCTCCTCTCATGTTTGTGGATCTGGGCTTATGAAATAAACATCAGTTTCGTAACCTCAGAAACAAAACTCCTTGTTCTTGTGCTGCAGGAGGAATTCTGGCCTGATTTTCAGCCTCTCAAAGGATTAAGATTATGGCTGGAGGTTGCAGGATATTTTCTTTTCGGAATTTTCTTCATTTCTGTGGCACAGGATCTACAGGTTGAGCATGCAGAGGCTCAGCTTCTTCACACAGCCAGAGAGGTGCAGGTATTTATTTCTGTGTCAGTGCAGGCATTCCCAGGATGGGGATTGCCAGGGCTCAACATTACAAAGTTGGCATCTGAGTCCTACTACCTTTAGTGGGGCCCTAGGGAAGGAGAGCAGAATGCTTTTCTCAGATTTTATCTCTTCTGCAGACTGGAGATGCGGGAAAGCATCTGTGAAATAACTGTAATCATCACAAATCAGGGCAGCAGTATCAGGAAAAGCGCAGTGGCATGGGAGTCATCATGCACCACACAAACCTGGCAGGAACACAGCCACTCCACGCTGGAATGTGTCCCTCAGCTGGGTGGCTGGAGCTCGAGTTAGATGAGTAAACCTGGCTCGAGAATGTACACACAGCACCTGGGTGTCACCTGCAGATGAAGTGTGGCTTCCTCCTTCTGACCCCAGGCCCATGGACTGCCAGCCACGTGATGAATTGCCCTGCCAGCAGAGTCCAGCCAGGCTGCAGCAGGAGGATCTGGTCAGTGCAGCAGTCACTGGTGGGTTGGAAGCACAGTATGAACACCCATGGATGGGGAACTATTGTTTTCAGAGTGTTGAGTGCCACAGAAGGTCTTTACTTGATAAATAATTTTCAGACAATGTGAGAATTGCTGAAGACTTGGTAAAAAGCTGTAAAGAACTGGAAATATGTCTGTACTTTTAGTGGCAGGTACTGGAAGAGGGTGCTCAGTGCTACACAGTTATGTGACCTGACATAGCTGATGACAAAGCTTTCTTGGAGTGTCATGTTTCTACAAAAACACCTTTCAACCTTCTGTCTCTATAGTTATGCCAAACTTGCAAGCTCTTTATTTCTAAAATCACAACATAACACTCCAAAATCTCCCCTTTTCCTGAAAGAATAAATGCTCCAAATCTAAGAAGAACATGATGTTGCTCTTGCAATTATATCTGAGCACCTCGTGCCTTCGGTCTCAGCCCCCACAGTAACATCATGAGCAGGACACGGTGTCATTGCTGCAGGACTTGGGGCATCAAGAATTTTAGTGCCCTGTCACATTTCCCACGGAGAGCTGGCAATTCCTGCGGGATCTGTGGTCCCTGGCTAGTGATCACTCTTTTTTTAAAACCTTTAAGGAAAAAAAAGGTGGATGGGTTATTCCTGCACAAGCAAAGGAAAAAGGGAAAAAGTATGGATAGATGGCCTCCGGTCTGGGGGTAAAAAACTCCCCCTTGGCTCCATCCCTTGGCGTGTAGCACATTTTCTTCCCTTGAGTGACAAGGCAAGCAGTGCTGCTGGGTGCTCCCAGCAGAGAGGCTCTGGGGCTCTCTTCTATGGAACAACAGTGACGTGCAGTGGCTGCTCGGGCAAAGCACAGCAGTGCAGGGCTGTGATCAATCACTGGGGCTGCTGCTCCGCGGAAAATTACATTCACACACAACAGCTCCCACTAAGCTGGGCTCCCCATGCAGTGATAACAGTTCAGAAATGAGTTTGGTGAAATGCCAAGTTATGATTATGTGTGTTGCAAACCCCATTTCAAGCACTAATTTATACTGTGTGCTTCTCTCTCATGTAACAGTGCTATTTAGAGGGTAATCACATTTTAACCTAATTTCCAAATTAGTAGAAAATATTTGTATTGACTTGCAATGTATGTATGGTTGTAGCTGACAGTGCAGGCTGAAGTCTCCACATAAAATGAAAGAAAATCTGATTAAAATTATTCAATCTTTAAATAACCTGGGGGGGGGGGGGTAGTAAAATCAGTTATTCAGCTGGAGGCAGTTGAGTAGGAACACTGCCATTAGAGGTGGCGAAGCACAGAAATGGATTCCGTTAGTCTTGTGTCAAAAGGATAGTAACTGAGTAAGATTTTGGGGTTGCACTTGTCATTTTGGAGAGACATGCTGCTTTCTAAGAGCATTCAGTGTTTTAATGCTTGTCTTGTCACCTAGATCCCAAAGGAATCTGCAGTTACAAGGGGATTTACTATGTGAGAGGTTTGCTCTCTGTGGGGTTATTTTCTGGACTCCTTGTGGCACTGGTCCCCCAGGCAAACCCACAACGACAGGGTTAATCACAGGCTGAGCTGGTCTTTGAAAAGACTAAGGCTTTCCTGTATCCAGTACAATTCTCTTTCCAAATGGGTGAGTAAATGGTTCATCAGGCTTCTGGAGATAAAATGGCAGAGGCAGCTTTAGGAGTGGGTGTGGGGGTTACTACTCCAATAAAGAATGTAGAATTGCTCAGGGAAGGATTGATGAGCTCTGGATAGTGTGTAGGAAGAGGCCCTTGAAGTTAGAGAGGGCAGTTTGAATTATAAGACAAATAGCCCAGTTGTTATGGTGACAGAGGGTCCCCATGCACTGCTATCATTGCCGAGGAGGAGTGAAAGGACTTTCTGGTGAACAGGAAAGCAGGAAAGTGAGCCCCAGAATTTCTGAAGGACAGGTCTGTGTCCAGGAGAGGCTTGGAAGCAGAAGAGTGATTTTCCTACTGGATAGTGGTATGTAGAGTGGACTTTTTTTCTCATTTATATTGCTCATCCTGCCTACCCACACAGAGACTCCTGAGGGGGAATAACAAATCCTGTTTTCAGGGAAGCCAGCCCAGCAGAGCTCCCTGCACAGAGTCCTGTGTCTCTGCACAGTAATGTGACAAGCAAGTGGTCACTAAAGTAGGACCCTAAAGACACGGCACTGTCCCCTTTCTGTTAGTCAGCCCAACCAGCAAAGGTGTGGATCAGCTGGATTGGTAACAGCACCTTCCATGCCAGGTTCATCCGTGGCAAGGCACAGCAGTCAGGCAGAACAGTTCTCCCAGGATGTGATCCCCAGTGGTGGAGTTATCTTACAGCTGTTGGCAGGCTGTAAGAGAATGCCTCAGGACAGCCAGGTAGAGCTGCACCAAACGCTCCCTGCTACGAGGTGCTGGGTACCTCCAAGTGACTCCAGTGGGCCTGGGGCATGCATGTGGGCAGGGGGCTGGATGATTGAAGGAAAGACTTGTGACCTGTTCAGCAAAATGAAACTGCCAGCAGTAAGTGCTGTCACTTGGGTGTTTGCATATATTCTAGTAGGCACTTAATGAACAGCTGAGTTCGAATCAAAAAGACAAGGTTGGGGATGTCGTGATTTCCATTGGCTGACAAAGCACACATTTCTTTCTTCTTTTGTTTTCGTTAACTATTGCATTATTCCTGAGTTCTGAAAAATAAATATTTACACTTTTTCACTGCACACTGTATTAAATAGGTGTCTGATTTGTCTGATCACTGAAGGAAACAGACCTGGGCTTCTCAGTGACTTATGCAGAAATTCTCCATTTTGTCAGAACTTGGAACTAATAAAGGTCTTGTCATCCACGAATTTTGCCACCGATAAGAAGGAGATAAAGCAGCCAAGTCTGCTGGCTGTAGCTGTTGCTATGCCTGAAGGTACCGTTCATAAAAACAGAAAGACAGACAACTCAAAAGACTTGTTGTTGCAAGTTCTAAAAAGTTTGTTCCATCTATGGATATTGCTTGACAGTTATAAAATTCTTTTTTATGGTGGGTGTTTTTGTTTGGCTTTTTGGTGGGTTTTTTTGCATAATTAAATGTTTCACTGTATAATACTAGTCAAGTGGGAACTGTGGCAATAAATGGTTTATGATGCCAAAGGATTTTCACAGCACTGATGCAGTCAGTTCCAAAAGGCTGTGAAAATAGAGACTCCTCCACAGTGCAATTTAGTTCAGCCTCTCTGTATGCTACAGGCATTACCTAGAACATTAGCTTATAAATATTTGAGAAGGTCAGGTTGGATGGAGAAATATGTTGGCCCCATCAGCAGCCAGATGTGTTGTCCAGAAGCACAAGCCATTAGCAAATGTTCTTCAGCTATTGGCACAGAGATTCCTTTCAACACCTAGGGAGCATTACACTGAGAGGATCCCAGCCTTCCATGAAAAGTGTTTGCTTTGTCCTTGGCAAAAATGAAAAGGGTAAAAGGTGTCTTTCAGCTGCCTTTGAAATGAGGCAAACAAGCAGATTACCACCAGCACTGAAGTGCTAGTTTTTAATATTTCACTACTCATTAGCTCTGGTCTGCTCCAAATGAAATATTAAACCCAATAGCTTAAACCATTGTGTGAACAGGACCAGGCTGGAGAGATGCTGTACTCAATTAGTGAATTTTAACATCCAAGAGTGATGGGAGGTGACTTGGGAGCATAAACACATTCAATTGATAAAAACTTGCCTTCCTAAAGTCCCATATCCCTTTTTTACTGGCAGTTTGACAAGTACCAACTTTTGTGCCTTGTCCTCAATGTTGATGGAACCTGAAAGGTTCCTGTAAGATCACAAGGATGAGTTTCCTTAGCCAGTAGGCTGAGACACTTGGTCACACAGAAGAGATTTCAATCTGTCAATGCCACTTCCATTACAGTGGGGTATGGCACTGCTTCCCTCTTCCTTTCCCTCTAATACCTGCAGATTCTAAACCAACTGCTGTTCATCTGCCTGGGGACCACAGTCCAGGGATGAAGGAATTATCCCCAAATACTGCTCATCCAACAGGTAGGTGTGGCAAGTCAATGCTGCAGCACAGCTAAGAATGTTTTTTTCAGGAGATGCTCTACCCTAGTCACTGGGCTTGGGAGAACTACAGCTGTGTCTGAAGAGTCTGTGCAGAGATATATTCATAGCTCTGGAGTGGATAATGCTGCCACAGTTACTAGGAAAGGAAGACTGAATCTCATAAATGTGAGAGGTTAGATTTGGTCTCTCCTCTTTTGACAGTTGTTGCAATTTCAAAATTCAGTAATGGGATGTTGCTCAGCTCATATTGGGAGCACAACTTCCAGACTTTCTTCCAAAAAAATTTTATGGAGAGAGGGTAAAAATGAAGAGCCACAATAAAATGTAGCACCTTTTTTCCTCCAGAACTTCTGTTAGATTCTCTGAACCAATCCAAGTCAGGTTCAATTGTTCAATTCTTAGACAGTCTGTCTATAACTATAATTATATATAATAATACATATATTACATTATATAATTTTATAATTTTATAATTATATTATTCTATATAAAAATATAATATAATAATATATTGTTATATAATAATATAATTCTTGTAATTATTATAATTTTATAATCTTATAATTATTTATTATAATAATAATTTATATGACTATAAGTAATAATAAATTTATTATGGAAATAAGCCATGATATAAAGCAATAGGGGTTGGGGGGGGGGGGGGTATTTTTATTTTTTGCATCTTCAGATATTTAATTTTATTAGCTCCAGCTAATAATTTCAGCATTTATGCCACAAATGTATTAAAAAATTGTGCTGGTTGATCTAAATCAAAACACAATCATGATTGGAATAGCTATATCTCCTAAGAACAGCAGCATAAAAACCTTTAAGAACATTTTGTGTTTATTTTGTTTTAAAAAGATGATGGCTAACAGCACATTTTCCAACACCTGACATTTTAACTCCAGATGGCCAGCAGCTCAGAGGTGTTGCTGGCTGAGATTCAGCAGTTCCTAGATGAGAATCTCTCATCCTGTGTTTAAAACACAGGAGCAAGCTGTAGTGAGCATGGCAGTCTCTCCTGCTCTTCAAACCATACAAAAATTACTACAGAATCACAGAACAGTTTAGGCTGGAGAAGACCTTTGATATCATGAAGTCTCATTGCCTTTCATAAACCCACGGTGGCTGGGCCTGCCTGGTTGTCCTGCAAGTGCTGAAGGCACAGAAATGAACGGGTTCCTCTGGAATAGAGCCAAGCTCCTAGTCAGCCATGAGATGTCAGCACAGACCGCTGTTCCTGTGCAAACCTTTCCAAAGAGAAAAGCACTCAGCTGAGAGCATTCACACTGAGCAGTGCTAGTACAAACACCAAAGTGGGATGTGACCCCACAGGACAAACTGTGAGCACCCAAAATGGGGTGTTACAGGGATATGGCTGCTGAAATCTGGCAAAAAGGGAGAGGGAAGTTTGAGGGCCCCATTAGGGTTAGAGCTGAAGTGTAAAGCAGAGAAAGCTACTACAGTCAAACAGCACTGTAATGTTTTAGTAACAGGAAAAAGATGTTATTTTTGCAACTTAACTAGAATGTAATTTAGTAATTAAAGACCTGTAATCTAAACCAGGGATAGCTAGAATTCAGGACAGAACCTGGCCTTAGAAGCAGTTTCTTTTAAGAACACCTGGCCAAATTCCTGTGAGCTCGTCATTGCTGTGCTAACAGCTGTGCCCACTTAGAAGTACCAGGGAATGTCTCTTGAGCATGGTTATATCAATTCTCAGGAGAGTTTGACTCTCTAGCACAAAGCCAGAGCATTTATTCTAACCTTTTTCATCCTGAGATTGGGCAATTAAGTCTGTTGATATGGAAATGACAGTTAGGAGGCCAGGGGACATGGGATTTTTATTGATAAATCTTGGCTAACTAGGCACAGCTTCACCTCAAGGAATTTACAAAAGGAACCAGAGAAAATGACATCTTTATTTATGAAGGAAGCTCAGATTTCTTCAGGTTTTGTTTTTCCACTTTAAATAGTCAAGACCATTGGATTTCATTTGCAAAACAATGCAAACAAGCAATAAAATTGTTTGGTCTCCAACCTGTATTGCTTCTCCATTTGGAAGGAAGAAACTATGAACCACCTCTCTGTCTGCAGAGAGTCAACCAAGTTGTATTGGTATTACTTGGCAAGGTTTTGGTGGCAGGGGGCTGCAGGGGTGAGGGGTTTCTGTGAGAAGCTGCAGAAGCTCCCCCGTGTCCAGCAGAGCCAAGGCCGAGCCCAGCAGGGCCTGGGCAGTGCCCTGGGATGGCAGATTTAGGGTTGGGGACAAATAGCCGTGCAAGGACAAATTGCACCCTGAGAGAGGAGAGAGAGCTGTGAGGGAGCAGCTCTGCAGAGGAGGGACAGGAGGTGCTCCAGGGGCCAGAGCTGAGATTCCCTTGCTGTGGCCCTGCAGCCCATGGAGGTGCCCCAGGGAGCAGAGACCAGAGACCAGACCTGGGGCTGTGGAGGAGCCCCACTGGAGCAGGAGCAGGCCCAGAGGGGAGGCTGTGATCTCCTGGGAAGCCCATGGAACAGGATCCTGGCAGCACCCACAGACAGGAGCCCAGGCTGGAGCAGGTGCAGGCCCAGAGGAGGCTGTGATCTCCTGGGAAGCCCATGGAACAGGCTCCTGGCAGGACCCACAGACAGGAGCCCAGGCTGGAGCAGGAGCAGGCCCAGAGGAGGCTGTGATCTCCTGGGAAGCCCGTGCTGGAGCAGGATCCTGGCAGCACCCACAGACAGGAGCCCAGGCTGGAGCAGGAGCAGGCCCAGAGGAGGCTGTGATCTCCTGGGAAGCCCGTGGAACAGGCTCCTGGCAGGACTCACAGATAGGAGCCCAGGCTGGAGCAGGAGCAGGCCCAAAGGAAGCTGTGATCTCCTGGGAAGCCCGTGGAACAGGTTCCTGGCAGGACTCATGGAGAGAGGAGCCCAGGCTGGAGCAGGGTTACTGGCAGGGTTTGTGACCCCGCAGGGAAGCCAGGCTGGAGCAGCCTGTCACTGAGGGACTGCAGCCTCTGGAAGGGCTGGAGCAGTTTGTAAAGAACCACAGCCATGGGAAGAACTCACGTTGGAGAAGTTCATGCAAGGCTGTGTCCTTTGGGAGGGACCCCATGCTGGAGCAGGGGGAGGGTGTGAGGAGTCCACTCCCTGAGGAGGAAGATGCCTCACAAGCAATCTGTGATGACCAGATTGAACTCCTGTTCTTTGTCCCACTGTGCCGTTCAGGGGGTGGGAGGTAGAGAAGTGTGTAAAGTTCAGCCTGGAAAGGAGGGAGGGGTGGGGAGAAGGTATATTTAAGATTTGAGTTTATTTCTCATTCTCCTACCCTGATTGCTAATAAATTAAACTAATTTCCTCAAGTCTGTTTTGCCCGTGACTCAACTTGAGGGAATTAGTTATTCAATTATTAATTTAATTATTACTCGTGACCTCTCCCTGCCCTTATCTTGACCCAAACTTTTTTTTGTGTGCCCTGTGCAGTTGAGAAGGGTGTGACAGAGTGACTTTGACAGGCACCTGGCATTCCCACAGGAACTATTGGCTGTGGATCACTGATAACAAATGTGTGGGGCTCCTTTAACTGAAGGAGTGCTGCCCCCTGGCCATCAGAGGTGGGGACACAGAGACTGCTCTGCAGGACCCAGCTCAGAGGCAGCACAGACATGCACTGAATCCTTGTGGTTTCACGTCTGTATTACATTTACCAGCATTGCCTCTAAATATCTTGTGTATCTCCACGTTTTTCATGCTCAAGGATTCTTCTGACCTTCCCTTTCCTTCTCTGCCACCCCTCAAGGAAAATCCTTAGAGGAGTGCCTGGTGTTGGGCAGGAGCTGTGCGCCCCCTCAGACAGTGCTGCTCTGCTCTGTACATCTGTTTTTCTTCACTTTCAATGTGGCAAATTACCAATGAGTTTGCAATTCACCAGAAAGTAATGGGAGCAGTCTCTGGCCTCATCTCAGTAAAGTATTTTGGGGATAGCACAGCAAAGAACATGGTATTAAATAAACATTAATTTCAGTAAGAGGAAGAAGCTGATAAGGTCATTTGTTTCAACTTACATAAAGTCCTTTCTAGGATGTTTCCTCTTCCCAGTATAATTTTTCAAAATGTTCAATGCTAATTTGACTATTCCAAACCATCTTTTGTTCTTTGTATTCAGAAGGAATTTCAGAGAAATTCAGGGGTTATGCAAACATTCAGGAGCAGAAGATACTCTTTATTACCATTGTGCCAGATATTGCAGGAAGCCAGAATGAGAACTTTAGGAGAGCCATGGAAATGAAAATTGCTCTAATTCAATAACAGATTCATAGGCTTTCTAATTAGATTTGATCACTTGAGTATTTTATATTGTAGCTGTGTAAATATCTTTTAAATATCTGCCACATCTGACACAGGAACTTCAAAAGCATCATAAAAAACAGTAGAATAAATTTGCAGAAAAAGTTAAAGAAAACTATATATCTTCATTCTTTCATGTCTTGGTAAGTAGTTCCTGCTCTGAGATGTCATTTTTATTTAATTTTATAACACTCAAAACCACTTTAAAATTACATCTGTAATAAATATCCAAAAAATAACTCAGATGATATTTTACTGTTACACCTTACAGTAATGTCTGAGTAACATCATACAAATTGCATTATAAATAGTTACACCAGCACCAAAACAGAGAATTACATTTCACATAATTCACTTAAGCACATAGAATTTTGACTACAAAGGATTTTTTTCTTACACTTCTAGAGCTGATTTGGTATGCTCTAACTTGTAAAATGACTCAGTTACATGGTCCCAACATAAGGCAACATGGAAAATACCTACAAACCAATGTGGGAGCAACTAAGAATTTTAAAATTACACTGGCTAGTCACAGAATTTCTACTGCTCAGTCCTTTCAGGATTTTGAGCCTTATTTAATTCTGATAACAAGCAAGATCTGACAAGTAAGGTCTTAGCCCAGGATTCAGAAACTCTGGTTTCATGTGACCCTGGACAAGTTTCCTGGCTCAGTTCTCCATTCACAGCATGGCATTAAAATGCTCCCTTCCATCTCCAAACACTGCCAACTCTCAGGAGCTCCCTGCCACTATTTTTATTATAAAAGAATTGGTACTTTGAGACTAAGATTAGAGCTGACCTCAGGAAGAGTGAATGTGCAATCTTTAACACAGGACACACAGATAAAATTGTTCTGGTGTTTAACAGAGGTAGGTGAATGATGCCCTTTGTGCTGCTGGAGAATGTTCAAGGGACTTGCCCAATGACAGAGAGTGCCTGACACAGCTCCTGAGTCACAGTCCTGCACTGCAGTGTGCTGAGGGCCTCCAGAAATATGTGATCTAACAGAAATGTAGTGAAGCTCTTATCACATTCCAGTCTCTATTCAGCACAGCAGTCGGGGAAATTTCTTCAGTAACTTCAGTGGGCACTGAAGTAAATGTTCTCTTAGATGCCACTACCCAGAGGAAAAACTAGAATGCTTGGCACCCAAAATGAAATTCATGTGTCCTGCATGTTCAGCTTACTCAGCAGTTTCAGCACAAGATAAACATTCTAGCGCAAAGCATGTGCACAAACTTCAAGAGAAAGAAGCATCAATCATCAAAACTGCAAAGTAAAAACTGGAAAATACATCAGATACATCTTCTGCATTGCAGAGTTTAAAAAGCAGCCAGTAATAAGCTGATGGAAAGAAGTATGTAGCCTGATCATTGAGAAATTGGGGCTGTCTCCAGCAGTTAGTTAAAACATCTGGAAAACAGCTGTATCTTTCTCTTGCAGTGCACTCACCACTGCACTGCACGCGAGAACTTCAGCATCACAGCCACTACCATCTGCTGGATTGCAGGATCCTGGCATGGTTTGGGTTGGAAAGGATGTGAAATATCATCTAGTTCCAACCACCAGGCCCCTGTCCAAAGTCCCTCTCCAGCTCTCCTGGAGCCCCTTGAGGTGTTGGGAGGGGCTTTAAGGTCTCCCCAAGAGCCTTCTCTAAGCTGAACAGCCCCATCTCTCTCAGTCCATCTCCAGAGCAGAGGTGCTGAGTCCTTTGAGAATCTTCATGGCCTCCTCTGGACCCACTCCAACAGGTCCACATCCTTCTCAGAACTCTCAGGAGAAACCAAAATCTGGCCTGCAAGGTACTCTGAGGCACTTCGCTGAGACAGCACAAAAGAGAAAAAAAAGCAAGAGATCTGCCTTGTTCTAAGCAATGAATGGAGATGTCTGATTTGCTGCCAGCTGAAATTATTCTGGCAATACAAACACTGCAATGCACTTTCTTCTAAGGACACAAGAGTTTCCTAATTGACAACACCTGGAATGTTTTACTGATTTACCAGAATCTTTGTGTTTTATAGCCACCTGTGAGGAAAAAGGCTTACAATAGCTGACAAGATACTCAGCCTTGCCACTCTTATGACCCCTGGTGACCAGATGGATCAAGTAATCCGAATTATCAGGCTCTGCAGGGCTCTGTTGGTGCAAAGGCACCTGTTGCTCATAAAGCCTGTTCACGCTGCTGATTCAGACCTACTACTCTTGCTGCCAGGAGGAACGTGGCCCCAGTGAGCACTTCTGCCACAAAGGAGATCCAGACTAGTGCCAGGGACCAGCCAAACCTGATATCGACTTCCACCAGGAGATCCTTGCTCCTCAGGAGGCAAACGGCTTCTTGGAAGGCAGCAGCTGAATATGCAATATAGACACTGATCCCTGTAAGGGTAACAAGAGCTGAAAAGAGAAACATGTTCAGCTACTTAGCAAGCCACCAAAGAAATTAAAAACAATCAACTGGATATGTCTTAGGGCTTCGTTGCCACTCCTTCCTATTCTAGCCTGGCCAGATTTACAGATTGTCTTTGAAATCTACCTGAGGCTGGCTTCTTGGGGAATGGGGGTGAGAAGGAAGTACAGACAGGGTTATTTGTGTGCATTGAGGATAACATATTCCCACTGTTAAAGACTGAATCACAATGTCTGACAGCAAGCCTCCCACAATAAAAAGCGAGTCCTATATTTTACAGATATGTAATGCATGTGCATCTCTGTTTTCAGTACTGTATTATAATGTATCCTGATTCCTCACTGCTGAGCACCATGCACAATTGTCTCCCTGTATGCAAGAAAGCCCACAGAGACCCAGATTCTTGTATTTCAGGTCACTGAATTGAGGCTGTTTTCTGAGTATTGTCAGTTTTGAGAGTTTAATGTAAATTTGTTGGTCTTCACTATCACCTTCTACCAAGGGTTGTGCTGTTACAGCTTTCCATCACTTCCAGATACCTGAGTCAAAGACAGATTTGGGACAGACTAAAAATAAATTAATAAGGGCACCCCATCAAGGAGCCAGATGTTTTCAGAATGAAAGGACTGTTCAAAAAGTGGCAAATGTAGGGAATGGCACATCTGGAACAGGTACACACTACATCCTGAGCCTGTCAGCCCTGTCAGTCAAAGGACAGGTACTGATGAAAATCACCCTTTGCTGGATCAACAGCAGGAAAGATCCAGTAACAAGGCCCTGGATAAAAGGACTGCAGCCCAGGGAAATTAAATACTGAAACACTTTCAGGACAAGATTGTGTATTATTTGATTCTGAGGGGAAAAAAAATTGGTATAGCTTTCTGTTAAATTACAGTAAGTCTTCATGAATCTGCCTTTTTGCCAGAAATATATGTTTGATTAGAGGCAAACCAAGACAAAAGAATATTGGGTTATCCATCAGTCCAAAATCACATTCATATTCCTGATTTTAACCATCCTATGATGCCTGTACCTTATTCTAGTCTTCTGTAAGGAGGGGGGAAAAATTGCTTCATACCTTTTGTCAGCAGAAATGTTGACATTTTCAACAAGATGCATTGAATTCTGTGATTCCACTTTCTAAAAAATGGGGAAACATATAGGATTCCAGACATGTGGAACATATCCATTCTGAGGGCTTAAAAACCCCGACATATCTGGAAAGGCGTCTCCAGATATCTTTCTGCTGAGACAGAACTATCTAACTAATACTCAACTTTGTGAATTTGAGAGTCCTACAAAACTGTTCTGTGCATCCAGCCAGAGCAGGATGGGGGGCTGGTCTCAACCAAAGGCCACCCTGCAGTCTGTTCATGTCCTCCTGGGAAACTGCTCCAGCTGCATGCCCAGAACATCCTCAAGCACCCCTCTCCTGACACTGTCTCCATGTTTCCATGTTTCCTTTCCCTCTTTGCAGCCCCAAACGGCTCAGAAAGGCCCCTGGGATAATTGTGCCTGGCTCTTCACAGCCTTTCATTTTTCACTATTTGGAGCAGTTTTCCACCAGCCTTTTCAGTGAATACAGCTTTCTGCTGTTCTGAGGAATTAGAACTTGCTCTTCTTTTCAGGAGGCAATCATAATGGGGGATGGTTGGTCTGTATTACAGTATTTCAGACTAAAAAGCTCAATCAAGGCTTTGAGACAGCAGCATTTGCTTCCAGCAATCTCTTAGCATTTTCTTCTTAAAAATAGGACTCTATGAGCAGTTGATGAGAACCAATTCTGAGGATCCCCTTTTCTGTCGGGAACAATTCCTGGTTTAAGTTACATTGTGAAACAGCACTGAAAATCTGTTTGGAACAGAAAATGCAGGTTTAAATATAGTTTCCCTACTCTGACAGAATGTTTTTAGGTTTTTTAATTTATAAATTACCTTCTAAAACATTGTGGGTTTGGATACAGCAAAAAAGAAAAAAAGAAAAAGAACTGTAAAAGCATTTTACTAGCTTCAAATTGAAATGTTACACTCCAACTAAAATAACTTCTGGAGGTTTCCTTTTGTGACCCACAGTTTGGTGACATCACTTTAGATCAAAACTAGAAGTGAGGCTAACCCAGGAATGCCTAAAAAGACCCTTTTCAGGAACTCAATGCAAATGCCTTTTAAAAAACATCAGTTTTCTTAATAGTTGCAGAATCTGTGCAACCTTACAATGTAGTAATTCCACGGTCACTTTTCCATCACCCCATTACCCTGTCTGTAAAGCATTTGTGCAGTGTGCTGAGAAGTTATTAAATCTTTTGTGTTAATGGGCCCTGAAAACACAGATTGTTCCAAGGCTGATTCACTCCCCAAGTAGGGATATTAGCCTTTCCTAAGTAGCTCTATTCCAGAATCAGGACCCTAGCAGACACCAGGTGAATGAACACCAGCATTATTCTGAAAGCAAATTCTTTCTTGCCTTTTATTCCCTGGGAAACAAAGTGATGGTTCCCAAATGCAACCTCTTGTTGTCTAAAACAGTCAGGCCAGGGGTTTGATTGAGTACCTCCAAAAAGGAAAAGCAGTCCTGTCATTAGGAGCAGTAGGTAGGCCCTGGCAAGAATACTGATGAATCCAGTCATTCCTCCAAAAATCATCAGGATCAGGCTGAGGGGCATCAGGATAACAAATGTTCCATGCATGTCTGAGGAAAAAGGAAGAATGTTAATCTTGTAATATTTTATTATGGTGTCAGGGGACGTACCAATAATTATTAAGTGCAGAGCCTCTGATCAGGATCAAAGCCTCATTCTGTGCTGCACAAACAAGAAATTGGACAAGCCCTTGGGTTTTCAGAGTAAATCAGCAGGACAAACATGGAGGAAAAGGTAACAAGCAGAACAAACCCTCACAGGATCACAGCCTTTGTTTCAGAGACCACAGATATAAAGGTTATGTCTTTACAGATATATATGAGCAATTAAAGTGTTCTCAGCTCTTGAGCCAGGTGGATATCAGGTGATGCACTGCTTACCAGGTAGGCACTGGCAACCTTAACAAAAAGGTGGCCCTGTTACGTGAATCACACTGTTCTGTTTGGGAGGTGAGATCCAGCCATGCTTTGATTAAGGGTTTCTCTTCTGTCACGTGTCCTCTGCTGCACTGATGTAGCAAATTGTTGACCTTTTCCTTTGCTGCAGCTGACCATCAACTAGAGGTAAATTTTCCCATCCAGCCCTGATTCTGTCTGTCACTGCTTTCTACAGCAGCTTCACTAAGTGCATTAACCTATTCTGCTTGCTTCCTCCCATGCTAAATGTTTTACATTAGTCTTTCTTGATCCCTATAACATTTTAATAGCTGTGTAAACAGAGGGTTGCTATGTATTTTTTCATATCACCCTGTTTTTTCCATCATAAACCATTATTGTGTCATTGTTCCCTCTGATGCAATCTATCCACAACATTCAGCCCAACCTTTCTTTAGAATAATAACCAAAACAAAGTCCTTCCAGTATCAATTTGTTTCACATCAGAGTAAACTGCAGAGTAATTGAGAAAAGAAAACGTAAAATCCATATTCTGAAGAGGTCTAGGCTTTGTTGTCTCATTTAATTTCACAGAGGAACAATACACCATTAGCTTAGGAAAAGGAATCACTTAAGAGTTCACAGTTGGTGTGTAATCAAATGATCAAGTTTTTCAAGTCACTGCAACTGCCCATGGAATTGAAGGTACTGCATCTGCCACTGGCTAAGGATCCAGCTCATCCTCTACAGCAGCATTATGAAGATCAGACACAATTGTGTACATGTCTCTCTGCTCAGTTCCAGAAGCCTGGAAGGTTAGGAAGGGTCTGCATGGCATCAAGGCAGACACTGTTGATGTCTGTGCTTGAGTAGAATGTGGTTTCCAGACATAATTATTTGTTTTGTGTAGCACAGAACATGCTCACCAGAAAAAAAAAAAAAAATTGTGGCAAATAACAAACTTTTGGGAGGTGACCTTTTTTTTTTCCCCCTGCTTATTTACACTGGTATTATATTTTCATATTCAATATGCTCACATCAGGACCAGCTGATGCTCAGAAATCATGAATTCAACAGTCTGCATTGAAGAGAGCATTTTCCCTCTTTGATTCTAAAGCTGAGGACACTCCCTGGGTCTTTCTTCAGCAAAACTGGCCACAGCTGCTGTTCCTGGCTAAGAAACACAGACCTAAAGCAATTCTCAGTGCTAACAGCCAGATCAATCTTCAGCTCACTGGGAACAAACCAGCATGTCAAAACTGCCTGCAGATCTTAGCTGAATTCCAAGATGAGAAATAGCCGTGGAACTTGGTTCAGGAGTTTTTCGTGGTTAGAAGAGGTTGTTGGGGATGTGATGAAACTCGATGTGACAATTGAGATTGGGCACCCAATTCAGTTCTCATATTCTAGAGAGGCAGCATGGTCTTCAGCCACATTTGAGCTTGCTGAGGGTTATTTGGTCTCATTTTGATTATTCCCCACCATTCTGATATCCATGTGTCCTCTTAGATTCGGTCTTGCATGTAAAAGGTGAAAAAGCCTTGGGAGAATAAAATCTTGGGAGGCTGCAATTAACATTTGAAAAGTATGAATGTAAAAATGGTGCAACTCTGTCCTCAGGCCTGGCATTGCTGAGAGAGAACAAACATAAACAAGTTCTTGGCTGGCTCTCTGCCTTGTGATTTTTGAGGTGTTCCTCATCAGTCCAAGTCACTGCTAACAAACTCCACCTCAGGACAGCAGCACTAATTTGCCATTTCTTTGACTTTTCTTGTCATGGTGTGATTTCAGCTACTGCAACCTGAGCAAAACACAACTCTGAATAGAACCTTGTGAAGGAAAGGGAAAGGAAAACCATTCCAGAGCATCCTTGGGAGTGTCCTAGATTACATTAATGATCTGTGACAGTTGCAATATCAGAATAACTCTGATTTTTATGCCCTCTTCAGTGAAAATATAGGGTTTAGGGATAGCTCAGCTGAAACCCACAAACCCTACTGTGACAGAATCTCACTTTTTCTACACACAGCTGGGATCACACTTCTCATTAATAACCTGCAGCTTTTTTAAAATCAAATATTTAGTGAATTCTATTTGGTTAAATAGTACTTTTATAATCTCCAGTATTCTAGTTCAATATCTAATACTCATTTGTACTATGAAATCTGCAACTGCCTGGAAAACTTATTCTAAAATGCTGCCATGGAAACCACTCAGGAATCTGAATTCATGCCATCTGGCATATGATATTATGCCATTATATTCCTTGATTAGAGGAACAGAATTAGTTTATAGAAGAACATGACTTAAAATATCTTTACTGTGTTTCTGTCTTCAATAATCATCTGTGAAAGAAGTTAAAACATTAGTTTTGCAGTCATTTTAGTGTTTTTTTAGTTTCTGTTGAAATACGCTTTTATGCATTATGTATTAAACATATAACTGTCTTCATATTGACAAAATTAATCTAGTATTGGAAAAAACCACCCTAAGCATTTTGCACAAGAAGAGGCATGTGCACTCCTTGTAAAACAGAATCCAGTTTCCCACATCTATTTCTCAACACCTGAGCTCCCTGTTAGTCCAACATGAAAGATCCAATAGTTCAATCTTGGAAATACTGAAACAAACTCATAAACTTTAAAAAAACACTCTCTTTTTTGAAGGAAAAAAGAATCAAATTGCTTAATCATAGTTACTGAAGTTGTACATTAGCTAGCCAAAGCTCTTTTACTAGAGGTCTGGCCAAGTATCTGTAAGAGCGACATCTGCAGTGTGTGTCCAGATCTGAGAATTTGGCAGGCATTTCTAAATTACCACCCAACACAGTTGTTGAGGAGTTGTTTGTGAGAAAAATCTGTGGAATGAAATAGAAACACTGAGCAGTGTCAGAAGTAACCAAGTGCAAGCCCAGCAGTTCTGTTAATCATCTCCTGTTAACATCCTGGAGCTTAATTGCTTCAAACTAACTTTGGATTTGTTTGCACAGCTTATAACAGCAAATAGTGCCTAGAAATCTGTAATATCACCTCATCAGAAATACTCCAAATGGCAGCAGCTCAGAAGAGCTTAATTAAGGGCCTGTTTATCTTACCCAGCAGTAACCAAACAGCCAGTTAGAAAGACAAGAGCCTCCAGCTGAACCAGACTCCTGGCAGTTGTTAAAACCAATGGGGCTGCTCCAGAAGGACTTGGCAAAGCCAGGAAGAAACAGCGCACAGAGGAAAGTCTGACCTGCTTGCTAGGAGAAAAGCAAGGAAAAAACTTAGAAAACCAATGAACAACTGAAAAGAACTTGTCTGTGGCTAAATGTGAGTCTTCTGGCCTTGGGCCACAGGGACAGGAAGGCCTGGATTCCCTCCTGTTCAACAAAGGTGATGGAGGAGGATTGCTCACAGAGTTAGGGGTTTCCAGGATGATTAGCCAGGCTCTAGTCTGTGTGTAACACGTTTTGGCTTTGTGTTTTTCTCAAAAAATCTCTAAGCTAAATGGGAAGACCAATTGCAGATAGCAGAAATAAAATTGTGCTAGACCTGGAGCAGGTGGCACTGACAAAAACCTCCAGTAGCAGGAATGGATAGAATGATGAATGTGAGCAATGCACTGTGGCTCACGTTCTGTTGCTGTGGTACCAATGAATCTGAAAACAAGAACATTCATCTGAAAACAAGAACACTCATCAGAACTTGTCACTTGCTAGGCCTCAGCTGCAGTGGTGCTGAAGTTATCTCAGATTTCTGTATATGTTTACTGTAATATCTACAGTAAGTACTGAAGCAGATGTTCACTGGCACCTCTCGGAAGGAACAGTGCACTGTTGCTCAGAAACAGGTACACACCTACCAGATCAATTAAACCAGAATTTCTATGTGCATCATCTGGGTCTTATTTCATTTGGCCTCTGAAATGGCTCTTGCTCCAGCCCCAGCTATTTCCTTCTGGTAGCTTAAAACCAAAAGAAAATTTGCAAAGTACTGCAAATCCCTCAGGAAGAAAGTCACAGTGGCCAAAGAATAGAGAATTCTTTATATTATAAACTGCTACTCAGTAAAAATGAAGCAGGACCATGAGGAGCAGGGTGAAGTGTGAAAACAACTGGTGCATGACTGTTACATGTCATGCATGTAACATGCTGTAAGGAAATCCAGACAAGTTTATCTGTACTATTAAACTCATTTTGTTGAGGAAGAAACCAAGGCAGCTGTTACATTAAAACAACAGAGGTATCAGAGCTGGCTGTGCTGCAAAGATTGCTCCCCTGCAGGAAGCACGAACTTGTCTGCAGCCTCATGGTTCCAGTTACATTCACATCTAAAGAAGAAAAAAATAAAAATACTCTGAGGAGAATACTTGAAGCAGTTGTACATGGGCACAACTTGATTTTATAACAGGAAAAACAATATGAGTGTAAACCACATCCATTAAGTACTCACTTCTGGATGGGTCAGGAATAGAGGAGAGCACTGAAAATGGACCTGTAAAAGGAAACCAATCACTGGCCATGTTGTTCATGTCTCTGACAAAAAAATCAGGATTGCCAGAGGCTTAATCTTACCTTGTAGGTACCCAATGCAGATAATCTGTGTGTCACACAGACAGTAAGAAACAACAGCAGTTCCTCTGACATTATTTTTCGTAACTCCAGCCTCAGCTCTGCAGCAGCCCAAGTGCAAAGCTGAGATTCAAGAGAAATTGTCTTGTTTTGATTAGAAATATTTACGATATTTTTCATTTTGCAAGGATTATACTGGTGATGCCTTCAGCTAAATCTGTACTGGTGTTTACTCATTATTAACAACATAGGTTTTGGTAAATGGAAAATATTTATATGACAAAAATGTCTAAGAGCAACTTTTCACTAGTGTAACATGTTGAGGTTTCTTGTTTGAGTTTTTCTTTTCTTTTAAGAAATTCTTTTAAAAAGCTCAAACTCTTGAGGAAAAAGTTTCAGCTGATTAAGCACTGCCATTCCTTCTACTCTGCAGCTTCCCTCTCTCTGTGGTGATCCTCAACATCTAGACCTGATTTTGGACATTATATTACTGCTACTGGGAAATGGCGAAGCTGCTCAGAATTTGATACAGCTGCCTTTGGAGTCAGTGACATCCTTACTTTGTCATTTAGAGAGAGATAGATTCAGCTCACCATGAAAAATGTCACTCTCACTGCTTGTATGCCATAGCTGGCACAGGAGAACACACGGCAAGGCAAAATATCAGAGGTGTCTTTCCTGACAAATTTAAGTTCTAAGGGGAATTTTCAGAGGGCTATCTTTAATCCTAGTAGTCACCAAGAGACTCTAACTGTCTAAATTACAGAAAGTGATACTTTCATTTTATTTCTGTTTGGGCCAGGGGAAAGTGTGCTTCTCCAGTGAAAAAAGAACTTTATTAATGCAGAACTTTCAGAAAAGCGAGTGGTAAGCAGTCGAGTGGTATTTTTCTTTAGACAAATAAATAAGCAGGCCATACTGTAATCTGTAACAGGGAAATATTTTATCCATCAGTGGATTTGAGGGGGAGAGAGGGTATACACTGCATGTTCAGCTGAGAGGAGTGGTAAGAGAAGAAATGGAAGGCTAATGTAGAGGAGAGTGTGTTTGTGTCTAATCCATTAGAGGAGTAGCTCCAGAGTGCTCCTGTGCTACGAAAATACATCATAGTCCCAGGCTTAACAAGGCCTAGATTGATTGCCTGGGTAATATTGCTGCTAGCACAGGATTTTAACTCGTGCACCCAATTATTTTAATTTGCCAGGAGCTCGATTTGAAGTACACAATAAGCCTAAAAGGAACGGCTGGGATGAATAAGAGAGATACTGGAAATGTGGGGGAAGGGACTGTGAGGGTTTTAATTCTCTAATGAATTCTTTAATTCTTCTGGAAGTGGCCAGCACTTTTGTGCCCACTTAGGCCCAGCTCTTTGCATTTACATACATACATACATACTTCTCCAGTCTCTTTGGCACTTGTGTCTAGTTTAGACATGCCAGAAAGTGCATTCAAACTCTGAAAAATGAGGGATGTGACTAATGTGTTACTTAAGTGCCTAGTTTAGGAGACAGTCCTTTTAAGTATTTTTAGGAATAATCAGAAAGAAACGTTTGACGTTGCCAGAGGTCATGTAATTCAGTGCCAATCAAACAGTGAGAAATACGTGTGCATAGCTAAATGGAATGAGATTAATCCCATGTGACTGTGCCTCACAGACACCTTCACAGGCACACAGAGAGAAAAATGTAACTTTTTTGAAGTAACCCATTAAAACTGTGCAATTAGCTTGGTTGCCACATAAAGCAGCAGATGAAGAAACTCCTGTAACTACACTGCAATCCATGATCACAGAATTTCCCTCTAAAATTCTTGTTAAAATGTGTTGTAGATGAAGATGATTTGCCAAGATCTGCCTAAATATGATGCAGTGGCCACAGTCAGAAACATTTGAGAGAAGGGTAAGGCTGATGTAAAAGGTACTATCTCAGGACCTGATGAATTTAGATGTCACTTATAAATATCTGTATTTCCTAGAAGGAAGAAGTACTGGCAGGCTACTTTCTATGTTCAGCTGTTACTGCTGAGGATCTGTAACCGCACCACATTGAAACTGCATTGAAGCTGAGCAAAAAAAATCAAAAAGTTAACTCAGTAGAGCATTCCAATCAAACCTAGCAGGTTCTTTCAATTGAAGTATTTTGATTTCTTCTCTCATCATTTTTAGGCAGACTACGCCTGTTTATAATAAAATATTCAGGTGTCTTTGCAGCTGAATCTATATCTCTCTAAATGACAAAATAAAAGAAGTCTTTTTCCAGGAACATAAAAATTGTACTTGATGTGAAAGCGAGAGAAAAAAAAATCTCCATGGCCCTGAAGAGTCTGTAAACATAATTATTAATCCAATTTTTATTCATATCCACTATTTTCTCACACTTCATGACTCACAAAGAGCCGTCCTTTGTTTCTAAGCCAACATCATTTTTATAACCAAAAGATCACTGCTTTTTGGTTTTGTTTTGTTATTTAACTGAAGAGCTGCAATCTCTCACCTGAGAAAAATAACAGATGTACCCTTTGCAAATATGCAGACAACTTTTGAAAAGCAAATGGTTTCATCCTGAAATGTTGGACTATCACCAACATAACAGTGCAGATGCTGACACCTAAAACATGATGAGGCAGGTTCAGTTAATGCTGACCCCTCACAGGCTCGAGTGATCCAGCAGACAATCACTGCCACTGATTTCAGCACCATCGAGCAGCCACAGCCCTCTCTTTCGAGCATGGAAGATTAAAAGAAATGGCATTTCCTATTTGGAAGCACAGAGACACATCTGGTCTGTAAGCACTGAACCTGCTGATGTTTTTATAAGGCTGCTTCAGTAGCTGGCTGGGATCTGAGCCCTCCTGTCCTTTCCCTGTGACACAGCCCCAGCAGCACCAGCACCTCCCAGGCTTCCTTTGTGTGCTGCACCTGCAGCTCGAGCACGATGCTGCTCCAAGAAACTAAAGACACTTTAAGCCTCTCTGGAGCCCAGGGAATGGCTGCTTTTGAGGGAAAGAGTTCCATTTCAAGGAACAGGACAAATGCATGTATTCTGCAGAGTCAGGGAGAAGAGGTGAGTAAATTAAAAAATCGTAAAAAGCAAGCCCACACATAAGTGTGTGTGAGGAAAGGATTGTGCCGAATATATGATGCAAAGACAATAAATCATCTTCTAGGAGATGTCTGTAAGCATTAGAAAGTGTTCAGTTTGGACTTTTTGAAAACATCCTGGCATTGGCAAATGAATCTAAAGAAAAAGAAGTAAATATATTAAAAGCTTAATGTTTTTTTAACACAATGTTCTTTAAAGACTTTGAGCACTGCTTTTGGTCATTGATTTATTTTCTTAAATTCTCACATATTTAAGTCTTTTATCAGTGCCAGGAATCCCACTGAAAAGCTAGAAAAGTAGCTGTGTTAAAGATTAGTTTAAATGTGTTCTCAAGCATTTTCAGTGATCAGACTCCTTTGAGGTGATTGTGAACACTTTTGCCTTTTATTTTTAACAATTGTGTTCCTTCCTGTGCCATTCCAGTCAGAGAAGTCTTGCTCCTGTGGAAGAAATTAGCTGAACTTGTCATCACATGGGTGGTTATTTCAACAGTAAACACACTCAAAGACCACAGGCAGTGACAGATATTGTACAGAAGCAGAATCAAAACACTTCCTCAGTGAATTCCCCCTCTGAATCAGAAATGAGTCCTTGTAAGTGGCCAGGGAGGGAGGGAAGAGCGGATGGAAATATAAAATAATATAAACACTACTCACACAAAAGCTGTCTGTGTGAATCAGTGATGTTCGCATTCTCATGCCAGAAGGGGTTTATCAATGGGTAACATTCACTCCTCACTATTAAAAAAAGGGGAAAAATAATGAGGAAAAAAATTACACTGGTATATCTGTTTGAGATAGATAGATAGATAGATAGATAGATAGATAGATAGATTTGGATTTTTGCATATACATATAATTTATATAATACTAGCTGCTTCTAAAACAGCCATTCCTAGGTAGGGAAGGAAATGAGAGGATTTTTACCATGCAGCATCAGCTGCTCCCATGGGGCCTGACCACTGGAGTCAACAGAGAAACATCTGCTCAGTGCACAGCATAGGGAGAATTCCTGTAACCTGCTCCTTCTCCCTGCTCCTCTGGAAGCAGCGTCCTTTCTTGCCTATGGCAAATATTACTTACCCCTGACTTTTAAGAGTGGAATCAAAGCCAAAAATTAAATGCCTAGCATATCAATAAACTACATGGGGGAAATCCTATATATTGATATATATGATTATAATAATCCTATATTATGATACATAATAATATTGATATTTAAATTAATTGTATTGTTTATGTAAATAAACTATATAGCGTTTCTATTTCTATTCGTTATATTATTATTTATCATTTCAATGGCTTTAACCCAGAACTTTCGCCCCTTAATTTCCTGAACCAAATGAAAAGACATCTCCTTCCTTCTAAATGGTTAACGTTTATTAGATTATCTTGAATTAAAAGTTAATGTAAAATTAGGTTACAGCAGCAGAAAATTCGCTCTCCCCATGTCTCCTTCGGCGAGTGACACGGGAGGCATTGACAAGGCACTGCCCACGGGTCCCGGGCACGACCGGGGAGCGCCCGTCCCTTGAAGCACGTAGAGCCGGAGCCCCGCGGGCAGCGGGCACTGCCCCGAGCCGGACCCTGCGGCCGGAACCCCGCAGCAGGACGGACACCGCATCCCCGCATCCCCGCATCCCAACAGCCGGACGGAGTCCCGCATCCCCACAGCCGGACCCCCGCAGACGGACCCCGAACCCAGACCTCTGCAGCTGCATCCCCGCAGCCTGACCAGCAGCCGGACGGAGCCCCGCATCCCTGCACCCAGACCCCGCAGCCGGAGCCCGCAGCCCCTCAGCCGCGTCCCCGCAGCCGGGGCACTCACCGCGGCAGGTCCGCCAGAGCCCCGAGTGCGAGCTGAGCGCGTCCGTGCCGTTCCGGGACGCCTCCAGCTTGGAAGCATCGATGATGTACCAGAAGTCCGTGGCGATGGCCACCACGAGGAAGACGAAGCTCGAAAGTCCCACCAGGGCCACGAAGAGGGAGAGCGCGCCCAAGTTAACCCTCATGGTGCCGCCGCCGCCGCGCCTCGCCCGGCCCCGCGGCCGCGCAGGTAGCGCGCCCCGAGCCCCGCCCCGGCTGCTCCGCGCCCCGCGGGCGGACCGGGGACCCCGCGGCCGCCGCCGGCCCGGCTCGGCCCCACAGAGACCCCGCTGCCCCCCGGCCCCCAGCCCCGATCCCCCGCACGCGTGTGCGGAGCGAGCGCGGAGCCCCGTGCGATCGGGCGCTCCAGCGCTGCTCACGGAAAGGGACAGCCTGTCCGAAACACGGCCATGGGCAACCCCATCGCTCCGGCAGCTCCCGGATGGGCTCACCTCGGAGGGCAGAAAGCTCCCGCGTTCCAAACACCACTGTCATTGAGGGGAGGAGGAAGCAGAAGCCGAGGTTTGGGGAGCAGTGGCAGGGTTGGTGTTCCTGCGGCCTTTCTGGTATATTTGCAAGAGATTCCCTCTTGTTCTATGCCTTCCAGATGCCGAGCCCAAAAGGCCATTTCTAACCTAATTTGAAAGGGGGTGTGAGAGAAGGCAGTAGCGTGGCATTTACTACCTAGTTCAGTCATGGCTGTACCCTGCTCGGGATCATTCTCCTGTCAGAGTGTCACGATGGAGGGAAAGACACAAGCTCTCTCTTTCAGAAACTAGTGTTACAAAGGTGTTCATGTTTGAGCCCTAAAGCCACACTTCACCCAGCCTCCTGCTCATCTTCAGCCCGCTGAAATCTGTTGATTAACAAAGTGAATTTTAGTAATAGAACTTGTTTTCAAACCTGCAGAGAATTTACTCTGGTGTTTTACTGCGACTCTTCACTGGCATAAAGATACTGTGCAGGTAGGGTCAACAGGGCATCTTGTTTTCTTCCTTGTAATTCACTTCAGGCCTTCAAGGGAATTGCTAAGTAACTCTGAGTAATTAAAAAAGTCATTCTCATTTATTTTCTGGCATGGACACTGGGCAGAATGTGTGACATCATTACCCATCCATGGCAACAAGCTATCGTGAACCAGCAGGATTTCAGCAGTAGGATCAGTTGAAAGGAACATTTTCCTTAAGAGTGTTTAAATAAACACAGTAATCATCAACACTACAGATCACATTTTGCTCTGCAAAACTACTGAAAGACATATATGGCTGGGAATATAACAGTCTTTATATTCAGGAATACACTGTTAAGCAGCTATAGCATTATTCTGAGCTCTTGCCTATTTCTCCCATCTCCAAGTTGTATTTGTAATCTGTAAAAATGCCTCTAGAGTTCCACAAACCAGGCAGCTGCTACCTCCTTGTAATTGCAATGTTTGGGTGATACAAAGCTCATGAAGCAAAGTGAAATGTTCTGTTAGATTAACTAATGCAGTGAGACAAAATGAACAAGCCTTGGGGCACCAGTCTTAACTGGGATCGCAAGCTTGTCTCTTTTTTTCCCAACTACATTTGCAGAGTTACTTGAAAGTTTCAATTAGCCCCACAAATATCATGTGTCAGACAGAGGTTTTATCAGTTCTCTTATAAATCTGAACTGGAGGCTCTCATACACCTGAATCATCACTCTCCTGCAATGATCAACACTGTCATCTCCCAGTTAAATCCAAGGGAAAGCAAAAGGTATAAAACTGCAGGAACATTTAACCCAGTTGGGCACAAGCTGTTAATCAGGTGTTGTGCAAGATGCTTATCAGTGATACCCTGTGCCTTGGAGAGTTTTTGCTCTGATCTTGGGGACCACAAAGTTTGTACATGTGCTTATTTTTAGAAACATTAATAAATAATCTATTTTAGCCATCAAAATGTGTGGAGGTCCTTGCAAACTCTGCCTAGACTAACTTTACAGTAACCCTAAGTTAGAGCCTGCTAAGCCCAGATCCTTTTTTGACCAGACTCTGATGACAAACGTTTATATCAAGAGTAAATCAACTCTACATAAAGGTTTAATTTCCACATCATCATAATTTTTTTAGGCATTCATTCCCATGCTAGGGAACAAATAATTCCTACAAAGTCAGAAAACTAAAAACATAATTAACAAAACAATTTCATGCATTCATTGGGAAATGTTTATAATGAAAGGAAAAAGCCAGTAGGGCAAATTAGTTTCTCTAGAGACTCAGTTTCAATTTCCTGAAATCTTTGAATGTTAAACTAGGATCTTTAGCATAAAAGATTCAAAATTTTAATCTAGGCTTAGCTTTATGGAGAAGGAACACTTTACTTTGCATAGACTAGGTGTTGGTTGCATCTGCCAATGTCAATCAGAATAAGAAAGATAATTCAGCAGTTTCAGTCATTTATCAGTCCCCAGAGTGTGATGCAGCAAAATTATCAGTGTCTTACAGCCCGAGCATGGCAAAGCTTGTGAAGGTAACTTTTACCCTCCCTGTTCTGTTTGCAGGGTTACTTGGGTGCTGGAGGATTCAGAGGGCATTGTGCTCTGGGAATCACCAGCTTTGTTTCCCAGGACTATTTCCAAGTAAAATGCATCTCTAGGGCAGTTCCTTCTCAACTGTCCTGAACCTGTGCTGTTCAGGTGCAGCAGAATCCCACTGAATTCCTCAGTTTTCTTTGTTTCATTTCCTCTGCCCTGTCTGTATTTGTGAAGAGGTGACTGCATTACTAGAAGTAGATTATTTGTAAACTGAAGAAGGGAAGGATCCCCACAATGTTTACCCATCTGGCTGTAGGAAAGCCGGTCAGTGTAAGTGTGCACCAATGACTGTAATTAATCGCTGCCATGGCAACAAGCACAATCAACACAATTTCTTTCACAATTTTTTTCTCAGGAAATATCACTTTCTTATCTCCTGTTTTGTTTTGTTTTGTTTTGTTTATTTGGGTTTTTTGTTCTTTTAGTGGAATGAAAAATTAAATTCAAACACAGTTTTACCATTCAGCCTTCCAGTAAAGCTAATGGGATTCTGGAGTTTATTGTTCTTTTAAACTTACCACAATTACTTCCCCTGTGGTTCAAAAGAGAAAATCTGTTAGACAACATACACAATTACAATTTTCGGATTCACTGCCCTCGGAAATTACTAGCTATTGGCTGGTTGATCTGAGGCTTGGCTATTCCTTCTCAGATTTAATCTTTTCATCATGCACTAGTACACATCCAGTTTGGAAGAGTCACAACCCGCAATGAATATTTTAAAAGACTGACCAGTCACAATCTATCATGGATGAGAAACTAAAAGACATACAATGTCCTGAATGTTTGTCATACAATACTGAATACTGTCCTTATTCAGTATTACCTGAGTCAAAAAAACCCCATGGAGTGTCAACATATGACATTGAATCCAAGGGGGGATTACAGGAGGGACATACCTGAAGCACCTAGCACAGCCAACTTCTTGGGACATGAGCAATGGATGAAACTGGCCCAATTCACCATTTCAAACAAGCAATTAAACCTTGGTAAAGTTGTCTGACATGTGAGGTAAATTTAAACAAATTCCTAGGTCACATGGCTGTGAGGAAGACAGGAAATGTAACTGAGGTGCATCCTTAAAAAAGAGGTACGTCTCAGGAATTTGCTGCAGAAGCCCTCTTGCGTGTAGTACAGAAACTGCAGCTCCCTTAACAATTTTTATCATCACCCACGTTATAACATCTGTAGCCACAGACCTTCTGCAGCCACAAGATATTCCTGCTTTGCCCAAATATTATGCATATGTGAAAAGAAATTTCTTTTCTTTCTTTCATTTCTTAGAAAAGCAATTGCAGCAGCTCCATTTCTCACATAATGTACCTTGGTGTTTAAAAGTCCCCATGTAAAGCAGCTTTTTAGCTGCTCCTCTAATTATACCAAGTCTGTGTACCAGTAAGTGCCTCTTGCTGCAGACTGGCGAGATTTTGTGACAAATATAATCTGCTTTGCCTGCTTAGCACTCCATAGCAGGGAGGAACATGCCAGCAGAGAGAGAGACTGCAGTAATAATTTATGTGGCAGTCTACCACCATGGGAAGTAAAATAATGTTCTGCTCTTTCACAAGAGCCAGATAAAAGGAGAACAAATCTCCAAAGCATTTTTATCAGATATTCATCCAATAGAATTCCCCACAGAAACTGCAATGAGATATCTGAATGGCTTCTGTGTTTTCCATTTCATTGCCACTCAGAACTCTTGACTGTAAAAATAGGGAAAGATTATTTCATTCTTTAGTAATTATTTTAATAATTCTTAGCCTTTGTTGAGGGAGGCAGATGATGAGAAGGAGACATCTAGAAATAGGTACAGACCATAAATTATATTCCAAGGGTTTTTTAAGCATCGCCTAATACTTCCTACTACTCAAGAAAAATACAAGGATCATCTATAGCAATTGACATTAGCATCATATGACAAGTAACTAATATGTAAATGCCCACTTTTGAACAAGATCCTCCTGCTAAAAGATAAAACAACTCCAACAGCCCCAGCAGATGTGCCAAAGAGGTGAACTAGAACACAGATGGGAGTTTGGAGCACACCTCTGTCTGTGATTTTGCACAGAGGGCTGGTCAGTGTGTCCAGCTGCTGAGCTGTCCTGTGCCCACACACCATCTGCACCCTCCGGACTGGCCACAGCCCCAGGGCCACACCAGCCGCCAGCTCTTACTGCAGATGAGCTCAGATGGGAAATGACTGCCTGAGACACCATGGTCCACAATGTAGATACTAAAATCTGGTGGTCTAACTCTGTTAGACAAATTTCTGTTATTAAAGCCTCCCAAAGACTCTGGTTATAATGTTTCCACTCAATGCTTAACTCAATCTTGTTTATTTCACGTGGTTTATATATACTTTAAAACTCCTCAGAATTAAGCAACTAAACCCGCAATCCCCAACAAGTGAACTGCTGTTGCTTCAGCTGATCTTACAGTGGTACTAGAATTCCGGTATTATCTCGACTAAGGAAGAAACGCCTATCTGCCTCCGCAGAGGTTTTCCCACTTCCTATTCAAGCCGTTTGTAGATTTTGAATGGAATTACAGATGAACCGAGACAGACCAAGTGATGCTAAAAACAATAAAAGAACGCGGGTAGGAAACGTGGGTTGAAACTCCGAGCAAGTTCTGCGGATGCCTCAGCGCGAGGCTGAACTGCGCTGCTGGCGCTGCCTTTCGCCGCCTCCCCCGGCAGGCTTTTATCGGGGTGTTCGTGCTGGGTAATTGTCAAACATCGGCGACCCCCGGGCACAGCGCTCAGCCCCAGCGCCCGCGGGACGGCGGGCAGCGGCGTCAGCGGAAGGAGCCGGAAGGAGCCGCCACCTCCGGAGCGGCCGGGAGAGGCGGGATCCCAACGCGGAGAGGCGGGATCTGAGCAGGAAACGCAGAGAGCTGGGATCTGAGAAGTGAACGGGGGAGAGGTGGGATCTGAGCGGGGAACGGGGAGAGGTGGGATCTGAGCGGGAGGAAGGCGGGTCAGCCGAGACCTGCCGGGGGACGCGGGACCTCCGGAGGGGAAAAGCGGGACGGGTGGGTCCCACCGTGGGGACGCGGATCCTGTCGGGGGTCGCGGGTCCTGCCGGTGGGACGCGGGCCAGGCGCGTCCCACCGTGGGGACACGGGACAGGCGGGTCCCGCTGCGCTCCCGCGGCCGCCCCGTGCCCGCCCCGTGCCCGCGGAGCCCCGGCCGGGCCGCGCTGAGCCCCGCGGCGGCTCCGCTGGTCCCGCGGCAGGAACGGGAGCCGGCGAGCACATCGCCCCCGGCGCGACCCAGGCACTGCCCGGCAGCGCTGCGCTGGCTCCTGCGCCGGGCCCCGCCGGGAAAGGGCAGGTTTGGAGCTGGCAGAAGTGAACAGAACTGCGCAGCTACAGATACAGAGGCTGCCTCTGAAGCCTGCAGTGTTTTGAGTGTGGATATGTATGATGGTCCAGCAGGGAGCTACGAAGTTGATCACGGGTCTGCAGCATCTCTCTTACGAGGAGAGGCTGAAGTTGAGAAGAGATGACTGAGGGAGAGCTTCTTAATGTGTATTAATATCAAAGGGAAGGCTCAGACCATGGATCGGGCTCTGCTCCCTGGAGCCCAGCAATGGGACAGGAACTGATGTCCAGAAACTGATGATGAGGAAGAGCTTCCCTGTGCAGAGATCAAGCACTGGGACAGACTGTCCACAGAGAGTGTGGAGTCTCCCTCACTGGAGATATTCCACAACCATCTGGAGATGATCCTGTGCTCCAGAATGACCCTGCCTGAGCAGGGAGGTGGGACCAGATGAGCCACTGTGGTGCCTTCCAGCCTGAACCATTCAGTGATCTTGTTCAAGCACAACTGGATAATAGCAAATTTAGCATAATCATTCAAGGTGTTAATGCCAACACAAGAAATGGCCTTATTCCCTTTGAAGGCCTTGATTTAGCATTGTAATTCTGTGCAGTCGTAGTAATGTTTGGTTCTTTCCAGGGGAGGTTGTTTGTAACACAAGCAAATTAGTAGCTCTTCCTAAAATACACAGTGGCTGCCATTGAGCTACGAACAGTTAAATATTTGAGGATCCTGTAAAAGAGAGCATTGGAGCACTGTTACTTTATTGAGCAGTGTCATCTGATTTTTATCTTCTGAAATACTTCTGGAGCAATGTATTGTCAGTGTCAGGCTACCACTAAAAGCTGCCTGTGTTCGGTTTTAGGTTGAATGTCCTGGTGAGTGACTTGTCTTGGAGCATGGTGGAGCTCACAGGATCACTCCTTCTCAGAAACGATGTCCTGAGGCTCCCTTGGTGAGCAAAACTGTTACTGGATACCTGTAAATGAAAGATAATTGAATCCCTTTGTGGCAGCACTGCGTAAGGGACTGTGTGAGCACTGCAGATGTTCCTCTCACCAGCACCCCATGGTAGATTTAGCAGAGAAGGAGATGGATAACCCCACGTTTAGAAGTGACACTGTGCTGTCTGATGTTCACTTGCACTGCCCAAGCAAAAGGCACCTCATGGTACGACTGAATGCAGTTGGGCAGCCAGGTAATGGATGCTGACACTGACGGAGCTGTGCTTTAACTGTACTCATATCTTTGTAGGGACGAGTCCTCCTCTACGTGGTTGATATTAATAGTTGCATATTTTATTCCAGTTAAAAGCAGAATCACCTCCTACTCAGGCTGTAGAAAGAGGGCTAGCTGTGTTCTCCTCATGAAATTAACTCCAGAAATGAAAACTTGTAGACAGACTGTCTTAAAAATTAAACTTTAAATTTTATGAGAAAAAGTAACCAAATTTACTCACTTGCAGGTTTAATTTAATGTATTTGTTCATTGAGCAATAGTGTCAATATAGCACTTTGGAAATCATGATTAAAAATAAGGTTGTGATGTTTCTTACACACAAACAAAAGGTGGGAGCTCAGGAGTTTTAAATAGTGTAACTTAAGTTTAAAATACAAACTATCAGTAATTAATTTATCAAGTTCAACTAAATGTTTATGTGATGTTTTACCATCTATTCCATGGGAGCATAACGGCTTTCTTTGGGTTTTGTGGTGGTTTTTTGGTTTTGATTTCTTTTTGTTGGTGGGGTTGGTTTTTTTTGGGGGGGGGGGTGTATGCTTAAAAAATTGCCAACATGAAAATTCAAAGTAGCAATGGTTTTAACTGACATAGAAATTGAAGAGTCAAGGCTGTAGAAGAAATGAGTTGGCAAATGCCCCAGGCTGATTGCCAGCTTGTAGGTTGCTATAAAATTGTCAAGGGAATTGACCTTGAAGCTGCTGGCAAAATGTTCTGTACAAAAGTCCTGCTGTGACAGAAGTGTTAATTGTTTTTTCAAACCCAGTTGTGACATAAAAAGAGTAACTTCTGCAGCTGTTCTGGTGTATGACAATGTGAAAAATTATCAAAGCAGGCCTGACAAAGAAATGAATAATGTGACCCTGTTCAGGTCAAAACCCAGGTAATTAATGCTGTGATGGGTCTTTGTGCTGCTTGACATGTGGTTGCTGTGATTGTGCTTGGTGCAAAGAACCTTTCAACAGAAGGAAGTGACGGTGTGTTCCACCTACTCTGAATGAGCTCTGTCGGGAAATTCCTCTGCTTGGAGTCTAGTATGACAGCCTTTAATGCCATAACAATCTACCAGTGCCACTTTGCTGTGTTTTGGGGAAGTTTATGGGGATTTAGTCTCTTCCCCTTTGAGTCAGTTTGACTTTCCACCTTTTGAATGCTGTAGAAATGCAGAGGATCAGAATGGACTTGGAGAGCAAAGCATTTCATTCACTGATGGCATCCTCTAGTCCCATTAGTTTCATCTGGCCGCCATGCAAACAGTGAAGACTTTAAAAATTTCTCATGCTAGGACAGGCATGGAGGATTTTATTAGATTTAGCTAAAAATGGTCTCACTAGAGAGGAACCTCAGTCAGATTTCAGTAGACCACCTTGGAAACATCTTGCCTACTAAAGAAACTCCATAAATTGTGATATAGTTGAACGCAGTGGTGGCAAGCACTTTATCTCTTCCCTTTTGTTAGGAATGAACATAGACGGAAGGACTATGGAATGTTTGTTCTTCCTTTTGTGTGGTATTCAGGCAGTACAGATCCCTGTAATAAAATTGCCAGGTCCATGTTTCAATAACTTAAAATTTTAATAATGCTGATGTCACTGAGTGATTGTTGTAAAAGATTTTTAATTAATTGGCCATTGAGCATAGCTTCAGTCATTTAATCTCTTTGCATAATCAGTTTGAACACTTCAAAAAGAATTGCAGAAGTGTCAGCTTTGCCTCCTGTGCACTTCTTTCTGCTCTTACCAAGAGCTGAGCCAATTTCAAGGCTTGAAGTAGCTTGAATTTCTGAAAACTTCCAAAGCAGTAAACAAAAATTCAACTTGCATTTTACTAGAACATGATTCTTTCTTACAAGATAGGAATCTTAACCAAAAGAAACAATTTCTAACTTATATTAATTCTGCTTTCAACTTAGTTTGAACATCTGTGAACAGAACTTTTGGAGGATGTAAGAAAGCATCTCCTCTGCCAAGAGTTAAAATAAATATTACTGAATCAGATGAATGTGCCTGTTGTGGCTGTGCAGATGCTGGGTCAGCCAGTGGACTGTGAAAGTGCTTCATTAATTTCTGCTGACTTGATAATGGAAGTATTTCTTCATAGCAAATAAAACTATATTTCAAGTTACCTGTATGATCATTTACTCTATAGGTTTTTAATACATGTAATGCATACCAAAATCTCATGCATGTGGAAGTTGTGCACAGATTCTGCCTCATCTGGTCTTTAACCTTTTACCCCCACACTGTGTTCTTACAGTATTCCTGTCATGTTTCAAACTCCTTTGGAGCACAGAAGATTTGGCATCTGGGAAACACGTGAGAGAAATTACCACAGGAAGAGAACACCAGTGCAGAAGTGGAGGTGAACTGTGGGACAAGGACGGGAATAACATAAAAAAAGAAGGAGAATTAAACAGTGAAGGAGTAGAAGCTCTGCTAGATGATGATGGAGACGTGGAAGTGGTCAGAAGGCCTCGAAGTGCCTCTGATTTGCAAGCAGAGGGTCTTTTGAGGGATATAGTGTGCCCTGCAATTCTGATGAAAGGGGAAGAAGATGCTTTTGAAGATGAAGATCAGGAATGCACTTGCAGTGATGTTGTTAAAATAGGTAAATAATAAGTTTTCAGTCGGGGAGAAATGTGGCGAATATGTTTCTGTAAAACAAAAGAATAATAGATTTTCTTTAGAAATGGAACAGCAGTTTGTTAAGTGAAAGCAAATAATGAACACAATACTGTGATATTGCAAATAAAAATTTACCTTTCTTCTCTGGAAGTGATTTGGGCAGTTGTATACCATGAGAAACTCAGTGCTTCTTAGTTAGAGTAGGTATTTGGCATTATCTAGCATTATTCTATAGAATTAAGTGTTTAGTTCTATATCTGAAAGGGAAGCATAGCCTTAGTTTCAAACTTGCCACTGTGGAACTTGATGTGAACAATTTTGAGATAATTATTTTCTGCTCTGCTCTCATTTCCACAGAACACACTATGGCAACCCCCTTAGAAGACGTTGGTAAACAAGTACGTGTTCTGCCTTGAAGTATCTTGATTTTCATGGAATGTGCTTCAGAACTGACTCAGTTTTAAGTGCTTCCCTTGTCCCCAGGTCTGGCGTGCTGCTTTCCTTCTGGCTGATTACATTCTCTTTAAAAGGGACACGTTCAGGTGTTGCTCTGTGCTGGAGCTTGGAGGTGGCACTGGAATTACCAGCATTATCATGGGAACAGTTGCCAAGAGAGTTTATTGCACAGGTAAGGTAGTTCTTTTCAGCTAAAGGTAGTTCTTTCCATATTTTCATGGAACTTCCCAAAGCAGTGTTTTCATCCTGGTATTTTCAGACTCACCTGTTCAGTTTTAGTTGTTTTTTATTAATGCATATCAATTTGTGTTATTTACTGAAAAATAACAGGAACTTTCTCAAGGGGCTGAGAAAGCTCAAGAGTTTAAAATCAAGATATGTTGCAGTGAACTCAAGATAGCGTGTCCAGATTAAAATAGATAGTGTAGAGATCCAGCTTCTTTTTTCCAGGGTTGTTTAGAGCGTAGGACTGAAAGACAAAAGGAAGAAGGATACTAGAGAGGCACTCATCAGTGGACAGAGTTGTTCTGAATTTTCCTTAATCTCATGGGCTTGAGAGAAACTTTGAGTATTGTCTGAGAGGCATACATGGCCCATACAAAATATTCTTGGTTTAAATATCATTATCACTTTTTTTCCAGATGTTGGTGAAGATCTTCTGGCCATGTGTGAGCAAAATGTTGCATTAAACAAACACCTGATGGAGTCAGGAGGTAGGTGTTGTATAGTCAGATTTTGACTCTTTACTTTAGGCCAGGTGCTGTCTGAAAGGCCATTTGGGACTGATGTGATCTTTCTTCACTCCCAGGAGGGGAAATTAAAGTGAAAGAACTGGATTGGCTGAAAGATGAATTCTGCACTGGTAGGTGCTTATAATGGGTCCTTTTAGATGGGGCTTGGTGTTTGGTGTTGCATATTCAAAAGCCTCTCTTGGGCCTCCAAGACAATTCTGGTTAATGATAATATTAGGTACTATAATAGTATAATAGTTAAAAACATTTTATGTTTATTAGACTTTTAAATAAAGATTCTTTTAATGAAGAATACATTTTTAAAATATGATAAAATAAGAAGATTAATCAAAACTTACATAAGGATATCTGGGGTTTTGTTTACAGGTGTACTTGCTTTAATGTATTTAAAGTAGTGATCTTGCTGCGGGATTGTGAATTCTGAAGTGAACCAAAATTTTGGCTTGCCAGTCAGCCTTGGGAGGGTTGGACATAACACAAAGAAAGCAGAGGACTGGGGGAACTTCAGAAAATGAACAGGGAAGGTTTTGATTTCCCTTGCATGGTGTGCTCTGTTTATAGAGTAGCAGCTGCCCACAGGAGCTAAGAAGTTCCTTTTCTCCTGTAATGAGAAATGACAAATGATAAGAGCCTTCTACTTTGTAAATGACAGTTTCTCTGTCATTTCAGACATTTAATCATGTACACCAAAGCCATATTCTTTCTTACAGATCCTGAAGCTCCTTATAGCTGGTCTGAAGAAGAGATTGCTGATTTGCTTGATCACTGTTCTGTGATAATGGCAGCTGATGGTAGGGAAATATAAACAGTAAGCTTTTAAATCAAATACTCAAGCATTGTGAATAATAATTTAAACATACCTAGTTTGTTTTTAAAAATCTAATAGGTCAGATCCTTACCTAATTTGCCAAAGCTCTGCCTTAAGTGTTCCTGCCTGTATTTTTCTTTTCTAAATATTTTGTAAATATTTACATTCTGAGTTAGCAATTATGAGAACAGATGTTGCAAGCTAGTAGTGCTTTCTTTTCTTTGGTGTGTTAATTCTTTGTGACTAAATAAATTCTCAACACAATCACAAGTAACTAAAGAATCAGAAGAGTTGTGTTGTCCTATCCTTGTCTTGTATTACATAACTTCTGTGCAAATAATGATAAATAGGTCATTAAACTAAGATTTGCTATAATGTGAAGAACAGTTCCAGATGCTGCACTTTCCCATGGAGTCTATGCCTCTGGATATCACTTTTCTGCTTTTTTTCTTGCTTATGTGAAGGACTTTAAAATTACAGGCTAGCTTATCTGTATAGGAAAACCATTGTTTTGATCTAGAGATAAAGGAGAATTTTGTTTCGTTATGATATTGAAAGGAGTTGCAAGACAGCTTTCAAAGGAGATTTGGTTATAATGGTAAATAATTATGGCCTGATGTAGGTTTTTGTAAGAAAAGAGGCTCTTTACTCTCTAATATCCTGGTTTTTAGCTTTGTAGTAAGATTGTTTCCAGGCTGAGAGAATTCTTGTCAAAGCTTGTAAATTGTCTGACAAATGATTCCCATTCTGATGAGAAAAAGCATAAAGAAAGCCTGGCATAAATAGCAGCAGTGAATACTCTTACTGAGTCGGTTGTTGCCATTAAAAATGTACTTTGCACTTAGATAAAAGAGTGTCTTGTTTGATTGGAGTAATCAAACTGAGCCCTGTTGTTTGATAATGGACACTAAGTAAATTCTATCCTTAATTACACATATGCTCTTAATCTTGTTTTTTATAGTGTTCTATGATGATGACCTGACAGATGCCTTGTTCAGAACTCTGTATAGAATCACACACAACTTGAGAAATTCTTGCACAGTTTACTTAGCACTGGAAAAGAGGTGAGTATTACCAAGAATTTAATATAAAAAGCACTAAACACTTCGTGTATTTTAATTAAAGGTTGACTTCTGATTTTTACTGTGTTAGATGATCACAGGCTGCAGTATATGCTCAGGACAAATTGGGGGTTTTTCTACATGCTTAATTTTTATCAGTTCAGAATTTGAGTTTAACAAGAGTTTGCCTCTTGTTGTCCTACCTTTCCCTCACCTGAGATAACCTCTGTGCAAATAAGGATAAATAAGTGGCTACACTGATGTATTCTGTAATGCCTGACAACATTTGCTATATATTTTTGAGGTCACAGGGTAGAATGAAGTGGTTTAGAATTAGGGTGTTTATTTCCTAGCTTGAGCAACTCTAGAACAGTTTCTCTTGTTTGCTTTAAGGGAATCAATGAATGTTTTTAAGTAGTTGTGCCTTGGAGTCCGTTCAAAAGCTGATGCACAAAGAGGTTTTGCTTAAATCTCTAGAGATATGTAAGCAATAACTCTTCCTGTGGTTTGTTGCCAGGTGTTTGTTCAGGAAGCCAAGCCAATGATTCTGTTGTGGCAAAGTGCCCTAAGATCAATAGAAAGATTAATCCAAGAGTTACTGTGTATTGATGCTGACATAACATCTTTTCTGCTTTTCAGGAACGGGGGGTGTACATTTTTTTGGCTGCTGAAGGGAGTTAGTTATGCTGACAAGACCCATTTTGTCATTAGCTGAGGGAAGTTACACACCCACTTAAGATGCCAGTATAGGAGAGATGTTCTAAATGAAGTACTGTTTTGCCAGGCTGAACTTCACTTTAAGACATATGGATGTTACATGTGAAGCCTACAGCCACTTCAGAAATACTCTAAATGATTTGGAGAACCTTCAGGATGGAAAAATGAAATATACAGTGGAGCCCATTAAGCCTGATTTCTGCCAGTTCCTTGTTTATGAGCGAATTGAGCAGTTGGTAAGTGGCATAAAATAAATGTAATGTGTCAGGCTAATCATCTCAAATTAGTTACCAGCTGTTTATGTAACATGAAACAAGAACAGGAGAATAAACATTATCTTCTATTTCCATTTAGCTTTTTTGATTTAAAATGATCCTTGTTTGTGCTTACATAATCTGTACTAGATTGATGTTTCCTGATTTTGGCTGGGACAGAGCTGATTTTTTCCTGATTTGGCTGGGACAGAGCAGCGGTAGAGTGGCTGAGATTGTACTCAGTTCCTCAAAGGATAAGAGCCTTCTACTTTGTAAAATGCCATTTTTGTGATTGAACTTGAAAATGGGACCAATATCTCTTCTCATTTATTTTCTTGTAGGGAAGCTTTCATTTCACACTTTAATTCGGCTCCCAGTTCAGAGTTCAGGAATAATATTCTAATATCTATGAAGAAGTCAATTAGCTGTAAACTTCTGTTATTGAGAACCATGCCAGATATAATATTTCTGGTTATCTAATTACCTCTGTATTTTTTCTGCTCCTACAGGAATTGTGGAAGATCATGGCTGAACACCTAATGTGACAGGTCCATGAGAAAAGAGAAGATCTTTACCTACGAAGAAGGGCTATTTTGGTGTTTTGTTAAGATAAGGATTTTTATCCTCAGAAAAGCATCTTCCTTGTGGTATTGTGTTCTCAGTATCACAATGCGATTTTGCTTTACTTTTTTGGTTTTGGCACTTCGTTTTTTGGACTTGTGCACTTGGACATGATTTCTTTCATGTTTCCGAGTACTTACTGGATGCCAGACAGTGGCAATGACACAGTGATTCTTTGGGATTGATGACTTCACTTTTAGAGTCCAGCAAAGAAGTATTTAATGTTTTGCATGTGGCTGATTTGCAGATGTCATGTGCATTTCCCTTTTTAGTTTACACAACATGGACACCATTCTCAGTCTTATCCCAGTTCTACACATTATTTGTATTTATGGACACTTGTGAAACGATGTTCTGGATAAGACTTGTTTGTCATGAATGAAATTTTCTTTAAGAAATTTGTTTATGAAACTTGGCCCTCAATTCTCAGTTTGCCCTACATAAATCACTCTAGTTTAGGGCCATTGTCTGAATTGAAAGGTGACAAGATGCATTTTGTTTGAGCCTCTAAAAATACTCCATAGAGGTTTTGGAGTATAGGAGGTCAACCCTATATTGTCCTGCAAGAATTTTAAGCTATTCTGTCCTAGGCAGGTTGAGAGTGAGAAGGTACCACATAAAGGGAGATGTTACAGCTCTTGAAATATTTGGAATTCTACCCTCATCATATACATGTGAGGCAGGGGGTAGGGAAGTGGCCAGGAATGTCTTGCCCACACAAAAGGGCAAGTATCTTACTTCTAGATTAAAATAAAACATATTTATTAAATCTCTCCTGTGTTACTAATGAAACCAAAACTCTGCTCGTACTTCTATAAATGTTACGTGCACTGTTGTGTTTATGTCACTTTGCCATATGTACACTGCCATGGAAATTCTTGTGCCCACTGCATTCCTCAGCACCAGGAGTGTCAGTGATGGAGCTGTTCCAGCCTGGGACTTGTGGGAGTGTGCAAGATGTTCACTAGAAGCATCTGATGGACTTCTTGAAAGCCTGTTTTACATTTGGTCTAAGTCAGTTATTTCATAACCTGCTTATGTGTGTGAAGACCTATTTTTGTGTTCTTTAATGGGATGAAAGGTTATTAGATAATGGTGGCCATTCCCTTTGAGTACAGTCAACGTAAAAATTACATTATGTTAGCACGTATCTGCCTAGATTAATACAAAACTTACCTTTCAGAACCCTCATTTGAACTTCAAAGATAAAAAACTGTATTTTAATCCAAAGATTCCCAAACTTGTGTTTGTTGGTTTGTTATGTAATGTTAATAATTTTGGTAGATTCAACTATTTTTTAATGTAGCTGCTTATTTCAGTAGTGATTTGTTGAAGGCTGTACAAGAATCAGTTTTAATTGATGTGAAATAGTGTGAGCAGTTAGGGAATCCTGTGGTTATTCTCACACAGGATTTCTCAAAGTCTTTGGAACTATCAACAGAAACTCACCTGCAAGTCCTTAATTTCTGTGAAGGAGGAGAAAGTAGGCACTTAATTTAAAACCTATGAATATTTCTACTCGGCTGCGGAGATGTAAGTTTTCATTTGGAAAAGTGACTTTCTCTTCTGCTAAATAAAGTCATCAGGCAGTTGGGAGCATTTCTGAATCTGGTTGGCCAATCCAGTGGTCATCCAGATGGATCATTTTCTGGAGAGAGGAAGATAGAGGAGGTGAAGGGGAACCTGCAGAACCCTTGCAGTGCACTTAGTTCTGATAAAAGGGAGGAGTGTCCAAATCTTGGGAAGTATGGTAATGGATAGACACATGATCTTCCAGGAGGAATCTGGTTTGAAACAAATTGATTTTCACTTTTGTCACTGCCATATGGTGAAACAACAAATACCTTTTCTCAGTCCCCACCTCTCTCCTGCTTTTATCTCTTAAGAGAAGGTGACACAATTATAGACATTGGTCAGGAGAAGAACTTATGTGACACCCAAATAAGCATTGCAAACTAATTGCATTTATTTCTTTTAAATCTTCGTTGATGTGAAACTGAGAGTTGCTTTGTTGCCAACATTTGTGTGTCATTTTACAGTGAAAAAAGTTGAAGATGCTCCCTTGGTGGGAGAGATTCTGTATATTTGTCATTGCTGGGTGTTCTCAAGTGTAGGTGGCTATTTGTAGGCCATCCTTGTAGCTCCATCTGCTGTACAACACTTTGAGTCAAAACATTTTACAGTTTGTTCAACACCCTGTTCCTTTCTACTTTGACAGTATTGTATTTTGGAGTAACAGTTTAGGTAGCATGCGTGGTTCTGCACTTCTCACCTAGACTTGCAGATGAAGTTACAGTGGAAATAATCCTGAAAAAAAGGTGTGTTTAATTGCCTACTTTTTGACAGCAGCTTTACCTTCAGCAGTTTGGGGTTTTCAGGAAACATTCTAGGAAATAGTGGATGTACTTTGTGTTTGTTTGTGGGGGGTACTTCTCATTCCTTAGAAGATGAGGACTTTAAGTGGATCTCAATGTTTTATAGAAGATAACTGTCACGAGATTGTCTGTTCATTAACTCAACCATTTGTGGACTACTACATCCACCACTAGTTCCAGTCCTTTTCCGTTTTCACCAGAGGATTAAGGGCTTTGTCCCTGGCAATTGCATTTCTGGGTTTTGTTTTGTTTGCTTTGTTTTTTTCATTCTGGTAGATAACATCTTAAAACTTGGAGAAATAAGTAGCATATTTTGTGTTCCAGTTGTATATTTTCCCCTTCCATAATGTCGGTTATAGCAGTTTTGCAATCTGAATTCTGGTGTTTTTGATTCCCAAGAAACATAATTCCAAGTGTACTTCTGGATTGGATCAATGAGACCTAATCCAACTGACTCCTGTGATCCACTCAGGGGGATCTGTTGCTGGGGGTTTAAAGAAAGAGCAGACCAGCTATTTTTTGTGTCCACTTTGGAGTTATGTGTAACTGTGCTCCAAATGTGGCAGTGCAGGGTGTATTAGAAAAACTGATTTTCTTCAGTCCTGTGCCTGAAACCACATTGCCTGGAGTCAGACTGCCACGAGTGTGGCAGCCAAATGCTGCTGCTGATTTTAAAGACAGTTATTGGTGCTGAGTGTTGGGTACAGGAAACTGAAGACTGCTTCTGAAAAGTGGGTGCTGAATTCCTGCCTGCTTGTTATGGCTTGGCAAGGATAGCTGCCTGTCTCATAAGCTTGCAGAGATTTTTCAATCTGCAAGTAAATTAAGCATTATTCACCTAACGTGTAGAGACTTGTCTTTAAAATGCAGTTCACCTCCTGAGTGTGATCATGGTATTTGTAACCTGAACACTTTGGGGGTTCAAGTGAAGTAGGATTTGAAAATGAGCTACTTCTTGCTGCCAGACTGTCATGCTGTGATATAGGTCCAGAGGTTTGTGTTCTTTTACAGACTCATCTTGACCCTGACTTTTTGTGTGTCCTTTGCATCTGTGCTGGAAGTTGGTGCATTAAGAGAATAAAGCTTCCTCTTGAGAAATAACTGCCTCTGTATGCTGCCAGCAGTGTAGTCAGCTGTGTCAATACAGCACATTGCCTCAGAGAAAGTTTCCCCCAGCAGATGGCACATGGAATTTCTTTAACAATACCAGCACCTAAAGGCACTACAAAATATCTACATATATATATATGTGTGTGTGTGTCTTTATTTAAACATTGCCCAGGCCAGCCCCACTGGTGTGAGCAAGAAGAAATGCAAAGGAACATCCCTAGCTTGCAAGCAAACTGAGTGTATTCTCTGAGCTTCTTGAGCAAATATTTAAAGGGAATACTCATCAGATAGTAAGATAGCTAAGATGTTAATAATAAATAGATATAACATAATTCCTGCCTTAAAGTTAAGTAAATATATATATAATAAATTAGGCAAGAAAGATGACAGAATTGGACAGAAGATAGCACCAAAAAAAGTAAAGTTTACTGCTCTGTTCTTGTTCCGTGGGATGTCAGTAGCAGGTTTACATTTTAGGATGATCAGAACAGGCACCAAGAAATTATCTGCTCTGTATTCCTCTCAAAGCAGAATCATATTCATCTGAGAATCTTGATAAGTGTGTTATCAAAGGCTCTCATCATGGAGATCCTGTACTTCTCTCAGTAATATGTTCTAGTGCTTCCTTATCCTTCATGATACAAATGGCTTACTGCCATCTGAATGGCTAAACTGCCGCCTCTCTTGTGATTTTGGACCATTAAGTCTTTCTTACTGGAATAAACAGGCATAAGGGTTTTGGGCGGGGTAAGTGGAAATGAGGAGGCGTAGATGGCCTAGCCTCGAGTGGTGTGTGCAGGGACAGAAGGATCTTGTAACACCATCTGCAAGTTGATGGCATTGCAGCACTAAAGAACAGCTCTGGCCTCTCAGAGCCCGCAGCATTCCTGCCTTGCTTGTGTCCTCTCCAGCTCTGCTGTCCAGTGGCCTTCAGCTGCTCTGCCACAATAGCTGTTCCAGGATACTCCCTGGAGCCTTCCATGGAGGTACCTGGGGGCTGAGCAGGGTCTGACAGCTCCCCACTCTTGTGACCGAGTGTGCATCCATTATGAATCCCAGTTCTGGAAAAACCCTGACAGGGAGAGGGTGATCACAGGAGAGGGGATGGAGGTGTACACGTCAGAAGCTCTTACTGGCCTTTTGTAGCCCAGTCTTGGGTTTTGAAGAAAACCAAGACTGTGAATGAGACGTGGAATTCTGTAAGATGAGAGTCCAGGTAGGGTCCAACATGCTTGCCATAGGTTCTGTTGTGGACAATATACATAATAATATTTATTACCCGGTTGGAGCTTGAAGGGCAGCATTGTGTCATACAAAAATGTCTAGCACATTGCTGTAGCAGAACCAAGCAGCAGCTGAGAGGGACTTGTTATGGGATTTGAGCTGCTTCAGTCCACTACTGTCCACAACAAAAATGTGTTTTGTCTAGGCCAGGCTTAAATGCTGGTGAAGTTTTGGGTTTTAAATTTGGAGTTTTACATTGCACTAGGTTTAATTTGAATTTCTAATCAGAGTTAGAAGACCAAGAGACTTTCTCAGTTGCTGCCTATGCTAAATTAAGTATGTCCCAAGTGGCAGCAGGTAAATACGAAGCAATAATGAGAGGACAGTGGGTCTTCGTGGAGCTGTAACAGTGCAGGCACGGATTCCCACCTAGGTTAGGAAAGAGGCTCCGCTCCGCTGCCCTTGTCGCGGATGCGCGGTGGCCCACTGAGCAGAGGGACGCGGGGCAGGCGAAAAGGAGGGCGGGCAGCCCCTTGCCGAGCGGCTACCAGCGTTCCGAGCCCGCCGGCCCCGGCCCCCATGTCCCCGAGGCTCCCCGCCGGCCCCGCCGCCCCTGAGGGTCCCCTCTGTCCCTGAGGGTCACTGCTATCCCTGAGGGTCCCCGCCGGCCCCGCCGCCCCTGAGGGTCCCCTCTGTCCCTGAGGGTCACTGCTATCCCTGAGGCTGCCCGCCGGCCCCGCCCCTCTCGCCCGCCCCGCCCCTCCCGGCGAGGGCGAGCCGCGGCCGCGCTCTCGCATTGGCCGCGACGGGCGCGGGGCCGCGGACGGCAGCGCTGATTGGCTGCGCGGCAGGGCGGGGCCGGGCGGCGGCGGGGCCGGCGGGAGCGCGGCCGGCCCAGCCCAGCCCGGCGCAGCCCGGCGCGGCCGCCGCAGGACGCGCAGCCCCGCAGGACGCGCCGCCCGCACCTCCCGGTGAGCGCCCCAACCGCGCGGGGCCGCGGACGGGCCGCTTCCTTCGCCGCCCATCGCCCTCGCCCAGCAGCGGGACTCCCCGCGGACACCCGTCTCCCGCCGCCTCCATCCGCGCAGGCGGCGGTGCCCGCGTTGCCGGGCCAGCCCCGCGTCCCCGGGCCAGCCCCGCGTCCCCGCCGCTCGCTGATGCCCTTCCCGCGGGTCCCCGGCCCGGCGCACCCTGCGGGGAGCAGGGCGGCGCTGGGCCGCGACCGCGGGGCTCCCGCTGGCGGGCAGGGGTCGCGGGGGTCGGTGCCGTCCTCCCTCTCGGGGGACCTGCCGTGTCCCGCCGGACCCGAGCGCGGGGCCGTCCCCGTGGGCCCTGGGCACCGCGGAGCGCGGGAGGGTTCGTTGTTCCCCGCGCGTTGTTCCCCCGGGAGGCGGGTTGGGGATGCTCTGTGCCCCGGCAGCGGCACCGCCGACAGGCGGGTGGGCCCCGGCACGGACCTGCGGCGGGGAAAGGGGAACGCGAGGGCACAAACCCCGTGAGCAAACAGCTGCGTACCGCGGGGAGAGCGGCACTGGCCTGGCGTGGAGGGCGCCCCTGGTTGAGGTGTTGCAGGCAGCTGAGTAATGGTGTTAGTGGAGGCTTGGTGCTGCAGTTCAGCTGAGGTTCAGCTGGGCTTCTCAGGTTCCTGTTCCTGGTGCTGGCGATGCAAAACCCAAGCCAATACCTCATGATTTGGTGTGATACATCCTTAGCATCACTTCCCTTACAGTGCTTAAAGTAGCACGGGGCTCTTCAGCCAGAGCTTTGCCTCTGCCTAGCTCTTGGCTTTTGCCTGTGTGATTGTCCATCTTTGTTTCTGAAATAAGCAGAGAAGGAAATGGTATGCAAAGAAACTGAACTACTGTGGGAGATTTCCAAGTAATTTTGTAATCAGTAATGAATGTTCAGACTTACAAATACTGGATTTTGCCCTACAGTTCAAAGGCACAGTTGATGGGTATGGGCTCTTAAAAGGGTCTTTGCTCTTATAGTTTGAAGCAAGGAATTTGGTAAAGGTTGAAAGCTAACTGGTATTAAAGGAGGGTAATAGTAGGGTTACCTTCTGGAAGCTCTACAGTAAGGAAATTACCTATTGAATCCTGTTATAATCTGGTTATTGTGTTATAAATTGAATTGGAATTTTGCAATGCTTGTTATATTGGTTTCTTGTTGTAATTGTCTTTTCTGTAGTGTGAGTATTGGGCAGATTCATTCTGGGGGACAGTTTTTGCCTGGAGTTTTGACTGGCAGTTTTGACTGGAGTTACAAATGGAGACTTGGAGGTCAGTGATTCAAATGCTAGATCACAGCTCACCATACTGAAGCACAGCATATGTAAAGAAGGATAATACCTGGATTTTGTAGTGTTTGTCATCCTCAGTGTTTAAAGCACTCCTCAGACATCACTGGTCTGGCTGTACAGATAGGGAAGCTGACAGAGATACAGGGAAAGAAAGCTATTATTGCAAGTTACGTGCTGGGTAGCCTTGTGGAGTGGGAATCAGCGTTCAAGTCTTCTGTATCTGCAGTCTGCCTCCTGGACAATCCCAAGTGCAGGGGACAGTGATTCAGAGATATGCAGATAAGTAGAGACCTGAGTCAGTGTGCTATTAGATGAACCGACCTCTTGTAAAATACGTGTGAAAAAAATGCAATAAAACTGTTTTATTAGTCTTTCATTAGGCCTTTGGTCTTCTGAGGGATGACAGCCTTGGAGACATACTGTACAGTGAGGTGTCTTGTGCATCCAGACACAAAGTAAACTCAAATAAGTGGATAAAATTGGATATTTATGCCCAGAGGCAGTAAGCAAGAACAGCATGCAAATAAACACCAAGCAGATCAGTAGGTGTCCTGCTGGCGGCTGTGCTGTCACTGGGCAAGGAGAACATCCTGATCTGGATTTTTTCAGAAGCAGGGAGGAATTCAGATTCTTGCCTGCCATGTGTATGTTCATTCAAACCAGCTCTTGCTGCCCCTGCCAGCAGCCTGGGGGGTCTCCAGGTGGTTCACCTTGCCCTGTCTACGAGGTGAGGTGCTTAACTGCCAAGTTTGAGAGCAATTTATCCAATGCCTTGTGTCCCCACAGGCACATTGGGCAGCAGCCCAGCTGTAGCTGCTTGTGTGTGCAGGTGCAGCTGCACAGGCACCATTCCTGCCCTGGGAGTGCAAAATCTTCCTCTGGGTTTGTGCCCTGAGTGTTGGGCCTGAATTAAAACAGCTCAGGTGATGTCATGATGTACCTCTGCCACTGCTTAGCCTCATAAATTCAGGGATTATTAGAGTTCACAGCTGCTCTGTGGCCAGTTGGATCTGTTCCTTGGCTTCTGAGCTTTGTTTCATGAATTCTAGGATTGAGAGTCCATTCCAGAAACACTGTTAAAATTTTCTGTCTGTTTCAATTACAAATTAAATTCCCTTCCTTTCTTACCCAAATGAAAACAGCTTGTGGAAGTGTCTCAGAAAAGAAGGCTGTTGAATGGTAGTATGTATATGTGCTATATGAAAAGGGTAGCACTTGCTGTTTTATCTCTGTTTTAAAGAAACAACCTAGTTGTATCTTTATATCTTGCTGGGTTGTCTGTATACCAGAAACTTTAAATCAAGTGGGGACTCTTTGAACTTGGGTGAATCTCCTTTGCTCTTGGCTTTGCCTTTGTCAGAAGGAGCAGGGAGGAGAAAGGAATAGATCCTGAGTAATTCTCAGGTTTCATGTAAGACCTTTCTCATCATTATTGTTTTCAAACACGTTTTTGTTCCTCCTTGTATGTTGCACCTTGTCCGTCTGTGTGCACGACTTTTGTTCAAGCAGGCTTTTCCAGTAGTGCCTGTCTTTCTTCTGCAGTTCTTTTTAGGCTCTTAAGAGTTTTTCAGGCATAGTGATAAGTCTGATTCAAATAGTGAGGTGTCTTACCCCATTTGAAAGAATAAGTAACATAAAAGAGCTGGGTTCCATCAGAAGGAAAGCAGCTGGTGCTGATGTATAGGGAGCTGTGAAAGTACACCTAAGTAACACAAAAATGACACATCAGGAGCAGTGAAGCTTAAAGACCAAGAATCCACCACACAGATAATTATCACAGTGGGCTCATCACCTGTGGAAGGATGGATATGCTTTAAAAGTTACGTAACAGATTTATCTTTCCAGAGGCTGAAAACATGCTATTCTTTTTACAGATGGAACTGCTTTCAAATTTCTCTTCTTTATGTATGGAAGAGGTTGCCTTAGGGATCAGAGCTGCTACCAACTAGAAGTAAATAATTTGTCCAGCCACTTTTCTGTGGCTTGAAAACCACCTCTGTCCCCTCTTGGTTTTCTGAATGTTATGATCTGTTTTATCTGATCATGGTCCTGTTGTCTGAAATGACATCTGTGGTCCAGGAAAACAGAGAAAGTGGAGAAAGTGTTATTTTCTTGGCCATATGGTGTTTGTGCAAAAATAACAGTATTCTGGGGGTTTTCCAAAGCATGCAAAGTGTCTAAAACAGAGAATATTTTTGTAAACTATTTCTGTGGCTTTCAGGCTCTCTTCAGATCTGTGGGAGTAAGGTTCTGTACTGTATCCTTGTATTAGATTGTTTGTCTTTCACAAAATATTTTACTCTTCATTGTCCATATTTAGCCAGTACTAGGAATTCAGCAAAAGAGTGAGAGGTAGGAATCTTGCTTCTGTGTTGCAGCTCTTGGCTGTGTGGAAGAAGAAGCTTGTTTCTCTTGCTGTCTCATAGAGATACATCTACTTGTAGCAGGGAGAATATTTTCAAAGGGTATGATTTTCTTTTTGAAAATAAATCCCACTTTTTGCAGCATGAAGTTTGGGTTCTCTTTTCCTAGTTTTTACATTTGGAGTATTTTGAATTTTGTGTTACAGCTTCTACAGCCGTAAATTCTGTTGTGGAAATGGATGCATGTCCTATCAGGGCTGGACAGTCATGGAATTATTTTATGGCACCAGCAAGGAACTGATCTCATTAAGTGCCTTTGTGAAGGGTTAGGGTTGGGCGCCTGCAGTGTCCAGGACACAGGTCTGCCCTAATGATGAGCTCAACTTTTATACAATGATAAAGCTGTGCTGTCCTGTTTGATGTGAGAAAGTACTGAAGTCACTCAACTAAAAGTACTGCCTTCAGTAAGCGAATGCTGTCAGCTTGAAGAAATGTGAACTTAGTTTTTCACAATTCCCCTTTGTAATGTCTTCCGCCATTATTTCAATGAACCTCTCTCAGTTTTTACGCAGGAGATAAAGTATTTTTGTAGTGATTGCTTGTATTGTTTCAAACTCTTCCTTGGGGCTCTGGCTGAAAGGCAGTGTACTATAGAACTTCTGTGGCAAGGTGCAAGGCACTTTGAAGGCAATAAAACTTCAGACTTGGTGACTTTCCCATTTAGATTTTGTGATTTTCCTGAAATGCAACTTGGCATTGGCAGGGAGTGTTTACCTTCTTGTGACTCTTGGGAAACTTGGCAGTTTAAACACTAACATCTAGTTCTGCCGATGTTTCTGGGGGATGTTCTGCAGCTTGCTAAAGAATTAATGTAAAAAGTCAGTATGTCTCAAATACACTCCAGGTGACAGGATGAAATGCCAAATTTACTGGTTTAGCTGTGTAGCTGTAATTCTGAGAGTAGGAAAAACTTCTACCTCCAGCTTATCTCAAACACTTTAAAATATTCCTTATTCCAGCAGGAATTTCCCTTGCTGTCTCCAAACAAAGTTCAGTTTTAATTGTACAAATGAAAATACATTGCTTTGCAGCGGTTGTGCCCATATATAATTCTGTTTTACTTAGGAATTTTTTAGCAATGGCCTCAAAATGCCTGAAGTTTGAAACTTGGCGAGTTCAAGTACCTTGAAAATTGGCTGGATAACAGCAAAGAAATTGGGTAATCCTTACCTGGCACCTGCTGGAATACACTAATCAAATTTAACCCTGGCCTGCTTGGGTTGTAACAACGTGCCTTTTCCAAGGTGTGGGCAGCTGGTGGAACCCATAAGAGGATGGATGACTCTTCTGGGAGTGCATCCCTGAGATGTCTTCCCAAGCAGAAAGCTGTTCCTTTGCCTCGGGGGGGGACTGCTGTCATGGGAGAAACCTGTGTGTGCTTCCTTTGGTTTATAGTGCATTTGTGCTTGGTGCTGACTCCCTTAGGGTGCCTTTTGCTGGGTCAGTGGAGGGGTTTGGGTTCAGGTTCCCGTGTCAGAGTCTGCTCTCTGTGCCCCACAGACTTATCGCTGTGGCGGCTGTGTTTGGGAGCACAGATGATCCTGGAATTGGGATCAGAGCTTCTCTCATGCATTTCCTTTCTTCTCTTCTGCCATCTGCATGTCACCAGCACCAGATTTCCTCTACTGGAACCTTTCAGCCTGCCCAAAGTGTCAGTGTGATGTGCTCTCCACTTCCACCACTCTTCCCACACAGCTTTCCAGCCCTTGTGTTTATGGTGTCTCAGATCTGTTTTAAGAGCTCTTAGTCCTACCTGTCAGCTCTAAAAACAGATGCTTGTGCCTAGAAGACCATTATAGCTCTGCAGGAGGCACAACAGAACATCCACTGTCCTGCTGGGTGAGGGAGCTGCTGGTGTGAAAGGGGAGCTGGCAGGGGGACGGGGTGAACTGAGGGAAGCAGCAGTGGTAGAGGTGCTGCCCTGCCCCTGGTGTCAGTGGACAGCCCAGCCTGGAGTACACAGCCTTCCTGTGGGTGGAATGTTTACAGGAAACATGGAAAAGTGTTACCCAAGAGTGCAGATTGCCAGCACGAGGTTTTCTTTCTAGTTGTTTGTTGGGGCATTGGGTTTTATTAAGGGCTCTTTTTTTTTTTTTCCCTCCCTTGTAACCTTGGTTTCATCACTGGTTTCTCACAGAACAGAACAGTGGGTGTTGGGAAAACACATAAATTAGTGATGATGTTTTTGTGGTGTCCTATTTTTGATGTTTGGCTCAATTTTAAAGCATCCAGGGTCCATCAGTAAGCATTGCACTGGGCAAAGCACAGGGCAGCAAGTTCCTCATGGAAATTTCTTCCCCAGTGCTGGCTGATTTCATACTGGCTTTGTTGCCTGTATTCTCAATATAAAACCACCCCTTCCTCTTTCTCTTTCCTCCCAGCAAATGAACAACCCTACAGATTTTTTTTGCAAGAGATACCTCTTGCCCTTCCAGGCCGTTTCCTTTCTGAATGAGGTAGTGCGGGAATAGTCTTCAGAATCCACTGAGGAAAACAGGAAAAGAAAACTAGTTTGCTGGGAAAGGAAAGAATAATGTCCCTCATTTGTATTTGTAACTCATCAAGCTCAATTTTGATTAAAGGCTTTGAACATCACCACAGCATGCCAATTTTGGCTTCCTCTTTTAGTGAAAAATGAAGTGTGCGGAGGTTCTTGGCAGCATCTCTTGACAACAAACACAACTGAAATCAATTTTTATGTTTTGATTGGTCTGGCAATACTACAGAAATATGCATAAGTAACATAAATATCATGAAAATTAAGTATTTTAAATAAACTTGGTGTAACCTAATAGCAGTAATAATTTCTGTTTGTATTATGTTTCCTCCCAGTTTGTCTGTCAGGTTCCTTCTCCAATAATGGGAACCAGCCATCTTGTTCTTCTCTGTTAACTCTCTTCCACATCTGTCATGAATACATTTTTTTTGCAAGGTTCTTGCTTCATATTGATGTTGTGATGTTCACAAAAAAAAATCAGGACACTGGGAGCAGGATGGAGGTAGTAAGTTTGTATTGACGCATTTTTAACAGCTCTTACTGTAGATATCTGATTATATAAATGATTGCCTCGGTGGGAATTAGAGAACATGACAGGTAAAAAAGCTGTTAGAAACCAAACCAAACTGCCCTGGACAGATTTCAGGCATAAGAGGATTTATGGCTACAGGCCAGAGGGTAATCCTGCCACAGGGTGCTGTGGCCAGGCTGCAAGACATGACTTCTCCATCCTTAACAGCTTCATCACTTCAGGCAAAGCTGAGCACACACACACACTGATGGGATTTACCCTGTGGCAGGTGTGAGGGATGAGATTTACCTGTATGGACCATGCTGCAGTTGTGAGGGATGGGATTTACCTGTATGGACTGAGCTGTAGGTGTGAGGGATGGGATTTAGCTGTATGGACTGAACTGCAGTTGTGAGGGATGGGATTTACCTGTATGGACTGAACTGCAGGTGTGAGGGATGGGATTTACCTGTATGGACTGAACTGCAGGTGTGAGGGATGGGATTTACCTGTATGGACTGAACTGCAGGTGTGAGGGATGGGATTTACCTGGTATGGACTGAGCTGCCATTCACTGTTGTGTTCTCCCCTCTCAGCTCCAGTATAAAGCAAGCCTTGTTTTTTGCTCCACAGCTATTGCTGCAATGCAGCTTCCTGGAGAGAGAAATAGGATTACACAATCAGAGTATGCTGGTGGAGGTAGGAAAGCAGAGGATGAGCTGGGCTCGGATGAACGCCACTTTCCTTGTTTGCAGGGTGGTTTTACCAGGTAATGGATCTACAGGGGAGCAAGTATTTCTTTGTTCTGTGGTTTGGGTACTGGGTATTGGAAGGGGCTGCTGGAACACGATGCTTCTGCCTTGGCTGTTGTGAAAAGCAGCTGAAGCACAACATAGAAAGAGCTGGTTTGGTGTTAAAAAGGGAGGGAGTAGAGGCAAGTGGAGACAATGACAAGCAGTGCTGGGGGCTGCATTCATGTTATAGGGCCTTTGACTGGGAAGGACTTCACTGATTGCAGCAAGAATCTATGCATTGCAGTAACTGTCACTGACAAATCTTGTGCTTTTCTTCTTTCAATAATGAAATTCAAATGTCATTTCCTTTTAGCAGTAACAGGAGACTGCTTGCCTAATTTCTCATCAGTGATTTATTTTTCCCTTGGCCAAGAAGGTGATTGGAAAACACCTCTTGTTTCTGGTGCAGGCTCTAGGATTCCTGCTGTTCATTTATTCATAAACATTGGACAATTACCTGATTGCTTATCAGTTTAGAGTTCATTGTTTTGCTTCTCTGTAGATTTTGGTGTAGTGTGAATTGTTTCAATCAAAATGGTAGGACTGATAATGGCCATGGGTTCCATGGGTCAGTGATGTTTCAACAGGGAGTCAGCTATGGTGGCTCCTCAGGGTGGACTTCTTATTCCTCACACTGCTTGGTTTTTTCCTTTCTCTGGTTTGCTCTGAGCTGAACTTGTGACTCCACTGGACACCAAGAAGGGTTTGGTGATTTTTCTTCTCCAAATTAGGAATCACTCTGGTATGGATGGGAGACTCAGTGATGGGAGCAGGTGGCAGGAAAGCTAGCTCAAAGTGGGGTTCTTCAGAAAAGAAGCTCAGGAGGTGCCACTGCCCTGCAAACCCAAGGCTGGTTGCATCATTTTGGGATGCAACACTTGCATAAAGTATCTTTTTCTTCCCCAGAAAATATGCAGAGAAATGAGTTTCCAGAGTGATCTGATAAATGATGGAAAATGGCTCACAGCTTCACTTTTGCTGTTCCAAAGGGGAAAGAGAGGAGAAAGGAACTGTTTGTTACATCTGGTCAAAATCCACATGCAGCCTTGCATAACTGATCCTCTGCTCTGGCTGGTGAGCAAGATTAGCAGGCTTGCAGCCACATTTCTCTCATCTCTTGTGAAACTCCAGCCTCTGAATATCTTTTATTTATTGTCACTAGTTAACAGCAGAGGGGGAAAAGGGGCAGCTTAAGATGATACTGACACTAACCAAGCATGTGATGTATCTTCTGTGAAGAATTACTTGATTACTGATAAATCCTGCAATTGCATCCATTTGGTGAAGCCCTGATTTTTTGAAGGAGAAGGGAAATTTGCTGTTTTTCTTTTCCTGAGCTCTTGTGACAGTACCCTCTTGAGAGAGGTTAAGTACCAGTAAGGGCAACACTCTGAAGGGAACCACTCGCGGTCCCCTTGTGCTAATGCTGCTTACTTTTATGAGCTACCCTTAGAACAATTAACATCTCCCAGGAAAGGTTTTTGTTAAATAAATAAACAAGCTGTTTAACCTAACTACTAGCTCATTATTCCATACTGATTGTACTCATCCTAGGGTAGTTATCTTGGGTTTGTTTTCCCACTGTTTAAGGAGCCTCTCTTAACATCACAGTTATACAAGACATCCTTCACCAGTTTCTTGATTGCAGGTCCCTCTTCTCTTACCCCAGCAAGTAAGCTGGACTTGTATTAGAGCTTCTATAAAGATTTATCCAAATCTTTATGGAAGTTTTCCAAAAACCGGTCAACACTTTTTAACTACCTAAATGTGGTGCATAAAATCTCCACTTGCCAGACTGAAGAGCAGAGCCCAGTTTCTTGTGGGTTATTTGTGTTACCGTGAGAGTTCAGGGTGCATTAGAGATGCACATCAATCAGCCTTTACCAGTAAGTTTAGCTATTAGCACACTTAGTAAGGTCCGGTTTATCTCCTCAAATTTGTATCCAGGTATTTAGTGCCTGTCTGATAATGCAGCAGATTCATTAGTTTAGGTAAACAGGCAATATATAAGGAGTAAATTAGCACAGTTCATGCAGCAGCCCTGTGGATTTTTCCCTAGTGGGTAACTTTCAGGTTTTGATCACAAGAGAGTCTTCCAGTTCCCCGTTTTTCTACCTTGCCTTTAATTCAGCAGAGTTCTTTGGCTTATTCCCAACTCCAGTTTTGTGAATGGGCCCAGTGAAGTAAAAGGGACCACTTGAGAAACACATATCTTGCTGAATCAGATTGGCACTAGTTTCTTTCTCCATCTGGAGCCCAAAAATAAAGTTCTAAACATACCAGAGAATTTAGTAGCTGAGTCTTTTTAACACTGTGTACATATCTATGTTTCCTGAACTGTTTTGAAAACTCCTCAACTGCTGTTCCTTTTTAGCTATTGCCTGAATAAACAGGAAATAGTAGGACTTTTGAATAGTAGAATTTCATAGTAATTGTGCTTAATTCCTATTTCCCTTTCCTTGGGAATGTGGAGTTCTCATGTTTAATGGGAATTAAAGCAGTTGGTGTCTGAAGGAGAGGGGTGATCCCCCTATCCCTGGGTCAGTGTGAGTTGCAGCAGTTACTGATTAGTGAGTAGTGCAGGTGCAGTTCAGGTGTGCCCTGCACACATGCAACCTCTGACTTTTTCAAGCTCAACATCTGCCCACCAAATGAAATCCCTACAGTTAGTGGTATTAATTGTGCTGAATTCCACTCTGTTCATGAGCCTTTTAACTTCTTTCATAAAAGAAAATCTGCCTCTGTACATGGAGTGTAAAGTTATTGGATGTGCTAGGGTAGGAAGCAGTCTTCTGGCCAGCCACAGGCTGGAAAGCTGCAGTGTGCTGGCTTTCCCACAAAGCTAAGCAATCTCAGTTGTCCTTTTTATTTTGTTTTGCCCTTCATGGTAATCCTCTTTGGCCAAATAAGATCCTTATCCTACTTGTCTGCAAATAGTTTGCTCAGATTTTTGTAACTTGGGGTCAACATTTATATAGTCTTACTTTGTTTCCTTCCAACTGCATTAAAATACTTTTTAAATATATTTTAAGGTGAACCTAGTGATTACTGCTCACAGTACCTAAAAGCTGATATGACACTCCAGCTTGTGCTATCTTCCTTCTCCAAATACAAGCCCTTCAGAGAGGTGTTGATTTCCCTCTTCATGCAAGTTTGGGATCCTGAGACCCTTCTGTTGAGTCTTGTGGCACCTCTGTTTTCTAAAGGAGGACTAACACTTGGTGCTGAGTATCCTGCATGCTTTGCTCTCTGCTTTGTGATTCTGATGTGTTCTGTTCCCATTTCTTGCAGACATATATGACATTTAGGATTTTGACTTGTCTTTACCCTGGAGCTGCTATTTCTGAATACTGAATTCTTCTCAAGTATTGTAGCTGTGGTTTTTTAAATGTCTTGTTTTTCTTAACAAAGTGAAGCAGATGCTTTCTAGGGTGTGAGGCAGGGGTTAAAGAGGGCTGTAGAGTTGCTGCTGGAATTTGCCATCATTTGCAGTGAAATGCACTGGTAACACAGTTAACCTTCCAATATTTACCATAAAAGCAAAATATCTTTGATACTAACCATGTGCTTTTACTTGGTGTTGTGGACCAGCCTGGCTGGAATCTGATCCCCATTTTGCCTTGTATCATCATCATGTATTTCAGAAGGATGTTTGTAGCATTGATATAGACAAATACAGTTGGTTCTGCTGAAGCTGGAGATTACTTTTTAACAGTGGAGGATTGTGTAATGAGTGAGTCTTCCCTTGACAACTGCAAATCAGAGCAGAATGTGAACTTAGTGCAGGTGGTTGGCCACATCCTTTCCAATGACAGACTTTTCAAATAGATTTCATTAGCACTGTTCTCTTGATTAAATCAAATGCAACTCCATGGGGTTTTTGTTACAGCTCCCACTTTCATGAACTGCACATTTTTAATACATCTTAGATAATTTTTTAGTAGTTATGGTTGCTTCAAATCACTGACATGGGACTTCTAAGTTTTTTGCCCTGCAACGGGACTGGAATAGTCATTGTCATCCTGTTTGTGCATCCAGCCTGCCAGGCAGGGTAATTGCAGGTATGGAGGGATGGAAGCAGCCATACAGAACAGCAAGGATTTAGGCTCTACCCAGGAAATGGCAGTTTGGTGTTAAGCCATTTGATGCAAGGGTTAAAGACAAAGAAATCCACTACAAATAAACGTCTACAACAGAATTGTTGTCTCTCTGCAGGATGGGTTTCCAAGCAGTTGGACATGACATGACTCAGCACGCTGGGGCACAGTGCTGACTGGAGTCTCTAGGTGATGTTGTCATGTAACTTGTTAGCACTTTGCAGCACAAAGTACTTTTCATCCAGCATCATTTTGTTTAATGAGTTTAACCTCACATCATCCAAGGCAACACTCAGCAGAGGCACAAGAGCCTCAGTCTTCCTTAGGAGCTGTAATCCCAATTATTACTTATTCAGTGTAGTAATAAATCAATGCCACAATGAATTGCTCTTGGTTTCAGTGTTTTATTCATGGTGGTCTAAGCACCTATAGCTTTTCTCAATCCTTTCCCCTCTGCTTTGTGATATGTACCTGCATTAACCATCTCTCTGAGTGGGATTATGGCACTTTCTGTGGTAGATTATCTGGCTAACAGGTTCCGTTTAGAGCCACCAGTTTGTTCTAATGACTGGTAACCAGTATAATGTGTTGTTTACAGTCTGTGTAAACAGACTGTAATCTGTTAATTAATAACATTTTAAATTATGAAGAAGGTGAGGGATGAGGTTCAATTCCTATTTTGGATCAAATCAACTGCTTGTTATGGGATCTCTCTTACAAGTAACTGCAGTCTGAGCTCCTTTCTTGGCAGTTGCTCACAGTACTCACATGAGATCCTATGTTACAGTCTCCAGCAAAGAAGAAGGAAACCAGAACAGGATTAACCACATTGGATTCTCTTCCTTGTTGGTGTTTAGTGGCATTTTGATTGGCAATTTGTCTGGATGCTGATCAATTGTCCATTTTGTGTAGAAAAGGTCTGGAAAACAACATAGTGACTTAAAAACTTGTACTCCTGCAGCGGATGTAAATGGGTTATGTGGGTGCTGGTGTGGCATCTGTTGGTGTGTGAATGACCTGGGCCAGGTAGTATTACAACAGAGACACTGCAGAGTGTGTCTGCTCTGCCTGAACGACTTTGTCCCTCGCTGTTCCTGTGTTGGCACAGTGGCCATCACACTACCCACCCCCATGGAACCAGTGCTGCTGCTGTGGCTGCTCTGAGTTAGGGGGAGAAGGAAGTGAGATGCTGCAGGAGCAGCACACACTGGAGTCACTCAGTTGCCAGGGACATTATCTGCTTCCTGTAAGCATTGCATCTTCCATCTTTGTCCCTTGCTGCTGATATCTGTCCTTGCCTCTGCCTGCCTCAGGCCCTTTCTTGTGCCCCACTCTGCTCGTGCTGAAGCAGCAGCACAAGTCGGGGGCTCACTCTGGCTGCTCCCTCATCTCCCCCCTTGCAGACAGGGTGCAACATCTCAGTCCGGACCCAGTGCTGAGGAAGCATCCTGCCCAAGTGTTGCATCCCACAGCTGGAACCTACAGAGTCTAAAGCAGGACCCCCAGCTCGGATGTCGTGCCTGGCTCCCTGCTGCACTGCAGCCCTCCCTGTTGGGAGCTCCCCCTCCTCTGCTCGAGCTGTTTTAATGCCCTGATTACTGAAGTGGGTAAGTCACCACCTCGCTTGTAATAATTACAGATTTCCGCTGTGATGTTTCACTCGTCGGTTGCCACAGCAACCGTGCAGTGGCTCGGCCGAAATGCTGTCACAGGGATTTAAATCCGAAGCGGCTCAGCCTCTCTGCGTTCTGGCGCATCTTCCCTCTTGCCCCCCGGCACCATGGCAACCTGGCGATGGGAGCCCAGCCTCGGCCATGGCACCCCGCGCTGCTTTTCCCTGCATCCCTGTGCCTGAAGGGGTGCTGCTGGTGTTTTGTGGGTATCCACATCTCCCCATTCCCGTCAGGAGCAGTGTGCAGCGGGAGGTGCTGCTGGGATGCGTGCTGGCTGCCGTGCTGCCTGCACACCACCTAAAGGGAATGAACCAAACCAAGGTTATTTTGTGACAGTCGTGTGCCTGGGTGTCACCCTCAGGATATTTGCAAACCAGAATAAAAATAAGGGGTTTAGGGACAAAACCTGCTCTTCAGCTTCCACAGTTGTTGGAAACTAAGGAGCCATTTCAAGCCTTAAGGCAGTCTGGCTCTGCGTCTCAGAATTTGTTTTCAGAGAGCTGCCGAGGAGGCTTTCAGATGAACTCGGACACCCACATTCCAGAGCCAGGTACTCTCAGGTTTGTGGCGAGTCGGGTGTTCCTCTCTGCTGGCTTTGGCTGAGCACAGGCTGTAGCTGCCAGGAGCTGGTTCCATTAACCTTCATTAACTGGGGCATCCCCCCCAGCTGAGCTGCGGGGCTGCGGCTCAGGGCTTCCTCTGGGTGATGCCTGCCCCGCTGTGCGGCTGCTGGAAGGAGCTGGCAGCGATGGCATTCCTCACCAGCGCAACCAGCAGCAGCCTGCGCTGAAGGGAAGCAGGCAGTGAAGCAGGGAGCAGCACTTCCAACCCAGGAGCTGGCTGTGGGGAGCTTGGGAGCAGCACTTCCAACGGGGGAGCTGGAGTTTGCATCCGAGTCCTGTAAGTGCCTTTGCCGTGTGCCCGCGGGCGGTGGGGTGGGCTCAGAGTCCGGCCACACTCCGTGCCCGGAGGGGAACGTGGGAATTTGTGTTTGAGCAGGGCTGTGTGTGTTGTTACATGCCATGGATATGCAGGGATAGCTGCTCCTGGTTGGTTTTCTGGACCCCTTGTACAAGAAATCTCCTGCATGGCTCTGCTTTTCCATGTCCTCAGCTGGAATGGGGGTCACCTTGAGAAACCAGAGCTCTCGTCCCGGATTAAGATGTTTCCCTTGGTTTGGTGCAGGCTGTCTCCAAATGAGCTATTTTATGCCTTATGACACAGGAAAATAAATTGTGCTTTTATTTGATGCTCTTTATCTATTTTCCTGATTTCTGAGGAGGCAGCAGTAAGATGCTAGGAATAAAATCTTACAAGGAATATAACTGAATTTCCCTGGAAATACCACTTGAGGGTATTTTGCAATACTTTCATTTTTTCAAAACTACAAAATGCTTGTGGAGCAACTAATCTGAAAAGCACAGCTGTACCATAATTTTTTTAATCCATTGTGAGCTGGGCTGTTTTTGTCTGGGAAATGTGTGGAAATGAACAGATATGTTGGATATGTTGTTGTCATCTGCATTTAAAATAATGGATATAAAATATACTTGAAAAGATGTTTAATATAGACTTGAAAAGATGTTCTTATATGTACCTCACTGGTAAAGTTCACTGAAATATCAATGTGCAGGTTTTTCAGAGGGAACTACTAAGAAATACCTAAAAAAAATTGGAATTTTTTAGCTGATGTAAGTTTAGTTGTACTTGGTTTTTATCAGCATTTATGTACCATTATGCCATTTAAGTAGGTATTGTTAGTTTTGCATCTGCAACTTGCCTGATTTCTAGCAGATGCTTTTTCAGTTCCATTTTTTCTTTTCCTGAGGCAATGTACTTCTTTCACAGGGAAGGTATAGGCACATCTCATCCCACCGTAGCTGTGCCAATAGTTCTTGGATCAAAAATGAGCTGCTCAGAAGTTTAGTGGGTCACCTGGATCCTAGTGTGCCATAATGGCAACATTCCTACCTGTTCTTATTCATTGGTTTAGGGACCAGGAGTCTTTCCTTGGCCCAATATTTTTTGGAGAGAGGGTAAACAGAAACAAGGGCAGAAGGATTTTATTTTAAGAAAAAAGTAAATCATATATTCATATCCAACTGCCAAACCCAGCTTAGAGGGCAACTGAGGAAGAGAACCTGGACACATGAGTATAGTGAGACTTTAGACTGTAAATGAGTTTTAAAACTTGATGGAAGTTTTAAGATGAGCTTGTTCTGGCTTTGCTGCTGCTGCTTCAGCCCTGACCTGAGTGCAGGTGCCATGAAGCAGGTAGGGATTGTTGTGTCCTGATGGATGGTGGACAGTACTTCTGAGCTGTAGGTGTCAGTGCTCTCATCTTGTGCAGTGCAGCTTGGTTTGTGCTTTTGCTGCAGTGCTCACAGCAGACTGACTTGAATGCCAGCTGCATGTGGAGGGAGAGAAGGGAGCTGTGCAAGAAAAGCAGTTTGTTATGCTCTTCTGTGCAGTATTTACTGTTATGTCAAGACTTGAAGGACAAAACTGGTCTCTCCATTTCCATTCTTCCGAAGACTTGTGGGACTGTCCAATGCTGTTGGTGCTGATAAATAAACAGGCAACCCTGAATAACGAACACTTGAGCTTTGCTTGTAACTATGACAACTGTGTCCTTGACAACTTAAGTACAATCATGGAGTTTTCAATTGCATCCTGTTCTACACAAAGCCATTAAGATTATTAGAGGCATAAACAGCCTATCAGCTTGTGAAGTGGCTTTTGGCAAAATCCCTGTAGGTGGTAGATACACGTTTCCATGTGCAGGTCTGTTCCTGGTGTTCCTGGTGGGAATTGCCTTGGTGAGCTCTGCAGGCACAGGCCTTGGAGAGAGCCACACTTTGTTCTTTCTCAGCTGCTGCTCATGAAATTGGGCCACATAAGTGTTGAGCTTCAAAGTGCTCAGGGCTCTCTCTTGGCTGGGTCCTGCAGACCCAGCACACCTTCCTCAGAGTGTCCATCTCTGTCCTGACCCTGCTGTGTGGGCTCCGTGTTGTGAGGTGCTTGTAACCACCTTCACTTTTGGAGTATGAGGCTGTGGCCTTCAGTTGACCAAGGTGGGGGATGATGAGCAGCTTCCTTTTCTTTGCACTGCCCTCTCATGAGGATGCTGCCAGGTACTGTTCTCAAGGCTGAGGGTTCCAGCTCTATTTTGTGCTGAGTTTGTATAGACACTTACTGAAAAAATCTAATGACAACCTTTTATGAACACTATGTAAATTTTCTTGAACTTCCTCTTAACAGGACTTTTCAATTCTATTTAATCTGAGATAACTTTAGCCTAGCTGTGGCTGAATTTCTAAATTCTTGATATTACTCTTACAGACTTCTCCTGCATATACTGTTGTAAGCTAATTCAAATTTGTTTCAGAACTATACTGTGGGATAAAACCCCAGCTGAAGTAAAAGGACCTGTTGTGTTTCATTGTCTGTGTCAGGCTTTCATAAATGCATAGTCTATACTGAACTCTTAACTCTGCTCCTGGGACCAAGAGAACTGCAGTTAAATACATGAACATGTTGCCAGGCCTCTTTATTTACATTGTTGTTTACTACATTTAAGTGGCTAAAGCAGCAAGTCAGGATTTCTAACGTGCTCTGTCACTAACTGGTGAACTCATTCAGATGTTTCCTGCTTTGATCTGCTGGATGTTGACCCCCCCCCAAGGAGAGGGGGGCTGTGCATTTTCAAACATTAAGTGCTGTGTTCCTTGGATCTTTTTATGCAGACACCATGATGACATTACATTATCTGCATTCCTCAAATGCAGACTAAGGAAGGACATGATTATGTTTAAATGGATGACAGCTTTGACTGTCTTCTACTTTGCCCATACTTATATTTCTTTGTGAAATTGTGGGGCTGTTCCAGATTTTGGGATCTCCTTGAGCTGTTCATAGAAGTAAAATACCTGAGCTAAATCACCTATGTCATTAAAGATGCTTGTTCACTACAAACCAGGAGATTTGTGCCCCTTCTACAGGTCCAGGATGGACCTGGGTCCTGCCTGACTTTTCAACACTGTCCTTTTTAGTCTCAGGAACCACAGCTGACTTGGTTCCTCAATTCACCATTCCTTCCTCTGTTAAAAGGCAGATGCAGAAAGAGCAGTGTCAAAGCATGCTGAGCTGTGAAATAAAGAGCTTGGGAGGGCCCCCCTCCTTGCAGCCTGTCTGTGCCAGCTCACCTGGGGGCTGCCAGGGCAGGCTGGCTGTGGGGAGGGAGGGTTGGCATCGGGCACAGTGCTGGTGCTGCCATGAGCTCTGAGAGAGGGACAGGGCTCTGCAGCCTCTGCTCCCACCAGCAGCCCCTCTGCAGCTCACAGTGTGTGAGCCTAGTGCTGGGTTCACGTTCAGGTGGGTCCGAGCAAACAAGACTGTGATAGTTCGAGATGCTTGAAATTTCACATTTAGCGCTTAGCATGACTATACCCTTGCTGTGCAGCCTAGAAAAGTCAAGCAAAGGAAAACAGTAAAAAAAGGAATGAATTTGCCTTTAGGTCCCTCCCTGCTCCCCAGCTCTCCAAATCCACTTTTTGGAAGCCTTGTGAAGTAATTGCCCAATGCAGCTTGGGCTGCTGTTTCTAAACCACTTAATTGTTCCTGGTTAAATGGATTTGGAGCAGCTGAGGGATAGATGAATGTGCCCCCATGAATTTCAAACAGGTTTCTGTGTCTTTGGCAGAGTTGCAAGAAAGAGATGCAAATTTGCAGTGCTGTCTTCTCCCACATTTGCAGAGCTGACTTCTCCTCCCTTCCTGCTGGGTCTAGTTCTGCCTTTACCTTTGCAGCTCCCCAGAGGATGTTTTCCAGGGCAGGTTCTGTGAGCTGCAGCCTGGCACACGATGTCATGCTGCATTAGCTTCTCTGCTAGGGAGTGAGATTGCCGCACAAACTCCTAGTTTGTTTATTTTCACTCTTGTATCTGGATCAAGCCCCCTCTTTCTAAAACTTTTTCCAGTGTTTCCCCCCCAAGAAATACAATTTTGTTCACTCATAGAAACAATATTTCTTTCTGTGTTCCCAGTAGGCTGCTGCTGCTGAATGACTTTTGTTGTCCCTAGTAACCAGTATTAGCTGTCAGAAATAATCTCTTGGTACAGAAATTTAGCAGCTGCTGTTTAAAAAAATACGTCCACTTTCACAGCATGCATTTAAAAAATCCACATATCCATATGTTTCATGTGTGAGAAACTGGACTGAGCTTCCTCTTTGAAAATGATTTTTCTTACTAGAAGAATGTGGCTGTGACTTAAACACATGCAGTGGCAAACACAGTTTATGTAATGCAAAATTACAGAGAAAATTATGCAAAGGCATTTGGAAAATTAAGGTACTGAGATTCACTTCAGAATAGCAGTTCTGTGGAGTCATCTGCACCAATGGCCTGCTCCAGCTCAGACAGTTGCTAATAAAGTGGGGAAGATTTATGACTTTTTCTGGAAGAGTGTTATATCTTTGTGGTCTGATGGTCCTTCCCATCCCCTTTCCTGTCAGATATCTGAAAATGGTGGCTGTATTTTGCCTGGATTTCAGGAATTTGTGTGTCCGCAGTGGCTCTGGAGCAGCAGCGGTGATGGAGCGTGGCCTCGCTGCAGCTCTGACATGTGCAGGAGAGCTGATTTCTGCTGGATTGCAAACTCTGCTGCTGCTGCTGCTTGCAGTGCTGGATCAGGCTGGGCCCATGGGAATCGATCAGGAGATGGGTTATGGAGGCAAAATTCAATTGGTTATTGTGATAACCAAATAATGCGTGCTTAGACGGAGATACCAATCACATCAGCTGATCTCCTGTGAGAGCCTGTGTGCATAATGGAGATGGAAAGACGCTGGGTTTAGTTATACTCACATGTGATATTACATGATTTAATCTGACTCTGGACTAGAAAATGGTAAAACTTTTTATATAAGAACTGTCAAGGAAAATTAGGGCTAAGCTACTTTATTTTTAAGCCTCATGCTGTAATTTTTTTTTCTTTGAGTAGTTCAGAAAGCCAATATCATTTCCAATTATATTTTTCAGCCTCTAATGAATACTGTAGTTTAGCTATTAAAGGACATGAGATAAACCATAAACATAATTAGAAATAAATAACATTCTGGAAGCAGGCATAGGTGTGGATCACCTAGGGAAGGAAGAAGAAGAGAAACCTGGACACTGGTGGTTACAGCTGTGGACTGTGACTGGAAGGTGTGTTTGATTTGTATGTGAAGAGGCATCTCATCCTTGTGGAGAAGGAAAATTGGGCAGCTGGCAGCTACACCCCCATAAGAGATGACTGAAGGGCATGAGAACAAGGAGTGAACCTCGGTTTTTAAGTATGTTTGTACCGCTCCTTTTGTGAGTTCCTGCAAAGCTGTGTTCACCTTTTAACAGCTTCCTAAAAAATCTGAGAAAGTAATACTTTGCAGAGCAAACTTATGGAGGGAGTTGGAGATTGGAGAAGTATAGACCAGATAAACAGCTCTGAGCAGAGGACATCAATAGAGCTGCTGAGCATTTTCCTACTGACTTAGACTGGCATTTGGTTTTTGTTAGAGGGTGGTCATGAGATAAGAAATCCATGGTGTTGGGATATTTCTTCACACATTGATTATGCAAAAGTTAACACAAGTAAAGAAAGAAGTTGAGAAAGAATACATAATGAATGAATTAAACTAATCTTGTCTTATAAGTGAAGTTACTCTTTTCTGAAAACAAAATTAACTAGTTCCCCCTGCACTTGTGACCTTAGGAAGCTAATCTTGCTTTTCCAGTGTGTGCACAAGTGTTGTGCAAGTGTTTGCTCATCTTGGCACATTGCAAATTACCTTGAATTTTAACTTGAACTAAGTGAAACCAAGTGCTATGTCAATTGTCTGGGGAGGCACAGGGAATGGTTTTATTCCTGAGTCTTAATAGGTCTATGAATTTATAAATCTCTGTATGCAAGAAGGTTTTTTTTCTTTTATATATTTTGAAAAAGCTCAAGTGTGAAGGACAACAGATAGTATTTTGCATAAAGACAATACAGAAACTAAATTCCTCATGTTTTAGTTCTGGATAAGAGATACTTGCTATCATGGTAGCAATAGTTCAGCTACTTCCCTGCATCTGGTCATGTTTTATTGATGGCATAGGACTGATGGAAGCTCTAAACTGTGATCTCTTTCTGCTGGAAGATCAACTCTACTCTGAGTGTCTTTGTTAAATAGAATTTTTTCCAGGTTTATGGAAGTAGTGACATTTTGGCACTTGGACTGCAAGCCTCGGTCCACTGCTGCTCCATGGTCTGCATCCAGCAAGGTGCAAATGCCAGGCAAAGGGTCCCAGTGTCCTACACAGAACACAGAGGGCCATGCTGATAAGTGTGAAGTTTGAATTTAACCTGTGTCCTGGATAATAATTCAATGCCCTGTTTTATCTATTCCTGACTTCCAGCCAGGCTTTCTGCACAAGTGATCCAGAGTGAAAAGGGAGTTATGTTATCTTTCATGCTAGTTGATTTTCCAAGGTCATTTATATGTAACCAGCTGAGGTAGAACTGCAGAATGGCTGAGGTTGGGAGTGAGCTGAGAGGTGTCTGGTCCAGCCCTCTGCTCAAGCAGGGACACCTAAAGCAGTCCTCTCTGGACCATTTGGGTTGTGGATATCTCCAGGCGTGGTGATTCCATGCCCTCTCTGGGCCACCTGCCTGGGGTTTTTCTGTGTTTAGGTGGAGCTCAGAGTATTTTAGTTTGTGCCCATTGCCTCTTACCCCATCAGTGGATACTTCTGAGAAGTGCCTGCCTCCTTCTTTACTCCCTCCATCAGGTATTTATTACACATTGATGGGATGCAACCTGAGCCTTCTTCAGGCTGGACAATCTCAGCTCTCACATTCTCTCTTCACAGAGTTGTGATTAATGGGTAAAAACTGGTTTTTCAAGGGATTGATTTTCTTTCATTTCCTAATGCTTGTCCTGCTGTCTTTTTAATTAGATTAGATTTTTCTCCTAAACTTAGGTCAAATCAGAAACAACGGCTTTGGCTTGAGAGACTGATTGGAAATAATTTTTTAAAAGTTCAACATAGGCTACATATACAGAGAAAGTAGAGAGGAAGAGCAAGGGAAAATATGGTTTTTTTACCTTTACCCCTGGCCCTGCTGGAGTTGGTACACACAGCTTTATCCTGGAAGTCATTTGCCTTAGCAAGACCAAGCCAAGAATCAGATGTAGGGCTCAGTTCTGAGACTGCTCTGAACCTCAGCATTAATCCATCAGACCATGCTCTCCATGTCTTTGGATGGAAATTTAAAGGGGGAGTTGAAATTAACAGCACAGTAATAGTGGCCACATCTATAGGGACATGAATAAGTGTTTGCTTCTGTTTTTTGTTTTTTTTCCAGAACATCAACCAGAAAGAAATCTCTCAAGATTTAGTCTTTTTCAGTAAAGAAAGGGTAAAATGGCGTCAATGTTGCTTAGTCGACAGCTGACCTGTTGCCTGCAGCAAAACTCCAGACTGCTGGTATTTGGTAAGTGTTTCCTTGCATTTTCCTGTTTTGTATTTGGTAAGTGTTAACTTTACCTTGGCGGACAGAATTCCAATCTGAGCATCAGTGCTGGGGCTTGTCCTGTGGTGTTGAGTCTTTCAAAACCTGAGGAATATGATGTTCTGCATGTTAGATAATGATGCAGTTGTAGTCCAAAGTGGACCACAACTGTAGTCCAAAGTATATCTGATTTTTTTTTTTTCATTCTTCAAACGAGAATGTGCCAAGTTAATAATTTGCCCTGTAAACATGCTAACTGAAGTAAAACTCTTCAGCCCTTGGAACTCTGCTTTTACTCTCTGGCACTATGTGGTGCAGAGATGAGACAATCATCCACCAAAATGAGCTGGGTTTTCTCTTTGTGCTGTGTAGCACAATCTTACCTGTCTTCCATTGTGAAGAGGTTTTGTGTGACTGACATCAAGATGTGACCCTCACTGGGATTGTGTGTTTCTGCCTCAAGTGAGCTCTAGTGTGAAATAAAATCTGCCACGTGGCATCAAACTGATTTCTTCTAAGTGAATGGCAAGTTTTGGCTTGACCCTGGCTTGAAATTTAGCATGTGTATGTGTACATTAAACCTGCAGTCTCTGTGAAATAGATATAACACCTAAATTCCTGCTGGCTGTATTGGGCAAAGTGGTGTGGAATCTTAAGATCAACCATGCCATGTACTATTACACTGAGTACAGTATGGCTGAATGGCTTTTTTTGTGACTGAGTAAATCTTAGTGTTTCTCCTGTCCTTCCACCCTCCTTCTGCAATGCCACTGTGCTCCTTCTGCCACTGCCAGGATAAACCAAGCACACCCTTCCATTTGCTCAGAAACTTGAACATCATTGATTTCCTTTTAAGTAATACACTTCGGGAAACAAGTGCCCTTTGGCTAAAGAGCACCAAGTCTGGTCTTACAAATATTAGAAAATATTAGGTCAGTGTTTCAGTGCAGGATGTGCTTCTATTTATGGGAGTGACGCACTGATTATCCACTCTGGGCAGGAGCAGGGATCGTTGGCTCGATCGTGGGCAATGGAAAGTGCTTGCAGCAAGCAGGCCTCGTTAGCTGTCAGTCTTTTGAGCTAATCTGTCACCTCAGCACCACTTAATGCTCCCTGTCCCTCCCAGTGTCTTGCACAATTTCATGCTGCTTCCCAAGCACTGCAGGTGGGCAGTGGAGGGCAGGTGCACAAAAGCCTCTTCCTTTCTCACTGTCACTGAGGGAGCATAGATCCTCATAAGGAAAACAGCCCTGGGCTCCATTAATCCATCCTTGCTTCCAGGACACTTCCAAGCCTGCTAAAATACTGAAGCAAATAATAGAGGGCCTTGGCTGCAGTTTGTATAGGACATCTGTGGCCTTTGGGTCTGAACTCACTTTGTGTGAGTGAGCAGAGATCAGGAAGGATGGAACAGGAGGAGAGCCCCTTAGCAGGAGGAACTGTGTCCTGGGACACTGCTGCCTCACAGAACAGGCAGGAGGCTCTGGTGGCTGTAGCCAAAGCTGGAGCTCCAGGCTTTTTTCCTGAGCCCCAGCTCAGGTTGCAGTGCTGCTGGACTCTGTGGCTTTTAGAGGAGTGCTGAGGGTGATGTCCAGGAGCTCCCTGCTCCAGAGTTTTCTCCTTCAAGGTATTTTTGAGCACTCAAGTTCAGAGCTTTACAGGCTAAAAAAGAGACCTGTACATTACTCCCACAGAAACCCTGCAGTGCCATTTGGGCTGATGCTTTTTATTTTTTTGTGGATAATGAAATGACAGGGTTGCCAAGGGGGGTGGAGGTGGAGAGGAGGGATTAGATTGCCTCTTGGTAGGTCTTTGTGTCTGTAGGCTTTCATGTTTCAGTTGTATGTGTGCATTAAGCAAATCATCCTGTTCAACTTGAATCTATGATAAATTTATTTACACTAAGATATTTTTTTCATCCTTGACTATTTCTCTAGCTGGGAAATCTTTATTACTTAACCATTGCATACTGTTCTCCTTACTGACACAGTGCTAAACCCTGGCAAGCAAACTAGAAACAGAAAATGGAAATCATTTAAGTTGATCAAAATGCAAAAGCTAAGCAAAACACATGAAAGTAATACACAACTTAAATCTTACCCAAAAATGTGAAGCCTGTAAGGATCATGCTCTTCTTGAAAATAAACCCTTAATCAGATATGCTTTTGTTTCCTTCTCTGTTTGATCTGCTTGATAGTTTGCCGTCAAAGATAAAGTTCACTAGAATTTGAAGGGTGGCAGAATGACAATAGAGTAACTAACCTATTCTTCCTTTTACAAAGCATCCTGCATTGTGCTGTTCCTGAGTATCAGCCAGGCAGGGCCAGGAGAGGCAGCTGATGGTGGAGAAATGAGGGTGTATCTTGGTGTTACATCTTAGCTGAACTGAGTTCTGTTGCTCCTGCCAGCCTGGTGTGCTGCAAGTTGATCACAACTGGTAGTGTGCATGTAAATGTTTATTCCCTTTGTGCCAGCTCTGGTTTTATCAGCTGGGCAGGAAAGCTGTTCCGGCTCCATGCTTTGGAGGCAGCTGGTTGTTGGCTGGTAGGGCAGTACCATAGCTATGAGGACAGGCTGGCACTCCAGAGATTCAGTTCAGTTTCCTGCTGATTACCCAAAGGGGTTTGTTATAAACAAAAATTCTCCAATCTTTCGCTTAGGAAATTTATTGGAAAATGACAGAATGAAAATCGAGCAGAGCCACAATGAAAAGGCAGTTCCGACCCCGGGTATCGGAGCTGGCTGAACCACAGACACAGCCTCTCCAGTACCAATGTCCCCACAGTTCACACTGGCAGTCTCCCAAAGCCAGTTCTTACACTGTTCTTCGTGTCCCAAGGCTGTCCATTGTTCAGTCTAGTTTTTGGAAATGCAGATAGGTTTCCTTTTTCTGAGGTTTGCTTGATGAACAGAGTTCCAAGGAGGTACACTTGTCTTGATTACATCTTCTTGGGCAGGACATTGGGATGTATGTACTTGGTGATGCTCATCATATATATGATGCTTATCTGGTGTTGATGGCTGAATCGTTGGCCTTGCCCAGCTACCTCAAAATCCTGTTACACCCTCCATTGTGCTGCAAAATACCTTATCTTTTGGGTTTCCAGAAGAGGATGATATAGTTCCTGCTCATTCAACCGTGAACATAATTTGTACAGGGGGGTAGCTAAGGGATATAGTTTATTTCAGTCATATACATAATTGCTTTAATAAAACACGAATTAACCATACATATATAACAGGTTGAATTTGCCTTTGAATCCTGCACTGAAAGCATGGCAGAAGGTCAGGCTGCTGCCTGAAGGTAGCATCAGTTTGCATTAGTGCACGCCCATGCCCTTCTAGGATGCTGATCTGTTCTGCAGCTTCTGCAGCCTCCCCAAGCAATTTGCTTATTGCTGAACTGACCTTACCTTTAAAACTTTTTTTCTAATATTTAGCCTAAGTTTCAAAACAGGAAAAAAACCAAGTCCTTACTATTCGTCCTGCCCTCAAAGGACCTGGAGGCTAGACTGTTTATATTTTCTTTGCAGCAGCCTTTTACATATTTGATAACTATTGTCTCCCCCAAGAGCTCATACTTTTCTCTCTGCTGAATACTGTTTGAGTCTCTCCTTGTAGGTCCAATTTTTCTCCTCCAGAGTCTGTGCCCTTCAATTGCAGTGCACTAAGTAGACTAGCACTTGTGGAGGCTGTACCTCACCTAACAGCCTGTTTGCTATCTCTCTGGAGAGGATAATGATGTTTAGCACCTGGGTGCACTGCAGTAAAGTCTGAGAGATGTTCATACTCGTTATTGACTTCTCCCCATCACAGTTACCACAAAGAGGCTGGAAAGCCATGAGAATGATTTATTCTCAGTCACGCTTTTGTCTCCAGTATTGATCCTTGCTAAGACTTTTTACTTTTTTTATTTGGTTTGTACATTAAGAGCCTCCCTAAGGAAATCAGAGAGAACAGCCTGGATTTGTGTGAGGGGTGTGTGGCAGAAGCAGAGAACAATCCCTTTCTTGGGATTGTAGAGGTCAGCTTGAGGTCTGAAACCCTGGAAACCGGAATGCAACCTCTCCTGCTGGACTGAAGAACCTTTACTTTTCTGTCTGATCAAGCACTTTCACAAAAAGCTGAGCTATATAAAAACAATCACATAAAACCTGTTGTTGTAAGCAGACGCTGGTACAAAGCAGAGTCCAAGCTGGGACTGCTGTTCTCAGTTTCTTGAGAAATGTGATGCTCCTATCCAGTTTTCTTGTTCCTTGTGTGCCACAAAGGGTGGCTGTAGCAATGCTGGCTGTTTTTCCCACCTGGGTGTTCCTTGTGGTTGGTTGTTCACCTCTGGAGGTGTCCTGATGAGCTCTGTAGCTGTTGAACTGTTGAAAGAGGGAGGATGTTACAACTGGTTTGGATCACAAGAACTACAAAACCAGTGGTTAGATCCTCCTGTAACTCTCCTGAGGAGTTGATTTGGGATTGTGCTGGGATGGCGAAAGGGAATTTCTCTTGTTCTTTCTTACAGAAGTTTCCACTTCTGTGTGGCCTATGTGGTATTAGATTTTTTCCTTCATCTGTGGAGAATCCAGAGTGTGTATGTGGGAGTGCTGAAACACAGACAATCTCATGTGGAAGAGCTTCTAATCTTGCAGCACAAGCACTCTGTAAATAGCAATCTCAGTTTTCACAGTGTTATGCAATAGTGATGCTCATTTCCCAAACATCTCTAGCTACCCTGGCCTTTTGCCATTCCCTTTCAAGATCTGTTAGTAACAGATTCTACTTGTAACACATAAAAGAGGACTCAGAGGAAATCACAGTCCTCCTACTTTTGGCTGTCAGGGCCCCCATGCTCTAAAAATTCCGTCTGGAAGGTGGTTTGATCGACACTGGGGAGGGGAAGTTAAAGGCAAGCAAGGGAGGTTGTCTGTCTGCACTTGCACAGGGCAGAAGTGATGTGGCACATGGCATGTGCCTCCTTGGGGACTGCAGAGCTTTCCCTCTGCACCTCTTCACAGCAAGGCACTTGTGTTTGAGAGATCTGGTTGTGCCAGCATGGACTTTCATTCCTCTTCTTTTCCTTTTCCTTGGAATTGTTTCTCCTGTTCATTACACCGATGTCCTTTCAGTGCCTCCACTGGAGTTTCTCCCAGGTAATATCCAGCTGTACACTCAGGAACTGTGCTGAAGTGAGTGTTGTTTTTGGCCAAACACGAGAGGTTCAAGCACTTTCTAGCCCTGTCTTGGTTGTAGCTCTGTTATCAGAGATCAGCACTCAGCACAGACCTGCCAACAGTGGAACTCTTTGTGACTACCAGCATCACCAAATTAGCAGGGTGCACTTACATTAATTATGTTGCTATAGCAATGTGGTACTTAGTTAAAATTGCTGACTGGGACTCCTGGTGAGCAGTGGGGGCAGTACAGGGAAGCAAAGTTGGGAAATTAGCTTTTCTGCCTGCTAGCAAGTGATGACATCCTGTTGGATGAAAAGGAAGGATGTGATAATTTTCTGATGTTATTCAGGTGTTCAGAAAGATGATGTGTGATGAGAGCTTTGAGAAGTCTGCAAGAAAAGTAGAATTTGACTTATTATGTCCACCTTCTTTAAATGGGATGGGTAGAAAATTCTGTGCAAATTGTTCAGCCTATGTGCTCTCTGAAATGATGTTCATTAACAGTACCTATGCTTGTGTTTTGACTTTTGCCATGATAAAAAGAGACAGCTTTGTTTACCAGGAAGAAAAGGGTGCTGTTCTTGGTCATGTTAGCTAAATGTAATTTAAGAGCTTTGGTAATGCTTTTTTAGAGAAGGACACTTGATCAGAGCCCACTAGCTCTATACACTTTTAAGATAAGAGCTGAGGTTATGTCATTTGCTCCTGTTCTTAAGATAACACAAAATCCCCTTTTTCTAAGGCAGTTTGTTCAGATGTCAACAGAAAATCAAAGGATTACCCTTTATTACATAGTTAATGCTCTTAGTTCACTGAAGGACCAGCCACCAGGGATTCTCAATTCTTGAAAATGCCTTGCTTGGTTATAGTGAGAATCTCAATTTTTACCTGTCCCATCTCTGCTGTCTTTTTGGGAGGCAAAAACCCAGACCTGGCTTGCAAATGTCTAAAACTCCTAAATATCAGGTTGGAGTAGTCTGAATTATTGTATCGTGTATCTTCAGGGTTTCTATTGCAGGGTAAGTTGATATTAAAAAGTCAAACAGGAAAAATTTGGGCTGAGTTGCAAAGCTCATTGACTGAGTACCTTCAAGATAGAAATGCCAGCTGAGCAGAGCCTGCTGCAGTTTCCCAGGGGATGAAGCACTACAGTGAGTGACCTGATTTATTTGCATTGTTTTGCACCATTAGGAGACTGTGGTACTGATGCTGGGGCTGAGGGGAAGCAAGGCAGACAGAGCATGGCCTGAAATCCTCCTCCAGGCTAAACAAAGCAGGTATTGATGCAGCCATCCATCACCGTGTCCAAGTGCCTGGAAAAGCCTTTGCAGGAGAGCAGCCACCTCCTGGAGCTGTGCTGTGAGCAGGGCCACAGGCACTGGAAGCAGGAGGCAGCACCGGTGTCCTGCTGTTCTTTGGGGCCTGGAGAACAAAGCCTTGCAGGGGGTGTGGAGAGAGGAGTTCCAGAAAGCCAGGAGTGCCCAGGCAGGGGTGCCCAGGCTGCCTTTGGCAGGGCTGTGACATCCTCTGTGCCTCTGGAGAGTGGCCTGAGCTTCCATTTGGCCTGCAGAACAAGGGCAGTGGTGAGGCTGGGAGGAAATGGGCTGTGTGAAGGGGAGCAGTGCTGGGGCCATAGCTGTGCTCAGAAAACTGCTGCCTGCAGCTGAGCTGCAGTTCTCAGCCACTCCAAACTGCTGGGCTCCTTTGCCTTTGTCACCACAAGGCTTTGGAGAGGCCCCTGAGCACCAAAGGCTGCAAAAGTCTTAGGCTGTGTGGCAGTAAAAGAGTTCGTGTCAGGTGCTGTTCAGGTGCCCTTAGCCAAGAGAGCTCCTTGTGTGTGAGTGCTGTGGCTGGCACAGCCTGGCTGTGCCCACCGTGTCCCCTGGGTGTGCCCACCGTATCCCCTGGGTGTGCCCACCGTGTCCCCTGGGTGCCAGTAGAATCTCCTGTGTGTGCCAGTAGAGTCACCACTTTCACTGCCAGTACAATTTCTGATCTAAGTCCCAATTTACTTGAGTAAGAGTAGGGGAAGAAAAAAAGAGTTAAGATGGGGGAAGAGAGAAAGTTTTCTATGTTCTTAAAATTGGGGTTGTTTTGTTTATTTTTAATCAGCCCTGTGAACAAGTATGCCTATCAGATGAGTAGTGGAGTGGGGTGTTTGGAACAAATCCACTGACCTTGCTAGAAACTGTGTGAGTTTATGCCAATCATTTATTATACTCTCAGAGGGAGAAGAGCTTCACTAAAGATAAAATTTGAGGATTTACTCCACTTTGATTTAGCTTTTACTATCAAAGACTTTGCTAGTATGTTGGAATGTTGATTTTTGAGGGTTTTGTTCTAGCCTATATTCATCCTATACCTAAAGAAAAAAAAAACCCACCACCGTTCAAAATCCTTTGATCTGGTGACAGAGGGCATTTTTGTTTTGTTTATGGCAAGCTGTTCCTTCAGATGCCAGCCACAGTATTTGCCTGAGCCAGGAGGTGGAACAATGCTTTGGCAAGTGTAAGATCAATAAATGGGTACAGTGCCATTATACTGGAGTTAATAAAATGAGATATTCTGTGGGCTCCTGGAAACAGGTATGTGAAATTAAATTTGTATCTGTGAATCAGCCTAGAAATCTCTTGCCTGTAGAGCCTGATGGCCTGTAATGTGCTTTAGGAGAAAATAAGCAAGAGCAGGGAAGCCTGTTCACCTGTGTTGCTAAGTTTTTAACTGGCTATGGTTCACAGACTTACTGAAAATGATTGTGGTTTGGATAAGCTGCTCCTGAAACCTTTGCTTAAAAAAAAAAATCTCACAAGTTGACCAACATGACTAATTTGATAAAAATTATCTTTAAATCAACTCTTCTCCTTGGAAGACCTGTATGTTTTGGTTTCACTTGACCAGTTCTGCTGCATCTGAAAACCTGTGTGTTGATAGACATGAGCTCTGCCAGTGTGAAGTAGTGGAGCACTGCACAGCAAGGTGCTCTTCATTTTTGATAACTCAGATGTGCCCTTAGGTACCTGGTTCAATGTGCCTGTGCAAAAGAGACTGTGGCATAAACTGTGGCAAAAAGATGATGATGATGATGATTAAAAATTTACAAAGCAGACTGACCAACTTGGGTCTTTGTTACACAGCCTGGCTGAAGGAAGCAACCTCCTCTTGACTTGTGCTGTTACACAAGATAGGGCTAAGATTAAAATATTCTCCGACTTAAGTCCCTGTTATACAGCTTTGTAAATATGAATTTATTTCTAGGGGAGGTCATGCCATTTGCAGTATCCACAACAAAACTTGCTTAGAGAAATAACTGAACTTGTGTTTAAGTTAGAATCCTTATCTGTTACAATATATCACAGATCATACTTCAGGGAAGCAGAGGAAGGGGGAATGTCATCCACCCCTCCCAAGTGGTGGCCAGGACTGTTGCTTTTGGTTTTCAAGCCTAGCAGTCAGGACCTTGCAGGAATGGCTTGGGTGTTTGCAGAAGAGGAAATCTTTAATCAAGGTCCAAAGAAGTGCATTTTTGTGAGAACTCAGTTGAAAAGACTCAGGAAGGAGGTGTTCTCCAGATGAGAGGATCCTGGGAGATGAGCAGAGGGGATGTGGTGGCACAGGGTTTCTGGGAGCAGGGCACCAGGCAGGGTGGGGAGGAGGAGGGTGAGGACTGTGCATGCAGGTTATAGCTCACCTGTCTTAAATCTGTAGCTGTGTCAAACAATTCCAAGTCTGATGCTGGGTTTCTGTATGTTTCCTGTTAGTGCTGACTCCCAAAATGTCCTGTATGTTCTGTGCCTCTGGGTGCTTTCCCCTTTGTCATAAGAAATAGCACCCAAAGCCTGGAGGGAGGGAAAAAAGGGGACATAGGAGAAGCAGAAATGTTTGCAGCTGGTTTGGTGGGATCTCCATTGGGGAAGGAGTGGGTGCACAAAAGGGTAAGTTTGGTCTCTTCTCCTTTAAGAGTTTGGTCTCTTTTGAGAGTGTGACTACTAAACTTACAGCCTTATTGCCTATGAATTGTGGAGGTTTGGGGGTTTTATATGCAGTAGCTTTTTCCCCCTCAGTGGAGCAGTTGCCATGCAGTCTCCAATTTACATGAATGTTAAACAGAATGACACAAAAATGGTGTTGCTGTAACAAAACCTATTAATAGCTTTGCGGAGAGGCACTGACGCATCTGAATTAAAGCCGGGGAGAATAATCATCTTTGCAGGATAAGTTTTCCCAGGATGAGCAGTGACTTTAAGTGCTCAGAGATGCTTTCAAAGGGTGGTGATTTTCCAGATAGTTTCTTGAAATCAGGCTTGCTTGAGATATCCCAGCTTGGGCTGGCACAAGCTGAGACAAATGTCTCGAGTCACTGTTGGAAATTTCAGCTGAATGGCTGTGCTCGGAGCAGTGCTGAGCAGTATCACAGGATACCTTCTGTTTTCCTTGATAAATATTTGGTTTATTGAACAACTGTTACTTCCAAACACAAAACATTTTCAGTACATTGCTGGAACAGAGCTCTGGTAGTGAGAGGTGGGTGTGGATGGAAGTGCAGAGGGGCTGGTGCTGCCAGGGTTTCTGGTGACACTGCTGCACCCCAGGGATTTCCATGTTTGACTGCTGGCCTGCATGCCCAGGCATCTCCCTCCCTGCACCTCTGCCCAACTGGGGTGCAGTTTATTGGTTTAGCACCTGGCAGCATGGCCCTGGCACAGCAGGATGTGGTGAGTGGTACCTTCAGACCCTGCTGCTCCAAGTGCCGTAGACAAGAGCTGGTGTTGCCTGACTTCAAATGCTGAGCCTGGATCTGAGCTGCAGCTGGTGACAAGGAGAGCTAAGGGCCTTCATTTTCAGCCATCCAAATTGCTCCAGCTTAAAAATGCCTATCACAGATGCTTAAAAATGCCTATCACAGATACTAAAAAAAGTTATGCCGTCTTCTTTCAGGTCCAAGTGTGATACCCCTAAGTTAAGAGTGTTAAGGTCAGTTTGTTGTTGATACCATGCTGGGTAGAGGCTTGCAGATGCTCCATGGCAAAAATGTAATTGCCAAGAATCTTGGTTTAGTTCAGCCACAGTGTGCAGAGCAAGCTCATAGTCTCTTGCTGGTCACCCTGGTAGATACCTTTGGTGTCTGTGCTTCCTGTTTTTGCAAATGTACAATCTCCATATTATCCCATAACCCTTTAATGGAATATTTGGAATACATGCTTACCAGAACTGTCTCTGTCATATGAAGTTTGCCTAAACCCTGTGTTTTTAGACAGTTATTTCAGAAAGGGAAGCAGAGCTTGTTATTTGTGAAGCACAGGAGATTTTTGCCTTTTTGTTTTCATTAAGGTGTCAAGTTTATTATGATTCCCTACACATGTGGATAAAAACAGCAAGGTCAGAAGGGAATTTGGCACTGATTGGGACTCAGATTTCAGAGCTGTACTGCAGAATGCTGGTTTCATGTGAGACAAGGCCATTTACCTTTCTGAGACAAATCTTTTCACAAAGAGTGTTCTTTGAGTTATTGAACAACATCATACTGGATTTTTCCTGTGGACTCCATCAGGCTTTTTGGTTATTACTGGTGGTTAACTAAACCATCTCTGTGTAGGAGTGGAAAATTTATGACAAAGGCTTGCACAGGTCATAGTGTCAGACTCAACAAAAGAGATGTGCTCTCAATCCTCCTGTGCTTTACAGGAGGATTTGCCTCTGTTTCTCTAAGGTTGCCTTGTCATTTCCCTTGGAATTTTTTGCTTTTGTTTTTCTTTTAAGCCACCTCACTGGTATTGGTTTTATTTTAAGACTGGTCAAAGATGAGATACATAGTTCATTTCAGACAGTTCAGTGTAATTGGTCTCATCTGTCAAGTGTTCTCAGTCAGGCAAGGTATGAATGTATCTTCTGAGAGGAGAGCACAGAAAATATGGTCTGTACTCAGGTTTTCATTATCTCTTACAGGACACAGGTATATCAGTCAAGCTGCAGCTAAAATTGATGTGGATTTTGATTATGATGGACCTCTGATGAAGACAGAAGTTCCTGGACCACGATCAAGAGTAAGTTTCCAAAGTATAGTAACTTTGTGTTTTACATCTTTAGCTGTGTCTAACTTGCTAGAAAACAGATTTCATTTCAAACCTTAAATGTGATATGAATAAACATGATTCCATAACTCTATGCCCACTTTTATCAGGAGGTTGAGAATGAAAAGCTCATGAATGAAATGCCCCTCTCTGAGAGGCAGATCTGAATCTCAGCTGCCAAGTTCCCATATTGGAATAATTCAGAGCAAAAGAGCATCATTTTCATAAAACTTCCCATCAGGCTTGGTCACTTGTGCTCCTGCTGAAATAGGAACTTTTTATGATGTGAAATAATGCTTTGGTTCTGAAATGAAGCAAGAGTTTTAATTTTCTGGATGATGTTTTACTCTTGCAGAGTCAGCATTTGTGCATGTGGTGGGTTTTGGTTTTTTTGAGGTTTTTTTGTTTTTTTAATAAAAAGGACTTCTCTTACTTTCTGATTCCTCTCTTGTTCTCTCAGTTCAGTTGGTCAATATAGAAGAGGCAGCTTTCCCCTTTTGGAGATTTACAGTTAAACTGTGTTTGCAGCCCCTCTGCATGCCACAGGTCATAATTTTGACTGTAATATTTGCAAGGTGTACCATGAAAGTTCCTGTGGCAGGTAGAGTTGCCTGGTAAGCACACAGGACTACAAAGTTTGCAGATGATTTATGGGATCATAAAAAAGAAACATACATTCTCCATCAGTATTTGCTAATTACACACCTGAGACTCTGACATTTGCTTTTCTGCAGGAATTAATGAAGAAGCTGAATGGCATTCAGGTAATTTGTCAAATTTTCTGTGTTTTGGGGGGTGTTAATACTTTGATTACAGAACTTGTTTTAAAACCCTGGTTTGTATGTTTGTGCCACCAAGAAAGGTGAAACAGAGTGGCCAGTGAAAACAAGGTTTATTAGGGCTCGAGTTTAAAAGTATGTCAGCCTTAGTACATAGTGCCTTCCTAAGATGAGCAATTTCTCCAAGTCTGTGCTTCATTTCTGTAAAAATAAAAGTAAAGACTTGCCCTTTTAACAGTCATTATAAAAATATCTGTACAGTTATTCCCATGCAGTGAATATAATGTGTCTTTTTATCCTAGCATCAGATATTTTTATCAGATTTTGCTGTATGACCATTAGTTGCACCTTCCTACACACTACCACTTTTTAAACAGTATTTGTTTTTTTCCTTGAAGAATGCAGAAGCTGTGCACTTCTTTTGCAATTATGAAGAGAGCCGAGGGAACTACCTCGTAGATGTAGATGGCAATCGTATGTTGGACCTCTACTCTCAGATTTCTTCTATCCCAATAGGTAGGAGACAGCTGTACCAAAATGTTTTGGTTTGTCTTCAACCTGTCCTTTTCTTATCTCAGGCACTACCAGGGAAGTTGGTTGATTAATTTAAAAAAACAGAGGTGACATAATGAACGCCTTGTTGTGATCAGGGACAGCTCACTGCTGTGTATTGTGTAGTGGTGGGTTTGGATACTTGAAGAAGCTACAAATTCAATAGCTAAAGCTCACTTAAATGGCATAGTGGTGCCAGGAAGAAGCTCTAGTATAAGTCTCAGTTTGAATGTCCAAGTTCCACAGTTCAGGTTGTCTTAGTTGGCTCACATTTGTGCACTTTGTGATTCTGTAACAGTATGTTACTGTTTTAAACATTAACAACCATAATGTAGACATTTTAATGTGAAATTATCTGCTTTAGTTAACATTTCTATCTCAAAATAAGTGGGGGGGGGGGGGTCGGGGGAAGGGAGTGTGGCATGTGGGCTGGAGCAGGATGAAACAAGCCCAGCACTGAGCTGTGGTGCTGACTGAAAGCAAAGGTGGCAGCTCATTTGTCTGAGGGAGCAGACACAGGGCCTGGCAAGAGTCAGCTGATTGCTTTGTGTGGCCTTTTGAGCAGAGGCAAGGCAGAAATGTGAGCCCCAACTGCAAGGCATACAAGTTTCAGGAGTTCTGTTCAATCCAGTTTGTTTGCTCCTCATCCATGGTTAAGCAGCTCATCCTCAGCTGCTTAAAAATGCACTTCTGCAGAAGCAGAAAGAGCAGGAGTGCTGGGGTAATTTCCAAAGGTAGGTCTTGTGCTATATATAGAAACAGTGATGACTCAAAATCATCCCTACAGACCTCCTTTCATGGGAAACAGAATTTGATGATGTTCGGGTTATTACCAAACTTTTGGCATCTAAGACCTTGTGACTGTGATGGGTGTTCACTTATCCCAGTCTTCTTTGCAGCCAATGTTTTTGCTGTCCTCTAGCACTCCATCAGTGTAATCATTCCAGAACCCTGCAATGTCTGCAGCTTATTTCCCGCAACACAAGTTCTCACTACTTTGTATCTTTCAGGCTGCACTGAGATAACTTGGCCACTGCTGAAATGGAAAATAGGAGCAGGACACAGGAGCACAATGCTTGTATGCCAATGAGCTTGGATTTTAGGTTTCTAGGAAAGGAGATGCATTTAGTGTTCATGGCTTCCCATTCTTCACACAAGAAATTGATTTGGAGAAACAAGTCTCGGTCGTGTAGTCAAATGCACACTCCAAAGTGTGAAAGTCAGTGCATACTCCAAAAGAATGAAATTGTCCAGACAGTGCACTGAGGCTTTCTGACTTTCTGGTGCTGGATGGAGCAAACATACTATATCTTTAATACAGTTTTGTGTATAAAATATTGAAGTATTACGGAGGAAAGATCTTAATGGGCAGGGGCTCTGCAGTTTACTTTCTCTGGCTGATTGAAGCTAGTGACACAGGACAAGACTGCAGTGCTGTGACTGACCCTCCTAAGCCATGTAGTTCCTCCTTCACACGAGGCAATGCCTTCCTGAGGACAAGCTGGGTTTTTATCCTAGGGAACATGTTCCTCAGTCCCAAAGGAACTACAGTACAGTGCTTCTTGCACCTTTTCAGGTAATGGCTCTGGGATGTGTAGCAGCAAAGAGTAAATAGAAATTTAATACTTACAGGCTGACCTAAGTCTAGCACACAATATTAATTTAGTTTCAGTTGTGCTGAATGACAAGATTATCTGAAGCTGCCCAGGTTACTAATGTCCCTCTTGGTGACAGAGGTAGGGCCTGGACTGGGAGAACAGAACAAGATCACAAGGTGCTTGTTAGTTATCTGTGCTTATCTCTGTGCAAGTAAATCAAATAAAACCTTGCATGAATCTGTCAGGACTCCCCAAGATTTAATAATGATCTGTTACACTAGATTATATTTATCAGCAGAGGTTGAGAGTTAATAAGTGTTTGTGTGGAGAGATAAGAAATAAAGTATAAAAAACCTCTAGGCAGAGATGCTCTGGGCTGTCACTTGCTGAAAAACAAAAATTAAAATAGTTTTTTACCACACTTTTATGGGCAGTTGTGGCACAGCATAGTCCTTTCATCCTGCATCTATTCTGTCTAATAGAGTTAGAAACCCCATGGAGCCAAATGCGAGAGGGATGTTATTGACGTGTTTGCCAGCAAACATCCTGGAATAGCAAATGAAACAATGTGTTTGTCAGTGCTGGGAAGGTCAGTTTTGTTTGGGGAGATGCAGAGAGGTGTAGTTTGGTATTATTGACAACAGACTGCTGCTCAGTTCAAATGATTCTTTGAGCTTTTTCCATCTCATTATTTTTGCAGGCTCTAGTTGTTTTTTGTTTTGCAGACAGGCACATTCATGAGCCTGGAGGACATGTACCTTCCTGTCACACTGCTCCAGACACACAGCAAGAGTGATGGCATAGGTGCCCTTTCTTGGAGCCAGCTCAGCCACCTCTGAGAACAGATCTGTAACTCTGCAAACCCTTTTGCTGGTCATGGCACTGAAATGAGTTAGTGCCCGTTTGCCATGCCAGCCTGGAGCTGTTTGACTTGTCTACCACAGTTATATAATGGTTATTCAAGCATTTAGCTCTTCCTGGTGTTAGTTCCTGACTGTGAACCCACATGCCAGCTCAGCTTCTGTCACACTGCCTGCCTCTCTCACAGCAGCTGGGCTTTGAGGATCCTCCCTTCCTTCACTGGGGCCCCTCTGAGGAGGCACAGGGATGAGGGAGTGTTAGGAGGAAGAACAGACCACTTGGCCTGAAGTGGAGAGAATGGGAGAGAGATTCTGTGTGTGTGCAAAAGGGTAAATCAGGGGTAGTAGAAGTTGTTGTTGCGATTTATCTTCTTTTTGCCAGAGTCGGGATTAAATGCTTGAGACGGTATTTCTTGTTCAGACTCAGATGTTTATTAATTCTAATCTATAGTACAGTCTCACAAACTGTGAGTTCTACAGCACATCTAGCTAACAAACTAAAAATGGAGCCCTATCTCTCTCTCTACAAGGCCTTTTAAGGACAAACTGTCCAATTAAGAAATGACAACTGAATTATTTTTACTTTTAACCCAATAACCAAACACCCGTGGCCCACAATGCGGACTTTTCTATCCAATTACAAAATACCACCCAGAGCCATGAAGAAGGTGGTGGAAAAGAAGGACTTAGCCTATGCCCTAAAACCTCCATCTTGCTTTATATATATTATTACTATATTCTAAAATGTTAAACTCTTAAGTTTTCCACCCTGTGATATTACACACTTCTATTCAAACTGCACACCCACAATCCCAGTGCTGTCATTCAATTTTGGAAGCCTTTTCCACGGCCTCAGGTCAATGCAGTGTTTGCTTGGGGCTCAGTGCCTGTCAGCGCAGAAAGTCTGAAATCCTCAGTGCCCAGGGTTCCAGCAGTTTGTGGTGTAATAAGAGAAGATACAAAGACTTTCACGTACAGTAACACTAGCAACAGTGTTACAAGTCCTCAAAGCAACACCAAAGTTGATCCTTGGGCTTTCTAAACAATGTTAACTGTTTATAACAAACTTCTGTGCACTCTAGAGGTCTCTAAACCCCTTGATTTGCTCTCAAAGGGGCTCTCAGTGGCAGCCACAGGTGCAGTTCTCAAGCACACAGCTCTCAATGTGTCATTGCCTCCAGCTGAACAGCAACTCTTCCCATGACAGCAGATGCCATGCAGATTTAGTTGTTCTGTGTCCCAAATAGCCACTATTATTATCTTCATAATAATTTTAACAGATTTATCAGCATGACATGCTGCTAAAACAATATGGATATTCTCTTGTTTTCAGCTAAAGTATTCAAAACTGAATTTATAATGGATTTGTTAACACAGTCACCTAATGCTCCATTGCTCAAACAGGATAATCAGGGCTGTTGTCATTCCACTGGAATGGGGATTCAGAAGCACATTAAGCTTTTGGAACAAAATTACCGTAGTCTGACTTCTTGAGCAGTAGGGAAGATGAGCTCTCCAACTGTTTCTGCAGGGAAATTTAAAAGATGATGTTAATCTCTGGTGTTGGCATTTCATACATTAGAGATCAGGCTTAAAATGAAATTTCTGGCCTCATTCGAAGATTATTTTTTTTAACAGCAGATAAATTGGTTTTCCCTGTAAGCAAGCAAGTTCTCCTGTAGACTATCAATGAGTATAAATTAAGCACTTTCATTGTGTTAAAACTGAAGCTATCTTAGTTTCTTAGTAAGAAGGATTAATGGTTGCATCTTTTTCCAAGCAAAACTTTGTCGAAGTAAGGAAATGGGTGTGCCACAGCTCCCAACAGCAGTGCTGTGCTGTGCCCTGCACCCAGACAGACTGCTGAGGGACAAAGCCCAGAGGTTTGTCCTACTTCAAAAGAATTTCCATTATTAGTAGTTAAAAATATCCAAGTTACACATAAACAGTCAAGCATTAAGTTATGGTTATTCTCTAGATTATGCTTGCATTATTTCATTGAAACCAGATAAAAACTGTTTTCTTTCTTTGTTCTTTCTAATTAGGTTACAGCCATCCCTCTCTGATAAAGCTTTTACAGCAGCCACAGAACCTGGTAAGTGAATTAGAACATGAAGTACATGAAGGAGTTCTCTCTCTCCTGGTTGTGGGCTTTCTCTTTTTTTCTTAGACTAATAGTGAATGCTAATGATTCAATTTAATGTATGATAGGATCTGCTTGCTTTACTTCTCACTAGATGAAAAGAGCTTTGTAGGGTTTAAGAAGACACCAAAACCTCTGCGAAGTTTTACAAAAAGTAAACATTTGGGTGGTGCAAGTGCTTGATATATTTGCAGCCACATTTAATCATAGTTCAAACATACTGTCTCAAACTAACCATTTTAATAATGTTTTCTGAAGATTTTTGAGCCTGAAAGCAAGCCCAAAACCTTGAAAGAGAATACAGTATCTTGGACATGGTGCCCTACATCTGGGATGCTGTGGGAAGTTTAGGGGTTTTTTTGAGGTTGGGGATAGTGACTGATTCCCATCTCCTAAGTGCACTTCAGCAGGGCAAAGAAATGCAGACATTTGAGTTCCCTGAGCTGATTTTCTTTATGGAGTACTCATGTCTTCAGGTGGGAAATTCTGCCTTTTCCAGGACTAAAATACTTCAAGAAAAAAAAAAAAAACAACAAACCAAAAAAACCCAAAATACCAGGACTACAGATGCTGGAGTTATGAAAGGTATCAAAGGCAGATCTGGATATTTTGGAAGGTCTAATATTTATGAATACTTATATTAACTCATAAAGATGATTTCTGAGAATAATATCTTCACTATAATGCAGCAGTAGGCAAAGTCAGATTTAAAAAACAAACAGAAAAAAACCCAAACAAAATCCCAAAACCAATTAAAAAATCAAAAACCCCTGTTGCTGGTGGCAGTTATTGATTTGCCTGCTGGGTGACATTCCTGGAAGCCTGCAATGAAGGAACTCCTCCAAAGTCCCACAGTGTGGGACTGTCCCAGAGTAGCACAACTTTGATTAGTGTTAGCAAAGGGATTGGTGTTTTCCTGGAGGAAGTTTTTATTTGGCTTGTCTGTAATACTCCACATACCCTCTCTATAGCCAGCTGTAAACACAGGATATGCATCTGTTTATTTGAGCCTGTGGCAGCTTGATGTCAATGTTCTATTTTTCTCAGTTCTGGGTATCTCTTTAACTACAAAAGAAAAGTACACTTTTCTGCTTAATGGCAAATGTTGTCAGTTGACTGTGACAACCCATAATCAAATTCACAACAAATCTGTGGTCTTCTCTTTTTAACTTGATATGAAAATTTACTTCTGAACTGAGATAAAAAGTCAAGTAATATTTTTCATAGCCACTGAACAAAAATTTTGCGTTAACCTGTCATTTAACATCCTTGCTTAGGTTTTCTTTTAAGCTTGTGTCTGTTGAAACAGTGTTTTGGAAGTAAGACACTTCATTTAGAGAGTCCTAGCTCATCCAGTGTTCTGTCTTGTGTGATACTTGGTTTTCCCTAAGAATCCTCATGAAATGTCCTTATAGGTGCAGTGTGACCACTTACACCTCTTGCTGTGCCTCACACGTCTTGGAATGATTATTTGTGTTGAGGAGGACTGAAGGATGCTGATAAATGTGCAAGCTTGAGCTGCACTGAAAATATGAGTGTTCTGGGGGAGGCTGTATGTCCCCTCTGGAGATCCATTGAGACTTAACTTATCAAAGCTCAGCCTTTAATTTCAGCCATTACTTGTTCAACAAGAAAGACAACAAACAAAAGAAAAGGGCAAATAAAGCTGCTTGGCAGTTGGCAAATTTATTGAGCTTGTCCTTCTCTGAGAAAATTTAATTTAAAATAAAGAGTAGCATGGTATGAATCAAATAAGATTACCCACAAAGACTAAGAGCAGCAATGAATCAGTTTTAACCCATGATACAATTTAAATTAATTGCATAAATGTGACATTCATCTCCATTAGTGGACTGGGGAGGCTGAGGAGGGGCTTTTTCCTGAGCTACTCCTTAGAAACCCCTTTGTGGGCTGCAGGCTGCTGTTCCCTGACACCAAAATTACCTTTCCCAGAGGTGTGAATCCTCATGTGACCAGTTCACAACATCATTGAAGCTGGAAGGAACCTCAGGTGGTCTCTTAGCCAACTTCCTGCTCCAAGATGGGTGGCTGTGAGATGAGACCAGGGTGCTCAGGGCTTTATCTGGGACCTTGAAGACCTCTAAAAGAGCAGCCTGTTTCTCTGCTTCATTGTTCTCTTCCTACAAAACCTTCTCCCTATACCCAAATCAGTACTTACCATGCTTTGATTCATGCCCATGGCTTCTCATCTTCCACTGAAGAGCCTGGAGCCTGGCTCCACCTGCCCAGTGTTCCAAAATGGTCTGTCTTGAAGCTCAGCAAAGATGAAAATGCTGCTATCCTAACCTAATTTAGCTACTCAAACTGAAAGCAAGTAATAAAGATTTAAAAGCATGTTGCCTGTGTATAAAGAAAATGGAGATTGAGCAGCTAAAAGGGCAATATTAAAGAGGAAATGTCAGTGTGAGTTAGCATGCACCTTTCCTTAGGTGTCCTGCGAGAATAAAGTAGTAAGGATTACACAGAAAAACGTATTCTAAGGCAGGAATAGTAATCCATAGCTTAAAACTACTTGTGCCATGATTTCTGCCTGGTATTTATAATTAGAATAAAATGGAACGGCTTTGATATCAACATATTTTCCATGTGATAGTAAAACCTAACAATTCCTCTTCCTTTGTGTTTTTAGAGCACTTTTATCAACAGACCTGCCCTAGGGATTTTACCTCCAGAGAACTTTACAGAAAAACTGAAGGAGTCTTTGCTATCAGTAAGTTTGATATACCTGTGGACTGATCACTATTATTATCCTCCTCACTTTTATAATCACTTTGCACTATACCTGTGTTCAATATTTCAAGAGTAATTTTCTGTCTTTGCTGATAGGTGGCTCCTAAGGGTTTGTCACAGGTGATAACCATGTCTTGTGGATCCTGCTCTAATGAAAATGCCTTTAAAGCAATATTCATGTGGTACAGAGTAAGTAAAACACTAAGATATTTTTGTAGGTTTAGATGTAGAAATGAGTACTTACTCATAATCAGAATTGTTACTGCAAAACAAGGTGAGGCTTGGTTGTCTTGCTCATGATGTTCTTTATATTCAATCTAGTATAAAATCTTTATTAAAATGTCTTTGTCTAAGCTTTTACTTTATATTGATACAACTTTAGAAGTTATAAAGGAAAGGAAAAAAAGAAAATGCAGATTGTAGTCAGCATGTGAAAGCCATAGTCAGGGTCTTCCTTGACTCCAATCTTGAATCCCTGCATTACTGGTTTGTGGTTCAGCCAAATGCATTGGTTACAGCTACAGGAACACTCACGTTGGGTTTTTTGGGTTTTTTGCAGAACAAGGAGAGGGGTCATAATAATGTCACGAAAGAAGAACTGGAATCTTGCATGATTAACCAGGTAACATTTGTTCTTTAGCACACCTACAGATGTACCACTGGTTTGGGCTTGGAAGGGAAGATTGGGAGGAAACGTTTGGTTTGCTACGTGTGAAGTGAAATCTGGGCTTTGTACATTTAGGAAATGGTGAAATACAGACTGCTCCCAACAAATATCAGGGAGTCATCAGGAATGCCTGGGGGTGCAGCACAGGGGAACCCCAGCCTCTCCTCACTGAGCCCTCACAATGCCACCCCCAGGCACAGCCACCCCATAAATATGTGCTCCTGATTTGTGTAAAAAGGGATGTGTGACTGTGCTGCAGGCTCAGCCTTGTCTGAGCTCACCTGTGCAGAGATGCCAGACCACAACATAAACCACTAAGGATTCATCAGTGTTAGTGCTGGGGTTTGGGAGCTGGGGCAGGCTTAGGGGGTGACCAATGCCCTTGTTGAAGGGGAGGCTGTGACAGTTAGTGGTGCCTGATGGAAGAGGAGCTCAGGGGGCAGTGAGGGGGATGTGAGCCCCTTGCTGACCCCACTGTGTGCTCTGCTTGCAGCCCCCTGGCTGCCCTGACTACGCCATGCTCTCCTTCATGGGCGGCTTCCACGGCAGGACCTTGGGTAAGCTGTCCCTTGTCCCCCCTCACCCCTCACTGTGCTTGTCCTTAGACACACAGTACCAGTGGAGAAGCTGTAGGTTCCTTAAGGTTTGTCTTGGAAGCCCCACCAGCTCTGGAATGTTTGAGTGACAGTAGGAATTGATTTTATGGTTTTGGAAAAATTCTTTTCAGACAGGCTCTTACTTTCATTCTGAATCTGCAGTTTCCTGTCTGTACTCATGAAAATCTAACTCCTGGAGTAAAATTACCACAAACATGCTGTCACTCCCCTTTACTGGTTTATATCAGCTCAGTCCCTGTTCTAAGCATGTTACCTGAGAGTGCTGTAACTGTGAGCTTTGTGAGCAGTTGTCTTTGGAGGGATGAAACCCACCTTGTCTAAGTAACCTGTTTAGACTGACAGAGGTTCTCCTGCCCTTCTGGAACAGTGCATGTGGAAACTGGTGCTTAAAATCTAGAGCAATCCATTTAAGCCTGACTAAATCCAATTACCCACTATTTCAGAAGACAGTAAAAACACAGAGCAGTAAAGAGAATTCTACAGTTAGGCCATTTTTCACCTCTTGGTAGCTTTTTTCTTGTATTGTTCCTAGATGGTATTATTTTAATTTTTCCCTCTCTGGGCTTAGGTTGCTTAGCTACAACTCACTCTAAAGCAATTCACAAACTGGACATTCCCTCACTGGACTGGCCTATTGCTCCATTTCCAAGGCTAAAGTATCCCCTGGAAGACTTTGTGAAAGAGAATCAACAGGAAGAAGCCCGTTGTTTAGAGGAGGTAAAAAATTCCCTGGCAGCTTTCTGTTGTTTTTGATTTGAAATAATGAATAGTGTTGGTAGGATTAATGCTTTTCACTAAAAGAATGTTTTCAGGGATTGGAACAGCCTGTGATTAGACCAGCATTCACTGTTGTTTATAGTCAGACCTTTCTCCCTGCCAGCTTACTGCGAGTAGAGGGCTGCATGAGTGATACCAAAGTGAAATTTCACCCTCAGAACTTGGTTGTATCACAGTGAACTCGTCTGCCAGCTCTTGCCAAAGGGCCACGGGCTGAGAGAGCACAGTGTGGATAACTCTCTCTGCAGAGAGAACCTCTAACAGTATTTCAGCCTCTCCAGCTTTTCCATGGCAGCTTCTGGCATAAAGCTCTGATCGTGCAGGGGTGGACCTGTGAGTCCACTTAGCCCAACCTGCTTCACTCCAGAGAACTCAGAAAGCACAGCAAATGGCTTCCCTGGGGCTGCTCCAGGGGACCTTTGGTGGGAGAAATGCAATGCTGGAAGCCATTAATTTAAAAGCAAACAAACAAACCAAAAAGCCAAACGTTTTCTTAGCAAGTCTGTGCTTGGCTTACTGGCCTCCTTTGGAAACCATTGCTTTGCACAGGCTGCAAGGGCTGTAGCCCTGAGGGCTGTGAGAGGAATTTCAAGCACAAACACAGCACTAATTGCAGAAACTGGCACTAGGAGGTTAATGAGAATTATCTGTCAGCCCCTTACCAACAACAGGATTTCTGCACTATTTCATCTGATTAATTTTAACATATCTGAAGTGGGTGACTGGAAAAAGTGAATTTTCCAGATTACCTTTTCTAATACATTAGCAGAGTTTTGATTTCTGACACACAATCTATCCCCTTCATATCACTTGAATGAACAGCGGTGACACAGTGAGCTGCAGTGGTGCTCAGCACACTGACAGCTGAACCTGGCTAGAGCTTTCACAACACTGTAGATAAATATGCAGCTAGTTACAGTGTGATTAGGGCATGATTTAAACCCATTCAGGAACAAGAAGGCAGTGTTAAATGCTGGAGGAACCACTTGTTAATCCTTTGTGCCTCCTGGTACCTTTATAGCCAGGAATGTCCATGTAAATTTGAAGTTCTGATGAGATTTAGTCTAGCTGGGAGGAAATGTACAAATGTACCATAAGTGTTTGATTTACAGGTGGAAGATCTGATTGTAAAGTACAGGAAAAAGAAGAAGATTGTGGCTGGAATCATTGTGGAACCAATCCAGTCAGAGGGTGGGGACAATCATGCTTCAGATGACTTCTTCAGAAAGCTGCGAGATATTGCCAGAAAGGTAAGAAAACATTTCTCTGGGCACTCAGTGGTAGCTAAACATGCACCCACATATTGTGGGTGCCTCCAGAGGCTTTGCCCTGCCCCAGGCTCTTAGAGGTCAGGGTAGTTATGTACCACATACAAGCAATCTCTGCTCCCTTCCATTTGATTCACACCTAATGGTTTCCTCAGTTCAATAAAATTATCTTCTAATTTCAAAGTGAGAGAGAAATTACTCTGATTCATTAGCTATGAATTTTGCAGGTGAGTCCCTCAAATGTTCATGCTAGTTGGTTGAGGAGGTTCTGTTTCTGAAGAAGCAGGTTGTGAAAAGTATGATTTTTTAGTGACATGTTTTTAATGGAAAAAAAAAAAGCTGAAACAACTTGAGTCCAGTCATAGTGCTGATGTTCCAATAAAACAATGACAAGGACAGATGTCTTGGTACTTGGAATGTAAAGTTACCTCTTTAGAAGCTATGACCCTCAGTATTACTTACTCCATGCTTTTTTTCACCCTCAAAACATCTGTGTGCTGAAGAGATGCTGCCAAAAGTACTTACCCATTGTTTTTAAATACAGTATTATGATATAGCTTGCTGTCCCTGTCACAAAGCTTGGACAAAATAGTCCTTCACATAAAGACCCCACATTGCCAGCTCACATGAATAGCTTTTTTAGCAGAGTTGTCTGAAAAGACAGCTTTTCATGCCCCCTAAACTGACCAGCTCACTGCCTCTGTGCCACATAATGCCCAACTCCAACTGGGGGCAGGGACTTCATATTTCAAACAAACAAAGCCCATAGAAATGACACTCTGCTTCCCTCAGGGGCTTTGAAAATGCCACCTCTGCTCCTCCCAGATGTTTTCAGGTATCCTCTAGAAATGCTCAAGACTATATAAAAACATGTACTTTATGAGTATGAGTAGGAAACAAGTTTGTTGTGCCTTCCTGAAAAAACAGCTGAATTTTTAAGTGTGAAATCTGACACGAGTGGCCTTGGTGGAGGGGTTGAGGAAGGGAGCTTAGGGCAGTGAAGGGAGAGAAGGAAGGGGTGTTACCTGTGACTGGCTTGTGTTGATGTGTTTGCTAAGGGAGGTGTTTCTGTTTGGGAAGGATGGCTCACATTCCCTGCTCCTCACTGTCTCTGCAGCATGGCTGTGCATTCCTGGTGGACGAGGTGCAGACAGGAGGTGGCTGCACAGGAAAATTCTGGGCACACGAGCACTGGGGCCTGGATGACCCAGCTGATGTGGTAACGTTCAGTAAGAAGATGATGACAGGAGGATTTTTCCACAAAGAGGAGTTCAGGCCAAATGCTGTAAGATTTTTGATGAAACTTGGACTCTGTGCTAGTTGGTGATCCCCTGGGGAGTGACTGGATCCATGGAAGGGACAAGGTTTCTTCCAGCAGTGCAGGTTCAGCTGGATGGGGCTGCTGTTTTACAGAAACTTTCTGTGTGCTCACACAAGTTATCATCACCTCTTCACTTTTATTCCAGTTGTTGTCAGTCACCAAGGTCATAAAGCTGGTGGGGAGGAGAGGAGAACTGGGCTAAGCCTAGTGGAATAAACCTTCAGTACAAAATCCAACCACAAACTGACACCTTCCCCTGTAGGACATCTTGGGAATTTCAGAGCTTGTATGTCAGCATTACAGATTCTGTCAGCAAGATTTCTTCTTTGCACTAATGACATTTGAGATGTAATAAATGAAAAATAAAGTCAAATTAAGGGGAAGAACATAAAGCTTGATGTCAAAGCCTGTGTAGATGATGCTGATTTCCTGTCACCTATAGCTGTGTTTCAATGAGATGCCAGAGTAGCAAGGCAGAGTGCACTAAATGAGAAACATGAAGTAATCACCCTGTGTTTCAGCTCAGCAATGGGATTTTGCTTTGCAACATAAAAAAGGGGGGGTTGATGAGATTAGTGCATGCCTTTTCATACACCACATGTTTGCACTACCAGTGTGATGCCTTGCTTTTCTTAATTTATTGTGATTTGCCTGTTAACATGTTCCACAACTCTTTTTCTGCCCTTTCCCAAGCCCTACCGGATTTTTAACACCTGGCTTGGAGATCCATCCAAGAACCTTATGCTTGCTGAAGTCATTAAGGTTATTAAAACAGAAGACCTTCTAAACAATGCAACTCATGCTGGGAAAGCATTATTGACTGGGCTGCTGGATTTGCAGGTAAACATCTGGAAGGATTGTAGATAAGAAGGAGAAATTTGCTGCTGAAGTAGGATCTGACCTCACCCAGTTTAAACACTTGGACTGAGGAACTCCAGCTGGGGTCTAGGCCATTATAATAACTTCAACACAGGCCTGAATAACTGTGTCCCATTTGGAATTGAAGTAAACTTTCTTTTGCTGACTTAAAAATGCTGGGTTTATATAGCTTAATCCAATATAAAGGGTGATCCCCAAAATATCCAAAGATATGTACTGCAGCTAATTAAATTACTTTGCTAGAAGGTTTTGTTACCATGAGCAGCTGGTATTTCCTTGTCATAAAGTTCTTTTTAAAGGAAGGTGCTTTCATATTTTGTTCCAATTCTGCCTTGCTGTCGAAATAAGAATTTCCTTTCCCTAAAGGAAATTCTTTACAGCTTCTACTGTGGAGCTCTACAGACAGGCATTTAAGAATAGACTTGCAGGTGCTCACCTCCCAAAGACATTTTGCACAGAATAATCCCAAACACAGAACCTGCTCTCTCCACACCTTTTAGACATAGCAGGCAGGAGAACAGAAAATTCTATACTCTCATACTTTGGAGGGCCAGGATACAGCTAGCCCTATCCAAAAGATTGCTCTTCCAAAAGATGAGGATTGTGATTGGGAGTAAGTGATGCAGATGCTACTGGCAAGTGTCTCAGTGCAGGGTAAGAATGAGCTGGTTTCTAGCCCCCGTGCAGATGGTTTATGCTCAGGTTTTCCACTGTAGATGTAAATAAGGTGTGTTATGCTTGTTCCAAAAGAGAATATTTTACTTGACCCAGCTCATGGGTCAGATTTGTTCTCCCTCCCAGCTTTGTGCTGGGCTCTGCAGGCTGAGCAGGGCACGAGGCCATGTGAGCCACGCTCCACTCCAGCAGAGCAAGGAGGCAGCAGGGCTCCCACCTGGCAGAGCCAGGCTTGCCACCAGGTGCCCTCTGTTTAGCACCTGCCATGTGCTTGTCTCTCCTGTCTCTGCAGGCTCGTTACCCCCATCTCATCAGCAGAGTGAGAGGAAGAGGAACATTCTGTTCGTTTGACACTCCAAATGATGCAACTAGAAACAAGTTAATTACAATAGCCAGAAACAAAGGTAAGGAGCTTTGTGTGTGGGTGAGCTTCACATGACAAACAGTAGCATTCACACGTGAAGGTAATGCTTCACATTTTCCTTTCCATATTGTGTATGAGTATTTCAGTATCAGAGGGCAGTAGTGAAATGACAAAGTTGGATTTAGACTTTTCTGGAGATATTTGTTGTCAGAGACCTCAGAGCAGTCTGTTGCATTGTGTGCACATTTACCAGTCTCTGCAGGTCTGAGGTTACTCAAAGAGATCTGTGGAGGGTATGGGTTTTTGTGACATCAGGTTCAGAGTCCTCTGCAGGGGGTTTAGGTGCCCATAGACATGGCTTACTTCTAGAAACAAGAAAGGTAATGTCACTCAGGAAAACACAGGCAGAAGAACAATGATTTTTATAGATACATAATTCCTATACCTAGGAATACCTAGTGATGAAATATGAGTACCTAAAATGGGCACAGATTTACAGGGACATCCCTCTTTTCCCACAGAGCTGTTAACAGCTGCAGACAGGCCCAGGCATCAAGAGAGGAAGCTTGGGATCCACACCTAACATTCTCTGAATTTAACTGTGTGGGCCCTGTGTTTGCTGCTGTTTTTGCTGTAACTCCTGTCTCTTGAAGGAAGCAGGCAGGGTGCATCTAAGCTGTGGTGAAACCAAAATTTTAGAGCATAAAAGACACCATTTTTTGTTCTTGGAAACTAAGCCAGCAGGGGGAGAAAGCAAATGGTCTGTTTCATGGTAAACCAAGGCTCTGCTCTAAGGCAGGGTAAGCTCAGCTTAGTAATATGGGTCCCATTGCTCAAACATTTCTAAGAATTGATTTTGGGCTAAAAAGTGCATTTAAAGCACTGCAGGGAGAGGTTTACAGGCACTGAGAGATTTTAACTTCTTGTCATTAAAAATGAATTAGTTTAAAAACCAATGCCAAGAAACCTCCTGTGTCTTGTTGTGGAACCAAGATACTTGACCAGGAGAGTACTGCAGCTCTGAAATCTCAGATGCTGTTTGAGCTCTGTGCTGGATGGATTCTTTCCATTGCTGTCAGGATTAGTCCCAATACTCCAAATGTTTTATAGAACAGCTCTAGGCACCCACAGTGTTCTTCTAAGCTACTGTGAAGCTTGAGGCCGTTCACACCACAATGTGCTGTATCATGGTGTGGCTAGCAGGATTTAGGGAGCTTCTGTCGCACCTCCACAGTGGGGGTATCCTCATTTAGAGACCTTTTTATCTGGATTTTTGGCAAAGGTGGAAATGACCAGAGGACCCATTCTGTTCTCATTTCAGGTGTTGTTTTGGGAGGCTGTGGAGACAGATCCATTCGTTTTCGTCCAACACTGATCTTCAAGGATCACCACGCACATCTCTTTCTGAACATTTTCAGTGACATCTTAGCAAACTTCAAGTAAAAAGCAGTTCCCTCACACTGAACAGCTGATTATGAAATTAGTTTGCATTAATTCATGTCTTCTCTACTTACAAGATAAGTGTAAAGTCATAAACTGAGGTTTGTGTTCTGTCTGTAATCCTGCCAAAGGCAAGTTGCTCCATGCACACGTGCCCCAGGCAGAGCATTGGCACTGGTCACCAGCAGGTACATGCAGCTGTCCCTCACTGTGCATTCCCTAGAAAATGTGGCCTGGTGCATTCCCCAGAACCTCCCTCTTCTGGCCTGGGCCATGTTAACTGCAGAGTCCTCCCTACAGACATGTCCCTGACTCTCCACTGCCTGAGCAGGACCTGGTACAGTCTGTTTCCACAGCTGACCCTGGTAGATTTGCGTCCAGAAGTGTGGCCAAACACTCAGAGCCACACACCTGCCACACAGAGCGCCATTCTCTAATGGCAGCTGGAATAAAATCAGTGTTTCAAGGAAAGCTGTTTCCCACCACTGCCAAGCACAGTATTTTACAGAACAATTTCCAGCTTTATTCCCTCGAGTACAGGCATCTGCCACACCAACTGCATCAGGGCACGGTCAGCTCTGCCCAGCCCGCGCTCACTGCTTCACGGGGCACTGGTGCCCTCAGCCACACCTGCAGCGCTGCAAGTGGCACTGAAGCCCTTGTCCTTTTGTCCTCATCATGGATGGGTTTTAAAACTTTTGACTTCTCTTACAAGTAGACTTGTACAGAGAAAAATCTACCCTGAAGTATGTAATTTGACAAAGCTTAGAGAACCATGCAAAGCACATTCTTCTACTTCTGCCAGCAGTCTAGAATGATTCCAGATTATTTTACCACTTGCCCAGAACACACAATAGCCATTAATTTATCTATTATAACTTCTACACAAATACTTGAGGTATTTTGTAAAACTAAAGCAGAAATGCCATTATCTGGTATCAGAGCCACTACAGTGAAGGCCTAGTCCTGACTGCACATTTATAATGCAAAGTGATTCTATTTTTGTTCTAATAGTATATTCTAAGTCATTGATACTTCAGAGATCTTCTAGAAAGCCACAGGATCAAAAAATGTGTCAACAATTCATTAATTTGTTTCTCTTCAGAGAATTGTTTTGGATGTCTCTTTACTGTTTGCTAAAGGCTGACTTGAACTAGATCTGGTGCCTTTCTTTTTCTTGGTGAGCATCTGGATTTTGTTCACTAAGTTTTAACTTTTTGTTGTGCACCAAAAAACAGGGACCACAATGGACTTTTACAGTTGCCCTTTCAGGACCTGACCACAATTTTTAAGTACAAAATAAGAGCAGAGAAGTTAAAAGATTTACATGTTTAATACAGCTACCAAAATGTGAAAAGGTTCCTTACCTGTGTTGAGAAGTGTTAATTATGGTTTTCCCATTTTAAAGTACTGGTATTGGGAAACTCAAGCACAGTCACTTCTGCCAGCTTAAACCCAGTGAGATTTCTGTAAACCTCTCCAGAAAGAAGAATTCTGGTGCCAGCTGGGCAGAACCTGAGCAGGTTTTTGAACAGAGGTTGTAGAAATCTGGGGGAAGGACCGGTAAAAATTGGTGTTCAACAAAACTTCATTGTCATCGCTGTCCTCATAAGCGTATTATCAGCAAAAGGAAAGTCAAACCAAGAACTGGATTTGACAGCATTTTGGGAATTAGTTTGTTCAACATATCAGTGCAGTAGTTTTAGTGAATGTCTCTAGCAAGTCTTGTACTTTTACAGAAGCAAAGGTCCAGTAATTTGAAGTCTTACCACATCTTCACTTTTATTATGACTACTCTAGGTGTTTTTATAATTTTTATTGACACTCAGTAACTGTATAATTGTGTACAACGTTGATGAAATCATTAGAGAATACATAGAAAGCACTGCAGCTGAAGCATATAAAGTTAATATTGTTTACAGCATACTGTGGACAGTGCCAAATAAATGTTTAAACAAATACTTAAGTACACTTCATGGTGTAACTAGTAACTGTACACAGATTCATAACAAATGACATCAATCGTGTAATCAATATTCTTAAATAAAATATTTATAATTGAACTTCTCCAGGGCTTTTCATTTAAGACCCAGTACATGCCTAAACTGAACCATTAGTGCATATTAAATACATTCTGATTCTGATAAACCTCCAGAAAACACAGTGTACCTGTACAGCCCACTGTATTTTGCTGCTACAGTGTTTATGCCAAGGAACATTTGGATTTGTTTTGATATTGGTGTGCTACACACTGTCAGCCAAAATTTAAACTCACAGAACCCCATTAGGAAAAGTTCAACATGAGAAATAGTAATTCAGGGTTACCCTGTGCACTTAAATGGCAATTTTACTTAACTGCCTTTGCTGATCTGCCGAGAAACAGAGGTTTCACTTCACAAGAGGAAGAAATAAGAAAAGAACACTCCAGATTATTGGTGAAGAGTCAGTTTATTTGCCAGTTTCAACTGAAGTTAGAACTAGGAGAGGGGTGTAAGGAGGTACCATGTTTCTGACAATTCAAAAATTGTGTTACGTGTTAAAGGTGATAGGTTTGGTTCTTTCTTGGGTTTAAATTCCTCATTTCTACTGAGGTTTTTGGAAAAGGAGAAATCATACCAGTACCATGGAATAAGACCACAATCCTTCATGGAGATAGGTGCTGCTTTTCCCTTCCCAATGAAGAATGCCAATTTCTGGAAGAGGCTCCTGAAATATTGCCCGGGCTTTAACAGCTGAGCTGCCAGTGTCTCTTGCAGCACACACCCTTGTTTTCCCCAGTTCCACTGCCATCCTGGAGGATCCTCCTGAGAGGCCAAGGCACCTTCCCAGTTCCTTCAATTGCACTAACACATGAGCATGTCCCTCTCTGACATTCAGCAATACCCATCTGTCTTGGTTTTGAAAAAAGACAGGTATCTGCTAAAGAGAGGCAGGGCCTCTCTTGGGATGGATAATTCAAATTCCCTTCCCTCAAATTATTATAATTTAGAAAAAAATTAAAACGGCTCTCAGGCAGAGATATGGGGATAGGAATAACAGTTCTTTACTAATAGGTATAACAAGGCAAACAAACAACAACAACTACAGCAATTAATAGCGAAAACAGAACCAGGGACCTTGACGGAGCTTGGTCCCACAAAACCCGGGGCAGTCTGGTCTCTGGGGACTCCAAGAAAAAAAGGTACCAAGCTGGAACGGTGGGGGATCCCGGGCTGGTGGATCGGATGAAATTCGGAGCTCCGTCGGTGGTCACTGGAGGGCAGGGATGTTTGGCAGGGAGGGCAGTGCGGGCCCGCGGTGCAGAGCAGCTCTAAAACAGCACCGAGGCAGTGGGACAGGGCTGAGCCAACTCCAGCAGGGCAGCAAAGGAGGAATCAGGATCTTCCTGGGCACACGAGCAGATGATGGCAGCTCTCTTCAGGATCAGATCCCGGTGGTGCCAGTGAGAAACCCACGCAGCAACGGCAGCCCCCTCTTCTCCTGATGCAGACCACACCAAAAGTGAAGCTGCCCTCCAGCCCCGTCTTTCTCCCCCCCTCGAGAGAAACTCCCAGAGAAAAAGGGTGTAGCCAAATACCAGGGTCCATCTTTTTTTGTTTCAGCTGAGCACTGATAAGTACCCAGCAATTAGCTGCCAAGCAACCCTTGGGAAAAAATTCTTTGGGTGAAAAAGAAAGAAACCTAACCCCCAACACCATCATATGGATATACCAGACCAGCTTTAATTTCCAGAGGCTTCCCAGCCAACCTGAAATAAGCTAAAAGAAACACTGAGTTTGAAGTGAGGATGCTCTGGCAGCTCCTGCATTTCATTTCAAGAGCTTTTTCATGTTTCATAACAACCAAAGAGGCCAACTGAAACAAACAGCCAGGGTCAGCCCCAGTAATCTGGCCTCCTATGGCACGTTCCAAGGACAGTTCAGACTTGGAATGCTGTGACATTACTGAATCCGACGTGGAACAGACACTCCTCACACCATACACAAGCTGCAAGACCTTTAATCCAGTGGGCTGTGCTTTCCCACTGTGACTTTCTACACTAACAGCTGGCTTTGCACAGGAAAAGGAGAGAGATATGCAGTCTGGTAAACTACTTAAACCTCATGGAACAATAAGCACAATGAACATGCAACATGGAAAACCACTGGAAATGAGCTGCTGTGTCACACAAGTTCTCCAAATATTTGAGTAAATTTCTGTCTGTCTACAATCTGGCCATACTTAACTGTAAAATACAAAGTATCTGTACTGTCAGACCGTTTGAACTGGTGAAGTAGCTCGTCCTTGCTATCTCCAACTTCATCCAAAGTCACCACTGTCTCTATGGGACAGTAAATATCGTTACGTCTTCCCCAAAACGTCAAGTGGGCCACTCTGACAGTTTGTCCAGTTTCACTTAAGTAGATAAATCCAATAATTCTTCTGAAAAAGTAGCTCATACCATACAACATTGCCCCAGCAAAGACAGCAATGCCAGTTGTATAGAAGAGGATATTCTGAGACACCTGTCCCTGCAGGTAGAGGTAGTAGATGGGAGGCAGCATGATTATGGAGGTGGCAGTCTGCAACAGCTTCAGTCTCGACAGGACTCTGCAGTACTTTATCCCTGGGAACCTGTAGACCAGTTTGAACTCCTCTGTCCTCCCATCCACAGCCTTCTGGTGGACCACAGCAGCAGGGGCTGAGTGGGACAGACACACAGACGGCTCTCGCGGTCTCCTGAGATAATTATTGACACCATGAGCTCGCTGGGTTTGTGACTGCAAACGCTCCCATGAACCAAAAATCCAGGGCAGGCGAGCATCTTCCCTTCTCCATGACCTTGTCCAGAGCTCCTTCTGTAGACATCTCCCAAAAGCTGGTGCTGTGCAGACTTTAGTCCTAACTGTGCAGAGCCAAGCCTGTAAGGTAAGATTCCCACTGGTCATCATTTGAGTCCTCTATAAAACCCAATCAGCGAGCTCAGAGTTGGTCCCTCGGGCGCCTACAGATAGTGAAGCACAAGCCCCAGCCCACTGAAACCTCAAACCAGGGTTCTGATAGGGAACTGGTGTTTGTGCTCGCATCCCTCCCTGCAGACCGAGAGGGAAAACTTTGCTAACACCACTGACATCAGTGAGTTCAGTGACCGACCCCTACCTCTACACCCCTGCCTCTCGCTGCCTGAGCAATATCGCCAGGAAAGCTGCTTCTACCTGGTGAAATCGGCGAGTCGTTAAATAACCACTTAAACACCAATTTTAGGGGAAGAGAAAAGTAGACTAAGCGCGGTAAAGGGAAGGAGAGCGCGAGTATGCCGAAGGAGGGAGCAGACGCTGGGAAGGCGCAGAACTGAAAAGGCAGAAAGGGAAGGTCCGCGCTGCCCCCGCCATGCCGCAACACGCGCGGGCAGGGACCCGTCACCGAGCGGCTCGCGACAGGACGGAGATAGGGATGGAAAAAGGGAGAGGAAGGGAGACGGGAAAGGGGAGAAGGAGGGGAACGGGGAACAGCCAGGCCGAACAACCCGAGCGCTCACCGCCGCCATAGCCCCGCCGCCTCACCGCGGCTGCGCCCCGGCCCGCGCGCGGCCCGCCGGGAGGGGCGGCCCCGCCAGCCCCGCCTGCCCCGCCTGCCCCGCCAGCCCCGCCCGCCCCCAGCCATGGCGCCGCCGCCGTCAGCGCTCTGCCTGTTCGACGTGGATGGCACCCTCACGGCCCCGCGCCAGGCGAGTGCGGGACGGGCTGCGAGCCTCGGGAGCGGGGCGGATGGCGTACCGCGTCCTGCCTGCGAGCCCGCGGGGAGCGGGGCGGACGGCACACCGCCTCCTGCCTCGGAGCGGGGCGGACGGCACATCGCGTCCTGCCGTGTGAGCCCGCGGGGCGTGTGCCGCATGCCGCGGGCTCCGTGGGCACACTTAGCACATTTAACGCTGCTTAAGGACGCGCACGGTGCTTAAAGACCCAGCACGGGTCTGTGCTGATTGTTGCGGAATGGAGGCGCTGGCCTCTGGCAAATCTGACGGCTCTGTTTTGGACCCCAGAAAATCTCGGCGGAGATGGCGGCGTTCCTGCAGCGGCTGCGGCAGAAGGTGAAGGTGGGGGTGGTGGGCGGCTCGGACTTCGCCAAGATCCGCGAGCAGCTGGGCGAGGACGGTAAGGGCCGGGCTGATGCAATCCGCGCTCAGGGGCCCGGGGAAGCCGGGAAGGTTAAGTGGAGGTTGAACCCCGTTCATGCCTCCCTTCCCTTGCTTTTAATTGTCTTCCCGGTTGCGCTCAGGCTGTGGGGAGCTACCAAGCGGCATTTGGAAATCGCAGCCTGTTTGCACTGTATAGGTAACTCGTTATCAAATTAAAGAGATTGTTACTAATGGTGAAATCCTGCCTTGGTGACAGACCCTTGGGAGGGCTTTTTCACGCTGCTGTGTACAGAGGAGTTGTGTATGTGACATACACGTGTGGGCTGCTTAGCTCCCGAGCACATCCCTCGAGGACCTGATTTTGTTCACTGCGGGGTTATGATGCAGTGATCGACTCCTGCCTTAATCCTTTATTCTTAATGGTCTTTACTCAATTGATTCCACTGATAGCCTCCTGTAGTGCCCAGACAGCTCAGAGTTTGTTTGCCTTCCAAGTGGTCTCCAGTAAACCATATCATCTTGTGTTGTCCTAAGACTCACGACTCTCAGACATCTGCTGGAGATTAGTGACGTTGAGGAAACAAACCTAAAAGGGCAGTATTTGACTTGCTCTCTAGCCAGGCCGTGTGCCAGGTGTTTGCAGTATTTGAGGTGTTTATTATTTCTTTACATTTAATGTAAAGAGTCTATGCCTCTAAGTAAAACCACAGGTAAGTCAAACCAATAACTTCATGTAATTTGAGGTGTGCATTAATCATAGTGAGAAATGGGACTAGCATTAATCTTGTGCTTGTCACTATGCTGCTGAAACTTTCATGCTTTAGGGGCTATTGTTTGCTGTGTAACATTTAAGACAATTCTGCATTAAGCATATAGGGGAAATTATGAGTTTCTGTCTTTTTGCTTGTTTGCAGTGATTGAAAAATACGACTACGTGTTCCCAGAAAATGGCCTGGTAGCATACAAAGATGGGAAATTCTTGAGCAAGCAGGTAAGTGTAAAATTTCCAATAGTGGGAAAAAGAAATTTTCTAAACAAGATTTTGATTTATTTGTACTGTGTAGTCCTCTGTAATCACCCTTCCAAAGACCAAAATTACTGCTGCATTTGTATGTTAGTCCTGTCAATGAGCAATTCATTTGGCATGTAATGTTTAACATAAGTAATGAAGAGTAAACATTTAAAAGAGATTCTGGCTGAATTTGCTGCCTTGACCAGTGGTTCCAGTTTACTGCAGGAGCAAGCTCCATTTCTTCATACTTGCCTGTAGCAGACATTAAGTGCAGCTTTTTGTTTAGGGCTGCTACCTGTGACACACAGTTTCCTTTTGAAGCAGATACAAGTAGGAATGGTATTAAAGGACAGTTTGGTGTTATAAAGTGAACAAAAAGACAAATGAGAGCCTTTAGTTAGTACCATGTGAGCATCAGCTGATGTTACTGATTGAAGGCGTGTTTGTTTCTCTTTGGTATTAACCATGCCTGATTACCCAATGTCTTGTGTTTTCCATGTGACTTGTTTTTAGAATCTCAGATTCTGGACAATTGGTTGAATGGTGTTTGTTTTGTTAGAGCATTCAGGGCCACCTGGGTGAGGACATCCTTCAAGATGTCATCAACTACTGCCTGAGTTACATTGCAAAGATTAAACTTCCAAAGAAGAGGTACGTGCACACAGAGATCTCAGTGTGGCCGTGTTCTCCAGGGGAGAGATAAAGCTCAGCTCAGGGTGCTCAGCAGGAAAATGAGTAATTTCTGCCTAGGGAACAGCACTGTGTGTGTGAAACAGAGCTCCATCCATGCATACAAAGACAAGTTCCCAGCTGGAGCACAGGGTTTAGAATACTGATTCAGCACTTCTGTGTCAGAGGGAAGGAAACTCAGTTTTGAAGTAGGAGTGTTCCCTTGCTATGTTTGGAATTCAGCAGCATAATGTTTTCCAGAGATGAGAAGTGCAGCCAGACCAGCTCTGTGTGATTTGTGAGGTGCAGCTGCTCCAGACACTGAAATGTGTCATGTGAGGCAGGGCAGAACACTGCCCACATTGCTGTGAATTTTGCAGCTTCACCCCAAAACTGACAGCCTGGCTTGTCAGGCTCTGAGGTTGATGGGATGCTGCAGTCACACTCGTTAAACCAAATCATACTTTTAAAAGTCAGTAAGGATGATGTTGAGATTGCCAGATTCAAAGTCCAAAAGACTGATTGGTGCCAAAGGTATTTGTATGTTTGGGGTATATGCATACCATGAGACAGCTGATTCCCACTGCCTTTAGAATTAAATGGAAGTTTATTGTGATGTTTAGTGTTTGGAGCAATTTTCTCATCTATTTTCTGTCTTGTTAATCAATTCCCTTGCAGAGGCACTTTCATTGAGTTCCGAAATGGAATGTTAAATGTGTCCCCCATTGGAAGGAACTGCAGCCAGGAAGAACGACTTGAGTTCTATGAACTTGATAAAGTGAGTTACAACTCCTGAAAGATACCCAGCTGTCCTGTAGGAGGCAGTTATGGCCAGGTTATGATTTTTAAAAAGCTTTTATAATTTGTGCAATATTTTTTTCCATTTTAATCCTTTCCTTAACTAATTTCCTCATTCAGAGCTCAGGCAATAGAAATGGGTTTTTCTGTTGGAATAGCAAAGATTACTTGCAGAAAGGTGGGTTTGGCTCATGTTTTTAGTCCAATATCTAGAGTACTGAACATCCTGCTTCTATGGGGTGCTAAAAAACCCTGTCCTAGGTAAAACCATTCTTTCTTGGTGTCTTATATCGTGTAACCAGCCTGGGTCCATTCAAGTCAATAAAACCATTCTTTTCTAGAGGTGTTTTTGGGTTATCTTTTCATTGGTAAATCAGCACAGCATGTAACTGATGTTTGGTTTTTTCTTTTTTTCTCAACAGAAGCAGCATATTAGAGAGAAATTTGTAGCTGATCTACAAAGAGATTTTGCAGGCAAAGGCCTCACATTTTCTATAGGTAATACTTTAAAATAATGTCATTTAAAACACAATTAATTTAAATTTCATTTAAGTCATACTCTCTTACGGCTGTGACATCCCATCTCATTTGTGTGACAGCTGCCTCTGGGGGTGGTTGCAGGCAAGACTGAGCCTCTTTTTCCTCTCAGGCTTTTATTGGGACATTTTAATTGAAATCCATCAAAGAGAACTTCATTTCTTGTCATCAGTTCATTGTCCTTTAATGTCAGTTGTGTGACTGATTCTGCTCATTTTGGAGCATATTCGATGCTTCAGATTAGTCAGAGTTGTTTCTGTGAATCAGTTTTGATCAGAGCTACTCCCTCAGTGCTGTTCCAGTTGCCCTTGGTTCTTCAGCTATACCTGCATTGTGTGGGGGGAAGGAAAGAATCCAAAAGCTTAAGGAAAACAAAATAATAAGGGGAAATTAATTTTTGATGCATTTTTTCTTTTTTACCCTCTCTCCTAATATATTACCACACTCCTGCCTTTTACTGTTTTTCAGAATTGCAAAGTATGGTTGGCATTAGAGTCGAAGCACTAAGGCAAAAGTGAACTGCAGTGTGGTTCTCTCTCCTTTGTTTTGTAAATTCTTTTGGACACCTGCCTCAGCTGGAAATCATGCTCTTAGGTATTGGTGAAGGCCAAGGGTTCAGAACTGGAGCAGCTTTTGTCCTGTTAGGGTGTGCTGAAAGGGCTGATTTCTTCCCTTTCCTTCTCTGAAAGCCTTAGAAAGTCTTTGCCTATGTATGATTTTATGGCTGTATCAGTGGCTGTGTCCCTGTGTCCTTTCTTTCTAAAAGTAAAGAGGTTAAATGTAACTCTTTTTAAAAGGTTCGTCTGGATAGCAGTGGGTATTTGGGAACATACTCAGACTTTGTGGAATGGATAAATAATCTCTGAATCATAGCTGTAATAACTGATACCCTATAAAACACTTCCTGTACTTGTAGGACCTAACTCTAGGGTCTCACAACATTTCTGTGTTTTCTGCAAAGCTCTCTCTTCCTAAAAACGTTACCTAGTTTAGGATTTTTTTCACTTGCTCACTCTTCAGAAATACATTCTGAAAATGAAACAAGTCTTGGTTCCTCTCTCTCCTAGGAGGACAGATAAGCATCGATGTGTTCCCAGATGGCTGGGATAAAAGGTACTGCCTAGGAATTGTTGCCAAGGATGGATACAAGAGTATTTATTTCTTTGGAGACAAGACCATGCCAGTGAGTACATTAGTTTGATATATTAATTTGAGAGCTGCTTTAATTAAACCTCAAGGACTGTAAGTTCTAACCTTATAACCTTAGTCCTGACAGGAGCTGAAGTCAGGATATAAACGTGTTCATGTCTACCTGGCTGCAGCTGGGAAGTTTTCCTTCTGTTTCCTGAAATGAACACAGGGTTATTGCCTGAACAGAGGTTGCTTTGTAGTTCTGTTAAACACCTAGGTGACATGACTGTGAAACTGTCCTGCTTGGTCAATGTAGATTGAGTCTTCTTGTTGACTGGCATTTATTAAACATATTTATTATCTTTTCTTTAATACTCTGCCTTGCTCACTACTCTGTCTCCACCCTGGGGAACTGAACAGAGTCCTTTGTCCTTTGCCATGGGGCAGAGCTCTGCAGGGCTATTTGGAGGCTTTTAAAAATCCTGAACAGAAACCTGACAAGAGCTTGTGAGGGCACTGGCAAACACAAGCTCAAAATTAAAACTGTCTGAATATGGCCAAGGGATGGTGTCAGGCTAAGTTTTATAAGAAAAGGCTTAGTTTTATAAGAACTCACAGTTTTAAAACCCTTAAGTTACACAGGACTTCATAAATTTTAAAAGGTGAAGTTTTATAAGACAAAGGCAAGCTTGAAATTAAAGGTTTTTTCCCCCGACATCAGCTGCAAAAGTAATCACCTGTCGCTGTGGCACAGAGCTTACAGACAGTTCATTTTAAACCCTCTAAGTGGCAGTGCAGCATTTCCAGAGAGTTGAAGTACTAAGAGCTGATGCTGACTCCGTGAAAGCAGTGTGGCAAACAGGAATTTGGGAATGAAGCTATGGATTTTGGGGAGCTGTGCTCATACAGGAGCAGTGCTGTTGCTCTCCAAGCCGAATCACTACAGGCCCTTGGGAAAAGTCCATTCTTGCCCTGTTTCCCTTCATGTGTCCCTTTTTGTGAGTATGCTTTATGTTAAATAAAATTAAATCCTCTTCTTCTAGGGAGGGAATGACTATGAAATTTTCACAGACTCCAGAACAGAAGGCCACAGTGTTACATCCCCACAGGATACAAGAAGAATCTGTGAAGAGCTGTTTTTTAAATAAAAGACTTTCAGAATTCACACTTCCAAGACGGTTAAAACAGCAAAATAACTTGAAACATCATCTTCATTCTGTATTAGTTTTTTGTAATTGGTCATGAATAGCAGATGCTTTGCAGGTCAGTCATTACTGAAGGGAAATGTTTTAACTGAAGACCCCTTGCTGACTGGGGGAGCACAGCAGAGCTCATGTAGCACCGTCCTTTCAGTTTCCCCTCACATAAATTGTTTTCTTTTTGCTTGGTTGTGGGGTTTGGGTTGGATTATATTTTGGGTTGGTTTTTAAGATACTTGTAAACTTCCTTAACTAATTAATTACAATTTAGGGAAGGAAGGGGAAACATCTGCCTCTAGTTGATTCATGATCTCAAAATTGGCCTGGAAGGCTTAATCCCTAGGTTTTTTATGTTGAGCCTGTTTTTTAAAAGATGCAGGGTTTTTTTTAAATACTTGCTTTGTGCTATATGAATTAACATTTGGGATTTTCTTGTCTAAAACTGGAAGATGAGCAGAAGGGAAAGGTTTTATTTCCTCCTGGGGTTGGGAGGATGGCACTGAACCTGAAGTTCACTTCTTCTGACTGCCATCCCAGGAAATGCTGGACCAGCTGGTGCTAAAGTTCCATCCTTGGGATGGATGTGGTGCCAAGGCACAAGTCAGGTCATGGTACGTACACTCTTTGCAGATCAAATCTAAAAAATCATTTGTAAAAATTAATTACAATAATTTCAGCACATTAGCAAAATATATTTCTGTCACTTTCTGATCATTTTCTGAGATTCCTGGTTAAGGCATTAAGGGTAGGTGAGATTTACTGTACTACAAAAATGACCTAAATTATGTTTCTATTAAAATTCAAATCAGTGCTGACACTCTGTGTAGTTGTTAATATTACTTTTCTCATCTGGCATTAGGAAAGTAATCTTGAGTATGAACGGTTTGATTTAGTAAAGGAAAATAAAATCTGATTTTATCATGAAAAAATACTGTTTCCATTTGTCATTTTGGTAAATAAAATACTTAAAGCAGACCTGTTGCATGCTGCCTGTCTGTACAAAGAAATGAGTAATTTGAATCTTTCTGGTTCCAGGTTCATGGGATACTTGCACAGTAAGTGCAAGCAGAGAATCCCCCCAAAATCCCCAAAAGAGCTTACAAAAAACGGAGGGGGAGCTGCAATGCACCTCATGCATCAAAACTGTCTTGTCTTGTAGCACACTTGTTCCCTAGCTAACTCCTGTTTTAATGGGAGCTGACTTAGGACCAGAACCATCCCTAGTGTAGGAATGCTGTTCAAGGACAGACATTTTGTAAGAGCTGCTGTGCTGTGTGTACTCTGTGTCCTGTACCTGATGAGTTGGTTATTCTACTGCAGGGCTGGTTGCTGTACTGGCACAAAATGACCAGTGCAAAATACCCTGTGCAGGACCAAAGCCAGTCTGTTTTCAGCCCCAAACAACATTTCTGGCTTGGTGTGTCTTGGGAGCCTCCTCTAACATGTCCTGGCCTTACTTTTTCCTAATTGTTCTGGTAACTGCAGCCATTGGATGTGAAAGCATTTCCTTAAATCAAACTTTTAAATGTCACCACACAGGGGTGCAGGTGCAGGCACCTGCATTCTCCTCTTTAAAGCTGAGCCTCTTCAGCACCAGCTACCCAGGGAGCAGACTGGAAACACATTAAAGCACTGAAATGGTTGCATTTATTGTAAAGAAAGCAGGGGGTGATAATCCAGCAAGCTGCACAGTGATAAACCCACCACTACCAAGGCTTACGGGTCATGAAAAACAAAACCAAACCCAAACCCCACTACACCATGGTGTAACACAGATACAGCTAAGGGAAAACAAGCCAGCACAGCTGGTCACAGTTCCTGACCCCGCAGCCCTGTGCTGTCACCACATCACAGCTGGGAACAGGTCAGCTGCTGTGAAAGGCTCAGGACAGGTCCTGACAGCGAGCACCTCTTGGTGAAGCTCCAAATACACAACTGAAGCTACACTGTTTCATACAACTAACAAGAGCTGTGCCTTTTTTTGTATTTTTTATTTGCAAAGTCAATAAAAATCCACTGTTAGGAACATAACAGAGAAAAATGCTTCATTTGAAAAAAGTAAGATGTAGAAGGCAAATAGGAACAAAACCAATTTAGTAGCACTACAACGACATGAGGAGTCTGGGGAAGGGTGGCTCTGTCACATTCTACCAAGTGAGCTTGCCAGGGAAACAGAGGCAGAATCTACTTCACCAAGACAGCTGAGCCTGTTGAGTAACTCCCACAGTATTTAATACACAGGCACCTGGGCAGCACACACCTGCTGTGCAGCTGTGCAGGTGTGCTGCCTGCCCAGTGGCACACGATGGCAGTCAGCTGCATGCAGTCTAGAAGGCAAATCTTCAGCCTTGTAAAAATTCAGATACAGTCAGAAGCTATGAAGTATCCACTACTCTACAGTTTCCTACTACTTACCTTGAAGCAAATTTAAATTTGGGATGGATTTTTTTTTTTTTTTTTTGTAATACTGGCCTATAAAATCTGTTGCTAATCAACCATCAAGGCACCTAAGTAAATTCACAAACAGCCCCAGCTTTACCAGTACAACAGAGATTCCACACCTGTGCAGCCACACCATTTGCAGTGGTGCACCTGATGGGCATTGGAGCATAACCACCTGATGGAGATTTTCCACCCTGTGGCAGCTGCTCTGTTTGTGAACTTCTTCCACGAGGAAAACAAATCAGCAATGAACACCTCTGTCTGCCAAGCCAAGGCATTCAGGCACTGTTATCAGCAATAAAGGTACTGCAGCCCCAGAAGAGCAGCCCAAGGGGACACAGGGCTCACACAACACCCAGGACTCAGAGTTGTGCTTGACCATCTACACTAGAAGAGCTCTCCTTGAAACCTCTCCCCCTTTCCCCTGGGCATTTCCTGTAATCAGTTCACAAGACAAAAGAAAACCCAAACCTCCCCTGCTCCACCAAGCACACAAACTAGGTCTCTTTAAATACATTTCTTGTAAACACATTACGCTAGATTTTTTTTCATTAGCATTTGAATTGCCTTTTTTTTTAATCAGGCCAGCTGTAAAAAATGGTAATTTTGGCCTGCTTCTGCTTTATTGACAATGCAGTATTTCCTCACAGACAATATTCTTCAGCCAGGTCCTGCAGCCAGTTGCTGAGCAGAGCCCACCAGCAGCAGGTGCATTCCAGGGGATACCTCAGGAGCTGATGACATGGCCTGACCACGTCTCGTGCTTGGTGCCAGGGGCCAGGTGAGTGATCACCACCTCCACTGCCTGCAGCTTCTCGTTCTTGGGAGGGATGGTGCACATCTTGTAGGTGACCTCGTCGCCTGCCACCGGAACGTACTCGCCTTCAATGCTGTGGAGGGAAGCTCCAGTTAGCCATGAATCACATAAATGTTTGTTCTCTTCTGCAGCTTACTGACATTTTTATCATAATTGTTTATCTTAGGTAATCAAAGTACTTCAAGGATTTCGTAGAGCTTGTCATCCATCAAATTCTGAGGTTGATTTTGGTTGTCTTGCAGTGAAATCCTATGAAAATACCATAAACACTACTATCGCCCTAAAAAATCAACCAACTACAAGAAGTACAAAATAAAGCCCAATAAAACCCACAAAAATCTGCACTTTAATCTGTCTTAAACACTACTCAGGTGAACCCAGGCTTGCACTGAGAACTGTGCACCAGCACCTCACTTGCAACAGCACTAGAGGGCAGGGCTGCCACTGTCTGCCACTTCCTTTGGGGATAGGGTTTTTAAACTAAAGAAAGTTGATCTCTTTTTGGTTAGTTTTCTTGCCCCCCTCTCACTCGAGCATTTAAAATTTCAGTTTGTTGTATTTTTTCTTTTTTTCTTAAAAAGAATTGTACCACGTAATGGCAAGATTTTACCTTTAGGTTTACTCTACAGTAACACAGTTTGTGGAGTGAAATAAAAAAGGAGCCCAAGTGAGATATGGTATCAAATATTTCAAAATACTTGCTGTGAGAAAAGAAAGTTCTGCTATCCTGATATGTTAGCCTGCAGAAACACTCACCCAGTACTCAGGGAGATTTCCAGGAGACTCCAAGCTGGTGTCCTCCAGAGTGTATCAGCTGGAAGACCTACTCTGTACATTTGCTACTGCACATGAGTCAGTGTTTGGAATCAGTGGGAGATGCCAAAAGGGCTTCACCTTCTGTTCAGAACAAGGTGCTGATGAAACAGAGAACTGCGAAGTGTAAGAGCCCTCCTCATCTCCACCCCTGTGTTTGGGATCAGAGCTTTGTAATAAAAATCCGAGCATGTGCCAGTGAACATGGCAGAGACTCCTGCCTCTTGCATTGCCATGAGGCCCTGACAGTACAAAAGATGCCACTTCACCTTTCTTTAAATATATCTACATGAGCCCATGCTCAGCTTCCCTTGCACTGACAGCCTAGGCTCTACCTTTCTCATTGAAGGTTATCAGTGTTTCTCAGCAGTATCTGTATTTAGGAACAGATTAACACCAGTAACAAATTCTATTGGATGCCAAATTGGTGTGACTTTCTTGTGAACCCCTGTTACACTGGAGGTAAGACTTGGGTCCAGGAAAGGAAAACAAGTGGTCTAGGTCAGAAGTTTGTAGTACACCACTGAATTTGGTATCTGCCTTCCCTGTGAGCATACTGGGAGCATGCTCACCCCACCCAGGAATTTTACCCCTTGCTTCTGTTAATAGCAGGGATCTCTGATTTTACCAGTGCCCTTTATGTCCAGTGTCATTTTGTGACCCATTATTCTTAGGGCTTTTCTATTGCAGGAAAGGCTGGCAGGGCTGATAGGAGGGAAATACACTGGCTCCTACTTCCAGTTCTAACCTCACATCAGAGTTTGCATCTCCTCACAGTTCTGCAGAACTTCTCCAGCTTCATCTCCAGCACTGCCTCTCCCCAGCCCTTCCCCCTTTGAGGTCTCCTGTCCAACTCCTGCACTGCAAGTGCTGCTCAGGGAGCTGGTGCCAGGCTATGGGGAAGCAGGAGCAGCTCATACCCAGGGACAGGGCAGGGTAACCAGGCATGTGCAAGGGAAGCTAAAAATGACCCCTAAATCAAGACTTCTCCCACGGGAAATTCAAAAGAAAAGTCATTGTTTGCTAACTGATTGTATCAACATGATATTGAAAGTGCTCCTGTATCTAAATATGAATCTAAAACCTGCTATGAGGAGTTAAAGGCTTTCCCAAGGCCTGTGGCTTGAAATGCATGTCCTTCAAACTTTATTTCCCTGGAAATACCTCTACTCCAGAGCTGCCTGTGACTGTGGCAATCAGACCCAAGAGGGCATGTCCTAAGCTGAACCCTTCAGAGCAGTGCCTGGGAAAATGAGAGTAAATTGAAGGCAGAAGAAATATTCACAGAAAAATCAAGATAAAGACCCCTTCATCAAACCTGACAGCCCTTCCCAACCCATGCAGGCTGATCCCACTGACCTTTATTTACTTCCAAAGTCTCCAGGCCATCCTGTCAGCCCAGCCCAGTATCACACTAGACAGGTTCCCTTTGAGCGCCCACATCTGACCTTTGCTGTGGCTCTCCTCTCCAGTTACTGCCTGTATTTATGCCCCACTTCCCCCAGTTCCAACAGGTTTAAGATCCTTTCAGGTGTGAAGGGATTGCACGCTCAACCCTTACTGTCATTCCAGGAGCAGAAACTGATTTACCTTTCCTAGTGCCAAAGGAATTTGCCACCAAAGACCCAGAAGTTTACCCTGACTTTGAAACAGCAGATTTGCAGCAAGGATGTACTAGAACCTGATGAGGAGACATAAAGCCCCAAGAAGAGCCACAGGAAAGGGTTGAAAGGGTCAAACCACAGGTGAAAGTAGGAATGACATATAAAACAATGACGTCACCTTTCCTACTTAAACCTCTTGAGTCTTGAGGAGCCTTGATCCTTTGTTGGAAAAAAAAAGTGTTGATGCTATACAGCTAAAACCACTAAAATTAAAGCAGCATCTCCCCTTGGTGCTCCAGGCACCCACTGCAGAGCCCCAGGCCCCTGCAGGGAGCAGGGACACGTCACCACTGCACAGCCAGCAAACCAAACGGATGCCCCGCCCAGGAAGGGATCTCAGGTTTGGCTGAAACATCTTTTTTTAACAAACAGGAACCTGACAGGTTTTTTGTTTTTTTTTTTTTTTTTAAACCTCCTGTAAAACAGGATAAGCCACGGTTAGTAAAATAAATGTTTGAAATCTGCAAAAGTAGGTAAATATGGTTAATGCAAAAGGAAAGTGGATTTGCAGCCTCCTGAAGCACCAATAGAAAAAAGCTTTAGGCTCCTGAAAACTGGAGATAAATTATGTATCCCTTGAACATTCAAAATCAAGTGAGGAAGAAGTACAGCTTGAGCATTAAAAAAAGATGAGTGTTTTGTTAGGGTATGTTTTGTTTAAAATTGAAACATGAATATGTACCTAGACAGGTTCTGGTAAGATGTGTGTTGCAGGTACACTGGTAACAAAGTGATTCTGGTTTTCCAAGAAATAAGACCAAGTGGATCAGTACACCACACACAGAACATGCCTAATGTACAACTCGCTGCAGCCAGGGAGAGGAGAAGCAAAGGCACAGACTGCCAGACACACTCAGCTGTCACTGAAAGCCACCACATCCGTCAGCCCTCGGGAGGTGACTCTTTGGGGCACTGCCTATGTAGACCCTGGTCTGCCAAGGAAAAAGAAAAAACTCAAAGTATTTGTTGACCCACATTTCTTATGCTGAATCATGAGGTTAAGTACTCATGTTCCTTCTACTGAACAGATCAGATTATCCCCAGAATCTGCAGAGCCCTAAGCAATACCCAGACCAGACAGGTGCACTTTTCTCTGCTAGAGAGCATTTCTTGCATGGCTGAGCATTATGCTGACAGCCTCAGATCCTTGCTTGGTTTCATTACTTATCCAAGCTGACACTACAAGTGACTGGAGCTTGTGATAAAACCTCATTCAACCCCAGCTTCATGTGATCCATACTTTGTTGTCTTTCCTCACTTGTTGAGGTGACCCTACCCCACCAAGCACAGCTGTGTATAAAGGTTGTGGCCACACAAACATCTTCAATTTCATTTTCTGCTTTCCCACAGATCAGATATTCTTTTGTCTCCTGCAGATTTGTGATCACTAGTTATTCCTGGTGCCTAACAAATATGAGATCATTAGCTCATTGCCCCCAGTGCACATGAAAAGCAAGAGGACAAAGGTCCTGCTCTGCAGCCTGACTAGACCTGTGAGTGAACAGTGTCCCCTGGGCAGTGTTTGCCACCAAAAGCTGCTTCTGAGACAGATACAGACTTTCTCCAGCCCTGCTATCACTACATGTGATGCTTGGAAGCAGAAACAAACAGCATTCAGACTGTGCAGTGCTTCTGCTGGCATCCAGAAAGAACAATATGATGGCACTCCAGAGGTGATGAGAGGGTGGCACTGGAGGCAGAGCCCTACACAGAACTGGGGGAAGATCCTCCAGCAGGAAGCAATTGCCTTAAGCACTGGGCAGGAAATGAACTGGAAAAGATCAGAGAGAGTAAACAGAGTTCTTGGAACAGATTCAGCCTACAACAGACATTCTGTAAACAATGTAAGTTACCTGGAATATTTGGTAAAGGAAGTTAAACGTGGACTTTTTTGATGTTACATATTAATTAAATTATTTTAGACCTGTATTTTTTACTTTCACCCTACATATATATTAAATGTTGATCTAGAGGAATGTGGAGGTTTCCACTGCTATTTGAGACATTGGAGTGCACTTTCAATTCAAAATAATGAATATCTACATACCCAGGAATCTTAAGACACTTTAACTTCAAATTCAAGCTAAAAATAGGAAATGCTTCCCTGATGTTAGAGTCATAGAGAGACACAATAGAGTGAGTTTTAGATTACCAAGCAACTCCCATTTCCCTGCTCAGCACCAGTCTGGTATGGTGGAGCATTTTATCCTGCACTATTTTTAGGGAACTGGGAGGTTATTAGGAAATTACCTAAATAAGGAATGTTCTAGTTCTTCCTTCTCACAGCTGCTATTCATATTCTAAGGCTCTAGTTAAACCTCTTGGGACAAAGCCAATGTCATGTGGAAACATTTTGGAACAAGAGTTTTCAGTGAATTTTGAGCCTTGCTGGTGACCAAGCCTGCCATGGATGAAACCGTGGAGCACTTCCATGGGTCAGTGGGCTCTATTACCTCGTGGGCTTCTTAAAGTTCATTTAACACCTCAACATTTGTCTCAAGAAATCTGAGGTTTTTAACAGCAAGGTACAACAGAATAATGAACCATTGTGAGTTACTAATCCCAAATGCCCTCCCATGCAATCCCTGTGCAAGCCAACGGCCCCAGCACCCACCAGCAAAGCAGCAGTGACCTTATGGAGCTAGCTGGCAGGAGTAGGGCTGCCTCTCCCCACCAGTCACACTCGTGGCTGGGACAGACAGCTGTAAAGAGGCTCAGACACTGAAGGATCCCCGCAGTTAATATCCAAGGTATCTGCTCCAGGACTGCCCTGGTCCCTCTGCTGTTCCAGAGAAAACTTCCCAGGAACTGCACTTCTCTCCCAGTTCGTTGGATGCACCATCCTCTTCCCCAGTTCTCCACTGGGTGTTTGAGTCCCTATTCAGGGACAGTTATGGCTCCATATCTACTTCCAGCAGCTAATTCAGGCCCAGCCAGGACAGCACACCCCATGAGGAAGGAACAGATGAGAGCTTTCCAAGGATGCCTGTGTGGGCTCAGTCAAAGACAAAGAAGACACCTGCTCCTGCAAACACTCAGCCCAGTCACAATCCCACCTACTGTGTGCAGCTGAAAACCAAAGCCCAGGGCAGCTACATGCTGTGCTCACTGAGCACCAAGAACCCCCATCCTCAAGTAGCCACTGTCTGCAGTGCTTGCCTGAGAGAGTGCCAGCCTTGGCTGTCACCTATTACAGTCATATCATTTAGGGGAAGATTCTGGGAAGACTTAGCTGCAATATTGACCACAGCAACCTGACTCTCCTGCATGTACCACTGCAAAGTGACTCCAGATCCTCTCCAAAGCCAACTGGGAAGGTGGAGAACCCTTATGAAAAAGATTATCCATGTTCTATTCATTTCCAAACCCCTCTCAAGAAAGATCTGGAATTCTGCTGCCTCTCCTTCCTGCCCAAGATAATCTACTTATTTCAGACACTTTGCCCTGCAGCAAAGCATCAGAAAGGGAGCACATCAGGAAGGATGTGTGCTGTCCAAAGCATGTAAGTCATCCAGTATTTTGAAGGCAATCAGAAAGCTGAGATTTGGCTTCCCAGGGCCCCCAGAGCAGCTGGTTGCAGCCAGCAGAAACTGTTTTGCTGGTAGTTCACAGAAAAGCCAGAGAGACCAGAGAAGTTCGTTCTCTCAGCTCAGATTCTGCTCTTCAGATCATTTAGAATTATCAGGTAATTTCCAACCAATATTGTTGCACTCCACCAGAGGAACAGCACCACAGAGAAGCAAGGAGATGTGATTAATGCTTTGCACTAGTGATCTGGCAGAAAACCAGAGGAAAGGAAGGAGTATGAAAAGATGATCTCTCCATGGACACAAATAGCTCAGGGCCAGCTCCTCGGTGCAGCAGGGACACAGCTGAGTTCTCCCTGCAGGAAGATGCAGCTGACAGAACATCTCCAGCACAGCCAGCCCCTGGAATGCAACAGCAGAATGGGACCACCCCCACCTGGGAGCCCAGCCAGAGCCCTCAGCACTGCTGAGTTACAGACACTGGAGGCATAACCTGAGATCACACCACGATGCCCAAGTAAAGCACAGTGCAGAATCTCCCTGGGGACCCAGGGGAGCTGTGTGTCAGTGTCCCTGGGGGAAGTACAACATCCATTCTCCAGAGCCATCATTGCCCACAGGGTCAGGAATCCAGCCTGAAGGACAGCCTGAAGGCCTCTCTGCAATGCAGCATTTTCCCCTTCAGAGCCAAGTGCTGGCAAACTGCAGAAAACCCACAAGCACTGCACGTTTTTTCTCTTTCATTAAATATGCTGCTTTTGCAAAATAAAATCTTTAAAAAAACCAAGAGTGTGGTCATTCATCCATCACTGCTCTCTGGTGAGCCACCTCCTTGCCTTGCCCTTGCAGGTACACAGGCTTCAGGCCAAATCACAGATAAATGCAAAACCCTGGAGCACTAACCAGTCTCCATTGTGTGCCAACTCCCAGATGCACTGGGGAGGCAGAAGAGTGAGTGCAGTGCTCTAATGCACAACACTTGATGAGGTTCCCCACCCCCCCCATCCCTCAGCATCCCAGCTGGGAAGGGAAGCTGATGTGAAGCTGTCTGTACAGGCAGGGGACATCAACAGCCAGCACTGCAGGGAGTCCCTGTCTGCTCTCTGGGAACATCCCACAGCTACAGGTGGAACAGCAAGAAAGTGAGAGGGAGGCCACCAGAGCTACTGTGTGCCAGTGACAACCACACCAGGGAGTGTCTGTGAGAGCTGACTTACTCCTGGCATGGAACATGAGCCAAGGAGGTGACATACAGGAGGATAAAGCTCTCACACTGATGCTGTAACACCACCATCAATTTGGTGACAGTGGATCATCTTACAGGCTGGTGGAAATGAAAGTATTAACAGTACATGTCACTATTAAAAATGTAATTCTGGGCTTTTTAAAAATTTCACTCCAGGCTTTCCAGAGATGTTATCTGGAATTACTATCTCAGCAACTCCTCTGCCTCCATGCTTGCCAGCTAGGGGTTTATATTCACTACAGCAAGCACATTTTGTGTTTGTTGTAGAGAGGGGTGAAATATGAATCTGAGAAAAGCAAAACCTCATCACACCAAAGAGCCATGACATTTCCCTAGCACAACTATCTATACCAAGTTGAGAACTGTCTCCAGCAAGCAAAGGAAGCAGGACTCACTTGTACTCAATCAGTTAAAAAAGAGAAGTGGCTCCACACAAGTGTAATCGCACACCAAAACAAATCATCTCTGCAGCCTTTAGAGCCACTCATTAAAACAAAGCCAGGCAGACAAAAAGGACCTTTCAAAACCTGTGCTGCCATTCATCCAGACCCTGACAGGCTGGAGAACTGGGCAGAGAGCAGCCTCCTGAGGTTCAGCAAAGGCCAGTGCAGGTCCTGCAGCTGGGGAGGGATAACCCCAAGCACCAGCACAGGCTGGGGCTGACCCACTGGAGAGTGGCTCTGCAGAGAAGGACCTCGGGGCACTGGTGGGTGACAAGCTGACCAGGAGCCAGCAGTGTGTCCTGGGGGCCAGGAGGGCCAGTGGGACCCTGGGATGGATCAGGAAGAGTGTGGCCAGCAGGTCAGGGAGGTGACCCTGCCCTCTGCTCAGTCCTGGTGAGGCATCTGCAGTGCTGTGTCCAGGTCTGGGCTCCTCAGGACAAGAATGACAAGCAGCTACCAGAGAAGGCCCAGCAGAGGCCACAAGGATGGTGAAGGGTCTGCAGCACCTCTTACAAGGAGAAACTGCAGGAGCTGGGCCCATTTAGTTTGGAGAAGAAAAGACTGAAAGGAGATCTCATTAGATTTAATTATCTCAAAGGTAGATGCCAAGAGGATGGTGCCAGACACTTTTCAGTGGTGCCCAGCAACAGGACAAGGAGCATTGGCCATAAATTAAAACATGAGAAGTTCCACCTCATCATGAGGAATTCTTTATGTCACAGGTGACTGGAACTGTCCAGGGAGGGGGTGAACTCTTCCTCTCTGGAGACATTCCAAACCCACCTGGATGCATTCCTGTGTAACCTGCTCTAGCTGACCCTGCCTTGGCAGGGGCATTGGACTGGGTAACCTCCAGAGGTTCCTTCCAACCCTAACAATTCTGTGATCCCCTATTTCTACCCACATCTCAAGCCCAACACAATAAAGCAGCTTTGGTGCAAGTTCCACTCAAAACATGTCCACATTCATGCACAGATGCACAGAAAATTTTGCAGACACCAAGTAAAGCTTTTGAATGCCACATACATATTATTTTATTTTTGGGCTAATGCTCACTTATAGAAAGGAAATGCCAACCTAAGTGTTGTTATTATCTTACAAAAAATAAAGAAACTTAGAGGAAACAAGACATCCCATCCTATGGAAGATATTTTCACTGAAGTGTAACCTCACAGGTCCTCAAAACTAAGGGAAGAAAATAATTTAATTCCTCAAATTAAGCATTTATGTTGAAAATCATAATAAACTGAAAGATATACAGCTGGTCCCAAGGCTTAAAACCTTCTCTAATCATCACGGCTGATGATGAACACAGAGGAGCAGTCTATCTTGGCAAATCCAAACTGGCATAACCATTTTATCCAAGTTCCTGAAATCCCAGCTTTTGCGAAGAATTTGGGAGAAACAATCCGCTTTCGTTCCATGAGTAGATGCCTATACCACACTGAGACAGTGAAGAGACTAGCATCTCTCTCACACTCAAATTTAACTGATTAAACAGGTAGGAAAGAATCACTGGATAAACATAAGGAGGATGTCAAAACTCACACTGTGCAAACCAGTCACTGGAGTCCCCTGAGCCACAGGCCTGGTTACAGAATGCTGCCACAAAAAGCAATTCCAGTTAATAAAGAGCAATCTATCAAATTCACTGTGAAATAAACTGAAATGAAAGGCATTACTAATTCGTCCTTCCAGTGCTGCCTTGCATCAGAATTAAGACAGTGATACCATCACCCTCCAGCACTAAAAGCTGTTTCCAACAACTCAAATATACTCCAAGTAATTAAAGAACACAATGTGCTGAAACCTTCAGTACTTCAATAATAGCACTTTTCACTAACAGGTTGAGGCAGAAGCATCAGCTATTTTTGAACTGAAGCTCTGAGACAGTACCTTCATGTGAAACATTTAAAACAGTGGCTCATTCCTGGTACAATAGAAAAACTGCTGCTGACTTCAAGAGAGCAGAATTGACCTAGAGAAGCTGTAAAAACACAAAACACTTCAGTCCTACAAAATCCATATGAACTACCCTTGCTAAGATGCTTCTGAAAGAGCAAGGAAAGGAGTCTTTGAACACACGATTTCTACAAGAGGAAGGGCATGGTTTGCTGAGATGGGAGGAGAAGGAAAGGTCCACATTGAAAGCCAAGTCAGTAAACACCAGAAAGGGATCAGAGCCAGGCCTGTTTGTGGCAGGAAGAGATGGCCCAGAGAGGCAGTGGACCCTCAGCACTGGAATTGCCAAGCATGGGTTGGGCAAAGCCTCTCTGAAAGGAACAGGTGCCTCCCAGCAGAGGACAGGGTACAGGAGGTCCCCTTCAGCCTTCTCCTGCTGCCCTGCAGGACTGCCACAGCATTCTGCAGCACAGCACATGGAGCTATGAGCACTAGATTGAAATTGGCTGAGAACAAAGAGCCAGGCTGGTCCTGTGGGTGGGCACTGGGAGCTGAGGCCTGAGAGCTGTGTCTGAGGGGCCAGAGCCTCTCACCCCCTGCCCACAGAGCAGCTCTGCCTCTCTCAGCCCTCATCTGCTCCAGCTTCCCAGGGCATGGCTGGGTGAGGCTGGGGAGCACAGAATCTCCTGCATCAGCAAGGCAAACACACTGAAAACACCCCAAGAAGTGTGGCTGGCCATAAACTTTTACAGCCTTGGTGACTCGTTCAGTTGTGCTTTGGGATGGAGGGAGTGGGTGGAAGGAAGGGGAGGGCACGGCACACTGAGGGCATGGTTACTCAAATACAGCTCATTGATGGCTTCCAGCCAAAGCAGTGTGAGAGCAGATGGGATCAATACGCCCAGAGCACAGCCCACAAGAGGGGACTCCTGTCAGAGGGCCTCGCTCAGAGCACCAAAAATCACAGCACACAAGTTATTTTTGTAATGTCATTTGGGACTTCAGCATAGGAGGCATATGGGAGTCTTAAACAGGGAGACAGAAAAATCGTCCCTGGAGTTTCTACTGACTGGAGGGGAAATGAGGGCAGGAACACCTTGTGAATCAAGTCCTGGGTTTAGGCCAAGACAGAAGGATGTGTTGGGCCATAGGATAGGAACCTGAAAGAGCAGTTCACATTTTGTACAAATAAGACAGTAACTCCAATCAAAAAGTAATCTCCAGGGTTTTAAAGAGACTAATTTCACATAGCTGAAGAAAATTTTACTGAACTAATTGGAAGAGAAAATGTACAGGGGAAAAAAACAGGACTGAAAATAGACAGTTCTTTAAAAGGAATTCATTAGAAGGCTGAAAATTCATGTTTCTGCGAGAAGGCTGTTGTAACTAAACCCCTGCTGATCAGTAACTGTATAGGTCAGACTAGATGTTCACAGTTAAATTTTTTTAATTGTGACATAGGAAATGCTATTTTTAAGTTATTCGGGAAATGAGGAAAAACTGCATTTGCATTAGACAAAAGAGAAAGGAGACATTAAATGACACTTGCTTGGGTTGAACACAAGTCAGACCACTGAGCCTATTTGCACCCATAAGCCCAACAAAGCTTTGGGTTGTCAGCACCCAAGGTGCAGTAATATTCCAGAAACCTGGAGCAAAGCCAAGTGCTCCTTCTCCAAGGACAGGTGCTGCACACACAACCAGGAAAGACAGCTGGGGCAGGGTGAGTAGGTTTGGTAAGGCTTTTGTTGACTTACCACTGGATAACCACTCTGAACAACAAATAAGGATTATACAGCTTCAATACTGGGAACAATAGGTAAATAGAATACCAAATAGAACTAGTGAGAGATCTAGAAGAGATTACAGGAGAATAAACATTGAGCAGTCTTAACACACACCCCCTCAGAGACCAACAGCCCCAACACTGGCCAACATCTCAACCCAGGAACAAATATTAAAATTGCAGATTAAACCTTGCAGATTAGCCAAGCCATAAACACCAAGGGCAGTGCAGGCATGGGGTGAGCTGGGATTCCTGTAGGGACTGTCCCAGTGGGATGTGCTGCTCTGCAACCAAAACAGGAGTTGCACAGGCAGGAATCAGGAATGCAAACACAGCTGGGAATGCCAGGCTGGATCTGGGACTGCACCAAACTTTGATGGTGCAGAGGATGCTGAGGTCACAGCAGGTAAGTAACTCTGCAAAGACTGAGGATAAAGAGCTAATGTGATTATGGGATGTACAGAGAGGGAACAGAGCAGAACTGGAGGAGGTTTTATCTCCTTACTCTGAAAGTGTGTATTCAGTGTATAGTCTTAAAATTATACTTAAACTCTTCAGTCTCTTTCCTAAGTATGCTGCAAAGACTGACTTAGACTGGAGAAAAGTTCTCAGCAAGGGATTTAAAAAGCTTTATCTGCTTAGTTTATCAAAAGGTAAATTGAGAGGCAGTGGTTCTCAGTGTATTCAGAACAAAAAGGAACCCTTTAACAGAGAAAACTTTAACTATAAACTGCTAACAACCTAAGCTAGATAAATTCAAGGAAGTAATAAAATGTGACTTTTCTCAACAGTAAAGGCAATTAACCTTTAGTTTAATAACGGCATAAGCAGTGCAAAGTAAAAGTAATGAATTTTCAGAGTTATAAATCTTTGCATTTAAACTAGACTGCATGGAATATTTGCTTCAGGTGAATGCAAATTTCTAGGTCTGGGTCAAACTCATAGCTTATTCTAAGAGATTTAAGGATCATCTTCTAGTTTTTAACTTAACAGATTTATAATAACACAGGAAAAGAACTGCATCATCTATTGCTACCAGTAACATCTGCATAACCCCGCTTTGCTGCGGTAGGGGTGACAGATTATAAACCAGCCTTGTGTCTGAAACATCAGCAGCTTGAGTGCATCCAAAGGTGCAACAAGGCCGGTGAGGGGCTGAGAACACAAACCCTCTGAGGAACGGCTGAGGGAGCTGGGGTTGTTCAGCCTGGAGAAAAGGAGACTCAGAGGTGACTTTATCACTCTTTACAATTCCCTGAAAGGTGGTTGTAGTCAGGTGGGGGTTGGTCTCTTTCTCCAGGCAGCAACTGACAGAACAAGAGGACACAGCCTCAAGCTGTGTCAAGGGAAATATAAATTGGATATAAGGAAGAAGTTTTTCATGGAAAGAGTGATAAAGAGCTGGAATGGCCTGCCCGGGGAGGTGGTGGAGTCACCATCCCGGAATGGGTTTAAAAAAAGACCGGATGCGGCACTCAGTGCATGGTTTAGCTGAGGTTTAGGGCTGGGTTGGACTTGATGATCTTGAAGGTCTCTTCCAACCTGGTCATTGTGTGAAAGCGTTCTGTAATGAAGGCAAAGCAGAGCTCCAGACCTCCTTGGCCACACAGACAGAACTCACTCAGAGATGTGCACGAAGATGTCGGGCCCCCCGTCAGCCGGGGTGATGAACCCGTGGCCCTTGGAGCGGCAGAAGCACTTGCAGACCCCTTTGTAGACAGGCCCCTCGGAGGCTCTCACCGTGCTGCAGGAGGAAGCACAAAGAGCAGGTCAGTGAGAGCACACTCCCCTTGTCATTAGAGCACAGAAAGCAAAAGGGCCAAGCACTCCCTGCCAGTGAGCACTCAGCTCTGCAGCAGCTGCTCAGCACTCACTGTCACACACTGCATGTGTTTTGCCTGGGGCCTTTGGAAGGGAGACAAAGATGAAGATGATGTTTGCTAGCACTGTAATGCATCAGTTGCCATCTTGAGTTCAACTGCTCCACCACTGCACTGAATTTTCCTCCAGACACCATCCTAAATGTGAGAATCTTCTACCTTTGATGAGCTTGGGAGTACCAGTGTGCACCTAAGTGTTGTGCTTTCACAGATTTCACAGGAAGTGTGAAGCCTAGTGCATAACAGCAAGACTCATGTCTGAACTCCTCCTCCACTGCCATGGCACCTGTATTTTAAAATGAGACACATTTGCAGAACCACCTTTAGGGTGACTTACTGCCATCAAAAAAACCGACTTGTCCTGAAAACTGTGTGCTTAAATGCTTTTCTCCATCAAATACACTGAGTGCAACTTCCAGGGATCCAAACTCACTCAAACACTTCCATTAATGAAAATCAATTGGTTTAGACATATTATGGGGTTTACTCTGAGCATTGCTAGATCAGAACCTTCCTCATGCTAGGAGTATCCAGTAGGTTCCATGTTAGAAGAAGATTTTGATGCAATTCTTCAAACGCAATGACTGTGCAGCCATTTGGTTACATGCATCATGGCAACTTGGACATCAATGTCCCAAATGTTTAAATTTTACTAAAGTCTAAAAAAAATTGTTTTAAAAATGGTAACAGCTTTGTTCCTTAAATCAAACTAACAAAGAAATGCAGTTGAAAGTGCTAAAGAAAGAAATCTCCATTAAATTACTTCATTTCCAGCTCTATAAAGCTGTCAACATACCTGACCCCACAAGTGCTTGTTACACAGAAAAGCACTCACTGTCCTAAACAAGCTACTAAATTTCAGCTGCATCTTTCAAAGAGATAAGGCACTGTGGGGGATGAGGCCCCCCACTTCCAGTGAACCAAAATTAAATAATCCCACTGAATAATAAGCCACTGCCTGTCACATTCATCTCTTTATACAACTGCTCACCTAGAGCTCCTCTTGTTTAAAGAGGACACACATACAAAAAATTCAGAGCTATTTTGGTTTTCAGGGCAAGCAAATACAGCAAGATTCCTACACTAATTAATGATTAAAGAACTGCAGAAGCAAAATAATTTTTTTTTCTTTTTGTAAGAACTAGACTAAGATTAACAGCTGAGAAGATTTACAAAGAGTTCATTATTAACATAGCACTGAAGCAAGCTAGCTTGGACTTGCTTTTCAAGGGCAACCCCAATTATTAAGTCAATTATGTTCCTTTTTGCAATCTACTTCCATCAGGAAGTTCAGGGCATTTGAAGGCTTTTGGAACTGACAACATATCAACTTTTCTTCTGCTCTTCTTCTTTTTTGCCTCATTTTGAATTCAGAAGTAATAATATGAAGCATCAGTGAGACTGTTATTATTTAAATCCTCATGGATAACTCAGGAAGAAAAGAGCTGGATAATACTGCAAGAAGCAAAAGGGAAAAAGCACACCAACCAGAGCAAGTGGCTCAAAACAGGCTGGCTGTGGGGCTGAGATCCTACTGCCACAGCACTCATTCAGCGCTGCCAGACCTTCCTCATACAGAAATAAAAGGCTGTGGCAGAAGCTTCACATTATACCCTGATTCAAAGGCTCTGAGATGAACAAAGAAGCCCACATTGCCTTCTTCAGGTCAGCCCCTCACTGGGAGGCCCCTCACAGGCACTGGGAATTCTTTGCAATGGCCAAGCCTGGCCACACCATCTGCTGCTGCACTGGGGAGCAGTTCCCTTTGGACAGGGCTCACAGGAGCCTGCACAGCACCACAGGGCCCCAGGAAAGCTCAGGGAAAGCCAGCTCGGCTGAAAGATCACTACCTCAAATAACTACAGAAAACAAGAAATATTATCTCGTTTCATGGAAAACCTCATACAAAAAACCTTAGGGAAAGAGCTCAGGGGTCACACCCTGATAACCAGCATATTCTTTAACAGGTCTATTTGAGCAACCTTAAGATGAAGATATGAAAGCTGAATAAGAAAAGGAAAAAAGGAATCACTTTTTAGAGAAAAGTGGAGTATCTCTAAAACGTAACCTTGATGATGTTAGCACAGGTGTCAGGAGTAAAAAACCTAAAGCTTCCAGTGAGGTTTGGTCCAGTGCTTCAGGGGCAGTGAGAGAAGAGACCATGCCAAAAAAAAAATCTGGATCTGAGAAGGAAACACCAACAGGAACTGCTCCTGGAAGCCACAACTCAGTGTCTGAAGTGAAGCAAAGCTTCAGACAAGGAACTGTGTTTTGAAAAATCTTGGTGTATTTTCCCCTCCCTGTAAAACTTGTCTTACAGCATCAAGAGACTTTGAACAACCTTTGCTGAAACAGAGCATTGAAAAAACTATAGGATATTTGGACTAACAGGCATCAGGACTTCAAGGAGAAGAGTAACACACCAAAGCATCTCCGGATAGCAGCACCCTCACAGCCCAGTTCCTTTAGCAGTGCCAGGGCTGGTGGCTCCTGGCAGTGTGTGAGGCAGGCAGGGCTATATAGGCAGAGTGTGAGGCTGGCAGGACTGTCGGCAGAGCGTGAGGGCTGTCGGCAGCATGCGAGGGCAGGCAGGGCTATAGGCAGTGTGTGAGGCAGGCAGGACTGTCGGCAGAGTGTGAGGTAGTGGCAGGGCTGTAGGCCGAGCGTGAGGCAGGCAGGGCTGTCGGCAGCGTGTGAGGGCTGTGGGCAGTGTGTGGTGCAGGCAGGACTGTCGGCAAAGTGTACGGCGGGCAGGGCTGTCTGCAGTGTGAGGGCTGTCGGCAGAACGTGAGGGCAGGCAGGGCTGTGGGCAGTGTGTGAAGGCAGGCAGGGCTATAGGCAGTGCGTGAGGCAGGCAGGACTGTCGGCAGAGCGTGAGGGCTGTCGGCAGTGTGTGAGGCAGGCAGGGCTGTCGGCAGCGTGTGAGGGCTGTCGGCAGAGTGTGAGGTAGCGGCAGGGCTGTAGGCCGACTGTGAGGCAGGCAGGGCTGTCGGCAGCGTGTGAGGGCTGTGGGCAGTGTGTGGTGCAGGCAGGACTGTCGGCAGAGCATGAGGCAGGCAGGACTGTCGGTACTCACGCAGAAAAGGTCCTGGTGCGGCGGGTGGGTAGCGGGCTGGGGATCAGGTACCCCCGCATAGGGGACGGGGAGCGCTCCCGGGGCCGGCGGCTCTCCGGCAGATGCAGGGAGCTGGGCGACGGGGGAGAGGCGGGGCACTGCTGCGAGGAGGATGAAGTGGGCTCAGAAGACATTCCTGAGGCCTCAGAAGAGCCTGCGGAAAGGAAGAGATATGATTTAGCCCAGAGTGGGAATTGTCATAAAAGTCACAAATACTTGCGATGCTGATTTTGTAAGAACATGACTCACTTCCTGCAGACGTACACACGGACACAGTTCCACCACAAGCTCCTGCTCTGTATCAGTGAGTTCATGTTTTGTAAAGTTTATTTATTTTAAAATGTCACAGCTTTTGTCAGCTGTACTGTAGGAAGCTCCGCTGCAAACAAATTACTCCACAACTAATGTATCTGCTCACTCCTGCCTCACTCACAGTCTGTTGAGGCACAGTTGAGCCCCAGCTCTTGGTCTTGGTGTGCCCCACACACCTCCCAGACTGATGGACTTTGACCACAGGCAGCACAGAGGAGCTCCTGCATCTGCACACAAACACACGTTACAAGAAAGAAGCCCTTGAACAAGAAATGCTGAGATAAAGCTGCACCTCCAGTACTGCAGGTTGATTTTGCTGTGTGATCACCATGATAACTTCATTGCTGCTGCTGCTCACTTATTAACACAGCTCTGTCAGCTCATAACACCTTCAGCTTGACTGTGAGAAGAGAATCAGAGGAGCGTTCCTTAATTCCCTTCAGTCTGAGCCAACCAAACAGCTGATTTACTCTGCCTGGGACAGGAGCTCAGACAAAGCTGGGAGGCAGTGGCCAGCCCTGAGGAGGTGACTCCTCCTGCCTGGGGAGATCAGGCAGACCCATTAATCCCCTTTGGGAGGTCTGAGTCTGCCACAATTTCCCAGCAACCAGGAGATTCAGACCCAGTATCTTCATTCAGACCCCCAGCAGCCTCAGGTTTGCTCTTGTTCAGGTCCTACAGCAGAGAGGGAGAAGATGCCCTTCTCAGCACACCAACAGCAATACATGTCTTATCACACAACAGGCAGAACTCCCAGAATCCATGCAAAGAGCAGGATCAGAAACAGCAGCACTTCCACACACACAAGCACATGGCATACAGCAGTAGTGGCAGAAATAAGTGCAAATAATCAGCACTGCTCTGATATTACTATGCAAGTCCCTATCCACACTGAAAGGGGAAGAGATGATGTGCAAAAATAACCAATAACCCACTACAGTCTTACTTAAGACTAAAAATATCTGGTTATCTGGATGAGTTAGCAAAAAATGTGGCGATCTGAGTCAAGAAAATATCATGAAGGTAAGAAAAGCTGCCTTTAAGACCAATAGTTTAATTGAACTGAAATATCTTATATCCATTATGCACCCTCCTCTTGACACCCACACTCCCCAGCCCATGAATTATGTAGTGGATCCTTTACATGACATTTGAGAGATGCAGCCTTCTTGTCAATGACAAATCCATATTATTTCTTCCTGAAAATAAAGACTAAAATTAAAAAGGCTTCTTAAGAATGAAGTCACCAGGGAACAAAGGCTTTTGTCTTTAATTGCTCAGGGTGCTCAGAAGATAGAAGTGACTAGTCAGTCATACTCCCTTCTCTACCAGCTTGAGCTTTCCTCACTGTTCTGAAGAACAACTCAGCTGAGAACAAAACCCCAGTCTTAGAGTTGGCATTTCAAATATGGATGGTATCTGTCACCCATGAGCTAATGCCCTGCCCAGTGTCACAGCACAGTGCTCAGCTCAGACCAAGATGATAACACCAAAGGGTTGGGATTTTCCAAACTTCCTTTCCCTCAAAACAGACCTGCTGTGCTGGCTGGTACAGAGGAAGTCTCAATTTTCTCTCCTTTGGACACCTTGCTTTCAAGGAATGCATTTGGCACAGCAGGACCATAGCCCCAGTAAGTCACAGGAAAAATGAGTAAACAATTAAAACCTAATTCTGATAACTCAGCACACACAGGCTGAGTTGCACAAGTGAAAATGCAGCTTTCAGAATCACATGCTTTCTCTCCTCATCTAAATATAAACCAGCTTGTCAGGTGACAAGCAAAATGCAGAGTATTCACCCATCTACTGCAATACAACCACAGAGTGCTGCCTGTCCCCTTCCTCAAACAAAGCTCAGGAGGCAGGAGAGTTTTCCCTCCTTTCTTTAAAACACAGACGAAACACAAAAATATTTACAAATAAAAAAGACTAAATGGAGTTAGAAGTGTGCTACCATATGTTATTGTTCTCATTTATATTATTTTAGTGCCCTCTGCTCCTTAAACATGAAATAAAACAGCAATGTAGAACATTCAGTACTGTTTCACTGTACAAATACCCTTTTTGTTCTCTGCCCATGGCAAAGGTAGGGGAACAGCCTCGACTCTCATCACTCCTATTGCTCAAGCCCTACGCTGTGCTCAGAGCTGGGTGAGAGCTGACCCAAACACACACAGCTGGGTGAGGGCTGACCCAAACACAAACAGCTGGGTGAGAGCTGACCCAAACACACACAGCTGGGTGAGAGCTGACACAAACACACACAGCTGGAGGCAGCAGGTGGCACCTACACTTGATCCACCCCCAGCACAGGCAGCAGGTAGAATGCAGCAGGGGGGATGCAGGCCAGCAGCCAGGGGAAGCCCATGTTGCAGCTCAGTCTGTATGGGCAGCATGCTGCATCTCTGCACAGGAGAGTGCACTGACTCATCCCTCTGCCTCTTGGGCTTCTCTGACAATCGTAAAAATCAGGTGCAGTGAGAAGGCTTGCAGCCTGAACCACCAAGTTTTACTGTGTGCGTACAGCAGCATGTCAGCAGCTCCTGTCTCCCACGACCCTCAGCAGAAGATCAGTTCATCTGGACCTTTGCTAAGACAAAGGTGCAGCTTGGCTATTTCAGTTCACGCTGGTGTGGCCACTTCTTGATGTTGCTCATGCAGGAATTAGCTCATTTCCCTTGGCAGCCCTCCTGCAAGAGCAGAGACTCTCCCCAATAGCAGGCGCAGCCGGAGGCACTCGGAGGCCAGGCAGTGTTGACTTAGGAAGCCTACAGCAAAAACTCAAAACAAAACAAAACCCACGCCCCAGCCCTCCCAGCCGCCTCCTCAGAAATGCTTTGCCTTCCTAAGGCAGTTACCAGCAATCTTCAGAGATGTTTTCCAGATGATGTCCTGGGTGCTGAACTGACTCCCTATAAATCAAGAATCGCCCCTGGGACTGGAATGGCTGCCTACCCCAGCCCTTCCTCAGCACCCACAATCTCTTCCTCTCTTTTTGGCTCTGTGACTAGCTGAACAAACCCACTGTCCTATCTCTCAGAAGCCCCCTACATCTCCCAACCCACTTCCATTAGGTTTTCCCCTGTCCCTCCAGCCCAGCCACCACTCTCCCCTTGGCCGTGGCAAGGACAGCATCCCACAAACCCCAAACAGCACCAGCAGTGCCCCCACCCTGAGCTGCCAGGAGCATCCATCCCCCTGTGCCTGCTGAGGGCAGCCAGCACTTCCCAGCAGCAAAGCAGCACCGCAGAAAGCCCAGCAGTGTGAGATCCCAGCCAGGCCAGGGAGCAGAGACAGCACAGACAGGATCTCTGTGCTGCTTGAGCCAGCAAAACATGTGCCTGTGGGGATTTACAGAATGAATGTAACATGACGTAAGGTGGTGATGTTTTCAGGCTCTTTAGGAAATTCCAGCCACGCGCCACATTACCCTGAAATCTCCCCATGTTTCAACATGCATCATTTATCTTTCTCCAATGTGTTTTTTTTAAATATTTACATTATGCATTTAGGAATGCACCAAAATGGAATATAAATAAAATAAATCACAGTAGCATCATGGCAACAATAGACTAATTTAACATTTCAAAGCAAAAATATCTGATTTTTTTACCATACTTTTTTTAGAAAAATTGGCCAATGTGTGCTGAAAGAGACCCCAAAATGTCATCTGTAACAAGTGACCTACAAAGCACCTGTAACAAGTGAACTACAAAGAGCACAATACATGGAGGAGAAATTTCTGAAATTCTCCATGAAAAATAACTTTAAAAAGCTATTGAAGTGGTAAGGTTGGAGGTATATAAATGTCATCATAATTTCTCTATATTTCTACACATCCTATTTCTCTTAAAGTCTGCCCCATAGCTCTAGGAATACCCTAAAAATAGCAGGTTTAGGGGAATTTATCCATTCTGACCAGCACAGCACGATCACAGGAATCTTGTCTCACTGTTAATTAATGTAAATGCCTGGAAAAAGTCCAAACAGATGTGGCAGGGTGACAGACTCCATGAAATCTCTTCCATCTATGAATGGTTTCTTTTTCACATCACAGACTGCAACACCTCCAGTGAACGGGCACAGAGCTCATCCCCAGGGAATGTTGCTCTGCATCCTTCAGTGCTCCAGCATGGAGAAAATGCATTTTTCTGGCCTTCTTAGTCTGGAAATGACCCTGTCTGGAGGAGCTGCTTTCAGATGGTACCACAATGTTCCATGAACTGGACAGCACTGGCTATGTTTGCCTGGAAAATGAGAGTTTTTCTCAAAGACAGAGCTCCCCAAGAGCAGCTGCTTTCAGATGCAAGTTCTGCAAGTTCTCTTTCATTTCAGTCTCTAAAAAGAATCTGAAAAATATGTCTAAAAGACATCTGAAAATCTGATTGTTTTCTGGGCTTTTCCTGGATTTAGAAACAACATCAGAAACTCTTATTTTTATTTTTTTAGTTTTCACTTTCAAACATCCTGGTTTCCAAATTTATTCTATGCAGCTGCATTTCTTTCCTTCTCTAAGGAAGCTGTGCAGATAAACCCCTCAGCTTCACCTGCTCTTCTGCTGACACTTAGAAAACCTCTTCTCAGCCAGAAAATCCACAGGCCCTTGCTCCCGTCTACTGAGAGAGTGAAGGCACCAGAACTTCCTGTCCTGATAAAGGTGAGGTGTTCTCTGAGGGTGTTCTCAGTCCTGCAGCAGCTCCCAGCTCCCTCTCCAGGGTGCCTGAGCACCAGCCACAGCACTGCTCCTACCTGGAGCTCTTTCCAAAGCCCTTTCTGGCACCAGGAGCACAGTGCACACAAGGATTCCAGCACTGTGAGCATCGCATCCCAGCACTGCACCACAGAGTGAAGCACTTACAAAACACAAACAGTTACAAAACAGCGCTTCCCAGAGCTTCCCCTTCCAGCTGAGTCTGCATGACTAACTTTCCACAATTAACACTGGTATTTCAATTAGCACTGAAACTCAGAGGAGTTGCAACATGCGTGAGACATGTCACAGAGGATTACGGTGTAAACGTGACGCTCCTGGAGGCTGCAGAGGGGTGCCCACACACTGGAGGGATTGGTCAGTTAATGGACACCAGGACATTGCCCAACCATGTCCAGTAAAAGCCTGGTTGTAAGGTAAGCAAAACCCAACAGGGAAAATTCCTATAGCTTGTTTGGGTGTACAAATTAATTTGGGTTAAAACAGGGTTTAGTTTACAAACAGCAGCAGCTATTTCCAAGCAATCTCAGCACTGAACTCTTTGTCCCCAAAAGCTGGGGGTGCCCTTCTGCTCCTATAGTGAGCAGTATTTGTGTCTGAAGGAAATGCTGCCCAGGCAGCATGAACCCACCCTGCTCAGCAGAGACCACAGAGAGGGATGGGGAGGAATTTGGTTATCAGCAGCCTATACAGCACATTGATAGAGATCAGGACTTCCCGCAGTCCCATATTTTCCACTGTACGTGAAAGCTGATAGGTACACTTAAAAAAGAAAAAGAAAAGTTTAGGTGAAGGAACTGAGTGGTTAGTCAGATCAAGTACGTGTTTCAACTGGTTTAGGATTACACTGAAGGATATATATGGTGATACCCTGTGGCTCAGTTTATCAGAAATACAGAGGAATCAGAATCCTCTCTTGCTGGGTATCCAGTATTTGCCATGATTGATGATGCACAAACTTTTTGCTCCAAACTGCCTGGAACAGAGCTAGCCGGGGTTCTCTGCTGGTAAGTGAGCACTGGAGGCTGTATCCAGACGTCCTGTCAGCTGCCATGGGGACAGCATTCACCTAGCTTTGCTCAGAGTGTGCACAACTACATGGGGAGGACCAGGTTCCATCTTGCTCTTGTACAAAATTACCTTGGTGGGAGCAGAGCACAGCAGCAGCCAGTGGTAAGGTAACTTCCTCAGGACAGTGCTGGGGATGGCATGGAGCTGACCCAAGACGAGCATACCTTCCCTCATGCTCCCCCACAGGGGGAGTCCAAGCCTTCAGTTTGCTTATAAAATCTCACTTATCCAACTCCTTTTGTTTAAAGAACAGATTGCAAGAGGTGGAAAACTCAGCCCAGCTCATGGCAAGCCTGGACAAGCAATGGAGGTTTCCAGACAAGCATCCTCCTCTGAGAGCTCCTCCCAGGCAAGGATGAAGATGATAGCTGAAGATGATGGTAACTTAAGTCAATGTGCACCTCTAGTACTGGCTGATGTAATCAAGCATTTAAATGACAGCAGGAAAAGGGGGGTTCTCACCTGGGCAGGACACCACAGCCTGTCCCCAGCCAAACAGGTGGGGGTGTCCTGTGGGATGAGCTGTTACACCCAGCCCTGTGCAGCTGATCCCACAGCACATCCAGAGGCACTGAGCCAGCACCAGCCTGGGATGAGATGCTCAGCATCTTGCCTTGCTTTTGGTCTGCCAACTGCTTTCTGTGTCAGCTGCCAGGCTCCAGCCTCGGCTGTTTCTGTGGCCGCAGGGACACCATGTCACAGCACTTCCAAAGCCACTGCCAGCCATCCCCACAGTGCCAGAACCCAGAGCAGGAGCACAGACACCAACCCCCAAAGCCCAGCTCCAACCCAAGGGCTCTTTCCCTGAAGCTAAGAACACAACAGGTCACCTCCAGGAGCAAGTGTTAGTGTCCCCAGTGCTCACACAGCTGTGATACGGGCACAGGGAAGTGTGAAGGGAGATCACAAAGGACCCTTGCAGTAAAACTGGGGAACATCAGGATAACTTTACCTGGTCCAACACTAGTAGCCAGGTGTGGCTGCCTAGGTCAGAGTTAAATATAAGGTGAGTGCACAGTGGCACTTACTCTCAAAACCTTTCCCTCATCCTCATTTAAAGAAATGGCAAAGTAAAGGTTGCATAGTGGTATTTAATAACCTCCTATGAGATTTTTCAGGCCCTTCCTGAGCTCATATAATCTTTTAACCTCCGCAGTATCCTGTGGCAAGGAGTCCCACAGCTTAACTGTTTATGAAAAAGAGCCTCCACTCCTTTTAGTGGACAGTGAGGAGAGACACCTTTTACAGGGAAATTATGAAAGTGAGACCAAAAGGCAATAGTAAATTAGAAAAGGAGAGGGAAGGGAAAAGGAATATGTAAAGAAACAAATGCAAAAAAACATTAGCTTAGAGGAGCACACAAGAAAGAGTGTACAGACTTATTCCTAAATCAAACCTTAAATTTCCTAACAGAAGTGACATAAAGAGGGTAGAGAGCAAGAAGAGTTACAAGCTGTTTCTGTGTTCTTGTCCCCCCACCTTTAAATTTCCAAGTACAAATGCAAAGCCTTATGCCTTTCTAAAACAAACCACTGAAATTTGTCACTTGAATGGCTCCCATGACTCCTTCTTAGACAATAAACCCTACTAGTATCAAATTTTTCTGAACATTTAGCTTTGTCAACAAGTTAGCTGGTTTGGGCCAGAAAGCAGATATCTATTCAATAGATAATTTTATGGTCCCCAGCACAGAACCATTGTGCTGGTCACTCCAAGTTCCTGCTGCCTTCATCACTCCTCCATTAGCCAGGGCTGGGAACTCTGCTGTGGGACAGCAGAGGCAACACTTCATCTATCTCATCCTAAACTTGTTAACATGCTCAGCCACAGTGAGCAGATGTATTTCCCAGATAAAATACAATGTATGGCTGAAAAGGGAACTTTCTGTCCTTTCCAGTGCTTGCTCTCCAGCTTTGGAACCCAGCTCCTGCTTCAGTGCTTTTGCAAGTCTGAAGAGTTCCCTCTGCCATTGCTTCCACGCTGGAGCATCCCTTGTGAATTTATTCCAGAACTTACTTCATATTGGCAGAAAATATTTATACTAACACATGAAAATCTCTCATGTGTCTTGTATCTAAGCATCTTAAGGCTCATCTACAAGGCAAATGGGTTATACAGTGTCATGCTATTATAAAGAAGTTATACATATGTAAATCCCTAGGCACTTCTGAAAAGTTCTCCCCTTTTCAGCCTCCTCTCACATCACAAAACTTCAGGCACAATTGTGGTTAAGTTTGTTCATGTGCAACTTTGAGCCTTTTAAGGCTACTGAAATCCCCTGAAATATTTATGTGGCTCAAGTGTTACTCAGAACAATTATTCACTGTGTTTCCTCCCTAATCAACATTTTCAATAGGCGAGAACAGTTCACATTACAGAGATCTATAACCATGGAAATTTATGAGGCATACGTGTACTGGCAAAGAAAAAAATAAGTCCTTTGAGGGTATTTCATCTGCCAGCATTCCAGCAAGATGCAGTTGGCAGGATACAGAGTCAGGAACCACTCAAAAATAACTTGATCCTCACACCAGTTCTGTGAGGCACCCAGAGACATCCTTTTGGACAAGCCAGGCTCCACCTTCTGGTTATCCCAATGCACAGGCCACGTCCCAATCTCACTGCCTGTCACTTTCTATGCGTGTTTTTAAGCATCCCAGGCTAATAACTTGAGTGTATTTCAAATAGGTCACTCAGAAATAAATCAAACAAAAGGTTTGTGATTGAGACAGCATTATGAACCTACATCAGTATCAATCAATGACCAAAAGATATAAAATTGACTGAAATAATTTAAGAAACAGAAAATGCTCTGCGTCTAATGGGATGATAGACCTACAATTTAATGGAGAAACTTTTATATATATATATATTTAAAGATTACTGGCCCTCTTAACAGTTGCATTTCTATTTTTTCTTCCCTCAACACAATTTCCAGTATATCCCACCATGCTGTGCACAAGTTTGTGCTTGTGACTCTGAGACCCTCTCAGTGTCCTCATGCTGTAGCAGGAGGCAAGTGCTCCATCAATACTGTAAAAATAATGGTTACCTCCTAACTCTCAAGCTGAAATTGCTTTAATTTAACTGAAGTCTATAGGATAAGAACTGCCTAAATATACATGTTCCACACATCTGGTTTTTCTTACATAACCAAACAACTCGTGGAACAGAGAATATGTAAGCAAACATAGACAGCCAAACTCCTTAGCTGAACAGATGTTGGTTTTTACCTCACAGACCTGCTCAATCCTGGCAGCACAACTATTCCCACTGCCAGCTGCTGCTTTACAGAGCTCTGTGAGATCTACTGGACTGACAGGTGGTCCCTACATGTGCAATCAGACCTGTGATGCACCCAGAGCACACCCCATAGCTCACAGCCTGCAGAGCTGCTCCAGGGACATTAGCCACCCCAATAACCACCCCAAAAACCCTCTGGCAACTACATATGGTGCAAACCCTCCATCACATCTTCTCACATGGCAGCTTGGAAAACACCACCAATGATGCACTTCAGCCTTCTAGGAAAAAAGTTCTTTTTAAGTGTCAGTAATGCTTCCAGCACCCCTAGTCCAGCCAGCCTACTGCAGGCAGCACATCCTTCAGGGCCCACTAATGAGCAAATGGACCTGTGGGGAGTGTGACTGCCCTCCCTGACTATCATGTGTGCACAAACCAGTCTGTCTGGCTCAGCACATCCACCCTGTGCTCACAGCCAGTCTAATGGCAAAAGGGGTCATATTGTGCTTTAGTGCCTGCAAAACCGCAGCGCCAGCACGGGCACATGTGCAGGGCTCCATTTCGTGCCTACTTACACAGCAACAAAACTATTTACTGCACTGTGATTTCCAGAGCCATGGCCCCAGGGCTGTGCTGAACAGGGCAGAGCTGTCCAGAACCACAGGCACTACTGCTGTTATTTGTGCTGCTGTGCTAGAGCTCAAAAGCACAACAGACCGCAGCAAGGGAACAGGCAACTCAAGCTTTTCAGGCAAGGTAAAAATCAAGTGTTAGAGTTGAAAACAAGCAGGCAAACCTTGAGGCACATATGTTCCTCAGGTATAAAACTAAACCTCCATATAGAAGCACATGTTTAATAGAAAACTGTGTTTTGTTAGTTAAGTGTTGTGTTAGAGCAATCATTACCCCAAAAAACTGCATCTACTTCAACTGCAATCACAGACAGAACAGGACACACAAGCAGAGCAAACACTGCACACAGGAACAGCAATGAATGCCTTTATGAAACATTGTTTTGATTCAATTTACTTGTTTAGCCACATGCTAATAGCTCCATGACCTTACGAAGCTGGGCCAGACCCACTACCAAGAGAGATGTGAGATCAGTAAACAAAGAAAGACAGGAATATATTTAACAGTACCCTTGTTATTTTTATCTAGAGCAATATTTTGTGTGAAACCCAGTGTTACACAGCTAAGAATCCTCAGGATCTGCCTGCCTCAGGAACAAGCCCCAAGGCCAGAACAAGTCGTGTCATGGTACTGGTGCATGAACACCTTGTGGGTTCAGCCTGGTGCTGGTGGCCAGGAGATCCCAGACTGCACAGCTCCACATCACAGGTACCAGAGAGAGAGTTCCTCCTCAGGATCCCTGCCAGGGAAGAGGCAATGCTATCACACTAAAACATTTAAGAACACTTTTGATTAGAATCCCAGACCCCAACTTTAAGAACTCCTCCTACCAGTCTCCATCACAAAGAGGCTCCATGAAAAGGCTATCACCACATTTCATAATTCTCATTGAATCGCCACATTCAATAGTCTTCAAATATTGAAAGAAATAAAGTCACAGTCTTCACAGCTGCGTAAATTTTGCCTTTCCCGGCTGCGGTTAGCAGGGCTCCTGTTCTGGAACTGCCATTGCACAGACAGGCACTGCCGTGATGAGCTGGGTGAGAAGATTCAAATCATGTGTTTAATGTGTATTTAAACAGGTATAAATTTTGTAAACAGGAAATTCTTTGACGTTGCTTTCTGGCAGTTTCATTTACCCTTTTAAGTAATTGTCAAGAAGTTGCAATCACAACTATGACTTTCTTTTATCAAGTAATTGATGTAATTGAAAACAAGCCTTTGACCAGCCTTCTGAAATCATATCATGAAGGGAAAGCCAGCAGACAATAAGCACTGAGAAGGCAGGAGCTCAGAAAACAATATAGTCTATTTCGCCAGAGGGCCTCCATCAGCGTGACTGGCTGTGCAATGTAAACAAACCAAACATTAAACCAGGACTGACATAAAAAAAATTCCTCCCCCACTGGACAGGCAAGATGAAATGTTTATTTCCTGGACACAGTCTACTATTTGTCTAGGCATTCTCTTAAATAGCAAGTGGCAAAGAATTTGAAACCTTGGGAAAAGCAGTGCTCCTGAAAAACTTTGAAGATGCAGAGTCGTGCCTGGAGGAACTCAGTGGTATTTATGACAGAGAATTCACCATCCCTCCCACCCTGCCCAAAACCAGCACTGGGAAGACAAAGTGAACACCAGATGCTGGAAACCTCCTTATCCCAACAGTCCACTGATAAACAGTCTTTTGGAAGCAGAGGTTTCCACTCCAATTCTCAGCAATTTTATGTTTTGGTTTTGCTGTAAGTCACCAAGGTGTGCAATTGCAGCAGGCAGCTGTATCTCTGCTGGCAGCCTGTCCTCCACCATGGGACAAGTACACCATGGCTGGTGTGACAAGTGGCTGAGCAGGACAGACCCTTCATTAGAGGCTCTTGCCAGCCTGGTGTGGGAGCTCTGCCTACGCTCCTCTGGGGCCTCATGGCTGCAGCACCATCAGTGCCCCATCCAGCCTGGCTTCCCACCCAGCTCCCAGGCAGTCCCCATCATTTTGGCCCACCCACAATAACACCAGGACACACTTTGTTTCCCTCCTCAGGACCAGCCTTAGCTCTTAATGCTCTGTCACTTCCCCAGTCATGTGCTGCTCATGAGGCATGGCGAAGGACCAGCAAGGTTTAATATTCCAGAGAAACTACCAGGTCAAGGTTCTCCACTTTCCTGGGTCCTGCACAAAGCGCTCTGTGATCAGATCAGGCACGGAGCCATCAGGGTAAGGAGCAAGTGGTGCACACAGGCCTCCTTGCTTTTTCCAGAGAAAGGTAATAGAGCCCTCCCTTGCAGTTCACAACCCCCCGGGGATTTAACTGCAGGCTGTTTTGTTCTCTCTATGCCTTCACCCCTCTGCTATCTGATCACGGGGAGGCTGCAGCTCAAGCCCAGGTTTACCCTCCCAGACCCTAGTGCTGGGCAAGAAGTGTTGTCACAGGCCACCAATTATTGCCCAAACAGCTGGGCAAGCACCCAAAGGCTGAATTCATAATTGCTGTCCTTGAAACATGCTAGTATTTAAACATCTGTTGAGACCTTGAGCCTATCACCAGCTCCTTCCTGCAGAAATACACAATTCAAGGTGAGCAGAGCCTAACACTCACATCACGGGTCAAAAATTTAATGTTCATTTCCTTTAGACTTCAGTTTCCAAATTGCCTTAATAATGCAAGAACCTCAATGCGAGTGTCATTACGCCCAAGACAATCGTTATTTTTTAAAGATTTGATAGGTTACTTTGTTATATATATCTGTCTATCTAGATTTTAAATCAACCCAATATAAAAAAAAAGCTGCTGTGCAAACCAACGGCAAATAAAGAACCAGCAAAGCTCTGAAATCAATCAGTAGGATTGTAGTATCGGAGGAAGCGCACGATGAAGCTGATTTCAGTGGAGCAGGAGGGGTTTGCAGGCTGTTGAAGCCCTGTCCATTAGAGTGAGGTCAGGTTCCCGGGCAGCACCCACGCCCCACCTAGCCCCAGGCACTACAGCCAAGCCTGGGCAGATGCGATTTGACTCACATGGTATTTTACAGCTTCCCTCGAGGGGGGCAAACAACAGAAACACCACTTTAGTGTGCTCCACATGCCCCAAACATGACAGAAACGAAAGCTAAGTGAATGTCTTCCTGCACAGCGAGAGACAAAGAAAGCGTCAGTTTGGTTCCTCTGCCGGCTGCCACCGAGGCGGGGACGGCGCTCCGAGGTGTCACCTCCTGTCTGTCAGAGGGGATCCCATTTCTGCATCTTCTGCACCTCAGCCTTTTTCTCAGCCACTAGCTGAGGGGGAAACAAGCAAGATCTCGGCAGAAAGTGATCTCGCTTCTACTCCTTTACAAAGCCGAGAGGCATGCGTTCATTCTCGGGAGGGGAGGCAGCGAGGAGCGCTGGTGAGCGGGGCACACGGCACAGGGCTGGCCGCTCACCCCGCTCCCGCTGTTCCATCGGGCTCCATCACGCCAGCCGCAGCCACACACGTCACGAAAAGGAGAGTAGGCACATAGACAGATCCCGAAAGCGCTGCCTGGCCAGCTGAGGCTCGCTCAGACGAGCACAGTTGCAGCCCTGACAGCAGCGAGCACGACGAGGCTACTGCAGCCGGGCTGAGGTGCCCCTGGAGCATCCGGAGCCCAGCGGGGAGCGGAAACCAGCCGCAATCAGTGCGGGAGGGGAGGAAATAAACATCACTGATCTATCCAGGGAGTTGCCTCACAAACGAGGAAAAGCCACAGTGACAGAAGGAAGGAGAACAATTGCCTCTACTCTGCTCTGACAGAAAAGGCAAAGCAGTTAGTCAGATGAACACTTTATATTTTTCATTTTGTCTGCAGAGTGCTGGGGCGTAACACACCATGCGAACCCAAATCACCTCTCTGCATCTCTCTTTTCTTTACAGTGTTTCAGCAGGGGTTTTTTGTTTGGTTTTCCACATCAACCTGTTGCAAAAAGCAGGATTTGAGTTTTTAAGACTGTTATGCAGAAGGAAAAACAAACATTTCATTCCTTTTTTTTTCTTCAAACACTGCCACCCCTCTGCTGTGCACAATGCTGTTCCTAGTCTGCTGGCCCCCAGGAGATGGCACCTGCCAGCCCCAGGGAAGGGATGTGATCCCCACTCATCCTTTCCCCCTTGATGTTGATGGAGTTTACACTTTTCAAGCTGAATTCCTCTCCTTAGTCTCTGCCAGAAACCTTCCAGATGAGGGGCAAATTAATCAACAACTCTCACCACCAACATCCAGAATATTTATCAGCCTAGACTTGAACAGTTACAATAGCAATAAGTTTTGCTAAAGCCTGATCCCCATCAGTCTTTTCCCAAGTTTCAAGCAGTTACTATCAATCCCTGCCAAGCTTACTCCGTGCCCAGTGATTCAAAAATGGCTCCTTATAGAAACTTGAGACAAAAATAGACAAAAAGGTGCAATAAGTAACTTCAGCTTTCACCCTGAAGACACCCTAGCTACAATAAAAGAGATCTCAACTCCTTCTGCACCCCACAGCCCACTCAGGGTGAAATGGAAGCAGGGGAAGTATTTCTTTACTTCTCTCACTGTCAGACACCAAGAACAACCCTGGCACAGCCTGCTGGTCCTATCACCTAGAAAGAACCCCACACACCACACTTCCTCCCAGGAACCACATTTGGTGTGGTGCACAAACAGGGTCTGGCAGTTTGTCTTAAGGGAGCTCTACTGGCAGCAGATACATTCATGTTTATGGTGGGCTTCATTCTTTAACTGAATAGAAAGCCTGGATTCACTCAAAGGACAGCACTACCCAGAAAGCCACAGGAATAAGAGAAGACAGAAGGCAGCATTACCTGGCCTTATCTGGCTCATTTCAAATTACTTGCAGATAAACATTTCTGTGCTTACATGCATGTAAGTAAAAGGAGGGGATGGTGCTGGTCAAAATATTTACAACCCTGGGCAAAGAACAGTGGCAGAAGCTCGGGGCAGTGCAAGGGTAGCTGTAGCCAGCAGCAGGTGCCCAGAGCAGCAGCACAACCACACACTGGGTTACGTCACCCGTGGGTGTCACAGCACACACGGGGCCGTGGGATGAGCTCCTGCCTCAGCTCTGCCCCTGCAAAGGGCCACTTGGAAGAAACGTGTTTTCTCTCCTTTACACCCCCACGAAGAATGTGAAAATAAACCCATTGTCAGAGAATAGGCTCATCTTTCCTACGGTTTCTTTGGCACACACAACTTTTTTCCTGTAAACACCCAAAGCCTTCATATGAGTTGGGGCTTTTTTTAACTTTTTTTGCTGTATGTTAGTTAAGTCTCTTTAGGTTTAAGGAGATACTAAGAGGTATTTGTGAAAGCCCAAGCCCTCTGCAGCTACGCTCCCAGGCCTTGTTATCTTCCACTATTAATAATCAACATAAGGAAAGAAATTATGTTTGCCAAACATAAGATAGTAATCAGAAAGTAAAGGTTATGAACAGCAGTCAAAAAAACCTTTTCAACATCACAAAAATTACTACTAGGAGAGTCATGTCAAAGCAGCCTGTAAGTTTTCTGAGACTCTCTAAGAAATCAAATCTAGCACCACGAAAGGTTTTACAAACATTTCTGAGAAGCAGCTCAACAGTGCCAGCAAAAACAGCATCAGAAAAGAACTCCAAATCCCCTCCTTGAAAGCCAAATTCAGAGGCACAGATCCGAAAATCAGCCGCGGAGGCTTCTTCGCAAGAGCAAGAAGTGACACGCACACACATCCATCATGCCAAGGGAACACGGAAAAAGGGTTGCTTCCCCCATTTTTTTTGCTTTGCCCGTTTTCCTGAACAGAAGTGCTGACTGTAAGAGCGGACAGTCCAGGCTACAGCAATAGAGCTTTTACCGAGGCTCCGAGTTCTGCAGTGCCCCTCTGAGCAACCAGTGCTGAGTCCTTTATCTTCCTAGCGCTTGAGAGAGCTCGTAGCACTCTTTGTCTCGCTCGTCATTTCTAAAACAAGCCATTCTCAGAGTAACGATGTCACACCCCCAGCTCCAAAGCGCAACAAAAAAAGGCGAAATTGTTAAAAAACGAAACAAACAAACAAAACAAAACAAAGGAAACTAGCCCTAATCTCTGAAGCGAAATAAATAAAGCGAAATAAAGGAGGAGAAGGCGGCACCGCACACCTCCCGGGGCGCTCTCCAAGCCCGTTCCCCCCGGCCCGGCCACCCAACCTTCCAAAGGACGCTCCCCCCTCGCCCCACGGGAGAGACCCCGCTCACCTGGCCAGGGCAGAGCAGGGCAGGGCTGGGCAGGGCAGGGCTGGGCTGGGCAGGGCTGGGCAGGACGGGCTGGCGGCCCCGCTCCCGGGCTGGTGTGGGGCTGGCCCCGGCGCTGTGCCGGGGAGGGCCGGGCTCGGGGAGCCCCGCTCCGCCCCGCCCCGCCTCGCCCCGCTCCGCCCGGCGCTGCCGGGGACACCCGGCTCGGCAACAGCGCCGCGGCTTGTCCGGGATCTGCCGCCCCGAGAACGCCGGCCCGAAAACAAAAGCACAGCAGTCGAGTGGAAACGGTGTTCAGGAAAGGATGGCATGGCCAGAGAGCGCAATAGGAGCAGGCAAAGTGACAAATGAATAGTCCTGGTAAATCCTCCCGAGGGTTGAGATGAGGACGAAGGGCTGTGGTGTGCGCTGCCGAGAGCATACACATGTGCTCTGTACAGCCAGAGCTTGGCACCTCCTGCATGAGCCAGCGCTGTCACACAGGGCCCGGGCTGGCAGCTACAGCAGGACACCTGATGGCACAGTCCAGGGCATCAGTGACCACAGGCTCCAAGTTCATGGTCACGGACCTTACTGGGAACTCAAAAATCACTCAGAGACCTTGGGACAAAGTGCACTGTCTTCATCCAGCATCCACTTTTAGCAATGCTTTCATTTGTGTAGTTTTCCTAGCTGATAATAACCCCCAGTATTTTAAAAGACGGTTTTACAAAGAGAGCTTAGAAAGTGAATCCATTCTAGTTCTTTTCCACTTGGAGATACCAGACCAAGCATGCCCTCATATCATTACAAAGGTAAGACTCAGGAGACAGAAGTACACACTCTTTTAGCCAGCCATAATCACACAAGAAACAGCACTGAACAATTTGTTCTTTTATTCTTTTTTTTTTTTTTTTTCATGGAGAAAAGCAAACAGAAGACCCATAACAGAGTGTGATTGATCACAAACAAACAGTGTCACGACATGGAGCAAGCAGCTTCCTATGTCAACCACATGGTTGTCTTCCAAAGTACTTTACCTCTCCATCCCATTCTGTTCCACACGAGATCTCACCTTTTTCTTAGATACAATTACAGGACTGATGTCTTCTCTTGCTTAAAATATTAATTAAAGCTACAATTGAATATTTATTCCTGGAAATGTTTTCTCCTTTGTTTTGTGTGCCAAAACGGCTTTTTCCAGGGTGGAGGATGATGAAGGCACTACATAAGCAAGCCCTGTTCAGTGCAGTCCCCCCAGCCACACAATCTGGGATTACAGCTGTGCTTTCCTCGAAAGTTTGGCACTCCTGAGTCATCCCTCTTGATTCCCTCATTCCCTCTGCTTCCCAGGAAGAAATGTGAAGTCCATGGGAGATCCATGGCAATCAGCAACAGATGGGGGCTTTGAGGGACCCTCCTGTGAGTGTGTGTGTGTCTGTCTGTGTGTGTGTGTGTGTGTGTGTGTGTGTTTACCCTCAGCTACCACAGGTAGGAAATGGGATTTTGCCTGCCTCTTTTTTTTTCAACAGCTGCTGGAGACAGGAGAGGTTCCAGCTTCTCCCAGACTCCAACTTGTCTCCCTCCCCTTCTCCTTTCTCTCAGTACAATTACTGCCCATCAGTTAATAATTTCCAGCCCATGTGCCTACCTTGCTCCTTCTGTCCCTGGTGTGGGATGGGCAGCAGCAGGGCAGCTCCTTCCCAAGGTGCAGGCAGGGTTGGGGATCTTCCCTAAAGCCAGTGCTGCTGGGCTGGGCCAGCAAGGAGCACCTCACAGCCAGGAGGAGGGCAGGAGGAGGTCCAGAGCTGCAGGACTTGCCTGCCTCTCTCCTTTCCTGCTGGATGATCCCCTGCTTACTCAGACACAGCTCTGGGCTGTTGCAGGGACTGAGCACTTCCCTCAACAGTCCTGACAGGGAAAAAAACCCCACAAAAACAAGAAGATTTTCTTGATAGCCTAGCATCATTATACCCCTTTTCATTCATTTAAAGTATTCAAAGTGCAATTACTTACACAATTTGAGTCAAGGAAATGAGTGTGTAGGGGGAAAATGTATCAGGTAATGTGATTCATTAGTAATGGTGGGTGATACGTGTCCCTGTGCAGCAGTAAGGATGAGGTGGCTTGAACAACTTTTAAATAATTAGATGGGTGCTGCTTGTCAACATAGGGCAAATACTGCCCACCTCTATTAAAAAGGCATGAAATGGTCTAGGATTGCTCCACACATCAGAAAGGCAATCCTGATTTCCTGTTCCAGACTGGGCTTCAGAACTATTTAATCTAAGAGCTATGGTTGGCACAGGCACAGAGAGTGTAGGCTGGACATGAATGAACTGTGCCTGGAAATTAGGAACAGGCTCTTAAAGATTAGAGCAATAAGATTGTAATAGAGAATAATGGGAGGAAAAATACCCTTAACTCCTTGAATATATGGCATATTAAGTATGCTTCAGTCCAGAGTGCTCTATTCCACTTCATGTTCTCATGTCCAGTCCCAGTGCTGGCTGGAACCCACCACTGTGCCAGCCCCAAAGAGTGGGACCTGCCTTTCACTCAAGGCTGTTTACTATATAATGGCATACACTCATTCTATTTTACCAGATCAATTTTTTCCTACCAGGCATCTGACAAGTTATTGTGTGCTCTCACTATCTTAATCATCTGTAATTTTGAATCATGCTTCAGATGAGCTCTGTTCAGTTTGCAAAGCGTAGGAACTGAGGACGTCTTTGCTCTTCTCAGATAAATCATAGCAGCAAGACCAGGGGAAAAAAATGCTCATAAAGAAACAAATCTTCCTCTGTGGTTAGGATTAAAATTCAATTCATGTTAACCAAAGGTACAAATAACCTTGCTTACAGAGATTTGAAGCAATAAAAACTAAGCCCCAAATTGCCATATAGTCAATAACACAGTGTACTAAAAGTAGCACTAACACAACCTTCTCAACAAGAATTTAACAAACATCTTTCCACCTTTCCCTCAGGGGAGGATTTAGCCCCCAAACTTAGTTATCAAATCCAGAGCACTCTTAATAGCAGGGTGAGAAATCAGTTCCTGAGCCCCACAGCCAAGACTGGGACACAATGTCATGGACAAGAAGTAGGTCAGCTCCAAGTTGTAATCACCTCCCATTTTGTCATCCTGGACGGTGTAGAAAACCCTACCAAACAGGTATTGCTTAACTCCTAGTATGGCCAGCTGGCTATTTCATTTGACTAGTGAAACAGTGAGAGCTGGCATGAGCTTGCCTTGAGCAGGGTTATCTTCTCATGTTCCTTTTTTCTTTTCTTACACTAAAACAATTCCAGGTTCTTTATTAGGAAACAAGGGACTCCATACCATTGCAGAAGTCATTAGTGAGCAGCTTGGCAGGAGGCACAATCCATCCAGTTGCTGCAGATTATTTTTTCTCCTTGCTATCTTTTTTTCAGGTTCCACTCCTTCTAAAGAAGAATTATGTTTATCATGAGCAGAAGAATCTTTTGAAGCATGAAATCAGTCAGAAAATACACAGCTACTAAAGATTTTAAGGTCAGCCAGTTGGTCCTGATACAGTCACCTAATATTCAGCTCTGAAACCTGATTTTTCAGATCGTATGTCTTCACAGTCAAAAGGATAATTTTTTTTACTTCAGGGAAAATAACATCTATGGATTGTGCTGAAGTAGAAACACAAAAAAGCTGAGTTTCTCAGCAAGGTAAGCTCCAGGGAAACTGGGGTGTTTTAAGACCCTATGTCTCGTCTCTTTGGTGTTTTTACTTCACATGCAATAGGCTTGCTTAAAACAACCCAAACCCATTCTAGCAGAAAAACATGGCCTTAAAGAAGAACTGTTTCTCCATCATTTTCTTTTTATTTTGTCAATATTGACTGCCTGTCAGAAATATAATACTGTCCCCTGCTCCCTGCTCCTCAGCTGCCATCTTCTACCCCTTCCTTCAGTTGTTTGCATTTACTCTCAGTCCTTGTCACCAGTTGCCTCACTCTGCTTGTCCTGTGGAGACTGATATCCCTGAGCCTCTGCCCTTCCTGAAAGCTTTTCCTGTGCTTCTAGCCATCCCTCACAAGCTCAGCATGGCACCCACCATCAGACCTGTTTGCTATGAACTCAACATCAGATGCCCAGCAGCCTGCTTTCCATTCTTTACTGAGATCCACAGGGTTTGCATTATGCATGCTGGAGGGCCAGGCCAGAAGCTGATAGGCAAAGGGCATTAACATTTGAAGACAAGATGCAGCAGCACAGCTGAAGTTTCCTTTCCAGGTACAGAGCGTTACCAAGGGTTCATCTACAAGTGTAGTGCAAAGTAAGCACAAGCACTGAGGAGTGGAGAACCTTCTGAATATACACACTGTGCTTTGCCAGTGCACAGCACTGAATTAAGCAGCTGCTTTTTGGAATACAAATTATAAAAGCAGCTGCCCAACAAACATATTGCTATGGCCTTCACACAAGTTTCCAGCTTTGAACTGGAGCAAAGATCAAACTTACTCATATTTAACTAGTTTTGACAGATGTCATGATCCTAAGATGGCAGCAAGTCAGACTGCTGAGCCACTCTTTGACAAAAGTGCATACATATCATGTTGTGTTATCTGCAGTCATTTAAATACCTTTGTTTTACCACACATTGGATGATAATATTCATAATTCACAGTGATGAAGAATGATGATAATGATCACATAATTTCTAATGATGACATGCTGATAGCTAATGATAGCACAAAAAAGAAAAAAAAATCAGCTATGCTCTGTCCAAATGAACACAAGGAAAAATCTTTGTGGTGAAAAAGAGCCTACAAAACAATCCTCTCCCACATGTGGGTTGGGTTGTTGTTGTGACCTGTCTTGAGTGATTGCCACTGCCTGGGGGAACCACCAACACCGAGTGTGTGACCAGCAGCACCCCTTGAAGGTGTGACAGCTGCTGCTGCCAGGAGCTCATACAAAGGCTGGACATTTCCACATTTCCTCTTCCCTCAGTACCTGTCCATCCTCAGATTATACACTGTTCTCCTCTTTTCCTAGTCTGTGTATTTTGTTTAGATCCCCAACTGCACACAGAGGTCACATCTGCACTTAAACTCTACATCCTGCAAAGAACTCTATTCATTATCAATTGATACCCTGTCATAACTGTGATTATACTGATATAAATATCTTTTCATCCCTTTTGATGAAAGACTGGCTCTTATTAGAAATAGGAATTGACTGGACAAATGGATTCTTCCAAAACATTTGTAAATGCAACACACTGCACAGCAAGAAAAAATTATCAACAGCTGTGGTTTTTTTTCTTGAGAAAAGGCTTAGATAAAAATTCCCATGGCGCTAGAACTAATAAGTGAATGAAAACAGAGATGGAAAATAATACGATGGAGAGAGATCAGTACCAGGCTCCAATGTCCCAGCATCCAGAAGGTTCTGTGCTCTCTCGTTTCCAGAAGTTTGGAGCAGAAACCACATAGTGCATGTAACAAGATGCTATTTCCTGTGTTAGTGATCAATGTGATATATGGGTTAGAATATTTGTGTTTGTTTAATTTTGGAAAACGATCCCATCAGCATTTTCACTCCCACACTAGGGAGGGAGAAATGCACTCTCCCAGCTACATTTCTTAATGTATGGTTACTTGTATCAATCTACAAGACACAATTAAAGGCAGAGTCTCTGTCCTCTTTTTCCCTTAAAAACTCTGGATATTAAATCTCATGTACACGTCACATCAAGCCTTCTGAAAACTGACAACAGCAAGTGAGATCTGGCAAAACAAGGGTGTTTTCAGAGGCTGGCAAGCCTGCCACTCTTGCAAGCCTACCAGGTTTAAATATTTAATGACCAGACATAGCATTCATTGTCCTAATCAATTCTTTTTTTAGATATGAGTCTGTAGAGTCTCAGAAAGTGCAGTCAGGCTGTGCTGGAGACCTGTAGAGGCTTCTCACACAAACAGTCAATGGCTACACTTGGTAGAAAAAGAGTAGGGGAGGCAGAGTTCTCTACCCTGTTCCATTAGAGGCACACTGAAGCCAGAAAAGGGGCAGATTGCCTTGAGATAAAGTGGCTTTTACAAAGCCTGTTCTTTACATCCTTCATGTTGGTGGCATTTTTTATTTAGAATTAAATTAAATGGAGACTTTTACAATGTTGAAGTAAGGAAAATTCTTTCTTGGAAGGCAGTGGACAGCTGTAAGCCCCTCACATGCAGAGGAACTGTGCATCAGGTGCGTGTGAACACAGCCACGGGTTGGGTTCAGCCAGGCAGTGGGGCACAACATTGGCTTTAAAACCCCATGGAGCACATGTGGGGCTGAAGGAATATAAGAAATAAAACTGACAAATAGTCAGAAAAGAGTGTCTGAAGTCATCTTTTGAAAGGCACTGAGGTACTTTCAGCCAAATGCTCCTCTTTCTCTGATTGGGGTTCCCAACTCTCCCTCCCTTCAGGAGCCAAATATTTACCCCATTCTTTTCTGCAGAACAGTAGCCAGAGGGGGATTGGTGTTTCTCCCCCTTTTTAGTGTCCTGAGCCATCCCAATGAATGTGGGAACCTCCAGCAAGGGCAGCTCCTAGGCAAGAGAAGATTTCTCCAGTCTCTCAGCTGGTCTCTGTTGGCCCAAATGTACAAGTCATCTGAGGGGGGCTTGAGTACTGGACCCTTCTCATCCAGAAGATTCCTCTCATCAGTAGGTGATCCTGTAATTCCTTCAGTATTGGATTAATAACCTTTGGCCTGTTCTTAGCAAAAAGAGTTGCATTGACTGAGAGCTTCAGGACTGAAGACCACACAGATCCCCAAGAAATATATATTCCAGATGCAGACTCAGATCAATTCAGACAGAACAGACTAAACCCCACTCCCTCCACAATTTTGGTGAAGTGCTGAGGTTTATGACATCTCGCATTGCAGAGAATAGTTCCCAGGAAGTTATTTTGCTCTAACTGAAGCAAATGAAGCAAACTGAATAGTGCTCCCTACCCTGGCATTTCTCTTGCAGCCCCATGGACAGAAGCTGAACTGTGGGAGTTCATTTGCACAGCCTTCCTTTGGGCCCAGGGTTTCACACTCTGTATTTGATGCTTAGGTAATCATGCACCATGAATATCATGTCTAAATAAAAGAAATCAAAATTGGTTTGAAAGAAAACTAGTGAAAATTCTGGTCTGTGGGAAGAGGGGAATGATGTCTGCAAGGATAAAAACCTCTCCTTACAGAGCAACAGGATTGATCTGGCTTGTTAAACCCACCCAATAAACAGTGGTGCTGTTGTTTTTTAACTACAGCTTGTCCTTATGAAAGAAGCTTGTTTATGCTTTCCACAATGTTCACAGGTTCTTTTAATGGCACTTCATATTTCTCTACTGCACATTTGAATAGAGATTAGGAAAAAATGCAGCTGTGCTTTATTTCAAAGGGCTGTACAATAATGACAACTGTACAGTCCTTTGGATTAAGTCCAGGACAGCCACAATTGATGGCATCTTGCAAACAGATCACTAGGATGAGCTGATAAAGGTAAACATGTTTATATATGATTGTAACATTCTCAGAGAGTACTTTTCTAGGTCAGATGAGTGGTAAGAAAAGAGTCATTTGTGTATTGGGATGGAAAATGCATGGGAATATTTTCACTCATTCTCTTGCAGAACTGCACACTTCTCCATTTAAACTGCTGCTGCATTCCACCTCAGAGGAAATCCCTCCAAACATATAAAGGGGGTCTCAATACAAAAAACCATTTAATCCTGTAAGTCAATATTTAGTTGAATGCACAGGAACTCCATGGAGTGGGTAGAGATGTTGCTCACTCTGTATTTTATATTGACAGAAACATTCACATGTGGTACAGGGAAACATAAACAATCCTTGATGCAAGGAATTCAATGTACTTTCTGCAAGTCCAAATGCAAGATAAGACCAAATGCTGACAAAGAACCTGCCAATTAAAAAAACTGAATTGAAATTGTTCATCTAATTTTGACTCTTCATCAGGAGCTCAAAAATATGTGCATGTGAAGGGAGTCAAGGACAGGTCAAATCCTCTGTACAAATTTGATGGAGTAAGGGAGTAAATGTATTAAGTAACAAGTAAATAAGATTTAAAATCTCCAGGCAGTGCCATGTCCATTAGATAGATGTGTATTGAGGCTCCCTCAGTCATTTAGGGGAAGGATCTAAACAAGGTGAGGGTGCTGCAGCTCCTGCAGAAACCCCTCAGCCCCTTGCACTGCTGCCTGCAAAGTGCTCACCAAATCCCACCGTGTCACTGTGACCTTGTTTGTGCAGCAGCAATGAACCTTCAGAACATCCTGCAGCAGGGAGGGCTGCTGAGTTACCCTCAGCTCAGGTTGGCCATGGCTGTGGCGATGTTACACACATTTCCCAGCACTGACCCTGCTCCCATCACCAAGAGGAAATGCTTCTCACCCCTTTTGTTTCAGATGGAGCAAACAGGAAATACTCAGCGACCTTGCTCCCAGGCTTTTGCCACCCATTTCACTACTTCCTTCCTCTGCCTATCTTGGGAGAGAAGAGTTTTAAGAAAATTGCTTCTACAGTTCAGGTTTCGCTTGCAGAGGCAGATTCAGTGTCTCCATGGGTTCTCCCTCCTCCTGCCCTCAGGGTGGGGAAAGGGCAGGAGCAAAAGGAGGATGAAACCAGGAGGGCTCACAACATCTGCCTCTTTGAGTTTTAGCCTTTCCTTCCTTTCAACCGAGGGCTGTTTCTCATAGCATGGAGAAATTGTTAATGGATATTCTCTCTGTAGTGACAGACTGGGATCCTTTGGCAGTGGGAACTGTCCACACAGGGGCAGGCATCACAGTATTTTCTTTTTTAACTTTTTAAACAAACAGTTCCAGGTATTTGATTTCATTAGTTATTTGAGCAGAGTCCACCACCGGCTCTATATTTTTGAAAAAAAACAAAACAAAACCAACCGAAGAATTTAATGCAGTCCAACAATTTCTTGTTATTTTCAGAAAATTTTGAGGCATTAATGCCTTGTTGCATTAATGCAACATGAAACAAATTAATTCCTCTTTGTATGGTAAATGCAAGGATAGAAGGATTTTATGTTTGTATCACACTAGAGTATGAAACAGGAAGACTGGAAACATAAGAGAGGTGTTTGCACAAAGATGACAGTTTAAAGTGGTTGTCCTTCCTGCTTATGATGAGCTTCAGTGGTGCAGAAATGTCACATCTTTGTTGGATTTTTAGGGAATATTGAAAATAATTTTATGCCGACATCATGGCAGCTGACAAGGACAAAGCCAAAATAAGATCAGGGAATTTTCTATACCTACTCTCCTTCCAACAGCCATATTTCCTCAAGATGAAACAAGTCATTGGAAAATATGAAAATTCCCAGAAATATTGTTTGAATTAAATTATATTTTTAAGAAGAAATAAATATAACACTTCCTACTAGTTCATCGGGTCAGTTTGCACCTCATCCTTCTCTCCAGATTTTCAGCCACATAGCTGTGTGTGTGTTTAATTCCTTTCTGCTGATCTCTAATTATCTTTTGGCCCTGGAAAAGATTTCACAGTCAGCTTGTAGAAAGTCATTCCTGTGCAATGATGTTCAAGAACAACCCCAATACATGCTCAGTTCTGTGTGTGTTAGTGACAGACAGCTTTGGGATGTGTCTCACATCCTTAAGCCTGGGGAAAACAGAGAGGGTAGACACAAGGAGAAGCACTTAACAGCTCTGATTTTTTTAGAATGACACTGAAGTCAGTATTTGGTTCAATTAAACATTGAGATGATCCCACAACTACCTCCAGTTTCTGCTGAAGTAAAGAGGAGTGAATAGGAATAAATAGGAACCAACATCCCAGATTGTAAACACTAAAGAAAGAAGAGGCCTCCTGTTCTTTAGGATATCTCCAGGTATAAGCTGTATCCAGGTGACAACAGTATTGCAGCACTGCTCTGTTTCTTTTTATAATTTTCTCCTGTTACCTTTTGCTTTTCCATTAATCCTCCACCTGCAGTCTCAGATTCCAGACTGATGTACTAGAATTTGCTGTATAAAGGATTATTTTATTAATCATATAAATTTTTGTACGTGGTAAAATATTTAACCTAGACACATAAATGTTTTAGTGGACATGAGAGGAATAAAATCTCTGGGCTGACTTGGAAAGAAGTGCTCATTAAATTAATTCCATGAGCAAAGAGGTGATTCCCCATTCTGATGTTAAATCTGCTGCAACTCCACCAATGCTATCACTCCACAGCCTCTGGCAAGAGTAATACGTTTAGACAGTTGTTGTTGTTATTATTATTGTTGTTGTATTACTACTACTATTACAACTATTACTAATATTAGTTTGTAAAGGTCTTAAATGCTGCATCATGGCAGGGATGCATTATGCCAAGTACAATATTCCATTTAGTGCAACCTGTATTTTCCAGTTCAGTCCATGTTTTGTTTTGAGCTGATTCAGAGTGAAATTACTTTCAATTTTTCACTTCAGCCAGGCAATCGAAGAAGCAGCCCTGCAGCCTCACCGCTGTGCTGCCACCAGGTACTGAATTGTTCAGGGATGACTTGCAGACTCGCTTTTCTTTTGAAGAAATTGGTCAGTCTCAGATCTCCCTTTTGTCTGAAACATTCACAAACTATGCATGTGAAAAAGAAAACAAAAACAAACAAACCCCAGATATTATTTATATTTTCAAGTTCCTAATGATGTACTCAGGTGCTTTCATAACAAAGAAAACATGCTGACAGAACAGGCTTGAAAATAAAGAGATTTAATCTTGCTGAAGTTCAATTATCCCAGCAACCCCTGGTCTTTCCAACTAAGAGTCAGCAGGAGCACTCCATGCTCATGAGTTGCAGCATTCACTCTCCTAATTTTCCTTAATTTGGCAAAGATAAGCAGTCTGCATCCCAGCTTTTCAGAGCATCATGAGGGAGAAGTCAGGAGGAAGATCTGAGCAGCAGCCTGCTGAACACACAGGACTTCCTCCCCTCCCATCCCAGGCCACAGCCTGGTGCAGTTTTCCCATCTTCTCAAGTTACATTTATTTCTCAGCTCTTTAAACACTGGGCTGTTTCTCAAGCATAAAATCTGAGGGCAGCCACTTGTTTGGCACAGAGAGTAAAAGTGTCAGAGGAAAAAGACAGCGTAGAAGCAATGGCCCTTTGATAAAGCAGCTTCACAGCTTTGATGTTTCCTCTCCCTCCTTTTCCCTAATTAACTCCATGGCTACTCTCTGTACAGAAATCAAAAAATGCTCTTGCACTGGAGCAATCTTGGTATTATTTTTGGGCTTCTCATTTTGCCATGTGTATCTAGTCCATACCAGTGTTTTACAGTCTGTGGTCTGCAGAGATAATATAAACTATGTCTTAATTTGGGGTGTTGGAATAGAGACTATTTGAGATACTATGGACTATTTCTTATGAAAAGTACACTGTTGGCAGTCATTCCAAATCCATTCTCCCAGGGCCAAAACTCAGCTATTTCCAAGTCACAAGAACCAGGAAGCTGCCAAGCCAGGATGTCTCCATTTCTGCCAGTGCTGCCACAATTGTCAGGTCTTTCTATCACCCTAACAGGCAAATATTTACTCTGCAACTATTGTCCCACCTTCCAAAAGATTTAAAACTCACTAGCAGGCAGTGGATTTTATTTTAAACAATGTGCCTGTCTTGTGGCTCCATTCTTGACTGAGAAACTGCTTATATTGGTTTTCCCTCAAGGGCCTCACTTACAGTAAACACAATTAGGGCTAAAGACATTATCTATCATAAATCATCATTAGAAACTGCCTGTTGCTTTTAGCTTTGCTTTGGGTGTAATCTGCTCTAGACACAAGCCATCCCTCAGTGATTAGGATGCTGCAGCTCCATGTCTTAAAACCCTTCTTGACTTTAAGGGGTGTGCAGCATTAGATGCTGCAGACTCTAAGTCACAGGATAATGATTTTATTCAAAAAATGCTGCAAAAGATTTTTAAATCTGGTTATAAATTTAAGATGGAAAGGCTGTGCTGCTGCTGGCTGGAACACCAAGCTGGCTAAGAAGGGGGACAGGGTGGTGGTACAGGATCCCCAGGAATGTGGAATCCCATCTTTGCATTCTCCTTCAGCGTCAGATTTGGTTTTATGGTGAGTGCTGGTGAGTGACTCTGTCAAGAGTAAAAGAGGCTTCAATCAACTTTCCTGGCTTTGTCCTGGCAGTGACTTCATTCCCAGAGGATGCCAGCTGGACAGGGTACTGATAACCAATCCTTCCAGATCAGCTGGGAGGGATAGAATTTTTCACACTTTTTGTGTGTTTGAGCACGTGCTGCTTTAGTTTCAGTTTAGTTTTAATTTTCCTCTGCAAAAAGCACATCAGAGCCAGGCACAGGCCACGGACACTCCTACCAGCAGATCCTGTTACAGCAGATCCCTCCCCATGAGACACTGAGAACCCAAACCTGAACTCTGTGCTGCCCAGGGAACACCCAGAGGTGTTTCAGAGCAGAACGTGACTGCTCAGCCCCTACAAAAGCATTGATGAAGCATCTCTGGGTCTTTCTCTGCTGTCACTCATGTCATTTGGGTTTTGTCAACTCTGCTGATTAATGTTGTTACAACAATCCAGAGACAGGTTGTGAAGGCAGATGGGAAAATGTCACAGCTGACAGACAAAAAAAGGGGAAAAAGTATTTCTGAGCTTCTTAGTGCACTGGTCTGTCTGAGTGCTCCAGGAAACACTGAGCCCTTTTACCATGAGCAGCACTCAAGCAACAGCATAGCAAGAGAAATACTTTCATTTGCTCTGCAGAAAAGTTCCTATATTTCACAGCAATGCCACTGGCTGATCAATTAATCAGTGATTTGACCATTTTCTGAGAAATAAAATTAAATGGATGCCAGGAGAAAAGGGGTCAAGGTAAAAGATTAAGTTCAGCCATGAAAGGCTTTATCATCTTTTAATTTCATGCATAACCGTCATTGTTGCTAATTGATAGAGGCACCACAAAACAGATGAGTTATAATATATTTCTCTGACCAGTAATTTTGCAATAGTTAATGAGAGACAGAGCAATACAAAGCATATCCAGAGGTACATAATCTAAGTCACTCTTGTTTAATTATTATTTTTTGAGAAGAAACTCTTCCCCTCCAAGCAGGGCTTGAGAGAAGCACGCTGTGTTCAAATTAATCTGCTCTCTGACCTGTCACTTGCATGAGTTCTTTATGCTCTGAAAGTGAAATCATTTGGTTAGGAGCACCAGTGTGTCTCTTGATCTTTCAGTACATAACCACTGGGCATCTTGCCTGGCAAAATATCTGAGAAGCAAATAGAGCACCTCCTGCACAGCTCTGAAATCCTGAAAACAGTGTCCAGTAAAACACAGCTGACTCAGGTCAGAGTTCTGTGCTGAAGGAGTTCTCTGTATCTTTTTCAGACTAACATACTCAAAACCACTTAAACATTAAAAATGGCATTACAGAGCTTCAGACACTTCAAAACTAAGCTAAGCTCAAAACTGAAACCCTCAGCTTGTGCTCAAGATCCCCTGTGCTGGCACAAAATCATCATCCTCTCTCCCACAGTGCCTCCTGACAACACTCACACAAATTAGCTTTGGCTGTGCTCTGCTGGTGTTATCTCCATCTCCTGGGTCAGGATTTTAAGGACCTTCTACACAAACAACCCAAGGAGTTTAGAGCACAGTAACTCTTTCTCTGACATATCCTTTTGTCCTATTCTTTTTTCTTTCTGTACAAGCTCACACACATAGCCACGACAATTCCCAGTTCCTGCATGTATTGGATTACCCAACTTGGTCAGTTCTTCAGTGTATCTAACTTCTGGTCCTTGGGGGTGGCTTTGAATTATTTTGTTGTCACCAAATGCAGGGGTGTTTGGTGGCTCACTCAGCAAGCTGGAACATTTGCCATCCAAGTGAAGGACACAGCAGCCCAGCCAGCTGGTACCCACAAGGGTAAACTGTGCAGGGCAGAGAGCTTGTCTCTTCAGGCCAGAAAAAATAAAACTGGATCAGTCTGGTTTTCACTTGACCATGGTGATCACAACTACCAACATCTGCAGGGTATGGGGCTGCTTTTTACAGGGCTTGCAGAATAAGGACTGCATTAAAAAAGGGTGGAATGTCAGCAGTAATTTGGGACTGAAACCTGAAATAGCAGAAAATGGCTTTAAACTGAGCAAAAGTGACTTGTAAATTAGAAGGGGCATACCCCAACATAAAGATATGGTTTCACAGCCTGGCAGGAGAGCATTAAGCAAGTTCTACAGTACAGTAAGTACCTTAACAACCAGCCTGCTTACAGCTGATTTCAGGATAATTCCCTCCCTGATCTCCTGTACTACTTTTGCACACCTTTAACTCTCTAAAAGTCCCTCTTGACATAGTTTCAGACACAGACTGATAAACATTTGGACATTGCTGGACAAGTTTCAGAGAATTGTTCCAACCACAAGACTGATTTCCTGCTGTGTCCTTTGTTTCCACCAAGAAAAGCACTGCATACAAAGTTGAAGGGATAATTTTAATTAGTAAGGTCTTGATACTTCAGCTGTTGCTCAAGGCTCAGCAACAGGGTCAGATATGAGAGGACTCCAGGAGCAAGTCCAAAAATAACTTTAAAGGTACCTAGATTGTGAGGAATGGGATTATGGAGGACTTCAGCTACAGAAGAAAATCCCATTATCCTGTTCCCACACAGATCTTTGAGTGGCCTACTTTGAGCTCGGTGATGGAGAGGATTCATTGCTTTTAAGCTGTAATCTTCAGGTAAGAGATGAGATACTGGATTACAGACCTTGTGAGTGACCATTAATAGGCAATACTATTTCTTGTTAGATTTTTGATGGAATATGTGGTAAAAGATCTAAGTAGATGGCTCTGGGTTTTTCATTACTTCTGTTTGGTTTCATAATTCCCTAATTTTGTTAACTATTCTGTAAAATTACTTGGAAGCAGATATTTGGGGATATCAAATACGAATACATTTTAACCTGAGGTTTCTAAAAGCGAGAAGCAGAGGGAACAGAGTGTCTTGGTTCTGTCAGTGCCACAGCCCCGGAGCTCTGGAGCTCTGCAGGCTGCAGAGGGCAGCAGCCTCTAACCCAGCCCCAGCAGGGTGAGCTGCACCCAGGACAAAGGACAAAGAGTTTTCCTGGGGTTGGAATCCACTCCTACACACCAAGTGCTGTGGTATCTGTACAATCCCAGAAAGAGTTTTCCATTTTAATACAATATTGCTTCTACTTACTAATGTAACACTAATGTGCGTTTTAGTTTTTGATTTTATGACATTGCTTTCTACATATCACAATCTTAACAACTGAACTTGTATATGGTTATACTTCGCATGTAACTTGTATAAATTATTCTTTGGCCAATGCCATCTTTATTTTTTTTTTTAGGACACCAGGCACACAGAAAAGCTGCTTTGTCCTTTGTGCAAGTCAGAGTACAGGGAATGCTGCTCTCCCTAAGTGGAGCCTCTTTTCTGACAGATTTTTTGTTAAGTGCTCTAGAAGTTCAATCAAGGGAAAGAGGTAAAAAAAGAGGACATGATTATGAACTATAAAAGAGGAATATACATTCTCTTATAAAATGTCATTCTCTACCTACCAGGCAGGTGAAGCAATCTTCCAAGAAAATCTCAGCATAGAAATTCCAAGAACACTTTGCATTTCCAGGAATTTACTGGTTGGGATCTGTATCTTTGATTATGTCAGTAATTCAGCCATTAACCTGGCACAACTAACAGCTGAGCTCTTTCCATCCTTTCTCTTATAGAAATGGTGCTCTAACATGCTGCTTCTTTCAAGTGAGGAAATTGAAGGAAGGTCCAGGTGTTCAAGATTTAAATTTAATTCTCTTGAAAAGAAAAAAACCCATAATTTCCAGATAATTTTGCTTGCTTCCAGAAGCTGAAACAGAATATTGCAGGTTGGAAGTGACCTATAAGGATCATCAAATCCTCCCTGCTCTGCACAGGACTACCTAAAATCAAACTTAGGAATCACAGACCTAAAAAACCAAAAACAAACTAACCAAACAAAAGAAATCCATCTAAACTTGTAAACTATGGATGCTCAAAATAAACAAAAGAGTGCATTTGCCAGTGCAGGGGCCCATGCTGGGACTAAGGTTAATTACTGTCCAGGTAATTAGAGGAGTCCGGAGTCTTCGGGAGCCTCCTCCAGGCTGAACCTGTAGCAGCTCCCTTAGCTCAGACTCCTCCTGGCTGCAGGGACTTGAAGCCCCTCTGATGAGAGGGATCAGGCACTGCAAGTCTGTTTTTGTGCCTTTTGCACCCTTCGACCTTGTGGTGGGTGTCAGAAGTGCCCCCACCCCTCTGTGCATAGCAGGGCAGCACAGTCTTTGCACAGGGACAGACACTCTTGGCCCATTTAAACTGTGTTCAATCTCCTTCCAACGTTGTCCACTTTTATAATTAAAATAAAATAGAGTTGGGACAACTGGAATCCTGAGATCCTTATTCTTCTGGCTGCACCAAAATGTGCAATTAGACAATAATTCAGGCATCTGACCACAGACTGTTTCTTACATCAGAAACATCCCAGAGTTGCAAGCCAGCTCTGCTGCTCAGCTCTTTCCAGCATCTCAGTCCTCACCACTGAAGTTAATTACCTGGATCTGGATAATGAACTTCCCAAATGACCCTGAGGGTTAAGGGTCACTCCCCTTCCTTCCCAGATCAGCATGGTGATCTACGAGGTGTTCTTGTCATGTGTGTCATGTAGGTGGCAATCCTGTTGATTGCCATTGTTAGAAAACTCAGAAAACCCTTTAATTCCAGCAGAAAATGTGACACCTCTTGGACATGCCAAGCACAGCCCAACTGTATAATCACCACTGTCAGCACCACAGTCACGTCAGCACAGCAGGCTTTGTTCTCCCTGCATGAAATTTCACAATTCCCTATTTTTTTCCCAGCCTGTGAGTCTAATTCTTCACGGTTCTGGCTCTAGCAGTTGTTCAGGTGTGATAATAAGCAGGAGATGTGATTCCATTCCTGTAGCAGGGTGTCTCTGCTGTGGCTCTCACGCTGTGCTCCATCCCTCCAAGGCACCAAGGGCTCAGCAGTGACCTCGCAGCTCCCAGGGGTTCCCTGCAGCTCTGCCTGCCCTGTCCAAGCTAAAATGTGTGGTCCAGGCTGAAAGCACAAGATTCTCTGCTGGTGGCAGGGATGTATTTGCAGGAAAGCAGAATTTGTTGTGAGTGCAAGGGCTTCCCACCTAACAGAAGAGTCTCCTCTTGAAAACCATTAACAGCCACAGTGGTCAAAACCAGCAAAAATTTTTAAAAATGAATAAATTTTGGAATGTTTTCCCTTACTTTTCCCATGTATTGTTTCAAGAATTTTCAAATACCAAGTTAGGATTGTGGATTTTTTTCAAAATCCAAAATAAATAAGAAAACAATAAAATACTTTTGTAATACTTTTCACAAAGGTATTCCTTGCAAACCAATAAGGACATTCACTTATTTTCCTTTGAGTCAATGATTAATTTTGAATTAAAGTGTTGAGTGTTTTCTGCCTCACATCATCGATGAGTAAGACTACATGGATGTTATAACCATATTTCTGACACCAAGCTCAGAGATTTTTAAACTGTTATTTTAAAAGGAAAAAAACCCAAAACAAACAAACAAACAAAACTCAAAACAAAAAAACCACAAAACAAAACAAAAAAAAACACCCCGGGGTGGGGGGGGAGGGAAGAGAAAACCCAGGACTTTTGTGCTGTTAACAAAATTAGCTAATGGCTAATTAGCTAATAACTCAGATCAGATGAGTTGCAGAGGGTACAATGATTTTTCAGATTCCTGCATGATGTGCTGTTGGTGCTCTACGTCTTATTTCAGTAAGCAAATTACTAGAAAAAGCTGGTGTCAAATTTGTCACACTGGACACAATTTTTCATGTGGCAAGCACTGAGCAGAAGTGGTTTCTGCTTTAAGCTATGTGCCACGTGTCACCCAAATATTTACTTTGCACATTGAAGCAACTCATCCCTAGATCTTATCTAGGAGAATGGTGTTTCATATTTGAGTCACTCTTATCCTTCTTGCACAATCAGTGTTCCAAGAAAATGTTGCATTCAGATACCAAACAGGCCAGGGGAGTTCCCAGCCAAGAGGAGCTGTGTTCACCTGCTGTAAACTGGCACTTTAACTGGGAAAGGGATTCTTTCTCCCTGCACTGTATTTATGGCAGACAACAGCAGGGATATTCACACACACTGAATTTCTTGAATTACAAAACACAGCTCCAGGTACCACTGACTGCACACAAATACCTGCTGGTGTAAGCAGGGGGAGAATTGCACAAGGTTTCTGCTTTCTATAACTGGAAAAACAGTTCAGATTTTTCTCCAAGCTTTAATAGCAAAGGACCTTTACCCATTGTTAGTTTTCCAGTAGCAGAGAAGCTATATCAAAATATGAGTTGTCTGTAAAAAGATCTCAATTCAGCTTTATTTTTGTCATGTCTTAACAGAGGTTGCAGTCAGCTGGGCTAGAGCTGAACACAAAACAGCAAGAAAGAGAGAATCTCGCTTCAAAGAACACATGAACTATTTAAATGGGATCAAAGAGAGAATTAAATCTCAGTTTCACCCACCTACAAGTCAGGAGCACAGCATGAGCCACTTGTCTGAGGCCTCCCCTAAAGTCAATGGAGAGGCCCAAAATCTCCTTTGTGCCCCGTTCCACCTGCACAGGTGGGTGGACAAGGTCTGTCCTCACTGCTCTGATGGGTGCTCTGCCCTGTCCTGGGCCAGGCTCCAAACCTTCCAGAGCTCCCCCAGGGGCAGCTTCCCCTCCCTGGGTCACTTAGGGCTTGATCTCCAGCAGTGCCCTGACTCTGCAGAAATCCCCAGGTGAGGACTGACAGCCTTTATCTCACACACAGAGGTCGTGTGAGTCTTGATCTTAACTCCACGGTTACAACATCCACGGTCAGAAATAGGGCTACCAACTTCATGCAGGGAAGAAAGAAAAAAACCATAAAAATCTTGAATCTAGTTTTCCCATCCTATGAGAAGCTGTAAGCAAAAATGGGAGAGAAGCCACCAGTAATGGTGAACAGCTCCTACATGCAGCAAGTGGCTATTGGATAGGATAGGAAAAGCAATCATCACTTGATGGACTAATTTATAACGATTATTACACCCTTGTTTGTCTCTGATAGCAAACATGATATTTAGAGGGCTGATACAATCACTCTCCTGGCCAAGTATCACACTGTTTCTCCTAGAACAAGCACGGTAATTAAGATTGGGAAACAAAGCCAATGATACGCATGTAAATGGAGGTTAAAACCACTGACTTCCCCCACAGGCTGGGGAATCATTGGCAGGGGAGCACAGCAGGGACAAAAGCAGTTTGGCAGGAGGCAGGAGGATCTTTGTACTCTCCCAGCTCAGCCGCGACAAAGGCTGAAGGTGACAGAACACCCAGTGCCACTGGGAGCAGGGGGACAGGGCTGGCACACCTGCAGAGAGCCCTGGGTGCCCCAAACACGGCAGGGCTGGCCCAGGTGTCAGCTGGCAGCACACTGAGTCAGTTAAAGCTCTGGAAATATTTCAGCACTTGCAGCCACTCCACATCACAGCCAGAATTTCTTGTGCATGAGTACTTTTGGATGTACTCGTGGTTTCATCACTTCTTTTCCTCTGCTGTTCAAGGTCAAGAGAAGACACCCATCCCCTGAGAAATGGCCCCTTTCTCCCACACTGATTTCCTGATATATAAATATATAAAAGGACTATCCTTAAATCCATTTTTTCCTACAGATATTACTGTTTTGACACTTCTCACTTTTTTTCTTCTTCCAGAGTGTTTTCCCTAGACTTTAAAGCACCTCTTTAGGGAATAGTACATTGCAGTATGAGCATGCAGTGACTTTCCTAAGAAAATATTGTCAAAATAAAGTCTCTCCACAAAGCATTTGAGCTTCAATAACGCAGCATCTTAACACTTCTATTAAAATTGGTTTATTATGATCAGTCTATTATTTTTCTTTACATGAAGACAATTCAGAGGAGTGAATAACTTGCCCAATATCACATGAGAAACCTGTGAAAGAGCAAAGATTTGAAAGGCAGAAATGGGATCAGCCAGAATTACTGTCAGCCATCCTTTCATACTTTTAGTTTCTCCTGGAGATGTGACTCTTGTGAGGTGAGTCTGCAGCTACTCTGATGATGTGTGTAGTGCACAAGGTGCTGAGCCTCCACTTGGGCAGTGAAGCAAATCTGAGTAAGTGCTCTGGAGAGGAGAGGCAGGTGATGTGCTGTCACCGTTAACAGCATCCAAACCCACCAAAACACCCATTAAGTACAACAACAAATCTCTGTTTCCAGAGTTTCAAAGTTGTGGTGGCCAAAGGGGCATGAAAACTTGGAGTGCACACAGCTCCCTCTCTTCTTCCTTTTCCCATAGCAAAGGTTTCCCACCTGCAATGGGAAATATAAAATAGTTTTGCTAATTATTGTACAATCCTGACTTTCCAAGTTCAGGGGCTTCCTGCACTGCTGCAGCCCTTTCTCAAATAAGATTTTGGCCAGGAGCTGAGCCAGCAGCATGTTCTGTGCTGGTGATGTGGGTCTGCCAGGCAAACCCAGGGCATCATGCTCCATCCTTGTGGGAAGCACCGGGGATGGGCTCCTGTTGTGGGGGAAGATTTTTGTACAAAACAGGAGGTACAGGAGGTTCAGATGAATAAAAACAGTTCTTACTGAGAGGATCACACGGCCACTGTTCTACTTGGAGGTGCTAAATGTGTGGCATCTGATGGAGGTGGTTCTGTCTCTGTTTCTCAGCTTTCAAATATATTTTAATTGGCAATAAATTCAGTTAGCTCTCCCCCAGTCAAGTCTGGTTTGCTTGGGATGGTGATTGATATGTGATCTCCCTGAATTCATCTCACCTGAAGAACATTTCCAGCTTATTTTCACTGTGAAAGAGGAGAATAAGAGCATCTGGCAACCCACCACAAAGCATCTATTTAACAAAAATCCAGCTCAGCTACAGACCTGGTTACCAAGAAGATCCCAGCTAAAATATCTATGGTTATCAGCCAGCACAGAGATCTTTGCTGATCTAAGCACACTTAATTGGTGAGAATTTTAAAACGATCGCTGATCTCAACAGTAAAATATCAGAACCCCAGATAAAAAACCTGTACCTGTGACTTTTTATCATTCTTTTCTTGTAGAGAAGCACAATGGGTGAGGATTCACGCTCTTCTCTCCATTGCCCTCAAGTTATTCCTGGGCTGCTTCTCATCCTCTCCATTAGCTTTCAGCTTAGCACAAAGGCAAATTTCTGGGATTTTGGGAATAACACAAACCAACAAAAACAACATCTGGTGCAAGCCAGTCACACAACATTCCTTGTGTGACTGGGCAGGTGTGAGCAGCAGGCTGGGGCTGTGGCAAACTGGGGTAATTATACACTGTGCAGGCTGACTCGCACCTTGCAGGGGATGTCAGCAGGCAGCAGCCAGGGCCATGTCACTGCTCACCCTGGGCTCCTTCCCCAGCACAGCCACTGCACAGACATGGATGAAGTGACCACCTTCTGAAGCTTTTCTTTCCTCCCCAGATCTGCCAGATCTACAGAAAGGTAAGAGCTTTCCAATGGGATCAGCAGGGTGATTGCTCCTCAGGAGGCAGAGGAAGGGAGGTGATGAGGGCTGAAGCAGACAGGGAGCTTGAGGAGTGTGGCAGCTGTGGCTCTCTGTTGTCAATGTTAACTTCTCGTGATTAAATTGTCAGGCTCTGAAAATCTGCCAGCCTCTCTCATGTTCTTAAAATCTATAGGCCAAGATTTTTTCTCAGTATATTTTCTCTTTCTCCTAGAACAGATCAGAGATGGGAGAGAGGAAAAGGAGCTTTCTGTGAAGGTGGAAATTAAAGCAGTAGTAAGGATAGAAATTCAAACTAATGCACCACAGGAAAGGGCTTAGCTCACACATAAAAGCAGGACACACACCTGCTTGCTTCAAGTGAATTTATTCGTAGTAACTTCATAAGAGTTGCTAAACCAGCTCCAGATGCTGTAGGACACATTACTTGAGCTGCTCTATCAGCTTTCATTTGAAGGACAAATTTTGGACATTATTTTTAAAAGGGTGTAAATGAAATGCTGGCTACCCATGATTCAATGCTGTTGGTGAGGGAATGTTCATCTATAAAGGGATTAAATTAAAAGTTGGCAAACATCAATTTTTAAAGCAATGATGAAGTGCTGGAAACAACTGTGTAAGGCTGCCCTCAATTTTGAAAGCTAAAAGGGAATGTGAAAGACAAAATTGTGTTCATAGAGGGCAAAGGCTGAATCTAAACTCAGCATTTCCTATCTTCTGTTTGCTCAGGTTTTAAGGCATAACCAAATGTAACCATGTCACAGCAGAATTGATGCAGTTTCTCCCCAAAACAGTATTTCTGTCCACAACAGAGCTAAGGAAAGCCAAGATTAATTAATTGTTAAATGTCACTGTGGTGGAACAGGAACTGAGCCTATTTTTTTTCCCAGCCCAGGTTAATGCACAAACCACTGGACAATGCATCCCTTTAGTGGTTATTAATCTATTTTTGGAATGGTAATTAGGGAGGGGCAAGTTCTAATGCAATCCCAGGGCTCAGCTGTGCTCACCCTTCAGAGCAAGCACCCTTTAAATGTGAATAAAGTTGGTCATCTCAAGGGAACAAGGGATTATACTTCAAACAGTAAATTAAGGAACAAGGTTTAATAGATAAACCTGGTTTGCATCAAAGGTTAGCACAGGAAGCAGTGATGGATCTTATCCAGTATTTTAATTAATGACCTTGGCGGAAATATAGGAGTGGCTAATAAAATATATGACTTAAAAACAAGTTATGGAAGAAGAAAATCTATTACATGGAATAAGAAAAGTTAGAGACCTGCTGTGGCAGTATTTGTGTGCATTATAATGTGACAAAGCAGTGCACTTACAAAACTACCAAAAATTTCAGCTGCAAGCTGGGAGTTCATTAGTACAGAATGACATTGGAGGAGAAAGACCTGCTGCTGGTTAATGACAACTTAAATACAAACGATCAGCATGAGGTGGCTGTGAAAAGGAAATAAGTGCTGCTGGATTATTCTGCAGACAACTTTTCCATTAAATACAAGATGACATTCATAACATTCCATAGGCTGAGGACAGAGATCACCAACCATTCATGGACAAGAAGGATGAATTCAGAAATTAAAAGGACTCAAAACCTTGCTTAGTCCTGTGGAGGAAAGAGTGCAAAGGGACAGGAATGTTCTCTGGGCTGGCTTGAGGGGAGAAGCATGATTCTGGCACAACAGCACACAGCAAGAAACTGCTATTAATAATTCCAGACTAGAAGGTTTGTGAAAGTTTACAGTGTTTTGAATTGCTTTAAGGTGAGAGCAACAGGAGCAGTAAATGTACTGAATTATAGACCAGGGCTCCCTTCATGAAGGATTAACCTAACATAAACATCTGATGTGGGACAGGACTGGAAAATCCAGGCTGTGCCTGCCTTTCCAGCAGCCTTGTGAGGTCACAAGTGTCAGGGAGGGAGTCAAGGCAGTCAACAGACAAGTAAAGGGAACCAGGTGAAGAGTTTGCAACAAGAAATTTGGTGCATATTCAGTCAATCCCCTTCTGCTACATCCTCTCCATTTGAAGAGGCTGGTAACCTGATTCCGGCTTAAAAGCCAGAATAACTGTGATGTTAAAAAATTAATTTCATGAGTAAAGAATGGGGAATTGGCCGAGCATTCTTCATCTCCTTGTAAGGGTTGTCTACTTCAGATATAATGAATAATTTCTAAAGCCCAACTTCTCATTTGCTGCCAGCAGTCCTCTCTTTTAGCTTCCATTTAAGCATGAAAATAAGCAAATACCTGAGTGCTGCTCCCCAATTATGTTTGTCTGTATTAGAGCAGGAACTATTCCTTCTTGAACATCTGAAAACCCTCAGCACACTGTGAATGTTACCTGAAATGACCAACTCAGGACTAAAGGGAAAAGATCTCTGCACTGAGGAATTCAGTGTTTCATTGCTAGCCAAAAGCTGGAATTAAGTGCTTCAATCAAGTGAAGCAGGCTCTTGATATTGTTCAAGCCCCAGATGTAATTGCATGCCAGCAATGGCATTTTATGGCCACTCTTTAAAATATCAGAAATTTAAATTGCCTCATAAACACAGCTGAAGGACTAAATGCCCAGGAAAACGTTAAACTAGTGATGACAGGAGGACCAGAATACATTGCAGTGAACTGAAAGTCTTTGGGCCAGTATCCTACAGGCCACTGGAGAAAATTGCTGTTCCTCCATATGTACGTGAAATGTGGAGATCATTTACTATAATGTTTTAATGCTCGTCTTACCAAGTACCAAACTTTTGAATGTAGTGCCTGATATTCTTCAAACACCCAAATCTTAAATTTTCCTCCTAAATTCCATGTTGGCTTTTTTCCTTCTCTGAGCCCACCCTAACTGAATGGCAAATCCCGCACTGACATCAGATGAAGCTGGAATGGAGATTCAACACTTTTTGTAAGGCCACTGCTTGCTGAGATGCCAATCTTGAGAGCCAGGAATGAACCCGAAAGAAGTGTTAGTACTGCAGGGAACTTTGATTTTCAAATGAAACCCCTTCCCAAGCACCGATGACAGTGCCTGTGCCCCTGCAGCACGCCTCGGGTTAATCCCACCCACGGGGGTATTGGTTACTCAGCCAACAGGGACGTTCAGGAGGGACGTGCAGTGGGACCTGGAGCCTGGGGCTGTGCCCTGGAATTTCACAGCTCAGCAGCTTTGCCTGCCTGCACCAGGCTGCTCTTCACACCCACACACGAGACCCTGGAGCAAATCAGAGGAAGATGATGGAAACTGCCTGCCCATCTTTCCCTGGAATCTCTCCTCCCTGGAACAGAAAAGCTTTGTCATTTGCACCTTCCTTTCACCGAATTGGCTCTTTGTGCATATGCCTCAGGGTGTGATTTACTGCTTTTTGCAAATAGTGATTTCCACAGGACTTAAAGTCCAGCTTTATTTTCCAGTGCAAACCGGTTGATACCCATATGCAGACGAGACTAAAACTTGAGAGAAGACAGGGAATTGTTCTGGTGGCCCTGGGACTAGGCAGTTCCGCCTGAAAATCGAGCAGTTTGCAGTAGTTTGTGTCACTCTGCCTCGGACAAACCCAGGCGAGCCCCAGGGGCTGCTCTGCCCTCGCACAGAGCTCAGGGTGAGTGCAGAGGGCAGCTCACATCACTCCGAAGCTATTCATTGTGACCCTCCTGGGTGTCACAGCAGGCAAGTTTATAGAGAATTTTCCTGCTCTTCAGGAGCTGCTTCCCTATAGTTCTCCTTAAGAATTTACCCTCCAGGGCTACTCACACTGTTCTCTTCCATATCTTCCTCTCCAACATCTGAAAAAGAGGGAAATCACTTGCTCTGATTCATGGCAACAGCACCTCCAGGTTTGGGAGTCCCAGCCCCAAAAGGCTCTCAGGCGCTTTGGATGCGGTCGGAACCGAAACTAAGAGTAAGCACCTCTATGGCAAACTAAAGAGTCTGCAGAGCTGCACGAACAGCCCTGGAAAATGCCTTTCACGGACCTGTGGGGGTGCAGCGGTCAGGCCCAGAGGGTATCCAGGGCCCTGTGTGTGCCCCACTCAGTGAGGAGGCTCCTGCAGAGCTGAGCCCCAGCCCTGGGGCAGGTCAGCGCACACAGCTGCTGCAGCACGGAACCGGACAAACTGAGAGAGTTCAGGGCTTTATCCACAGCCTCAGCCCACAGGTCTGTGCTTGGCAGCTCCCATAGATCGAACACAAACCTGGCATCCCACACGATTCGCTTCGGCACCTGGTGTGTTATCCTGCCACCTCGCTGGGTGGAGCCGGGATTAATCAGAGTGTGCTTGCGCTCAGCACTTCACTTGCCAAGTTCTCACTGTGTTAGCCATTATTATTCCCTCCTACCCTGTGCCTCTTGCCTGGGCTTACAGGCACCGGATGGAATTCAAAATCCCTTTCCTCTTTTTCCTGTTTCACAGCGAGATGGATTCTGCAGAAATGTCACCCAAGTGGACACCACCCAGTATTTAGTGTACCGAGATAGGAATAAGACAAAAACTTGGAGACTCCCTGTAATTTTCCGCACTAATCCCCGTCCCAGGGGAGCAGCTCTTGGCTAACGCGGGCTAATGAAACATTATCTATCACCGCACTCCTGAGCCCACAGTCACTTCTGACAAACTCTTTCTTCTGCCTCGGTTCTCACAGCTTCATCCTACCCAAATTCTCTTGACTCTCACCTTTTTTCTTCTCAGTGGGATCCTCATGAAGCTTCAACAGTGGCCTATTAATACCTCTGCCATTCCCAATCCCCTGTTTTAGCTCCTTTATAACAATTATACTGAGACCCACCTTTCTCCAGCCATCCTCTCCAATCCATGTATTTGCAATTTCCTTCGGCATCTTTGGCCAAATGCTGTATTTCTGGGTTTTTTTCTCCACACCATCCTACCTATTCCCTTTATGATTCATTCTGATACCATTTTTCATATCACCTGCCATTCATCCAGATTTGTGAAAATTATGGCACGTCTTCCTTGGTGATATTTTCAAATTCCTTTTTTTTTTCCCCCTCCCTGATTGTCTGATGCTTTATCTCAGCCCTACTGATCCTCCCTCTTTTGTCCTCCCCCTCTAACACTGCTTGCAAACAGATCTGTTGAGACCATCCTGCCTTGCCCAGCAATTCCTCTGCTGCTTTGACCTCCCTCTTTCGGGGAGTTTCTGCATCTGCGCTCCTTTTCCCCCCGAAAGTACCCAGAATTTTACCCCAAAATACTCTCTGACCTGTGCAAAAAGGCTGCGCCTTTCTTCTGCAAAGGCCTCTTACAGTAAATTTTAGTAGGAAATCACCCAGTTCATACTGGTCCAAGGGGCAGCTAGAAATAATTAACGCCTTTCCGCTGACAGTAATACAAACACACATCTCCATCCGTGCCCTCTTCCTCCCACCCGCCTCTGCTGCGAGGATCAGCTCCTGTTAACGCCTGCAAAAAACACATTTTGTGGCCTCATCTTGCTCAGAGCCTCAGGCAGCGCAGTCATCCATAATAAGGATGTTTCCCAACAAAAGCCTGTCACCTACCGATGAGACAATAGCTTCACAGGACAAAACTGGTCACGATAACAATGATGATAAGGTTGCACAATAACCCGAAGAAAGACAGATGTGAATTGCCGTTGATTGCACTGACTTAATCACACGTGAAGGTTTTTCACAGGTGCCCCAAGTGTGCCCTTCCCTTCCTGGGTTACTTTGACAATCCATAGGAAAAAAAAAAAAAAAAGGTTAACTCTTGTGCAAAGGTAACTCTTCCAGTCAGGAGTTTGCACACTTTGAAAAGTGTTTTCTGGGGGAAAACATTTTAAAATGCTAAAAATTTAAAAGATTTTTAGCTTCCCAGCACAAAGAAATATTTTAAGATGGTATTTTCTGCTCTCCACCTTCCTCATCATGAAGTGTGACAGGAACTGACTGTTCTTCAGCCTACAAAAAATCCAGAGTGTGAGAACTGCTGATTTCCCCCTAAGCAACACCTGAGTTTGAGAACCAGGAGCTGCAGAAGCAAAGGCAGGGCACGGAGAGTCAGGTACAGAAGATTTTATTTGTACAGAAGGTTTTATTCTGGCCTCCCCTGGCAGGTGAGCCGCAGAGATGTCTGGAGAGAAGCATCGCCGGGAGGTGCCCGCGATGGTGTACGAGCCGCACCACGAGCGCTACAGACCGGAGCCCTCGGCCCCCGAGTTCAGCCAGGAGGGTGAGCAGGGCTGGAAAACACCCGGGGCGGGTCCTTGGGCTCACTGCGGGTTGGTTTCCACCGAGCACATCTGGGGCTCAGCCTTGCCAGGATGTGATGGGTTTAGAAAGCGTCTGTGCCACATGTAAAACCCAGGGTTGGGATCACCCAATGGAAATATCATTAAAATGGCAAAAAAATTGTTTCTGTTGGTTTAGTTAATATTAAAAAAAAAAAAAAACAAACCCACATGCTTTATTGAAGCTGCATAGCTACAATAATTCCATGCTCATCTTTACAATAATTCCATATTTCTAACGTGCAAGAGTTCAGCCAGCAAACTCGGTACATGGACTGGCTATGTCCTGCTTAAATTGTCATCTAGTTTTACAGAGGCCTGGCCTTTTCCCTAGCATCCCTGCTGGCCAGAGCTGCCCTCCCCAGGCCAACTCTGCAGCCAGGCTCTTTGGGGATGAGCAAACCCTGCCCATGGGGAAGCGCTGACAATTCAGCTCCGAGGGTGCCACGAGCTGCTGCCAACTCTCCTGGGTTGGTTTTTCCTTCTGAAACCAGGCACTGCTCTCACAGCTACACAGTTACCTCACAACACTCCTCATCTTTAGTGGCTGTACCTTGGTAACCCTCCTGCTACTGAGGAAATTGCCATTTACTGGACAGGACTGGAGAAAAAATCCAAATGGGAGATCAGGTGGTGACTAATAAGGCTCGATGTGTCAGTGCTGGGCCTCCAAACCTGACTCATTTTCAGAGCATTTCACTCCGATCAGCTATCCCTGTAAATATTTTTGGCTTCAAAGACTCTCTGGCCTCTTTCTAAGTTCAGAAGAGCTTGCTTAGAAAAGGAGAAGGAGCCTCACTTGTGAGCCACTCAGCCAAGGCACAGGCACTGCACACATCCAGCACTGTGCTGCAGGGGCTTGTCCTTGGGCAGAACAGATCCTTCACTAACACACATCGAGTGGGAACTCACTTGTACTAAGCACATTCCTCTTCTAGATCAGAAGGAAATTGTTTCGGTTTTACTTTTTTACATTTTTTTTCCCTCTAGAAATAACACCTCCTAAAAACCAAACAAAGAAATCAAACAGAAAACCCCTCAAAACCAGAAACTAAACACCACCTCACCATCATGAAACCCAAATGCCATTGCAAATCTCTACCACTTCTGCCAAGCCATTCAAGAAAATATTGCTAACATGTTTTTCACCTTTTCCACTGTATTTTATCTCACTCTGGAAAATTCCGGCTTTATATTCCATTTGTATCCCTGTGGGCTTATTCCCTGGTTGCACTTACATAGTGAAAAGCTTGAGCACAGGCAGGGCTCCCAGCTCTGCTCTGCCTGGGGGTGAGGGTTTCTCCAATGCTGTCCAGACTTGACCAACCAAGATTTCTGTCCTCCTGTCCCAGACCACTCCTGTTGTTTGGTACCACATCCACACTAGCTGGCTGTAAAGCTTTTTACATGGATTTATTTTGAATGTATTCATGAATGTATTTTTTAATACAGTCATTTATCTCACCTCAGGTAGGCTGACTGCATTCTTAATTTGAAAGATTAGCAAAAGAACTGAAAAAGCTTGAAGTGTCTTAGTCACCAGCTTCCCTCCTCCCAAAACAAAAGGAAAAAGATATTTTAACTTTTTTTTTTCTAGAACAAATAGTATGATGAAATAACTTTGTTGAAAGCTGATAAAGTTTAAACTAGTAAAAAGGCTCTAAATAGTAGTAAGGGTCGTTCCCACTGAAGGTAGAAGTACTATGGGTCCTTTATTAGTGGAGTCCTTAAATTAAGATTGAGTATCATATCAGTGTTATACTGGAATGATGGAGTTGCTGCCTTTCCAAAAAATGCTTTGGTTTCTCAGCTTTTGTTATAGAAGTGAGACCAGGCAGTCACTGTGGGCTCTTCTGGCTCTGCAAACCCACAAATCAGTTCAGTGGCAGCTTCTCCCTGTGCTGGTTTGGCACTCCCTGCCAGGCCCCTCTCCTGTCTCCCCACGGGGCTTTTGGGAGCCAGGAGCTGTTTGCACTTACACATTTTGCCCTGTTTTTCTTTGCACAGGGGGCTACGAGTATCCTTCTCCCCCACCTTACTCCTACCGAGAAACCACCGTCATCGAGGAGCCCGGTGAGCCCAGGGTTCTGCTGCTGGCAGCATTCTGGTGTGCATGCCAGCAGAAGGGAAATGGGTTCAGTTTTAACATCAACAGAGAGGGTGGGAGTTTGCTGACCCAACCACAATATCATAAAATGGAAAATTTCCAGAGAAATGTCAGAAGATAAACTAAGACAACTGATCCAGATTTGATTTTCCAGCATTAGCCAATCTACACAAGTACCCATTAAAAAAAACCCAAAACAACAACAAACTAAACCAAAAAGGTTAGAAGACAGCGTTTTCAGGACAAAGCATTTTAAGGCCACTGTTCCTGTTCTAGTCACATTTATGGAAGTGGAGAAGCTCAAAGGAGATGCTGAGGAAAAGCTTTGAAAAATAGTCCATAACACCTCATACAGGAGGAAAGGAGACATACATTTCCAAATATCCCTAAAACCAGAAGGCACTCAAACTCAGACATGCTCTATCCTATCTATCTAACAGATGCCTTCCCACTCCTCAAGTTTTGCCTCAGGCTACAGTGTGAAGTTGTACCCTAGACATGTTTTAGGATCCTTAAATTGGTAATTTTTTACTGAAAACATTTCTGAAAAAAAATCCTTCATATAGCTACAAGGGGCGTACCTCTCAGGGAATATGATAGTTAAGTCTAGACTGCAAAAACATGAGCTAGAGACTAACTGGGGACAACACCAGCAGCTGTTTGATGGCATTTAGGTGTAGGAGGAACTGCTTTGATGAATTTCTCGTAACTACTGAGATCCAGAAAGTTCCCCAACATCCTTCAAATCTCTTCTTCAGGGAGAACAAGCATTTTCATAATATTTTAAAAATCAAAAGACAAATCAAAAATAAATATCAAAAGACAAATCCTCAGCATCAGAGTAAATCCACCAGAAGGTGGTGGGGAATGCCTGATTGGGGATATGCCATAGACAATTCCCTGTGTGTATCCTTTATCTGAGTAAACACTGGCTGGGTTTAGGTGCAATGTATTGGGATACACAGAACAAGCAGCACAGTGGTTCTTAGGAATACACCTGAAATCAACAATGATGCCACGTTAAGAACCCACATTCTCCCAATTATGGCTTTATAACTTGCAAAGTATTTCCCATGCTTCTAATTTGGCTGCTTCTCCTCTCCTCCTGAACTCAGTTTATTTGGTGCCCCAGCCTCCGATCATCGTGGCAGGGATCTTCTCCAGCAAACCAACATCCACCATCTGTCCGTCCTGCCGCCAGCACATCACCACCCAGGTCACCTACAGACTGGGCAAGCTGAACTACCTCCTGTGCACCAGCCTCTGCATGGTTGGGTAAGTTTTCATGGGCACTGTGCAGATTCAGCATAGCAGAAGGTTAAAAATGGGTAATTAAACATCAAAGTTCTAGTTAGTGCTTATACAGACAGTTTGTGCTTCTCCACTTGATGAGAAGCATCCTGTCCTTTCTAGATACAGTCATCATGGCTACAGGGGATGCAAACTTGCTAAATTTAACCCAGGATGTTTCACTTTTCATAAGACAAGCAGAAATTAGTACAACGTTGTCTACTTCCCAACTGTAATTTAGAATCAGGCTCAGAAACAGACTCATGCATAAGATGTCAGAAATGAAGAAGATTAATTTTTTGGAAGATAATTTAAACATTAATAGACTTGGGAAAGAAGTGGATTCATGCAGTGGAAAGGCAGACAGAACAAGGCAGGGGAAAATCACAGCTGTGGCCAGCAGCAAAGGCAAGGCAGTAATCATTCTGTGCGTGTCCATCTCCCCTTTGGCTCTAGGTGCTGCTTCGGATGCTGCTTGGTCCCTCTCTTTGTGAAGATCTTCAAGGATGCAGATCATTACTGCCCATGCTGCCAATTTCACATTTATAGATACAAAAGACTATAGAAACAAATTTATGCAACCAGATGATGTAATGCCTTCATTTCTTAACGGCATAGGATTCTGCACATAAAACTACTGCTAGGAAACCTACAGGACTATGCTTAGGTTCTGCAACTCCCTTGCTGGTGAACCCACCTGGTAAACTCCAGTTTACCACCACATGGTTGGACTGGCTTTAAAAGAAAAAACACTTCAAGACTAATTTGCAATGGCACTTAATTTATGCTCTATTTGATTTGCTGCCCTGTGCTGTGAAGTTTCTAGCTGGTGAGTACTTCAGCTCCTCTCAAATCTCCCACCCAGCTGGGACACAGACTCCTCCAGACCTCTCAGCTCACCACTAACCAAGGTTTGGACATGCATGTTCCAGAGAAGCTCTTAACTTCTCTGCACTGGAACTGACTGGTTGGGATTTCATTTCTCTCTGCTCTTCTCCCTCCAGGATCTACCCCTGCAGTGCTGTGGGTGGTACAGTGTAGCTGATTATTTATTAATAAAACACTAAGTTATGAAGCTGTCTTTACTCTGTTATGTATGAGGTAAGAAAATAAACCTGTTATTGTTCACAATACTGGCAAAACATCTGCTGTCTGCGTTGCTGCCATGCCCCATTGCACCCAGAGCAGAGATGCAGGTCACTGGGACATCCCTTTACATTAACAAGCTGCAATCCAAAAGGCAAACGCACAAAGGAGAAAAATCAGCAAACACAGCTTGAAAAAAAGTCATCACAACCTCTCAGCCTTCTCACTGCAGTGCATCATCTCCCAAAGCAGGACTTATTAGACTTTATCTTTACACAGAACTTTACAGTCACTTACCTTGTGAAATCAAATATCTGCAATTACAATGCCCAGGAGGTGCCCAGACCCTTCTCAACACTGACAGTAGCAGCAGCTGCTGCAGCTTATTGCTGGCTGGAAAAATCAGCAAAGGAAGAGAAGAAACTCGTGTATTTCCACGTTACAACATGAATATTTTCACACTGGCACATTGATTGCTGCGGGCAGGGGGATGTGTGACAGCAGCTGGGCTGCTCCCCAACCCTGCTCTGGGCACCGGGGCTGCACCACCGGGCACTTAAAAACTTGGAGAGCTCCTTAGCCAAACCCTGTCCCTATGGTGTGACCAGTGTCCTTGTCCCCACAGTGACCAGTGCCCCTGTCCCCACAGTGACCAGTGCCCATGTCCGGCTGTCCGGTCACGCACTGACCGCGGCCGCAGCCGCCGTCCCGGGGCACCGCCCCCTGCCGGGCACGGGGCGCACTGCGCGCTCCGCCCGCGGGGCAGAGACAGGGGCCGGGACACCGGGAAAGGGTCAGGGACACCAGAAAGGGTCAGGGACAGAGACACCAAGAAAGGGTCAGGGACACCAGAAAGAGACAGGGACAGAGACACCGGGAAAGGTCTCTGTCACAGACACCGGGAAAGGACGGGGCAGGGACACCGAAAAGGGGCAGGGACACCAGAAAGGGTCAGTGGCAGGGACACCGGGGAAGGGTGAGGGACACGAGCACGGACACCGGGGTCAGGGACGCCGGGCAGAGCCCAGGTCAGAGCCCTCAGCAGCTCCTCCGGCGGCTGGCACTGTGACACAACGAGGGCAAGTCCCGGCTGTTGGGCAGTGGGATTGAAGGCGGCCACAGAAATGAGCGCTGCCCACCAGGCTGTCACCCTAAGCCAGCTGTCACCGTCTGCATCACAAACTGCTCCGACCGAGCTGATCCCACAGTTCAGTTAAGCTAGGCTGGGCATATGCACTGAGTTTTACTTCAACACCTACACAGAAACCTTTAAGACCAAAGAAACCCCAGTCTGCAGACGGAGAGACGTGAAAAAAACCGTAATTAACCCATGTAAAAAACGTTTAACAACCATTTTGCCAGCCCTACATGAAACCCAGAGCCAACACCCCTCAGCCTCCTCAGCACCCAGGACATTCCCAGAGCAGCTGCCTCTCTGTACCAAGGTCAGGGACTGTCCCCCTCCTGGTCACCCAGCCTACTGTGACCTAATGGAATACACACCCACAAGGATTAAAGGCAGCCACGCAGATGGTAGCACAACAGGTTTTACCTATTCACACATTTTTTTAGGATGTTAGGATTTTTCTCCATTTTAAAATCTGTGAAACCACAAGCGTTGCTGTTAGTCAGTGGTAAATAATGCACCAAGTCAGTGACATTAATCAGGAAAGGTGCAAAACTCAAATCCACACGAATATAGACATAGCAAAGAAATTTTATAAATACATGATTTGAGATGTGCAAGAGGTATTTAACAGAAGTAGTTGGCATATTTTTACACCGCTATTTGTAGGTACAGTAGTTTTACACAACTCTTTAATAAAAAATAAAGGCTTCCAGCCACAGCATATTTAATTTCCTGCTGTGCCTGGTATACAGCTAACTTAACATCACCTGGGGCAGAAATTAAATAGAATACAGATTTGGAGCCAGATTAGGACATATCACATGTGAACATTTCCCCCTTTTTCTGACCTTACAGACCAGGCAGGTTTAACTGCCAGTAAGTAATAAATGACATTTGCTGCTCTCACATGAAACAGTGACACTCTCCACCTCAATATTGAAATGCTTCAGGAAAAACAAGGGCTCAAACCGTGGAAGCTGACGTAGAAGTCAGAATTTACCTTCTGGCCAGCAGACCTTACATTATTAATGCCATTCCTGACACACAATTTGGCTGAATCTTGTAAACTTCATCTACTCGATCTAACCAAAACCTGTCTGAGTTCTGAGTGACCCAAGAGCTGCAATTCCCACTCCTCTCCAAAATGAAGAGCCAAGACACCAATGCAGTGTTTACCCTGGGCTATTTTATTTACAATATGTACAGTTCCTACAGAAAACGATTTCTCACAGAGGATATCAAACAGCAACCCCCCAGCATGGCTCCGATGTGGGCGCTGCCGCCCGCAGCCAGCGCAGCGCCCGCGGCTGGGCGGTCCGAGCTCCGGAGGCCGGGTCGGGGATGCTGGCACGGGGAAGCTGGCAGTGCTGGCACGGGGATGCTGGAGGAGTGCTGGAGGAGCTCCGGAGGGCAGCAGCTGAGGTAGATCCGGGATGCGGGAGGCACTCGCTCTGCTCGTCCTGCGGGGAGGCCGCGGCCGGGCCCGGGCGTGTCCTGCGGCCTTGGCGGGGTCGCTGTGCCAGCCTGGCCGGGCCAAGGTGGGGGCTGGCTGTCACTCTCTAGTCAGCAGCTAGCACTGGTGTGATCTGCTCACATTTCACAGAATGCTTTGGACTCCTTTAGGATAAAAGGCACTATGTAAATCTACAGGAACAATGCTCTATTTTCATAGGGAGAATTCGGATGGGCCGTTAACATCACGTTGCTCTGATGCTGTGTACCATGACATTACATCTTATTGCTTAACACTTATATTACCATTACCTTAATTTAATGCATTCACTGTCTATTATCCAGGTAATTCCAAAATCTGAATAAAGAAATGGAAAGCATGGCAGTTTTGAAGACTGTATTCTTGTAAATTTTTTAAAATTAACTAAACAAACATACTGCACCTGAGAAACCCTCCTGTCCTCCTCTTCTCTTCAAAGGTGTTTCCACATTTGAGTAACAAGTTACTTGTGCTCCAAAACCCTTTTTTTTTTTTCCAGAAAATCCTTCAAACTGCATATGGAATGCCGCAAAGTATGGATTTCTCCAAACTAGTGCGGGAATAGCGCAAATACTGAAGCACATAAAATCCAAAACCCAAAAGGCACCCAAAATCTACTGTTAGCGGCATTTTCTTCTGATATAGGAAGGATTGTGTTAAGATAGTCCCTAAAAGCTGCCACCATCCCATAAATTAATGTGAAAACTTAGTGACATTCAGATACAAACTCAATTTTAGATCAATCTAAACAACACTAAATATAATTAGGGCTTACTACTGCTGACCAGAGCCTCTGATTCACAGAAACGGTTTGGAAAGAAATCCTGACATTTACTGAAAGCCTGTAGAGACAATCCAAGTACCAGTAAAAACACCCTTGGGATGGTACAATTCTCACCAGCTTGATGGAAATGCAAAGCAAAGGAAAGCTTTCTCCACTTAAGGCATGCCAGTTAAGCATTCCCCTCTAGCTCTAACCTACACACTCAGACAACAAAACAAAAGTAAACAACTAGTTTGCCTTGACTGGAAATAAGAGACAGTTAAAAGCACTGCAAGATACAAACTAAAGAGAGAATCAAACATACCTAGAACTTGCACCTTCCGTTTTGGTTATGAATACAGGGAACACATTACAGAGGGAATCTATTACTCTATGAAGAGACCTTACCTTTAGAGACTCCAGATTTCACTTTACACCATTTATAATATTAGACTTGAGAATCTGGACCACAAAATTTTGTACAGGCAGGAAGAGTCCAGTCCACCACAAAGACTCTACTACAAGCTTTATAAACAAACTAGTAAAATAATTTTTCCATTTGTCTTTTTTGTACATGGCTCCTTTCCTGGAAAACCTTTTATTTGTTAAGCTCAAATGTGACTAGTTAGGATGTTAAAAAAACCAAACCCCAAAAAACCTCCAAACCCCAAAACTATTAAACAGAAACCCCCACAAAGTTTCCCCAAAACAACCAATGAGGATTATACAATTGTCAACACTTAAGGAAAAAGAAAACCACACCTTTAGCAAAATATCATGAATGAAAATGTTTCCCAAAACTCTACTTCCAAGGAGAGGAGAAATCTTCTTCAATGTCCATGTCATCACTCATCAAAAAAATTTTATAGAAAATTTTATTCAACATACAACATTTTCCAGCAAAAAAAAGGCAATATACAGGAAGAGGAGTTGTACACTGCGGCTACAGAAACAAAATAAAATACTGGAAAAAAATGTAAAATTAAGTGTGAATTGCTGATTCTATCTTTACTGCACTCAAAACTAGACACGCGGCTGGCATTAGCTCCAAAGAAAAGGAAGCAGTCTGGGGACTGAAATAAAACTACACACAATGAATATCAACATCAGTGAAATTCACTTGCAGACTCACCCAATAAAATTAACCTCCAAGTGTTAAATTGTACATGTTAATTCATTAAATATACAATTTCTTTTTTCGTTTTTTTTTCTTCTTTTTTCATTTTTTTTCCTCCTTTTTTATACAAAGTCAACAGCTTACTAAACACTAGTGAGCATGCCCTCTGTGCTAAAAGGCTAGTTCTTGTGTTTTCCCCATCTCTTCCCATGGTAACTAAATTAATGATATTTATAATCTTTTCACTTGCTTTTGAGAACTTTTGAGTGTCATTCTATTTGCCAGAAGATGGCATAATCAATCACAACGGTATTTCTCAATGGTTGGAAATTTAATAAAAAGACCCAAATATCTCTTTTTAGGACTTGGGGCATCCACTTGACAAAATGGGATGCAAAGTATTGACTAAATTAAATGAAAACTAGTTTATTAAAAAAGATTCTATGAAGCTGGAGGAGACAAAAATCCCGAATAAGTGCCAACAATGTACACAATGAAGTAGAGATTGCTATTTATTGATGATGTGAGTTTTTCTTTTGCATTTACAAATGCACAAAAATGTCATTTAAAGTATAACTGAAGGAAATAAATCTGATGTGAGTCTAAACATAAGACTTACTAGCTGCAGTGATGGTGAACACCACACGGGAAGGGCAGCCAGTCAGCTTATGCCATCTATAAACGTACTACAGACAAATAATTTTGCCAATGTCAACTGTTCTACTAAACTCTTCCCTCATTATGCTGACAATTGCCTTGCATTACGTTTACCATAAAATAACTCTCATTGGCATCCAAGCTTTTATAAAAACACCTTCATTTTGCTCAAAAAGGGCAGTCAATAGATACAGAGAAGCCAAACTGAACAGCCTCAACAAAATAAAATTAACATCAGCAGCAAATCCTCTTGCTGAAGACTTCAGATATAGTGCACGTGTACCAAAGTTCTACAGTTGTTAAAAAGGTGCACACACACACTTATTTTTGTCCCTTGCCTTGACAATCTGGTTAAGTAAGTCAGTTATGGATTTTAATAGCTTTTTCAAGGTAAGTGTAGCGACTTCTCTTTGGGGCTTTATTGAAATGGTCAAGCCCTAGCCATGGCCTTGGATGAGACATGTTGCCTAGAAAAGAAAAGAGAAAAAAAATAATGAAGTTTTAAGACTAAATCGGAGAAAAGTTTCCATTACACAAACTACTCCTGAGTGCCCTGCCCACAGTTTGTTGGGAATCCCGGGGAGGGCAGAGGAGTGCAGGACAGTGCTTTCCTTCCAGCAGCACATTGCACAGCTCCTTCTGCATCAGGTACCTGCTTCTCCTCTTCTTCAGTCACCTACAGGACTTTAGAGCACTGAAAGGTGTGCTAAAGCAAAAGAACCACTGCTATAACTCATGGCCAGAGGTAGATCAGAGTACCAGCTTTCACCAAAGTGCTCAGCCTGTTTCAAACAGGGAGGAAATCTGCCATTGAGACATGAAAACCAACAGTATTTGCCATGAACTCTGCTATTCCTATCACCTGGTTTAAGTGGGAGTATCTGTTAATATAAAATGCAAATAATGCTAATTAAGAAATCATGAAACTGACCCTCCTCTTTATTTTTTAAGAAAACACCCTAGTCACTTAGATTGCAAAGAAAATATACAGATTTTTTCATTTGTTCAACCCAATATTATTTATTCTACTGCTAGTTTTCATGAAAAAACACAGACCCCATACTTCTTGCAAATAGGAGAATTTCCTTTTTAAGATGTTCTCAATGCATAGCACCCAATATTCTTTGAAGTGAAATGATAAAGGCAAAAACTAAAGAGGCCCCCAGCAAGGAAAATACATTCTACATTCAAAGCCATCAATTGCAACCACTAAAGCATAAAACATGTGACTTTGTTGGTTGCTTGCATCTGCTTCTCATAATATATTTTCTTCAATCAAAATTATTTTGGTTTTTTTTTCTTGTTTGACATAATGGTCAATATCAAATTAAAAGAGAACTGTCAATCTTAGTGGGAAAATTTGAATGTTTTTGAAGAAAGAAATTATGAAGCTGGTGCCAGCACAGTCATGGCTGTAGTTAGTGTACCTTGGCAAAAGCAGAGGGACACTACTGACATCAGCTCTGCCAATCAAACTGGACAATGCCACAGCTTTGGTTCCATCAGTCCAGTGTCTGTTAAAACTGGGCATTTGTAGAAATGAATTCTCTTCAAAGCATATTCTATGACAGGGGTGAATTCCATGAACTCTCAAATTAAAACCTTTTGCTCTCACATTCCCTACAATTCCTACAAGCAGTTCAAGTTCTCTGTTCTCCACATTCTGACATGTTCTGTGCCTTTCACCTGGTCCCCTGGTCAGCTTTTCAAGCTGTTTTGGCACCACTGGCTCTGCCTTGCTCACGAAGTCCAGCAGTTCATTCCAGACTACGGCCTTTCCTTCCCTGGCCCAAGAGGGATGACTACCAGAATAAAATCTCTGCCTGCTCTGACCACACAAGAGAGAGTTTATGTGTCTGTGGAGAAATGTCCACCTCCAAGCTGACCATCCTTCACAAGTGGTGCACAGAGAGGTCCTGTTGGGCTCTGGGGTGACTTGTGCAGCTGCATGCACTCACAGCTCTGGCAAGCCTTGAGCCATGAGCTTGCCTGTGCTATATAGACAACAAAAGGACTGTTTGCTAGGCTCCTGCAAGTGCCCAGTAATAGCACAGGTCTAACTCTCTGCAGGTTTTGAAATAAATGGACAGTTACTGGATTTCTTTACAACTGTTACATCAATCCAGAGCACAGCTGGGAAAAACTGGAGAAAGCTTGATCCTAGCAAAACCTACCAATAAAAACCAGAATTCCTAACTTTCAGAAAAATAGAACTGCAGAGAGTCAGTGCAACTCACAGAGAGGAATACTCAGCTAAGCTGGGAGAAGAAACCCCAATGAATTCAAGGGTTTCAATGGATCCCTGACTGTGGATCCAAAGGTGCCATTGCCAAACAAAACTCTCCAAAGAGGAAAAGGAGAGATTTGGATTTAGAAGCATTGGTGCAGGTTGCCCAGAGGAGCTGTAGCTGCCCCATCCCTAGAAGTGTCCAAGGCCAGGTTTGATGGGGCCCTGAGTGACTGGTCTGGTGTGTCGCATCCATTGCAGCAGGGTGGAATGGGACAGCATTCTTTAAGGCACCTCCCAGCCCAAACCATTCTAGGATTATGAAAACACTCCTGTGGTGGAACTCCTGAAGGATTAACCTGGTTTCTCCCATATGTAAATGTCTAAGAAAATAGAGGTTTAAATGTCAGTCAAGTGAACAAGATGGCAGCCTATCCAGAGACAAATATAGAATGGAGCTGCATTTGTACCTTGGTGAATCATCCCTTAGGGGAAAAAAAATCAAAACAGCATCAAATTGACATATTTAATGTTCTTGTTAGAATCTTCAGATTCACTAGGGATATCGGGCATAAACAAGAATTAACTTTCCATGAGAATCCAACATGCAAGGGGGTAGATGGACAATAAAGACAAGGTGCAACTGATGCTGCAAAGTGTGTTATACAAATGTGACCCATTTGGTCATTCACATGCAATCTTTTAACTCAAAAGGAAACATTATTTATCTATAAGCCTATAAAATACATATTCTTGGACTAACACATTCATGTAACACTGCTCAGTGTGCACACAGGTGTATATAAATACTTGCTTAGTCACTACATCTAATGTATGTCATGTAAAAAGAACACACTCTCTCTGCATCCTGAGTCAAGGATGAATTATAACAGCTGGCAGAGCAACTTCAGCAGGCCAAAAGGAAAGTGAGGTTGTCTAACAACTTACCAGGTTGGGACTCAAAATCTTTCAAGTTCACTTCATACTCATCTTCATTGAGATACTGGTGTCGGCCCATCATTACAATGGCAAATTTAAACTATGCAAAGAAAAAAACCAAGTGGTAGGATACAACATTAAAATTACATCTTCAAGCCTAAGTTCACAGTCTAACTTGCAGCTGGTTATAAGAAGTGTTCTTCAGGGGTTGAAAAAGGCCAACCCTGGTTAAAATCCTCATCAACAACCTGGATAATGGGACAAAATAAATGCTTGGGAAATCATGAACCCACATCCTGGAATACTGTGTCCAGTTCAAGCCCTCCAAGGAAAAAGACAGGGCAACAAACTGCAGCAAGTGCAGCAACAGTCCAGTGAGACTCTGAGAGGACTGGGGGGAATCTGGTGCACAAGAATCTCAGGGAAATGGGTTCTGTGAGGCCCAGAGAAGAAAAGGCTGACAGGGTATCTACAGCTTTCCACCACCTGAAGGATGGTGCACAGGAGCAGGCTCTTCTCAAAAAATTGCACAGAGGTAACCTCCACAAGTTGCGAAATGAAACATTCTGATTATGTGCAAGGAAAGCAAAGCCTTCCCAATGATAGTGGAAATACTCTAAAACACAGTGTCCAGAACAGGCCAGAATTCCCACCCTTGGGAGTTTACAAATTGCAACTAAAAAACCCTGCACAACCTGACCAAGTCACGTTCTGCTCTGAGCAGCAATGTGATGTGGGGGTGGCTTCTAAAGGTCTCACATCAGCTACACTTTTCTGGGTTATTTTAATGTTTTGCAGAATACTCTCTTGATGCAGTACAGAAACACTGATCCTACCCATCCTAACAAATTAGTCCTAGAAAAAGCATTATTTCAGTCAAGCAGCTGTTCTATCACACAAAAGCTACACTTATCCTCCATCTGTGGCCTTCCAACCTACTACAATGAATTTATTTAGGGTTTACAGTCAGCTATGAGAACTCTCCCAACTTGAAATTACCTTTTCAAATTCTTTTTCTTGTATGTCCAGCATTGTCTGAATCCGCTTCATAACCTCTCTGAAGTGTTCACCCTAATAATTACAGTAAGATTTTTAATGTCAAAAAAATCTAACAAAAATGAGGGAGGTTGTTAGTATTTCCTGCTTTAAGCTTCACTGAAAAACATTGCCTCAATCTCTCTGTTATTTACAAAATTACACAAGTGTCAACATCATTCTCTACAATATGGAACAACAGCTGGCAACTTGCTCTAAATTCAGGAACTTTAAGTCTTATTGATTCAACATTATGCAAACTGCCCCATAAATTGACCAGGCACTGCCACTCATATGTGCAAGTCAGGTTAAAGTTGAGTAGCAAAGTTAGAAAATCAGCAGCAAAACAGGAATTTGTAAAAAAAAACCCCATATTCTTGCTAAGAAATTTCTACTTTTTGTAGTATATTTCTGTTCCCTCTCCATGTACATTGCCCAAAAAAGTGACAGATACCATCAACTTGAAGATGAGTAATATAAATAAACTGTCACAACAAGGAAATGCAGAACAAATGGTTTTCACCAGAAGCCACCAGATAGGTTTTATTCTTTGATCAATAATTTGGAAATTAGTGAAATTTTAATTTTACCGGAAGAGATATGGACATATTTCTCATTCCCAAATTTTTAAAGTAAGTAATTTCCATATGAAGTAACATACATGAACCAGAAAAGGTTTAGAAGCAAATGGCTAACTGCTGCCAGAAATACATATTGATATTAAGACAAGCAGGGTGACATTCAGCAGGAGCAGCACCACAGAAAAACTTGACAATTTAAATTAGGCTTTCAAAATTAGCTTTTGTTCTTGTACCAACTTTCAGCCCTAGAAGATAAAGCACATCAAATGACAGAAGGGATGAAATGCAAAGTCATCTCAGAAAGTGATGGAGAAAGCAACCCCATTTTCCACAATCATGTCTCAGTGGGAGCAGCCATGGCAGGGCCACTTTTGCCAACAACTCTGCACGGCAGTTACTCAGGTGCTGCTGGAAATAGAGTTGTGGTTTGCTGGGGGATTCTCCAGGGGGCAGGGGATGACTGCTGCTGCCAAATGGCAGCTTTAGGTATTGCACAGGCTCACTGAAACATTGAACCACCTGGATAGGCAAAAGCAACTGAGCTGGGAAATGATTTAACCATAAAAGGGCACAGATGGGGCAGAACCTTTGGTGCAAGAGCTGTATTTTCCTACACACTTCTTACACTAATGCATTTCTTCAACAGTACTTTAGGAAAACATCATCAGTATAATCCCAGAGGGAGAAAAAGGGAGGCATACTGCACCTGGTGTATCCTCAGCAAGAACGGAATTCCAAATGTCCCGAAAACCTCTTTGTGGAAATGTGCCACTGTGATTAGCATCTCATTTTCTTTATCTATATCTACCTGGTCCAGAGGAATTTCCTAGATCCAGACAGAGAATTGTGACTCCAATCAGCTAAACTTCCACAAAAAGACATTAAAGTTTTGAAGCTATTTTTCTAGTTTTTAAGAAACTGAAATCATTATTGATGTAGTGTTACTGATTTCAAACAATTCTATTCAAAAACAATTAAAAGAGCCATGTTGTTTGACAGAGTCTTTTACCAGAGTCCCTCATCCCTGGCATGACAGCATTTCAACCTCCCCTACTCAAGAAACATTCTCCTGGCTTCCCTGAATGGCTTTTTTGACAAGAAATCTTCCATCAGTGCAGAACTAGCTGACAGGAAAACAGGCCTCTTGTCAGCTGCTTATTACAGTTTACACTGCAAACTTTTTTTATTATTTCTGATCTTTGAGTCAAGTTAGCAGGTCTAAATGATGAGATGTTTTTAAAAAAAATCATGTTAAGTGTCAAATTTGCTCAAGAACCTCAAATTTAACGAAAAGGAAACAAAACCTTCTGGAATATTAGAGTACAAAAGTGGGTTCTAAGCATAAACATTTCTATCATTAACTCTCAAACCAACCTTGAAATTACTGCCAAGACATTAAATGTCTATTGACAGGTTCTTGCCAAGTGTTCATGTATTGTTACAAAAACACAAGTAAAAATGAAAGAATGAAACCATTATAGGGAAGCAGATGGCACAAAGGATGATACTTTTTAAAACACACGTAATATTATCATGTAAGCTTAATACAGACATCGCAGTATTTGGAGATCAGCATTCAGAAAAAGAAAATTACCACTTTGAAAGAGTTTCCTCTCTCAAAGTCAGGTTTTAAAGCTTCTCTAAGACAAGCATAACTCACCTCTATTCGAAACGTTCGACTTGTTGCAGGTGACAAACACTCTAACAGCTCATCCTCCTGATGGACACCGATTATTTTGTAACTTACAATTTCTAGCAGCCTTAAAGATAAACAGGGAAAATATTTTTAAAAAGTGATTTTTTAAAGCATTAAAAAAAAAAAGTAACAATCTCTTTCTCAAACCTTGAGAGAGATTAGCATAGAATGTAAACTGATGCTGCTGTTGTATTTATAAAATTTTAAATCAAATCCTTAGTGAAAATTAAGTAGTAAAGCCGTAAGAGGTTAAATTATTTCTGGCTCATGGCAAAAAGCCAGGATGTGCCATTACAAAATATAGGTTTCTGGTGGAGATTATTTTATACATCCTCTTTAAATGACCTCACTTTTAACCCCTAACTCCTGACAAGTGAATAGCATGAAATGCTTGGATTTAAACAATTAATAAGTCATGACTAACACATGCAACTGATGAAAGTCACGGATGTAACTTTATTTAATATAAAAAAATAAGTAACTGTGTAAAATTTATATTTATAGTTAAGAAACACTCTTAGCAGTGGCAATCTGGAAGCTTTTAACACAATATTACATTTCTTCTATTAATAATGGTTTCTACAGTATTTTAAATTCTGCAGATACTTTGCTACATAAAATTTACATGATCACATAGAAGAAATCATAGTCTCCGAGCTTTACCTTAATTTCCCTGAACCTTTTTCAGAGAGTTCTACAACTTTTTTACATTCTTCTAACAGGTCCCGCACACACCCATGCTTATCTGGATATACTGTTATTTCCTGTGGAATTTGAAACACAAAAATCATTAGAAAATCTGAAAACGTAAACAACCCCATTAAAACACTGAACACACCAGATTGTTCTCCTTAACCACTCATATTGAAATGATAACTTAAGTCAACACCTATGTCATCTTCAAAATTTTTTTAACAGATCTGATTTTTTTTACATTTTTTGTGCTCTTTGGGGTTTTTTGTTTTGTTAGATTTTTTTAACATCATGTACAACTTCATTCTAGTTCTGTGTTACTCAAGGGTAGAATGTGTGACCCATAAGCACAGCCATAGCAGCTCTGACACAGCAATGACAGCAAGTGTGTAATGGCTTCACTCACCTCTTCCCTAAACTGGCTATTTAGCCATATGCATTTAAAACTTCTTCTGTTTTCAAAATCAGTTATCTTCATTTTGAGCTTAAGAAAGAAAAGAAAAACACTTTAGGCATACTTTGAATAGGGCAGAATTATATTTTATAACTCACCCCAATAAAAAGAAAAGACTCTTACCTGTTGATAGTAGAGTTTTTTCGGTTGCCTAGGCTTGAAGAACTGCAGAAGATCTCTTAAAGTACCTTCATAATTATGCCTAAGAGGATTACCAGGGCCATCCCTATAACTACAGAAAGAAAGAAAACATGCTCTTAAAATCCATCTCTTCAAAATCCATCACTGCTCAGTACATTGAAGCACCAAGAACATTTTTATTACTGGCTCCCAGTTTCATGTAATCGCTAACATGGCCTAAGCAGCACAACACACAGAACTTTAGTGATTTTTAAACACAGCTGGGCTGTGGGAACAGAAACCATTCAGGGCGTGTGTTAACTCTCCTGGATGTTTACAAGCTCCTGTCAGTGCTGCAGGCTGGCAGACCTACATTCCTCTGAAATTACTGGCATAGCAGCACATGCTTTAGATTCTGTAAGGTTAATTTGTGGAGCCATATGACACAGCAAATTCCACAGTGACCACAGCACTGGAAACTACAAAGAGCTACTCAAATTCTCACTGATGATGAAGGGAGATAGCCTCAGGTAACTAAAGAGCATCTACACTTTCTTGAATACAGAAAGCTGTAAGTTTTGTGTGTGCATTATTCCTGAAGCACATACACAGAGCTACAATCCACTACCTTCTGCTATTATACAGATTCAAATCTAGTTTTACACAAACGTGTAAAACCACCACTTTAACCAGAAATACCCCTTTGAGCACCTGTGAACTTGTTAGATTGTCATCATCTTCATAAAACCTCGTTTGCAGACTTTGAGGGAGGAGGGGGGAACTCAGTGAAGTAACTCCTGCATTTAAACTTGTAAAATCAGCAAAAATACTGCTTTTATATGCACTTGTTTCTGTTCTCCTGCATTCTAGAAATCTGCATTCACTGAAACAGCATTTCCAGTGGCTTAGCAATTTATCCCACAGCATCAGGCTTTGAATTAATTAATGATTTTAAAAATGACATTTACTAGAACTCTTCTAAAATATGCAATTCTTTGAGGCTCCAGAGACAGACACTGCAATACTTCAACTGTCAAAGCAACCTGCTGTGCTTGCCAGAAAGGTAACATCTTACTGGTAGAGAATTAGTTAACAACATGGAAAAGACTAATTTTTGAGGAACAGCTTAGACACAGAACACAAAGGAATTCATCTTACCCTTGGGATTTGAAAAACTGTAATAGCATTGGATCCGTGTTAAGTCTCTGAGCGACTGTCTTTGCAACCTGAAAATAAATTTTTGGTAAGTTCTGAATTGTTTCACACAGTTATGACATTGCTCTACAATCATACAGCCATTCATTCCATGACAGGAACATTATGCTACTGGAATTCTGAGAGAACCCACTATGCCTACCTCCCCAAGGCTAAATATACTAGTATTGTTAGTTTCTGAACAGTTGACACAGAATAAGATATTCTAAAAGAAAAAAAGAGGAAACTGTTTTAATACAGTAAGTTACTATTGCCAAAAGGCCCCTAAATCCACAACAATTGTTCCATTCTTATCTTGCTTGTTTTTGTTGTTCGATTGCTTTTTGGTTTTTCTTTAAATTATACTGTTAGGGAAATAAGTAACACTTGCTCTGAAGATTCCCACTCCTTTAATTCACTCCAAGTAAGTTAGCTTGCTGAGTAATAACACCACATTATTCCCATGAGCACACTTCACATCACTGCCTCACAAAAGGCAGGGGCATTCTGGTTTTGCTTACCAAAAAACCTCAAACCATACAGACCTTACACTCCAAGTGAAAAAAAAAAGTGAGAGAGGAATTTGCCTAAAAACAGATCATGAGAACAGTAGAGCAAAACTCATCTCTGACTATCCCTGTGTGTGCAGATGCTCAAAGTTTCTGTCTTTGGAGACAGAAAATTAAACTATCTGGTTTTAAGTGATTTTTTTTTGACATTGGCAAAAGCAACTGTAGGTAGTCAAATCTACTCAGGCTCTTAATAGATCAGACCAGCTTTATTTCAGTTTTTTTCTTAGGTTTCCATGTCCTACTTTCCTCATCTAAATAACCCAACCCATCTATTAGTAACACAACAGGTTTGCTCTGTTTGTGTTGCTGACCATTAGACTTCACTGTGTGAAGAAAGCAATACAGCTTGGTCTATAAAATAAATATTGTTGTTGATATTACAGGCACAGAATAGGTAACCACTAGATTCCCAAGGCATTTTCCCTTTAATGGCCAAATTAGTTGAGCAAGCTTTACGTATCACTTTGAAAGCAAATGCATAATTTCATGAGAATATAATTTCCCTGACAGAGCAGAATGGTCTACCAAGAAAGAACTCAATTATCAAATAACTCATTATTAAAAAAACAGAGGGGGAGGATTATAGTATTTTCTTCTCACAAGCCTTAGTGGCATTCTTAAATTTTTCATTTAAAATGAAATGTATACATACAAGGAAAAAAATGTACACAGACAGTTTTAGAACTTTTCTAAAAGTATGTATAATGCATTTGTGAACTAGTGCAAAAGTTACTTTCCAAACAAGGAAATAAAAGAGAAACAGGACACATGCCTGAAAGTAATTCATCCTATTGGATAAAGTAACAACAAAGCCTGGGTCATTGGGGATGGTTTTATCACAGAAAATGACATCCACACGGTGATAGAGGTCTCGGAAGTATTCCTTAGCTGTTGGGAGCTCGCTGTTATCATTTTCTGGGTCATCCCTACAAAAGCAAATAAATGATGACACCATTACACATTTTAAAGACGTGTTCTACAGTAAGTCAGCAACAGTGGAGAGATACAGAGATGAAGTTCAGAAACCTTTTGCAAGAACCACCACTGGTACACAGTAGGACTGGTGCAGTCAGCAGTGACCCAGAGCCCGGCATGTCTGTGCAGCGCAGAGCCTGGTGCCCTCACCTGCTGTGCTGCTCCCTTGGCAGCCTGGCCCTGCTCTTGGTTCCTGTGGGTTCACAGCACCACTGCAGCAGGAGCTGTCCCTCCCTCCCACCCTGGCACATCCCCTGTGTGTCTGTACTAATCTAAGCTGCACAGCTTTCCATGAACCCCTGCATCAATCACTTTGCACAGAGGCCGGATGGATTCCTTGGCACAGAGAGGCAGAACAGTGGGCACAGGGGCTGGTTTGGGTCACTCCTGACTGGTACCCCAACTTCTCTGCAGAGAAATAGCACCAGGGTACAAGCTGTGCACTTACCCAGGAGTCAGCAGCCAGCCAAGGGTGCATAACACCAACTGGGTCAACTGGGAATGCGAGTTCCAAGGCATGACATGAGAAATACATTCATCTCACATAATCTGGGGTAAGAGTGCTGAAGATAGACTAGCTGGCTTCCACCCACTGTCAGCCCATGGAGAGAAACAGAGCAACACAGTTGGGTGTGACCATCAGGAGTGAGAGCATAGAAATGCTGATTTATAGCCCTGCCAAGCTTATGAAAGATCCCTTTACTGGATACAGGATGAAGAGCTCCCCTTTTGCCTTGATGAAATCTCCAGCAGAAGCACCACTACACCTATGAGTGGCACGTGCTCAGGCAAACTAGGAGCATCTCATCACTGCAAAGCAGTAAGGACCTGACTGTAAGCACAAGGAGAGGCAAAAGGGAAAGCAGTTTAGTGTAGTTCTGGGCTGAAAGAGCTCCAAGAGCCTTGTCCAGTGGCCATGGTACTGAGCCCAAGATCTGAAATGCTGGAAGGCTCTTCGGTGTCTGCATTACAGTGGCTCCAGTACAAAGCTGCACAAATCAGATGCACAGCTGAACACACTCTGGTAATATTATGAGCTATTTTAGGTTACTGGTTATCTAAGCTAGGAGGACACCTTTTCCTTAAGTAATGTGGCACGTGATACTCAAATACCACCGATATTTGCTCATTTCCCCTTTGAATAAACAAATGAGAACTGCAGAGAACACATCTACTATTGGAATGTAATACTTTGCTCTTGATAAAAAAGCTTAAAGGAAATTCAGCTTTCAAAGTGAAGCAGGTGATTTAACTGCAATAAGATGCCCCCTTAAAATACATACTTCTGAAACACTATGATGTCACCATCCATGAGTTCATCGAGAGCTTTATCAAGAGATACATCATAGTCTTGAATCCTTTCTGTTAAATTGGGTTTAACTTCCTGCAATAAAAACCAAAAATTATTGATCACAGAATAAAAGACAAAAATAAAGGTCACAAATAAAGGTCACAATAGTGAAGAAATCATCAGATAAGGTAACCTACACATTCTCTCAACTGAAACAAATGGATAGATATGTATCTATACAAATCCAATGCATGTTTTATTAAATATCTATATGCATATTACATATTTGTACTTGCAGGCTGACCTCTGGGCTGACCCAGGGATAAAAGCACCTATGTAAACAAACTGGAATGACACTGTAACCCTGACCTGCCCAGAGCAAGGAGTACAGCTTTGCTTTTTAGGGAGGCAGTGTGTGTGCTGCCCTGGAACCACCAGAGAGAACAGCATGACTGCTACCAGAAATTGCAACAAAAACCCAATTCCTTGTTCTTACTCTAGCAAGGACTTTGCCTTGACAAGATCTGCATCATCAGCACTCAATAAATGTAGCAGTTATGAAGATTCACTGTTTGTGTATTTGGGCAGAAACAGCATAGCAGACTAAAGGATTTTGTTTGCTGACTTTAGCTTGGGGAAGGAAGGAGAAGATGCAACATTTACTCAACTTCACTAAGGTGGGCACTGAAAGTACGATGGCCAATAATGGCAGCAACATTAGCTCCTTTAACTCAGCAACACAGGTATAGCATAACAAAGCTGCTCATATAGGACCTTATGGAGATTTTTTTTTGGTTTTAAAGCTTTACACTTTTATCTGTTTGATATAAAATCTGTTTTGAAGTTAACTCTCTGCTGCTACTCTTCTGCAGCAATGTAGACCTCAATGTTACAGATTACAGTGCTGATAATTTATAAATTGCCATTGTCATAAGCAATGTTTTTAAATGATTTTTTTTTGTTTACAGCATGCAAAAGACAAAAGTTACAAAAAGTTTATCAATCCAAACCTCATAGAGGATAAGGTTAGTTTCTTGTGGAAATCCTGCTCTCTCACACATAACTGGAAGCAAGTCACCTGTTGGAGAAAAAAAAAAGGAAGGTGAAATGTGTTGCACTAATTGCTAGTGAGACCAATCACAGAAAGGAGAGAATCCCTTTCTTTACCCTGGGTAGGTTCTACAATGCCTAAGAGAGCCTTCCACATTAAAGTTTCTCTTGTTGACACTCAACAAGACACACATTTTGGTTTCTTTCCACTTCATTTGAACAACAAAAATACGTGCAAGTTCATTGAAAATCCAAGAGGATGAAAGAACACAGCTCCTTTCCCAGAGAAAAGGTTTAGCATCTTAAAAAAAAATTAATGACAGCTAAAATAGGAAATTAAAAAACATATGTAAGTTAACAAAATGAAACATTCAAAATGAAAACCTGAAATATTTTCAGTCAGTGGGAATTTGCTGAATTCCTTAAATGGACCATATGAAAATCAAGGCTCACATGCAATTCAGGCTGAGCAGCTGCTCAGGCTGCCATAGTGAAAGATTGTAGAAGAGTTATTTGAAAAGCTATTGGGAGGGAAGTATCAAATCCCAAAGCTTTACAACAGGTCTGAAACAGCTGTAACACCTGGTGAGTATAGCAACAATGAACTGAGCACCTGTGGGGTTTTGAGGTTCAGACCTGCAGGAAATGTCACTGACACCGCATGGGGAAGAAAACTCTCAGGTGCTCGGTGAAATAAGAATTTATTTCTTTGGTTTCACTGATGGAATTATTATTAAAGGAATAGTATGTGCAATCTACTTTAAAAACTTCAATGATTACAATGCAATTGAAATTCAGAACTCACGTATTTTACAGGATATAGGGGTGTAGATATGTCCACAATAATTCAAACTCCGAGTCTTCGGATCATACATCTTCAGAAACAACATTACATCATCTACAAATTAAAAAACAAGATTTTATTTTAAGTAAGGCTTGGGGAGGGGGAAGGAGATCACCTAGATGTTTTTATTTACACAATAACAAATATGTGTCTTTGATTTATTAATATGCTGCCTTTAAAATAGAGAGAAATGTATTCAGTGAGTCTAAAAACATGCTAAACATGTCTTCCACTTCAAGAGAAATGAAGGAAAAATTGCATGAGAAAAACTTATTTCAGCACTGTAGCAGTTTGATGGATACATCAATGACAGTTGAAAAAAGGAGTGCACAGTGTTTTTGGAGATACACCCAAAATGAAAGTTATTTTGTATTCTAGAAATGTTTAGCCCATATGCTTACGATCTTTATCAAATTTGGGTAATGTTGCTCCAGTAGCAGCCATCTCTGGATCTACTGTTTCCAAAAATATTGTCCACGGATTCTCATTGTCACTGAGTTCAATCATCTATGTAGAAAGATGTGAGAGAAGAAAAAAAAGTCTCTGAAGAACATAATACAACCTGGAATCTGCATTTTCATCAGATACAAGAACTTTACAACATTCTACAAGAGGGAGAGGGGTTTTGTTTAAGTTGTGTTAAAGGAAGTTTATGAAATTTATTAAGACAAACAAATATAGTTTGGTATAAAACTACCAAAAACTTTGATGAAGCAGTAACAGTAGGTTTTACTTAAAATTAACCCATCTCCTTATCTTTTAAAAGTTTACCTACAGCTACCTTTATAATGGCAAGGACATTACTTCATTTTAGAATAAAAGGACAGTGAAACAAATCTCTGTTCTCTGTGGTATTTAGACACATTTTTCATTTTAAGCAACAGAATTCCTTAAATCCAAAGGATTGGCCCCTTTTGTCAAAGGGACATTTCTGTTTTAATCTAACATAAGAAATCACGATCACACTTTTTTTTCCACAGCAGAAAAATCATGCACCAACCACACTCCTGCTTCCTATCCAAATTAATCCACTAAACACCAAGTCTTCCCAAGTATCAAACTTCAACAGATGCAATGAAATTAATTTTAAATTAAAAGCCTGAAAAATCTTATGTCTCAAAGTTAAATATTCTTAAAGAGAACTAAAAATCATGGGAGATGTACAGAAGTAGTATCATCTCTCAGTGACTACTTACTGTTTTATTGCCATCTGCTTCATTATCTAACATTGCAGGTCTTTTTGTTCCATTACTTCTAGCTTGCATTGGCCATAATCTGATTTGATCCTGGGGAAATCCCTAAAATAAACAAAAATTGTGACAGGGAACTAAATCAAAACAAGGGAAAAATAGGCTAAGATGCTTTTATTAAACTCAAATACATCTTCTGTGTTAAAAGGTCTAAATTATGATTGCTGTCAATATGTGGAGAAGGTAAGGGCTATGAAACAAACATAATGTTACAAAATAAATACATGCGGATATTCAGCTACAGAAAACTCACCATAGTTTGAGAGAGGTTTTGAACAAATTCTGTAAGTGTGGAGTTTTTTAATACTTTGAAAACAGTGTATTTCACTTTTTCTTCATCATACATATCATTGCCTTGGTGACCACAGAACTGATCCTCTGCCACTATCTGAAAAATGACATTTAAAGGTTACTAGTCAGATTAGCCCAGCTGTATCAAGTAATACCTTCTCAGGATGCTTTACTATGCAACCTCTCTGGCCCTCTGGCACAGTGCTAACACTATTCATGCTCTCAGGCAGCAAATTTGCAAGAATACAGATTATAATGAAATTAAAAAATCGTGATTGATAATCTCATCAGTGCAAGTAATTAAATAAATTAATTCTTACAAATCCCAAGCAATTAAAAACCAGTCATGCTTAGATCCCAAGCCTTGGAATGTGCTCTAACAATCTTGGCACTTGGAGAAAATAAAAAGGCTACATAATTCTGTGACTGGTACAATGTAAGGAGGGCACTGAACCCTTTCCCTGGATTTCCCACAGCTCCCCTGCACTCTTTGTTAACAGAAGCACAAACAGTGCAATGCTGCCAGTGTCCCACTGCAAACTCAGTGCAGAACAGGCTGGACTTCACCAGTATCTCTGCTTATCAACCCCAGAGAGAACAGGCAAGGAAACATGGAGGCACATGGAAAATGGGTTCTATTTCCTGTGCCAGATGGGCTCTGGAAAGAGCCATAAACAGGGCTCCTTAAGGCAATTCATAACAATCTAGTCCATCTGGCTTTTCCAAAAAGATAATTGCAAATATAAGCACTCTCTCCTTCTGCTTCTACTTGATGAGCTCAGTTTGGCAATAGTCCAGACCTGCAGCCTATGGCTAGATACATTCTAATTTTAGAAAATAATTCCTGAAGGAGATAAAAGTGCAGTGGCAGGGCAGCCATTTGAAATAACCTGGTCCTTTTCCCTTTCAACTGAACTTACTATTTTTACTCACAAGCACAACAAATTCTAAAAAAACCAGAAATGTTTATAACATACAGTACTGTGTGTTTTATTACAGTTTGTTGCATGTGTAAATATATTTAAAAGCACTAAAATAATAATTCTTCTTCAAACATTACTTCAGAATAAAAATTTTAAAAAAATAATTTTAAAAAAATGAAAAGAAAATCAAGGTTTGGCCTCCAGAGTGGTTCAATATTCTAAATTTTCATGGTAAAGAAGTTGTAACTTAATCTGTTTCAAAAGCTGACCTGCACTTGCATATAGAGGTGAGCTTCCTGCCTCTCCTTCCTCTTCTGGGCTTCTATCCTTTTCTCTTCTTGTAGCCTTTCTACAAGTTGTTGAGGAATATCATGGTCGGTGACAGGCTGCAAAACTTCACCTAGAAAGCAGATTTTATGATGATGTTTCAAGATTTACATCAAACAGGTTCCTTTTCATACATGCTTGACTTCTTCTTCATCTTTCACTTAAAAACATGGTTGGATATCACTATGCTTTGGCAAAAAAAACACTTCTATGACAAGCCAAAATGCACTACTTCCATGAAATATGTATCACTGACTTTTGAATGAAATAGTCAGTTCAGAATTAAAAATATATTTGCCACCACTGCATTTTTTAAGCATATACGTATCTACACGTTTACAATCAATTTGATTTAATTCCATTACCGAAGTCAGCTCCCTGAGTTTCCCATCCTATAAACCAGCCAAGGTTGAAGCCCTTTGCAGGTGCCTTACTGAGCTAAAAGATGACCCAGAGCAGCACACACTTTCCAAAAGTCAGAGAACAGCTGGCTGATCCCGTGGGATCCCTACGTTCTGACCGTAAATAACGCGGTCCTGCTGTGTAGGAACACTGCCAACAATTCCAAGGTAAAGCAGCCCTGCCTCCCTGCCTGTAAGGCCCCTGTGAGCACAGAGAGGACACGTACTGAGCTTAGACTCCCTGATGTACACCAGCATGTAGGCGTTGGTGCAGTGCCGCACGGACAGGTCGTCGTCGTGCCCCCCGTAGTTGTGTTCGATCGCCTCCTCCTTCGTGCACCTCGACACAACATCGTCATCGAATTTGCACCACTAGGGAGGAAGTTTTATAGAGACGTGATTTTACATGTAAAAATATGTTCCTGAATGATAAATTAATCCTATTTCTGGCGTGTCTTTCAGCTCTTTGAAGTAACTAAAATTACCTTCAAGCGGCGTGACTTTTAAAAGGAAAGCTAGTTCGGTATAATTTGTGCTACCTGCTACTTGTGCTCAGCATAAGGAAGTCCATAAATACCAAACCTTTACTGAACATTTTACCATGAGTACCAAAAGCACAATAATTACTCCAAAAAGCTTTTCTTAAGACTGTTACTCAAATATCTAATACTTCTGTAGGAAACAGAAAATTGACTTCATCAGCTGTAAAATGAAATAAAAAGCAGTGATGCACAAGACATCTAGTAATTCTTTGTACATTTAGAGCAATATACATCAAATTTTAAGAATAAATTACAAATAGCAAAAAATTCCCAGTAAAATCTGACTTCTGTTCTTACTGTGAACAATCATGTACACACAAAACCAGTCAACTTAAGGGAAGAGGTACCTGACCTATAAATGTCCAATCCAATCAAGTCACCTAAACCTGGAATAGTGGGACATACACAAACATGCTGAACTTCTGAGTCACAGAAACACTGGAAATGCTCATATTTGCTTCAGCAAAGTCAGCCTCAAAAACATGTTGGATAAAATCTGATTGCAAAAGAACTTCAACACATACAAACACAAGTGAAGGGATTTCCTCAGTTAAAAAGTCTTTTGTTAAAAGCCAAGTGTCTATGCCCTCTTCTTTTAGGGGATAAAAATCCTGAATATTTGCCCATTAAAAAACTACAAGTATGCATTTACACAAATACTTTTCAATACTCACTTTGCCATCACCCTTTGGATTTAAGTAAACAACATAATGTCCACCATGGTTATCTCCACTGTGTACTAGAACTGCATGGAGAATGTAATTTGCAGGATCTTTAGGATCTGTTTTTTGCAAAAATTCATCTAGTGGCAACTGTTCAGGAAATTCAAACCTAGTTTTGAAAAGAATGAAGATAATAGTATCTGTAGTTAAGATAGACACACATTATTATGCACTATAATGGAACATTTTGTGTACTCCTAAAGCAAAGTATAAAAATTGAACATGCTACTGTTACAATGCCATTTCTATCCAGGACATGCTGCATACAGTGGCAGAATTTATACTGTTTAAATATGGAATAAAAAGAAACTTTTCAAGCAGCTCAGGAAAGTATGCCCTCAGTAACAAGGGCAAGAGCACTTCAACTGAATTAGAGCTGATTTGGATTCACAGCATCAAGGCAAAAGCTTTAAAATCTGTTATTTTCTAGCAAACAAATGCAGCTTTCCTAGCACAGGTACCACTGGACTGGAACATTACTCTGAAATATCTCATCTTGGTGAGAATGAGATAATTGCAACACACATTCAGTTTACAACCAACCATGTATCTCCTCTAGAAATTATCAGCCTCTACTTACAGTGAGTGGGCAAATGGCTGTCCCTCCATCCATGGAAACAGATGGAGGGCAAGCAGGTAACTCCTTATTCATCCTGCTTACTCTGGTGGCAGCCTAGCCACACACTGCATGAAGAATGCTACACAAGCCATTAAAAGATGCAGTCACCTGTTCATGGTCAAAACAATCACTACGAATTACCAAGCATTCAATTTGTCATTCTGAACTTCAACATTCAACCAGTGCACCTTTAGGGGACCTCCACTGTCTGTGACTGCACATTCCTGCCTCTCAGAGTTCAGTCAAAATCAGGATTTTGGGAAGCTATTTTATGGTAAAATACATTCACAAGTCTAAATTTTACAACAAAACCCAACCCACACACTAAACCAATCAACCCACTTACCTATCATTTATCTTGATGTTTTGGTCAGTCTGAGGATCATACATAAACCTCATGAGCTGTAGGTGTAATACTGGTGGCAATGTTAGGAACTTCACACCTTTCTCTGCCTCCTAGACATTTTAAAGGAAATAGAGGGCTGAAATTGCAGCATTTTTAGCAACTCAAAATACTTGTTTGTTGCAGACACTCTTCATATGGACTTTTATAGACTTGATGACACTGTGCACCAGAATAGCTCAAAACTTGGGTGCAATTTGAGTATCCTAATGCTGCACCAATCTCCATGAGCTACTCAAGTAGCACAAGAACTCACTTAAATTAAATTTAGGCCACTCATACAAGCATATGTGGACACCTCACTGCATATTAAGAGCAAGTTACCTGCATAAGTAAAATTGAGAGAATATGGAGGCAAAAGCTCGTTTTTGATTAAGAATTTCGTGTTCATTGCATCCTGCCAACAAAGATTTGGCTACTGTGCTATACCTTCCTAAGAACAGCTGAAGAATATGTAGAACATTACTGACAAAACTTGGTATGTCAAAGCTGCAGAAATAAGCTTTAATAAAACATTATTTATAAAGGACTTCAGCTTACACCAGTGGGTGCAGCAAAGTGCAACTGAAGAGCTCAGAAACACACACACACACATAAATGTTTAATTTCCATGGGTTCATTTGGTGTTCCTGCTGAGAATATAAACATGAGCTCTCCAAAGTTACTGTTAGAGCTATGCTGCTTTTTCACTTGACACATGGAAGAACAGACTACTCATAGAGCAAGAATTTCTCAGTCTTGAGATTGGTGGAAAAGTGAACCATTCTAGGAACTGGTAGACTTAGACCTATAAAACTCACTATGAATTAAATTGCTATAAAATCGGAGCTCCATTTCAAGAAACCCAACAGCAAGTAAGAGGAGCTATATAAAAAGCTTGTCTAAGAAGAAACATCACCAAAATCAGTTGATAAAATCTAGAATGGGTTTTGCAACATTGTTATTTTATCAAGGATAAGGAAGTAAGATTTAAAACCAGGTTAAAAAAAATAATACCTGCAAGCCATGTTCTCCTGCATCATACTTGTTATCACCATCCAACTGCTCCACTGCAACGTAGTCAATGAAGGACTCAAAAACTGAATGAAAAAAGATTGGGGAATTGTACAGAAGGAGGAAAAAGTGTAAGTTTACTCTAGGCCTGCCATATATTAATCAAATGAAATATTAGGACAGGGGAGTTTGTGTTTGAATATTTCTGTCCTTACTTTAAGTAAAGTTTTATATTGCTTAAGAATGTGAAGAAATGCACTATATTGCAGAGGCATAAGAATACCAGTAGATGTTAAAATCACACAGTTACAGCTGCCTGCCACAACTCCTCACTTCACAACTGTTAAGCATCAAGGCAGATGCCTCTGCTGGACTCTTACACATCCCCTCCTGCACCTTGCACCCCGAGTACTCAGTACAGAGATGATAAGGGACCACTGTTATGCTATTCTGAGTAGCTCATTCTTTTTTTTTTCTTATTACTATGGCCAGGTCTAAATAAGAATCTATTTCATCCGAATTCATCTTTATATATAAATTATAACTACTGTGACAATACCACTATGATCACCATGGCACAGTTTTAGGAAACTAGAAAACTCCTAAAGTTTCTAAGAGTTTTATGAAAAGATAGCAGTGAGAGAATTAGGGAGGAAGGAGCAGGGAAAGGAAATGGAATAAGGAAAAAAAGAAATGTAATGCAGGAAAAAACATTCTCTGCATTGAAAATGTTTTCAATAAAGCGTCCTAAAGCACATATTTCCAATCACTGTGCACCAACAAACCCATTTGAAAACAACAGGCACTAAAGCTGTCCAACATGGTGAAGTACTGGATTGGTGCATATCTCAATGTATCACTTACTATTTTTCTTTCCCTTTATACTTAGCTGGATGTCATAATAATCTTCTATTCGTTCAGATCGATAGTCTACGTGCTTGCATTGGATATAAGACTGGAAACAAAAGCAAAACAACACAGGTTCAATTTGATAAAAGTAACAAGAGCTAATTTAAATCAGTTTTGAGAAAGATATAAAATACATACCACCATTTTCCCTCTGAACAATTTGGGGATAGTGCCTTCTACACACGTGCCTTTCATTTTATTTTCCACATTATCAAGGAGCTGAAAGAAAAATCAGTTTTTACACAAGGTAAACTTGCAGTTTTTAAATTTATTCATCACACACATGACTACTTAACTGATTAGATGCTAAGTCACTTGGACAAAAATGAAACATTAGTCTATTTGTACTGGCATCTTCTTTCTAGACCTTTAAATCCTCCTCTTCAACCTAAACTGAGGGCTACTCCAGCTACTCCATTCCTTTGAGTCTGGAAACCCCCACAGATGTAACAATGCATTTCATCTTCAAAACTGCATTTCTCTCCATGGCTATAAAGTACCACTAGCACACCTTCCAGCTACTTTCAAGCTTCCCAACTCTTTACAAATTCCTCACCCACAAAAGGTCACAAGCAATCCCATTCTTAAAAGAGAAACCAAGGCAAAAACTCTGCCTTTGAGATCTAATTTAAATTAATCAGGGCCACTGTTACTCTGATTGACCCTAAAAATCTATTATCTATCTATCTATATATACAGAATATCAAGAGAAATTTATACATCACAGATCAGCAAGAAATAGTATAAACATACCACTCGACATAATTCCTGGACATCATGTTGCATGAAGCTGTCTAAAGTTTCCCACCTTTTAAAGGCAAATAAATTAAAAAATTACTAATTAGTAAAAGAACACCTCAAAAAATATTTTTTGACTTCTTTGCAGATCAAGAATGTAATACACAGCAAGATGTACAGACTAAGATTTGGGACTGGCTGATGCACAGGTTCTTCAGTTGTGTAGGAAGAAGGGGCAGTGAACTTGTGGACATTTTAGCAGCTGTTCTGTGCCCACGCCCCTTCTCCTGTGTGGGACTGGGGCAGGGACTCCAAAGGCAGCCAGAGCCAGCTGAGGAGGCCACAGACAGGCTGTTGCTCTTCCAGTCTACAACTCAGTCTCAGTTCATGCCAAAAAACTCCTAAATAAAGGCTTGGGAGCAATTCAAAGCCCTTGGTTTCCACAGCAGGTTTCCAGCTGCCTCTGCTCCCAGGGCCCTTCAGGTGCAGTCAAGTGGCGTTCAGGGATTATTTCAGCACAGGAAAGGAAGCAAATGGATTTACAGGAAAGACTGGCTCCTTTGCACTCATCTAAACAGTTAATCCTGGGCAGGCAGTAACTCCAAGGAGGCATTCAGCTTTCTGAACTGTCCATGTGCAAACACAGGGTGTGAAAGCAGGGCCGAGGGCAGCAGGATCTAAGTGCCTCACAGCCAGCATGGCACACTGCAACAAGGGCGTTCAGCACTCCTGCCTTCAGTAAAACAAGAAGCATAAAGTGTTTCTCCTTCCAGCATTATTACACCTGTGAGGCCTGTGACTTCGACTCAAGAAAGTGTTTTAAGTTCTAAGTATCTGATAGCTTTTTGCAGCAGTCACCGCTCCCAGCTGAAATAAACTCTGCTGACTGTAAGCTCCAGATTCAGTGTGATGTTCCACCCTGGCCCTGGAAGCAGCAGCAGGTTGATCAGGAGCAATGCTGTCTTTATCCTCCCTCCCACTCTCTTCTCAGTGACTCACCCCCACTGTCACACGGCAGCAAACTAATCTCCAAAGTGTGCCAACAACTGTGTGGGGTCCACACCTAAACAAGCTTAATCAAGTGACCTGTCAGATAATTAAGAATAGAAAATAATGCCCTGACTCTCTAGGCTTTAAACACTAGCCAGCTCATAGGACAAACCAAAGAAAAAGGTCACCCACTAAAATTAGGGTAAAGAAGGGCTCCTTCAGACATGGCATCATTTTCTACTTAAACAAGTCAAACCTAGAAATTCACAACACTCAGTGACAAGTAATACCCTAACCGACATCTAGGGCTCACAAGGCCAAAAACCCCTCTCTGATTCAATTATGGGGGAAGGGGGAAACGTAAATCTTCAAACACATTTTAAAATTCTTTTCCAAGAACAAAAGCAGGCATGAACACATTTTTAAAACCCTGCTGATGGATACAAAATTAAGCACCTACAACACCCTTGGGAAAGGCCTCTTGAAGCTACTGAATATGACACAGTTGGAATCTTAACTCAAGATGAAATATTTACTCTGTCACCAAGTCCTGTCCTGTAACAGGACAGCAGAAGCACTAAAAAAGCAAACATACAGTGTGTTACTAGGAAGAGGGTATGGCCAGATAAACAGACAACACTGAGGCTACTAATTTCCTTTTAAGATTCCCCTAAAGAAGAGTCAAGGTTGCAAAGACACAAGGTTATAAGGAGTGTTTTTAGGACAGCACAACTACAGGCTGTAGCAGCAGATGCAGGATGAACACGAGGACAACTGCATGAAAAAGACAATACAAAATGTGTTTTGAAATAAAATGTGTTCCTAATGTGTTCTGAAATAAAACAGTGCTTGTCAATATTTCTACAAGACTAGCCTATAAATACAGTGAGACAAAGTAATACAAAATAAAGTATTTTAGAACAGTTTGTAATAAAATCCTATTCCATACTTAAAAGACATGCAAAGAGAAGACTTGTAAAGGTTACACTAACATTAATCTTTCTGTCCTAACTTGTGTCTTCCTATGTTGTAGGAAAATGTTACAGCAGCCATCAATGTTCAACAACATGGACATGCAAATTACTGCTACTGCACTAAATCTAAAACAGATTCCATTTTTTAAAGATGTTAGCAATACATGAACTGCAACTTTTCAATGACTGTTTTGTTCTGAATTTTACTTAAGTCAAATGCATCACACAATCTTCAGGTAAATTATAACCCTGCTTTTAACAGCTTTGTTTCTGTACCGTTCTCCTTCCCAAAACATCTGATTTTTGGACCAGCTGTCTTTAGTACTGGCTACAAATAAAAACTTACGCAAGTAGACTACAGAAAGTAACACTTCTCTGCACCTCTCTAAATGTAACCTTATTAAAATAAAATCTTTTTAAAGAAAAGCTTTATGAAGCCTGAGTCCAATAAACAGTCCAAGTTTCTGAAACTTACCCAAATGATTTTGTTAACTTTTTAGTTCCAACTGGTTTGTCACTATGTTGCAGCTCATAAAACACTCTTTGCAATGCTAAAGGAACACTTTTGGATGAATCATCTCCTTCTGTGGGCATCATGTACACAGCCTGAAAAAGCATTTAGTTCAATTAGTATCAGAAAAGTTTATTGCTCATCCTGTTTAATGCATTCTTTCCTCTTCAGTGACTTCCTTCATAGAACTCAATTTAATCAACGCTTCAAAAAAGTCTGAAAAAAAATCTTGTACTGTAGTGTAAAAATGTTAATTGTCTGGAACAACTCTTCTTAGAGCACAGTGGTTAGAAACATGTGAACAACAGATTCCATTCATGGTTATTTTATCTCAATAGTTCCCTTATTCCAGCCTAGAACAGTAAATGCACTAAAGCATTTAACACCTTCAGATACCTTCTCATGCCTGGTATGTCTGTGCAATCATTACAGTAGGACCAGATACACCAGTCAATACTACAGACTTTTGGAAATAATTGGTTTTGTGAAAAAGCAACCACATGAAACCATAGAGGGCAACAAGTGAATGAAAACAGAAATGGTCCACATGGAGAAAGATGCCAGAAGAAGCTCTGAGAGCCCCCGATTCATTCATTCCTACTTAACGTCATCGCTGTCCAGCAAATAAACAGCTTAACAATTCAATTCACTGATTATAGTGATCTGGGAAGGATTGGGAACAAAGAAATTATACAAATAGACCAAACAGGGATTAGGAGAGTTCAATAGTCACTGAAATGAGATTTACTTTTTAAAAAGTGTACATCAATACATCTAGGGGAAAGGAAAAGCAAACAAACGGGAGATGTTAATTCGAAAAGCGTAAATTTAAAAAGAAACAGACAACACTGGAAGGAGATTAGGCAACAAATCAAAATAAAAAAGACTCCAGTATTAAGTAGCATATGAGAAAATAACCTGTTAAAACCAGAAAAATTGCCATCCGAATTTTTGCCTATGAAACAAGAGGGGATGATCCATTTCTGTGAGTGAAGTGCTGAATTGGACCTCAGTGACTCTCCCTCAGTGTGTGCATGAGCCAGAATTCCCGAGGTGTGCAGCACATCTATCTCACCCTGGACTCCAGTTCCTACACAGAGAGCAAGGGCAGCACTTGAGCAGGCAGCTGGGAACTGCTGGGCAGGCCCAGTCACTGCTACAGGACAGGCAGTACACAGCCATGGGACCAGAAGGGACAGGCACCAGATAAAGACAACACTGACACAAGAACAATGCAAGAGTGTGGCAAAAGACAAAATACGGAAGAAAAACAACAAAAGAAGTGTCTAAAATGTTGACAGGCCAGTTTTCTGTTCCAGTTCTGAGGATCCACTACATTTTCCAAAAATACAGCAACAGCAATACTTCAAAGAATAAAGAGTATCATCAGAATAGCTACAACAAGATTAAATAAGAAAAACAATTTCATTAAGAAAGCAAATCTCTGACTGACAGAAAAACAATGGTTAATTATACAATTGTAAACTAGTATGATAATTTACACGACTGTATCTTTAAACTTTTGTATTTCATTTTCAGAAGTTACCAGTTAATAGAGATGACCTAAAACAGAATCATGAACACAAGTAACTTCCAAATTTTATTTCTCCTCGGTTGCAAGCTACACCATTAGTAGTACTTACACATATAAAAAGGAAATACTAATAAAAATCAGCTGAAATTGATCAACAACTTTTTTCTGAAGGACAATCAACAGGACAGAAGGACGGAAGTCTTTGTCAGGGTAATTTTAAGAACAATAGCCCAACCTCACCCTAATGACAACAAAAGTCTTCTTTCGCTTTGAGATTTGCTTAAGCTGCTTTTATAAATTTTAGAAATTGAAGAAAATTGCATCTTCAATTTTATCACTGGCAACAGGTTTTAACTGTTGAAACTCAATAAACCTTCAACTTTTTTAATGTATTAAGCACTACTTCAAGAGTTTATAGTGATGAAGAGAACTCTGTAGGTTCTGCTCTCTGTTTCTGCCCACAGTGGTGCCAAGTTCAGACTTGGGTCCAGTTGCTCAGGATCAGATCCAGTTAAGTTCTGAGCATCTCCAGGAATGGAGATCCCACCAACTCTCCATACATCCTAACGTAAAGCTGGACCACCCTGATTATGAAAATTCTCTTCTTAAGCTCAGAACATTCAATTTCAGAACAATTCAAATAAGCTAATAAAGTAAATAATTTCCAACTGCTTTATTTTTATCATCCAAATGCAGAATCCCAGTTAACCAGGTCAATCTGGGCAAACTCAAATTCAATTATCACTAGGTAGACTTACACCTTCGATTTCACAAGCAAAAGTTATTTCTTGCTTTAAAATATCAACACCAGAACAAGTCAGCACCTTGAAAGGTCTACTTTAAGCCTCTTCCTGTACCAGGTTTATGAACCTTTTAAAAAGTGGGTGTCACTAACTAAAGGTAGAAACAGAAGCAGTTGAACGACCAAGTCTTAAATCTTCCAAAACTCTATCATCAGCCCCTATTAACTTTTTTGAACATCTTATAAATGTTTTCTAAAACCCCAAATATATAGATACTTGCTATGTTTAAACAAATAGAAAAAAGGCGTGAAAATCAAGTCATGAAAAAATGCAAGTATAGTCAATGCTGATACATTCAAAAAATAAATACTAAAATGCTAAACCTATAGCAGGCTAAAAACTCAACCTTGTGATTGACTCTTCCATCAAAAATGCATAAACTGGAACACCTTCAGAATAACTTGATAATTCATCAAAATCAAATCCTTTGCCTTTAGTTCCTATTTTTTAAAATCCTTTTCTCATGTACCATTTGTACAATTAATTCCCTTCCTATATCTTTCAAGTAATATTCAAGTAATAATGCACAATTTACTTATAATTACTACATTCCAGCTGTCATTGAATAAAAACACCAGTTTTATTTCTTTGGAAATTCTACATGTGTTACGACAAAGCAGACATTTAACACAGCCTTCCTTGGCTCTTCATTCTGTTTCTGTATTTAGGTAATATTGGAGCTCATTTCTCAAAGTTTAAGTGTTTCTCCACACTACCACTTTTAAATATTATCCTCTTCAAACTTCTATTTTTTGCCTTACCCTCTCAAATTCTGAAAGCTTGACCGCAAGATGAAGGAGTGAGGCCTTCTGATCCATGTAAAAAATTAGGGTTTCTTACTTAACACCTGAGACATTCCCTCACAAAATGAACACAAAGAAGTACAAGGACATGTATAGGCATACTGAGAGATATGAGAAAAATTATAGATATTTATATAATAATAGAATGGCATAGGCAACTTTGAACATTTTGCTTAAAGCCAGGAATTACTTAAAGAAGGGAAATAAATGCTGTGCATGAAATTCCAAGGTTAGGTAAAACATACTGGATAACTTGAAGAGAGCCAGACCAGGGAGAAAAGGACCAGTATTTATTGTTTTAATGTATCTATATAAACATTCTGTATTGTTCTCATGAGTTGTAGGGACATTTGCAAGAGAACCAGCAAAAAATGGACTGAAATGCAGCCACAAGCACAGACAGGCTGGAGGCACTGAAGACAGTTCTGGGACAACTCAGGTAACAGAGCCCAGGGTCACACCCGGTCCCCTATGGGAAGTCACCACTGCCCCTGTATTTAGCACATATATCAGTCACAAACAACAAATAACAATATGCTCTAACGTGAAAGTTCCTTTCTTCCCTACCACTGAAGCCACCTCTTGTTGCTTAAAAGGGAGGTTTCATTTCAAACAGCCCAGAACCTCCCATCTGTTATCTGGAAGCAGAGCAGAGAAGAAAGGACTTCTCCATCAATCCTCACCCACGCTTCCCCAGGGCCTGACTTTCCATAGGTACATGCCTGCCTTTGCTATTGTTCATTGCTTCCCCAGCTCTGCTCCTGACAGCAGCTTCTCTGAGAACAAAGCTCTAAGGAACAGCAACAGAAATCATTCCTTCTTCTAAGGAAGGAAGATTCACTGAAATTATGGAAATGGTGAGAAGTAAACCAAGGGTACTGCACATTTTATAGTTCAGTCAAAGTGAAAACAAAAATATAAAAAATACTTCTTTCAATCAAGGCAACTGGCTCTTCCTGATCTGTACCAATGGCAAATGAGTGCTAAAGCTGTTCAAAACTGCCACTGTCATCTGTTCTGTTTGGGGGGGGGCTCTGGATGAGCAAGGAATTGAACATTCCAGCTGACATCCAGAAACACTCCCATAAAGGAAGCTGCAGCTACCACCTCTAATAAATTAAATTTTCTCATGTGGTCACTAACCAGATATTAAGAGATGCTAAAAGCTGCTTTTATTTTGGCTGGTGAAGAAGTATAGGGAATGGCTGGTAAGGTAAGTTCAGTTGAAACCAATCTGTATCACAAAAAGCATTTCTTCTTCACTACCTCATGGTACATATTGATTTAGTGACTACAAGACAGTCTTGAAAAAACTACTCAACTGCATTAGATGGAGCTATTAGAAAAACACCTTTTTCTCTCAAGAGCAAAGTGAAGTTGTCCAAAAAAGTAAAATGCACAAACACTGAGTGCTGAGCAAAAAGAACAGGCATTATACTGCATGATAAACTGAATGAGTAAATTATACCTCCTGCAAAAAAGGAACAGCTGCATCATGTAAAACAAGTCAAGTATTTAACTGTTGTCCGTGGCACTGGGAAGATCTCAGTTACATTCTATTGGAGTTTGAGGCTTTCTCTTTTTTTGCAGCACTTCAGCATAAACAGCACATTGCAAAGAGAAAAAAGAAATGCCAACCGGGACACTTACAGGCTGCAGGGATATAAACAGTAAGATGGTGGGAAATTAAAGACAGTGGAAAGCAGGCATATTAAAAAGGGAAAAGAAAGCTTAACTGAACTGCAACAACTGGTCTACATAAGAGAAAGTCCAAGTTAGAACAGTTCATTTCCACTAAGAGAAAGACAGGAAGTGCAGAAATGCACAGAAGGATGAATTAGGATCAATAGGAAACTCCAATATACTGCATAGTGCCAAGCTGTTTTTTTTTTTTCCAAGTGCATCTCCTCTTCTAAATAGCCACCTCCAATAGCAAGTCATCACTTCTGTTTTTAATCCCAGTAAAGGTACTGCACCATTTTAAAATTATACATTATCTAGTGTATTTTATCCTGGCTTTAGATGAGATATTTATAAAAAAGGTATTTAAAGAAGTTCTTTCCAGCAAAGAAATCTACGAAGAAACATCTACAGTAAACAAAAAAATACTACTAAGGTAAATATAAAATTACATTGTTTAAACTACTGAAAATACAATGCTTTCCCTCACAACAAGGATGGCAACCATAATAACAAAAATTCTGCTGCATAACAGGAGTTTCAAGATGGAGCAAATGTGTATCTTTCTGCATTTTTTATAGACTTAGAAGCCATAATTCCCTATTTTACCTATTTCAGAAAAGGGAAATTGTTTCCATCTTTTATCTGCAAGATTAAACTGCTTTGCCTGCCCCCAGCAGTTCCTAGCCATATTAACATATCATACAGTCAGAGAAACACCCCCTAAGCTCAGGTCTTCTCCAGATGCTCTTCCTGCTACAAAAAAGACAAAAGCTTGTGTTCCACAAACTACAAAAGAGAGCTTCCTGTACTCTGCCTGCAGTAAGATGTTCATCACCATATAAGTCACAACTCCTCTGAAAGGATAAAGGAGGCAAAAGGATCACACAGGTCTGTTTTGAAGCATTTATAAATGCTAATTAAAGCAGCCAATGTTATAATCTCACGTTCTTTCATGTATTACTTACCTTTCGTAGCTGATTTGTGAAAAATAAAGTCTGTAACAAACTGTTCATGTAACAAGTTGCTCCCTGGTTCTTTAAGCCAACATATCCTGTGTGCTTCTTTGAATCCCACCTAGAAAACAGTTGGTGGTTAAAAACAAGAAAGTTCTGTATTCCAATAATAAAGAGTGTTTGTTCTAAGGTGGTGCTGCTGGTAGGTATCAGCTACTCTCCAGTGGTACCGAAGGTTCAAATAGACTACACTTCACTGCTGCCTGCCAGTAACAACAGTCTTTGCAATTAAATGCTATGGGATTTTATTACTTCACAAAATGTGTTCTATATGGCAAGAAAAAGATGTCCTATGCGAGTGTCCTGGAGCTCAGAGCTGTACTTTTAAGGCAAGTCTGCCCCTCTGTACAACCCTGTTGTTTACAAGTGCCATGAAGGAGAACAACTGAGATGAAGCAGTTTTACAACAATTGTAAACCAAGTCAAGTGAGACAGCAGAGCTGCACCTGAAACGCCATCAGCTCCCACACCACAAAGGCTCAGGCCAGAACTTCAGAGGTGTTAAATCACAAACCAACTCACACAGAGGCTGAGGCTCCACAACATTTTGCTGACTGATGCAAGCAAAAATTTAAGCTATACAAAATCTCTATATGACTATGAAAATACTGCCATGTGAGAATTCATCAGCTAGTAGTGACAAAGTGAGAATGTCTGATGGAAGCTACAAATGGCAGTAACACAGGATACTTGAATGATCCCAAGCAAAAATACTAGAATTAAGAACTTTTAATGTGGTTTGTTTTTAATCAAAGATACTTACGCCACTCCGTGTGGAGCATCTGCTTGAACATAGACTTCAAAAGTAACTTTGTCCTCCTCTATAAAGCCTTTCTCAGGATCAGTAACTTCCTGTAAAACACAAATGACACAGGAACATGAGAAGTGGAACATGCAACATGACTGCAGTGAAGCATCCAGTCAGATATCACTTTCTAATTTCCAAGCCTGAGCTATCAGTAGTAATAAACTGAACAAGCAAAACTGAGGAACACCAAAGCAGTTGTTTTTCAGCTTACAACATTTTAATTCTTTTTAGTGTTTCACTGAAGGAAACTTGTTCCTGCCTTTTAAGATTTTGCAGTAGTTTTTCAGTTTTCAATGATGTAAGAGTTGGTAATCAAACGTTCTGCTTCTTCTGGACAATATTCCAAAACCTTTGCAAATGCTTAAAAAGCTGTCACAATTCAAGAGAAACCTCAGTAGTATTATTAGGGGATTAAATATACATGTGCATATACACAAAGAACATATGGAAATGCAAGCAAATTTATGTTGCTTCAGAATGTCACTGATTATCACATAGTGATAACAAAACACAAACACTCAGGCAGAAAATAATAATGAGGGAATATTTAAATTACAACAGAAGTAAAAGCACTCTACAAAAATCAAATTAATAGAGTAAGAAATTGAGAAAAAAAAATCTACAGCAATGATAGAAAAAAATAACAGCTTGGGGGAAAAAAACATTGCTATTATCAGCATCTCACTATGCAGGAGTACAGGTACAGAACTGCTCCTATCTAGCAATAGATTAATACATGTCAAATTACTTACACTCCAGGCCATGAAGTTAGAAAAGCCCCAGTCATTTTCCTTATGAAAGAACAAGTGACTAATACGACGACTGAATGATTTTTCATCATCCTTGTAGTTTATTATCTTGAGAACTGCTTGTGCATGACAGGACCATGACCTATAAATACAGAAGAAACACTTGAAACTCTTTCAAAATCAAGCTTTTTATAGTTATTACATAATTTTTTTTTTGTTAGAGATTTTTGGTACATTACTTTCACACACTGGATTTTTTTTTCCTTATTAGATGTTAATTGTTATTGAAGGCATGAACCTCTGGGGCTTTCTGAAGCCACATTATGAACCTGGAATGGAGATCTTATGGCAACAGTGTTTACAAGAAAGCGTGTCAGTGACTTTCAGGTTGGTTTAAGAAGCTGACGGCTCTCCCAGGTGAGTTAGTTCTGATCTGCCCCACTGCACATGGATGTGCCAACCCCAAGTGCTCTCAGTGTCTAGTGAGTGGAAGGTCCCAGCCTTTGGTAAGGAAAGGACAAGGAGCTTCTAGCCTCCCTCCCACAAGATAAACTCCCCAACACTAATTGCCTCAGCAGCACTTCTTCATGACCATTGGTGTTCCAAACCACCCTGACCTGTGCACAGCAGTAAGTGTGGACACAGGTCAGACAAGGTCCTGTCACTGCTCATACAGTGCCACTGCTTGCTCAGCTTCACCAGCTGCACCTTGGTTGGTACTTCTGAAGATCATATTATCTTTTTTCTGTAAATACTTGGATGTGAATCACATGTCCTGTGACTTGTTAATACACTTACAACCTTTTCTTTACGTGCCCTGAGCACTCACCTCTGTATTATAAAAACGATGAGGAAGTTTATATATGTTTTATATTTATGCAATGTATTATTCAGAGTAAACAACAAGCTTTGTGAGATTCAGTGCCAGAGTGGAGTTACCCTGTTGGAAAGGCCACCTGAAAGGTCTGCACTATTCCTGGATAAGCTACAGGAATGCGCCAGAAATTAAATTTTTTCTATTATTTAAAAAAGTGGTCAAAGGTAGTCAGTGTTGATTTGCATGCAGGACTCCATGAACGCCCATGTATTCAGATCTTGCTGGATGAGCGATGAAGCCCACTTAAGGAGGGCACTCATGCCCTGCTCTGCCTGCACTGGTAGCAGTTACCTGTTCACATGCTTCACAGGGCAGCATTTATAGCTTGGCATGCCTAGAGAAGCTCCACTTTCATTTAAAATAAACCCAGAACTTCTTGCATGCCAAAAAAACTGTCAGTCAAGGACTTCTCCTTCAGCAAGCATATATCTAAATTCTACCACAAACTTCTAGTCACACAAGCTGATTTTAGCTCATCCTAAAGAGGGGATTATTCTCATGCTTTGAGATTTAGAAAGGTGGGGGGGGGTAAAGGGCACTCAAACCCTTACAAGAATTCTCTCCTCCTGCAGAAAGCAAGGAGAAGTGTTTTTTTTGTAGATGTTTGTATTTCCTGCAATAGATTAACCAGTATCAAGTGAGGACTTGTACAATAATTAAAAGGGTCTTACGTGGAATCAGATTCAGCATTGCACTGAAGGAAGAATCCTACGCTTTTTTGGTGTGGTCTGTCCGGGTAGAGTCGTGGCATTACCATGATCTTCCATGGCAAATTCCGTACGAAGCAGGGAGGGCTGAGCACTGACTCACTCAACCTGTTGAAGCGTTCCACTGTAAACTGAAATGTTGCTTCTGATCGCCAACTTGTATCTGTAACACACACACACACACACCATTGTTTGAAATAACTCAAGTTCTTCACTCCAAAATGACCAACATCATGTAACCTGAGCATGTTTCATGTAGTGGGATGTAGGAAGCAACAAAAGCATCCCCATCCCAGAGGGACATTGAACTACGTAATTACTGACATTTCAAGTTTTTCATTTTGAAAAACACTGCCGCTCCATTCAGGCAAACAGGGCACTGCAAGACGCATTCCTTTTGTACACTATTTCCTTAAATGCTTCTTTAGCAGTGGGATTTGTTACCACTCCAGTTTCTTCTAAAGCAGCAGGTGCAGTAAGACAGAGACATCAAATGCTCTACAACTAAATCACAGCCCACTCTAACTCTTCCTGTTGTGTAGCATCTCTACAGCCAGTTTAAGTCACTTCCCTGCATGAACCCATACGCACAAAGGAACTTCACAATCTGTTCAAATGCCCTGTTGATATCATGCCACCATTTAGTTGGTTTTGGCTTGCAACAGTATATTTTAAAACAGATGAATGTCATAAGTTGGTTGTTGGATTTTTGTAAATTGTATCAGTTCGCTGAAAATTAGCTCAAGAGTAGGGTCCTGTTTTCTTTGTGCTATGCAAAGACTTTAGAGATTTTTTTAGTGGTCTAGCACAAAATTAAATGAGATTATTTTTTTTCCAAAGAGCTTATTTTGACACACACAATTAAAGTAATTTTGCCTGCTTCCCACATACCCAGCTCTTCACCTACCACAATCTGTTCTGTAGTACACAGCTATAACAGGGTGCTGGAGACTGGGACAGCTTCAGCAAGGCGCAAGGCCAGGCTCTCTTTACTGTGGCAAACCTCATACTGCGCTCGGGGAGGAAAAACCTACAACTTTTCCCAACAGCTCTACAGGCCAGGGATGCACAAGACACTCCCCTCCTTTTGCATGGCTCCAGTCTGACACTTGTGTAACATGCAATCCTCATGGCTGTAAGGAGTTTGGACTAGCTCACAGGGCAGCAGGCAGCACCCATGGTCACCCTGCTGATCTCACTGCACCCACAGGGGATGCACTGAAGGTGTGTCACACATGCAGTGCGCCACCCGATTCAATTGCAGCTGAAGGTGTCTTACACATGCAGTGACATCCAATTGAAATCAGATAACAACACTGAGCCAGAAATCAGATTGTGAAACTGTGACAAGGCACACAGTCCAACAACCGTGTTCCCTCCATACACGGACAGCAGCTGTTTACTCAGCTTGGCACAGCACCAGAGACAGCGCTGAATCATTTTTCCAAAACACAGGTGAGTCCTGATTGCTACCTTACTTAAAAAATGGAACACTCTTGATTACAACATGCAAAAGGGTAAAGATTATATACTTCATACAGAAAATTATCAAGTTCTATCCACAACTGCCAGGGAGCTATGACAGATTTCATTCTTCTCCCTTGTGAAGCAGTTTTCAAGCAGTTGTCCTACTCCTGAACTGTAACACAGAGGACTTTTTTGTTTATGGCCAGTCAACCCTGAGCATTCCTCTTGAAGGTACTACAGCCCAAACCTGCTTCCTGTCCCTTCTACTCCTGCAAAGACCTCCGTATTGCCCTGTGCTGTCAGCTTCCTCAATAACACAAGAGTTCAAAGGATTACTTTCTCCTTTTTCCCTGCCTGGAAGTGTAGCTAACCAGCAGTCTGTCATCTACTTAAAAAATACTCTCTTCCCAGTTTCACTACTCACTGCCCGTTGACAGAGTGAAGAGCTGTACTTCCACACCCAAGAACCTGACAGGCTCCAGACAGAGGAGCTCTAACTTGATTTGCAGCCAGGATAAAACAAATCTGTAAAACACTTAACAATTTAAAATCAGTCTTGCATCACGTGTACCTCAAACCAACTTGAGGCCAGCTCCCTACTCACAATCACAGTATCAGTGCTTCTGGGCTCAGTCTGAGCTTCTGAAAAACGAGCCAAGTTTGCTTTCTGCCTCCTTTGATGCAGCTTTCAGCGCACTTCAGTACAAGGATGCAGCAGTGCTGCTACAGTGTCAGCTAAAAAATGCAGCCCACGCAGCATCTGCAGATGCTTCAGAGAAAGTTTGCCTGTATTTCTTGATTTCTTTTCAGGAAAGCCTGTGCATGAGAGCTCACTAGGGAATGGAAACTCTTCTCTCTAAAATATTTGTGCAAGCACTAGTAACTGCTCCATAAAAATGCAGCCTTGTAACACAGGTCAACCCTAAAATAAAAGTCTCTTTAAAAATAACAATCCTCCTTTCTTTCCAGTTAGCCCATTTTTTCTTGGCAAGTATAATGGATTAAAGGATGAATTTTCTTAGAAAAAGAAGTTTGCACAGCAAATTATTTTGAGTACATCAATAAATAAAACCTTTTTTTGCCACCATGAACAAGTCCTCCAGATGCCAGTTAAAGACTGCAACTGGCAGCAGGAAAATTTAGTAGTGACTGGCAAGTGAGACTTTTATAAATCCCAGAACTACAAATTGAACACAAGGTAAAAAGGACTGATCCAGCTGACAATACTTGGAGAAATTAAACGCAGCAGACTGTTTTTGCTATGTGGAAAACATTTTTTTCATTGATGTGATGAATGTCATATTCAGCATCTTAACAGAAGAAAGATCCTTCAATTCAGAGATCCAAATACCGAACATGATCCATTTTAAGCCTGAAACACATATTTAAATGTTGATACTTTGGGAAAAGCGGATTTCTTTATTCTCTTAGTAAATGTTGCTACCTTGAAAGTGCACTGGAGTTATTAAAATATTCTGAACCTGAATTATTAATGGAGAAACTGGCTGAATATTCTATGAATATTTTAATAACGATCCAAATACAGCATGCAATACCAGCATACAGCTAAGACTGATGCTTCTGAAAGCCTTCTTGCCTCTGCAATTCTTCACAGAAATGAGACTTCAGGAGGTAATGGCAAAGCTGTGAGTTTATGTTCAGCTAGGGACCTTCTGTTTGAACTTTAACTTCTAAGAGAATTTATTCTATGTGTTGCTTTGAATACTGATGCACTTGCAAACAAGTTTTGATCAGAGCCTTGTTTTTATTATTTTTTACTTTATTTGCAGAGGCTGCTATTCCAGCTTTTAAAGTCTGGTTCATTTAAGTCATTCTCCATACAAAGCACAGCACAGTCCTTCAGCTGGTTCTTTTTAATTGCTAAGACTTCACACAGAGCAGCAACAGGTACTGGTCACAGCGCTTGAGAGAACACAGCCTTATCTGAAAGTCCTGCTGGTGGTCCACTGCTGCTCCCGTTCCCTGTGCCTCACAATGCCTGCAGCCTGTTGCCTAGCAAAGTGGATGAGAGCTGCACTTTTTTTCCCCCAATCTTATCAGTCATTTCTTTATGTGCTAAGCTGGAAGAACACAATCACCTCAAAAGTTTCTTGAACTCAGAAAATCACCAGAAAGCCGATTGCTATGATCCAGCTGGAAGCATCAAGCTTTCATCTTACTGCTCACCTCTCTCATAGGAATCATTAAACTCATTAATTTTGCTGAAGAGGTATCTAAATTCTCCTCATGCATTCTGTATCAGCTCAGATGGATGCTCCTTGCTATGAGTAACAGCAAAGGAAAATTGCATGTTTATCAGAGAAGCCCATCTATCCCATTTTACCTGTCTTTGGAATCTCTGAGCTGTCCATTACCCATGCACATCATGCTGCAAACCAGGTTAGCAAGAGCACAAACAGCAAGAGAGCAATTGCATTGATGTGTAAATAATGCAACAGCAAGCAACTAATCTGATTTACAAGCCGTGGAAAAGAGGCATCATCCACTTACGTGATGCAAGTCTTCAGGAATGTTTTTGCAACTCTAACATTTTGCAATAACACTCTTTTCTATCTGTGTCAATGCACAGCTGTAGCAGCACCAACATGTAGCCAGACACTCCTTATTCAAATGTGATAATGAGGAACTCTTAAAAGAGTATTGCTTAATAATCACACTTGAACCCTGAAGGATGTCCCACTGCAGAGTGGCCCAAGCTCCAGACCATGCTGGAAGTCCACAGGCATGAGAAGCTTTCACAAGCCTCCTGTCAAACACCTTCAGATACTTCTTCTCCCTAGTGCAACACTTTCAATACCCAGCTCTGAGAGGAGTCAAACAGCTGGGAATTGACATAAACAGGTTCACAGTAGTTTTGTGGTTAAAGGGTCAGTGTTATTCTGAATGAAGAGGTGAATATCTGATTGCCTGATATAGCCTGGTTTCCATCAGCTATTTCTGCAGTTTAAGTCCCTATTTTGGCTAATTTGTACAAGTATATACAGACCAACTAGTGGACAAATGATTTTTCTAATTCACCAGTGTGTTATGTACTGGTTGTATCAACAGCAAACACTATCAGGCTTTCTACATATAAACATCCCTACCAAGAACAGAACTTAAACAGATCTGTTGTAGCCAGTTGGTGCCAACCCATGTGGTCTTCTCTTGCCACCCTCTAAATATCATAGCCTGACAGACATTTAACATCTTTTATAACAGCTTTTGATTAGAACAAAATTCCCTGTTTCAGTCTCACCTATTTACTCTGAATGAGATTAGGTAAATAAACCAAAACCCTCTGAATGAGATTAGCAATCACATAAATAAAATTCATAGGATAAGACAACTACATTTTTCTTTCATTGCAGGACTCTGGTCATACAAAACTTTATCTTTGCCAATGATACAGAAGTGATTCAAACATGAGATGCTTTTGTTCTGAATTTAAACCCTATTCTCTGCATGGAACATTACTATTTTCTATCAGTATTCTATGTTCCTTGAACACATAAAAGCACTTTTTTGACCTTTAACCTCAAATTCTGATTTTTCTGAAAAACAAAAACACTCAACATTTTTGCACAAATCTAACTAAATGTTTAAGCTTAGTCCTAAATGTACTCTCACAAGACAGCATGGGAAAATGGAACAAATTTCACTCATATGATGTTTCCCTTCTCCCAACTCAATTTTACTTCATTTTTCAAAATGGGCAGTCCCTGCCTATATCCTTTCCTATGAAAAGAAATATCATTGCACATTTTCCTCACTAAGCATAACAGATTTAGAAACTTGTTACCTTTCTTTAATCATACCCAGAGTTATAATTATTTGATCTTCTGCAACAAAATGTACACCCTTATTTTCATTTAATGGACCAAGAAAAAGACATCAAAACCACATGTCCCCTTTTATTAATAGGGCATTAATGCATAATTTTTCATTTGCCTTTGCAAGTAAAATTAGGCATCAGAACTGAGAGCAAAAGATGCTCTTCAACAGAATAGTTACCACTGACTTACCACACAAAGACAAAACCAGAGCACAGCTGCTACCTGACAAGAGGGCAGGACAGATAAGGATTCTAAACACCCTAAAGGAATTGTGTAACTGATAAAATTGCTATTCATCAAAGCCCAGCTGCAGCACCTTTAAAAGGCTGTATCACAAAACATAACAATGGACAGAAGCACTTTCAGCAATTTTTAAATGAGTACCTAGAAAGAGTACAGGAAAAAAATCCCAAGCCTTCAGAAGTCTAATCCTGTTGTACAGCTATGTCAAAGGGATGCCTACACAGAAAACCAGCAGCCATAACCACAGAGGGATTCATTTTTTTAATGAGCTGCAGATCACAGGTAAGAGATGGATCATTTTCTCCTCAAAATCATAAAACTAAAGAAGCCAAACAAACCATGTGTTTATCAAATATTTACTTACCATCTTCCATGTCTTCCTCAGTGTTGTTATGTCCATCAGCCATCGCTACATTCCCATTAATGACAGGATTTTGAGTAATTCTTGGAGGATCATCTGTATCTCCAGCTAGGACAAAAAAAAGAAGTATGTAAAAATTAGTCACGTAATTAATAACCAGAAATTAACTTTTTTGTTTCAGGCAGTGTTTATGAGACACACAAATGGTGCACACTTGCACAGAACAATATTTAATTAGGTTATTGCTCAACAGTTGTACTGGTATATATGTAACGAAAATTCCCCATATGGGTGAATATTTACGGATGAAGAAAAAGGTCCATGTTAATGTGGAATACAGATACACAGAACATAATCTGACTTTTAAGTTTCCAAATGGCCTTAAAATCAGCATCTCATAATGAAGTCTCATTAAGTAATAAATTTTTCTTTACTTTCTCTTGCATTCTCTTACAATGCAAGAAATTTTTACACCAGTTCAAGTTTCTAACAGCAAACTTTGTCAACAAACAAGTTACTTTAAGACTTCTTCAATGTTACTGGTTTTTTTAAGAAAAAACCTGAACCTCTAATCAATCTCTAAATCTTATTTGGGGAAAATTGGAAAGGAAATCTTTTAGGATTAAGGAACATTTTAGATAGAACATTTTCCAGTTTCTAGCCATCGCTGCCATTAAGTTTTGCTCCAGTGACCATTACATATGTAAATGCCACTAAACCAAGAGAGATGAAACAACCTGATGAACTGAAACCCCACAATTTCTAAGATGCATTGCTTTGATTGAACAAGCACCTTCCTCATTCCTCCAACACCTGAACAACACCTCCTTCCCATTGCTTCCACACCAAAAGCCAGTGGATAGATTCAGCACAATTTCAGGAAAGTGGATACATTCTTGGATAAACTAAACCAGGTTTTATCATCAAACTGTAAAACCTATAAGCCCTTGCAACCATCTCAAGGACAAGCACTACTTAGAAGACACTCTAATTTAAAAGGTCTCATGAGTTTCTCACTGCAATACAACTCATGCTATTAACTTATATATTCTACTACTCCTCAAAAGCTCCAAGGTCACTGATTTGTGTAACCAGGAACAGTTTTATACCCAAAAGCTACACACAAGTTACCGACCGTGCACACTGCCGGGGACGCAGGTAACTAGTGTCACAGCATGGAAACCGTTCCCAAGGGACACAGCACGGTCCCAGCTCCAGCACAGCAGCCTGGCCGTGCCCTCGCCCGTCAGCACCCTGGACAGAGCTGCCCTCGCCACCGGCCCTGCCGAGCTCCCACCGGCTCTGGGCTCCACACCGGCACGCAGGGGTGCTATGGACCGGGGTTGGCAAGAACTGCCAACTGGCCTGCACGCTTGCCTTCTACCAGATTGCAGCTGAGTTTCTCCTGGGCAAATGAGACAAACACAAGCAACAACAGGAATCGCTGTGTGATCATCTCCCGAGCCTTTTAAAGCCAGGGAGCTCACTCCAAAGGTAAGGTAAGGCACGGGAGAAGTGCGGTAACATCAGTCACCAGGTGCTTCAGAGTCCTGCCTCTCCTCAGAGCACACCATGCTTTTGCAGCCTCATCACAATTCAGAGCACACAGGAAGATACTTTCACACCCAGCACTTCTTTTCTGATTGTTTACTCTCCTAGTAAATCCGCACAAGTAGTAACCTCTGCCCTCAGCACGACAGAAACAGCTCAGGTTAGAGACTTACTCGTGGATTAAAGCTACGCTAGATCACAAACGTAATGCTCACACACGGCTCGCGGACACTCCTTAGGTGCAGCAGATCTCACTGAGGTACCAGGGAAAGAGGTGGTGTGAAACACACACTGTGTAGCACCCACGGTAACGTGCACTTTTCTAAATTCTCAGGTTTGGAACAAAAGCAAAATCAAGTATGACTTGAAGTTTTGACTTTGTAAGAAAAAGGTTTGCAGAAGATTGGCTCAGGTGTGGCAGAGCTTCAGGGGCCCCCCCAGCAGAAATCGACACTGGCAATGCAAGTTAAAGATTTACTACAACAAAATTATGCGGGGACAGGTTTGAACTCCTGCAACTAAAAAGCAGGAAAAGTTACAAATATCAAGAGTGAGAAGGAAAGATCTCCAAGTTCATTTCAACATCCTGCCTTCCCCCCCCCCCCGCTTTTTTAACCTTTTAACAGTACGTGCTGGTCTAAACAGAAAGCTGTCCTCTGTGTCACTGCATTCTAGAAGCATACAGTATGTTCTCAAAATGCAACAGTTGTTTACAATAAATCAATATTAATTTTTTTTAAATTATTTTTCTTCCTGAAGTTATCATCAGTGCCATTTAGGATCTGGAAACAAACTGAAGCAAGCACCTGAGAAATAGTTCTATTCTTCACTAAAATCATATCTAATGTTACTGTTTAACAGGAAATTTAAATATTGACATCATGTTTCACAGGGAAAGAACTGTCCTTAACTAAGAAAATAAAGAGCCTTCTATGAGATACTGCTCTACATCCTCCAAAAGTATGAGGAGTTAGAGATCACAGCAACAACAACCAAACAGCTTCTGAGAGATACTGTTTAGTGATAAGACAAATGAACCATGATGAATGCCCCTGCAGCTTCTTCTGACATAGATGGACACAAAGTTTGTGATACAGCTTTCAATATGGAAACCAGATAACACCAGTCAATGCTTTTGGCTACTGTAAACAAAGAAAGCATTTTAAATGCTAATAAAATTCAACTAATCCTTTACACAAACAAAACACAATCCCTCTTCAACAGATGTACCAGCAAGCAGTATAACAAAATACATTTTCTACTAGGGCATTGAGAACCAGTAATTTGTGTTTTCCTCTCTTGTCCTTAAGAGCTCATAGGAAAGAACTGTAAAATCACACCAAGGATTAATTAAGAAATATGTTTTCCTTTGCCTCAAGCAGAGGCAATGCCAAAGACTTATTCAAATTATACATTACAGGATTAAGAAAGAGAAAAAATACCTGTCCACACTGGCCAGGAAAACCTTCCTACCAAACACACTACTTAATACACTGCTGTCTTTAATTAAACCACAGTGTGTCAACATCACTCCAGTCATGTCATCTGTCCATTCCCACATCAGAATACCCAGTTTTAATAATATCCCTGGAATAAATTTCAGATGCAGGCTATGAATCAACTGAAAGTTAACATAAACCACATCAATTAAGGAAATATTACAACAAAGCGACTTTAGGAATAGGAAGTGTTTTAAACTCTTTAAATACATTACTGCAATATTAAATGAATACAGCTTTCAATAGCAAAATTGTAGACACTGTAAGACTGTTGTAAGCACTTATTTTCCACCTCCCCAAAATGCAACACATAAACCTTTGTAGGTATTCTTTTGTTAAAAAAGAAATGAAAGGCAAAAATAGGGATGACAACTTCTTCTGAAATATTTAACATTCCATACCATTTTCCCTCTGCCCATGGCACTGTGTTACAAATGAAAAATACATCTTGAAGAGTTTACAGGGGTCTCTGAGTTTGGAGGTTAAGACAACTTGCAAGAAGAGACATTTCAGATATTAGTGGGTTTGTGCACAAAAAAGAGCTTTCACTTAGTTACTGAAAGATCATGAATGCTGGGAACAAAACAGGAGTGTGATGCCACAGTTTGGGAAGCTGGTAAGAAGTGTCAGTCACCTTACACAGACAAACTACTGGATTATAGATAAATGACTCTGCAGGTACACACATCTCATTGCTCATTAACTAAGTCTATCACTGAAGTGTTGAGATGAAAGCCTGAAGGCAAAATGGTTGTGGCAATTGCTGCAGGGGAAAGTGGGAGAGAGAAGGAAAAAACCCAACTAAATTCTCTGAAATTATAAACTTGCCATGTAATAACAGACCCTACAGAAAGTATATATATGAAAAAAATCTGCTTGTTATGGACTATGAGCTCAGTATTATATTCAAATACTCACACTATTAAAGCAATCAGAACTAAAATAGCATCAGTGATTTTAAAAAAACCAACCCTGTATTTAAAAAAAAAACCCCTGTTCTGATAGATTCAGTCTGTTTAATAACATGAACTCAAGTGTCACTGTAAGATACATTGCTCTGTTGTTCTACTGTTCACAACAATTCAAATCTACAAGGAAGGAATCTCAGTTTGCCTCTTTTTTTTCCTACTGATGAGAAAGTGGAAAAAAATTTGTCAAGTTCATGTGACTTCTGGCATAACTTAAATCCAGTTCTAAGACAGCAGCACTGCACAGTGCTCTGTCCCTGAGCTGCAGGACACATTGCTCAGCATAAAAATGTGTTTGCAGTCACATGTGGCCAAAACCTACAGAATGATTCCACAGCAATTCCACTACAGCAGAATCTGCTTCTATTTAACAATGATGACGGCGAGCTACAACTTTACTAAGCTTTCAGTCATGACTCACATCACAGCCGGAGTCGAAGTCTGGAAAATTATCTATAAGGTTTGTCATTAGCTTTTGGAGCTAAAATTATCTATAAGGTTTGTCATTAGCTTTTGGAGCTGGCAGCCACAGAGGAGAAACTGAAGTAGTCTCCACAGAAGGTTATGAAACATTTGTTTCCTTTTGAGGTTAAGGAGACCACAGCGGAGGAGTAATAGTGATACTAAAAACTTGGTTACAGTTATCACACACATCCGCCTCACACTGGAAATCGCTGGGACTGAGGGTTTTTACAGTCCCTGCAGACAGCGTGCTCAGCCCTCCACGCGGCAGTGCCACAGCAATCCTAAAAGTAGGGAGTTGCATCAAGGGCAGCATCAGCAGCCTGAAGGGAGTCATTCACTGCTGCCAGCAGCTTGAAGAATACCATGAACTTTCACATCCAGAGTCTTGCTTTTAGTGGGGGAAAGCAGAAAACACCACGACTTTCTCCTCTTCAGCAGGACTAAATGGACATTCCAGAATTAAAGCCTTCATAGAAGTTTTAAGAGGACATTTTTCTTTTTAAATACGACACTATATACAGATATGATAAAGATATGTGTGTGTGTGTGTGTGTGTGTGTGTGTGAATTCCAGTAGATGAGTGAACCTGCAGTAAACACTAGGAAAAGGACTTATTGAGCTAAAATATCAGGTGGCAGGAGATAAGAATAAAGTCCAAGAATGCAAATGAGCAAAGTCCATGCTGTAGCAGTCAACCTACATCAGCATCAAGGATATCTACTGCATACCCAACACACTGCCCAGGTCTAGCTTTGCATCTCAGTGTCAGGACTCGAAGCTGTCACACACCCCAGGGCAGCTCAGCAGAGTCATGGTCCTCTGCACTCCTTACAGAACACCTCTTCTATTATGGAACAAACCATAATCTCTTCAAAAGTTTTCAAAAATTATTGCCTTAAAATGTATCAGTATTTTAAATAATTCAACATCTAAAAGTTTACTTCATTGCATAGTTTAAAATACCAGCCTGACATGGACAAGAGACACAAGTGGAAAAAAAAATTAAGACATCATCAAAGATAGAAATCATAATAAATAAACATTCTGTCATTTCAAGTGCTATAATAAATATCACCTCTTTAACCACAAAATTGATCCTTGCTATTGTAGCCATTGGGCAGCAGATCAAAATACATAATTGAGAAATTCCTAAAGCAAGCAGTAAAAGTCATGCTTTCTGAAGCAGTTACTGAACTGTGATGGTGCACAGAGGACACTAAAGAGGCTCAAACAGAAAGCAGGAATATTACTTCTTGAAAGCAGACAAGAAAGTTAGAAAAATGTGAAGAAGATTATGAACAAATACCTGCCTTGATCTGGAAGAAACAATGCCAACAGGTTACTTCAGAACTCTGGAGCAAAGGCTGCCCAGACCATGCCTGTACAGGGGCTGCAGGCACTCAAGTGGAACTGGTTTTTATGTGGCTGTAACTAACAGCTCACAAGAAAACTTGTGGGCTCCAGCAGCTTGCTTCTCCAGAAGTCTGGAAACCATTGCTCTGAAAGCCAGATGAATAGGGTGGCTCCCAGGAGGGCAGGGTTGGGTTTAAAAAGAACAATCAAAAACCAACCAAACAAAAAACCAAATATTCATGCCAAAAAATAAACCAAAACAACCACACATACCAAAATTAGCCAAACAAGCTCTCAACTTCATGATCTGAATGGAATTCATTTACAGGAGTCAATCTTTGAACTACTAGAAGTGTTCAGAGCAAAAATTTCCCCTCATTTACTCTGAAAGAACTCAGCTTTCCCAAAGTAAGAGAAACCATTTGGCCTCTAATCCCTACCTGCAGTTAGAATACAAACACCACTTACTGCACAAAGGGACTCAAGAGAAAAGGAATTAAATGAAAAGCATTCTACACAGTTTCATTTTTCCAAGACAGTCCTAGGTTGCTATAACGAAAAATCTGAAAAGGAATCAAGCAATTTCTGTACTGTGGCTGCCTTTCAAAAGGCATCCAAAAATAAAGCAATCCACCTAAAACATTTCAAAGGTATGAAACAGTAACAGAGACTGATACCAATATGGACAGAAGAATGAGAAGAGGGGAAAAGGAAATACATAAACCCCCATGATCCTATGGATGAAGATGTAGATAACTGCTTGTAAATATTATGTCATTTGACTTAGAAGTTAATTCTCCCATTAGCAAAACTGGGGAAAATTTACTTTGGTTTCATTTACTGTTTTTCTTTCTTCATGTTCCATAACTTGATCCAGTGTCAAAAGGTGTATCTAGAAATGTATGTACTTTAACAAAGAAGTTATGAAGGACAACAACTAAGTCTTAAGGGGAAAAAGCTTCTAGAGAAGTATCAGGAGGCAGAGCCAAGCTTACAGACTAAGGGAGAAAGGTATTAGCGACATAGGAAGCATGGGGACTTCCAGCTAGGGAAAAAAAAGTTTAGAAATCTCCAATCCTTTCAAAATTTGCTCTATTACATCTAGAAACAAGAGAAAAGACATTTGTTTATTAAAGAGCAAGTAGTCAGTGCTAAATCTTAAAAAAAAGAAAAAAAAGAAAAAAAAAACCCCAAACAAAACCAAAAAAGAAAACAGTATTATACGGAAGTCTCTTGCTCTCTAATTGTCATCTGAAACAAGTAATTATTGCATTATTGACTGGGAATTGCAAATCTCCCACAGAAGGAGATGATGTTACACAAGACAGCAAATGAAGAACTGGGATGGGACAACTTCCTGGAAGCAGGCACTTCTCTGCCATGCCTACAGAATATGGAGCAATGGCTAGACAGACAGTAACAACACTGCAGCCACCACTTATTACACTGATCAATCATTATGTTGCTGCAGCCTTTCATTCCCATCACTGGGTCTGCCTGGCCAAAGAGGACACTTTGACAAAGAACAGCATGGTCAGACTGGTTTCGAACTGTGCCAATGTAGCTAATGAATGGGAACAAAATTGTATTACTAGATTATATGATTACTCTATTCTTAGATAAAACAAAGCAGTTACATTCTAAGAAGCCCCTGAACACTGAACAACACTCATGAACAATACCAGTCTGTAAGGTAAATAGTATCAGAAGCTTCATCCCACTGACACAGTTATCTTCATGGGAAAATAAATGGGGTACAATGTAACTTTGTGGATAGAAAAACAGCTGAGAACTAATAGCCTATGCAGAAACTGCTCTGTAACTAAACAGTTTGCTGCAGTAACTCATTTATCTGCTGATCTTCAAAGACAGCAGCAGTCTGATGGCACTTCACAAAAGAAAACCCTTCAAATGTCTTAAAAATATGATTAATTTCCTACTGACACATAAAAAGCATTTAGGGTATTAGCAATACAACTACTTAGGAGACTTTTAAGTTGCCATTGAAGAAGTCACCCCAAAAATTTACTGAAACCAAGAGTGACTAAGTTATCTGCTTTCAGCAGTTTAACCCTTTGCTTTATGAATAACTTAATGTCAGATGAAAGACTGTGAACCAGAGTTCAGTTTGGACACTAACAACACACCCATAATTATCCAACAAATGTACAACTTTATGCTCTTGGTGAAGCGTGTGTACAGGCAACCTTCACATTTCAAGGGATCTTTCAAATGCTATTTAAGCCCCAGGTGTTTAATAACTGGGGTAGACAGCAGCACTGGCTTGTGTTTTTCTTCAGTACAGTGAAATTATTTAGGAGAAGATACCAACCTGCCTGTCTCATTATCCTGGCCTTACGCATTATACAGTCTCACAACCTTTTGGTCGTCATCAGGACAAGAGAAGGTCTGCTGAAAAATCTTTCACAGTTCCTTTTCTTAGTCTGAAGAGCTTTTTCAGCTTAGGCTATGCATCTAGAAAACTATCAGATCATGAAGAAAGGCAGAAGACTGCTTCTGGCTACCCTGTAATGCTCAAAAAACAGTAACTAGAACAGTTGACAACATAAATTATTCTCTTCCATGATCAGGAAAGGCCGAAACATCAGAAGTGTCACGAGCCATTATGGCAGCAGCTCCTGGACTTGCACTACCTTCTCCCTGCTGTATCTAGAGCAGCAAGGCTACAGAAGCAACTACCCCAACTCGTCACGTCTTGTCTCTGCACATTCCAGAGATGGCAGTGTGATTACATCTCTGCTGCGGGTCGGGCACTTGGTCCCAACCTACCGAACACACCCTAAACAATGTGTTTTTCCAGTATCACACCCCTCTTTATGTTTTACAGCCCTACTGAGTAATGGCCTTCTCTACTGCAAAAACAAAGGCTCCCATCTGTGGCATCACTAGAGAGGCTGCAAAACTACTCACAGAAAAAATGAAGTTCTGAAAGACGGAAGAAAATGATGCATCCTCAACTGGAGCCAAGGCAGTCCAAGGGCCACAGAGTATTTACGTTTGTGTGACACTGTACCCAGCATGCTGCAGTGCTGTGGACATGTTCTTGGTGTGTTTAAGACAGACAATTAAAAAGCAATTAAAATTAGTTTATATGGACAATAATATAAGCACATTATGGACTTAGTGATTCTGGTCCCATCAGCACCTCCCTCCTTCCTTGTGGAAGTCTAGAAAAGCACACACCTCCACCACCTGGACCAGCACAATTTTTATTACTCAGATACATAAATTTTTCAGAACTCACTTCTGTGTCATTTTGGATGAGTAGAACCCGCAGTCTCAGAGAGTCTTGGGGTACATCTATTTAATTAAATACAATAACTGAACACTTACAATATGCTTAAGCAGCAAAAAGGTTTTGCACACTTACCAGTAGCATAAAACATTGCCTTACATGGGTATGATCACACATACCACTTGCCCAAACTAGCTCTGAAGGTACATTGCTTCTGCGCAGTTACTTTGCTAGAGTCAAAATATTATTCATCACTATTTCAGACTCTGTAACTGTTTTGAGACCAGATTCATCCTTACAACAAATGCTAATTGCACTGCTCACTCCTGAACTCAGCCTTGCAGCATGCTGAGTTTTGTTCACGCTAAACAGCAGCACAAGAAAGTAGCTTGAATGTATTTTCCTAATGTTGACGTGGTTTTTAAACTGCTGATACACTGTTGATCTGTCCGTGTTGGAGTTTAAAAGCAAAATTGATTTCCTAGTAGAGAACAACACTGGATAACAATATGGATTTACACTGGAATTAACTGTATAGGCACTAGGAGCTAAAAATACAAGCTGCCTACCTTAGCCCCATCTTTTAATTTACCTTTTAACAGAAAAGATCACTCCAAGCCACAGAAACTGTGCAATGTACCCAAAACACTCACAACATTTAGGGATCTAACACTTCCAGCATTTCTTCCTGTTCTTTTCAGTGATGCTTTTAAAGGTTTTCCTTTATTACTGGAGATTTGCTAACACTGATCTTTTCTTCCCTCTTCTTCCTTATGCTCCCAGCTGTGCAGAGAAATGGATAGAGATGTAAGGTGTTCCAGATTCATGGAATCTGACCCAGTGGTTGCAGATAGCTGGTAGTTCTAGACTAGGCTTTGGTGAGAAGAGGGAAAGGCAAATAAATCAGATTCAGGAAAATAACATTAAAAACGACATTAAACTCTGAAAAAGCAGGCAAGCAGAGTTAACCATATTTCCTTCTCACCTGACAACACAAACATGCTTAAATACAGGCTTCTTTGCTGCATAATAAGGGAGTCAAAACCAAATATGCTCACAAGAAAGTACTCCTTTGAGGATAACTATGGAACTTGTTTCAGAGGTGGCTGTTACAGCAAAGCAGCCTGAAATCCCAGGCCAAAGCATCTCCAAACTTGATGTGATAGTCCCATGGGGAATCTAGAAAAATGTAAAAACTGTGTCCCTGAGGTCACATGGAGTGATGACCTCTGCCATGCCACTGGATGCATACACTGCCTAGCTGGGATGCACAACTGGATGATCTCAGTAGCACAGTATCTGACTATGTTTTTAGCTTTTCTTGAGGTGGTGGCTTCTGCAACCATGAACCACTACAGGCTCTAATTAGCACAGTGCACTGAGTACTAGAGCAATCTGGAATGTAGTACAGAAGTAGAAAGATATTGTTTATACAGAACAACCGTAAATCAAGCCTGTTGTGTGTGCTGGTTTGGCTTCTTCATGACTAGAGGATGATATGGGATTTTCTGCTACTTATAATACACAAGAGACTTCATATTAAATTACCAGAATGGAAGTTTAAAGAAACAAAATCTGCTCTCCAGACTTTTAGCACATCTTTCCTCAGTATCCAGGACTCAGTCAATACCGCTAAACAGCCACTTGATACCTTGTACCATCTTTTTGTTGTAACTTCTTTACTTCTCCTATATCTTTTCAAGATGGAGGAGGAAAGCAAGGCTATTAACCAGGCTGCACTCAGCGTTCGAAATGCAGCAGCACAGTGAACTTACACAAAGCATTCATTATTCTCAGTTCACTTCCAAAGGCGATGCAGTGAATGGGAGAAGATTCTATGAGGAGCGGTGAAAAGGTACAGAGGCAGCACGGCCAGGCTCAGACACCCTCGGGGTGTGCACAGCAGGGAAGGGAACTCGACATCCCTCCCCTGCACTTCGGTTTAACATCAGCATCTGCCACTGACAGACCTCAACACACCAGGTTAAACAATTTTTGCTCAATCCAGAGTGGCTAATCTTATGCAAATATTCAGGGTTTCCATAAGGCACTTCTGAACATATATACAAAAAAAATTGTTACTAGCCTAAAGTATTAAAAAAAAAAACAAACCCAAAACCAACAAAAATCCAAAATTCTTGACTGAGAACAGTTTTGCAGGATCTATAAAACTTTACTGTAGAAAAGAAATGCCTATTGCCAAAGTGTTTGGCACTTTTCCTTCAAAATAAAGAGCAGCAGGCCCAAGTCATGCTCCTCTTTCACTTCAGGAAAAACATTCCCAGTTGTGGAGAAGCATCCAGGCGTGTGGGGCTGGGAGCTGGATGAGCCCTACACACCCTCCTGGTTTGAACAGGGAACTGCTCCGAGCCGGCTCTGCTCTGAAGAAGCGCCGCGGCAGTGAAGTGCAGCGCTGAACCAATTAGCGTGGGGTGCCCGGTGCTGATAAATCCTAACCTCACATCAGGGTCGCTTTTACAAGTGTAGATTAACCACGGAGAAAACGACAACAACAATTAAACCATTCAAGGCCTGAGGTTTGAGGTTGTTTTGTTAAGTCCTTTATGTGAACTGATACACATGCACACGTGCACGGCCTGGTAACACAGGAACATTTACTGCTTCCTGCCAGCCATACAGGGAGCACTGCTGACAGAATCATTATTTTCTACTGAAATTCAGTTTTCACTGTGTTTAGTAACAGATACATTTCGAGCATCATAATAAACCATGATTTTAAGAGATTGCTACTACAAACAAAAAATCGACACTTTGGGTTAATTTTAACGTTTGTTTTCGATGTAAGAACAAGTAATTACGTTCTCATCTAAAATTAACAATTGCAAAATAAGCAAAACAAAAAAATGTTCCTTTTTTCAATGGGATGATCTGGAAAAGAAGCTGTCTGGTTTTTTAAGACACAGACTTTCAAGTTCTAGTCTCCACTAGTTTCCCAAATTTCTAAAAGACATGGTTCCCAGGAGCTTTTGAGGTTGCTCCTTAGTAAGCTCAATTTTCCAGCCTTGCCTGTTAGCACTGTGCCATGGTCTACAAAGGTTTCTCTGACCGAAGAGGATGAATATGGAATGACTGTGCCTGGAAGGGGTGCCCAGCTGGGCCAGGAGATTTGGTGATGCCCCTGCCTTGAACATGAAAAAGGCTCAGGGCTGGTGGGAGCAGAGACTGTGGGGTGGTTTACCTCATCCTGCTCTCATTTGGAAATCCCCTTCCCTCCATCAGTGTCCCCATTTTGACTGAGTCTCCGTGAAGATTTTGGGGTCTAGACACCCCAGGCATTTTGGGGTCCAAGAAACCCCACGCATTAAATTTCTGGCCAGCCTACTGAGTCATCTGCCAGGTGGCTGCTTTCTTCTACTTTGTAGCGCAAACGCTAGCAAACATTAAAATAATTTTAGAAGCCTTAACAGAGCACTGATCCAATAGTTTTCCTCAGTCTCCACAACAGAACCATTAAATCCCAAAGCAGTTTACCCTTTCTTCAGCATTTGTTTTAACTAAGATTTAACCTTAATTTTCCCTTTCCATTCTGACAGCAACCTTCCTACCCCCAAGTGTTAATGCAAGAAAATTATTACTTAGGCTCTAAGAAAGAGCTGATTATTGTTGTAAAATGTTCTGAAGATCAGCTTCACTTTACTGCTTTGAAGATGAAAGTTACTGTACTGAAAACATCCAAATGTTAGCAGACACCAAAATTAGCACTAAACAGTGTTAATTATTTAATACTCTCTACATGGAGAACAACTTTCTTCAAACAAATAATACAGCTGAAAAACTGTTTTGTATGGAATCTCGGGTGTCAGTCTCCACTATTTACCGTGGAATTCTTAAAAGAATGCAGAAGGAGAACTTTATAATCCTCAGTTAAGCACTCCACTGACAATTTTATCATTTTCTTTGTCAGCATTTTAAGTCGCATTCTTTTCTTACTGAAAACAAAAGAAAACTTTTAAGTGACTGAAAAAGCTTTTCCTGTTTAACTATTCAGTGTTAAATAGCCAACCAGCTGTTCCGGTGCCAAACAGGCTGCCATGGGACCACGGAACCAAGTCCCTGCTTCCCCAGACCTATTAGTTAAGCAATCACAGTCAGGAATGAAGTTATACTTTGTATTCTAGAGAAAACAGTATACAGACCCAGCCATATACAGATTTTGAGGCTAACTTGCTTTTCTAAATCCTAACACAAACATGCTGAAATCCACGAGGCAAAGAAACTGCTGTATACCCCTCCACAGGCCCATTAGCTGTGAACAGCCAAATTCAGCTCTCCAAACCTGAGCAGTTTGTAATACAAACAAGAATAAAGAAGAACCTACTGATATACACTGGAACACCTCTAAACCAGCAATCTTTTAGAACTGTGTCACAGACAGAGCTTCTTGAACCCTGTACCTCATACAGTAACATCTGCAGCTGCAAACTTCAAAACTACATGGTTTATGAAAACAACTATTTCAGAAACAGAAATTTGAGATGCATTAGGAAGGAAGACCTCATACCTATGTAGTTTAATTTTCATTTCATTTTAAGAGCAACCAAACGGCAGGAGTAGAGGGATAATGATGCTTCTGATGGAGTTCATTGTGTATGGTGGGGCTCTTGGATATTTCAGTGCTCTTGGTAATGTGTCACCATCCCAAATAATCACCCAGATTAGTTTTCCCTTGTAAAGGGAGACAAAACAAGTTGGTCAAAATTCTTCTCCTTTTTCTTTGGAAAACTGAGTTGCTTCACATGTGGCAGCAGTTATAATTAGCACATTTTTCACCAGAAATACATTCTGAAGAGGAAATTGTATTTCACTGCTCACATGTTTGCTGCATATTTACTTTCTTACTACATATTACATTTATTTTTTGTTTCATAAGCCAAATCCTCAGACAATATTTCAATAGCTTTCTGGTCAACTATTCTTAGAACATAACAGCAACAAAACAGACTTGAAAACACATTTTAGGACACTTGGCTACTGCGTGTCACTCAGTGAATGACATCTTTCTTATGCTTTGCAGACCACCCTGAGTCTAGAAATACATTCCCTCCGAATCTCAATACTCTATTCTTTCTGGGAAATCTTCCCAACTACTTTTATTTTTGCTCCACTGCTAGTGCCACTCACCTGAAGCAAATTTTGAGGACTTCCAAAATTAATGACTGCCTTCCTGCTTTGCCTCTGGCTAGAAGCTGGTATAAACACCACCACTCAATTAAGCTGTATCTCAAATTCCTTATTCTATTGATGATGAATGATTCTTCCTTTATCTCAGGACAACACAAAGTTCCTTAAGTTTACTCAACACCTTGTATTTTTCTCTCTAATAATGCAGCATTTTTGTGGTCTGTGTCATCATCAGCCACTACAACTTCACACACAGCTGGGACAGAAACCCTCACTACTCACACTTCTTTTGCTCCACTTAGTCCATTCACATTTCCTGCTACAACTTTTACCCCACAAATACTCTCACTATTTGGAGTGTAACTCTGGAGCATACAAAAGCAGATTTTTTTTTTGGCACTCCTCCCCACTACTGGATCCTCATTGCCTCTCTTCTTCCTGGACTACTTTTCCATGACTTTAAAACTGCTAAGAGTTTTCCTTCAAGGGGTGTGAGCATGGGATAGTGCATGGCAGTGGATCACGGGGTAGAAGAGAAAAATAAATTCAAACACAGAGGTACACCACCAACTGTCTAGGATGTAATTCCTGACACTTCCTTAACTTCAGACCATTTTCACCAAAAAAATTCAATTAAGAAGCCATAAGGCTGTTCCTTATTCAGAACCAGAGAAGACATGATTTAAGAGATCTTGCTGAAGAAATAGAAGTACATACAAAAAAAAAAAGTATCTGCAATTAATGTGCATTATTTGCAGGTTTTTCACTGAAAAGTGACTTATTTTTTTATTCATTAAACTAACTGAACCAGAGAGTTCCAATTTAAATGCCATTACAGTCAGGTCTGACCCAAACCTGAAACAAGCTCCAGATGTTACTGGTCAAAGTCGGAATTAGGGCAGGATTTAAGAATTACTAGAGACAGTAATAATTTAACTGCACCTGTTATCCCTTCCAGAAGGAAAAACTTTTTCTCTGAAAGAAAGAAAGAGACACACCGTGCCTCTGCAATAAAGAATAAGAAGAGATATAAAAGACAAATTTTTAAAAAGGAGAAGATAAAATAGACAGGGATTGAAAAGAGAAAGGTTACTTTAGTGGTTATTTTGCTGGAGGTTATCAGGGAGGAGAAGTTGCTCTCTGGGACACAGCTCTCAGACCAGCAAAAGAACCAAATCGACCCTTTGGAAGCATATTCAGTTATTTTACCTACAGAAACAAGGTGGCTACAAGTGGCAGTGCTGTGTTTATCCGGGTGGTAACACAACACTGGCATACTTCAAACACTGAGCTACACAACAGGAAATTTATCTGTGCACATGTAACAGGAGAATTTTACCTGTTTAAGCTTGTTCACAAACCTCATCAGACACAACACATTGTCTAGATTTTTACCTAGCAGATGTATCTTTTTTCCCCTCTGATCATAAAATAAACATAAACTCTTAATTCATATGGCCAAGCTCAGGTATTTTAATGCCCCTGTAGATGTTTTATTATTGATGCATTTTCAGCAAACTTTAAGATCAAAGAAACCCCACAAGACCAAAAAGAGAAACACAGACAAGGGGACAGGGTGAGTACATCTCAGTCTCATTTGGACTTGGACAATCTGGTAAACAAGGTATTTCACTAAACATCTAGATGATAATCTGTGGGATGCTAGAGATCTCTGGGATTTTATCAGAAAACTTCTATCAAGCTGTAGGGTCTCCCCATACTGCCATTCTCAAGACAGGGCCCTGGGATTTAAGCCACCTGCAGCTGAATTGCAGAAATGAGGCAATGCACCCTAAGGACCAGGCTTAGGAACACAGGAAAAATACCACATCCACTACTGCTGGGTTGCCCAATGCAAGATAAAAAGGTGTTCCTCCAGTGTTCAAAACACTGCAAATGCCACCCTCTCTTCTTTGAAAATCAAAAAAATTACTTCAAAGTGCTGACACAGAATAAATGACCCCAGAACAAAGAGAAACACCTTTCAATTAACTTACAGGCACTGGTTTTAGCTTTTGCTATTGCCATCATACCTAACACATACAGTGTTCACAGCCAAATTTGGGGTTATAATTGAGGGGAAGGATATTTTCATTATTTTCTGCAAATCCTATTAGCAATCAACTCCATGAATTTCTCAAGCAAACAGAAAGGCTACAGATGTAGGGATGTCAATGCCGATAGTGTTTATTCTCTGTCTGAACATAACCCAGCACCCTTGAAGTCGAGCATACTCCCAATCCCTGCAAGCTTCATTCTCAGGCACAACTCTGAACTGACCCTGCTGAGCTGTACAGGGAACTTCCATTTAAATGCTGAGCTCCAGCTACTGGGGAAGAGGAAGATTATTCCACACCTACCAATAAATGCAGCCCCCATGCATTTGTACACGTGCAGACAAACTCAAGACACTGGTCTCAAGCACTCCAGCAGAATCCTGGCATCCCTCTGCAGCTGAGGTTAAGAACCAGCATGGAGTGACACTCCTGCTACACAACAGCACTGCCTGCACGGCATCAACTGCATGTTACAACTGCTGTTCGGGGGACAACTATGACATTTCTTTTACAGAAAAAAGTCTGCTGGACGTGCTGAGTTTCCATGAGATTTTTGTGATCAGTTTTAACGACTACGCAGATTGACTCAACAAAGATACAGCTTTCACACTTTCTGTTCTGTAAGTGAGGACTAAATCAGGAACTGTAGTATTGGTATTATTTATAGCATTTAGGGTTATTTTAGTATTACTGACACTACAAAATTATTGTAATACTTGATTTACATAAATACTTTATCTGAGATTAAAGAAATGACCTTACATTTTATTTTATACACTAGTTATACTTGGTCTGGCCAGATCTTGAACAGGATCAGCAATCCAAGTGCCAGCAATACAGTTTCTCAACATCTAACAACCAGAATCTGTGCTTACAAGGTCCATAACCTTCATTATGCTTTATATTCAGGGGGAAACAAAGAAAACCAGGAGACAAAAACCATGAGTTCTGCCGCATTAAGGGTTTTCAGTTTTTGAGTTTTGTTCAAAATACAGAAATACAGAGAGGATGAGTGAAAACCTCAGCAGGTACATGATGTACACACAAGTGCTGCTCCTGCCTCTGCTGGCTCCTGCTATCTCACTGGTGCTCTATAAACTTTTTTAAACGGTAACATGCACTTCAGTAGAACTGGAACAACTTAACTCCAATCCATATATTTTATTATTGTTCCTTGAAAAAACACATCTCAACGAGCTGGTAGAACTCTGTGGAAAGGAGAAGGTATTTCTCACCACTACAAGTGGCATATCTATAGAAATTTGTATTTTCTTCCAAATCTTACAACACACAAAGTGATTAAGCAATCTGGGTAGGCTATAAATCAAATTATTCAGGTATATTCAGGTGCTGAACTACCATTAAAATAGCATCTTAAAATAGCTTTTGCTGCTCCTGAAGATTACAGACACAGTCCAAATTTCTCTGCAGATCAAGGGGGCAGCTGCATACCTTCAACCACTACAGTTACATGGACTTACTACAGTTATTCTGGACTTACAGTTAGAGATCTTGGTGAGTGAATTAACATGGGAAAGAAAAACAGTAGGGTGAGGAAAGCATTCCAGCTCCCAGAAAATTCAAGCCCACTTAACACAGCCAAGTATACAGCTATCTTTTGAATATAAGCTGAACTTCTAAAGTGAACATACACCACTAAAAATTCCATGTTAGTGAGTGCTGGCACCGCTCCCTGCCTGGCAGGCAGTTAACACACCATCTTCTTTCTCAGTAGCAGTAGGAAAAAGGAGCAGGTATCCCTCCAGGCTCTCCTCTGCTCAGGCCCAAGGAGCACCTAGACAAGGCTGCAACCAAGAACAAGGCATTCTTCCCAGCTGTCCATTTGTCTAGGTGCCCTTCTGAACTGGACTAGGAGGTAGGGCATAGTTTCTCTTTTGGAAACAGTTACATATTTTCAAAGCTTCTCCTCCCAAGGCAGCCTTTCCTATCTTTGGTGCATCCTCACCTAGGAAACACAGAGCAGTGTCCTGCCATCCCAACAGGTCACCCAGCAGGGAGATGGCTCCCCAGGAAGAAAGTGCTCTCAGGTACAGGACTGCTATGGGGTGCAGTACATCCCCACTGGAGAAACAAGCTACCAAATTAATAACCCCTCCCCAAATTTCTGAGCACGATGTAGAAATCAAAATTGCACACTACCAACAGTGGTGGGTTTACAACACTGAGAGTTTAATAAACTTCTCACAGAAGGCAACGGTCCATATTTAGGTAGAAATGAACCATAATTGCTCAACAACTCCACTTACTTTAAAAAAATTTCTTGCTCCAGAAAACACAAATATCTATTTACAAAGCTGTATGCTGCCAAAATTTTAAATACTTCTATTGTACACCCATCCTTTGATTTAATAAAGCATGCACCTGAGGTGGTTAATGTGCATTTCAAGGTATATTAAAAATGAGAGATCAAAAATTAGCATTAGCCCAGGTAATTTCTGCCAACATTTTGCTCCAGCTATGCTAACTAGACCCTGTCTAGTATTAAGCTCATCAGTTCTAAGCAAATTTTACCTTCTTAGGTCTAACCTGTGAATGTGATGCTAATAGCAAGAGGCACACTTTAAGCTGAATTCAAAATGACAGAAATTTCATGCATCTTCTTCTGCAAACTTTCCAGATCAAGAAGCAGGTTAACTCTGAAACTCTCTGCTTCTAACACACCTGCTAAAAACCTTTATTATCCAGCCATATTCCAGAAATAAGTGTCTCCTGTTTATATCAGTACCATTACACTGGCCAGAAGCCTTGGCTGATCAAACAGCTGCAGTAAACACCAAATCCAGGTCTGAATGCAAGCTGGAAATTTTTATCCCACATGAAAAGACAACTTGGACAGGAGACTAAAATCCCCAGAAATAAATTTAGATCATAATTCAATTTAAATTATTATTTAAATTTATAATTTATATTTTATATTATTATTTAAATTTATGATTTAAATTAGGTAACTGTTTGACTTTTTAATATGTAGTTGAATCAGAAAATAATAACCCACTTTGTACAGGTGAACAAACTGAAGACCCTTCAGATGTATCTCTCTCCAAGTTGAAAAATGAAAGAAACTATATTAAGCTACAAGGAATACCCTTGTGGGAAGAAAAAAAGAAGTGAAAGAAGTAAAGACATTCATAAGCAGACCTGTAATAGGAAAAAGCTCATCCCCAGAAGTGGTTTGCATCTGAACAACATTCAATTTTTATAATGGTAAAACCATGTGTCTGCCCTAAGAGCTCTGTAAACTTGGATTTTTTACCTTTGGAACTTTGCTACAGCCCTGCAATGCATTTCTTGGGGGAGACAGGCCCAGGTGCCCCATAAAGAGTCTTGGGTATGTTTTAAAAACAAGTTATAGAAGCCATTAATGGCTTAAGAATTTTCTCATACTCCTGCCTCCTCAGTAAAGTTCATCCACTTGTCTGTGGGATCAAACAATAAAGCAGACCAGTGAATTGAGCTAGGTTAAAAATAAATACAAAATAAGGAAGTTATTGTAAATTCAGACCTCTTCATTCATGTCCTTATGAGCAAGGAGGCAAAAGGGAAGCACAAAGGTCAAAAAACCTGCTCTAGAAGACAAGCTCTTCTCTGTAGCAATGTTGAACTGAACTAGACACAACTCTTCCCCTGGCTCTCAGCAGCATGTAAAAGTCATCTGACATAATGAAGTCTGGTGCCCAGACCAAAATCAAAGCCCTTCCCTGCAGCTTGTGCTCAAATTTGGGTTAAGCTCTTCTTTCTTGCAGGCATTATTCTCAGCTGGACTGCTGCACAGCCACCTGACACTACCAGTCAAGAGATTCCTTGGATGTGGGAGATGCCTCTGGCTCCAGAGAGGTCAAGCACGCACACCTGCTAAGTGGGCTTCTTCTGCTGGACTAATTTAAGCAAAAGCCAGGTAACAATAATAATCACCTTGAACGAAATGGGCCTTCAAGATGCAGTCTGTGTTGAATTCAGTGCTACTGGTACAACTTCTCCAGCAAAAGCAAGTGTTTACACATTTGGATAAGTAAGGCTCCCACGGCTCATATTCAGACCTTGAGTAAGCTTTACTTCAAGCAATCACATGCTATTCTTGGACTTGACCATAGTTTTGTCCTTCAAAGGTGGCACAAAATATCTAAATTTTTATTCATCTTAATTATTAGTTGGAATACAGATTTACACAAACACTTCTGGGGTATGTATGATGTGAAAAACAACAAACAGATAAACATACTGAGGAGAAACACTTGAGGCATCTCACTGCACTCAGTTCATTGTAACTGCAGGATGCTGAAAGGTCTTATAGAATTAGTTGAAATGTTTTCTTAATCCAGCAAGGGAGGTCACTGACCAATAAAGCTGAAGTTCTTTTATCCCGAGTTTAGAAGTCTGAGGACAGATGCTGAGGTTCCACAGACCTTTCTTCAGTGGCAATGCCAACAGGCTCAGTCCCACCTCTACACCCCAACCTGTCCCTGCTCAGCTGCAGGGACTGAAGAGCCCCTGGGTCTGACTCCTGATCTCCAGCCAAGCACAGGGGACACAACAGTCATGGCTTATCAACAGGCAACTGACACAGGCACAACGAGGTCCATTGTTGTGCAATTTTCTAATTAGTTTCCCATTAATCTGTGCTATTATCAAAATCAAGAGGGTTTCCCCAGCAGAGCTCTGCTGATAAGCAAAGGAGCTGCACAGCTTTCTCTCCTTCAGAGGGAAGCCACAAGAATCCTTTCCAGTAGGACCACATCCTTCCCACACCAGCCCTCTCTCCTGCTTTGAGCGATACACTCCAAGGCATAGGTCAAACCATGAGCCTGATGAACATAATAAGTTGAAAAAACAAGACAAATCTGCTGAGAATAAAGAAATATCTTAAAATCACTATGGAACTAAAGCAGTATATTTGAAGGAAAAAACCAATTTTTATAAAATTTTGAGGCTAAATTTCAGAATTAACTACTTTTAAAGAAATTATTAATCACTTTTTAGTTCTGGCAGATTTGGGGTTGATTTTGCTGTTGCTTATTTTTAATTCCTCAACCATAAGGACACTTTTAGAAAGAAGAAAAAAAAAAACAACCCAACACTTAAGGTTATAGTTACCTTTGAGGCATGACAGAAATATTACAAACTGTTATATTAGTTTTTAAGGGGACTGGTTTTTTGATGCAAGCGTGCAAGAAGTATTTGAAACAGTCAGACTGAAATAGAGGAGGTGAAAGCCACACAGGAAGAATGAGAAGAAGGAGAGGAAAGCAGATGAAAATTGTGAAACACCACTACTCTAATTGCTACTAGCAAGGAGGGTTTTTCATGTGCCTTGTGACCCACTGTTTAATCCATAGAATATACAGACACATTTGAGTTGTCCCTGTGTTCAAACTTCTAACAGTTTCTCCTGCTCCCCAGAATTAGGTTCACCCCTTGATATTATTAAGCAACTAACACTTAACCAGGTGAAAAATTCTTTAGAAGAGGTCAGTTCCTTGCTATTCCCACAGAAGAAGGAAATCTAACTAATCCTTAGCTTGATTTAATGAACAATAAGAAGTTCACACAGACTCCACTTAAGCAAATTTCCTTTTACAAGTACACCTCACATTGTCTTAGGACCTGAAGCCTGTATACCCACACAGCAGCATGTGAGTGTCCAGTCAGCTCCAACATCTGTAAAATAAGCAAATTAACCATTTATCTAACTGGAAGAATTAAGATACACTCTGAAGGAAAACTTGTGCCTGAAAATTGTTACCTGATCGCGGTTACCAGAAACACCTGGTGATAAGTAACTGAGACACATCTCACAATCACTGAGCAGCAAAGAGGCAGCTGCATCAAAAGAACTGTCTGGGTTTGTGAGCAGGAAGGGAGAATCCAAATTCTGCCCCACTTCCAAATGAAACGATCTCATTTTTTCAAGCAGTCCTGAAAAAAACCAAAGATGATGCAGAAATCACCATGCCCCTGTACTAGGATTTAGAATTCCACCTTGACTGAGACAATATGCATTTTTAGATGGGAGGGAAGAAAAAAAATAATAAACATAAAAGAAAATGTTCACTCCCCAAACATTTCTTAATCTCTTCATTCTTTTCCAGCAATCAGAGACTGTCAAGACTAAAAAATGCAACAGGTTACTGTCCAAAAACTGTACAGTGCTAAACAGCACAGTCATACAGGGGGCTGAGGCAGCCTGGTAGGACCAGATCCATAATGGTCCCTTGTCACAGCTGATGGGCAAACCAGTACTGGATGGAAACACAGACCCCAGGTACAGGGTGGCCAACCTTTAGATCCTAATACCTGCACACTGGAATGCTGGCACAATTGCCACAACCATGTCCAGCACCATGGGAGAACTGCAGAACACGGGCAAGTTCAAAGCACCTATCTAAAGTCCTCCTCCTTTGCTGAGGGACACGGGTTCAGCTACACACAGGAGCAACAAGATGGGGTGGCACAGCTGCCCCAGTGCCTGGATAGGGTGGCTTCCCCCCACAACGTGTTGGTCTTATATTGGGAAGTCTGCTTCTCTTCTTAAAAATGTAATTCTTCCCTTCTTAAATGTCATATATTAAAATAAATAACATCATTTATTCCCTTATCTACTGAAGATAAATGTAACATCTGTACACTTTTAATTCACTGACCAGGCATTTTACAAAATCAATTTACACCACTAATGCCTGATCTCTTTATCAGAAAGAATATTAACCTCCTAAGTTGTATTTGAAGGTTAAAACCATCACCAAGTTTTAATAGGTACTCTCACACTTTTATCAAAATCTCCAAAGTTCTACTGAACAGTACCAGGAATATTAGAAAACTCACTAAAACACATGGGGAGGAAAATCTCTGTTGTAGGAATACACAAGCATTCCTTTTTTCAAACATGGCAGAAATTCAGCCAATTTTTGTATTAGGATAACATCACATTTAGAACCCTAATCCAGAACTGTCCTTAGACCTTTACCAAAACACACACGCGCGGCTGGAGATGCCATATTCTTAAAAACCATCCTTACATTGCACCTTGTGAAATCATCAGACGATCAAGATTAAAGCTCAGTGAACACCAATGTTACTCCTACACATTCTTTGCTATTTACACTAGGAAAAGGGAAATTATGAAAAATTACCTTAATGATTTTCACAGATTTCTGCATTTAAATCAAGTTCTATTGGAGTGCTTTAAACCCCTTAACACACAACATATAAAGCTCCAAGTTCTGTTTCCCAGCAATTTTATGTTTCATATCATAGAGATATGATTATATTAAAAAAACTCATCACCTCTCCTAGGTTGCAAAACACTGCAGTACTGCTAAAAAAAAAAAAAGTCTATTTTGAACTTTTTCCTTATTTCAGCTCACTATCCACATCGTCTTCCTCTGGCTTGCAAGATGTTTTGGAGGCCAGCCGAGGGATTGGTTCTGGTGCAGAAAAGCTGATGGTGTTCATGACACCTGGAAGGCTGTCTAGATCCACACACCAGCACATATGCAAGAACAGGCTGAGGGAACAGTGTTTTTCCTTCCCCAACTTAAGCAGGATACTCCTGGCACACCTTCCCTGAGTGGCATCACTCTGGAGCTCACTTTACAGCTGCAGTCAGGGAGAATTCAGGTTTGCAGACAGTGAACATCCTGTTCTCCTTAGACATTTGATGCTACAGAGCATAATGGTTCTGCTTAAATCTTCACTATTATATGGGTCAGGAATGACTTATTTTGGTAATGTTTAAAACAGCTGCCAAACAGCAATTAAAAACACCAACTGAGCTATGCTGTATTGACTACAGCATGGAATTAAAATTTTCTCAAAATTTATCACCTAATCTCCATATTTTTAATACATTTTGCCTGATAAATTTGCCCACACTGTTATACTGGACAATCAAATTGTGATATTCTAGATCATAACAAGTCGAATATAAAACAGTTTTCAAATGTATTTTTAAATTCTGAAAAGAATCCCCAAGATTCCTAGACACTACAGTAAGACTAACACTGTCTTCCCCAAACTGGGAGATAGTCAGCACAGCATTTTCAAAATCAATCCACTAATTTCCAGAAGCCTAATTATTTGTAGCGGACAAAATATCAGCCTTCTAGGGAATCTAGGCAAAACAAAGTCAGAATAAGGCTATTTCCAAGCTGACCATTCTTCACTTTGCTGGCAAGTCATTCAAGCCCTACTCGATGTTTCTAAACTTACAGAAATAGTTTTACTACAATCAGCAAAGCAAGATGAAAAATAAATGGATTAGCAGAGATGTTGAGATGTTGCAGTCTAAGCCTGCAACAATACAGATTATGCTACATCCATTGCCACTGATTAGGTGCACTTTCACTCTTTTTGCTACTATATGAAATTAAAATGCTATAACCACTGCAGCAAAATACATTAAGTGACCAATGGAAATGTCTGAGAGAAAAACACTATATATTTAATAACTTGACAGATAAGATAGCCTGTCTTCAGCCCCCCTTCTACTTGTCAGAACACTTTTTATTAACTGTTAACCTTGGTACTGGTAATGTCAAATCAATATGTAGCAGATTTTGAATATATTAATACACATATGTATTTCAGCAGAAAAAGCACACTTGCTATGCATTACTAGTAACTTGTATTGCAAGCCACTCAATATTTTACTGCTTCACAATCAACAGCCCTAAGCCCTACAGCCCCAAGATACAAAGTCAAACTACAGCAACTCATCTGAGACACCTCAAAGCACAAACTAAAGCAAACAATGCTCTGTTTTAAATTTATCATTCAAGAAAAATTGGATGCTTCACAAGCTTTAAACCAGTTCATTTTCACCCTTACCCCAAATATCGAATGATGTCATGCAAGATGTACTGGCTAAACTGGTTTAACTGCTACAGGCTGGATGCAGTGTTTAGATTTTCTTGTGATAAATTACTTTGCAGCAATGAAACCGATTCGGTTAGTTCTGAACAACTATCTTCACCTGTTTTTTTAAAGTACTTTGGGCTCTTATTACTTCTCCTCACACAACTTGACAGCTTGCTACTTTACTTTGTTTAACTCCCTAGGAACAACAGGGAGCAGTTTTTATCACTTCCGAATTCAGTCAACAGCATGGAACAACTGGAGTGCTGTAAGGAAGCCTGAGATACACAGCTCATCCTGAGGAGTGTGACATCTGCACTTCCCTCTAAAGCTTGCACACATTTTCCACTATTCCACTATTTCCACTTCTTCATAGAGAGTTTATTAAATCTGACAACTTACTGAGAACAGTTTATGGAGAATGCACAGAAGGAACTCCAGACATAGCTTGTACTCTTCAGAAGCCACCATGGCTGTTTTCCTGGTTGGCATGAAGTGGCTACATGAGAATGATCCAATGCACATCTTCTCCCAAGGCCAAGCAAGCCGTTTCCAGAACTACCAAACATGATCATTACTGGGAGCAAGAGGCCAGGCCTGGTACTTTGCTCTAGGTATAACACCAGAATTAACCTAATTTTGCTTGTTGTCCACTGCATCAGCATTTTTATATTCCCTTGCTTGACCATCATCTATTTCATGGAAAACGCTGGAGAGGGAAGGGACAGGAAGAACATATAAACAAGCAGATACCCACAGCTGTAAAATGAAATTAGTCTTCATATTCTCCTCTCAAACACACAGCCCCTTTTTATCACCACCTGGCTAAAAGCAACACAGAAGACAGCAAAGGAGCGCAAGGAAAAAGAGGGATACAGGCCTTCAGGAGGAAGGCATAGAAGCAAGCAGAAAAAGAAGTGAACACTGGGTTATATGCAAATGATATTAAATTGCCAGGAACTGAGAATACTAATGAGGACAAAATACGAGAGGGAAGCAAGCATTTAGAAGACAGGCAAAAATAAGTTAAGTATTTTGGACCAGTATTCCACACTGGGCCTCAAATCTAGCAAACTCAGTCAGTAATGAGCAAAATAGGAATGAGCAAGGAGCATAAACTTTCAGCTGCATGGAAACTGCAAAATAGTGTCATTTTAAACTTTTCACATACACACAGACATGTCAGGGTTTTCCTGGGGTTTTTTGGTATGTATCTTGCATCGGTTCACCTGCAACTCAAATCTACACTTTAAATTGCCAAAACGAAGGGAAAACTTAAAAGATGGCATTGCCTGAGAGGCTTCAGAGCTGACACAAGGACAGAACACAAGTGTGCAACCTGAACTACCAGTCACTGTATGTTCCCTGCCTGTGACACTGTGTTGCTAAGTCTGTGCTGGCTACTTCAGGGAAGAAACTTCCCTAATGAGAAACACACGTACCTATGGAACTATGGGCAGAGGCTGAACCTACAAAAAAACCAGATTCAAATTAAAAACAAGGGAAACTTCCAGTTATTAAACTACAAATGAGATTTTCATGAAAGAACTTTATGCAATATGTAACTGTAGATTTGTATTAAGCTGAGTTCTTTGAAGCTCACGCATTTGTGAAAAGATGTTACAGAGGAAGCATATATAAAGTATCAGACTTGGATTCAATTACACTTTATAGAGCAACTCACTAGCAACGCTAGAGCCCTAATTCTTTGCATGATAAAGCAAACTACACTCTACTTACAGTACAGAAAACAGTAATATTTCTTCCACTAAATTTATTTAGCATACAAATAAACTCTGCAGAATTTCCACAGGATAATTTACTAATCACCACCCCAAACTGTTAATTTATCTAACACCCAGGCACCAACGGCTCATCTGCACACTCCCACTCTGTTTCGGCCCAAAGGCAGCCAAGGCAGCCAGAATCACATGCTTTTATGCAGCAGTGAATAAATGAGGGATACACACAGAATCCAGGATCACTGACAGAATTTGGCCAGGTAACTGTTGGCATCTGTGCTACCTCAAGCTGCCCTTCTTGCTCCTTCCTGCCCCAATGCCAAACCCTCGCCACATTCACACAACACTAAATGGGGCTGCAGGGTGAACCCAATAACAACCTGAACTGCATTTTAACCCCCTACTTTCTGTTTGTAATAGTCACAGGGAGGTGCAGTAGCCCAACCATTGGTGTGGCACATGAGGAGCCAGCCAGCAGCAGCAAACACTCTTGCTGTCCAAGTGTCCCCTCAGCTTGGGAAGTAGCTGCCTTCAGCTACAGGGACACAACCCCTACAGTGCTCTGAAATTCAAAGTGTCTCTGTCCACATATCACTACTGTCAAGCCCCAGTAAGGCTAAAGCTGATTACTAACACCCACAGGTGACAGGACTAAACACACAAAGGGGTGACTGGTAACACAACAGCATTGCAGTGAGTACTGCAAGCAGGTGAGGCTACATCACCCTAGTCCTGCTGAGCATGTACCTGGCCCTTACCATGGCTGTCACTGCTTCTTTCCTCCGTGATGCAGAGATTAATTTTTCTTTCTAAAGGGAATGTCTTCATCCCTCCTGAAGTCCAAAAGCCCTGTCCAGTAATACTTTCACTTATACAGTGTCCATAAGGTCATCAAGGAGAGTAAATTAGTCATAAGGGAAAGGGGAGGGGGAAAAAACAGGGACATGAGAGCAAACACTCAAAATACCAAACTGATTCAACCCTGAAGAGTTTAATTCCACACTTCGATTACTACATCTGAAATTGTTATTTCACTCTTTAAAAATTGTTCATCTGGTATAGCAGTACACAGACTAAGCAAACCTTCAAGTAATTTAAAATCAAGATGTGCAATTTTCCACTGTGCATTCTTCACATGCCTCCTAAATCTAATGTGATCATTCACTGAAGAATGGCATCCAATACTGCTCTGTGCATGTTAAAATTAAGCTAACTACATGTTATTAAGTCTTTTCCTCACTGCTTGAAAACATCTCTAAAGAAAGCACAAACACCCATATATTAAGATGATGAACATTGTTTTACACATTAAATTAATGTATACCCATGATGTCAACCTTTAATAAAAGTTAGCAATAATCTGATCTCTGCATTCCAGTAAAATTAACATGTTTCTCTAAGAAAAATCAAGTATGGGAATAAAGTTCCAAAGGCTAAACTTATTTGGTTTTGTTTTTACATAAACGGACAGTTCTGTAAAGTCTCAAAAATTACCAAGTTTGTCATATCAGTTGGAATCAGCTGTGTGTGGTTTGATAGATTTCAAACAGATTTCTGAGACAATGATGAATTCTCAGTGTCACTATGTTGACATGTGCAGAGACTCTTCCCTCCAATGGAGGTGGCCACCAGCATGATTTTCACAACCATCACAGTAATTTCTACACACATTTTGGACTCCCATATTTCCAGTGGCAGAGGGGGTGCAATCCAGGGAAGTTCAGGACACCCTAGACTGCATAAAAATGTCCAGCATGTCACAGTGAACCTAGCATGGTAGAGCATCCAGCCCACAAAATTCAAAATAAAAAGAGTAAACACAGTCAATATTTTAAAGGACTTGAAAACGACACTGAAAAAATGTAGATTATTAAAGACTGTCAAACAAGCTTCTGGAAACTGTAACCCACGAGATGCTAATATTTGTGTGTGTACAAGTAGGAGGTATATTTTAAATCATCTCCTTGTACATATTTGTCCTATTGTATAGAAACATCAATCTGGAGATTTTACTAAAACAGAAATGAAGAGTAACTTAGATAGGAGATAAGTTTTAACCAGTATTGTATGAGATAGAAATTTATGTTTTAAAAAGCCAGGTTTTACGTAATGACCTTCCAATCTTGAAATGTAATCTCACAGTCAATGTGACAAACTTCCACTGAAACGCCTTCACTCCTCCCAATTTCAATGGCTATTATTTAGCAGAAAGGTATATTTGCTAAGTCGATTGTGCCGTTTTCAAGCAAAATATCTTGTGCTGGCGAGTATTTATGTCACTCTTCACTAAAACAGCTGAATGAGAATTGTCATCTTCACCGCCCGGCATTCTAAATGATATTTAGGTAGTTAGTGATTTTGACCTCCAAGTCAATCAGTAGGAGTAGCTACCTCACTGTAGCCGTCCTTCCTTTGGGAACGAAAACCCCGCCGTACATTTGCCCAAAATAATTTTACAGCTTTGAATTCAGATGGAAGGCGTTGTTCAGAGGAGGGGAGGGCGTGCAAAAAAACCACCACAATGGGGAAGAAAAAAAAAAAAAGAGAGAAAAGAAAAAAGAAAAAAAAAAAAGGCCCCGCTAAAGGCACCACTGGAGACTACACCGGACGGGGGTAGGGAACATGCAAACGTAGTGCCTCCTTTATGGAGCCAGCGCAACTGCATGACGGTGCAGGATGCGGGCCGCGGGCTGTGCAGGCGCTACACATGGCCAGCGCTGCCCGCCGACCCGCGCAGGCCCGGCCGGCAGCGGGTTCTGTAAATAACCCTCGGAGGAGGGTTAATTAAAAATGGCGAGCAGCGTAGCTGCCTGCATACAATGAGCGGCCGGGCAGGGCAGGGCTGCGCTGCAGCCCCCCGCCCGCCCCGCCGGGCAGCCCCGCGACAGCCGCGTCCCCTTCGCCCGCCCCAGGCAAAACCCTGCCCCGGAATCACGGCAACTACTTTGACCGGACCCCCGTGCCCCCCCCCTCCCCAGCTCGCCCCCACGCCCAGCGGGAGGCTCCGAGGGTCCGGGGGCGCGGGGCTCCTTTTGTAGCGGCGCTTCCCCCGCGCCCTCCCCCTCCCGCGGTGCGAATTCCTGCGGAGCCCCCCGGGCTGCCTCCCCCGGCCTCGCACCGCAACTTTCCCCGGCGTCCCCCCGCAGCCCCGCCGGGCAGCGCTCCCCGGGCCCCGGAGGTGCCGGGGCCAGCAGGAGCGGCCCGGGCAGAGCGTGTTTACCGCGGAGGGCGGCCCAGGAGCCCCGAGGGGACGCGGCGGTCGGGGAGCCCCGGGAGCGGGGCAGAGGGGGAAACTCTCCGCGGAGTTGAGGACGCGGGCCCTGCCCGGCTTTACCTTCCATCTCCATGTCCTCGGGCTCGCTCAACTGCTGCTCCCCGGGCTTCTGGTGCTGCTGCTGCTGCTGATGGTGGTTCATGTCGGGCTGGGGCTGGGGCTCGGCGGCGGCGGGCTGGGCCTTTCCCGCGGGGGGCTGCGGGCCTGTGTCGGGAGGGGAAGGGGCGGAGGAGCGGCGGGGCCTCGGCAGCGGCCGGGACTGGGCGCCCGGCTCGGGGGGCTGCGGCGGGGCTCCGGCGAGTAGGGAGCGGGGCGCCGGCGGAGGCAGCGAGACGCGCACGTATTTGCTCGCTATTCGCCCAATCTCGGCGGCGGCACCCGGTCGGGGAAAAGGGGCTGGGAGGAGGGACCGGCCGGGGGCGGCGGCTTCCCCGGGGGCCGAAGGGGAGGGGACCGGGAGGGGGGGACGGGAGACCCGGAGTCAGGGCCCGGCGGCGCCCGGCGCTTCCCCTTCCCCCGGCGAGGTGTCCGCGGCGCTGCGAAGTCGGGGAGGCGCCGCGGGGCCCCTGCCGTGCCCTCCCGCCCCCCCCGGCGCCCCGGCACCGCCGCTGGCCGACGCCCGGCTCGCCGCTCCCGGCCCGCGGGCCGCCCCCGTCGCCCGAGCCCCGGCGCGCTGCTGCCGCTCCGCCGCCGCCAGCGCTCTGTGCCTCAAAATGGCGGCTGCGGTAACGCCGTGAAATGTCACATCCGCATGAGGGGGAACAGCCCCGCAGCCGGGGAGGGAGGGAGGGAGCGAGCGAGAGAGGGAGGGGAACAGCGCCGCGGCCGCCGCCGCCGCCCCAGGAGGCCGGAGGGGCGGGGACAGGGGCCGGCCGGCGCTGCCGCCGCGGCCTCCCCGCAGGCCCGCCGCCACCTGCGTGGGGAGCGCCGCGGCCGCGGCTCTGCGTTGCCCGCCGGGCCCTTCGCGGCCGCTGCGGCGGAGACCCCGCTACTCGGCCCGGCTCTGGCTGGCGGGGGCCGCGCCCTGCGCTCGCCGTGCGGGCCCGGGCGGGGAGCGGAGAGAGCCCCGCACGGCCGCGCACCGACACCGGCCGCCTCGCGCGGCACCCGCGGGGCTCCGGCCCGGCTCCGGAGGGGCCCCGTGGGCTCGGTTGCCCCTTGCGCCCGGGCCCGCGGCTGTGCGGCGGCTTATGGCGGAGCCTCCCCCGCACGGGGCTGCAGCCGGAGCCGGGGCTCGGCCGGGCCGGGGGCTCTGGCGGGGCCGTGCCCGAGGTGGGCCTTGCGCGGGGCTCGGCCCGGCCCTGGCAGGCACCCACTGCCACTTGTGCGGCGTGGACGGGCGGGTAAAGGACGTGTTTGTATGATGTGTGGAAAGGGAAGAATCTACTGTAAACAAGACCGTTCCTCGCCTGCATGCCACTATTTTGCCACGAGCCTTGTCTGGAGGATGTAGTCGCTCCCAGGGAAGAGACCTATCTGTTTTCCCAGGATGGATGAAGAAGGCAGGGCAGCAGATAAATAGGTAATACCTGGCTGGTCCAGGCTGCGATTAGAGCAATGAAGGAAGGAATTTCATTTAAGGATGAAAGTGTAGTTGGAAGGCTGTGGAGAGTTCCATTAAACAGTCCAGTGTTTACTTCAGGATCTTGGTAAACAGGCGGCAGGATAGTCTCGGAAAGGAAGGACTCAGAACGTGCAAGATTGGGCCTCCTGAAGGGACTGAAAATGTACCTAAGCAGACAGTGCTGGTCTGCCTGCAAGTAGATAAATGAATTATTTGTTTTTCTAGTTTATAAAATGAGCAAAGCAAAACTAATCTGAGGGGAAAATTCAACATGTCTGGCTTCTCAGCAGCACAGGAGTCTACAGGGGAGGAAAATAATTTCCAGGTGTGGCGTGTGAAACCCTGCCTTAAGAAGTAAATTCCAGGTCTAGAAAATGGAAAAATAAGTGAAGATGAGGATAGTAGTGGGAGGATTAGGTTTTACAAGCACTTAATTTGATAGTTTGCCTCTCAAAAAGTATATTCTGACTTTCCCTGTTGTTCCTCTGAATTTTCAAAAGCGTTTTTAAAGAGAAATTAATTACAAATCTACAAATGAATTACAATTATTTGTTGCTATTGTCCCAGGCAAAAACATGACAAGTCTGGGTTTACAGTGTCTCAGCAAAAGAGGGAGATTAGGACAGAAGTTCAGACAGAGATTGATGCACATATCTTCAGTCTCCTCACGTCCTAAACTTTGAGTTCCCCACTGCCAGTCTTTCCCTATAATTACCTCCCAGAACAATTACTCTTTCCTAACGACTTCCATTCCAACCTCCTAAATCATACACAGGTTTAAACTCATCCCTCCATCCTCCCTTCCAAGTGATCCCCAATACAGGATGAACCAGTATGTCACAACAAGAAGGTGGCTACGGGTTATTACCTGATTCTTCAGCCATGGACACTGGGCTTGTGGGCAAGCAACAACAACTGGGGAAAACAATTTCACTACTGCAAAGAATGAGTCCCTAAAATTAACTGTAGGTTCATGTTATCATAAACCTTAAAAATATTCTTTTGTATGCAAGAACTTCTCTGAGCTTCAGTTCATTTTAAGGTAGATAATTTTCCAAAGTTGTTGAAGTAATGTTCCAAAATTCCTGCTGTTTTAGGGGACTAAAAATTGTGCAAAATTCATCTGTCCAAATCCTTTACTGTGGAAAAGTGTAAAAGGTAGTATTGAAGAGAGAGGTAGGAATTTTCCTGTCATTAGCTGCACGTGGGATCAATGCATCATGAGTTTGTGAAGGCAACATCAAATCCAGCACTTGATTGTATATTCCTAATTGAAGTCAACTTTATATTTTGAGAGTCCAGCTACAATAAGGTCTAAAGTACCTTAAAATATTTTGAAAAGATGTATGAGAATGTGTCAGTTATATTGTGCAAAAATAGCAAAAGTCTACTGAGAATTGATTCAAGTATTTATATTTAAGAGAGAATAAATTTTAAGTATAGGTATATAGTAATGTCAAATGCATTTATGAAATAATTAAATAGCAGGCATTTTATACCATCAGCCAGTGATGGTAGCAGTGTGATTTGATTGTTTCTAAGCAGCAAATAGATATCTTATTAACTGTTGAGCCTAAGGTGAAGTCCAGATCTCAACATGTGCTAACACTTTGTCCTAACTACATGAATAATACGTCTGTTGAATATTCCTGACCCTCTGCCACTCCCTCCTGAAATTTTCTGCTCTCCAGCACAAGACACGAAGGCTCTGTCCTTTGAAGGAAAGGATGGTCACCTCTGTATAACCATCTGGCCATGTCACTGCTGCCAGCAGTGACACTTCCTACTGCCCCCATTCCAGCACTGATTCCAAATTGCTTGCTCATCCAGCTGATCCATAAATGCCTCCTATTTTCTTACAAATCTGTTTCTGCACTGCACACCACATCTTCCTGTGATACCTGTCCACTGTAGTTCTGATGGCAAATTCCGTGTGCAGGAAAGTTGGGCAAAACTCTGGCATGGGTTACTGATATTTACAAAAAAACTGAAGTAAATACCGTTAGCAGGAACATCATGAATAGAGTCTAGGTATCCATTCCTTTCATTCTTGTCCTTGCTTTTTCACTCCTTCCTTTCATTTCTTACATCCACTAACAGAATCTTCTCAAAAGTTAGGCCTCTGTCCTGTCTCTCAACCCTCCCTCTTGGCCTCTTGCCCACTAGGCAATCTGGTGAAGCTGCACCTGAGCACGGGATTTCATCTCCCAGGTCCAGGCCATGGATGAGCAGGCAAAGGGGGATCCCTCCGTGTGTGTGCCGAGGTCAATAGGGCTGGGACTGGTGGCAGCCTCCCCACATTCCCTCCACATTAGTCATCCCAATGAGATGGAGTTAAAGAGGTACTGTCGTCTTTAAAATGCCATTGAAGAAATGGGCTTTTTTTTTTAGAGGCTGACCTGCTCCTCAGCCTCCCTGAAATGTAAAAATAAATCCAAGTCGGGCTGTTTATTTTTAAAACGCTCCCAAGCCCGTGTTTGTGCTCCAGGCTGAGCCTTGGGGAACCAGAGAGAGCCCCGTGTCTCCCTGTGCCTCTGCCGTCCAGGAGGGAGATCCTGACTGTGGCAGAGCTGGGAGGTTCATCCCGTCCTGCTCCGGGGTACCCCCATCTTCAGCAGGGCCTGATGGGCAGTGCTTGGAAAACTCTGGGAGGGAACTGCGGAAAACTGAAGGAAAGGAGGAGGGTGCTCAGCCCATCCTGTGCCCCGTGGCAGAATCAGCCAGACCAGGCGTGTTTCTGCCAGCCTATTTATTTCCTCCCTGCTTCAGGAAATCTTGCTTCCCACTTGGCTCCATTTGCTGCCCTGGTTCAGCCTTGAACCAGGGATGGCTTCTCCCGGCCAGTGAGGACTCATTTCCAGCACCACGGATGGTGCTCCACAATGTGTGCAGGTGGCTGTGTCTATAATTAAGAAGATGTATAGCCATTTAATGACAGAAGGGCAGCTAGACCAGCACACACCCTTAATACAGATGCACTAAACCAGCAGGACTGGGGTTGCTGCTTGTAAAGATTATTTTGCTATGTTTGTGGGTGAATATCCATTAATGCAGACGTGCCTCTGTGCCAGCAGGCTCTGACACATGCTCAAGACACTGAGTGTGCCCCACTCAGGCAGCCTCTTCTAGTCTCTCATTGTTTTTTCTCCTCCACCTCACATATGCACAATCAGACACTTGCTGCTACAGTGATAAAAGTAGTTTTAAATTATCTCATGGTGGCCAGAAGCCCCATATTCTGTTGTTCGTGGTCCTTCTAATACTTTGCCCCATTGCCTGTGCTGCCTGGGTTGCTTTGTACCTGGAAAGAGTGAAAGGAACCTTTATTTAGGGACTCAGAGAATCATATCCATTGTCCCAGGTGCTCTAGATCAACATAATTGCAAACCAGAGACCTTCCAGCTGAAGAAGGTGATCAGTGGCTCTTGCAAACACCTTCAAGCTGAGTGTGGGGAAAGAAACAATCACAAGCCTCCTACAGCACATGAGACAGGAAGCCAACAGGCAAAAGCCATAAAATGTTGTTAAAGGTTCAAAATGAGTTGGGAAAACCAGGTTATTTGTATGTATTTAGATATAGCAACTTGTTCCAAAAGTAGTGGGATGGATGAAGTTTCGTGTCCTGTAAATGTATTCTACATTTCATAACACTCAATATCCTGCAATAACCTCAGACTTTTATGGCTTTTCTTTCCAGTGGCAAATGGCTCCAAATAACCCCACTCCTTCTCTGAGCAAGGGCTGGACTCAATGACCTCTGAAAGTCCCTCCAAGCTGCGATAATTCCATGGTTCTTTAATGTGCCAGCAATTTCCACAAAGCGTGCAGGTATTTCCCACTTCAGTTTTCTACCCCTTTACTGATTTGGATTCTTTTTGACTGATGGACATGCAGACAGTGCAATAACCTAAGCTTTGTTTCCTCAGAAAACTAGAGTAAAATAATACATATCTACAATATTTTCCAAGGATATTCTCAATACAGAGATCTGTGGTTTGGTGGTTTCTCTTCAATCACACAAACATTATATTTTAAGGAGAGATGTAAATCCTTATTCCTTAGTAATAAAAGGTGGTGAACCCATTACAACTGAATACACCATAATTCAAAGATTTACATGACTTAAAGTATATTTTGTAGCAGTTTTTCAAGCCAAAATCTTCATATGGCTTTGACACTGCAGGCAGTTGAGACATCTAATGTCATAACTATTAAAAAAAAAATTATGAACTTTAATTTTCACAATAAAACCAGGACTGTTTTGCTGAAAACTTGAATGTTTACACCTAAGATGTAGGTGGTGATCAGTCTCTGTTTGAAAAGTCCAATGATTCTTTTTTGTCATCATATTTTATTGGACACTGTAAAGTATAAAGTCAAGTATTACAGCAATAGACATCCAAAGTAAAAAAGGAATGGAAGGTACTTTACCAGTCCAGAATGTGAGCTGTGTGTGTATTAAAGTGAGTTAGTGGACTTTTTAGAAAAAATAATGGTTTGTATGTTTTGTCCATCCTTGGATTGCACACCCCAACAGAGCAGTGGGATGAAAATGAGGTGAATTCTTTATTTGGCTTAGCTATTGATCACCCTCCTGCTAAATTTTTTTTAATTTTTCTGATTTTTGCCATCAAAACCAAGGATCACCTGTAATGGCATTTGGCCACTTTTCTATTCAACTGAGAATACCAAAGAAATTCTCTGCATTTTGCCTAGAGAGTTCTTGAGCACAACAAGAACAGAAACTTTCCAGTTAAGGTACCACGCTGAGACTTAGGAGATGGTACTACAGTTCTTGTCGTTGTCACACCTGTGTCACACCTGTGACACCTGCTCTGCAAAGCACCAAATGGCTGACCCAAAAGACCACAGCACACATTTAACTTGGCCTTGCTAACTAGAGGCATTAGTTGTGTGTCCACAAATGTGTTTCGCTGCTCTGATTGCAGGAAAGGGACACAGAGATAGGCAGGTACTGTCTCTGCTAAACAAAATGCTTTTTTTTTTTCCTGCCAGGAGTTAGTGCTGCTAGACAAACAAACTATTAAGGAAACTACTATGTGAAAATGAAAATGAATATAAAATAAAACACTAAAAATCTGAGTTTTTAAAATTTGAGCCATTTCTCCTCTCTGAAATCACGTCCCTTTGCCTGACTGCACATCACATCGCAACCTGGATGCTGAGTTTAGCTTTTGTGTACTGTGAAGCTGATGGCAGCCCAAGCATCAGCCTGAGACTCACGCTGCTGCCTAACTCCAGCAATTTCCTTATCTCCTTCCTATGCCGCCTTCCTCAGAAGAAAAACCTGCCTTCACAAATTCTTCCTGCTTTCAAGATTCCACATTAATGATGATCCTCTCTCTGGCACTGGCTCTTCTTCACCCTGATCTTCATCCCAGCAGTTTAACAAACTGAAAGCAGAGCAAGGACAGCGTAACCAGAGGATGCCATGGCTACATCCAATCTGTATCTGTCATATTAGAATAATCTGTTATATACTAAGGGATAGATTTGATTTCTTTTCCAATGTGTTATTTACAATCTGGCAGAGTTCAGTACAACTGTAGGAACTGATCCTGCAATTTGATCAGCCCCAGCAGACCCAATGAAGTCAGTGGAGTCTGCACGGATGGATTGGATTCCAGTATTGAAGATTATTCTTGTGAACTGTTTCACAAGCAAACCTCACAAAATCTGTAGTCACAGAATGACTGAATAAACAAGGCATATGACATCTGTAGTTGGCATTTTTTACTTCATATGAGTGTCACAGCATTGGCTGAATAAATCTATTTTTGTTAAGTGGCAGAGAAAAGATCCTAGAGAGAAAATAGAATACAAGTGAAACTAGTTACAGAGAGAAACTTTTAACAGATAAGCTTGGGAAGACCCACCTTTTGCTTTGAAGTGAATAAAACTAGGTCCTAGAAGACAGAACTCTCTTTCTATCACTTTCAAATGAGAGCCCTGATCCTGCAGGGAGCTCTGGGCAGGAAGATCCAAGAATCAATGCAGTGTCCTTCAGTGTCTCAAGTTTTTATTTCAGGTCAGCAATTCTCAGCAAAATGAACAAAAGAATTTTTCCCTTTTTAAAAAAAAAAAATCAGAATTATGAAGCTTCGTAATTCCTACAAGAAACTCATGAAGTAAAAGCCCTTTGGCTTTTGATAAAGATGTGACTGCTGAATTTAGCCCAGAGTAAGTTCTCTCCTATTATTAAGAAATAGAGTTCAGTAGGAGGAAGAAGCAGTTTGATTAAAACCCCCTTCCCTCTGATTGTTCAGATATCCTTATTGCCATTGCCATTTCCATATCCATATAGCCTTTTTGCCATTGTCACTCTCCCGTTTTTCCTATGCTGCTATCCAGCAAAGCTGGAAAGGTCAAAGTGCAAGCCAGCCAAAAACCCAGGATAGAATAAAAAAAGCTATCTTTAGTCTTTTGTCATAAAGGCCTTGAGAAACAAATGAGTTATTTTTGCTGCCTCCTCCTTAAGGTAATTTTCAGAGGTAAATGCTACAGGCATTTGAGCAGAAACTGAGTGTTAATTGCTAAAAACTGCTCTTGATGTGTTTTTTGAGGAGGAGGAGTTTCTCACCCCAGCAATGCCTCGGTTTTGCACCATGTTGCAGAGAGGAGGAAGGTATCAGAGTAATAGAGAGAGCAGGGCTTGGAGCACAGAGATAAGCATCTGGAAGGCTCTTTCAGGCAATTGCATTTGAAGGCTTGAAAATAGGAAGGATTAATTTAACTGGGATTCTGAAATGGGACTGAAACTGGAGTTGTTTGCTGGTGGAATCACATAATTGCACTTCTTGGTATTATCAGTGGCAGTTTACATTCAGAGGAGTTTGGGAAGCTGGACTTTTAAGAACAAAGAAGGAGAACTGACAGTAATGTGGGAAGCAAGATGAGAGCATGAATTAACATTTCCACAGTGATGAAGTCAAAGCCAAGTGTGGCATCTAACTACCTTTATTTGTCCTCAATATTTAGCCATGAATATTAATTGTATTTAATCAAGCTGGTTTGTTATCTGAATAGGAGACCTCCAGCTGGTGCTGACATCACGGCTTAGAGCAGGCTGCATTGTTTCAGTACACCCTGCTTTCTGGGCAACCTCTCCTATGGCCACTGGAGTAGGAGTGAATTGGCCTTTCACTCAGGCTACATTTTGGTTGAGCTTGGGTTTTAACAAGAAAAAAACGTTTGATTCTATTGAGAAAACTTATGGGGAGGGTCAGGGGAAGATATTTGGAGCAGTTTTAGATATATTGTATTTGAACACTGCTGATGCATAGTGTGGTCCATAGTAGAACAACATGGGAAGTAAAGAGAATTGTCACTTCTATTTTTCAGATATGCTATGCACAGAAAACTCTGGAATTGATAGTTTTTCAGTATAAGTCACTTCTTAGTCTGGGATCTCTAGGACAAGATGATTTTCAATAACTTTTTGGCTTGATCCTGCAGTTGCTGCATTAAACAAGAAGCAGTATTCCTATGATTCCTATACTCTTTCCAGCAAGCATATGTACATGTATATGTCTGTATATGAATATGAATATGAATATCCCTCATAATTTCTTCCTGATTGTGCCTGGCAAGGAAGTCCTCACCAAATCACCACAGCTTTGCCAATGGTGAAGGCTGTTGCCTGGAGTGTTATGATGCATGTAGGAACCTGCTTGGACACTTGATTTCCCTGGCTGCTCTGGAGGCTACTCCGGTGTTTTGGCAGGCTGGCGGTGCTCATTATACTTCTTGCCTCAATGCTCAGAGTTCATTGATACTTCAAAAAGCTTTTCTTTAATAGCTTAACAATCAGAATCTTCTACAAAAGCCTTAATTCTAAAGGCTCAACAGCACAGCTTTTTAATGTTTGGGTCCATAGGCCAAATAAGCTTTTACTATTAAACTGGATATTTCTGCCAAGGGTTAACTCAGAGAGTCATCTGAATGTCCTAGTCACAGCAAGGGACAGGGGTTTGTATTTATTAATAGGATTTTATGCTTCCTAGTAGCTTCACGGAAATCAGCCTCAGCAATCCTCTCCAGCAGAAGCTGAAGGAGCAAAAGCCATCTTTCAGCACTGCCCAAGCCCCAGGAGGCTGGAATATTTAAAGTTCTTGTCAGGAGCTTTCTATCAAAGACAAATCTTTTGCCTCTGCCCTTTGATCAGAATGAGGAGAAGATTTTTGGGTGATGATCAGCTGGATTTCAAACTTGGGAAGTCCTACAGCTGCAAGTGAAGAGGAACTGGTGCTTTCATTTGATGATTCCTAGGTGATTTAGCCCATCATAGTACCGAGTTAGGGCACTGACCTTTCCCAATACACGTGGGAAGCAGTACATCCAAGCAGTCTGGCTCCTTGATATAAAAATGCCAACAACTTTTACCTGAACTAAATTACTCCAAGATAGACTTAAGACTTTGTTGTGAGTTCATATGGCAATGGGTATTTTTGAAACCTCCTACAAAAATCTCTGTTCTAGGGTGTTTATGAGGGTCTGCTATTGCTGACTTCCTTGGATCCAATCATTGTCTGGTTTCTTAAAGACTTTTTTGCTGACCTCAAGTGAGTTTCATGCATCAGTCACTTTTTTATCATCTTTCGGATTTTAAATGGTAGAGTGCTGCAGAGAACTCATCTGAGAGTCCCTGCAAAGAGGAGACTTGAGACACTATGCCATTTGTACCCTGAATCTTATAATGAAGCCCTGTTCTAAATTTTTGTTAGCAACCAAAGGTAGAGTTATAAAGGCCACTGAAGGTGAGCTATGTGGACTTTCTCCATGCCTCTACAAACCATTATGCCTTAGATTTGGTCTACAGCAAGAAAACCTATCTTAGTCATCCAGTGCTGTGGAAATTGTTTCTGATATTATAGAAATCAAGCATTTCAAGCCAGTAGAAACTTAATCTGTTTCAGGATAACATTCCTTAGCTCTGAGTTGCTTTTGCTGTAACCTTGCATACATCTTTCAGAGAGTGCAATGCTATGATGGAAATCTCTCTGAGTTACCACACCTTTTATTTCAAATATGACTTGGCTTCTTTATCCATTCCTTTCTCCCAATAATTCCATCCTGACATGGTTTTTCTCATAGTTGTAATTTCTTTTTTGTCACCTCCTGATACTCCAGGGGAAGGTGTCCAGACAGCCCTCTAGAGAGGGCAGCCACTCACTAGAACTGGGTTCTCTGAAGAGACTCTTCACTCCTGATATTGATTTTGTAACTTCTGTATTGTTCTGTGAGATTTCCTTCCCACTCTCATCCTCTTTTATTTTTTGCCCTCTGATTTATTCTCTGGTAAAACATTGACTCCTGCACAAACTGAGAACTGCATGGAGCAGCTGATCCCATTGTGGAGACCACCAGTTTGTGCTTGGCACTTGTACCCAGCCACCACCTCTCTGGGTTATAAAGGCTCGTGTTTATCTCGTTCTGAGAAGTCAAGATCTAGAACTGAGAATCTTCACTGAAATGAGGATCTGAATGTTCTCCTCCAACAGTAACCTTCTTTTTAAGGAGTTGATATTCCACAGTCAGTGCTGTTTGAGTGTTGCTAGTACACTCACTAGGCATTCACAGCACTAATGCTTAACCAGAATTAGAGAACAAAGCAACAACTAGGAAAAACCATGCATATATGAATTCAGAAATGGGTTATTCTATGGAATATTTCAGATTTACACAGGTACAAAATAGAAAAGATCTATTATTTGTTCTGGGAATTTGAGTAAAGGTATGAGAGGAGAAAGAATATTTTCAAAAACTTTAGACTGAGTGTATAAAAAATGCCTTATTAGTGCTAGGTACTAAATCATGGACACATCTTTCCAGGAAAAAGGTGGAAGCCTGTGCCTTAAGGGGTTTAAAATAGTAGGAAGCAGTCCTGAACAGGTTATACAGACACTCAGGACCTGAGGAAGGCAGACAATGCCTCAGCCAGCACAGGTACAGCTGGAAGAGGATGAGCCCTGATGCCCTCAGGCTCACACAGCTTTCCAAAGGGGATATTTCTGTGCCTAACTTCACACATGGCCATTTGCAGACCTGCAAATTTACTGCAATTGATTTCTTCCTCTCTGTAGCCTATAATTTGAGAGCTGAAAATTACTTATAGTAGAGAGAATGCTGTCCAAATGTGAGAGCAACTTGATGTTTAAATAAGTTGTTTTTCAAAGGTTCTTCGAACTTGCTACTGATCATCTCTCAATCCAACAGCTTGGCAATGGTTTCAAGGGAGTAAGATACTTTTTCCTCTTATGGCCCAATGTCCTCTTTTCCTGTGTGTCTGAATAATAATTTATAGCCGTGTCATGCAGTCCCAGAAATATTACATTGCCAAGGTCAGTATGTCTGAAGATGTCACCACTGTGCTCACCTTTCCCATGTTCTTGCCACATGTCACTGCCCTCAAAACAAGGACAACTTTTTGTGAATCAGCACTGGGGCTGCTGCAATTCTGTATTAAAGCAAGTCCAGGCTGGAGTTGTGTTCCTTCAGTATATTGGGCTGACAGTGGCAATCTAGGACCAGGTTCCCCAGAGGATCAGATATCTCTGCCTTGGAGAGGAACAAGGCTGAAGATGCTGTAACCTCAGACTGCTGATTTAATCTGCTGGCCCAAGCATGCTGGAGCCTGGTTCAGCATAGACAGTGGCAGTGATGGAGAGGTTCTGGGCAGTGTGGCAGGGACTGGAGGCCAGGCAGATTGTTGGTCTGATTTGGCTGGTTGTAGAGAGCTTGTACATAGATAAGCCCTTTTTCAATCCTGCCAGGCAAAATCTTGAGGACTGGCAGTCTGGAAATCCATGGGACACCCTCAATCTTCTGCCCCAATGGAGGAGACAGAAGAGTGAAGTAGATATACACAGGGCAGCAAGGAAATGTGGAGCAGTCACAGCTGCAAGGACTCTAGCTGACTCTTGAGGACTTGTAGGAGCAGCCATGATTTTGGGAATTGGTGCCTGAGCAGGGGGAGCTACGTCTTAGTGTGGAGGTGGAAGGAGGCAGGAGTGGAAGCCCAGGCCTAAAGGGAAGAGAATCTCCAAGGGTAGGCTGAAGTCCTGGTGAGGATGGGCTCCTGAGAGCAGGGCAGCCTGGGCAGGTGCCCTGGGGCTGTGCCAGCATGCAGCTCCAGGAGGGATCTGTGTGTCTGGGCAGTGTGTGCCCAGCCTTGGTTCTCTGCCTCTGGTGGGTTTGAGCATGGCCAGGGAGCTGCACAGGGAGACCTGTGCCAACACATGTGCTTTGTGCAATGCCTATGCTCCTACAGTCACCTTCTCCCCTTTTTCTGTTACATAAAATTCAGGCTCGTTACTTTTCTTTCCCTGTTATTTTAATTAAAAATCACTTTTTTGGTAAAAAACAAAAACAAAACAGAACAACCCACCAAAATGCAACAATTTTTAACTGTCAGGGAAACCAAAACTTTTCAAAGCTTAAATCTTCAGAGCACTTTGGAAATTCCCACAAGAAAACATCATATGAGGCAACTGGAGGGAACCAAGGCTGGTTTGGGAGTAATTTCTTAGGATATCCAACTTCAAGGAAAACAAAATAGTGTGAGAAGGACAAAGGCCTATTGTTCTTCCTGTTCTTCTGGCTCTATCAGCACTCTGACTGTTCCTGCCCAAAGGAGCTTCCTCGTTCTTTCTCGGTTACTTTTCAATCCACTTCTTTCCCTTTCCAAAATACAGAATGTGAAGCAGATCAATTAACAAAATAGCAAATCTCAGGTTTCCTAACACCAGGCAAATTCTGCTGGAGCCCATCTGACAATACCCAGGATTGGAGGATCCATTTGGGAGCACCAGCTGGCACCAGAGGGGAACAGGCGATGGCCAGACCCAGCAGCAGCAAGGCTGACAGAGAGCTCTGTCTCCACTTGAGACTGAGGGAATTACTTTTTACAAAACTTTATGCAGAAAATATAATTTTCATTTGTTTTCCTAGATTGATGGTGTGTGATTCTTCCTGCTTTATTTATGGAGAGATGATTTAGCCACACGATTAACTAACACAACAACCACACACATATTGTAGTAATTGTGAGTTTGCATGCAGAAAACTCACCATGGAAATTACATGGAACAGTCTCATATCAGTGAAAAGGAGGAAGACTGGCTGTTAGAGCAGGAAGAGTGTAAACCACATCCTCCCATATAGACCTGTCACCTTGCTTTACTTTAGCACTCATGGAGATTCTTTTCCCAAAACCACTTCTGGTGACATTTTAAAACCCCTGCAGTTTACTAGATGCTCACATTTGACATTTATTGTGTTGGACAGTGACTCACATAAACTCCTTGTGGCTTGTGTTCGTTGCTAAATGTTTTTACTGTGCAAAAGACACTTGAGTGGGGATGTTACAAATGGGAGGTGTTTGTGTGGTGGCTTGCAGCCAGCAGCCAGTGTGGCCTCTGCTGCTTGGGACACTTCCTTAACCCTTACACTGGAAATAAATAAATATATATAGGTATTGCAGAGGCCCTGTAGAACAGCTGCTCCCAAGAAATATAAGTCTTTGAATAATAATGACTTACCTGTTAGGAAGTTTGAATCATTCCTTGAAGGATCGGATAACTGAATGGTTGAATCCAGGAGGCAAAAAAATTGGTTAAGTAAGTGAAAGAAGCTCAAAATGATAGCAGTAACCTGTAGGCGATTTCAGTTTGTCCCAGAGGAATGTTGTCACAGAAAGACAAAATGGTTCTGAGATATATCTGGAATTAAAAATTCACAAATTCAGACTACCTACTCCCACTCCCAAAATAATTTGCTGTATTTTATCATCATCTCAGCACACTGATGGTGAACTAGGAGAAACGCCAGCTAATTCATGAACAGAGGGAACTGGGCAGCAGTGTAAAGAAAGTTAAGAGTTCTGTGATTTGTATCTCACTCTGATAAAAAAGGCCAACACCAGAACAGCAGTTCTAAGTCTAATTTTTCTTTATGGAGTTAAGCTCATTGTTGAACACTAAGTAGGCAAATACATCTGTATATCTACACTATTACTGTCAGTGATACTGAGAGCAGGAAAGGCAGTTGTTACAGTCACCATAAATATACATATATAATTAAGGTTAAAGATGGATGCTGAAAACTGATAAAGGGAACTAATAAAATCACTAGAGCATGTCCTCTGAATATCCTGGTCTTTCACAGTGAGCACAGCCTGGAGCAGCAGAGCAGAGGATCACACAGCAGCTCACCCTCCAGCAGCAGCTAACCCTGCAAGAAGAGTCCAGGACAGCCATGGGTGGGCACAGTCCTCCTCCCAGGAGCTACAGGAGGGTCTGATAACAACATAAATACAACGCTCACATAGCTAACATGCTACAGACTTTCCAGGAGACATCCTCAAATTCTGTAACACGAGCAGCTCAGCACAGCCAATACATGAATTCAGTGCACTGGAGGCTTTGGGGCTGTTACACACCCCAGGGTGCATCTTGCAAATCTCAGGTGACACCACATTCCTGGAGAAGCACGGCAAAGGGGAAAACAATGTGCCATAAACCATGGTCACATTCAGCCACCAGCCTCAGGTGGCTTTTCACGTAACCTTTACAACAGCTGTGACCCGGGCCTGTGTCACCCACCCTGCTGTGCTCATGGGGGACACTGACACCTTCCCTGCAGAGCCAGCCCTGCCCATCGGGTGTTCATTGTAAACCCGGGAGTGATCAGTTCACTCAGAGCTCAAGAAGGGTATGTGCCAGCTGCTGGGGTACTGGGGTACTCCTCAGGTCTGGGGCTCCTCAGTCTGGGATGAACCAGGAGTGCTGGGATGGGATCTGTGCTTCCCTGGACAGCCTTGTGTGCGCTGCATAGGTGGATCAGGGCCATGGGAAACCTGTTAGGAAAAAGCTTCCTGTTTGGCTTGTAAAAGCAAAGGTGAGCCCCAAGTTGGGCACGTGGTGTTACTTGTTGTTGCCTGGGACCAAGGTCAGGTGTGCCACACTCCTTCCACCAGTGAAGAAGTGCCTTCTCCACTGGTCCCCAGCGTGTCTGTGAGGGCTCCCGCTGTGCCCTACACACTTGTCATTTTTCCCAAAAGCAGCAAGGAGATTAGCTCCCAAATGAATACATCCAGAGTGCTCTGTGTGTCGCTCCAACAGCGTGCTGTGCAGGGGAGAGCCCCACCATGCCTCCCCAGTTATAAAAGCTGCAAGGAGAGCACAACTGTGCTATCAGCCCTCAGAGAATCTGATCTCCACGGGACAATGTGCAGAAACCAAGTCTCATCATTTCTGTTGTTCCTAGAACACTGCTTATAAGCAACATTTCTCCCTTTTGTAGCATCCTTAGACATAATTGACTGTATTTTAGCAAGTTTCTTCTCTGTCTTCCCTTGTTTCTCAGTGGGTTGCCATGCTGAGAGCATAGGAAGCAGCCTCCTCCATTCCTTTCCCTCCAGCTCCCCTGGGGATCTCTCCCTCCCCAAATTACAAGCAGATTGAGACGTCTGGCATCCAGAGAAGTGGGAAAACAAACGACTCTCTCACAGTCCCCATTCCACTCCTTGCCTGCCCTGTGAGCCCAGCTGGGCTGTGTGTGCTGGCTGTGCACAGGCAGGAGCTGCTGCAGCCGGCCAGCACTGCAGGGCCATGGGGAGTTTTGTCCTGGTGTCTCAGTGAGAGACACGTGCTTTGACACTCACTCCGGCCCCTGTGAGAGAGGTTAGACTCCTGAAAAACTGTCTACCTTAACTTTACTACTTTTTATTTTTCCCTAATCTACAGCCTGCAGCATAGTGGATCAAACATCTAGAAAAAGGTGCTGTTGGAATTTTTTGCAGCTTTCAGTGGTTCAGATGAGACGAGCAATCAAAGGGCAAGGCAGAGGCATGGCTTTTCATTGCTGCTATAAACAATCAAACTCAGACTTTGCACCATGTAGAAGGCTGTGGTATAAACAAGCACGGCTGCTATCATATTACCATCCCCAGGCTGATTTATATAAACTGCCTTCTGAGCTCTGATTAGCTTCAAACACACGTGCTCTATAGGCAGAGCAGATTGCTGGAATAAAATTTTCAATAAGCCTTGTAATGATTCAGGTGCCTACTAGTGAGAAATTTCTGTTCCAGGGAAGTTGCATGCAGTTTCTGAAGTGTTTTAGGAGGAAGGTAGTTAAGCAAATGAAGATGGACTGGTATTTCTCTCTGAGGAGGCTGTATCTCTGTGCTGTTCAGGCTGTACATGAGTCAGGAACAGTAATTGTTCCGTAGATCGCTGGAGGGGCAAATAAATGCGTTGTAAAGTTAAGGTAGAATGCAAACATCTGCATCGGGCCCTTTTAATTTCTTCTATGAAAGGAATATTTACGGCTAATGAAATCCAAGGAGTTTTCAGGCATCTGTTCAGAGGTCATGATCGGGACTGCTGTAAGTGAACGTGCACGGCTCATACTGAACTACAAAAAGACTTTCTGTCAAGGCATATCATGGAAAGAACACTGTTCCTTCTACTCAGTAGTTCAGAAATCATACGAGCCCTTGATTATAGACTTACATCCCGTGATACAAACCCCTCTTTCCCAAAAAGATTTCTGAGGCAAAGACACCCTCTGTTTTTATGTGCAGAGCCAGACCTACCTATGGCCAAGAATATATCAACTCCTGCGTGTTCAAATGGCAGTGCAGTGAGGCTGGGGACACAAGAATTAAACATTACAGTGGAGGTGTAGCTGCTTAGAAAAGTGCTGCAAATGACTAGGAAGCTGCCCCAAAATAAACTCAGGAAGGTGCAGTGTAGTGCTGCAGCTGAGCCCTGCATTACCAGAGCAGTGGCACAAATGTGCGAAATGGGCGAGCCTTTATCAGGCAGAAGTCCCCGCTGGCCTGGATTCCCGTGCAATTGAAAGCAGAGTCATCTGCAACAATGGGAGCTTTATTTATCCCGCACAATTGCTGCCAAAGCAGTCCTGGGACGTCCATGAGACTGCTATGAATATGTTTGGAGCGGGATGAATCTGGCAGCGCACTGCGAAACTGCTGCATCACCAGTCTCAGGTCTGCCGGCTGGCTGCACTGACTGGCAGGTTTTTGTGCAGGGTTGCTAAGGAAATTTTAAAGCTTTTAGGAGCCTGAAATGGCACTGTTCAGCCTGCCTGCCCCTGTGGAGACTCATGACTGCTCTACCCTCTAGAGGCAGTGGCGAGGATGTAATCTGGGAGCTGATGGAGACCGGGAGTCAGGGCTGTGGGCTGTGCCTGGCCCCGCATCCCCCACACGCTCACAGCTCCCCTCTGCCAGGGGGTGTTTCGAGAAGTAATGCATGAAGACATAAGTCAAGGGTAAAATGGGGACCGTTTTACATCTTCTGCCTGAGGGCTCCCAGGACCCCATCATGAGATTGCCTGGTTTTTTTTCTTTATGCAAGGTAGAAGTAGGTATGCACAAAAGGAAGGAGAATTAAAGTTTTTCCTTTGTCAGGGACATTTGGCACTTTCTGATGTGCTGCACGGTGCTTGTCAGCAGGGCAGAAATCCGTGGCCATCTGAGTGTCCTACTGAACTGTGCTTAATCCTGTTAGCCTCGCTAATACGACCTACTTCTTCCCAGGACTAAGAGTCACCCGGGTTTCATGGGAAACAATGATGAAACTAAATCTACTTTCAGCATGTAGGACTCCAGAGAGAAGAGTCACTTACTGACAAGCCTAGACTCGATACCAGAGAGGCAGCAGGACTTATAAGTTCGCACCAGAGAGCAGCTCAGCAGGTTAGTAGGCTTTTCACAGGACATTACTACCAAGCCTGCAGGGCCTAGAGAGCAGTGAGAATTTGGGAGCATCAAACTGATAACTTCTCTGGAGAGACTACTGATTGCATCAGGGAAGATGGAGCCCTTACAGCAGAAGGACTCAATGTGCTACAAGAACTTGGGAAGAGACTTGGGAAAACACTTCACTGCCTCGTGGCCAGGGTCTTTCTGTAGGAGAATTTTCAAATCTTAACTGAAAATAAAATAACAGGAAGAATTTTAAGGGGAATTACCTTTCCTGTTTTGTGAATGTGCCTTTTCTTTATGCAGTATTCCTGGCTCCTCACTACATGAACCCTCCAGATGTGAGGGCTGAGGCAAAGCTCAGACAAGATCAGAATGGATCTTTTTGGTGAACAAAAAGAAGTAGGGGACAGCAAAACAGCATGACAGGTACTCTCTGAGGTGATGCTGACCTTATTTCCTAACAGGCTGAAAAAAGAGAGGCAATAAGCAAATATAAAAGGATAAAAGGAAATTTTATATTAACTGTCTACTTGATCTCTTCCCAGAGTGAAGGTGAGAACCTTCTTGACAGCTTCCAAGTACCCGGGGTTCTGCTCCTGGGTAAATGTAAATGATGCATTGTGGAAAAGCCACTCAGTTCTACAGTTTGAATTTGGCTAATTAGAGGAGGCCTATTGCTTAACGTGTGACCCTTCCCATGAGAGTGGCACACTCAGAACCTGCTACACCAGAGCAAATGTAGATGCCAGGTACAGCCCGAACCTGAGAACCAGAGTCTCCAGGGCGTTGTTGCCTTGTTCCTTAAGAGAAAGGCTTCCATTCTGCACTGCAGTCCACGCCACGACCAGGTGGGGGATAGAAAGGCAAACTTGGAGATGTACTGCCCAAGGAGCACAAGGAACTTGTCATAGATCCAGAATTAAAGCCCGGCGTAAAGCCCGGAGTATGGCAGTGGCAAGCCCCGGACATGCCAAATGTCACAAACCTCTCAGCAATGCTCAGAGATGTCACCGAAGTTTCTGTGCGACATTCAGGTGTTATTTCTCTCTGGAGACACGCAGGAGGACACTGTCACAGCCTGCAGGGCCACCAATGTGAGCTATGCAGTGCATGGCAGACCACAGAAGAGTCTCCCTCGTTATCAGATGCTTGAGAGAGTCTTTGTCATCCTGATATCGAGAGCAATAAGGTGATAAACCAACGGAAAACAAAGCTTGTAGGTTGAGAGCGGCTCAAAAAATATCTGGCAGCCCCCACAGTGTTCATTTCCCACTCCCATCATTACCTCCAGTTTGCTTAGTGCTGTTTGCTTTTCGTTTTGGTTTAACCTTCCCTTAGCTCTGGCATAGTGGCAAACTGTGAGACCATCCAAAACCGACCTGCTTACCTCTTGCCTCGGCTCCTAAATCCCAAACTATGACACATCTTGCAGAGGGAAGAACAAAACCTGTTGCTTTATTAGGGGACTGTAGGGATCCACAGTGCTCCAGGGGAAAAAGGAGAGGCCAAGCTCAGCAGTGGAGGAGGGTGGAAGGGCTGGCGGGGGGTTGTGGGAAGGTTCAATAGCAGAGCCCAGAGCTCATCTCTTCTCCTTGTTTTAGGCAAATCACTCTCAAAATGTGTGTTGCAGGCCTGTCCTGAGCAGCTCAGTTTGTGTTACAGGCAGCTGTGATACAACACTCAAATATCGAGGTGGTTGCTTGACAGTGATAACACAGCTCAGTGCTGGAAGCTTCTCAGAGGGGAAAAGGATATGCGGAGTGGAGTGGTAGGGGAGATAAAAGGTCGTGAATGCTGAACTAGAAATGTTGCTATTGGTATGCAAAAGGATATAAACCAATCTCTTAGTATGAAAACATGACAAAATAATGTAATTTTCATTGAGCAAAGTAACACAGGGACCTCTCTTCAGTTCTCCCAGATTCAGAAGTATTAGACAAGTAATTTTATTTCCCTGTCACAGCTCATTATGAAAGGACATGGCATGCTCTGCACCCTCTCTGGTTCTAAGATTGGTCTTTATCTCATAATGTTCTGTATGTGAAAGTATCCTGATCTTTGATCAGCATTAGACCAACACAAATAAAGTTAGAGCAATTTCACTGGACTTTTATCTCCAGAGAAGGCAGGAGTAGGAACAAAAGATCTATTTAAGGTGCATTGACAGAGCTGGATGCTGAGCTGTGTCTGAGTGTTTCTCTGAACTCTGAACAAGAGCAACACATGGCTTCTGTGCTGTTTTCCAGCTGGTTCTGCTCTGCATGGTGACTGATGTTACACTGATCTGGTGGAATAACATCAAGGATCATATGAAAATAGTCCTTCAAGTACAGTTTGCTACCAATCAAGTTGAAAATGGGGTGCAAAGCTTGAAAGAAACATTGACTCACCAAGCTGAAGCTGTTTGGGCTTTGCCCAGAACTTCCTTTAAAAACAAAAACTGCTTGAAGAGTCCTCAAATCTTTAATAGTGTGCTCCAAATTAAGAAAGTGTCCAGAGGGATACAGGCTTTGCAGTAGCAGGATTTCTTGTGTGTGTCTCACTGCTGCCCAGCAGCCAGACGGGGGTCTGCTCCTGCAGAGCCTGCCCCTGTGCTGCCTCTCCCACCCTGCTCTGGGTCAGTGATGCTGCCCAGGGCCTCAGATGCTGCTGTCAGGGACTGTGGTGAGATAAGTGTGATGACTCACTCTGCTGTTCGAGGAGGGTGTAAATATTATACAGCTTCTCTTGATTCTAAAAGAAAAAAAAAAAAAAAAAAAAAAAAAAAAGGAGAGTTTTTGGTGTTTCTTTAGTGCATGGCAGAGTCACAGGCAGACTGCATTACATCCCTGTGAACTCGCAGATTCACTTCTTTTTTATGGGCGATATTTTTCATTTCTTCCACCGAGTCAGGGGAGAATCATCTTCCTGTCCACCTCTCATTCAGTCCTCCTCCCATTCTGTCCTCCACAAAAATGTTTCTCTAGAACTTTTCTGGTGGTGCCAAAACCTGATAAATGGCACATAAAATACAGCACTATCAAAATATGAATCAGTCACAAGGCACCTCACTCCTGGTGAGGTGACACAGATTAAAAACCAGTCTGGGGAATTCCTGATGGATTTTCTGGAGCTTCATCTTCCCAACTTCTTTTACTGTTATGCATAAAACAAAGAATATCTCTATTTGTGGAACTTATCAACTTGCTTAAAACAATACAAGCAAATGAAAACACAGCCCTGCCTCCTTTTTTTAGTAAGTTTGCAAACCAGCATGGTCTAACCAGTCATCCAAGAAAACTCAGAGGAATCTGAAACCCATTCCCTTGGCAGCAGGACAGAGGACTGAATTAAATGGGAAAGCCAGCTCTTGACAGCAGAGAAGTTCCCTTCTGGTATGAGACATAAAGGTTCACATCCTCAGCTGCTAAAATGAAGGTTTATACTACACCAGGAACTGTCTCTTTCTTTCTCAGGTTGACTCCAAAAGTGAAGATGAAACAAATAGGAACCAAAATACAAATAGAATTATTTAAGTACTGACCTATGACAGATTTGGACAAGTACACTCCTGTCCCCAAATGCCTCGGCTGTTTGAAGGTGCCATGTGCCAGTGAAAGGCCACTGGCTTTGGGCTGGAGCTGTTTGTAACCAGAGGCACAAGAAGCCACCCAAGAGACCCTGGGCCCCCACAAAGCAGAGCCCTTGGCCCCCTCCTGCAGATGTCAGGGGCACAGGTGTGGGCAGGCAGGAGCTGCTCTCACCACCAGGGAATAACCCTGACTGTATGCAGCCTGGCAGGACAGGCTGGCAGAGGCAGTCACTGTGCAGGGAGGGCTCTGCAGGAGCCTGGGGCAATAAGGCCAGCCAGGGACTGGTGCCATCCCCACCACCCACACCTCACTGGAGGAAACCAGGCTGCAGTGTGTGCACAGCATGGAGAGTGGAGAGTGGGAGGTGTGGGGCTCCGCCTCAGCCTCACTTGCAGACCCCTCTCCTCTCCAAAATCTCACTCATGGATGACCCAGTGGATGGCAGTCATCAGGCCAGGGATCCTTATTCACTCTTATGCAGTTAAAATCTGATTGATTTCCATCTAGTGAATTTAGAAGTGGTTGCCATACCCAGATTGCCTCAGGTCGTGCATTTTGTCTATTTATATCCTTGCAAAGGAGAAATAAATACAGGTAGATGACATGGGAAAGTGCCCTGAACCAAGCAGAAAGCTTTAGTGATAGCAGGTTTATCATGTCTAATGATAAACTTAATATTGCAGAAAATGCTAAAAGTGAGAAGAAATGAAAACAATTTGTATCTTTGTGGATGAACTGTGAACTACCACACCAGGGCAGTTCTATCCAGAAAACAAAAACCCACCCCCCTCACTGGTTTTTATTACACTCAACAGTTTAAAAATGCTGCTGGTGGGTAAATCTTGCTGTAGACAGAATAAAGCATGGCCCAGCTGCAGTGCAGAGCTTGTTTCCCTGTCTGTGTGCCCACAGCGGGCACTCTCTGTAATGAAGGATAATTGTGTCAGTACATAATTAGAGATAAAAAAGCAGGCGGGTGAGATGCCAGTGATGAGATCAGCATGGCAATCCTCCTAAAGAGATTGATATCTACTTGCCACGTGGTTTGGAGCCAGGACTGGGACTAGGGTCAAGGAACTACATGTCTGTCTAGGCTGTTGCATGACCCTGAGGAGAACGTTTAACTTTTCCTTGTCCCATTTCCCACGTGGTGCAAATTAAAGCTGATTGTTCAAATGAATGTCACCTCTCCGCAGAGAACCCATGAAAAATTCAGGCAATATTTGAATCATTTAAAGGTTCTTTCCAAGATGCACTGGAACAGAGTTTACAGTGCAGTTCAAAGGCTGGAAGAGTTGCAAAAAGAGTTTAAAGGGGTTATTTATGACTTAGCTAAGCACTGATTAATGGGCAGTGTGTCTGAAGGCAGCCAGAATCCATGTCTACAGGGAAGGAGGGGATGGGCAGTAGTGAAAGCGTCAGTTATCCTCTCATGGGTCCAGCTGTTGACACAATGACTGGGAGAAGTCTAAGCTGTTCTGTACATTGAGGTACTGAACATGAGACCTTCTTCTAGAGACACAGTGTCAGAAGGGACCAAGGTAGGGAGAGAGATTTCGGGAAAAATGGGGTTTGCAGAAGAGGATAAGGTGGGAGAAAGGGGGATTGCGAAAGGGGAAAGGAGACAGTAAGAGTCAGACAGCAGGGTCAGAGTTGGTAGGGACTCTCCCTGGGCATCAAGGATAGCAGAAATCTCTTCAGCCATGCCTAGGAGGTGGTGAGACCTCAGAATTGAGACCCCATCGTGGCTGGGATGTTCCCTCCTCTGTGACTGAAGTGAGTGTTAAACACTTGGTCTGGGCAGCACCTGGATCTCAACTCCAATATCCTGTTGGGAATGTGCCAGGTAAGGACCAGGAGTGTTAGAGCCCCAGATAAAGGATTGGTTTTTACAGTGCAGGTGGTCTCATGGCCAGTGCCATGAGGAGGAGGGGCCTGAGGAAGCCCTGATGAGCAGCATTGCTCTGACTCGTGAGGAGCGCGCTCAGCTGCGCAGCCGAGTGCAGAGAGAGCAGGGGAACTGTTAAAACCACTCCTTTGTGGGACATTCCTTTTTTTAAAGGCCATTCATATAATGCTGGAACAAGCATGGGAAATGCCTTGTCTCGGGCTTCCTGTTGTCAGAGCAAAAAATAATCCAATCTCCTCCTGCGCGGGGCTGGCGTGGGCCCAGAGTGCTCTGGATCACGAGCGGGGCCACGGGGCTGGGGCTGCTCCTGCTGCCCATGGGCACCGTGCCTCCTCCTCCAGCTCATATTTTATTTTTAATTCAGCTACTCAGAGGGATGGAGAGAGGAAGAGGCGGGTGCTGCCCTGGGTGGAAGTCCAAAGAGCATTGTTTTCTCATTATGAGCATTGTGTTGCCATCATGGATAATTATAATCTTACATCTCATTTCTTTTTTTTTTTTGAAAACCACACAAAAGCACTGAAGCCAGAAACTTCTTGGTGACAACCCAGGAGATGTCTGTTGTTCTTCCTGACTGTATTTTATCTTATGGGGATTTGAGGGTATTGCTGTGGAAATACCAGATATTAAAACCTCATTATACTTCTGTTTGCAAAACAGATCTTAATCGCTCACCATCCTAAACAATTGCCCTGGCAGGCAAATTCTGGAAAAATTAACAGCCAAGAAGGATGAAAAATCTTCTCTTTTTTCTTTGTTGAAACAGCAAAATCTGCATGCAAATTCACTTAATCAGCCAAAACGCCCTGCTAATGCAGCCCTATTCCCAAGGAGGCACTTTTCCAATTTTCTAAAGTGGAGCTACTTGTGTTTCCTAAACCTTGTTCCAACTATAGCTATAAAATAAAGTTCAGTGTTTTCCTGCAACCTGTCCTAGCATATGGAGCTCTGCTATGAAGCAGAGGGATGCACTCCATCCTTGCCCTCATTGCCTTCCCTGTGTAACTCACAGGAGTGGGAAGTGCAGAGCCCCACTGGCCCGGGGTGGTCAGCACTGAGGGTCAGCACAATCCTGGCACTAAGGATTAGCAAGGCAGCATTGGTGATTTCTGGTATCTCCTTGTGCAACAGGAAAAAATCTCCCGCACTTTTGTTGAGGCTCCTGAGTGATTCCCACTTCCAAAATTGACTGCCATGGATTTACTGGGAAATAAGTAGTGAAGGCTAATAGGATTGTCTTGGTTTCACGGGGATTCCAGTTCTGGAATTCCTGCCCTTGTGTTTGAGTGAGTTTCCTGTGGTCTCTGTTACCCCTTGGGGTCTCCGTTACATCAGCCTCAGGTCTCCTAATTGTCAGTCCAGGCTGTGCTTCAAGCAAAACCACTCTCATGAGGTTCAGAGGGTATTGCTTTAATGGCAGCCATTTCACTAAGTGATGAATTTTATTTGAACGCTTACTTGCCTTGGAGAAGATTAATCTCTTTTGCTGTTTCCCTCTGTAATAAGTAAAATAAATAAATTCGTGTGGGATTAAGCTATTAATAAAAAGATACCCGAGAATGCCTCCAGGATTCCGAAGTTCCCAAACACACCTACTACTGTAACAACAAGACAAAGCCAGAAGATGGCCCGGCCATTAAGGGTGGACCCTCGCTTCACAGCTCCTCAAACACTAGATACCAATCTTGGTGGAGATCCTGGACAATCAAGATCACCCCTCCCAAGATGAATTCCGGAAAAATTATCAAGCAACCTTTTTCATGCAGACAGGACTCTTTTAGAAACACAGCATACCTAGACTTTCAATAAACTTAGCCTTAGGGTAAAAAAACTGTATAAAACCCACGGGCTGAAACATAGCAGTGTGGCAGAGTTCGGAGGGTACTTTTGTACCGCCTCTCTGTCCACCCGGCATTCGATCGATGTTGTTTCTTTTTATTGTGGCTTTATTTCGGTGTTGAAATTGTGTTAAATAAATTTTGTTATTTTATTTTGAATTGGCCTCTGACCATTTATAACAGATTTGGTGCCGTGACTCGGATACAATTTGGCTGCGGAGGACTCCCTTTGCACGGGAGGCGCCCTGCCGGATTTTCGGCAGCCCGGCAACGCAGGAAACCCCTTCGCACCTATTGTATTACGAACCCAAAAATTAGATAAAAGCGCCACAATAAAAAGGGAGAAGGCCTGGATCCAGCAGAGAACCCGGGAAAAGACAGGGAAAGGTCTTTTCGGAGCCGCGGCAACAATTTTTTCACTCATAAAATATTCTCCGTGCACGAAGATCTCCAAGCAGGAAAATTGCTGTAAGTACTGCCTGGTTGAGTGGGTGTGATTGAGTGAGTGAATGAGACGTGGCCTGGCCACGACACGAGAGTGGACCTGAAAGCCGCAGTTCCAAATTTTCCCGCGAGGGGTTTGGTCGGCTGACGGGGAAGCGAATCGGGAAACCTCGTTCACTCATCAAAGCCCAGATTCAGGGGAGTCTGGGGGAATCGATCACAGGAAGCAAAAAGAGGAAGGATACGTTCCTTTTGGGTTCAGGAAATTGGTAAACTCTTTTTGCTACGGGCTGATACGCCCAGGACGCAAACCGAAGATTCTTTCCTCGGACGAACAGACCCCCGGTTCAGCTCGCCGGACAAGGGTAAGTAAGCCGAACGATTCGGGACCCGGTTTGCAAACTGTAACAGTCAGGGAGGAGACCCCTGCTCTTAGCCAGAGCTAAGGCTAAGAAAGAATTTAGCGTTGCGATCCATTGCCAAAAAGTAAATTTTTTTAAAAAAAAAAAAAAAAAAAAAAAAAAAAAAAAAAAAAAAAGAGCAAAGAAAGAGTAAACATCAAAAAGAATCAAAGAAAAAAGTGTTCTCCCAGAAAGGGAAAAGGTGCTTTTGAAATCCCACCAGAAGTCCACTGAGATAGATCTTAGAGCACTAAAGAGAGTGCCCCATTTTGAAAAGTAAGTCTAAGAAAAACTAATTTATTATTGTACCGAAGTTAGAGAGAGTGAAGAGCCCGGTAGACAGTGCCGCTGCCCGCCGCTGCCAGCCGCTGCTAGTGCCGCTGTGGGGGGGGCCGCTGAGCCGTCAGGAGCTCCCTGCGCCAAGCCGCGACTGCTGCCGCTGCATGCCGAGGGCCAGCCCGCGAGGTGTAAGCCCGCCGTCCAGGGCACGCTGGCAGAGAGGGTGGCCGCCATCTGCGCCCGAGCCCTCCTCCGCGCCTGTAAGCCAAGTACAGCGGGGGCCCGCAGACCTTCCGCAGATAGCAGGTCAGGCCGGGCGCGCCAAGCCCGTGCTGCGCCTCCCCCACCCGTGCGCCCCGTCTAGCGCCGTATCCATCCCGCTGCTTCCCGCGGCCAGCACCGCCACCTCCATAAGCTCCTCGTGTCCAGCAGACGATTGTCCTCCTGTTTGCCTTCTCTGTCTCTCTCTGACCCCTTTTCCCAATCCTGCTTCTAGCCCCCCTTCCCCCAAAGAGCCATCCTCTTCCCATTCTCAGTTCCCCCGAGGTGAGAACAGAAACCGAAGAGAAGAAGAGGGGGGGGAGAGATTCATATGCAAATGCAGTAGTTTCAGCTTCTCAACCACACCCTGCTAAACCATTTCCACCAGATACTACCGTAGCAACTGCAGAGTCACTCCATCCCGAAGTGTCTAACAGTTTTAGCTACCCTGTTAACTTTTAAAGTTATAAACATAAACAAGTTGTGAATTCTATTCCATGATTCTCTCTCCTATTGTTCAGAGAGCAAGATAAAGAGTAGAACTTGCCGAATGAGCACAGATAAGCTTGAAGCTGCTGTTGCCTTTCTGCTACCCCATATCCCTGTTCGTCGTCCCTGCCCCCGTTCCTATTTCAAAAGTAAGTCATTAGCAGCAAACCACACAGCGCAGAGTAGCCCAGGATGTCTGCAGTCTCTCTGGCTCCCTGCGACCCCCCCCAGTTCCCAGTTCCTATCCACTAGTCCTGACCAGAAAGAGCTCGCTGGCTAAGACGCCTAACCCAAAATCCTCTATCCTTTATACCTTTTAATGCAATACCTTATCTTCTTTCCACTTCCCTCCAATCCCCATAAAATAGTCTTTACAATTAAATGTTTTATGTTGTTTCCTCTAATTGCAGATTGTCCCGTTTTCAGTTTTAAGAGTTTTGCCTGTCACGAAGATAAATCCTACAAGAGGCAATTTTCAAACTGTCTCTTAAGAGCGTGTGTTCCAGTAGCATTAGGCTACTAAAACAAGAAAACGCTGTTGAGTTTATGCTGTCTTTGGTTAGGCTTACCAAGAGTGACTGACAACCCTGTTAAGATAGTGCCTAAGAAAGTATGAACAGTTTTTAGTTTTTTTAGTTGTAGCCGATGTTCCCTAACAAGGTAGTAGCAGAAACTACAAGTTTTATTTTACAGCGAAGGCTAAAACCTAAACTAGGGGTGAAAGCCATAGCTGAGAAAAAGCCAGTTGGGGGGAAAAAGAAGATGCTGCCAAGAGCCGAGAGCTTAAAAGCCACTAAGTTAGCTGCAGAAATGCACTCAAAGTGCCCCTAAATACCCATTAGCTTACAAAGCAAAGAATCTAAATAGCTTAGCTGTGAGAAGACCTCAGAGTCCTTAAAGCACTAGCCCATGTTTAGTTTCATAAACAGCTTCATTTTAAGTACCTATTATGCGTTTCATTATTCATTTTAAAATCTGCAATATTGACCCACTTACCCCATTTGTTATAATTGTTTGTTCTGTTAAGTCACAATTACATATGTCAGTTGTTTGAATCAATTCCTGTTACATTTTGCTTCTTGTCAACCCTATTTGTTGTTTTCTTAGTCCTGCCCTGTGTCATGTAGACATCTCCCTCAGCAAGATAATTCTCTTTTGTTGACATGAGTATAAAAGCACTAACAATGCCCTAGTAGTTAGAAGGGTTCAGATATGCCTTAGCCTTAAACTGCTCTGAGAGATGTTTCAAATTTTTAAACAGTTTTTAAGTAATTATTTTCAGCAGTAGATTAATGCTTCCTATTTTTTCACTAATTACTAATATTGTTCTTACTTTGTGTTATGCAAGAATTGATGCTAAAGATCCCCCCTTTAAAATACATGATTTGTCTAATTGTGCTAAACTTTAACTAGTTGCCTATCGCCCGTTTGAAAGAATCCAAGTAGACTTCACTGATTTACCTAAAGTAAAGAGATATAAATTTCTATTAGTAATAGTAGACAAATTAACTCACTGGGTAGAAGCCTTCCCTAAGGCAAGAGCTACTGCCCAGACAGTATCAAAAGTATTGCTAGAAGAAATTATCCCTCGCTATGAGATAATAGATCATATCGATTCTGATCAAGGAACACATTTCACCTCCAAAATTATCAAACAGACTACAGAAGCTCTAAGAATTCGATAGCAATACCACACCCCTTAGCACCCCCAAAGCTCTGAGCAAGTAGAAAGAATGAACCAAACATTAAAAACTCAACTGTCCAAATTAATGATAGAAACAAAGATGTCTTGAGTGAAATGTCTTCCTTTAGCTCTTTTGAACATAAGAACTATGCCTCATTCAAAAACAGGGTTATCACCGTTTGAAATGCTCTATAGAATGCCTTATAAACATAGAATGCCTGTAAGACACCCTCAAATAGAGGATACCCAGATTCAACCATACCTAATTGCCATAAATAAGAATTTACAAGATCTACGAAAACAAGGGCTCATTTCTCAAAGTACCCCTTTGGGGTTTGCAATACACAAAATAAATCCAGGTGATAAAGTCTTAGTAAAAACCTAGAAAAATATACCTCTAGCACCTCACTGGGAAAGTCCCTTCACTGTTCTTCTCACCACAGATACAGCAATTAGGACAGCAGAAAAAAGTAGACCCACGCTTCGAGAGTGAAGAAAGTGGACTCACAATACACTATTCAGAAATGGAGAGTGACCTCATCACCTAGAGAGCTGAAAGTCAGGTTGCAACAACACCGATGAATGAAGGGGATCAGATAAAGTGTGAAAGACCGGATTGTGAATGTTTTCCCTTTGTTCACTTCAAGTGTGTATATTGTAAATTGATTTGGGTTGTTCACTGTAGAGGGGGGCGTAGGCCAAAAAGATTATGTACCAACTGTTTAGAAAAAGAACAAGAAGAGACTAGCTATTTCTTAGTAATTGCCACTAACTTGAGTCTGCTGGAGTTAGATTCTCCAGAATAGTATTATATATATGAAAAGGGGACAAAAGAGCAATTAGACGCTAAAGTTAAAGTGCTCAAAGTCGAGTGCAGAAAGACAATCAAAGTACCTTGCTAGTCCGATGCAATCAGGTTGTCCCAGTAGAGTGCCTTTAAAAGAAAGTTTGCAGCTCGGACTAACAGGACTCCAGAAGCATATGCCTGCTGCCGAGAAGATGGATTACCCCGCCGCGGGCTGCAACCCCGTGGGCGAAGGGAAAGGCAGAGGCATGTTGTGATAGAAAGTCCTCGTAGTCCTGAGCCGAGAGACAGGGGGACCCCCCCCCAAGAGCCCACAGAGGCTGACCCTCAAGAAGAAATGTGAACTATAGTTAAACATAGCACCAGAGAGAACCTGAAGTATCAAGAGCATTATGATTGTCCCAAAGATAAAGGAAAAGGGTATTATTTCTTTTATGACACTCAATACTAAATTTTGTAGATCAGAAAAAGGGGTAGAATGCCACGACTCAAAGGCAATTACTAAGGAAGGGCAATCCAACACACACGAATTTATTTGGGTAAATAAAAAGGTGGGGGACTGTAATAAGTAAAATAAATAAATTCGTGTGGGATTAAGCTATTAATAAAAAGATACCCGAGAATGCCTCCAGGATTCCGAAGTTCCCAAACACACCTACTACTGTAACAACAAGACAAAGCCAGAAGATGGCCCGGCCATTAAGGGTGGACCCTCGCTTCACAGCTCCTCAAACACTAGATACCAATCTTGGTGGAGATCCTGGACAATCAAGATCACCCCTCCCAAGATGAATTCCGGAAAAATTATCAAGCAACCTTTTTCATGCAGACAGGACTCTTTTAGAAACACAGCATACCTAGACTTTCAATAAACTTAGCCTTAGGGTAAAAAAACTGTATAAAACCCACGGGCTGAAACATAGCAGTGTGGCAGAGTTCGGAGGGTACTTTTGTACCGCCTCTCTGTCCACCCGGCATTCGATCGATGTTGTTTCTTTTTATTGTGGCTTTATTTCGGTGTTGAAATTGTGTTAAATAAATTTTGTTATTTTATTTTGAATTGGCCTCTGACCATTTATAACACCTCCGTAGAGAGCAGCCATTCCTCGATCTGAGACTTCTAAAAAGCTTGAAGTGAACTGTGTGCTGCTGCTCCAAGCCAGTGCTCGGGCAGCAGACAATTCCTGAGATGACAACCGAGTCCCCTCCAGGTCACCTCATCCAGCGTCTCTGAAAGGGCCGTGGGTCACTGCCTGCTGGGAAAGATGGTCCCAAGGAGCCCCTGAGTGCAGGGCTGGCCAGCCTGCTCCCTACTCTGTGTGCTCACAGCCCCTCCCTGAGGGCTCAGGCAGAGCACCCCTTTTTTGGGTGGCTCCATGGGGAGCCTGGGGTGCCCTGCACTCACCCGAGGGGAGGGAGCACTGCTCTCGCCTGCCCCGGGCCCATCCAAGTAGCAGGATTCTGCAAGAAATTACACACACCTGATAAAGCTTCTGGAATACCTGAAAATAAGAGTGCAGGACCCCGTGTAGATCTGTGAGAGATCAGGGGCGAGTGCACTGCTTTGGTTTTGGTTTAACCACATTTTGAGAGAGCTGGCTTTGGTTTAGCCACATTTTGAGACTGATGATGGGATGACAGAGGGGTGGTGATGTAACTCCTCTGCAAGGCTCTTCTGGCCTTGCCAAGGCAGGACTTCAGTACAGCACTGACTGCAAGGATTAGGAAATTTCTGAGATCACTGCTCTCCTTTAGGGGCTGTAACTACTGAAAAATGCCAAAAGATAAATGGACATTACGAATTGTGTAACTTTATGTTTCATGTCTCAGCTCCTAGTGGCTAGTACATGTTTATTTACATATTTTGTGAAAGCTCAGTATCTGGATGGGAAGCTGAGGGCAGGTGTGAGTGTTCCAAGCACAGAGCCAGGACCTCTGTAGCTGCTGAAGGCTCCCAGGAGGAGCCTGACACAGGGAGCTGGGCACAGGGAGCTGGATGCTGGGCTCTGGGAGCAGGGTGCTGGGAGCTGGGAGCAGGGATTTGGATGCTGGGAGCAGGGATTTGGATGCTGGGAGCTGGGGGCAGGTATCTCCCCGCCCCGCTCTGAGCCCCGGGCGCTGCTCAGGGCAGCGATTTAATGCTAATTTGAGCTGATGGCCGTGATTTCCAAAGCACTCAGCGTTATTGTGCACACCTTTTCAATCTTCTCCCAGTGTTCAATACACAGGCTGCGGTCTGCATTGGCTCCCAGCTAATCCCGCCGCCCCTGGAGGGGCAGGCTGTGCTCGGGAGACTGCACGGGGACCCGGAGCCGGAGCCAGCTCCTCCATCCCCTCCCTCCGCTCTGCCTGCACCCTGACCTCCTCCCCGCCTCAGCCGAGGTTCTGTTCCCGTTAACAGGTGTCAGACAGAGGTTTTAAGTGAAATATCAGCATGAAGGTCCCTGAAAATTATTTCTTCTCAGGAAGCAACGCATCCACCCGTTATCCCAGGAACGTCTGCTCTAGAAGTATTTACAGTGACATTAGTCAGTCAGGATCCGGTTTGGTTTTCTTGTTTCATTACAAAGACATAGCTGTAAAGCTGCACAATGCAAAAAAGAAACCTAACCCAATTAGGATTGTAAGGTGCTCCATTTGAATTTGGAACGTTGTTTTAGATACACTACACAGGGACAGAGGCACCGCAGACACAGAGATTATGCAGCACCTACAGGCAAACTCACTGCAGAGTGTTTCTGGTGAGAAGGTGCTGTTGAGACCTTTGCCTCAATAAAGGCAAAGTGATCTCGTGTGAGGTACCCACATCCCCCTGTGCTCCGCCTCTCCCGGTGCCGCCGGCTCGGGGGTCCAGCAGCGTTCCCGGGACAGACCCAGCTCCCTCCGGCTGCCATGGCCTGCCATGCACAGACCCCTGACATGATCTGAAGGGATTTCCTGGGCTGCTGTGTCCATGAGAAATTGGTTTTCATCGAAAATCACCATAACCCTGTTACCTGCAACCCGCTCCCAATGAATGCGGGTAACAGCCAGCCTGACACAGCTCCCCGGTGCCAGGGCTCTTCTCCTCCTCCTTCCCCCACGGCTGTGCCAGTGCTCAGCTGCCAACCACCGGGCAGAGCCTGGCCCCGGCCCCGTGGCTGCCTCGGCTGCCCTCCCCTGACCCCCACCCCAAAAACTTCAATTCTGCAGAGATGTTTGCAAGGTGAGAACAGTGATGCAGGAAGGGGGACCTCCTCAGACCTGCTGAACACATCTTAAATCCGCGAATCCCTCTCTGATGTCAGGCAGAGACGAGCTCACCGAGGGGCATCTCTGCTCCCACTTCTGGAGACAAGGAAGTTTCATTGTTTTGCCCACAGGCGATGGCACTGACACAAACATTTAGTGTGCACAATGACAAACACTGTATCTGAGCACGTTCATACTTCAAGACTCACCAAGAGGGATTTAAGCACATCTGAGTGCTCAGCAGGAATGGGAAGGACAGAAGATTGTGCTTAGAACTTTGCAGCCTTGCCTTAACAAGAATTTCTGACAATTAGAGTCAGCCTGCAAGGAGCTCCTGCCAGGTATTGTATGCGAGTCCCCCTTGCTGCAGGAGGTTTTTAGCAAAAAATATTTGTCCCTTTATATCAAGCGAGTGGATGCTGTCAGCCCGAGCAGAAGGATGAGACACAGCGCAGGCACAGGGACGCAGTCTCAGGAGCGAGTAAACCATGGTCCATCTCGGTGGAAACTGAAAACAAGGCGGAGCTAAAGCTCTGAAAAGGTTGCAAGTCCGGCGGGAGCTCTGGGGCTGAAAAGGTGACTTTTGTGTAGGAAGGGCGCCGGGGGGAGGGCAACCCCCCAGCCAGGATGGATGGGACATGTCTGCTTAACAGCCCACATTCCTGGGCTCTGCCAGCTGCCCCTAATCTCCCGATCTTAACAACAACCAGCTATTTGTCCCTAAAGTGGGCTGGCAGGGGACAGAAAAAGCCTTTCAGGTACACAGGTTCCTACGGCGTTGCCAATTCTCGGTGTTACATGAGGCATTTCACAATATTTTATGTAATTGATTTTTAAATTTTTTAAAAATTATTTTTAAAGCTTCACACGCTGAGAATTTCAGCCCAGGTTTTACAATTTTTTTCCTAACCCTCAGCTTCCTCTTTCAGAGGAGAGGAAGGTGATTTGAGAAGCTTTGTGCCCCACAAAAGTGCTCCTAATCACGGCCTGAGCTCGGGATCAGCCCCATCAACCCGAAGAGCAACTTCCCTAAAACCTGGGAATCTGGGGGTGAGGTGGGCAGACACAGCGCAGCGTCTGACAGACACTAGAGGGGGAAAGGCCTGCTGCTTCCGTGCGGGAGGGCTGGGATTGAGGATGGAGAGGCCGAGCCAGGCAAGGATGGGCAGCCAGCCCGGGCTGTGCACGGCCCAGGGGCTCCCGGGCTGGGCAGAGCCGTCCCGGGCTAAACGTGTCCCCCGGAAGGACAGCAGCCCGGTTATTTTGTCATGTCCAGAGTGAGAGTGGTGGTAGGAGTGGAATCTTCCTTACACTCCGTGGAAGGTACTCAGAAAAACTTTTTTGGCGCCATCCCATAGAAAAGGCGCTGCCAGCACAGCTTTCAGCGTGAGGAGCAAAAGGTGTCGCAGCACCGGTCGGAACGGGGGAGGTGGACGCAGCAGTTTGAAATAAAATGCAAAATAAGTGTGGGCCAGAACCTGTGCTCTCACAACTGCAAGTCCCAGGGAACGAGGGGCTGCTGGTGGTGCCTGCGGGACTGTGAGGGACCCTCCCTCACCCATCACAAGCACTAACGATGCCAATCAAGCGCTAACGTGCAGCCCATCCGTTCTGTGCCCCACACAAAAGGCGCTGAGCTTCCCTCATTAACCGCTCTACAAGAGGGGGTGCACGTCCCTACAAGTAACCCGGAGCAGTGATTGACACTCCGGGATTTCTCTCGGTAGTATTTCTCTAAGTCACTCCTCACACAACTCGTTATTTTAACTCCGAAAGGCTTTTCTTTCCTGGAAACAAACACTCTTAAATAGGTCTCCGAAGTTAGAACTGCGTTAGTGTTTAATAATCTTCGAGGATAAATTGAATTCCCCCTCTTAAAGCAGCAGGGAGGATTTAATCTGATGGTTTCTATTAAAGGAAAAGGTGCCCTGTGAAATTTTGCCGATGCGCTCAGCGGAGTGCGCCAGTCACATTTATGGTTAGTTATTCATGTTTTCACTTTGAAGTGCAGGGTGATGCTGTGGCAAACCCCTCAGCGCTGGGAAGCGTTTACTTTGGAGGAGAAGTTATTCGTTGGAATTTTAAAATATATTTTGGGTCGATCTTAAAATAATTCACCCGCGTGGAAGGTCAGTAGGCGGAAACCTGCGAGGAAGCGTGGCCACCCTTCTCCTGCCCTGGAGGTGGGCGTTAAGCTAAAGAGAGGAGGAAATGTCGCTTAGCCTGAAGTTACATGAAATATTTTCAAAGTCACCAGAGAAACACTCTTCTCACAGACAGCGTTTGCTCCGAGCACACGCGATCCCTGCAAACATTCCTTGGGAGAGGGGGAAGGGCTGGGAAGCGGCTGCGAGCCGGGCTGGGATACGGGGCTGGCCGCGGGCAGGGGACGGGAGGGGACAGCAGCGACAGACAGGACCTGGCAGCAGCGGGCAGGGGACGACAGCGACAGTAGGGGACAGCAGGGGACAGCAGTGATGGGCAGGGGACAGCAGGGGACAGCAGCGGGCTGCAGGGGACAACAAGGAGCGTAGGGAACGGCAGTGACGGGCAGGGGACAGCAGGGGACAGCAGCGGCGGGCAGGGGACAGCAGAGGACAGCCAGTCCCCTGCCATTCACCTTCCCAGATCTCTTTCCGTGGGTTGCATGTGCAACAGTTGACATTCCCAGCCTTTCCTTCCCTCCTTCCCGCCGAGCGCTCCGGGCCCCGGGAGAGCTCAGCTCGCCGGAGGTTTCCCCTCCAGAAATCCGCCTCTGAGCTCTGAAAATCAATCGGCAGCTTCTAAACTGGCGGGATAATTTATTGCCGGCTCCCCCCGAGTGCTGCGGTGCCCGGAGGGAGCCAGCTGCTCAGCCTCCCGGCGACAGGAGGGCCCAGGGGCTGCCGCACGCCCCGCGGTCACGGCTGGGTCAGGGGAACACCAGCAAGGTGCCACTTAACGATTCCCACCGGAATTCCCATGTCTGCTCTGGCTTCACTTCCCTGAGAGCTGCGAGTGTCTCCGCAGCCAGACCGTCAGTCCAAGGCAGCAGTACCTGCGGCCAGGCAGCCCCAGGTGTGCCCAGCCCAGGTGTGCCCAGCCCGGGTGTGCCCAGCCCAGGTGTGCCCAGCCCTACATGTGCCCAGCCCAGGTGTGCCCAGCCCTACATGTGCCCAGCCCAGTTGTGCACAGCCCCAAACGTGCACAGCCCCAGGTATGCCCAGCCCACATGTGCCAAATGTGCCCAGCGCCAGATGTGCCCAGCCTAGGTGTGCCCAGCCGTGCTCAGCGTGCCCAGCCCCAGATGTGCCCAGCCCAGGTGTGCCAGGTGTGCCCAGCCCCAATGTGCCCAGCCCAGGCGTGCCAGGTGTGCCCAGCCCGGGTGTGCCCAGCCCGGGTGTGCCCAGCCCAGCTGTGCCCAGCCCAGGTGTGCCAGGTGTGCCCAGCTATGCCAGCTGTGCCCAGCCCGGTTGTGCCCGGTGTGCCCCTGGAGCACAGAGCAGGTGTCCTGCCCGTGGCCTGGCTGCAGGGACACTGCCCAGGGCTGGCACAGAAGCCCTCCCCGGTTGTTATATAGGTCAGGTAATCTTTGAGCATCGTGTCTCACATCAGACCTGCCCGTGCAGGAGGTTTTATTTATAGCTGGAGACACGGGTACACAGATACAGACTGCGGCTTCCACGGGGAGTGGTTGTTCCTCGTAAGACCCTTGGACCCAATTTCCTTTGGGATGTGTCATCTTAAAGCGTTGCCAGAGACTTATGGATTGTATCCAGATTGAGGGTGACAAGCACTGTACAACCAAATTGTAAAATGAATCAAGCCAGTTGTTATTTGAAAGAAAAAAAATGCATCTCCCAGAGCTCATAATTTATTAAAATCTGAAATCAAGAGCTGAATATTTATAGTTTACTTTTGTTCCTCTTTCTGGAGCTCTCTAGACAGACATTTTGTTTAGTTGGCCTAAAAAATTAGATCTGCACTCAGAAGAAGAAGTCTGAAGTGCTCAGATTTCTTCCCTTCTGGAAGATATTAAGAGTTTTGCCCATGATTTTTCCATTTAAGAAGCCTTCTGGCCTTTAGTGACTTTGGGCATGTTTTTTGACAACGTTGTCCAAAGCTCAGCTCACAATGTCATGCCATAACTGTTTTAAATTGCAGTGGTAGAAAGAATAATTATTTCTAGATTATCACCTAAATTGGCATCTGCCTAAGAAATGGGCTTATTTGTTTAAAAATCTCTTTCAGGAGTTTTTTTCCCAAATCATAAAGAGTAATTCAACACCCACTATAGAAACAGATCACCTACAATCATAAGCACATCTGGGCTTATTATTAAAGGCTGCTTATTCAAATTATGCTCACAAGTAGTTCCTTAAGGAAATGGACGGAAACTAAATCCAGGTAAGATAACTATAGCAATCCAAACTTCTTGTCTTTATGCTACCTTAAAGCTTAAATGCTAGTAAATCCCCTCCAAAGTCAGCTTGTGTCCAGTCCAAGGGTGGGCAGCAGCTTTATTCCATCCATCCTAGTGAAATCCCTACTGAAGAATGAAGCAGATTACATTGAATCCACCGACTTTATATTCACATTCAAAATCATTTGGCATATACCTTTACATGGAGCAAAATGAACCACATGCTAATTTTTAACAAGTGTTTTAAAACCCTGTGTTGAGGGGTTTGCATACATGGGGTGACACACACACACAACCCTGGCTCTGCAAAGGAGCAGCACAATTCAAAAGGTGAGGAGAAGTTTTATGGTATGGGGCAAAAGGCCAAATCAGTAGGAATTCATCTCCTCAGCACAGGCTGCTGCTTGGAGCAGGTCCTACAGATGTTCTTTAACAGTAAATATTTTGTGTCTCAAGGTGCATGTCAAAGCCTCCTGACACAGCTGGGAAGTTTGAACCAGAGGAACTCTCTGTAAAGGCACCTGCTCAGGAGGAAAAACAGCAGCAAAAGTGACAGCTGAACCAGTCCCCCTCTGCACTTCTGCAGTTTGGGAGTTGTAGTGCAAACATTGGAAAAAAGCTGTTCTGTTTACACAGACAGAAGGTCAAAGCCCTGGCTGGAGCTGTGTCTGGTGTCCTCAGGGGCAGGACATCAGGGAGGACATCAGCCCTGAAGGCAGAGGTGGCAGAGGGAGAGGCAAGCAGGATCCTGGCTCTTGTGTGAGATCCAGTGCCCAGTTTCCTCACTGCTGGACACGTTTGCTTGGCAGGGTTTAGCGTTATGTGACAGCTAAGAGTTATCCACGGGCTGACCTTCCAGCTGGACATGTGAGGAGCACAGGGCTATAGAGAGAGGCCTGACAAAACACATGCAAGGACTGCACTCCTTCTCTGGGACAGAGATACCTCCAGTGGCAAGCTCTTCAACCTGATGGAGACACACTCCAAATATGGTGTTTTCTCCCTGCTGTTAAGATTGTTGCTGACTTTGACAGATTTTTCTCTTCTTAAATAATATTTTCAAGTCAGAAGACAGCACTAGGAAAATCTGCTTAGCACTCAGCAGCAAACTTCTACCCCCGAGTCTCACACAAGGAAGCATGAACTGCCCAGAAATGCAGCGGATCCACACTTATGCTCCAGGGTAACTGGATTTTCCTCCCAGCACTAAAATGCTCATTTGTCCATGGGTTATTCAGCAGGGAGGCAGTCAGTGCCTTGCCACAGGCTCCCTGCAGCCTCTGCAATTATACACCCGAGCAGTGCTGTGCAATTACACAGCCTCTGCCATTCAAATGCTTCGAATCATTTTGCAAGCACCCATTAAATAACTTGCACAACAACCTTGCTGATAAAGTACACATGCTAATCATGTCTGAGCATCACAGGCTGAGGCACAGAAGATTCAAGGACTTGCTCAGGGTCACACTTTGAGGATCAATAGAAGTCACTGGTGACTTCCCCTCTCATTAGCCAATGCCAGGTCTTATATGCAACATCCTCCATTTGGATTTTAATACAGATGACTGATGCCATCTTCCTACTCCTGCTGGAAGGAATCCACGTGTAAAATCTGAGTGTAAAAATACCATATTTTGATACAAACATATGCCATAAAAGGAAATCATGCTACTAGAGCTTGCAAATTCATAGGTCTTTAAGTCCTGAAGTATCTCAAAGAGCTCTTCCTGAGTACTTACGTGATTTTCACTTCACCACCTCTCAAGTGGAACATAACATTCCCTTAACAGCACACAGCAATACCCAGCATAGAAAGTGAAGAACCACAGCCAAGGATAGGTCTGAAAATGAGGAAGGATTTAAATCCAGAAATATGGTAGTGCTTCAACAAAAAGCTTGATCTAGAATTACAATTTATTTTCCCTGCTTACCAGAAACTCTATTATGAAAATCTGATTTTCGGCATATGACAGAGCAAGGATGTCAGCCATAAAGTTTCAGACCAGGGGAGTGTCAAGTGTGCTGAAGGGCAGGGTCCCCACACTCACACCTTGGTACCACAACATCCTTTTGCACCATCCAATTGCACTCACTCCTAGGTCAAATAGAAGGAAAAAAGGCTACTTACAGTCTGGCTTGCTGAAAATGATCCCACAGTATATAACTTCCCAACAGCTTTGTTTTTATTTATAAAGAGGCAGATCAGCATTATTATTATTGGAGATGGATGGAGCCATGGGCACAGAAAGTCCATAAACCATTCTGTGGGAGTGTGCACCAGGGAAGAGCTGCTCTGTACTTGCCTCACTGCTGAAGATGGTTGCCAGCCTCCTTGGCCCTATTCCTGCAGGCTTTGTAGTGGGAACTTGGGGAATTCCTAAGTCAGGACCATCCAGACCACTGTGATGCTGGTAATGAATCCATTAATTTCTTGAATCCCTTTATTTTGTTTCTCTTGTATTCCTGATGAGATCCCTGGCTGTTTCCATCTCCCTTGGCTTTTCCAGGTGCAGCATTCCGTGTCCAAAGGGCTCTCCAGTGGATGGCAGCCCCGTGGCCTGGGGTATCCAGGAGTGGGTGCTCCTGATGTGTTTGTGCCAGGCTCACTGTCCCAGCTTCTGTCCCCTGTGGATGCCGTGGAATTACAAAGCTGCCTTTGTATGGTGTGTAGGGGTGAAGTATATGGAAGCTGAGGTGATGGGAGGATCGGGTAGGGTGAGAGAGAACACCTGGAGGGAACACCTGGAGATCCAAGCGCTCTGCAGCTGCCGGCCTTGCACTGAGCTCATACCATGGCTCTCAAATCTATTTGAGAAAGAACATGAGTTCAAAGCTGGTTCAAAAGCAGTGCAGAAACAAGCCCTGCTGTCAGTGACAGTAAGGAGCCATTTACTGTGACACTTGCACCAGGTAAAGCAAGGACACAGCCCTGCAGAGAGCCGAGGTGAGGGGCGGCCCCGTCACACCCAGCGCTGAGCCCTCTGTCAGCGCCCGAGGCTCTGCCGGGAACAGCCTCCTGCCATCCATTCCCTTCTCCCCCCTCAGATCTCCTTTCCCAACATTTTTGTCGTCCTGGCCCTTCTGATGAGCAGCACCTTCCACAGACAGGCTTTAGGGGTGGAAGGCAGCCTAGGGACAGAGATGCTCCCCCTCGTAGCTGCTCCTGCCATGCAAAGCTCGGGGTGTTCCCTGCTCCAGGAGGGCAGCCCAGGAGGAGGAGGCACCGCTGCTCCCTTCTCCCTCCCACAGAGCCCGTGTGTAAACGGGGAGTTTCTGTTCTTCTCTTTTATTCTGCTGTCCTCCTGTGAATGCCACCGGGAGTGGAAATTCAGGAAACCAAGTTTTAAATGTTTGGATGTTCAGATCCTGTTAATCAAGGCCGGAGTTTATTAATGAAGGAAAAGAGCAGCACTTTCATTCCGTTTTCATTTCTGTGCAGAGAAGAGGGCTCCAGAAATTAGGTGATAATTTCATTAAATTATTATCCATAGAAATACACCCAGATTAGTGTGATAACTCAGTTAATGGCATCAGTAATTATTTGATTACACATGCTGAACTATGGATCTATGAATATTAAATATATTAGACACTAATATAAAGCCAAGGGATAATCTGTCATGAATTCAGATAAAACAGTTATAAAAAACATGTGTGCAGTATTAAGTCCCCCAAATGAAAACCAGCAGTACATCCCTTCCCAACTCTAACTCAATGTGATGCTTCTAGGCTATTTAGAGAAACATATTGCTTTTTAGAACAGAATAATTATCTTTTTTCCCAAAAATGTTTGAACATCTGTGCACTGACACATACCTTCTCCTCCATTCTCATTCCAAACATCCCTTGAACTGCCAGCTGTGGCACAACGTGAGCCAAGACACTGAGTCTGCTCCAGAGAAGGAAATGTAGACATTTCATATCCCATATGTATTTTTACAATCTGTTTCCACTGATTCAGAGGGAAGGACCCAGTACACTGACCCTAGATTGACAGAAATAAATACAAATGAAGCTTTTGAAAGGGATATATGATGATATATGATGGTTACTCTCCCCAAAATGGAGAAAACATTATGTAGAAAACATGATGTGGACTAGAACAATTCAGTTTTGAAAAAGATAACAAAACAATAAAAGAGGTGACAGCAGGAAATCACAACTTCAGAAGAAGAATAGTAAGAATTCTTGGGAAGAAGGGAAATGTATCAAATAGCTGATCTCATTGCTGTGCTCTGTGACAACTGTTGGGTTTTGGGTACAGAAAAACCTCAGACCTAAAAACACTCCATAAAATACCCAACAAGACCCAACTGCTGCCCCTGAAAACACGATAGGTACCTTGCAGCCAGGTAGAACTCACTGTACTCATTGAAACAAAATTGCTGTGCTCTGACTGGGCAAGTTCAATCTCTTCAGACCTGTGGCAGACTTGAGGCAGCAAAGGAAACCAACCCAGTGCTCCGAATGATGATACAGCCCAGGAATTCCCAGCCTAAGCAGATCCCACAGGCTCTCGTCCACCTGGCATCCAGCACCCACCCTCAGACAGGACCTTCTGGCTGGCAGGAGGGCGCTTTATTCCACATAAACAACCTGGATGGATGGCAGCCATCACCCCGGGGCTGGCAGAGCTCCAGCTGACACAGCCTGCTAAAGCCAGTGTGTGCCAGTGGGGGCACAGGGAGTTTAAAACAAATTTCAGCTGAGTTTTAGAATGCTTTATTTGTTCTACAAGTTGTACTAGGGTTATTTATGATTTTTCCTCACCATTTCAGCAGACATTTTTACCTCAGGGATGGCTGATGTTTAAAAAAATCTCCTGCCTTTAACTTACTCCTTCTTCTTTCCTCCCAAAAGACAACCCAAAGGTGAAGGAATTTGGCAGCTAATATTTCACCTGCAGAAGAGAAGAATGACTGAGAATACAGTAGTTAGCTGCTGTTGCTTGATGATTTTATATTGATTCATGTCTGCCCTGTAACATGTCCCAGCGCCTCCACATTGCATGGGGCCAATGACCAGCTTGGAGAACCAATTTGACTGAAAACCAGTGCTGTTACAAATACAGTAAGATGAAAAAAATGCCTTGAATCGGATCTGTTTTGGCATGTAATGGACAATTGGGAATGCTGACACAAAAGAAATGGAGGGAAAATTCTGGCTGAGGACCTTTTGGTGAGTGCCTGTACTTTGTCCCTGTTTGGCTGACACTGCCCACAATGAAATGGGGTGAGCTGGAGCAGCAAAAGTAGGCAGAGATGACCCAAAATACTTTGATCTGCAAGGCCAGAATTAGAACTTCAGATCTGGAGTAAAAGGCAAAGAGAATATAGGGAAAAAAAGGTTTTGGAGAAAGCATATCCCATTTCCATGTTTATTGGATTTTAGGATTTGTTTCTGTCTGTTTCCAGGAATAAAATACAGGAAGAGTTACAGAACATTTGTTGACAACCACAGACTATAGCAATGGGAGGAGAAAAATATGCTTTGGAGTAAGTGCTTCAGCATCCTCATAAATCTGCACTGGAATAGACTCTGGGCATTGTATTTCTGAGGCTGTTACAACAGAGCACAGCATGGTGGTTGCTCTCACCATGGCAACTCAGAAAACTGCCCCATCACAGAAGGCTTGCACTCTGCAACACCCATCTCTCCCTGTCCCTGCTTCTCAAAGGAGCCCAATACATTCAGGACTTGAAGTAGCACTCGAAGCCTGAGCCCCATCTCCAGTGCCACTTAAAGTCTCCTGCACTCCATCCAATAGCAGTGACTGGGAATATTAGCAGCAGCTCTCTTCTGCCGCAGAGAGCTATTGAAAAATGGGGTCAAACCTGGGAAAGAGGATTTTCAATTTCTTCAATACACAGCAACCTTTTGGGGTCTAGCACTTGCTCTTTATGGAGAGTATTGGAGAGGTTTGATGACCTGAGCTGAAGTTTTGGTTATGTTCTTCACAACATTGCCCACTACCCCACTATGAAGAAGGAGGCTCAGGTCATAGCCTGAGCCCTGGGGGAAGTGATTTTAGGCTGCTCTGGGGAAGCTGGTGCTGGGGCTCCTGCCACCTCCTGCCACCCTTGCCACAGCCCTGCCACCTCGGCTGTCCTGGCTGAGGCTCCTGGCAAATGCCAGCCCAGTAGCCAGAGGAGATAAAGTCACATTACTCCTACAAGCCAGAATTCATCTGTTAAACTTTGTGTTCTTTAGTATTTTCATCCTGTTTCATTTGAAACATTTGAACATTTTATTAACACCTCATGGCAAAAATCTTATGCAGTCTGCCTGGTGAGACAAGGTATTTCATCAAGCACTTCTGGAGTCAGTAGAACATCACCCTCTTTTTCCCTGAGCTAGAAAACCAGTCACTGCAGAAGAGAAACCACATACATTGTCCACTGAGAGTGAATGATTCCACTACCTTCCCCAGCCCATGTTCTGTTTGCTCAGGATAAATTGTTAAGAAGAGTTTAAAGAACTGACACTATGGAGATCCCTCAAGTGCAGGTATTATTCCATACTTTGATGGAATAGAAATGTATTATCTCCTTTATATAGGTGGAGAATTGAGCAGAGAAGCTAGAGGATCCATTTTGGGAAGTGTTGTGCATCCTTCTCCCACACAAACTAAATGAAGTCTTCCCTGGCCAGGGTCCCAAGAGATTACTGGTATTTCAACTGCTCTTGAATGCTCCAATAACTGAGCTACAGGACTGCAAATAGTATATTTAGCACTTGAAATTCTTTAAACTTGAGCAGTCAGTCATTACATACATTACAACATGGGAGTAGGTGGCTTGAATTTTTCCTACTCAACTGAATAGAAGTGTGTGGGGAGAGATACACTTTTTGAAAGAAATAATTTGGTGAAGAACTGAAAGGACATTGAAGTTGGTATCCAAAATCCGATGTCTAACCTCTGTCCATATTACTGCCCACAACTATGCACAATATATGCACCTGCTCTTTTAAAGAAAATGTTCAAATTCATTTGTCCTTGAGCAAGCAAAATATTCAGTAGCTTCAGTGGGGGTTCTGCTGAGCCTCAAAGGCTGGATCAGGGAGCTGGCTGCCATGGCTTACTCAGCCATCTAATCCTGCTAAAATCACTCCATGCAGAGCTCCAGGGGTACAAGTGAATCGGCAGCACACTTGTTGGTGTGTGTCTAGGACAGTGTGAGTTAGTCAGCAAGGCTGAGGCAGGCTTTGCTCTAGCACTGCTGTGGGTACCAGATGAAGGGAGGGCATTTGTTCTCATTTGCAACAATATCAGGTATGAGAAGATCTGCTCTCCAAAGCCAACTCCAGCAGCACAAAGTGGGTGTTTGCATGACTGCACCCACCAAAGCAAGTAATAAACTCATGCTCTGCCTATGAGCCCATTTCTTGGTTTTAGAAGTGGTGGATTATGTGTCATTAGTGGCTGTCTGAGGTTTGCTGACATCTCAGAGAGAAAGCCTTGGATGGAGACTTCCTGCCTACAAGCAAACAAACAAACAAACCAAGCCACCTCAGCACAGGGTTAGCTTTAGAAACACTCTTGAAATCTGCAATTCCAAAACACTCTGCAAAGTGATACAGCACACTGCTTTTCTTTCATAGTTCGTGATGCTCTATAAAAAGAGAGCAACTAAATGTTGCCGTGACTCGGAACTGCCTTTGGGAGCATGTAGGCAACCTACTGGAGACCTTTGGCATCCTGCTCCTCCTAAAGCTCACACATGACAGAAAGTGCTGAAACACCTGCCAGCTGCAGTAATTTGCATAGTGTCAAATATCCCAACATCCCATGAGTTCCCATGGAGAAATTCTATTTTCATTAAGGTTTTTTAAAATCCCTTGGTTTCCTGTCTCACGAAGGTGCTGGAGCAAATAATCTACTCTACAAGCAAAGGAAACACTTAGATGACCTCCACATCAGGTTTTTTTTTTTTTTTTTCCGCAATACTTCCTTTTTTTTTTTTATTTAAATACAGTCATGTATTGGCAGTAAGCAATTAAGATGGTTTTACAGTTAGAATGTGACCTGCAGCAGTTGGAGACTGTGGGATATTGTTTCTTCTGCAGCCTTGGACATGGCTTTGGGATTCAATTTTGTGTAAAAATTTGCACTTTGGGGCAGCAGTTCTACTACTAACCATAACCATAGCACAAGCTCCCAAACTGAATTCAGCTTGGAGACCTGTCTTAGTGCTGACAACATTAAGGATGACCAGCTTGTGCACAGATAAATAGGATGGTGTCATTAGAAGTCATCTGCTCATTCAGTGTATAGCATGAAAATGTTATTTGCTGGTTCTTCCCAGCAAAGAACATCTTTTTCATTTGTATGCAGCCCTCAGCAATAGGACCTTGTTGGCAAATCTTGACTGGTGTGCTTTGTAGAAACTGTTTTTATTTTGGATAATGCACTAGAGATTTGAGTTTTGAGAAAAATATAAACTGTTTAGAGAAGTTTTATAGACAAGTAAAGTTCTCCTTTCAGAGCAGTTCTTAAGCATGAAGAAAGATTAGGCTGCTCTGAAGTACTGAGAAGAAGGACAACTGCACATGCACCTTGTGTTTTACGCTGTTATGCAAGAAATACCTTTAATTTCAGTGGAATCAAATGTCCACTGAGGTACAACCCAGTAAAACTGAAAACTGTGTCTTCTGCTCTTTTTGGGAAGAGTTCAAACTCACACATAAATTATCTGTATCTCATAGGAGTCATGTGGTCTTTCCCACAAAAGGAGAGTCTTGCTCCTTGTCTGGATTGTTTAATGATTTTGATATCAGAGCCCCGACATGAGGTTTGGAGAATCTTGTTCTTGCAGAGTCAAACTGTTTTCCTCCTCAAACTGTTTTCCTCCTCAAACTGAGAATGGCTTTTGGGCAAAGTCTCTGGATCACTATTTTAGGCAAAACCAAATTGACCAAGCTTTATTCACATAGTTTCAAGTTGCTTTATGTGCCATCATTTTGATCATAGCCTTAGAAGTGCTGCTACTAAAGTGCTCCCAGGAAGTTGCAGGAAGGATGCAGATGCTGTTGCAATATACATCTTTTATTTCAGGTTATCAACATTTTAAAATTCAAACCAGCATTCAACTAACCTTTTTGCAGTGCTTACCTAGTTCTGGTTTTTCAGAGCAAACCATTACCCAGGAACACATACTAGAAAAGAAATCCTTTAATCCTGTTTCCTTACATTTCTACTTCTCTGACTCAAAACCTGGAGAATGTGAGGCTCTTGCAACCATAAGGAGCCCTCATACTTTGATGGTCTCAGCCTTTGTCAATCAGTTTCTGTTTCACACTGGTCAAGTGTTTGCACTAAGGGTGCTCTATCATCACATTTTTCAGTGGGAAATCGCAGTAACAGCTAGCAGACATAAAAACTCATCTGGACACATCAGAAGCAGCTTAAACTGCCTTGAGTATGTGAATACAACAGTCAGTGCAGGGCTGTTTTCTGTGAGCTAGACTTCTCATAAATACCTGCTGCTTGCTTGCTCGCTCAGCCACACTATGTTGGACCTCCCCAGGATGAAATATTTTGTCTGAGAAACATTACAATTTGCAGCTGAGTAATCGCCTTCTCTGCTGACCTGCTTTTCTGGAGGACAGCATACTGAGACTCTGATCCCAAAGGACAAAATGGTGAAGAGAAATGAAAATATTGTCACTCTGATCTGTTTTTTCCCTTTGGTGAAATGAATACCTACTCCTTTCAGTTCCTCCTCTTAAAATATCATCAAAATTTTCTTATACAAGTTTGGCTGCAACACTGTGAAAACATTCCCATGTCTATATTCAGCCAGCTACACATCCAGATAATTTAAAATATTACAGTTCACTTTGGATGGATTGTATTATCAATAAACCTTTCTCTTCCCCCATTCTATAGTTTCATAGTAAAATAATGTTTTCCCTTATTTATCATTAAATTCAACTCCCAGTAAGAGTCTGCATAAGGGAATAAAACAAGTCTTCAGAGCCTTCTACAATTAGCATATTCTCATCATGCTCCAGTAATTATCTCCATTGATACTTTAGTTGGGATGCCACACTGCTCTCATCACTACAGCATTCCCATGAGGGGAATTAAGATGCAAAACACTAAGATTACTCAGATTCCACATTTGCCATGTGCACATCAGTGCCCTCACAGTCTTTGTGCATCTGACTCTGGCCAACAAATCCCTTACCAGCAACCAAAACCAGCACAGTTGTGCTTGTGCCAGGCCTCCAATGGTGGGGCAAAAGCACAAAACTTGTTCTTTATTTTTTTTAGGGAGAAAAGATTCTTTAGTGAATCAGGGTTGCTCAGAGCTGCTGAGGAGGTGTCAGGCACAAGAGTGTTTTGGTGTGTTAAGGGGTTTTACGCATGGTGCTTTTGTACATTTTTCTTCTCTCCTTTGCTGCCTCCTCCAAAAATAACCTCAAAAAAGTCAATCAATGTTGTCTTCATTCTCCATTTAATTCTCCTTCTCTACCTGCAGGACTCATTTGGTACATTATTCTTCTAATCCCAGAAAGTGCTTGGCTCCTTTCTCAAGGCCCTAACACCCTTTTTATCTTCAGGTGGCATAAAGAAGTCTGTATACTAAGTTAAAGTTCTTTATTCTACCAAAAAATTATATTTTTCCAATTTCAAAATTCAGTTTCCCTATGTTCTCAGCTAAGCCTCTCTCCATTACTGTCCCGTAAATCACCAATGGCCACTACCCAAAACTATAAAAACATTCATACAACTCCAACACTATCCACCCCACCTGGTGTAACGTGTGTAGAAAGGAGAACAACCCTCAGTACCCAGCAGCTCCTATCAGCCGTAGCTACTCCTGAGAATGGTGTGTAGCCAGGTTTGTCTAAATTAAAGCAGGAAATTGGGGTGCTAAGCTTTTACCCAGGATTGCCCAGAGATGCATTACCACTCCCTGTCTGATTTGCACTGAATGGGCATCAGCCATAGCCAAATTTCAGGACAGTCTGCCTGATAAATCATGACTGACACTACATTGTATTGCAGGAATGAACTGTTTATTTCATAGTTGCCAACATTATGCAACTCTTTAGAAATAGTCAGGAAAACAGATGTGTGGTAGACAAAGTCCGGGATAGCCATGTCTCCTCCTCTTCCATCAAGCTCCATGCCCTAACTTCTGATCTCAGAGAGCATCTGCAAAGCCCATGAAAGCTGACAGGAAATTCTGCTATGTCTCTGATGAGGGAGATGAATTGCAGTACTTGATTTATTGGAAAATACTAGAACACAATTCCATCACACATTCCTGTGTTATGCTTTACAATATTTCAACAATTTAAGAGTATGAGGAATGAATATTTCCAAATTGTAGGTACTTTATAAGAAATCCTATTCAACAGAGAAGATTTCCTCTTCTGTTCTTTGCTTTTCTTAAATCAGTTGCACAGGAGAAAAATCCATGTAGTACCACAATACTTAGTACTTACTGCCCCTCTGATCAATGGATGATATACAAAACCAATTTGGCTGAAGTTGATAATCTTAAACAAGAATTGGACAGAGCCTTACCTAGAAAGGAAGGAAATATCCATGCCTTTGTGTTTGTGCATTAGTGTTATATATCTGAGATACTTATATTAAAAGCCAATGCCACAATTTCAGTTTAAGGAGACATGCACAGAGTTATGGGTGCTCTTACCCGTTCTATTCACATGGACTGCCAAGGCATAACCCACAAGGTAGGAGGTCCTTAGTAATTAGTCTCAGTGGTTTAGGAAATACAGTAGCTGCAGCTTTAGTTTTCAGTTGTCCTCAAGAGATAAAAAAACCCAACCCAACAGTTCCGTTTATACCCTCATACCACCTCTTTCCCCACTATAGATGATTTAGGCTTGAATTCCGGAATGTTTTAGGAAGTGGTATGAACACCCCAAGTTCAAAAAGGGAACAAGTACGGACTGGATGAAACAGCCTGTCAGAGGAGGAGTCAGCCCATAAAGCCGGTGAGTGTTTCTCCCGTGGGGTGGGGTGGGCACACCAGGCTGCCCGTGTGTGTCTGTGTCAGTTCAGTGATGGGGCAGCCGATCTGCGCCCGCCTGGCCGCGGGCAGCGGCGGCAGCGCAGCCTGGGGACAGCGGATGCAAACCCAGGTATGGGTGCAGGTGTGCCGGGCCCTCGCCCCACAGCAGGGGGACATTTGCTTTGACTGGAAGTGTGGCTGGAGAAGCTGGGAAGTGCATTTTCACAGCAGCAAAATGACGAGATCGCGAAGGAAAGGAGGGTTTTTAAAGGTCCGTAAAGCAGCTGTGACTTCAGTCTGCTTGTTGGGACTGTTTGTGGTACAGCGCAGAATCAAGAAATGGTAAATAATGTGTAAAACAAGCTGAAAAGTGATGCCGTGGGTCTGAACTCTGGAGGCAAACCCCTCAGCCGTTTCTGCCGGACGCTGGACCCGGGCCCGACCGTGTCACACGGCTCGGCCCTCGGGCCCTGCGAGGCCGCCATCTTCCCCCGGGGCCGGGAGGGGAACCGCCTGCCGTGCGGGCTGTGCCCCTCGGCGGGGCCGCGGCGGTCACTGCCACCTCCCGGTACGGCCGCGGGCAGCGGCTGCCGGGGCCGCCCGAGGCCGGCAGCGCCTCGCCCGCTCGGGGCGGCCCCGGGGCCGCTGCCGGGGGACCGCGGGCGGGGCCGCCTCACGCCAGGGGCGGGGCCGGGGCCGCGCGAGGCAGCGCACTGCGCACGCGCTCCGCGCCGACGCCCCCGGCACGGGGCTGTGACGGCGTAACCAAACCTGCGTTAGCCCCGCCTCCCGGGGTGTCCCGCTTGACGGGCACGTAAATGAACCAATGAACGCTGGGAATACCGCACGGGCCGGCGGTGCCGGGGCGGCCGCGGCCAATCGAGCGCTGCGGGCGGGGCGGGCCGGCTGCGCGTTCCCAGGCGCCTCGGCCGGGCTCTCAGTGCGCTCGGGGCGGTGCCGGCGCTCGGAGTGTTTGGGGCTGGCGGAGCGACGGGCGGGCCCGGCATGGGTGTGAGGTAGGGCCGGCCCGGCTCACTGAACGAGCGCGGCCGGCTGTCGGGACCGGGTGTACGCGGCGGTGGGACGCGGAACCTGGCGGAGGATGGAGGACAAGAAGGAGGAGGGCGAGGCGGAAATCCAGGAGCACGGGCCCGAGCACTGGTTCAGCAAGTGGGAGCGGCAGTGCCTGGCTGAGGCCGAGCAGGAGGAGGCGCTGGCGCCGGAGCTGCAGGACGAGGCGTCGGCTCAGCCCGAGCACAAGCAGCAGAAGCTCTGGCACCTCTTTCAGAATTCGGCCACCGCCGTGGCGCAGCTCTACAAGGGTGAGCACGGGCAGGGGCCTGGGGAGGGCCAGCTGGGGGCTGCGGCCAAGAGGCCGGTGGAGCCCGAGCGCGGTGGAGTCGGGGCCCGGGCAGTGGGGGGTGGGGGCGCCGTGCAGCCGCGGAGCCGCCGGGGTGGGGAGGTGCCCGCAGCGGTACAAAGGGGCCGAGGCGGCGGGAGGAGCGGCTTGCTGGCCCGCGGCCGCCCTCAGAGACGGACGGGAAAACAAAATGGCGAGAGGGAGGGGGAGCCGCGGTCGCGGCCCGGACAGCGCCCGGCGCGGCCTCTGGGGCGGCTCCTGCGCCGGCCCGGCCTGACCGCACCCCCTCCCCCGGGGCCGGAGCGTGGCCGCGGGGTGTCGAGGCGCTCCGGCGGGGCCGTGCCGGGAGGGTCCGGGCGGCGGGGCCGAGCCCCAGTGCCGGGGCGGGTAGGGGGGGGCCGGGAAGCCCGGCCCTGCCGGCGGCTCCCGACGCCCAGCCCCGGGAAGAGACTCCGACAAAATGGCGAAGCGGGGCCGGGCTCATTGTGCGGCGGGGCCGGGGCGGGGGCGGCCGGGCGCTCCCCACCGCGCCGGGGGCACTGCGCCCGCTGCCCCGGCCGGGCCGCTGCCCTCCCGCCCCGCTCGGCCCCGATCCGGAGCTGGCTCCGGAAGGTGGAACAAAATGGCGAAACCTAACATGGCCGTTCGGAGCGGGTGACTCCAAAATAAACAGCGTGTGTCCTTCCCTCCCTGCAGACCGGGTGTGCCAGCAGCCGGGGCTCTCCCTCTGGGTCCCCTTCCAGAACGCCGCCACTGCGGTCACCAACCTCTACAAAGGTAAGGGGCTGCCCCCCCGCTGCCCCGGCAGCCCTCCCCGCCGAGCCGGGCCCCAGTCTGCCCCGGCTTACTCATAAGTAGGGCCTGTTAATGTCTCTTATTCACTCTGATAAAATCTAACCCGAGACTGCTTCCTGAATCTTGCAGGTTTTCCCTGGGCCTCTTTAGCTGACGGTAGCTGAATCTTTTCTGTTGCCTCATGTCAGTGATTCACAAACTTATAAGCTGTTTTACTTTGAGACCCTTGAGAATGGATATCTTTAATGTGTGTCTGTTTCTTGTGAATTCAAGGGAAGCATACAATGACTTATTAAACAGTACTGACATTCCATGCATTGTTTATATTTCACGGTGCATTAGATGTTGGGGTGTCAGTATAATGCCTTTTTTTTTTTTTGTGGTGAAGCAAAGTTGGGTTTAGTGTTCGTAAAATTCTGCATAAATGTTATGTGACAAAGTTTTATCTTCTTGTGGCAGTGAGGCTTCTTAAATAAGCCTCCCAGTTTATTTTAAGCACTAGAATGTCATTATGGCTGTGTCCAGCGTGGCTGTAAGAAGGCAGTGTTAGCCAGAACTTTGATAGGAGTGTGCTCTGCATGTGGCTGTGCTTTAGCGCTGGTTTACTGGGTGTTTCTGAGCTCTGCAGTTCTTTGGGTTGTGACAGGAATTCTTGTCTGCAGAAGGATCATTCAGTGGTTTTAACTTTGTTTAAAAGGTTGTGCTAAAATGATGCATATCAGTGAAGGCTGAAATTGGCACATTGTGATTCCCATTGTTACTGCCTTCCATTCCAAGGAAGGGAGGTGCTTTAAAGTTCCAGATGTTTGTTTTTGTGCCTTATAGTTTGATTTTTTCCTTTGGGTTTTTTTTTCCCGTTTCTGTACCGCATTATCTGTAGTTCTAGCTCTATGCTTCTTCATTTGCTTCCAGTTTTGTCGTTTTGGATTTGCTTTAAGCAGTTGAACTTGATGTGTTTGTGATGGGAGGTCAGGTTTCTGACAGATGTGGACAGAGCAAGGAGGAAATGTAGGTGCACAACCTTCACTGCCAGAGTCTGGCTCCTGCAGAAAGTGGGTTTGAGTGCTGTGTGTATGTGTCAGGTCATGTGAAGGGGCAGCACCTCAGAGCAGGAAGGTGCTGGCCTGAGGGAGTGGGTCACTAGAACATGTCTGGGGACAATAGTCATTTGAGTCTGGTGCTAGAGTAACAGCAAGTAGTGTTAATAAATTGTCTGGAATAATTACAGTCTGTCTTTAGAAATGGCATAGCTCTCCCTTACAGCATCTTTAGTATGAAGACTTAGGCTGTTTATTTCTGGTTAAAATGTTTGATTACTTGTGCTCTAGGCAAAATGAGTCTTTCTGTTGGCAATGATGTGATTAACTGACAAGTAGGTGATCAGGGAAACCGGAGTTTTAAGTTGGAAGCTGACTTCAGTCAGGTGTAATGTAATACTTCAAAAACCAACACCTGAAACAAATGTTTTCTTCAAACAGATCCTAAAGTGCTGAAGTACCTGAATGCCATCTTTCCATTTTCAGTTAACTTGCAAGTCAGTAGAAATTTGATGATAACCTGGTAGAGCTAGGTGAACACTGTCATATCTGACAAGTTGGAGTCTCTTACTGTGAAGTTGCTTTCCCTAGTGATGAACATGGCTCTTAAAAAACCTCTTGTTTTTCGCATTCTCAGTAGTGTTTATTTTGGAAGACTCTGTCAAAACAGTGGAGGAATACTTGGTGTGGTGAACTGAATACCACAAACTGCCTCTTGGCTTGTCAGCTGCTTTCTGATCTGATAAATACTTGGATTTTTGAGGCATCATCTTTTTAGCAAGAGCAACCCGAGAAATGGTGCATAATGAGAATGCCATGATGTCTTGAATGTCAGCATTTCTTCTGAATATAGATTAGAAGTTTAATATCACACCACACTGATGGTCTTACATCCTGAATTTCCGGTGCTGGTGATAGAGACTGCATTCAAGGCACTTCATTATCTTGCAGATTGCACTAAAAAAGTGAAGGCATGGCTTGTAATGTAGGATTTAGAACTTGAAGGCCACTGTGGAAGGTTCTAGGTATATGTTAGAATAAGACTTCTGAGCCTGCAATTTATCTTGTTTTTATAAAAAACCACCCCTGAATGTTTTCTAATGTTAATTTGGATCTAGTAATTTCAGAATATATGCAGCTTGACTGCTTAGGTTTTGCCAACTTAACTTTGTAAACAAAGTAGTTGTGGCTTTTACCATAAAAATCTAATCTACCCGGGGTAATGATGCTTGAAACTTCTCTGGGCTGCATCAGCAGTCAGTGTTTGACCTCATACCTAGTTCACAGCACTTTGTAAAGCATTCTCATACACAAAGAAAGCAGGGTATTGACGTAAAGTCGGCCACCAAGCCTCAGAAGGACACTCCTGGTATTTCAGCAAGTGATTAAAGGAATATTCTCAGTTTCCAAGTTGGCTCCTGAGTGTTTGGGCAGCTTTTACTACCAGTGCATTGGAGTCTGGGCTGCTGTGGAGTATAAAATGGGAGGAGGAATAATCTGTCATGTTGCCATTGCTTTCAGGGGAATTAGCATTTGTAAATGTAGCTTTTGGATTACAAAGTAGTACAGGCAAAATACTCTCAGAGTGGATAAAAGTAACAGGTAAAGTATACTTTGTGTACCTGTTTAGTTTATAGTCCAAAAGTTCCAAGATTTAACTGAGCTCAGTTTGAGGTGGTTTGTTGTGTTAGGTTTGAAGTACTGCTCTTTGGCAGTGCAAATCTCAGTGCTGTCTTTTATGGACTGTGCAGTGGTGCCTTAGAATATAAGTCCAAGAATAGCATTTAATAGTACTTCTTTTTGGGGCTGGAGTGTGACAAAGCTATGTTACATGTGTACATCACTGTTAGCAAACCAGTACCTTGGGATAGCTGTTCTTAAAGAAATACCTTCATGTTCCAGGCAAATGGTTTTTGCCTTGGGCTTCATTAATAAAACAAGAATATAAAATGCTGTTTAAATCAGCTTTGCTGCATCGAGAAAATTCTGTGGAATTCAAGTAAACGAAGTTGGAGTGGATATGTTCATGTGTTTAAGGAGCAAGAACAACATAACAGTATTTTACATGAAAATGAAATAGATATTATCAAAGCTCTGATAGCAAACCTATGGCAAGCAAGATGAACATAATTGTGTAGCGAACAGGATTTGTCCCACCTGTTACTGTGGTTTGAAACTTACTCAAACTGGTAGCCAGAAATACACTTCCTGAAGTTTGAAAGCAACTTAATACATGGCATTCAAGTCTTTTGGAGACACAGTTATAACTGATGTGCACAGGTGACTACATTAAAAGAGAGTGAAATTGCATTTTGTAGTAGGATTTACTGTAAATAGTGTGTTTAAAGCTTTTGTATATCAAAATTGCCATGGGATCCTAAATGGGGCAGGAAACTTTCTTAGCCTTTTTAAATGGTATGTTGGCTAATTGAAGGACATTTGGGGACTCTTGTATTCTAACTAGTTTCAAAACTATGGCCTGTGAATTGCCTCTGCAATTGAAATTCAGCTAAAAGTAGAGGAACTTGAAAGAAATCTTGAGTTTTCTGGCAGTTCCTTACCTGTCAGAATGAGGAAAAGCAGTTACTCCTTTCTTACGTTGGGGCTTCCTGGCTATATTGATGCACTTTGTGTGTCTAAGTCTGTTGTCCATTGATTTAAGTACGTTCTTCAGTCTGACAAGCTCTTAGTGTATTTTTAATGTTAATAAACAGTGCTGTAGTGTTGACCTGAAGTATATTAAATGCTGTTTAAGTGATGCTGGAGTTGCTGTTGACTATCTGACTTGTAAAGAGGATGGAACCTTTTGGCTAATACTCTCTTCAGGTTTAATGGAACTCCTCTTTGCTGCTGCAGCCACCTTGGTGCTGCCTTATGGTGAAACCTGTAGAAGATGTAGATACTTCTTCTTTCCCATGCTTGACAGGAAGCCACATCAGTGCTGTGCCATGCTGTACATTGCTGTGTAACACTAAGAGAAATTTTTTCTGTCTTCTTGCAGAGAGTGTGGATGCCCACCAGCGAAGCTTTGATTTAGGAATTCAGATAGGCTATCAGCGTCGGAATAAGGATGTGCTAGCCTGGGTTAAAAAACGCAGAAGAACTATTCGAAGAGAAGACTTGATCAGCTTCCTTTGTGGAAAAGTCCCTCCTCCAAGAAATTCTAGAGCTCCCCCAAGACTGACTGTAGTATCCCCTAACCGAGCTACTTCGACAGAAACTAGCTCGTCTGTAGAGACTGATTTGCAACCCTTCCGTGAAGCCATAGCTCTGCATGGTAACAGTCACTTTTTCAATACTACTTGGTTAAAATTGGGTGGGAGTTCTTAAAGCATGTTTGGCATATCATAATGTGTCATATACCTGGTGTTCCAGCTGAAGGTATCCCCTTCATTCTTTATGGGAGCTTTTGCATGTATAAGGCATGTGTTTGCTGCTAAAAATTTGTATAGTTGAGTATTTTGAATGAGGAAAAGGTATTGAATAAAGATGAAATTTGGGTCTGTAACATTGCACAGCTGTGAACTCAACAGTTAAGAATCAAGTCTTGGTTGTGTTTTTGAAGCATGAAGAGACTTGGCATTCATACCAATGCTAAAGTAAACAGAATTCTTGGAAAATGGCAATGCTATGCTAGCAACTAGTTAAATATTAAGATTTGCCTCCTAGCAAATTTTTAAGGACTTAGGGAGGGAATTTGACGTCTGAGGCTTCTGTCTCTAGCTCTCTAGTACCTTTGTTAAGCCCTGGATAATGCAGTTCAGCATTCTGCTTAAAGTACCTTGGAGAGAGTGTTTCACTTAACACGTTTTTGAAGTAATTGAGTCCTGGTCAGAGCTTTGTTCCAGTTCACTTTCAGATTTACATGTCTTCCAATGTCATACTGAATTGCCTTCCTTGCCATCACCAGCAATATTGGTGTATCTCTTTTCTGAATATGAATATTCAGTAGCTTATTCTGTATTGGATTATGATTTAGCAGGTGATAGACAAATGTGCTTTAAATTGCTCTTGAGGTGAGATGAAGCAGTTCACCTCTGGGTTTTATTCCTTCTAAAATTCAAAAGGGTAGCAGATATCTTGAGGTGCAAACCCTAGGCTACTCTAAAAATTAAGCTATCTAGAAGTGCAGCCTAAATGAAATTTTTACTGTCTGGATATTCTCAGTGAGGGGTAGAATTGATGACTTAATTAGAAGAGTGAATTCCTGAAAATGCATCTTGGCTTCTGCTGAGCTGTGGTGGCTTTCCAAGATGCACAATCCAGACACTGTTACTGTATAGGTGACAGCCTAAATCCAGTATTATTTGCTACCCTGTTGCCATTTAAACCAAACATGCTTCCCCACCCAGTCATATCGGTTTTGGCAGTTTCCTGTCTCAGACTAGAAGGGGGTTAAGGAATTCTGTGCACCACTGTTGCTTACTCAGAGTAGATAAAATTAATTTCATGAGAACAACTGCAGAAGCTGACTCTCAGTGTGATAAGCACTCTCGTAAAAATGATTTTCTGAAGATACAGTTAAGTCTGTGGAGTTGGATTTAACTGTAAAGCCTCAGGCTCAGGTGGGGGAAAGCTTAGGTAGACTCACTTCAGCACACTCTGAGTAAACTCAGAGGCATTTTTATTGGCATTATGGCTCTTTTTGTGTCCATGTATCATTTCCTAGCATTTGCTTTGTATAGAAGTTGTTTATGAAAGTCACTTTTCTATAGCGTGAGGATCTGAGCAATGATGTATAAGGTTTCCCATATTTCATAATGTAATGCAGGGTCATGAGGAAGTTCTGTCCTCTGTAGTGGCACTGCAGGGGCTCAAAATGTTCTTTTCCCCTTCCATCAGCTGGTTGACAAGATTACATGTCAGTCACCTTCTGGATTAGGTTCTCCTCATATCAGTTTCAATCTGGTCCCTGACACAAATGCTTTTGTGCTAATCCTTTAGTGACTAGCCTTGTATTGGGCCTCATAACTAGTTTTTGGTTATTGCCCACAAGGTCTGCATTACTCCAGCTTCTCTCCTTTTTTTTTTTTTTAACATTAAGGAAGTTGTGATTAAGCAATGTCATGAATTCATTTCCTATTTATTGTAGGGCTTCTCAAAACTGTTTTGATTTTGAAATCTGCCAAGGATCTTCAGGTGTGTGTAAATTGTTCTCATTAGGCCTGTGCTTACCGTAATTTTTGGCACATTGTTTGAAAGTGCTGCTTCTAGGTATCATGAAGGAACATGAGAACCTGATGATGGTGAGGAGAGTCCAGGCACGGAGATTTTGAGACGAGTTTCCAACTGGCATTTAAAGGAGGGAGGCTGTTTTGTGCTGGTTGGCTTCCTGGTGGGAATAGAGTATTTCTTTATTGGATGGGTTGAATTAGATTTGAGGGATAATGCTAAAAGTTTGCTGCTTGCAGCAAGACCTCTTTTAGTGAGGCAGCGGTAGGTACAAATAGCCTATGGCACCAAGTAAAGCTCAGTGGAAGCAGAGTTGGTGTACTGACTTCTCAGAAATAGGTACTAATATATGTCTAAAGACCACAGCATTATAACTTGCTGGTCTTCCCCTTTGATGGTGCAAAATATCTCTTTTTTCATCTTGTTAACCCCTAAATGCATCATAAGCACATTTGAAAATTTTGACAGAAGCAGTGGTAACAAAATAGCTCATTTTTCAGTATTTCCTGGAACATCAAACACTATTCTACGAGTATGCCCTAGACTAAAACATTAGAGAGTAGCATTCTTTAGGCATTGGTACAATCTTTAAACTCTGTGCCTCATATGAAAAGAAATATTGGATTACAGTTGGATTTTTTGCCTTGCCTCTTCTGTCTACAGCCCTGTAACCTCTGACTTGTACTTTATCTCTGCAAGATGGTTGACAGTTTTTTGGACAAGATGTTGACCCCAGAATTTAATCTTGTGATACTGGTTATCAAGTCTTCTACTACAAGAAAACTTGTCTTGAAAGCAGAACAGTAGAGAAGAACTTGTTATAGTAGCTAAAAGCAAAATTATCATGAGAAAAAATCAGGCATGAGAATGTTTAGGATGTATGTGATCTCCCCTTTCTTTTAACTCCGTGGGCCCTATGCTCTGCAGTTGTTACTGAAATCTTTAGTGTTAGTGAGAATGAGACTTTGGAACCTTACTCTTGAGAGAGTAAACTTTGGTAAACAACATCTTTTCCCTTATTATCACCTTTTCACTGTTAGCATGCTCACGGGTAACCTTTGAAATAGAGCATGGCTGGTGACTTGAACTGTAAATATTTGATAAGAAGTTCAAGCATTTTAGAAAAGCTGAGTAGTTATCTCAAGGTAATACAAGGTGTTTTACTCTGAAGTGCCAGTGCAGTTTTCTGAAACTTTAATGAAACATCAGTGTGATGCTTGGTGTTTTAAGATGTGGTAGTAGTAGATAATACCATTATTGTCCAGCATCTCAGTTACTGAGTTGGGTTTTTAACTTCCATTAATCCCTGAAATGTGATTGCAGCTAGGGAAAGTATGGATGTGTCTTCACTTACTCTCTGGATGTGTATTGATGTTTCCAGTTCTGTGGGAGGTGAGTTTCAAATGAGAGAGTTACATCAATCTGAGCTAACAGTATGAGGTTCCCAAACAGTGCCACGTGCTTGGCCACTTTGTGCCTGGCTGTATCTGGTGTACCAGGTGTGGTGCACAGCCCATATCCTTTACTGTGGGATGTGCTCTATGTTTCACAGACCGCCCTCCCAGCATTGTGTGAGAAAATGTTGTGATTTGAGGAGAGGGAAGAAGCAAGCTTGGAAAGGTAATGTTGAAATGCATTTGATGTGAGCATTCTTAATCAAAAATTAGGTGAATTTGGAAAAAAAATAGGGCAACAGTACAGTGAGAGAGAATTAGTTATTTTTCTCCTTAGCTTTAATGTTCATGTATATAATTCATGTGATTTGGTCTCTTTGGGGTAGGGAGAACACTTGCACACTTGTGTAAGTGTGTGACCTGGCCCCTTAAGAGTCTGAATTTCCACTAGGCCTTCATATTTGCTTCTCAGAATATCAAAGTGCAGTTTAAAATGGGAGCACTTAGCAGAGTGGAGAAGCAGCAGCTGGTAAAAGAGGGGATGGGAGAACAGAGTTCAGATTGGCCTAATATAAAGGTTGTGTGTATATATAGCTGTGATGGAATTGTGTATTGGTATGTGTTGCTAAAACCTGCTCTTTGAGCCAGTATTATGGAAGGGTGAATACGACAGAAGAGTGACAGGGATCTCTCTGCATGCCACTTTGTATTTATCTGGGGTTATTAACTAATTCCTGCTTTAGTCACACTTAATCTAAGTGTGAATGTTCCTTTTGATACTTCCTGATTAAAACTTCTAGAAAACAATAGTTAGTACTATTGCTATACTGAACAGTAGCTACCCAGTATATTATGCTGTGATAGTGACCTGAATAAGTTGTACATGGGCATGATTGTAGTGCAGATGGAACAGCATTTACAGTTTGTTAGGCTAGTGGTGATAAACTTGCTAATTTTGAGTTGACAGTTTTGAGTATTTTGTAGTCTGTGAAAGGTACTTTTAGTCTAGGATTCTAATATCTTGATAGTTTTGGAGTGCACTTAGTTATAAATTAGCTAGTATTGGTCACAGCTCTTTCTAATAGTACTATAAGACCTTTAGAATGTAACTTTTTTTAAAATCATTGTCTATGAAATGTCATATTGTTGATGACTGAAAGATATGACAGAAATGGGAATGTACTAGGCACTGCAAAATGTTTGAGATATGCCTTCCACTTCAAACATTTCCAATTTTAAAAGGGGGTAAGAGCCATGTGTGCTTTCTTAAAGGAGATGTCCCTGGTAGAAGGGGCTGGGAGACTTCAGAAGTGGATGTGAGATTGGGGGAGAAGTAAAGCCACGTTAGCAGCTGTTTGGATCTCTGTCCTGTTGTATGGACAAAACTGGTGTGCCTGTGGTTAGGCCATATTAATCACAATATAGAAACTTGAGGTTGGGAAATGGTTTTGCTGACAGTCATGTCATCTCACCACTTCCTAGTGGCAGTTACTGCTTTAAATACTTCAGGAAGAGCCCTGAGTCTGCTGAAAGCTTAAACCCAGAGTAATTCACAGTAAATATTTTTTCTGAGATTTCTTTGCCTTGCCACAGCTTCCCAAGGAAAAATTAACTCCTTTCCCTGTTGACCGAAAGTAATTTTTCTTTTTTGAGCATTGCAGATTGTTTGCAGAGATATTGGTTCCATGAAGTGGCATCTTGATGTTTGAATGTATGTCTTGAGTTTGCTTTGACTCTTCCATGTTAGCTCAATTAGCCAATCCTAAACTGTGATCTGAGTGTTTCATTTGGCAGTTTTGCTCTCTGGGTGGATGAGCAGTGCTGTGTAATCTGGTTAACTGCCAGGAGCTGAGGTTGTCACTCAGTCTGTCAGTGTACCCAGCCATGACTCTTACTGCTACTAAATACCTGTGTGAGAGGCAAGATTAACCTGTAGCTCAAAGTCCATGCTATGATGCAATATCCTTGTATTCTCATCTGTAGAAATTAATTCAGAGCTACTCTCCTGCCTTAGACATCAAGTTGGATTGAAGATTTTAACTGCTAATTATCTCCTGAAGGTTGTTTGTATATTTAAATGTACAGTGATTCAGCATTACCTAAATACTGGGAAGTCAGTGGCTGCTTTAGGCATTGCTTGTGAACTTTGGCAGTCTGGTTTAGAATATGCTGTAACGTGTTACAGGTGCATCTTTTAACTCTATCATTATGTTGAAGAATGCTTGTTTCTTGAAAGGCTCTACTTAAAAACATATTTTTTGGCACCACTCAAGAACTGTCTTTTCACATCACAGGTCAGTTTTGGGGTTTATTTAGAATAATTTTTCTTCCCTTAATTGAGCACTAGATGTAGTAAAAACGTATCATGATAAAACTTGAATTACTATGTTGCTCATTTGGTATGACTCAGTAAATGACTGATAAGTGATGTAAATTGTTGACTCTTAAGTGTAAGTACTGACACTGAACTTGTGTGGTCACAGCAGTTTTGCTTGGAATAGGGATGTGGGGGGAAATCTCTACAATCAGTTTGGATTTGAAAAAATGTCACCTGTATGCTGTCAGATTTTTTTCCAGTTTAAATGTACAGGGTGAATTAATGTTTCTTCTAATGTATGTCATGCCAGTTGAAATTAAACTACTGATATTTTTGAATTGTGAAGTGATTTGTTACCTGCCCAAGTTATGCATGTTAGTAGTTTATCCAAGGTATGGTGTCTGAATTGGCTTTTTCTCATACATTTGTCATCAAGTAGCTGCTTTACTTTCTTTGGTAGATGCACAGGAAATTCTTTTCCCAATGGTTTTGAATTTAAGCTTGACCTTGATCCCTGAGAATGCTGTCACAAACCTCATTTCTGAGTTACCTTTACACTAAAGCAGCTTCTTCTGTTTAAATGCTTTCTGCTCTTGTGAATGAACAATGATTTTGCTATTAATAAAATCTGCAGGGTGCCTCTTGGAGTTTAGACCATGCTCCTGAGCCCTGTTTGAACGCCACTTGGAGCTGTAAGCAAAAGCCCTCAGAAAGAATCAGTGATTAGTGGCTGTGTCTGCTGGTTGTTGTGTAATGCCTGATCTGTGTAAAAGTATTTCCTGTGCTGTTACAAGTTTGAAGCTTTAAATGTTCATTCCGTATTGTTCAGTAGAGTGAAGTTGGTTGGCCTGGTCCATCCTGACTTGTGTATCAGCCTGCCATTGCTGCAGATGGCTTTTAGACTTTAGCTTCTGTCTTGAGGTTTCTGGTGACTGATGTTGTAGTTCTAGCAGTCTTCTCTTCCCAGAGCCTCTGAAGCCTACCAGCAGCTGATGGATTGGGTTGTTAGGCTTGACTTGTCAGTCAGTGATTTTTGGCTGCTCATTTGACAGTATATGGAGATGTGAATTAATGCATACACAAGATTTATGATGGCTGGACAGAGCTATTTGAGACTCGAGAAGAGAGCTCTCTCTAAGATTTTTGAAGGTTACTGAGAGTGAATCTTCCTGGACAGTTCAACATTTCCTTGTTCTTATTGTTAGAAAATATGCAGGTCTATCTTTATCTTTTCTAGGGCCAACAGATGTTTCTGTACTCTCCTACTAATACTCAGATTTGAAGAAATTGTGATAGCAAAGATGTGTGTCTTATCTCTGAGCTCCTGTTTGCCTCCAAGTACAGCCTGAATTGGAAATTGAGTAGTTAAACTTCCGTGTATTAGTCCTTACTAAATTTGTTTTGGAATGTCCCGCTTATGTAAAATTGTAATGTTACAGAAAGCAGAGGTTAAATTAGTATGAAACTTCATTGTTGTCTTTTTATGGCCTTGTTTCTACAAGAAATAAACATCTGAATACAAACCAAAGTACTTGCAGGGTACCTGTGACAAGTGATTTGTATCAGATCTGTTGATAACGAATTTTGGGTGATTGTCATGTGGTTTTCCTTGCTTGTTCTTCATGTGCATTTCTGAATTTAATACTACTAATGTGTAGGCTGTTAGTGTTAGCCATGAAATAAAAGCTTGTATTGATAAACTAGCTGTGGTGTACACCTGTCTGAGACCTGCTGCCATGCTGCAGTTTCCTTCAGGGAGTGAAAGGGAGCAGAGTGATGTTGACGCAAGACCAGGTCAGTTCAGCTGGAAGGTCCTTGGCAGGGCTGTGCAACTTTGGTCCAGTGTGAAGCCTTTAAATTGAAATTATTTGCTCTTGAGAATGTCCATGTTTTGAACAGCATGTCATGCTTTTGGAGTTAATGTTTGCCAGAGCGTGCTGTTACAACCTGGTGTATAAGCTCACTTTTAACATCATAAAAAGCAGTAGTGGTAATTACTGGATTATTACACAAACTGAAAGCTGAGAAGGTGTGCTCTGGACTGGAATGGTACAAACAGTAGGATGAAGTGTCTTTAAGATCTCAGCAGAATTTGGCTGAGTGCGATCCTGTGTGACACAGGGAACTGAACTTTCTGTGCTGTCTGACTGAAGCCCTTTTTCTCTCTCTCCCCAGGTCTTAGTGGTGCAATGGCTAGTATAAGTGTTCGCTCGAGTACCCCAGGCTCGCCTACTCACGTGAGCAGTGGCTCCAATGCTAGTCGAAGGAGAAATGGACTCCATGATGTTGATTTGAACACTTTCATATCAGAAGAAATGGCACTCCACTTGGACAATGGTGGAACTAGAAAGCGTACCTCAGCCCAGTGTGGCGATGTCATTACAGACTCACCAACTCATAAACGCAACAGAATGATCTAAACTGCAAAAATTTCAAACCCACCATGCTGCTTGAAAGCCACTTGATCCTCAGAGTACTATTGAAAAGGAAACATGAGGCCATCTTTCCATATTCACTGTTTAAGACAAAGAATTCAATAAATGCCATAAAGGAAATTTTAGATATTACATTAGATGCCTCTTGTAACTACGGCTTTCTTAAACTATATTCTTAGCAGAGGACATCAGATATTGTGTAGTAGTTAGCAAGATCATCATAGGCGAACATGTATCTGTTCCAAGGCTAAAAGTGACCTTACTTGTATTATTAAAGGGAAAGGAAATTTCAGATGTTTATTTGGCTATAGAATTCTTTTTTTTTGTCCTTTATTTCCTGCTTTGAGTATTTGCTTAAACAGTATTGCCAGTTTGACTGAAATTGTCTACAACATGACTTGGCATCTTTGTCGAAACTGCAGGCTTCCATTTTTGCAGCACTGTACCATGCACCTAGTTTCTGTATAGTAACAGTGTGCAAGTTATAAATATTGGACTGTACCCTTTTTAGTTTTAAAAGCAGTTGATAACTCTGGTGATTGTGTGATAATGTAAAGAGGTGCTATGATGGTCATGCAATTAATACTTAATATTGAATCAATACAAGGATCTTTATTGGATTCACTTTGTGTGTTCTAGTGCTCTGAAGTAGCAATATTAAACTTTTCCCCAATTAACTTCATAGGCTTTTAAATCAGTTTGAGAAAATATATGTACTTATTGGTATTATCCTTGTGGTAATCATACACAGTGCAGACTGCACCAGTGCTGACCTAAATTTAGAGAAAAATGTCCTGTAATTGGAAAATAGGCTTTTCTGTTCAGTATTAGTGAAGGGTAGGTTTTGTGTACACCCATATCCTATTTTACATTTCTTGTGAAGTAATTGCCCATTGCTGGGGAGGGGTGGGAGGAGAGGGAATGTGGGGAATAGTTGGAAAAGGGGTGTGTTCTAACAAGTAAGACTTCTGGTCACACGTGGAAACTTGGACTAACTTAAACAAGATTCTGTGATGCCATCCCCTTCAGGAGGGAGTGACATGCAGGTTCTGTGAAGTGCTAAGAAAATAATTTAAAACTGGAAGTTGATTATAAAACTCTGGATAAACATGCTGTAAGCATGAATTAAAAAGGATAAATGGCTTTCTTTTTGTGTTTAGCTTACATTCATAGGATTGAACTCTGGCTGCCGTAACTTAAGCATAGTCTAAAACTGAACTAAAGATCAAGACTGATCTGCTGCAAATCTGTTTCTGAATGGGGAAGGACAGATGTCAGTCTTGGAGTGTCCTGACTATTTTTATACGTAGAGGGAGAAAGACTTTGGTGGAGAGCTCTGGCTTTAGGGCCTCTAAATCTCTGCCTGGGAAAGGAAGAGGTAACACAGGAAGAGTTAGAAAACTAAGATCTCCAACCATGCACGTTGGGAAAGGGGTATTTAGAGAGATGGTATGCATGCTTTAACTGGAAGCATAGGCTGATCCTGGGATTAAATGTAGCTATGCTAGATTCCCAGTACTAAAAATTGTGGTTTCTGGTGAAGTTAAGGCACCTTGAGCTCCATGTTAATACACAGCTCTTCCAGACTTTTGCTTACGTGCTTGTAGAGTCAGATCTCTTTTGTATTATCTTTGCTGTTTGAAGCAGACTTCACTGTAGGTTTGCCCTTTTTACCCTGGTGCCCTCTCATCGATCTCTGTAGTCAAGGCAAGACAGCAATGCTGTGTGAGATACTCCAGGCTCTCTACTTGAGCATGATTTCCTTGCCTTGTGGTGCTTCCATCACATTTCTTTACACCGAAGAGCCCTTGAAGATGTCAGCAGTTGCACAGTACTGTAGTGAGAGGCTCTGTAGTTCACGGACAGCTGTCAGAACTGTCCAAAGCGAAGTGGTAAGAACTGCTCCAACCCCCACCTGTGTTACATAGCTGAACTTGCACATCACTTGAAGACTCAGTATACATTAATTTCAGTTACTGCTATTAAATACGATTCATAGGGTTTAGTTTATGTAAGATTTTAATACTGCATAAAGCTAGTTTTCATTTGGAGACTGCATTTTCAGCAAAGATTTTGAAGATGGTATCTGAATATACATTAGTATTTATTAGACTGTTGGCAGAGGGATTTTTCTGTTCTAAAAGAAAGGTGGAGTCCTAAACAGGACAGGCGTGAGAATCATTCTTTAGCTCTTCTGTTTATTTTTTAACTGGCTTCTACAAGTAAGATGCTTATGCTCTGCAACTTCTAACACTTTATTCTTGATTGTGTAGAGGTGACATCGTACTGGTGTCAGTTCTGCACACAGGGGCTGAACTGTAGCAGTGCTGCTGGTCTAGCCCAAGTACAGAGCCTGTTCAAATTACTTCTCCCCTTTCTTGCAGTGAAATAAATCTTGTTAATGCTCTGAAGCATTAATTCAGTCTATTACCATCTAAAACTAAATTTGTCTGGCTTCTTATTTAATTTGTGCCATTTTTCTTTGAAAGAAAGCAGACTTTGGTATTGAACTGGTTGCATTAATAGTTTTTTGCTTGTACCTTAAATATTTGGCAACTTTTGATTGTTTTTCATTTAGCCCCAACTGTTGTTTGCTCTTTGACCTCTGCCAGAATGATCAAAAATGCATGTATTCACCTGATAAACACAGGAGAACAGGTTGTCTCTTAAAAAAAAAATAAATAAAAAAAATCCAGTACCTGTTGCTTTGAAGACTATTTCTTGTGCCAGTGTAGAAAACTGATGTTCTGGAAATAGCTTTCAGCTATTATCCAGACTGTAGCTCCTGGAGCCAGAAGTGAGTTGATTTTCAGTAAGGAACACTGACTGGAGAACTGTTTAGTTTGGAAAAATGGTGCTTACTTTTGCTTTCTCCTCTGACTCGTGCAGTTGCCCGGTCTCTTCTCCGTGTACATCCAATCTAACCTGAATGTGCGGCAGTTACATAAAATACATCCTGCACTGAAGCTACTGAGCTTGGCTTGCTTATTAATGAAGTAAGTTTTAAATGTTCAATTTAAATCTATATTACAATAAAGTAATGCAAAAATGATTTTGGTTGAAATTGAAGTCCTGCAGTTAAACTTACTTTCAAATGTGGTTTACCCAGCTGGAGTAATAGAAACTCTAAGTCATAATAAACCTAATAAAAAAAGTACAACTAATCAGACTTCTTTGTAGTTCTTTTAAGTTTCTGAACACTACAGTCCATGGGTAATCTCAGACAAGATGTGATTAGTGTGAGCTGACAGGCTGCCTTGGTTGTGTGGATCAGGACTTTCCTTGAATGCACTTTGGTGGTAGCTGTTTTTGGTGTAGCTTACACACAGGTTTTTGTTTGGTCTCCTTTGGACTAATGACGGTGCAAAAACTGGGCTGTACTACCTTGGTACAAGATGTTCTGCAGACTTCTACATCACTAATACTTAAAAGAAGCATCTTAAAGAGATTTAAGTGGCATAGTTTAGGAGGCTAAGTGGTGTTGACTTCAATAGTAGAGCTTTCCAGTCTTTTGCAACACTCTTTGGACTTAAGTGAAATCAGGTGCTTTAATTAGCAGCATTTCCTGCTTCATGTGGGTGTCCCTAAACCTGCAAACTATTTTCCACTTGCTTTATCAGCAGGTTTTAGAATTCCATTATGAAGGAAAGCTTTATGTCATAGGAGCTTTCAAGTTTCAAAAGTATCTTTTTAATTAATGTTAACATTTTTTCACTTACTTAGCCACTGTAATGTTCCAACAGGAATTTAGAAAGATTCTTAAATGGCTTCTAAAACCCAGCATCTTTCAATTACTTGCCTAGAGCTATGTAATCCTTTGGCAGAGATGAAGAATGCACGGCTGATGTGTTCTGTGGGGTTCTCTGCACCAGGTGGGGCTGATGTGGTTGTGTGGGGTGGCCACAAGGCCCCGTGGGCTGCTCATTCCAGAGCCTCTGGTTGTGCAAGGTCAGGGGAAGGGCCTGGCACTCGTTGTCTGTGCATGGGGCTCCTGGGGACAGATGGAGCCTGGGGAATTCCCTCCCAGCCCCGAGTCAACACCGGTGCTTTCTGCTGCCCTGGGTCCTCCTGCCCCTCTCAGACTGTCCCAAAAGGACAACACACACGGACTGTAGTGAATAAACCAACCACAGTCCCTCCTGTGTAGGAGGCAAGCTGCTCCTGGCTCTGGGGGCTTTTAGAAAAGAGAGGGAAGCCAAATGTTCCTCAGTGGTTAGTGAGATTGCAGCATTTCCCATGTGACTTTGGCTGGTGGTGCTGCTGTCCCAGCTGTTACCACCAGGACTGTGAGAGGGGAGTGCACGAAGTACCAGGATCCCCTTGGAATCTGCTGTGAGCCTTTTGGGCAGATGCTGCCTTGTAGAAAATCTTAAAATTCAGTATTAAATGCATCATTCAGCTGGTTAAAACAGCATGGAAGACCAGTCTAAATCATGCTTTGTAATATCTCACTGTTCTTCTATCAGATTTATTTTAAGGTGAAGTTGTCTCTGGATGCTGTAGAACAGCAATCTATACATGAAGGGAAATCCTGGGATCCTGTTGTTGTCTTGGTGTAACAGCTTTGCATATTAAAAAACTCACAATGCTTTTCCAGCTCCAAAACTCAAGCCACAGGGAATTTTTTTTGGTACTTTGAACACTGGTGTGTTTTTAACAAAACATCAAAGCAGAGGATACAAAATGTTTGCATTTAAACTAGGTATGCTCAGAACCTTGTTCTGTTTCTGCTGGAGTTCTGGGAGGGCCACATCCAGCTCCTGTGTACCTGTGCTCACAGAACAGGCCGGTGCTGCCCAGTCCACAGGTTCGTTACTTTCCTGGGCATTTCCATTTTTATATTGCTGTTTAAACCTAGCTTTCTTGTTTTGAAGTGAATTCCTTGAGTACCATCTGTAATGGGGTATGCGAGGTCAAGATGGGGAGAAAATACCAAGTTCTGCTCTTTAAGTGAGTAATTGATCTCATATAATTAATAACTCATAGTCTCTAGTGTTACCTCTCTGCAAAATGATGGTCTCTAGATCACTTGCAAACCACAAAAATCTCTGCATCTTCAGCATGCTTTAGGCCAGTCTTGTGGCTGTTTTTACAAAATACCTGCTGTGCTTTTTTGAATATATTTCAAATTTCAAAGTTTTGGGGAGAGAGCTTTACCATAAGTTTGCAAGAGTGATATTGCCATATCTATTTCATAGAGTACAGCTGAAGATAACTAATGCTCTCTTCAACAAAAGTGTTCTAATGCCTGTTTTCCTATTTTCTCTGAAAGCCCCAACAAAAAGAAATACCTGGTTTGTGCTTAGAGGTGAGTGAACTTACCAGCTGAACTTACCATCTTCTAGAGAGTTGCATTGAATGCCCTGCCAGTGATCCAACTGTTTATTCTGCTGAAGGAACTATAATTTGTATTTTTGCTTTCATCTCCAAGCTTTTCTGGTGAAAAAGCTCACTAAGTGAAACCTTTTTTCCTGGCTACATTTAAATTACTTCCTGTGAAAGAGCATCTATGATCTCCCATGGGGTAGGCAGCCTTTTTTCCTCTCCCTGGAGAAACTGTTGTCCTTAATGTGAATCACTCAAGATGCGTGTCTTGCTGCTGAAATGAATTTTGAAGTCTTTGATTTAAGTGATTGCAGTTTTCAGAGCAGGAATCTGCTGAAGATGCTCTGAATGTTGTAGCTGCAGAGGCTTGTGTGCTTCCAGTGGAGGGATGCAACTCATTTGGAGTCTGAGATTATTAATTAAAACCTGATTTTTCTGCATCTGCTTGCTTTGTAACAGCTTCTGATGTAGTCTTGTCAGAAATCAGAATTCCTTAGACATAGATGCATAGCCCAAAATACGAGCAGTTCATCTATCCTGTGTTGAAATCTACAAAAATGGGTTCAACATATTTAAATCCCAACAACTAGGTCTTTAATCCCTTTAACACAAAACCTAAGAGTTCCCTCAAAATAAGTTTCCAGGTTGACTTGATCTTTCCTGATCGACCCACAAGCTGTGTCTGCATCTGGTTTTCTTCCTCCTGTGTGTGACCATGCCCAAGAAGCTTCTCCCTGTGCTGAACACAGCCTGTCTGAAGGTCCAGGTGTTTCTGGTAAGTGCTTTTGCATAATTTGTGGTGGTTTTTCCAGTTAACATAATCTTGGATTGCCTGCAGGTTGTGGGGCTTCTGCCCCTGAAGAAATTGCAGACTCCATCCTGTTCTTGGACCTGCTCTGGGTAGAGATTGGAGCAGGTAACCTCCCAGGCTCCCTTTCCACCTAAATTAGTCTAAGATTTGCTCTGTCCTGATGTTTTCAAACAGTTTTATCTGTGAGGGGGTAAAGCACTGCTGTTCCTTGCTGCCAAGCCATACCTGCTGCTCAAAGACAGTGACCACTGACAAAAACAGATGGATTTTCTTTTCCTATGGGACACATCCTCCTCTGGAAACTTCAAGGTTGTCATCAAATTTGCTACTCCTAAGTATAGGTAGCCCTTCAAAGCAGAAACCAATCCCACATTTGACTACATGGATTTCTTGCCTCTATCTTGCACATTTCATGAGCTTTGAAGTAACTGGGTGGATTTGGGCTGGACTGTGGAGGTGCAGGTGTGTGCTGGGGGTTTGTGTCACCTGATGGAAGGATCACCTCCAAAGGAAGGAGAACATCTGCCACAGCTTGGTTTTGATAAAGGCATAAAAAATGCCATTTTCCAAAGGCTGAAATTCCAATTAAAGGTTTCTCAGTGCTTCTGTATTAAGGCTGAGCTCCCCCTCATTCATATTCTGGCAGATTGTCAACAAATACAGTGACCTGAGGAGTGAAACATTGTATATGTTGGATTCTGTTATTGTGTGTTCTGATGTGATTTGATACAGAGAAAGGGCAGAACACTGAGGATTAGATACATATTAAGGCTCTAACTGTTATGTCTGTTTCTATGACTTATTGAGAGACCTAACCTTAAACATGTTATAAAGGTCTAAAACTTTCTACTCACTGGACAGTGTCTCAGAAAAGCACCAAGTAGGCTGTTGGCTTCTTGAAATTGTTTTGCATAAACCTGGGATATTGCCTGAAAAGTAGATCCTGGATTAGTTATTCTGTTTCAGACTAAAATCTCCAGAAATTCAGATTTTTTTGAAGTTGTTCCAATGCCTGAGTGAGCCCAGACTATGCACAGATGGTCAGCAGGAGATGTTGAAAAATAGAAGCAATAAGTGATGTGCAAGAGGTGGTACAGGAGCACTGGAAGCTGAAGGGAATTTTCCTGTGAGCTCTCATTGCCCTCAGCTGCAATAGCTCTGGGCTCAGACTGGGGCAGGTTTGTATTCCTGCTGGCCCTGGTTCAGCGTTGCCTGTAGTCGCCAATGGATGGCTTGGGTGACTTCAAAAAGTCATTTTTACAATGGTCCACGTGCTGTATGACTTAGAGCTACACAAAGCCAAGTGGCCTAAGTTCCCAAATAAAGCCCTGATGCAATGGTATGCAGGGCAATCCTTTCTCCTTTTTAAGCCTATGGCTTTGGTTCCTGGTTTAGGCTCAGTGGAGGCATCTCAGTGTCACAGGGGATTTCATGGGAGTGATGCTGATGCTTTAAAATATCTCCCAAGTTTTTTAAAGCAATGCAAAGAGCCCTTGGTATTATTTAGATGGTATGCCTAGTCCCTTTACCCCTTTGAAAACCAGTCCTTCAGCAAACAAAAATAATTCCTCAGGTGATTCTTGCCAGTGATTTTGCAATGTTCTTTGTGAAACAAAATGCCCAGAGTCAAGTAACAACTACTGTACTCAGAGGCAAGCAGATGATGGCTCTAAAATCTGCTGTTGCTGCACTGAGAATCTCATTGCTCTGAGAAGAAGAAAACCCAGACTGCGCTGACCACAAAAATGAAGGTTTGGTCTGAAGAATGTGCAGCTACATGTCAGCTGTCCATGGCTGGTGGTACAGGACAAGATTGCAGCAGTGCTCCTGCCAGGAGGCTGGAGAAAGCACAGAGCTCCAGGAGCTCTCATCTGCTGCCTTTCCAACCTGCCTGGCAAGCACCTGAGCAGGTGTGAATAAGGATCTCTTGAAGGAATACAAAAAAGGGCCACCAGGGGCCATCACCTTGAACTTGCCCTTTCAAGTATTATCTATAAATATGGTTCCCCAGAGCAATCCAGCTGGCACCCTCTACTCAAGCTCATCATGATCTCAGATAAAACTATCAAGTGGAGCCAGATCTTCAGCTGCTTTAGGGAACCTTGCCAATTTCCACTGCTTGGGAATGAACTGGAGGAGCTTCTTCCCATGCTGGAGCCTCACAGGAAAGAAGAGGGGTGAACCTGCCAGAGATGGCTGTGCTGCAGCTCACTAATCATTGCAGGTAGAGAGGAAGAGGTCAGAATCCTCCAAGATTACAGAGATCTCATGTCCTGTTAGTCCCATGTAGTGGTGGAGCCCCTGGTTTTTTTGGGAGTCTCACTCTGGAGCATGCCCATAATGTGGCAGTGATCCAGCAACTGCCTAAATATTTTTAAAAAGCAGCATTTGTCCCTGTGTTAGCAGGCAAAGGCAAGGTGGTATGGGCAGCCCAAGGTGTGGGGAAGGAGTCCTGGCTCTCCCAGGGTCCAGAGTTCTGCTTGCTGTGTTTTAGCCCAGATTTTCTTTTGGAATGTGGCATCCAGCGGGTTGTGCCAAGAGATGCTCTGCCCTGTGCAATGGCAGGGCTGCATCCCTCCCCTGTGGGTTTGCTTCTGAACACTGCCTTTGCCTGCTCTTGTCACTGGTGGGGAATCAATGCTTTTTTTAGCCAATGAACTCCTAAGATTATCAGATGAACAGAATTGTACAAGAGAAAATCTTGAATTTACTAGCTGTGTTTGTATCCTTAGAAGCACAGTGTGCTGTCATCTTGCCTTTATAAAGATCAAAATCCATCTTGACAGCCTGCTTTGCCTACTTTCTCAGTGGCTGAAGGCAACTTTGCAGGCCCTCGGAGCTGAAACTGTCACTTTTTGTTAATCCTTTGTGTTTCTTGCGTTTAAACTTTCAAATATATCAGTAGAGCTGGTGTAATCTCAATAATCATGACTTTATTATACAGGAGTAACTCTTGAATATCTAGCCCGAAGTCAACTTTCCTCAGGCAGCAGTGAAATGGGTGACAAGATGGCCAAGATGCTTTTCAGGTGATTTGGTAAAACCTGTGGCATTGCCCAGCCCAGTGAGGCTCAGGCTGGTGCCTTGGTGGCTGCAGGGAGATGCAGGAGGCAGTGGATGGAGTGATACTTCCCCAGTTCTGCTACTTGTATCTCATTCTGTTTCCTATTTGTAGACATATTGTGTCCATTATCTGCCACACTTAATCCATGTGGAAAAGTCCAGGCTTAGCGTGTCACATCATGAAGCTGGTAATACATTGCAAATTAAACAACATTATTTGCTCTCTTTTCTTTTCTTTCAAGTTTGTTTGCATACAGGATGTGCTCAAGAAATGCAAGATGGAAAATCAATAGTCATTGATGCTAAAATATTAATGTTTCTTCAGAATGAGGAGTGGAGTAGAGTGAACTCCCAGGAACTCACTGCAGTCCTGCAGAGTTTGCAGGAGCACTGGAGAGCAGAGGCAGTGCCAGCATGGGCAGAGAGAGAAGAGTCTGACTTTTCAGAAGGTATCTGACCGCTTGCAGAGTGAAGTGGGTGCTGTGCAGTGCCTGTCCTGTGTGTCAGTGTGGGAATGGCTCCTAGCATTGCCTGCTCCCCCATGCTCCTGGGGAAATCCTGACAGGGAAGGCATCCACTGCTCCTGGGTGGGTGCAATGGGAATGTCCCTGCAGCTTCTGCTGTCCAGCACTGTCCCACACAGCCACCTCCCCCTGTGTGCCTGTGCCAGGTCTGTGCTCCTGGACTGGGACTGTCCTGTTGTCTGGGTATTGACAAACCACCAGGGAGCTGGGCAAGAGGGGCACCAGTACTGAAATGAGTACAATTATTGTGAGATGTGGAGATGACTTAGAAAGGATTACACAGAGAAATAGGCCAAAGTTTCCCCATGTTGAGGGTGTCATCCCTCCCCAGAGGTTCAGCCCTCCCAGGTACCCCTTCACAGCAGGTTAGTTGCCATTACTGTGCCAGGAAAGTGTGTTGGTGACAGAAAAGAGCAGAGTGTCCCTGTGATCTTTGCAGCTGCCTGGCAGAACCAGCTCTGTCCTTGCCGTGCTGGCGTGAGGGGATCTGACACTTCAGTTCCCAGCCTCCAGAAATGCTCTGGGTTCACATCGTGCTCCTTTTGTTCAGGTTTCCAGGAGAATTTCTTTTTAGTTAGAAGCCTTCAGGTGGGATTTATGTGAACGTGAAACCTCATCAGGCATGGGCAGATTTGGGTTTCCCAGCCCATTCCTTGGGTGCTGCTGCCATCTAGGGTGTGAGGCAGCAGAGCCTCGGTGCTGGCCATGGGCAGCCACGGCCTTATCACACTGTTCACAGCCTTATCACACTGTCCCACGACCTTATCACACTGTCCTACAGCCTTTTCACACTGTCCCACGACCTTATCACACTGTCCCACGGCCTTATCACTGCCCACAGCCTGCCGTGCAGGGTTTGCTCCTGCAGGGCTCATGGCAGCCAGGCCAGGCCCCATCACAGCTGCCAGGGCTGGGCCACATTTGGGGGTTAAACACGGACATACCCCCTTACCATAAAGTGTTTTTCCAAGGAAAAGCTGCTAAAGGCCTGCAGAGGAGCACTGCTGGAGGTGTCAGTGTGGTGTTGGGGACACAGGGTTTGATTTCTGGTGTTGCCATGAGCTCCCTGGTGCTGCAGGTGCTGCAGGTACAGTGACCCTACAGGGCTGGCCAGGAGCCCTGGGCTCACACCAGGCTCTTGCCCCTGGCTGGGCAGGTTGGCTTGGTTGTGGTTTGAAGGTCCCTGTGCAGACATCAGGGGGTGTGCAAGGGGGCAGAGATGCCATGGTGACTGAGCTGAAGCCCCCTGAAGCAAACTTGTGGCATGTGTTACACCTGGGCCCTACTGCCACCTTTGTTGTTGTGTTAAACAGTCTGGTCTGCCAACCCAAGCAGTTTTTACACACACTTAGAGAGAACGTGAGCCAAAGCCAGGCTGGCTCCTGCCCAGCCTGAGGGGCACAGGGAGGGAACAGATGTTCACTACAAACCAAAATCATTCCTGAGCTTGAATCCACACTAATGGCTCTGGCTCTGCATCAAGGACTTCAAAGCAAAGGGAATTTTTTTCAATAGTTCCAGCTCAGGTGTAACTGAAATCCCATTTTACAGACTATTTCCACAGACTCCATGAAGCCCAGGAAACAGGACTCACTTTTCTGCAGCAAACTGGAGCCTGGCTGAGTGTGCTGTCACCACGTGGATTTTCCCTGAGCTTACCTTGGTGAGGTAAAGCTCTGAGCTCAAATTCCTGGTTAAATAAATTTACATACAGTGTGAAATCCTTCCAATCTGTCCTGGAGCCAGGTGAGGGGTTGCCAGGGCTGTTTGCCACCCTTGGTATGGATGAAGCAGGCACTGAGTAATCCAGCTCCATAGCACAGCTGTGTTATTGTGACCCTCCTGACTGAAGGAATCGCCTCTGACATGCATGTGGACTTCAGAATGGGGGACACGGCTGCCACAAACAAGCAAGTGCATTTTTAAAACTGTTTTTTATTTTTAACCATTTATGTAAGTAGAATCAGAGCTGTGGATCTGCATCTTATTCTGGCAAATCGTTTCCCCCTTGTGCACCCCTGTGGAACCTCCTGACTCTGCCTTCACTCAGCAATACCTCACCTTTTCTGTCATTCTTCACTTTCCCCACATCCTCTAATTTTTTCGTTGTTTTAAATAAGTCTGTGTTGAGATTATCTGTATAGTCTATAGTGTACAGTTGTGAGACAAAGTGCACCAAAGGGACAGCAGGAATTAGGGGTTTTCATCTCAATGGGAGCTACGCTTTGTTCCAGGTTTCCTATTGATTCTGATGAATTTCAGCAACTTAGAGCACAGATTCTGACGTATTTTTCATGTGAACTATGGATCAGATATTAGAAGATCCATAGTATCAAGTGGTTTGACATGTTCTTTTGGGAAGCCTCTTAAAGTTATTACTCCGTGCAGGTAACTGTCCCTCCTCCATTTCTTACAAATCAATTCCTTACACAGCTACTAAAACCTTTTGCTCTTTTGATGTAAACATAGGGTTGATCAAACCTTAGAGTGTGCTCAGGAGTGGAGACATGACTTTAAACATGCAAAATAATTCTGGAGTGAACATGTCTGTGGCTTGTAGTGCTGTGTGCAGTGGGGCAGATTTAGAGCTACTTGGTTTTACACCAAGACTTTGGGACTCACTATTTACTTACAATTAATAAATATTAGTAAATGGCAGTATTTACTTAACTGACTTGCTACACTGCTTTGGTTTCTTTTTTTTATTTTTCATGTTTTAAAATTATGCAAAGTCAAAAGAAAATATTCTTGCTTTTGAAAGGAAGCAGAAGGCTGCACACCAAGGAGCCCTTCAGTGGATAGTTCCCTGAATTTTCTTTTGGGTAGCCCCTGTTTTCCCTCACCTTTGGAAGTACTTTGGCAGAAACTACTCATTGTTACCACCCTGAGTATTTTCCCCATTTTTTTAAGATTTCTTGGACATTTTCCACTTCTTTGAAGCAGTCTTTGGAGTCCTGTGGTGCTGGTGGGAAGGTTATTCAGTTCCTAGAAAAATGTCGAGCTGGCACTTTTTAATGTGTGAGGGTTTTAGATTCATCTCAAATAAGTACATTTAAAGCTCTATTGAATTCAGTGTGCTTGGGACTTGACTTTTCTTCTTATTTATTAATATGGATGTAGCTATTGGAGATATAACTACTCAGTTTAAGTATTACAGATGACCAAAATCCATCAGTGACTCAGTGCAATTAAATGCTTTCTACTTTGGGGTATTTAAAGATTTCAGAGGCTGCTATCAATTTGTTATGAAAGAAATTTGGTTATCACAAGTATTATACATTGTGTCTTTATTTATAGAGTTATATCATACCACGAGGTGATGCTTTTGTGCCACAAAACAAGAGAAGTGAATGCTTCACTGGAGAGGCTTTTGGGGACTATGAGGAATGGTGTTGTCCCTGTAGTGGTGACGTACCTCAGCAGGTCCCTCTCCTGTGTGGTGACATTTCACAGGGGTAATTATTGCCTAAATTCACTCCGAACACATGGACCTCAAAGCTCATTACAGAGGAGATGGAAGAAAAACATGGAATGTCAGCAGAGAGAAAAGCAGCTTGCCACGTACAGGCATCAGCTATAACTAGAAATTTCAGGAGAGGCCTTTAGTGCCATAAATGTCTTTAAAGTCATTGATTAATTAATGTCTATATCCCACAGCAAGGAAACCTTCAGCAGCTTCCCTTAGCAGCCATGCAGAGCTTGGAGCAGAGTTGTGGGGTGGATTTCCCACAGAGCCTGTGCAGGATTTGCTCTCCACTGTCTGATGTGGAGCCCCAGCAGGAGCCTCATTGCAGAGAACATGCCCACCTGGAGTGTCATGGTGTGTGTCACCTCCTGAAGGGTGGCTCTGTCCTCCCTGGGGCTAACGTGGCTGCTGACCTGCAGTAGAGGGGACACCCACACCTACAGCACATGAACCAGCTCCAGGAAGCTTCAGCTCAGCTGCTGCTGCTTCAGGCCAGAAGACCCCAAACCTGATGGTTTTGACATACAAGAGATGATTTCACTGAGGAAGTTGGCCTGAAACTGGCCATCACTGGTGAAACTGGCCTGATGGAGGTGAATTTCAGTACAGGTAGGCTCCTGGGTGTATGGCTTTCCCTTCTTATTTTACTTCAGGACTGATTTGCTCAGAAATATGGGGCGTTGTTTCCTGCTTGCACATCTCTCTGGCATCCACAGATGGTGAATGTGGAAGTCCCTTGAAGGGCTCTTCCTCAGAGTGGAATAGTAGGGCTCCTATAAACTGGGAGTTTGGAGTAACAGCCACAAATCATTGCATATAACTCATTTTAGACTACAACTAATACAGTTTGTGGTGTGGAAAATACCTTTAGTGTCTTCTAAACTTCAGTTTACTTTGGTGCAACTTGTCCCTTGTTTTGTAAGAGTCCCAAAACTTGTTCTGAGATAAATCCCCATTTCCCAGCTGGCTTTCAGCAAGTTCCAGATCTGGTCCTAATTACTGCAGTGTGAACATATGTAATGTAAAGAACTGACAAAACCGCAAATCATCATTGGAAAAACCCTGGTATACTGATGGGTTTTGTGTGAGCATCCAAACTGGGACAGATTAGTTTTCTTTCACAGATCTAAGTAGCAGAAAAAAGAAGTTAGAGGTGTCCAAATCTGCCTGTGAGGAGCTATGGGTACCTCCTGGATGTGACCACCGAGGCCCTTGCACTGGTGTTCTGTGCTCTGAGCTTTGCTCTTGGGCTGGAGCAGGGCTCTGTGGTGTCACCCTGGTAACACCCAGGGGCTACAGTGTGGCCATGCTCTTCTGTGACCCCTGTGAACACCACACCAGGCCCCTGCTCCCAGCAGGAGCTACCAGCAAATGGGTTTGTAGAAGGGTAAGTGGCAGAAGACTTGGCAGCTGATAGCAGAGCAGCTGTATGTATTGTTTCTGTCTGTCAGAACACAAAGCAGAATTAATTTAAGCTACTGTACAGGTTAATGCATCTTTTAGGGTGAGACATACTGTATAAATATAGTGCCACCGACATTCTAGGCAATATTTTGGTATGAAATTTTGTCTGATCTTATTAATTTTACTTGGAGAAAAACACAGAGGAAATATAAGAAATAATACATTCTGTCAGTTTGCCATCTATGATGGCAGAGGATCTGCTCTTGTCATCCTTTGCTGGTTGGTGCTGGTGCTGGTGAGAATAACTGAGACAGTGAGAGGGGCATGAGAGTCACTTTACAGGGTGAGTTCTTTCTGCCAGCTCACCTGAGCCCTGGTTTTCATTTGGGCAAACTGGTATTGCTCCAGTTAGAGCAATTTAGTTTTCAGATGGCCCAGCATCCCCAGGAGGAGAGCCTGACTTTGGCAGGAGGTACTGTGCATCCCTGGCTCCCTGTAGGGCAATTTCTCTTGGTGCTGGTGACAGTGGTGCCACCAAAGCCATGCTCTGCCCAGCAGGGTCTCAGGGAGCTCCTCTGTCCTGCACAAGGGTGCTTGTAACCTGCCTAAAGCTGAGATGTGCTAAACATGTTCCTACTCTGATTAACCCGGGGTGGTTTTTGCTCTCCATGTATTCAGCTGATCAGGGTGGTCTGTGTCAGTCTGGTTAACAGCTCTGGGTAGGGCTGAGATGCTCTCAGCAGTTCGTTTGTCACCCCTCTCCTTCCTGAGCTGTTGGGTGGCCCTGGGGAAATGAGCTGCGTGAGCCCTGTGGCACTGAGGGCAAGCAGCAGGAGAGGTGAGTGCTGGGGTTACAAGGACAGGTCAGCAGCTAGGAAATCCTGTTCGAATGGGGGGCCTTCACCACTCAGTTTGTAGTGCTCTTGTTCAGCTGAGCTTGCTTTGAGGAGCCTTTCCTTCTTTTTGTCTTAGTTTTAACCATTAAGTGTTGTGTTGTCACATGTCATTAGGCGTGACTTCTCTCAAGGATGGGGTTGGAGACCTTCATTCGTTGTAGTAACCTGGTGGCTGGAATTCCCACATTACAGCATGGCTCCAGGCAGTGGTGATTCAGAAGGAGGAAAAAATCCTCTGCTGACACATCAATAACAGTTCTAACACATCTGAGGGACCATGTCCCTGGGAATATTCCCACTTTCCTATAGTGAAAAGGTTTGCTACTCATTCTTTTCATTCCTTCAGCTGCTTTAGGGTGCTTAATAATATCAGAGCAGAAAACTTCATCACAGCTCCCCTTCAGAAATCCTTGGGCTGAGAGGAGAGATCTTTGTAGCAGCACCACTGCTTTTAATACTGTGGTAAAATGAGGATAAATCTGTGCTGTTGTAATTACAGGACAGTGTAGAAATAGAAAACTGTCCAGGTAGGGTGGGAGGATAAACCCCAATGTCAGACCCCTGATAACTCCCTTTGGCTTCGATTTCTTCCTCTGTGACTTTGTGAATACATTTGGCAGTGGCTGGAGTTCAAGTTGCAGCCACACAGAGTACAAGTGAATGTCATTGAAGATGTGCTCTGGAAAGAAGATGCAAAGCTGCTGTACATAATGACATGGGTTAGTTTGAGGATTATTTCTTCCTAAATGGCCCGATGCAAGCAACAACTCTTCTGGACTGCAGCAAAGAAGACACAGCGTCCACAGAAGTTCTGCAGCATTTTCACATTTCCCTTAACCTTATAAAAACCATTTTTAATGGGCTGTTAGCAGGATGTCAGGCTGAGAATGTTTCCCCAGCCTCTGCAGGCGTGCAGACATGCTGTGGAACGAGCAGGGAAGCTGGTGCACACTGAACAGGAGAGGGCACTGGCACTCCAGCAGCTGTGCTGGGCTCAGCACCGGGAGCTGCCGAAGGATGGGTTTTTACTGCAGCTCCGCACACACACTCTCATCATCTTCTGCTCTTAATGTGAGAAAAGAGTCTATGAAAAGAGTGAATGAACTACACTTATCATCTGTGTCTCTCTGGGGAAAGGGAAATCCACTTGCACCAGGTGGGAACCTGCCCCTTTCCTTTGAACTTCATCTGCTGGTGTCTGGTGCAGCTCCTGTGAGTGTCTTTTTGAAAAACTCTGCTTCAGTGTCCTTTTTCTGCACCGACATTGGGTATTCAGTACACAAACTAAGGTGACATTCATGCTGACCGAGGCAAGCTCAGGTTGTGCATTCTCTCCTGCAGCTGTGGAAGTGCAGCCCTTCACCCCAAGAACATGTATGTGCTGCCTCTCCTCCCGCCCCATTTTCAGCCATCACACACTCTGAAAGGCTGAACTTCCTCCTGCTTCACAGCATTAACCACAGTATAGTGGGGAGCAATGTGCAAGGGGCCCCTAACCAGTGGGTGAGGAGCTCTGAGTCAGGCTCTGTCCCTCTGGCCACCATCCCAGCATTTCCAGTTGTGATGCTCATGAAGGGCTCCATGCCCTGACTCAAAATGCTGGACACAGACCTCTTTTTTTTTTTTTTTTTTTTTTTTTTTTTTTTTTTTTTTTTTCCTTGAATTTCCATCCTTTTTTTTGTTTTCACCTTTTTTGCTTTGCATATGTAAAGGGTCTATCATACTGGAAAAAATGAAATTCTGTTTGTTTTCAAATCTAGAAAGTCTTAATTAGACCCAAAGTAAAGCTTTCATGGAGCTGTCAGCATAATTACAGGCTGGGAAAGCCTTCCTGATGAATCTAAATCCAGCCCCCGGCTTCCTGGTCCTGACAGAGTGTGGCAGAGGAAGGGGGAACAAGGCATGGGTGACAGCAGCCCTGTTGCTTCTCTCCCAAGTCCTTTGCAATTTTTTTCTGCTCTGCAGGAAGGTTTGTGAAAGGCAAAGCAGAATAGGTCTGACAGCAACAGAAGGAAATATATTTAGAAACATGAAAAATAGGAAGAGAAAATGTTTTATTTGCATTATTCACCAGGTTCTATTATTTATTACATTGCTGTGCTAGTGCCTGGCTTTATAACTCCCAAAGAAATGATCATGCTTCTGAGGGCAGCTTTGTGCTGCTGTCTCTTATACATGGACTCTTGATATGAGGCATTTTTTGGCTGTTGCTGTCAGGGTGGGGAGGCCCTGGTACAGGGTGCCCATCCCTGGTCAAGGCCAGGTTGGAAGGGGCTTGGCACAGCCTGGGACGTGGAAGGTGTCTCTGCCCATGGCAGGAGTGTTAAAATAGATGATCTTTAAGGCTTCTTCTAACCTAAACCATTTCACGGGTCTGTTTCAGTGCTGCACAGTTTAAACAGTGAATTTGTCAGGTCAGGTTTTGACAGAAGAAAGGTGCTCACTTTGCTTTCTGTTTGCTGTGTCCCCAGCTCAGCCTTCTGCTGATTTTTTTCCTGAGGTTATCTTGTGAGCTTGGGCAAGGGCAGGCAGCAAGGTGCAGTGGAGAGATTTCCATGCTGGATTTAACAAAGGGGCTGGGGCAGCAGGGCCTGCTTTCCAGCCCAAGCAGGTCAGTGGGGGCTTCATCCTCCCTGATGACTTTCACAAGCACCAGCCTATCCTCAGGCTCATCTGCACCAGAAGGGCTGTCCTGGACAGCAAAGGCACATTTCAGTCTTGCACAAGCACATTTAGGAGGTCACTGCATTTCAGCATTGTTTGTGAAGGGCTGTGGAGCTGCTGGTGTTCTCGGGTGGTTGGGATCTGCAGTGATCGTGCACAGCTGGGTATAAGGAAAATGTATGAGCTTAGGAGAGACTTTCCTGCACTTTTCATACTATTACAGAAATGAGAATGCTGTTTGCTTGGCACAGGAGAGCAGAAATTTGGTGTTGATGTGGTTTGGTTCCTTGCTGCAGGTTTGTGGGAACACTGCCCCTTGGAGCAGGCCTCCTCTGCTGCAGCAGCTGCTGCTCACCACATCTCTGTGATCATCTCAGATTAATATTTTTCCACTTATAGTATAGGCAAGATTTTTACCCTGTCACTAAAAATCCACAGCTCATGGAGTCTATGCCTTTCAATACCTCTCCATAGGCAAATATTTGCACATATGTAAAAAATTCCTTAATTTGCATGCAACGCCCCATTCAGGTCCATGTGTTCTTTAATGAGGCTTTGTCTGGAAGACCAGCATTAAAAATTGTCCTGATTCTGTGGTCATCTGAACCTCAAATAACCTGGAAAAACTAAGGAGCTAAAATGTTTCTCTATGAGAATGCATAAATATTCAAATGCTAAACTAAAAGGGCTCTCATCTCATCCCACAAGTCATTTGAGACCATTGCTCCTTCAGCCACGGGAGGATTTTAGTACTTTAAAAAAATTTCCACAAAACAATCTGCAGTGTGCAAAGAACTGTTCTGCAAAGCATCTTGTAGGCATTCTGTGATGCACCCCTGCAGGATTTATTACCTCCAGCTGGCTGACTAGCAGCACATCCTCCTTCCTCCATCTAGATGGCACTCTGCAGCCTGCTAAAGCCTTGTGCAAATGAGCACGGAGGGGAAGTTTCAGCAGTCACAGCCGGGAGCCTGGAACTTTAGTTGCAATTTTGTCAAACTCTGGTTATGTGAATGGGCAGGAAAGGAAAGGGAGGAGAGAGAAATTACATCAATGGAACCTTTTAGAGTTTGTGAGCTCTGGGAACTTAGAACAGTCTTTTCTTCTGGAGCAGGTGCTGGTTCCTCAACGTTCACCTGATAATACTTGGTGAGTATTCTCCTTAACCACTTCTACCTCTCACTGCTTATTTCTTGTCCTTGTAGGTACTTCTGAGTCTTTCTGGTACTGGATATTTGGCCCTTCCGAGCTTGTCCACCCTTTTTGTCCCCCAGGTCACACAACCTGGCCTTCAAAGACTTGCAAATAAAGCAAAGAAGTTAGAGAATAAGGATGCTCATTAGTTAGATTCTGACATACTGCTGAGCTGTCTCAGGGTAATACGTTTTTACCTTTAAAGGTAAATTTATGTTCTTCCACAGGTTTATTTTTCTGGTTATTCTTGGGCATGAAGAGAAATGTCTGGGGGCACCAAATACAAAGAAGGATCCAATGAAGGCAACTTGGGGAGGATGATGAATGAATGTATGGGGATGTGCTGAAATGACTGGAGGAAGTGCAGTGAGGAAGTATGAAGAGAGATGGAGGAGGTGGGAACAGCAACATGCATTTTTAAACTGCATTTAAATGGCAACATCCCCAGTAGAAGCAGAATGTCGCTGGTGTCCTCTTTCCAATGGTCTGAGTTCATGGCATGGATTTCAGAATGTGAGACAGTCAAGTTCCTTAATCTTTGCAGATAATCTGGGGATGCCCAGGGTATGTATGCAAGATGTGTATGCAACTCCCTGCATAGCTGTGGAGTTTCTTGGCTGAAATGAGATGTTTGGAGAGCATCCCAAGCTGCTGCAGGGACCCTCCTTTCCCAGTGCTGCGCACTTGGCCATGGTCTTGTCCCAGTACAAATCCCCAGCTTGGATGATTTCCAGGAGCTGCTCTGTGCCTGGGGCACCTGTGCTCTGTGCTCAGAGCAGGGTTTGATAGATAACCCCGTGCCGTTGTCACAGGGTGTGGTTCTGCCCTGGAAGCCCAGTGTGCTGCCTGGGGTGATGCTATGAGCACAGCTCACGTGCTCCTGTGCCAGCTCCACTGCTTCCTGTCCCCTGCTGTTACTCAGTTCTGGCATGATTACCGGAGTGCCTGGAGGCACTTCCTAAAGTTCTGCCCTTTAATCTCTGCCCCTCTAGCGTGGGCACCTCTAGTACAGCTGATTCTTGCCAAGGTGCATGAGTTCAGCTTGCCAAACTCATGTGTGCCTCCTTTGTTGTTTGGTGTTCACCTGATTTTGTTGAACAACAACAGCCATTGTTTTTGCCAGTTTGGGCCTGAGGATCTGTGGGAAATGTTTTAGTAAAGCTGCTGCGCAGTCCTTCAAATCCATGGCCTGCTATCTGAAGCAAGGTAGAAGAGGATGAAAAATGTGCAAATTAGGAGGTTTAAGTAAATTAAATTACATAATCTTCTGGTGTCTACTGACCAAAGATGTGTCAAAAGAAAACCTACCTACCTACATACATGTACCCATCCTCTCTCTCCATTCCTGTCCTTCCCTTCCCTGGCCAGGGTCCTTTCCCCAAAGCATTGTGTTTTGTGTGACACTTTAACTTGCAGCTCCAACCCTCAGCTGCATCACTTGATGCTTCTACTAAAATTCACAGGTGCTCTGACAAGCACAGTTCATGGTGGGTTCACCTGAAGCCACTCTTTCTTCAGAGCTGCTTGACCCTGCTTTGGACAGCTTTAAATTCTGTTGTGTCTGCTTCCCCCATGCCTACTTGCCCCACAGGGATGAAGGCAGGAGAGTGATGGAGGCACTCCTGGTGGGTTGTCACTCGTGCTGCTGGCTGGGAGGTGTGATTGGATGGACCAAGGATGAACCCCAGGCTCTGTCACGCAGGACGTGAGTCACTTGGAGGAACTGTGCTGTCCTGACACGGAGCAAACAGGGCTAGTGAGTCAGAGGTGGCCTGAGCATGCCATGGTGGAGCACCAGAAATAACCTCAGGCTCCACAGAGGAGCTGCTGACGTGGGGACAACAGGAATTTCAGGATTGTGATAGCGTGTAAGGGGATGGCACAGCTCCAGGTGGGGTTCCCCGTGGTATGAGCTGGAGCAGACTTTGAACCTGTGCTGCTTTTAGAGCTGACATTGGTTTTCATGTCTGTCTGCTGGTGTTGCAGTGTGCTTTTAAAGTCATTTTTATCCATATTTTTATTTTATGGTTTAACCCAGCACGCCCCTGCTTTTTCCCCAGATTTTAGTCCAACCCAGGTGTTGCAATCCTTCCTTTGCCCAATTCTACCCAAGTTATTTCCCCTAATTCCCCTCTCAAGCTCTGCTGTTATTGGGCACTCACCCTGACCCCGACCCCTTCCACTTTCTGTGTGTATAAAAGCCATCTCCACATGGCAGACAGGGGTCTTGGGTTCCACCATGCATTGAATCAACAGCTCTGTTCAACCCCCAAGGCCTGTGCTGCTGTTCCATCTGTCCCTGCACTGGAGGCATTGATAACCAGGACCAGCAGAACTCACAGGGGGGATGTCACACCCCAGTCAGGGCCCCCTGACCTGGAGCACCCCTGGGGTACAGAGGTACCTCGAGGTAATGTGCCATGCTGGCCCAGCAACACCCTTGCTGCACTGAGGAGCCTCTGCCTGCAGTCTGCTGCACAGAGAACCTGCCAGGGCCCAGCAGCAAGATTAATGCGTCTGAGAATTTCCTGGTGAGACTTTTTGTGCTATTTACCAGAAGTCCCTTGAAGGCAGAAATTATTGCATTAAAAGATTAAGGCATCATTAATCATATTTTTTTGTCTTCCATTTTCTTCTGGCAGGCTGGCTCAGTATTACTGGTAAAGTTTTTTTCAGTTTTCTCCATTCAGGAGAAAAAGTTTCTTCAAGTCTTCTGTGACGGTGACATCCTCAGGTAAGAAGGAACCTTGAGAAAATTTTGGGCAGCTGAGTGGAATTGCTCACTATTGTGAACACTGACATTTTGACCTCCTTACTTCCTAGGTTTCTTTAGGGTGATATATATATAAAATTCATGGTTCCTCATAAAAATTATAGAAATAGATTCAAAAAAATAAGTATTTATAAGATATTGTCATTGTGCAAAGTCTTTGCCTGGGTGTGAGGGGGGCAGTGTGGGATGGAAGGTGGTTGTAGATGTTCCAATTTCTTCTGGTGTGCTGGCAGGGGTTGAGATGGAGGGGTTGACCTGGTGGTGGAGCTTCAGGGTGGTTCCCAGCTATGGTCTGGCTCCAGAGTGTGGTTGAAGCATAGTTTAGATGCCCATTTTGGAAATATTTGGAAAATATGTTCCTAACTTTTTAAGCCGAAAACTTGAAGTGTAATGAAGGAAGAAGGAGCTGCTGTGATAGAAACAGGGCGAATTTTTAATTTGCTTTGGTTATTGATAGACTCTGCACCACGGGCCATAGTTATGACAAAAAGTTGTGTCCTGGCTCCCTGGTGCTTCATTCATTTCCATCCCCACAGCTTTCCTTCTGCGCCGTGTCAAGGAGTGCCCTGGCTGTGCCTGGTACCACTGCGAGCAAAGCATTTCTTAATTTATGTGCTAATTAACCTGACAGAGCGACTTGATCGTTGGGAGCTTGGGCTCCGGGCAAGCTTGTGTTTGCAGGCAGGGTTCCTTCCCTTTTATTTTAACTAGAGCAGGGAAGGCGAGGCTGGAGCAGTGGGAGGCAGCGGCTCCTCCGGGGGCGGGGGTTCGGGATGCGATAAGTGCGAGCGCTGTGGAGGATGCGGCAGCTTCAGAAATATCTGCTTTCAGCCTCCCCTTTTAATGGAAGTTTTATTTTAAAAAAAGTTTTAGTTAACGTCATTCTAAAGTTTATTCCCATTTTATCTTTTTTTTTTTTTTTTTTTTTTTTTTTTTTTTTTTTTTTTTTTTTAAATACAAAGGCTGTAAAGCTCCTGGCTGGGTTTTTCATTTCTGCCGGTTGGGAAGAGAGAGTTGAATGGGCTGCTTGTCTCCCGCGGGGATGCTTTAGGGGCTGCCGGGCTTCAGGCTGACCTACCTACGGCCGTGACTCACCGGGGCAGGTGAGGCTGCGGGACGGGCTCCTGCAGCCTCCGGGGCCGGATCCAGCCCCGTGACCCCGCATGCGGAGCGCTGTCCCCGGTGCCGCTCTGTCCCGGGGCCGCTGGGTTTGCTTTGCCTTCCGCGCTGCCCCGGCCCGCACCGAGGCTGGCCGAGCCCGCTGTTAATGGGAAAGAGACGCAGCCGTGCCTTGCTGGGGGGCACAGCAGCTCTGTGGGGTCCGTGCCGAAGTGTTTTCCCTGGCTGCTGGCATGGGGAGGGGGATGCAGCCGGCACAGAGTGCCAGGGGTCCCTGTGCCAGCCCACACCTCGGGGCCGGCCCCAGGATGTGCTCGGGGGTGGAACTGCAGCCCTGCTGCTTTGCAGGCTGAGGGCTCGCCCTCCCATCACCTATTGCAAAAGAAATCTAAACTGCATGGGTGGTCTTTCTGTGCTTTTCCTTAATTTCTTGTTTCCTACATGCCTGGCATAAGCTAATTTTAAGTAAAATCATATAAAATGAAAGTCTTGTAGTGACATTTTTCTTAAAGAAGCCATTTTATTGTAAAGTGGGAGCATTGCAAAGGCCAGTTCCAAAGCTGGGCTTAGGCTGCTGTCAGGTTAATTTCCTGCACTGCTACAGGCTCCTTCCCTGCACCTGGCCAAGTCACTGGAACTGCTGTGGGCTTTGGATGAAGTCTGTGATGAGAGCACCCAAATCCCTTGGATACCAGAATTTCTGTGTTCCCACACACGCCTCAGCTGTTGCTCTGCCAGAGGGGTGCACTTTCCTCACCGATGTGATGAACACAAGAACGATGGTGGCGGATCGTGTGCCCTGTGGTGGTGTTTGTAGAGTTCTCTCTTCCCTTGCACCTCTCTCCTCCTGGCTGGAGCAGTGCCTCCCCCAGAAGGGTGCACACCTACAGCCAATGTGTGAGGGCACTTTGTTGCTGAGGAGCTTTTTAGCCCAACACCAATGTTAGGACTTTTGGACTGGAAGCAGAATTGCTGCTCAGTTTATTCTTTGGTTTCCTTGTGTGGAATAGGGGAATTTTGAGCATATGGATAAAGCTAAATCAAAATGATAAAGTATTTCATTTCAGACTGAGGGCATCCACACAAGAATAACTCTTCCAGAATAGCTTATCACATAGACAAACTAAAAAAACTAATCTATTTTAACCAGAGGAATGAAGGAGGCACAGAGCTCTGGGTGACAAGCACAGCTCCCACAAACACATAAATCACAGATCACAATAGGCTCTTTTAGAGCTGTAGAAATGATAGTGCTGTTTTGGTAATGGAACATCCTGATCCCATCTCTACGTGCATGTACTATATTTATATTCTACACATGTATATATTCCAATTATATATATGAGAAATCCAATTTACAGGTGTGGGCTTTAATTAAGAGCTCCGATGTGTACTTTTAACTACAATAATATGATAGAAAGGAATGTAATTTATCAAAGAAACACTGCTGAATTTATGACGAGAACAGGGAGATAATGGGATTTCTGAGACTGTATGGATGCTCTTTGCAGTTATATGAGAGGGCAGGATACAGGGGAATTTAACTGAAAATGAGGTTTTTTTCTGAGATTGTTTTAAACTTAATGTATTTGCAACTCCTATTTTGTGGATGCACACAGATTCTTATATGAATACTGATTTTTTTAGATAATTTATTTTAACAAGTAGTTTTTGCCTGGAAAAGATCTGATGCTGCAGATTCTATTACAACATGTTCTGTCATAATGCCAGCCTGTATTTCTTTTTAGTTGAAGCACTCTAACAAATTCCAGAGTTGAATTTAATTTAATCTGCTGTTCTGACATGTGAAAAGTTGCCTGATCACTCTGGAGCTTTGTCACATTTTTGCCCCTCCTTTTAATTGGGTAATGTGCAGACTTCCCCCCCAGCTAATCCATACACAGGTTTGGGTGGAAGTGCTTGTGGTGGTTTGGAAAGCAAAGGGTGCTTCATTTATGTATAATTGGGCATAAAGGCTTGATGAGCCCTCCCGTGCTCCTCCTGTGCATGGTAACCTGACCCCAGTGCACTCTTCGGTGAGCAGCAATGAGTATTTCTGCCTTCAGGCTGGCATCAGCATCTGCAGTTCTGCAGGTGTGAGGTGGCCACTGGGGAGGGGGCTGTCTTGCTCCTCCCTCCCGGTGACTTTGCTGAGGCTTTGTGGGTGTCAGGAAAACCATGTGGAGCTGGGGAGAGGCTGTGAGGCTGCTGGGCAGCTCTGCTGAGGCAGGTGGAGGCACTGTCCTGGGTATGATCTGTCACTTTTTAAATGCATTGAATCTGCAATGCTCTCAGTGGAAAGGTACAGTAACACAGCCACAAACCATCCTCAGGTTGTTCCTGTGTCAATATGAGGAATGAACCCCAAAGATCTCAGTGTCCTGTGCTGCAGATGGCCCTGGCAGGGAGCTAGAACTGTTGGCTCCCTAGGTACTGTCCATGGAGCATCTTGGAATTTTTCCAGTGCCATTAACCTCATTTTTGATACTGTTAAGGGATGTGTCACAATGGGTCAGAGATGGGGCAGCTGGGGAGACACATTAAGCACAACTGGGCGGGGTTTGCCACCTGCAGGACCCCCACAACCCTCTCACTTGTGTGTCCGAGCTAGGAGGTGCTGCTTTGCACATCCAAACTCCACCTGCAACTTCTGCTTTGGGCTCCTGACTTCAGCCTGGCATTTTGTCCACTCACACGTCTCACTGAGTGGAGTGGAGCTGATCATGGCCCAGGGTTCTTCTTTAAAATGTTTGCTGCATTTACTGCTTCTGCAGTGTGGCTGTTTTGGCTGGGCCAGGAGCCACCTACTATCAGAGTTTCTTCCTCTCAGAGTAATTGCAGACTGGGGCTGAGTTATCCGTGCCACCTCTTGGGAAAGCTGCATAGCCTGAGCCACAAAAGCCTCTTACTGTGAGGCAACTTTTCCAGAGCCAAAATGACTTCAGAGTCTCGTCTGAATCCTTCATATATTTTCAGGCCTATCCTTGCAATATGGTCACCAGAGCTGCTCAAGCATTTAGCAGTGGTATCTTGGATACTGGATGCTGAAATAACACCCTTTCCCTGTGCTTGCTGGTTAATCTCCTATTTATGTAGCCCTGGATTGCATTTCCGCTCTTAGAAACAGCATCACATGAGGAGTTCATGTACGGCTGGTTCTGTACAAACCTCATTTCCTTTCCTTAATTGCTGTTATCTGTATGATTAGCGTGACCCATGTACTCGGTCCTTAGACAGGCACTGTGCCACGTGCAGCTATTGAGAGCACTTTGCTCAAATGAACGGATATTGCCTGGTTTCCAGATCTGTTCCCACCATTAATGTTGTTCCTGGCACCCAGTGCTGCCGTGCACACACTGCACCAGCAGTGGCTTTGTGCATTTCCCACATAATTGAGGGATGTACCGAGCAGGCTTGGATCAAGGACAGGAACCATTTGGCTCCCTGTCTGTTTAGCATGTAGTACCTACCGGTTAACTAATTTTAAAATAACTTGAGTGCCTTTTTTTCTTTTTATAAAATACTTTTAGACTGAAAAGCTGCTGCACCTGGAAGTCTGCTTCAAGCTTAGGTCTCTGTCAAGGAACTGATGCAACCCAAACACCTGGTTTATTTGACATTTTATTTTCCGTGGTTGATGATATGCAGATTAGCTGATTTTTAGCTGATCTTTCCCTGCTACCCCCTTTGTTTATAGGTATTGGCTTATACTGAGCTTTATCCATAGTCCTCAGATGGATCTCGCTATATTTTTTGAATGTATTAATACTTGGCTTGAACTGCTCAGGGATCTCCTAGCACCTGGTCTCCACATGCTTGCTGGGAAGTAATTCAAATCTGCTTGTTTAGGAGTTTGTTTAATGAGGGTTTGTCATAAGAGAAGGGGATCTGACCAGAGGTACAGGTCCCAGCAGTGCTTTGAAACACACTGAGGGTTAAAACACAACAATCTTGTTGGTGACAGCTAGCAGCTTTAGCTGGCCCCGGCTGGGTGGGCACTTCTGGATGGGTTTAATTTGGCTGGCTTGGTCAGCCTGTGCTCTGTCCCCAGCCTGAATCACAGGCAGGAGGGCAGTGCTGGCACACCCTGGGCAGGCCCTTCTCAGGGCTGGGCTGGCACTGCCAGGGGCAGTCACGGGCTGGGGCTGTGTCAGTGCTGCAGAGCCCCAGCTCAGCCTCTCACTGTGCCAGCCCACTGCTCCTGAGGGTCTCACATGGGCATGATGGAGATGCTGACTGAAAGTTCTGCTGCAAATCACCAGATGTTGATAACTGCCCACAACTGTCCTGGAATGGATCCAGATCTGAAATGAGGTTACTTCGTCGGTGGGTTGTTCTATATTCCTTAAGCACCTACAGAGAATTATTGCTTCTTCAAATAGGAGGGGCAGAGTGTCCTGGTTTTGGGTTTCTATATCAATACTAACAAGCTTTTCTCTGCAGCTCCCTCAGTGAGAGCACAAGTAATATTGGCTTCCTCTGTCCCCCAGGTGTGCCTTGACTGCTGCAGTGGTGCTGCAAGGCTCAGTTGGAGCCAAGGGAAGGGGTCTCCTCCTCCTGGAGCACTGCATTTAAGAAGCTTGTGCCTAAAAATAAAGACCCACTTGGTCCATAGGTGTAAACCCACCCCCAGCCAAGCCTGCAGCTGTGCCCAGGTCAGCAGCACTGGTACCACAGTGCAAACCCCCACTGCTGCACAGGTAGGAACTGCTCATCCTTTGGGCAGGGTCCAGAGCCAGGCAATATTTGGCTTTGTTTCTGCAGCACGTGGTGCTGCTGTCATTTCTGTAGCTGGTTGCTTGGAAAGAGAGGGCACATCATAGCTTGTGGGGTTCTGCAGAGCAGTAGCCTGGTCTTTCAGGAGGAATCAGCCTCAGTCTGTCCCTGTTAGGGATCTTCTGCACAAAGATTTTTCAGTATTGCCTTCAAATCAGGCAGCACCTGCCAGGGCTATCCCCTGAGATGTCTTACTGCCAAATCCCCCAACAGAAGAGACAAATTCACATCAGTAGAGAACCAAAATGGGAAGAATTAAACCCGAAAATACAGGTGGGAAGGGAAAGGTGGATTTTTAAGCCCTGTGGCTGTCGTGGAGCACTCTGCTGACGTGCCAGTCCCCTGCAATGCACAGCATATGTCAAGGCAGCTCCCTTTAAAGGGATAACATCAAGGTATCTGAAAGGCTGCCTCCTTTTTGTTCTTATTTCATCCTGTATTACAGGATTTTATTCAGGTTTTTCAGTGGCCTCCTGGATAATGCTTTATTACAGTGACAGTGTGGAGTTCTAGTTTGTAATAATGGGATCTATATAAATAACACTGATTCTATTGCCTCCTGTAAAGCTTCCTGCCTGGGAACACTCAAAAGCTTTTGAAAATGTTAATTTCCTATAATTTGGGATAGAGAAGCACCTCTGGGTACTGCAGAGGGCATGGCAGCAGTGTGTGTTGTGCTGCCTAAAACAGCCATACCTTTGAATCAAGGGCTTCAAACAATTGAGGGTCTTTCTGCACCAGAATGAATAATTAAAATAATTGCTTTTTAGGTTTTTTTTTTTTCTTTTGTCATTTTGCACCTTTAAAACAGAGGCCAGGTAGTATGAGACTCACTTCCAAGCACCGAAGGTACTGTGAGGGGAGATTCAGCCTTGAAGAAGAGTCAGATGAAGGCTGGGAGAAAGGGATTGTTGCGGCATTTCACAGATTTTGATTTGATGTGCAAAGAGATGAAGGATGCTGTGACCCAACAGACCTCAGTGCTGTGTTGAGGACTGGCTCTGGCTCAGAGCAGCATCCTTGGTCCCATAATCCGACTTTCCTTATGGTGCTGCCCTGTGCTGGGTGAATCAATAGCCAGATACTGAGGCACAGGCAAAGGCCTCCAGGTATCTGGGCTAAATTTGGGCAATTATGTTGCTCTAAACAACCTGTGCTTGCTCAGGAAGAGGAGGGTGACCCGAGTCCCTGGGACTCTGTCCTGCTTTTCCCTGGAGAGTTGTTACTGGTGAGGGCTGGTGGGAAGAGAGATGCTGTCCTGGGTGTGGAGCAGAGCCCAAAAGGCACGTGTGGCACTGGCAAGACAAAATGGGGTAAAGGCTTAATGGATTTCCATGAACCGTGCTCCATAAGGGCCTGGTTGACAGGATTTGCACTGGATTGACAAGAGTTTTCAAAAAATGAGGGCTGGGTTGTACAGCAGCACTGCCACTTTCCTTGGCTGACCTGCCATGCTCCCTCCTTTCAGGCTAACATTAAAATGAATAATGCACAGCAGAGAGAGCAGCATAATTGGCTGCAGCCAATGCATGTGCTGTGCTGTTCTGGGGGGTATCAATTGCTCCTTGTCCAAATGTGTGTATCTAAGATCAGTCCATTGAGCAGAGCCTGTTGGGTGGGTGCCAATCCTTTCATACGGAGGCTGCTCTCGCTCCATCCCGGCTGTGCCACGAGCACCATGCACAGCCTGGCACACAGGGACACACAGTCACAGGCAGGTCACTGTGCATCGTGTCCCCAGCCACTGCCTTGGTGTGTGAATTCTCTTTGCCCTGGTGGGGATGTCCTTCCTTGTGCTGGTGTGGTCAAACTCCCCGTGATGAGTGGCACGGGTGTGGTCAGGGTTTTGTGAGGCTGCAGTTGAACCCCAATGGAAAACTGGTAATTTTTTAGGTAGATTAATTAAGATGCAAGCCCACCATGGCTTGGTAGATGCAGAAGTGAGTCCTGGAGGTTGGCAGCCTGGGCAGAAGTGATGCAGAAGGTGCCGTTGGGGCACATCAATGTCCCAGCACACTGAACAGCCACCTTGGCTGTTGGACATGGTAAAACCAACTGTGCAGCTGCTGGATGGGCTCAGCTGCTTGGTCACGCTGGGGCTGTGTCGTGTGTGATGCTGTGCTGGCCTGTCTGCTGCCACCCACCCAGGGACACTCACTCTGTCTGTCCCCTCCCATGTCCTCTGCTGAGCCTCCGGGATTGATGGCAACACAGCTCACAGAGGCTCATTGCTGGGGTTTTCATTACCCTTTAACACTTAAAGCCTTCTAAGTCTCTGCATTCAGAGAATAACAGTGGTGCTTTTCCAGCAGTGCAGGTGGTTGCAAGAGAAGGAAGGTCCATGCTGCTTTTCTCCATCCTTCATCTCCATTCTGTGCCCAGCAAACCCACTCAACAGCACGTGCCAAAGCTGTTTGGTCCATATATTCTTACATCTTATTCTATATGTATGTACACATATATGAATGGTTATTATTCCTCTGTTAAATCTAAGTGAATAGCTCCTTTCCTCCTGCAAGCATTTAGCCTCCTAGCAGATCCTGTAATAAATTAATCTTCTTCATCACTCCTTTAATCTGTTCCTCATAACCAGTGAGCAGTGAAATCTTCTCACCTATTGATTGATGGATAATGTTAGATTAATGTATAATGCAAATTAGTAGAAAGCAAATTACAAGAGCTGCCATGTGGTTTGGTGCTGCTGCTGAATTTGTGCTACAAGGAACTCGTTCAGGGTCAGTGTCTTAGCCTGTACCTTGCATGTAGGAGAAGCATGCAAAGGTTTGGGGAACAAGGATTTCTTCTGTGGAGTTAAAGCTTGAATAGAGGAGAAAAGGGGGTGTCTGCTATTTTACACGCCCCACACTATCTGTTCTAAAGAGGGAAGAGCAATATGCTGTGGTGTGACAGACTGCTAGAATCAACAGCTGAATTTTTAAATGATACAGAATGACAAAGAGCCTCAATGTTTGACTCTCGGGGAGCTGTGGGTGGCAGTAGCGGCTGTTGGGAGGGGGATTTGGGTTCACCTCACCTGAGGTTTGACATTTATTCCGTGGGATGGGATCCCTGTGGGCTCACTTTGCAGGAAGCAGAGACCAAGGTGCACATCTGGGTTGTTATTCAGCTCACCTCAGCTGTTTCTCCCTCTGCAGTTTGAAGAGTGCTCTGTGTGGGCTGCGGGCATTTAACACTTTAAATTACTGCCTGATATTTAGGTGGGGTGCAAACATGCTTAGGTACACAATCAGTTCTTCAGTGCCCTGCTGTGATCTGCTGATGTGAAAGGCTTAGGTATAAACTGGGCTTATTGTGGCTACAAATAATACTTTGGCTTCCCAAAATTCTGTTGTTTTAATACAGCAGTTGGCAACGGCTGAAACTCCTCTACCTACTTTTTCCCAAGACAGTGGAGAGAAGGAGAAAAGCAGAAAGGGAAACACAAGAAAATATCCCTGTGGTATTTTTTCTATTACATACCTGCCAAAATCTGTGGTGGTGTGTTAAGACAAAGGGCTGAGCCCTCAGTGTTGTCCAAGGGGAAAAGCACAGAAAACTCTATTAAACCCTCTGTATTGCATTGACCTTTGGTTTGCTCCCATCTTTTCCTGGTTTCTGGGATGTGGCACACATCAGCTGTGGGGCAGCCTGGGCACTGCAGGTCCTGTTCTCGATTTCAGCTCAGAGGTCTGAGGCACACAGGTAACACATGGAGTGAAACCATCAGGGCAAATGGAAATCTCGTTTCTGTGCTGGGATTCTCCACAACACCTCAGTGAAACAGGCCTTGACCTGCTCTGGGACTGCTCCTTTGAGAAGCCAGTACACCCCTAACCATCTGCTGGCTCCTCAACCCTCCACTGAAGGTGCTATTTGCTCATGCTGCACATCAGGGAGACTGGAGCTGCTCACAGCTGATGGAAGAGGAAGAAAAATGTCTTTTTGACCTGGCTTTTCTTCCCCTCTTTGTTGTGGGGAAGAACAAAGGACTAGAAACTTCTGTGAATTCTGCCCCAGTACAAGGAAGAAGCTGAAAAGGAGTTAGGAAAACATGTTAATCCTTATTGCTGTCTGGATGAGGCACTGAATTTGTGTTGAGACTCAGGCATGGTGCTCTGTGGTGACAGGAGCTGTGCTTCTGCTACTGGGGAGCTCTATCAAACACCCCTCAGAGTAAAGCAGAAAGGGAAGGTAAGTTGGGAAACCTAGCAGGAGTTTTTGCTCAGGCTGTGGTCCTAAGTTCTCCTTGTTTCCCTGCAGAAGGGACCCTCACACTCTGGAGTCACTCATGTAGAAAAGCTTCTCTTCCCATTTCTACCCAGGAACTCCCACAACTAAATAAGGCCTGGTTTTTAAAAGCTTAAAATGTGGAGAGCACCAAAGATCAATTCAAATAATAAATATAAAGTAATCTAGTGAGAAATTGCAGAGACTAGAGATGGACTCCCTTCTGAGCTGCCTAGCAAAGGGCAATGATGAGCTGTTTGCAGCAAGGGGAATTGTGGTTAGATAGGAAAACTGTTGTCTGTGAGTGTCAGGCACTGCCATGGGGACCCAGAGAGGCAGGGAACCTTCTGTACTTGGAGACACCCAGAGCTACATTGGGCACTGCCCTGAGCAACCTGACCTGATGTTGAGGTTGGCTCCAGCTTGAGCAGGGACTGGAGTGGAGATTCCTGCCAACCCTGACTGTTCACTTCTTCTGGGATTTACAGGGGCAAATTCTCTGTTACAGTTAAGCCATAATTTTGGAGATCTGTTTTTATCATGAAAGCACACTGCTTCATGAACAGTGATGTCTCTGAGCATTCATTATTCAGAAAAAGTTTGTCTTCCAATTACACAAGATCATAAGAAGAAAAGTGTCTGGTTTGTCAGAACTGCAGAGCTAAAATAAGCTGCAGCAAGCACATCTCCTTGGCAAGGAGCTGGTGTCTCTAATTAGAAAAGCTCTGGAGAGTTAATCTACTTGGGTATGAGACCTATTGCTTCCTCCTGTAGCATGCAATGGCTGGAGCTGAGCAGCTTTGAAAAAGGCCTGGAGGCTGGGCTTCAGATAATGAATGTATCTTACCTGGGAACTCCATCTATATATATATGTATATATGAATTTCCCAAACATGAGGCTTGGTGTGCTCCTGTCAGATGGCTGAACTGCAGCAGGGCTGAGAATTGACTGGGAATTGAAGATGTCAATTCTTTTAGTTACAAAAAAAAAAGTGCTGAAAGTCCTAATCTCTGGCAAGCAGCAGCTGCAGAGTGGAGTAAGTTACTGTACCATCTAGCTGTGTGAGAGCAGTGTCCTCAGCAGGCAGGAAGAATCGAGGTTGCTTGGAAGTGCCCAAGACTGCCCTGGTTTTTTGTTTGGGCTGGTTGTGCCTGACCCTCGCAGACAGAGGTGTGGGCAACAGGAGGGGAAGAGGTTGTGACAATGAGATGAAACAAGCCTTTCCTGGGACAATCACCTCAGCCACACTGCCAAAGAGATAACCTTGATATTTCAGTGCCTATCAAAGGTGCCTTCTGCTCTCATGCTAATACTCTCCAGAGCAGGGGGAGCAACTAATCAGCATTGCAGCAATCAGTCAAGTTTCCCTTGGCACATGATGAGTTTAATTATTTTGCAGTTCACTCCATCTTCTTGGTAGCTGTAGTGATGTTTATTCTGGGAAGCTTCTGGGACTGAGGTGGTACAAAGGTTTTAATTTCAGACAGGAACTTATCAAGTTGGGTTCTTGGCCAGGGCTCCAAATTTCCAGAGTTTCTCTGAAGTCCTGGTTGGCCTTATTAGACTTTATCAGTCCTAGTTCCTTTTCCTGAAACATCTACCACTTGTGACAGTTTTGACGTGGATACTGATGTACCAGAATTGACTGATGAATCCCATCAGACAAAAATAGCTTGCATGCATCAGTGACTGAACCAAACTGCTTGGTTTAAAAGCAAAAGCCTTATCTGACTTGGCCAGCACGCTGCACTTTGTCTCCTCCCCAGCAAAACTTCCAACCCTCCCTGCAGCCCAGCAGCTCATGGGCTGGAGGCACAGGAACTCACAGCTAAGGCAGGAGGGACTGGGGCTGCACTGGAGCCGCACTGGGGCTGCACTGGAGCTGCACTGGGACTGCACTGGCTGTCCTTGGGCTCCAGGAAAGCTCAGTTTTGTGTGCCACATCCAACACGAGCTGTGATGCATCCTCTGGCAGAAATGTGTGGCTCCCTGGGGCTTGAAAACACCCACCTGGTGCAGTGGGCAACTCTTTCAAATACTCAACAACCACTGAGCAGGTTATACTGCCTTAGACCTCAGACTTACCAAGAAGCACTTACTGAGTTATTAGTTAATGAAAACCTGGGCAGAACTCTCTCAGCCTTCAGGCAGTCAAGAGTTCACTCTGCAATAGGTGCTCTCCTGACCAGTGGCACCCAGATAGAGCCAAAGTTAATTTATCTCATTTTAATAATTGCAGTTGCTTACAGATATCTTTCTCATAATGTCATATTCTCATATCTGAATTGCCCCAAATTTGCACCTTACCCATGTCAAGCTCTGCAAATAACCTAAGAAGTGGTACTATAGGAATTTTGTTTTTACTGTCAATCTCCTGTACAGCACAATACCTTTGAAAGCTGCAAGAAATATTTTTATTATTGGAGGCAAACTCCCTGGGAATGTGCAATTGATTATTCAAACCTCATGGTGCTGCTGCAGAGATTTGTGTTGCTGTGAGTGACTTTGATTCCCTGATAGCCTGTCTCATGCTCCTGTCCCCTAATGGAGCTGATAGCATTAAGTCATGCAGTTAATCAAGTGAAAGAAATTGTTTCTCCTTATTCAAAGACCTGATGACTTTACCCAACAGGGAGGGTCTCTAACAGAATGAGACAAGGAGAAGCAGATGAGATAAGAAACATCCACAGGACTCAATAAGCAGTGGAGTAGGAGTGTCTCTAAAGGCTTCAGATTCAGAATAGAAAAACATTCTGAATGATCTATGGAAAGCCAGCCCTCTGGCTGGCACTTTATTATTGCATTTTTCTGTATTAAGGAGTCAAAGATCAAGAATAAATTCAGTCCAGGTAATGATACACAGAATTGTTAATTGAGGTGCTGCTGAGGCATGTGAGGACAGTGTGGAGCACAGCAGCTCCTTAGAGGTGGCAGCTGGCAAAGATGGGTGCATGGTCCCAAATTATCTATGCATGATGGGTTTTCTGCATAGTATTTCCATCACTGATAATGAGGAATTAAAACATAATTCACTAATGCATGAAAAGAAAGGTCTTCACAGGGCTGGTTACTCCCAGGCAATGATTATCCTGATGAAATTAACTTTATTATAGGAGGCTCAGGAGGAAGCATAATTCTCCCTCCTTTTCATGCTACCCATTATAACAATGATGTGTGCAAAACCAATTTGACTATTAGATCATTCCTACTAAAATAACTCCAAACCATTTACAAGTATCCTTGTAGGATTTGCTCCAAGTAGATGCTGAAGCACTTCCAGCGCAGTTGAGTTTAATTTGTACCCTCCCTGTTACCTTCCCAGTTTGCCAGGTGGAGCTGCTGTCTCTGGTATGTGGAATTCCTGCATTTCTAGGGAATGGCAGCATGCAGAAAGAATCCCTCTGCCTCTGAGGGGACAGTGGCAGTGTGCTCTTGTTCACAGACTTGGAGAGATGGCCTGTTAAGAAGTGACACATGGATGCTGTGTGACACTGCCATTTGAGACAGGCCCCACTCTGAGCTCTGCTGGGCCCTCATGAATTTATAACTGCTCTGCTGCACTGAAATTGTTCCAAGGCTTTGCTGGTGAGGATGCAGTTAAAATCTCTCCCACGGGGAGCAGAAGTGCTGCAGAGGAGTTTTCCCCCTTCACCAGGTCAGTTTGAATTTTGGCTGTCCTGCAAAAGTCTGTTGCTTTTATTTTCAGAGTTACAGGCAAAAAAGAAAGGTAAGGAATAAGGTATTTTCACCAGCTGGTGGGGTTCTTTGGAGCAGTGAATCCCTCAGGGAGGCAGAGAAACAGAAACTACACTCATTTTATGCATGCTGCATAAGGGATAAAAATGTACAAAGTGTTTTCCATTCCCAGGTTCATCTTTTGCTTTAGACTTTGGCGAACAATAATGTTAATAGTAAAAGTTAATGAAATGTTAGTGGCAAAGGTAATGAAGATTATGTGGAATAAGGCTAAACATGAATAAATGATAGTTTTAAGGGAAATCAAAAAGCATTTTTTCTGGCAAATGCCTATGCATCTCCCTCTCCATTTAGACAAGCTCTTACTTGCAATCAGCTGGTAAAGGCATTGTACATCAGTCTAGAGTGACCAGCACTGCAATTGTAAAAAGACATAATTTTAGAGTTTATTTGCTTACTTTTAAGTGATTGTATAACTCCTTTGTGTCAAGGAAAGACAAGTTTTTACTTTATGAAGAGTATATATCCTGCTGGACTAAGGAGTGCAGAAAATGCTTGTTTGCTGGTGACTCACTAGTGAAATCCTTAGATTTGAGTACCTGGAGCTTTGAACTGCAAGTTGTAGATTCAGGTGCTGAGGAGCAGAACCAAGAGCCATGAGCACCTCCCTCAGCATGGTGCCACACTGCTGAGCTTCTGGTTTCCAGCTTTGTCACACGTGTGCACGTCTCTGATAACAAAGCTGGTAAGGGCCTATGAGAAATCCCAAAACCTGGAGTAAGGAGGACTTCTCAGTCACATCCCCATCTTAGTCCTGGCTAGGATGCTTTAGAGCATCTCAGCAGGTTGCTGTCTAGTTGTCAAATGCTCCTTAAGGCAAAAAGGTGAGTCTGAATTTGTCACAGCGTGTGACGCTGACTGAGCTAGAGCTGCTCAGTGCTTTGGTGGCATTCAGGATGTTGTGCTGGCACCTGGAATTTATTGCCCACACTTTGCCACGTGTTTGAAGGTGAGCTGGCACCACGTGAAGTGTCCTGTTGGCCAGGTAATCCCTTTAGCATGTTGTGGGATTGATCCTGCTGGGTCTGGGCAGAGAACCACACACTGAGTTTACACTGTGCAATGCACTCAGCAGGAGTTCAGGTATCTGCACCTTAACGTGTCACATCCTCCTCCAAAGGCTACCAGGGACCTCATCTGCAGTGCTTACCAACCTGCATTTCACTCTCTGCTGCACTTAATTCCTCACAGTTTTCTTTCGTTTTGCTACAAGATAAGCTCACACTATAGAGAATGTTACTTGTAGTGTTACACGCTACAAGTCAAGTGTTACTTGCATCCATTGATGTTTCAGACTCTTCTCTCTTGTCTGCTATAATTACTACAGAAAGCAGGAGGTGACAATGGTCAACGTCAGAATTAATGAAGAAAAAAAAAAGCAAACATTAAAGGCAATTGCAAAGTGCAGCAGGCTTTGAGCAGAAATGTAACAGGTCCTCAAGAAAAATTTCCCTGCGAGTTTGTAAATACTGATTTTCTTCTTTTGTCTTGCAGTTTCTCACTCCATGTTCACAGTGGCTTTCCATCCTCTGGTGGTAAGCCAAGGCAGAGGAGATCCAGCCAGGCACTGTCCCCAGCATGGTCCCTCCCCAGATCATTCCTGCCAGGCAGACTGGGAATCACCTAATCTGGGATTTGACTTTCCCTGGTGGTTAGGGCCTTTTATACCCTTCCCCTGCCAGTTCTGTTCAACTGCTAAATGATAAGAGCCAAACAACTGTGCTGTGGAGTTGGTTTGGTCTGCTCCATTGCTCCTGCTCCTCGTTTGTTTCTTTAGAGTGTGTGCAACACCGAAGGTAGGTGCTGTCCTTGCCATAAATGCAGCAGTTTGAGATGTTCTGCGTGTTCTGCTCATTCCTTCCTGCTGATCAAAGACTTTTTGTAGCATTGGGGTGCTACAATAGACATGGAGATTGTGTCCAGGAAGGTTACAGATACCAGCTGGGAAGCAGACCAGAGGAGTCTCTGTAGGCTCAAGGATGAATTTATTTTCCCCCTCCCTGGGCATGGGAAGGGGTAGAAGGCGGAGGAGGCCAGGGAGGCAGGAAGGGCCAGAAACGGGATTGTGGGGGATTATGTGGGGTATTGTAGGGGCAGGGTTTACAAAGGAGGGGTTTACAGGGGTTTACAAAGGTGGGATCAAATTCTAGTGACCTTAAAGCAGAAGCACTCACAGCTTTTCTCTCTGTTACAAGTCCAGCACTCTGAACCACAAGTGCTCTGACCAGGGAGAACATGGATGGGACTGTAGGAATGGCTGGCTCCTGTGACTGTGACCCACTTTGTCACCCCCTTCTGCTGGGACCCTTCAGCTAAAGAGGCACCTGGGGGAGGTTTGGTGCTTACCTAAGGCACACCTTGGTGTTCCAGCCCAACCTCTGGGTAATGCTGGCCGTTAGCTTTGCAGTATTACTATAAACACTGTCACAAGGCTGTGTATCAAACATCTCATTTAGTAAATGGTTGGTCACCTTACAGAATTGATACATAAAGAAATTGATACATAGTCATTGCCAATGCCCAGGAAAAAATAATCCATTCCTAAAAATAAAAGTGTGACAGCTCATGACTTGGTTATTGGGTCTTGGTCAGAGTGTATTTCATTGATTTCCAGTGTGATGCATGTTATTTTTAAGTCCTAACCTATTTTTTGCCTTAGGAGAATTTTGCAAAGAGAAGAAGATATTGCATCATATCCATCCAGTAAATATTTTATTAATAATATGAAATAGGTTGTAAGCAACAGTTAGGAATTTCTTTTGTTGAACACAACTTGCTCATCAGCTTGCTAAGGATTATCCCCCTGAGTCTGTGGGAATTTTGGGTCAGTGTCAGGAAATTTTCTAACATATTCTTTGCCATATAGGTAATAAAATATTTTTAGTTTTAAAATAATCTGGGTTTTTTGAGGATGAATAAATATGGTATGATAATAAGTGGTTCTATTTGAAATCACAAATATATTTGCTGGCTATTTGGTGACTGTGGGCTTTCCATGCAGTGCCTCTATGACCAGTCTATATCCTCATGTGTGGTTCTGTATTCCCTCTCCCTCCCTGTGCTCACCCATTCCTGTGCAATCAGGTAAGGAGGTTTCACACCACGCTGCTTCTGCCTGCCAAATCAGGGGCATTCCTTTGAGCCCTTCCTGGCCAGAGATTGGTCACAAAACAGCTCTGACAACAACATCTCTGGGACTACTATGTTGTCATTAATTCAAGTTGAACTTGGCCAGCAGGCTCCCAACTTATCAGAGTGGACAAACAGGCAGGCAGCCCAAGCACAGTGACTGCACAGTCTTGGGAAATGAGCTAAAAATAGTAGTGTATTTATTTCTGGAAGGAAGAAATTGGGTTTGATCTACCAATCTCTTGAGCTAGTAAGGGTAATGAAAATGAGATTACACTGGCTGATTTATTATTTCTGGTGGCTATTAATTATTGGGTTTTTCTTTTGAGTAATTAAAGAAGAATTTTTCCTGCTTTAAGTCAGTGCACTAGGTCTCATTAATCTGAAGTTTAAAAATATTTTCTTAACCTGGAGAGCCTAAGAAAATGCTAGTTTCTTTGTAACTGTTCATTTGCAATGTAAGGCCACAAAGCTACTCTTGCAAAAGCTTTTTTGACTTTTTCCCTGTTTCAGTGAGTGTGTAAATCCTATTTACACCTCAGCTGTTTATTGGCATCTTGGTTCTGCCTTCTTCTGTTTCTCACTGGGACAGATCCAAAGTTCCCCTGCAGAATTAGTCATGGCTAAATTTAAGCACACAGACACAAAGTAAATACTGGATTTTTAAAATTTTTTTACCCACAGACTTCAGTTTCCCTGAGAGAGACCTTAAAACAAAGGCACGTTGCAGCGATTTTAGGTGGTAGCCCAGCTTTTTGTTCTGAGGGCATATTTTGGAGGCAGCTCTCTGCCATGGAAGAGCTGCTGTGGGCTCCTGCTGTCACAAGTGTGGTCCGACAGCAGCAGGATGATGGCCTTTAAAAATAGGACCTCTTGCCATTTTGTGTTCTTGTCAGTGTGTCACAAATGTCATAAGGTCAGGTTTGTTTTCCCTCCCATTTTTCTCTTCTGGTTGCTGCCTTTATCAGAGGAATGAATTGATTTTGTTGGTGTGGGGTTTCATGCTGGCACTGGAAGGGCAAGAAGGAGCAAAGCTGTGCAGTGGAGCAGGGCGGGCACAGAGCTGGGCTGGGCTCTGCAGAGTGCTGCCCACTTCCTAACGCTGCTCTTAGGGGGCATTTGACCTCCCCAAGGATAGAAACATCAGCTGCCCACAGTGCTGCCGGAGTGGAGGCAGGACTTCTCACCCTTCCCTCCCCAGAGCATGAAATGCTCAGACTCTCGAGGTCCCTGCAGCCCATCTGCCCTCAGGGTTCTTGTGAGTGTCAGCACAGCCACAAAGGAAAGTGTTGTATTCGACAGCTCGTAAACATTGCTGTGAGAAAAAGCAAAGCCAAACAAATCCAGTCTTCTGCTCATGAAACTCAGCCAGTGAGCACCAAGCAGGGAGAAAGAGAAGGGTGGTGCTTGGTCGAACCAGTTGGCTGAATGATTCCAGTGCCTCCTGCCAGCCTGCTCAGCTGGCCCAAACCTGGTCCCTGAAGGCTGCAGGGTGCATGCCAGAGGGCTTTGGCTGCCTTTGGGAATGCTGCAGTGCTACCAAACCAGCCCTACAAGCTCTGTCAAAAGCCAAGGCTGTGTTTGGCACCAGGAATGGTCCTTCATGACCAAGTGGCTCATCCAGGGACGGGCTGTGCTCATTGCCACTGATTGCCAGGTCACAGTGGGCTGTGCCCTCAGCTGGCTTCATCCCTTGGGCTGCCTGCATCCCCTTGTGTGCATTTATCAGGAATGGTAGGCAGGATGGGTGCTGGGGACACCACCTTCCTCAAGCAGGTCACTGGGATGGCCCTGTCCCCTCTCCACATCAAAGTTTATTCAGTTGCAAAATTGGAATAGTAGGAAGCCTCATCTCAGGGCTAAACTGCTATCCAGGTCAAAGGTGGGCTTTTTATTGCTTGTAGTAAATAACAAACATGTTCCCAAGGCTCTGTCATTCACCTTTTTTGTAAAGCTAACATTTATCAGCCTTCAGTAAATCCTGTGGGGAATTTTTGGAGTTGGCAGCAGGAGGGTCCAGCTAGGAGCAAATTCCTGCAGGTACTATTTCCCTGGCAATTTACCTTTGAACTTAAGACTAAATTCCTCAAAAAAGGAGCAATACAGCTCCAACAAAAAGGAGCAATACAGCCCTGCTGTTGGAAAGGGAAGCACAGTTTAGGAATATTCTCTTTTGCTTTAGGAAAGCAGAAGCCAAAAAAGGTAGTTTCCAGGAGAGGACTAAAAATTTGAATCCTGAATTCAATAGCTGATAGGGAAATCTGATTTAGAACAACCAAACCCACTCAGACCCATCCCAGGCCTCTCATTGCTAACACCAGGATGTGGCCAGTGGTAATCTGCACTCTTGGGGTAGGAGATAGAGAATCCAGGAAATGAAGAAATGGCAGGAATTTGACCTTTCAGCAGAAAGTTCTACAGAAAAACATATTCTCAAGTATGCTTATATTTCTGGAGAAATAAACATTCTCCAAGGGTACTCTAACAAGCAGATCCATAGCAGAGTAGATCAAATGGGGTTTTATTTGCTCTAGATGCTGTTGGGCAACCAAGATTTACCACTTTACCTAGGGAAAATGGAAAAGTCAATGTAAAAGAAGGAACAGGTTAAGTTTCAACAGTAAAAAACCTAAGCTTTTCTCATGTGTCCATAATTTGATGCCATTTTTCCCAGAGGGTTTGCAGGGCTGTCCATTCTGTCAGCACTAGAGGAGCTGGCAAGTGCAGGTGAGCAAGAGGGGACTCACTGCTGATCTGGTCTGCAGGGCTGGTGGGAGGTATTTATGTACTGGTGTTATTGGGGGTGAGCTAAGAAGTGTAAACCTCACTTTGTGTCACAGGGAAACTCTTGGGAAGTTCTGGATTTGGAAAATTCCCACGTTGTTTTAAATAAAAGGAAATTTGATTATATCTCAGTAATTTTTTTTTCCTGAATTGATGCTATGTTTTTTTTCAGAATTGGAATATGGAAAATGTCAAGTGTGATACAAGAACCCTTAATGTAACAGAATCACAGAATCACAGAATGAACTAGGTTTGAAAAGACCTTTGAGATCATCAAGTCCAACCTAAGACCTAATACCTCCTCATCAACCAAACCCTGGCACTGAGTGCCACATCCAAGCTTTTTTTTAAACTGTTCTGTTCAGAATGAAACTTTTGCTTTAAAACTTTTGACTTGTTCCTGGTGAGACACTGGACTTATGGAACTGATTGAAAAAATTCCAGATTTAGGAATAAAAGCTGTTTCCTGGATTTAAACCCACTTATTGCTCTGGGGCATTTTAAAGGTTATCGTTGCAGTCACATGTGACAGAATAATTTTCCCAATGCATGATACTGTCCTGGGAACTCCTGGGAGCTGTGGCAGTATGGGTTTGTTTATATTTACAAATTAGTTGGAATTGTTCTTGGCACTTGCTTGGATTTAGCTTAAGAATAATCCATATGGTCCAAACAACTTCCTAATAATAAAAACCCATGGTCACTGTCAGAGCTAAATCCCAATATTACACTGCAAAGTAGCTGGAGAATTAGCTATTGCCTTAAATAAAAATCACATTTTCCCAAACCACTGTAATCAGTGAGAATTGTTGATTTTCAAGACTTTTAAAACTGAGCCAATAAAACATGCTGAATCTTACCTTATCTACACTTTGAGTACCAAAAAGCATTGATAAGTCTCAAACAGAATTATTGTTTTTTAAAACACAGTGAAATGAGAAGGTACCTCTGCAAATTTAGCATTTTGGAAAGAATGGTTTCTTGAATAAGAATATTGTAAAACCCAGCAGAGAGAAAAGTGCTGCTAGGAGGAGGATGTTGCATAAGGTGTCTGAGATAAAGGTTTTACTGTTTTTCATGTTCTCATAAAATTTTACTGAAATGGAAGATTTTCTCTTTAAATGTTCATTGTTATGCACATGCTTTGCAGAGATAATAGCTACCTTTGCCTAATCCTCATGGGCTGATTTGAATACAGAATTGGTATCATTCTCCAGTTTCTTTGAACCTGGGGGAAAAGTATCAGCGTTTATTTCAAAAGAATTGGTGAGTTTTAAGTTCCCCAGACATCAGAGAGATTTTAGTCCATGACTGAAATCGATTGCAATATTTATCTGCTGGCTTTAATTTTTAAATATCTTTCAATATCAGGACCCAGAACCTGATCTACTTTTCAAAGCAATTTAAATTTTTCAAACTCAATTTAATTCTTTTTTTTTTGAAGATGTAAGAATCTTTCTCTTCTTCAGCACAATCTATAAATGTATTTAGCATGTGTGAACACCTTTTGAATGGGAGTTCCATGCAAGTTTCTTTTTTTAAGGCTGATTCTTAGAGAATCGCATTCTGTGTTGGAGAACTTGCTCTGCTAGGCTCAGGGAGTTGTACAGCCCAACCAGCTGTAAGGTGTCAAGGTTCCAGTTCTCATATTTAACAAATATTTTGATTATCTAAAATGGAGTCACAACAAGATCCAGTTATTCACCAAACTGATCATCCTGCAGACCATTCCGCTTGTTGCCCTGCCGCTCTGTGTGAAGATCACAGCCTCAGACTTTCAGCGTGAGTAATCATAAGCTTTTCCTTAATTGGAAGTTATCTTTAAAGAAATACAGCCACATCAGACCTCTCCAGAGCCATCCTTGAACCTGAGGAGAACCTGCAGTGGATGGTTGGTGCAGAGCCCTCTCCTGACACTGTGAGTCAAAGAGATGAAGCCATTGTAAGACAGAATGTTTAATTCTTCCTGTGAGTCACTGAAGGTAATATAAACATCAGTCTCCAGCCTACAGATATGTCATTCACTTTACAGAAAGCAGCAGCTCTCTTCAGGCTGATGAGGAGGCTGATGTAAACAAAACAAGATTCTGAGGAGGCATTTCCAGGATTATGCAAAGGTTTGGGCTGGGCTTGGATTTGGCCAAAAAGCAGGAATGCACAGTGGGTGGCTCTGGGTGCTACTGCTGCTTTCCTGAGGTGCTCAGAACCCTGCCAGAAAAATGTTTAATTAAATCATCTAGTCAGGGAAAAATTGATGTCTGTATTTAGATTTATGGATATGTTTTAAAGACATTCCTTTTATTAATGGGACTGAAAGATGTGCTGAATTTTAAACGCACTTTTAAATACTTTCTGAAACGGTGCAACTTTACTGCTTGAAAGCTTTTGGGTGAGCTCAAGGCCACCTTATTACAGTGCTGCAGAGACAGTCACATTTGTGCTTGGAATTACATTCTTCATCTTCTGGCATTGTGGCATGATCCTCAGCTGAAAATTGTGTTCATGGATCATGGGATGAGCACTTCATTTCAACCTTGATGGAATCTTACTGATTACACAATAAAACCTTGTAATTTATTAATTAAAAATAGATGGTGAGCTCCCTCATATTTTGATTAACCTAGTAGCTTTCACAGTAAGAACTGAATTAAATCAGAAATAGCATAACAACTTTAAATATAGTGATCTGGAGGGGTACTGAGTGTGTCCCTTGAAGTGCTTTTACTTATGAGGCAGCTAATTTGCATGAGTAACCACTTGGCAGCTGAAAAAAAACCCGCCATGGCAAATATTCTGCTATGGAAATGATGTTAAATCTTCTAGTCATGCGTGAGGAGCTCCATCAGTTGTCTTTTGGCTTTAACTAGATATGTTTTCAGTGAGAGAAGATGTGAAGGACAGGGGGCTCTGACCTCCTGTAAACCTGTGAAGGAAGTGACAGACAGTAAGATGCAAACCTAAGGATTACAGCCAAGATACAGTTTGATTACAGATGCACTGAGTGATTTGGAAAGATAAACTTTGTATGACCCTGGGAAGAGGAATGCTGCTGAATGCTCAGGATTTCAAGTGAAGCCACTGAAGCATGCAGTAGTTCAAGGAAAATGTTGTTTCTTTAGGGCGAAAATGGAAATTTATATCCCTTATTTGGAGTCTGGGCATGCAGGTGAATGATCTGTGCCTCCCTTCTGGAGGCAGCCAGGTGTGTAACGAGGAAGTGCTCTGTGACTGAGGTATCATTGCTGGCTGTGGCAGTGGGAGGGGAAATTGGGCTTGGGAAGAGTTAAAACTCGGTGTTTCCTTTCCTGGAACACCTTGTGAGGCTGTATCTGGGCTCAGGTGAGTGTTTGGGCTCAAACAAAGAACAACACTGGGAACACTTTCCCCTCTGCATCTCCTTGTCTTCTTCCCATTCCCCATCCACCTTCTTTGGAGAAATGTGGATGCACATTTTGGGAATGCTGCAGGTAAAGAACCATCTCTTATCATTGTTTTACCTAAAAAGCAGAAGAGTAAGGAAGCCTTTTACAGATATTCATTGCTCTCATATTTCGAATTCTTGTGTATTTCTGTAGAATAAGTGATGATGTTTATTGCTTTGCCTTTGCAGAAATCTGGATTTTGTATCACCCCAGAACAGTTTATCTCTGTGGCTCTCAATGGTGTAAAATGCATTAATGATGTTACTGTTTATTACATTAAAAGCAGCTTTACAAGAAAAGACATCAAGTCAATTTTGCTGCAGCATTTCTCTTTGTAACTGAGCCTTTGTTGTCAACCCAAAAGTGAACCAATACAATTTTACTCAACTTTTCAAGTGTCTGAAATTCAACTGGAATTTTAAGAATTTTAAGTAGAATAACTTTTTAAGATCTAGACTGTAGCAAAACCCTTTTTTCCCAAGAATGTGGGTACTAAAGCTGCATCTATCCAGAACTATTGTTAAAGGCTGAACTAAACAATCCTATCTATTGTATTTAGCTCTGGAACCTGAGGAAAATGTCTTTTACATACTCTGGGAAGTCACTCCATGCTTTATTTTTCCCCAAATGAGTCACATACCTGCACTCCATCATATCCTTGCTATGAACTCAAGCTGTGCCTCAATACGTTTTCACAGAGAACTCTCACCTTGATTGCTTCATGTGAATTGAACAATTTAAGGCTTTGCTTATTTTAATAGTTCAGATTTATGATACTGATCGCTTCTATGCAGTAAGGCAGAAATAGAGTTTCCAGTCTTTGTGGCCATTGGGCAATTTTTTGTGCAGAGCATCCCTGTGTGGAAAAGTTGCTGAAGGCTGTTCCCCAGAATAGAACCACTTCACTCTCAGCTCCTCCAGCTGTCATTTCATGCAGGTGTAATTGCACTGGTACTGAGGTAATGGTTTCTGACTTGTTCCAAGGTGCTGGGAGAATGCAGCCTTTCAGTCAGACAAAGGGAAGAGCTCTTGCAGGATACCTTCAGCTGCCATCAGCAGGACACAGAACGACTGCTTTTGATGCTGGATGGAAGAAGATGTGCTCTGAGGGGATTTGGGAGGAGAATGGAGACCCCAGAGCAGGAGGTGAAGTATCTCCTGGTCACTTGTGCACATTTTTGTCTCCTAGCAAGGGCTGAGCCAGGCCTGGGTGTTGGCCTGTTGCTGAGCTGATGGATCTGGGTGTGCCATGGGCATGGCTGGAACTGGCTCAGGGAGATGGGCCTCAGACAGGGGAGGTATCCTGGCACGGTGAAATAGAGCTAAACTGGACTCAGAAGCCACTGCAACACATCCAGGAAAGGCAGGGGTGAGGATAAGGAGCTGCACTGTTGTGATGTTGGGTCACTCTGAAGGGAGCTACCAGAGGCTGGGCACCCTGAGAGCAAAGCACTGAGTGCCTCAGAACCCTGTTGGGGGCTCTCCTTGCTGTCCCTGACTCACTTGACTCCAGTTTCCACAAGCTTTGGATGTGTCAGCTGAGTAGCTCCTAATTCTTTCGTAATCTTCAGACAGTTAAAAAAGATTTCCTGTGTGGCCTGGGTAAATGCCGGGCTGTAGCAGCAATGGTTGCAATGGTTTATAATCCTTCCAAGAACACTGCCACTGGTCTTTAAATTATCTGTAGGTTATGTCAAGAGTATTTTTTTGGGATCAGAGACAATCCCCATGCAGTGCTTAACCAGATTACACACACTGTGCAGCGATGTTGCTGCTGCAGCTTTTCTATTTTGAGTTAAGAAGGTCCCTGAGGATGTAAGCATGGGTTTTCCTCATTTATCAGTGGCAGGAAAGAAGAAGAAGTGGTTATTCCTTTGCTTGTGTATGATCAAAGAGTCTTTTGCAGAAGTGTGATTCCACATCATGAATTCAGGGTTTCATCAAAGCTGCTGTTCTACTGGCCCACATACGGGTAATAGCTTAATGTAGCTGCTTCTGTTCCACACACCTCCGAGATAATGCAATAATAAAAATAACCAGAGCACATAACCAAAAATGGTTATTGTTGTCCCCTTGTTGAGGCACAGTACAGGTTTTGGGGATATTAGTGGATATCTATAAGGGACTAGCTCAGTGAGATGACACCACCTGCTTCTGCAGGTGAGCTCTAGAGTTTGTGTGTGTGTTTGTGGCTAATGCTGATGTTTTTTTTAAGTCATAGTGATGTGCTAATTATTTTAATTTTGTGTAAGTGTTACTTAGATAAAATCTCTTACAGCCTGCATCTTGGAAAAAGATCCAATTTTTATACTAAAATTTTAAAGGGCACTGGGATCCTCATAGAAAGAAAAAGGAAGAAAGAGCAGTCACCTTCAAAGTCACTGCTGAGGCAGTTTTGGAAGCTGGTCACCACCTGGGCTCCTGGAGGTGATATACAATGGAAAGTCCTTTAAAGCACAAGCACTTTGCCCTAGCTGTGAAATGAATTATCTTGTTTGAACAAGAGTTTCATTCTTATATGTTGGTTGTTCCTATGCATTGATTCCTCTATTAAACTGCAGAGTTTTGGCTGTTTCTGGTCAGGCTGCAACAAATTTGTCTTCATAGAGAGCACGATGCCATGAACCTGCAGTTTCTGGTGTCAGGATAGTAACCCACAGGAAGCCTTTTAGATCACTCAGAGTATCTTCAAAAAGTGTCCTTGAAATCTAATTTCTCTCTTAGGAGCTTCAGGAGTCACCTGCAGTGACTTAGAAGAGGATATACCTTAAAATATGTAACTGTGAACCTGTTCCATGAGTCACTGCTGCAATGTGTAAGTCAGAGTAAGAAAATATTACAGTGCATTTGGGAGAGATGAACATACTTCCAATAATTCTGCTTAATGACTGTGCCCTTTTCTGACTAATGCTCCCTGGATTTTTGTGAAATACCATGGGTTTGCCACAGACACTTTTCCTAGGCAGTATACAAAAAAGCAGTGATGGGAACAAATTGCCAGACAGAACACTGACCTCGGAGCAAAGTCTCTGCAAACAGGAGATGGCACATGGACTGCTACTCTGCATTGTCAGATCCCTGCAGAAAGGGGATGTGCAGGGATGATGTTCTCTCAGAAGACATTAGAAAAAAAGAGGCAGAGCTATGCTAGAGGATCAAGAACAATTTCCACAGCTATATCAGGGCCTTATAGGTAGCTCTGAGTCTCAAGGGAGTCCAGCCCATCTGTTATAAATGGGCAGCAGCCAGAAGATTATAGGCAGCACAGGAGCCAGACCTTGCAATATGTCCCTTTGGATGTTAATGACAAATCAATCCAAATCTCTTGAGCTTCAGGACACATTTTCTTTTGTCTAGTTTCAAGTGAAAAAGATAATTCTTATGCAAAAAGCATATGTAATAAAATTTTAACTGGTAAGTAAGTCCTGATAGGAAACATTTCCTTGCAGCTATTTCCTCTGTTAATCAGGTGTACTGCCCAGTCAAATCTGCAATCTTACAACTTAGGGCTCTGCTATCTTGGCACACTGTGTGAGACACAGCCATTCCCAAGGGATCTCTCACCTGAAAAACAAACCAGGAGAGCAGAAAAAGAAAAGCAAAATGACTTACTCAAGGCTATGAGGATCTGCAGTAAAGCCAGGAATAGAGTTCAGCTATGGAACATCTCCCAGCCACAGGTTGTACCAACCTCCAGCAGCATTTAGATGTGAGGGTCCTTTAATCTCTCAGATGTGCTGAATTTACTTTTTGGAGAACTTTTCTTGTAGGTACAGTGTGGGAAAATGTAGTTGGTCAGAGCAGCAGAAGGATGCAGAGAGGCTCAGATTGCCATCTCTTCTTGTAGAAGTCAACAAAAAGGTGCTGCAAACATTTGCCTGCTGAGAGTAGATGGGGAATCAGCTGCACTCTGCTAGATACAGGAGAGAAGAGTTAAAAGATACACAATATATCCAAATGTTTCAAAATATTCCATTACTTCTACAGTTCACAAGATTTACATTTGTTTTAGGTAGTGATTTCAAGGTTCTTATAAAAACTAACATCTGCTGGTTTTCAGAGAAGTTTGGGTCCATAGCTGTCTAGGTGCCAAATGATTGGGTCAGTACATTTATGTAACTCACAGATTCTCCAGACCACTTTGAGAACTGCTTTAACTGTGTCAGCATTTCATTTCCCCCTTTCTCAGTGCTGATGTTTTCTGCCTGTAAAAATTACCTGGAGATCAGTTTACACACATGCCACCTAACACCTCCCTCACATATAAGTGGCCCAGCATGTGCACAGCCACAGCTCAGAACAGTGTGAGGGCTCAGGAGCACAGCAGGAGTGGCGTGAGCTGGGCAGCTCCACTCTAAAACCTCCCTGAGAAAGCTCCTGATGTTTGAGCTCTGCGGGAGACAGGACGTGCTGCTGTTTGTAAAGACATTCTGGGACTGGAGGTGAGATCTCTCTCATGAATGAGGGGTATGATGAGGCCATTCTCCAAGAGGGGAAAACAAACTAACAGAATAAAGCCTGCTGATGAATTTGGATAGAATTGGGACATAGATTTGAAGAAATTTACATATTGTTTTCATAAGGCACAAAGAAGCCAAGAAAAGAGGGAGAGTCATAAAATGAAGAGACAGCAAACCTGAAGCCAGTGCTGGGGGGCAATCTGGTGGCTGCTGAACTGAGTGTGTGAGTGAAGTGACCACGCAGTCTGCCTGGGCATGTGTGTTAATCCCCTGGAAAGAGTAAGGACACCAGGGCAAAGAGAGGAAAGGCCTCCTTGTTGATTCTCATAAATCTGTCTGTGTGTTATAATTTTGTCAATCTTTCCTGAGAAAGGAAAAATGGGTTCGGTGGCAATAAGAATGCAATTGTGCTGAGAGATCCTTATCCATACTTAACCTTCACTGTTTCCAGGCATGGAGGGGGATTGGAAGAATTTTGTGCCTTAAACATTAAATTTAGGCACTGCAATCCTTCTATGTGCTCAAAGAAGGAAAGTCGCTGCTTGGGAAATACAGGAAAGGCAAATCAGAGTACATAATTTTGGCAATGTTTTGGCTCACCTAGGTGCTTGAAAAAGCCTAAGGTACCTTAGTTAGAGACCTCTGTACCCTTCCAAGGAACTACTGAAAATAACAACACAATCAGAGGGAGAGAAAAACAGACTGAAGAGCTGACAGAGTCTCAGTTCTTGGGCTGATAACCACCGAGGATGTTATTGAAAAGTCCTTGACCCAAGCCCCAGTGCCAGAAGAGAGAGTCAGGATGCATCAGTTCAGGTTCTCAAGCTTGTTTGTTGCTCCTTATCTGGTACATTTTGTTCTCACCTGGCTAGGGTGCTGGCTACAGCGTGGTTGTTGCCAACTGCCCACTGACCAAGGTGGCCTTAACTCTTTATACGACATATTATGTTCTATGTTTACAGATAAATAACAATACCTATCACCTATGTTAGTGCACTTCTATGCCAAACCAGTCCAAAAATGCCAACACCACAGCAAAAGATGGAGGGCAAGAAGAGGAAGCAGAAGGACAGGGACACACCCAGATACCTCCATCTTCCCTTCTTGAACCCCCATTAAACCCCAAAATTCTACATGGTGATAAATTCTACCTGGTGATAAATTAATAGTATTCTAATCAAACTCTTGTGTCTTGTCTCTGGACCCCTTGCCAGGGTCTCAGATCAGACAGGCAGCCAGAGGGATGTCCTGGGTTTGGACAACAGAGAAAAGAAAAAGCCAGAGTCCCATTATTTTTGTAGAGTTAATCTAAATCTTGGAGCTGTCCTCCACCTAAGTCCAAGCCATTTTGTTCATGTCACTTCTTTCACAGTTTATTTCTTGTGTCTCTCAAGAATCAAACCAGGACCAGGTTTAATCCAAGACCACACTTAAATCTCCAAGCTGTAGATTTCTTACTGCTGAGCATAACCAATATTGCAGATCCTCATTAATAGACGTAGATCTTGAATCTTTTCTTAGCTTGGGTTTCTTGTTTGTATTTTGGATTTGCAGTTACAAGGAGGTAGTGAGTATCAGGAGGGGTCTAGTGCAGTGTTATCACCCAGCAGGACTTCAAACCTACCTGTGATCAGCTCAGGTCAGGTGGTGTTGGTGTTTGGAACAGCGTGGCACAATGTTGGGAAAAAAGCTGTGATGCTTTGGAGTTGAAGGGAATGAGATGCAAAATTTTAATACAGTGAAACAAATTTTCAAGCGGTCTGTGGCCATTCTGCCAGCTGGTGGGTCTGTTCTAGTCCGAGTGCATCCCATACCTTTGTGTGTTCTTACTGTATCCTAACAGCCAGTGTGCCTGGGCTGGAAAGAGAGCCCAGGTTGGAATATTTATAGCACAGACAGTTGTAGCTGGAAGATGCCCTTGAAGAAGTGGAGGGGACACAGAGACCTTCTGGCCTGCATAAGTAATGCCCCAGCACAAACATGCTCATCACTGCACATCCAGACTTGGATGGGGAAGGAAATCTGCTGTGACAGCTCAGGCACAGGAACTGGCAGCAAAACGTGTTGCGTAAATAGGCCAAGGCAGATCGGGTCTGTAAGCTGATTAGGTTTTTGTATTTCCAAGTAATTAATAGTTATGAGGAAGGTTTGCAAATGTTATAGAAACACACTTGGGCAGCTGCTGCCTTCTTTATTGGGACCAAGGCTGGTTAATGCTTTCTCTCTGTCGCTAGTGACTGTGCAGGCTCTGTGGGCAGCACTGCAGAGACAATTTGCCCCATAACTGTATGAAGCAGAGTCATGGCTCAGGTGAAAGCTCAGATGAGGCAAGCATGCAAGAGAGAGGGGTGAGGCTGCAGAATGATCCATCCTTTCTGTGGGGAGCTCAGGGAGTCACCTGGGGCTGTGTCTCCAGCCATGAGAGTTGGGCAGATATGCTCAGCTCTAGGAGTTCTCTGTCTCATCAGATCTGCCACAGCAGAAGTCTCACATGAATTAGCCTTTTGCTGTTATGTATACACACATCTTGGTTTCTTTCCCCCTTCTTTCACCAAGAAAATATAAGTAAACTGATACTTCTGATGGAGTTTACACATGGAGTTTAAACAGAGTGAGACTTGAGAGTTCAGATCCCAGGGGGCAGAGAGGAAGGGCAAGAAAGCTGGTGATGCAAAGCCTGTCATTTCCTACAGCCACAGTGACTGGAGCTCCCTTGTCATCTTTCCTTTATTTGCTGTGGCATAAAGTGATCCCAGAGAACATATTCATGACTAAGCTGAACAGCTAAAAATGTAATTGGCATTTCAGATTTTAGTATAGTGTGCCTGTGTTTCAAATAATGTATCTTTTGTAGTGTCTCTGACCTACCAGCCTTTGTAATTGATCTTTTTGGGTAGTAAAGTCACTTTTTATCATGCAAGGATTGTTTTTTTCATCTGGCCAGCTGCTGAGGTTTCAGTAAGGATGGCAGCACTGGGTGGGGAATGCTGTTAACAGTTTTAAGATACTCAGATCAGGAGTTTGTGTGACCTTCCCATTAACAGACCACAAGTTCCATCTGGTGTTTCCTACATGGAGTCTGAGAATCTGTGGTTGAACATTAGGCTTTCTAATTTAGTTGTTCAATTGCTGATAAATCCACAATACCCATGAGTGGTCTACCCAGTGTTTAGTTGCATGAAGGTTAGGATTAATTTTAAGTGTGAATGTGGCTGACCCTTTTTCAGGCATGGCATCTTGGTTTCAATTTCCTTTTTTTCCCCCTGAATTTTTCTAGTCTCTGGTATCTCTTCTCTGGGCTGATAATTATAGCTCATGAACAAGGTGTCTTCCTTTGAATATCATTCTGGACTGAACTCTTTCAGTTACTTGTAAAAATAATGGATCAAAGAAACTTGGGAGTAGATGTATAATTAGCTCTGAGATGACTAAACAGTGGGAGATACAGAACATCAGGAATACCAGCACTGGCCCAGCAAGAAAGAACAAAAGGAGCTGGGTCTGTTTGCACCATGTTGATTTCTTTTATTTATTTGTCTGAACTGGAAGAACTCCCAATTTTTTGCAGTACTTCTGCCCTTGTGACTCTGCTGAGCTCCTAATGGGTGATACTCTCGCCCCATTACAGGGTCATATCCAGAAGGGACAGAGGATCATGGAATGGTTTGGGTTGGAAGGAACCTTAAAGCTCATCTCATTCCAGCCCTGCCATGGGCAGGGACACCTTCCACTGTCCCAGGGTGCTCCAAGCCCTGTCCAACCCAGCCTTGGGCACTGCCAGGGATGTGGCAGGATGGCCAGGCATTGGTCTATGGGTGATGTCATCTGGGCAGGCCAAACCTTAAGGTGTTTTACCTAGAACAAGTGCTTTGGGAACACTTCCCCTCTTGTTTGGAAGGGGGAGCTGGAGTCTCTGAGGTCTCTGTGAGCTGAGCTGACAGCCGAGGGCCACAACACGTGCTGGTGGCACACTCTGTTGTTGGAGCTGACTGGCAAGGTCCCTGTACCATGGGGACACCAGGGGTTCCTTCACAGCTGCAGTAAGTCCATTTGGCTGTGAAATACATGCACTTAGGCTACAAGTTTTTCTTCAGTTCAGTGTGCTGGGGAAGCACTTTTCAACTGCCAGGTCTGCCCCTGCTGAGGCAACACCTGCAGGATGAACAATGGGCACCTACACCTCTGTGGGAATGAGCACTGGAAGGATTCTGGTTTGACGGCAGTGGGACATAGCCTGGATCCTGTCAGCCTTTCAGCCCCCTGTTTGTCCTGCTCTCGTTCCCAGCACAATAAGCATGTATGTGATCAAGGGACTCTGCAGAGGAGGGTGGAGTGGAGCAGTTTGATGCCTCCACTTCTCATGGGCTACTGACAAGGATTGCCTTTCTTTCCCCCCTGCCACCTCTATAAAACAACTGCTCCCATGGACTTTGAATATCATTACTGGGAATACATTTTGTAATAGCTCCTGACACTTCTTTCTCAACTGTTAATTTAGCTGAGCTCTCTGCTGCACAGGCTAACGCTTCAGTGTGGAGGCAGTGGAAAATCATTTAATAAAACTTAATGCTGCTTTCATTTCATGGCTGTTATTATCGAATATTAGTCATTGCTGAGAATCATTCCTTGAACAGTTTGTTCTTATCATCTAAATGCATTTGGCTATCACCCCTTTGAAATGTAGCAGCATCTTGGGTGGTAAAGGAAGGCAGCTTTCATTTTGTTCAGTTGTGCATCTTGAAAGCAGTTATGATCTTAACAAACAGGAGTTACTGTAATTTCAGCATCTTTTATGGTTGTTCAGCATAAAAGATGAAGTTTTAGCTGAAGTTTCATGAAAGAACAGCAGAGTTGAAAAAATTATGAGTGGTTCTGTTACCAGTGAAACTTGTTTCTCACCAAAAGTGAATGTGCTTGGTTCAGTCAAAGTTAAGAAAGATTTTCTTGCTGTTGGGTCAAAAATACCCTTTGCCTTCTAATGACGTGAATTGATAAGATCTGGGAAGAATAGACCCAGACCTTGCAAAGCTTTCTATATGTGTGTTTATATACAGGTACTGACTACCACAGTTCTGCTGCCTATTTATATGAACAAAACTCCATGTACAAACATTCAAAACACTTTCAAGACCAGTAACATTCACAGTGTAGACTGAAACCCCTTAATAATGTTTATTTTCTCCTTATATTCATTGGGTAATAAAGATGTGGGCTACCAGTGTTACTTTGGTGAAAAAACAGTGCATTCCCACCTGTGATATTCTATTGAAAAAGGTGTAGCTGTCTCATCCAGCCACTCTGCTCTTTCGGGGCAGAAGGACATTCTGTTTTATGTTAGAGTCTAGATCTGTGGAAATAACAACCCTCAAACAGTTTTTAACACTTGGGAGACGTTTCAAAATTTACCCTGCTTTGCCATGTTTTTTTTTCTTCTAATCTTCCATCCTGAATGCTATGTTTTCCAGTCAGACAAAATCAAATTTTTCTATGCTTGATGTTGATATGTATTCCACCCAAATGGCACACAGCAGGCAGCATTACTTATACTATTTCCTTTCTACAGCTTGGACAAATTCTAAGAACCTGATCTGTGTGATGATGTTGTCAGCTGCATTTTGCACTGCTACGGAAGGAGCAGACCTGGTTCACCAGGAGACATAAAGAGGTTTGGAAGGAACTTTAGGAACATCTGGAGCATCCCAAACACACACATTAAGTGAGTTTGATAGGATGGTGCTTACAGTTTCATGGATCAAAATGTCAGTGGTGGAGGAGAAAGTGCAAACAAACTTGTGGTTTATTTGCATGGTTTGATATTCCTGTTTTAAGGAAGGCTAATTCTGTTTGAGCTTTGTACAAACCTGTTGTAACAGACCTCTCATTAGGGGTAGAATTGAGCCAAGACACAGGCTCTCATTTAATAATGTGAAAAGGGTCCCAGTTTATTCTTCTTTACAGCTTAGCCATCCTGATTCTAACTACAGCAAGCTCCTCCTGTAGGGTGCAACTGCAGACTCTGACTGCTGGTTATTTCCTGCTGGAATATGACTGCAAGCATTTCCTTGCTACCTCTGACCACAGGCTTTTTCCTAGCTCGACTGTGACTGCAGGCTCCAGCAGCAGGCTCCAGCCCCATCAGACCCACACTGACTTCACAGCACATCTTTTACAGCAGCAGCTCTCTTCCTTGTTTTGTTCTTTGTGTTTCCCTGGATCATTCCTTCTTCCTCAGGGCTCCTCTACACCTCAAGGTCCTCTTCATCCAAGTCCTCATTCAGTATCTCCTTCTTCAAGGTCCTCCACTGCCCAGCCAACCCACCCCTTTTATCACGCAGTCCTAGGGTGCCTTTATCGAGCTGGTATCACCAATCATCTGTTCTGTTTGTGTTGGATATTGTGTTATGTACCTTTCAGACTGGTTCTGAGAGTGAAGCAGAGGGAAGAAGAAGCACAGTTTGCTTTGAGAAACTGCTCTGACTCTTCCACATTCCAGCTGCTAGACTGTGTTCATCTGAAGCACGGACAGACAGTGGGACAGAGATCTCTGCTTTTAGCTCGTTTAGCTAGCTGAGGCATAGAAGTTCCCTGGACTGTTTTTTTTTCTCTTTTTCTTAGAACTGTTTAAACCTATCATAGACTGAAAAACCCAGAGAGACACTGGGACCTCACACCTGTGGCCCATGGGACCCAGGACAGCATTTTCCAGGACAGACTTTCCAGACACAACTACACCCATGGCAAGGACTTTTCTCAATTTTACCATCTTACTTCATAACAAGAGGTTTTATTGTTTCATGTTATTCATTCGTTATACTTGTGGGTGCTTTGTTTGTTAAATAAATAGTTTTTTCCACTTTTCTCCAAGGAAGTTTTTTTTCCCAAACCCTTTAGAAGAAGGGCCGTTTGAGTTTGCTTCCCAAAGGAATCCCATTCAGAAGTTTCTCCCAAATTTGCCCTGAACCAGGACACACACTTATCTTTATTATAGCTGTGACCCAGGAAGGGCAAGGTTGTTCCTCTTTTTTGGTGTTTAGTACAACAGTGACTTAGCAGGGGTGACGTGGCCTGTGGTCCTTTCCTCTCCCCCCACACAAGCCCCCACTGCAGGGTTTGCAGATGAGGTGTTTATTGCCCCAGGGGCCAGCCAGCCGAGCCTGCCCTCATCACAGCTTCTCCCTGTGCCTTCCCTCATCACAGCTTCTCCCTGTGCCTTCCCTCAGATGCACGGGCAATGTAAACACGGGAACCCTTCATTTGCTTTCCACCGTGTGGGCGTCTTGAGTCAATTCTCCCTGTGGGTGCCTGGCAATGATGTTTTCTTCCCTCACAGCGTTCATTGTGCCTCTGCGTGAAGGGCAATGTCTTCTCTGTGCAAATATGGAGTCTGCGTGTTTTGGGGACTTTCTGAGAAGGCAGCAAAACTTAGCTAAAACTGAGAAGAGATCTCTTGTTATTTCCAAGGTCATCCTCGCTCAAAATTTACTTAAACATTAATTATTTGCTAAATGTTAAAAGGGCTTTCACAGAAGCATCACGGACTCCTGAGCCAGAATTTTCTCCATCTGGCAGAAACTGGTCTTTCCCAAACTTTTACCCAAGATCTATTGCCATTTCATGAGTCAGATAGAAAACCTGATGTTGTAAGAGAACCAAATCCCCTGTCACTCAATTTCAGTTAATTTCTATTTGGAGTAAGATGTGTGGGAAGAGGGAATATCTCTAATTGTCACATTTAGAAAGAATAGGCAAACTTCTGGGTGCACAAATGTTTCTCAGGGGACAATGTAACTTCTGGGATCACTGTGCCTACCCACCAACATGATTTCTCTTCTCTCCTTGCACCCATTCTTAAGACTTATCTCAAAGACTAATGTTCCCTGCTCCTTTCCTAGCTCAACTTGAGGAATTTCCCCTTGTGCCCAGCTCTGCCTTTCACCTTTTTATCAACCCCTCTGTCCTTCCCAGAGCTGAGTTTACTGGAAGCTACCCAGGGAAACTTTGAGGATTTGATTCTGCTCAGACTGAATCAGAGGCTCACAGGCAGCTTTGGGTTATGCTGGTTCCCATGCCTGAAGCCTTGCTCCCCTCTGAGCTGTGCAGGCTGTGTGCCCGTCACTTTGGGCACTGGGGATCCTGGGTTCCCAGCACCAGTCAGTGTGTCTTGTGCTGGAGTGGCATCCCTCTAGGAGAAGTACATCTCTGTAAATGAAAAATGTGATCTCTGCAGTGTTATTTTAAAGGTCAGCATGCCATATTTGTATGACAGCACTGAGGGTGACTGTCTGCCTCGTGTGATTTATGTGGCCCAGGCTTGTGGCCAAATACTAATAATGCTGATTAAAAAAGGTTGGAGAAGGTGTATCCTAACTCTGCAAATATTGAACCTCTTATGTTTATGATCTTATCAAAAAAGGGAAATTTAGTAGGAAAATCAGGCACGTACTCAATGTTAGAGACTTATGGGAATTTTTAACAATTTCAAAGCAAACCCCCACACTTGTTTTAATCAGACATCTGTGGGGGTAAGGCCAGCCTGTTGTTCTTATTAACGTAATACAAATGCAAATAACATCAAGATTTAAAATTCAGGCAGTTGAACTACAACCCTAAGCAAATCATAAGCAAAATCATTAGAAGGATTTGGTTTCTTCAAATGCTGAAAGCATTCACAGTTTTTTTAATGGGAGAAGGTATGTTCCCATAGAGATTTCAAAAAAATAAGAGCATCATGGTGGATTTTGAAAGGGGCTGTGGGCAGTTATCCATGTCAGAAATACTTATTCAACAATGGCTATCAGGGCCAGATGATTTATACATGCCCCAAATCCCATTAACACAGACATTACATATTAAAAAATTCCCTTTTGTAGATATAATCAAATAACAGTAAATAATCAACAAAGAACAAGAGTGAGGATTAAACTCATCCATCACTAATTAGCACATCTGTAGCAAATCCAGAGAAAGAAAAAAAGAAAAGGGAGGGAAAACAATCATCTTTATAATATTGTTCATGTTCCTAATTTATTACTGTGCACATGAGGTGTGAGTATGAGTATTATAGCTGGAAGCAGAGGGAAATGACAAAGCAGAGGGCAACCTTTTCCTCATTTCATAATGGTCCTGAGATTTGTCAGGGGCTCAGGATGTGCCTGAAGGTGCAGCCTGGCCCATGCACCCCTCAGTCTCCAGCCAGAGCTTGTGGGGTGAACTCTACCTGTTGCTGTCCATTCCCAGACCTCTACTCATTTTGAGGTCTGCCACTGTTATGGCAGAGGATTTTATCTTCTCTGCACAATTTTGTACCCCACATCCCCAGCAGCACCCAGCTCCCAGAAGCAGAGTGTGTCTCAGAGTGCTCCAAGGATTGCAGGAGGGGAGGAGAGGCTGCAGAGGAGGGTCCTTGCTCACTCCACAGGGGTTTGAGCTCTGCCTTGTGCCACCTGCTCATGAACAAGGGGGCTTCCCTAAAACAGAGAGCACTGAGTGAGGGTTTGCACAACAGCCCCAAATATAATTTCATTAACCTGCGCTCTAGTAAAATCCACTACAGCTCATTTGGTGCTGGATATTTCTTCCTAAACCTAATTTTTACCGCTGTAATAGTTTTGATCTGCTTGCTCAAAGTGAAATCTCTCTTTATTAGGACTTCAGCATTTGTTTGTTTCTTTGCTAATCATTCCCTCTTAAAGATGGCAGCATACTGCAAACTGTTCTTTTAAATAACTAGACCTGTAGCCATCCCAGTAAAGGAACTAGGAATGCTTTATGGAGCAAAACATTGTTTTCATTGTGGTTTTCCAATTACTTTGTAATTCATAAGGTTCAGTAGCTCACAATGGGTCTCACAGCCATTATTGCAAATTTGCATAGTTCTGCTGTAGGTAAATGACAGGATAGAGAACTCCAGCAAGAAAAGAAGCTACTTTACCTTCTGCCCAGTGTTCCTCCTCCTTGACTTTCTCCTGCCTCTCTGTGTTCTCTGGGCTCTGCTCTGGCTCCAAGGAATGAGTTTCTGGGTACTGCTGGTGGATGCTTCAGTGTGCTTCCTGGAAAATCAGTGAGATAGATTTGAAACACTTCCTTTCTAGTCTGTGAGAGTCCTTTTCAGCTATTAGGAGAAACAACCCCACAAGTTCCTATGGCTCTTCAGGAAGTAGCTACTTTTACTCTGCTGTCTGGAGCAGGAAAGAAGTCTGGTGTCCATCCTGTGCTGTGTTTATCAGGGCAGCTGGGATAACATTTCTGTCCTTCCTGGGAAACTGTGCACCTTGAGGAGAAACAAGGCTGTTCATCATCTTTTTCCCTTCTTTTTTTTCTCTATGCTCTCCATTACCTTTCCCTCCACCATCTCCTTCTCTCTTCCCACTTTCTCTGAGCTGTGTGTGCTGGGAGCAGGCTGTTTAAACCCTCCTGCTGCTCCTCTGATTGTTACAGCAACAAACAATGGCCCTGTGGAGAGATCATCAGGAGCCACTTTGTCTGCTGAGGGTAGATTACCACAGCATAGCAAGGAGGAAGAAGTTTATTTGGAGGAGCAAACAGTAAACAACCACCTTTGCAAACCATCTAAGGACTGCTGAGTCCTGGAGAAGAGGAGAAACCCCTCTCTCTATACCCCAGGCAGAGTGGACTTCTATGAGTTCAGGTTCAAAATACAGATTTGGACTTCGCTTGTCCAGACTCTCTGTGTCTGTCCATCCCTCTTAAAAGCTTCTGGCACTGTCAGACAATTTTACCAGTTTGATGGAGGGCTGGTGGCTTAAAGACATGGTTCCTGTAAGATTCACAGTGATAGATGGGCAGTGAAATCCCTGCTGCCTGAGGTGAGAAGATGCCACACAACCAGGTCTCACTTCACACTGCAGGGGCCAGGTGGATTTTGTGAGTGCCCCAGGCATAGAGAAAGCTCCCACTGAAGTTTGTACCTTCCCAGGCCTGAGGGAATTTTGTAGAGCTCCAGATATGGGTGACAGGGCTGCTTCTTGTTCCAGTTATGTAAGTTTCCAAAGACTGCATGATGTCCTCATGAAATCAGCTTGCCATGAGGCATCACTGGCCAGTGCAGAAGATCCATGGAGGTAAGGGATGGGAAAGAGATGCCAGCTCACCTGCAAAAAGGGAGACTGAACAGGAGTGAGGGCAGCAGTGAGAGAAGCACTGGAATATGGCAATGGAACATTTAAAATGGATAGAGAAGAACACTTATGGCTGCCGTCCAAGGGATGGTGGCTCAAGGCAGGCTCTGAGGTGGAGCCAGGGTGTTTATGTCCCAGGGTGTTTATGTTCTAGGGTGTTTATGTCCCAGGGTGTTTACATCCCAGCAGGAGATGAAGAAATGGAAATACTTCTTCTGTTTCATCACATTTCTCAGGAAGAAACAGAGGGTAAGGCAATGCTGAAATCCTCAGAGGAAGTTGGAAAAGCATTTATTTTCTCCAAAACATGAAAAGAAAAACTATCAGATGAAAACTGATCTATTTTACCTATTTTTATCTTGAATATCTAGAATTTATAAACCTTATCTAAGAGGGTGGCTCTTCCTTGATTGCTTCTAGTCCTGTTCTACCAAAGATTAAACGTTTACAGACTTGGACTGCAAACTTGACCAGAAATTGCTGGTGAGCCAAAATTAAAATGGAGGAAGCTGAGTAAACATAAACTAACTGTGTTAAGTGTCTGTCTCTGAAGGGTAACAAAATCTATTTTGGAAATCTCAGCTGTAAGTTTAAGCATCAGGATAGCTTTAAGTATCTCAGCTTATCTTACAAGTGCTTTAAAGCAGCCTGGAAAGGAGCAGGAGGATTGCTCATGTTGCTGAAGGTCTCCAGGACAGGACACACTGTCTCTCTCCTGTGCTGGTGTAGGGATGGGCCATGAACACTACAGCTCTCAGCTGCTTCCAACCTGTGGAATAACTGATAGATAATACAAGAGAGGAGTCCCTGTGAGTGTGGTAAGGACTCTGTTACCACTGTCTTTTGTACTTACAGAAACATGACATTGTGAGCAAAGAATGAGGCTCATGTGATAGCCCTTTCTTTCTCTCTCTTAGATTTTCAGTTCTCATTTATTCTCCAGTCCTTAGAGAGGGATCTGTATTTACTGGAAAAATGCTGGCCTTTAATCAGAACAGCTCAGCCAGCGACAGTAAATTTGATAGCTGTCCCCATGAGATGTCGTGGTTATTTATTACAGGCTCACTGATGGCAAAATGTTTGGATAACAGTAATAATAATTAGAGGCACTTAATCCCTTTTTGTTGTAGTAACCGCTCAGGGCTGCATGCTACAGGATGTGAACAATTGTTCATATTGCATGAAGAGCTAAGTTTGAATACCTTTCTGGGTGAACCATATTTATTTTAAGATAATACAGCTTTTCACTCAGCAATTCCACTGATTATCTCAAGCATATGCCACATACTGTCATCCCAAAAGGTTAAATCCTAACTCCTACTTATTCTTCCCCCAGGGGATGTCAGCATTGAGATGCAATGTTTCAGGAGAGTTTGCTCCCGAGCAAGCTGCTTAAATCCCTCTGCAGATCAGGAATATCCAGAGTTATTATGGGTTCCCTAGGGCCAGATCCTGAGATGCGAAGGCACTTTTGGGGTAGGGCTGTCTGAGAGGAGGCTGTCACCCTTGTTGGGTGGCAGCCCAGGCTCTAGCTCACTACAGTGCATTGCAAGCAGCTGCCTGCTAATGATAATTCTAATTAAACATCTTTCCAGACCAGTTCAGGAGCTGCACAGACCTCAGATAACTCACATCCACATGTGTGGGGCTGCGTGTACAATCCCAGAGGGTGCTGCTGTCCAAGGGTTGAAACATCCCTGTGGAGCACAGCCCAACCTGGAGTGTAGTCTGCAGCCTTGAGACAGCACACGGAGATGATGAGGATGTGTAAATATGTGTCCATCTAATGAGAAGGAATGGAAGTGTTGTAGTGCCTCTAAGACGAGGACGACACTGTTGTTGGAAAGACAGGCTAGTCATCACCAGTGTGTTGGCTGTAGCAACATTTGGCTACTAGTAAATCAAAAGATACTATATATTGAACATAACCAAATATCTAATTGCAAATATTCAATAAATTAAAACTTTCAGTTCCAGTGATAGCTTTTTTTCCCCCTAAATGAAAGCCCTGAGATAAAAAAATTATCCTGATACAGAAGATGTGCCATGCTTTTCAACACACTATTGAAACCATTCCTTACCCTTTCAGTAAAATGTAGTCTACAGAACACACCATATTTTTCCTTTTCTCCATTTTAGCACTGACAGGTGGATAATAGAAATGTTCTAGACAGTCAGAGTGCTGCTGGAGATGACATATGAGAAGATGAGTGAGCAGCTCTGTTCCTTCAAGACAGATCTCCTCTGCAGGACCAAGAGGCAGGTTTAAACTCCCTGCTGAAGGTTCCTGGCCAGGAAAGCTGTTTGAGAGTATCTAGTGCTCAGTATTCAGCACATCAGCAAAACACAGATTTTTTTTCTGTTAGTTCTGGAAGAGGGAGAATGAGTGCTCCACACTGCCCTGTGTTTGCAGGTTTGTATCTGCTCAGGGTCAAAATGACATGAGCACAAACTCTGTCAGGTTTGTTTTTATGAGTTGTCTGAGCACAGGCAGTTCTTTGGTGAAGTAACTACTTTTCAGCTATTTGTCTCAAGTCTCACTTTCAAAATTTGCCTGTTTTTCCAGAAAATCAATGCTGGAGTGCATTTGAGGAGGGCCTAGCTTCTAGTTATCTGTGTAAGAGCTGAGATGGAAGAACCTTGACATGTCCTCTCCTTTAAGCATTACTGAATCCAGAGCTGGGCAGGGAGAGGTAAGGAGAGCAAGAGACAACTCTGGAAGACCGAAGCAGTTGATCTAGTGCTGGAAAAGTGTTCCCAGGTGTCTTCCCAAGGAGCAAAATCTGACACTGTGGCTGTTCCCTGCTCCCAGGGAAGCTCCCTGTGTGTCCACCACAGGGAGTCCTTAACTCATTAACTGGCCATGGGTTATCAAGGTTAGATTCCCTGTGTTTCAGCATTGTGAACATGCCTAGAAACACACAACTCATTTTTTGTCTAAAATTTGGGAGCCTCCATCCTAAACACAATTAAAAGTGTTAGAATTCTGGAAACTTGGATTTGGGGATTTTAGTATATAGTAATACATGTGAGCCAAGATGGAGGATTTTGGGTGTTGTCTAAGTCCTTCTTCTTCACCTTCTTCTTCCTTCTTCTTCATAGGTTTAGGTGGTTTTCTGTAATTGGTTCATGGAGTCCTCATTGCAGACTTCAAGTAGTTAGTTATTTGGTTTAAAGTAAAAATAATGTAGGTGGCATCTCATAATTGTATGGATTGTCCTTGAAAAGATCTGGTAGAAATAGCAAAGCTCTCTGTTTTACTCCATTTCTCTAACTTGCTAGTTAGAGCTCATGCCTCATGAGTCTGTAAATAGATAAAAAATAATAAACATCCAAGTCCAAACTCCAAATCTACCTTTCCCATATATTATTCATCCTGACCTTGGCAGAGGAAAAGAAGCCAGAATTGTCACAAAAAGTGGCTTAGGAAGTTTCTTCACATGATGGCAAGCTGCCCTGGGCAGTAACCTGGCAGAGGTGGGTTGCTGCAGGCAGCACGGGGCACCACAGGGCCAAGCTCTGCTCTCCAGCTTGGCAGAACATCTTTGCTGGAAGGTGTGAGCCTGCAGTGGAAGGGATTTGGAGGGGCTGCAGGGCTGTGCAGGGAAGTGAGGGACACAGAGCTCCTGGGTGGTGGTTTGCACCCACAGGGAGCTGTGCCTGAGCCCGTGAGCCGAGGTGTGCCCAGGCAGAAGCCCAGGTATGGGTGTCTTGGGTTATGTAACCAAAAGTGTGTATTCTATTTCATCTGTTGAAAGCACTTGTTTTTCTTTATCTCTTGTAACTCCAGGGGGGAGAGGGGTGGATGCCTTGTGATAATGGCCCAGCCATTAAAGCCAGCTGGGGCAGTGTTTCTTATCTCTGTCACCACCCCTCCATCCTCTGGGGGATATCTGCTGCTAATGGGCCATGAAGGCTCATTAATGACATCACACATTACATCATCCCATTGGGAGATGCTCCACCCAGTGGGAGGAGCCAAGCATTCCTTCCTAGATAAAAACTGAGACTCAGGAAACACTAAGTATCCGGGGATCCAGTTTTCTACTGGGCTCCAGGAGGAAGACTGGACCTAACTTACCACCACTGGACTTTCTACAGGATCATCTCCACTCCACAGAACCACATCTGTTACTCCAGGAGGATTCATTTGGACTGCTTCCAACACCCTGACCAACAGGGTGTCAGGTCGTATCCCTGAACCTGTCAGGGTTTCTTCCCAGGACTTTTGTTTGCTTGCTTGCTTGCTTGCTTTTTTTTTTTTTTTTGTACTACTACATTTGTATTTTCTTCTTTTTTTAATATTCCTAGTAAAGAATTGTTGTTCCTATTCCCATATCTTTGCCTGAAAGCCCCTAATTGCAAAATTACAATAATTTGGAGGGGAAGGGCTTTACATTCTCCACTCCAAGAGAAGCTCTAGCTTTCCCTGGCAGACAACTGTCTTTCAAAACCAAGACAGTGGGCTGAAAGCAGGCAGCTCTGGCACTTGTGTGGCACTTGTGTGCACCTGATTTATCTGACCATGCAGGGGTTTGCTGGGATCTGAGTGTGGTCACCAGGTCATGTGTTTGTGGTTACTGCTACTTTTGTTGGAAAAGCAGAACTGTCATGTCTCATTTGGGTAATGCCTTGCAAGCCTCAAATTGTACATGAAATCCATGGTGAAAAGCAGTTCAAAATTCTGGGTTTGAGTGTATTCTGTGTCCTAGAAACTGTTAAACCCTTTCATGTAGTGACAGGAGGTTAGCATATCTGCAGAGAGCTGGAGACTGGCAATAGATTAGTTGATGTAAAAAGCTAAAGGTCTTCTCTACGCATTTTAACCTTCAAAAGGACTGGAACAAGTGTTTAATAGCTTGGAGGCAAAGGTCAAAATTCAAAACCTCCAGCATTATGTTTCCAAAGAAGATGGGGAAAAATCAGATTCCCCAGTGCCAGCAAGCAAACCTGGAGGATAACAGCATGTGCTGTGTAGGAGTGTAAATTGTGTGCCTCAGCTATGGGCAGAGGGTTTTACTTACAACTGATGTGTCAAAGAAAGAGAAACTAGGAGACTTCTAGGGTTTGGGTCCAGTAAACACATTAGGAAATGTGTTCACCTGGTGCATCTCTGTTACAAAAACAGTCCCAATGCTGTTTTCAGCTGTAGACAATGGGTTGTGCACAATTACGATCTGTTAAAACAAGACCCAAAGCAGGATCTTTGATGCTTTCTGATCTATCCTCACCAGGCTGGAAAGGACAAACCAGCTGCAGTTGGCTGCAGACATTTGGGCAACCTATCTGCCCTTCGTTTTCAATACGTTGATTCTGGGGCTTTTTAAAAATTTTGGGGTTATTTTTTATTTGGAGCGTTCCCACTTCATCAGTTCTATGTCAGCAGATGGGAAGGAAATGAGAATTCCTCTGGCTGCACACATTTCACCTAACACTAGACATTTGATACTGCCCCAGGTTTTCTTCAAATCTAAACTAGATCAGTCCTGTACCTCCTGAGCAGACAGGGTGTCTCAGTACAGTAAAGAAGTCTGAACTTGTTCTTTTTGATAAGACCTGAGCTTGTTGCAATATGAAGTAAAGTTTAATGAGAAGGGTCGTTCCATTTCTTTCCAACCAAATGGGGTCACTTTTCCCTTGTCGTGCATAATCCTTTATTATACCAGCAGAATTATGGTACAAAGTCCATTTAATTTCCCACACATAATGAAGACAAGCACTCACAACAACTTGTGATGGTTCTTTGGCAAGTAAATATTTAATTTTTAAATGAATATATTTGTTTGTTGTTAGAAGATACAGAACGAATTATTCCCTGGGTGTTAAAATTAAAGCAGCACAGCCATGGTGTACTTGTACAATGCATTTATAATTGCAGCAAGAGAGGGGAAAATAGAAATTTTATTAAGGAGAAGCAAAGTTTTACACAACTCCTGTGATAAAGGAGATCTCATGTATAGGATGAACTCTGTGAAGAATCTGGGCACAGAAGGTTGAGTTTTGTGAACATCCACTCCACGGCTTATATCGGCATTTGCAAAAGCTGCAATGAATATTTCCACTTGAATACAAATGAATTATCGAGGATGCAGATGTAGAATTTCATTGAGATATTCTATACAGTCATTACAATACACCCAGGTTTTGAAGCATCTAGATCTCCGGATGCTATATGAGCAGAATAGAGTGATATAGCTCACTGCATCTGCAGAAGGTCTCATGAAATGCAAAATGAATAGCTGAAAGAAATATTCTTACTAGGGGAAAAATGAGGCTTCAATGTGTGTCATAAATTTTGCTAACAGAATTTTAAACAGGGATACTGGTTATAGATTTCAACACCACACTCCCACCTCCGCTTTAGCAGCAACTAAATCTTCTTCCCTCTTCAGCAACGTCCTGTTAAAACAACCCCATTCCACACTAATGCTGACATCCTGATCCTGCTGCTGCATGGGAATATTCTCAAGGTCATTGCAGTCATTAAACTCTTGCTGATGTCAGTTGGAATTTGGGGTTTAAGAATGTGATGTTGGTGTAAACCACCATGGCACGAGGAGGACTGGTTGAATGCACAGGAACCTTAGGAGACAGCCACTCCTCTTTTTCATGAAGGCACACAGGATACGTCACCAAACCTTCTAGGTCTATTTTCAATGATAGTCAAAAACCTTGGAAATCTTGAGGAGCAGGACAGTGAGAACCTCCTGACATTCAGTGAGGCAAACAGCAGCCAGTGCTGCCCTGGGGACACACCATCCCTGTGGGTTGGGGACTGACAGCTCAGGAAGCTCTGCAGGAAGGACCCAGGGGACCTGGGGCACTGCAGGTGTATTTAAGGTGGTGACTCCTGCCTGTGCTTTGGGCTGTTCAGGTGTGGCCACAGGTCAGACACTTCCCTCCACTCAGCACTTGTGAAGCTGCAGCTCACAGGTGGAAAACTTTGGGTTTGGTTGTCCCTGGGCCACAGAGAGGTCACCAAGGGTAAGCATGTCCAGCAGAAAGTCAACGAGGTGTTCAGGAGAGTGCAGCACGTGGTATATCAGGAGAGGCTGTGAGGGCTGGGTTTATTTATCCTGGAGGAGATAAGGGGGCATCTAATCACTGTCTATCATTAATAGAAAGGGACAGGATAGATGAATTCAGACTCTGCCACAGCGTGCTGCACTAAGACAAAGGCAGTGGTCATGCTTTGCAGCAAGGGAAATTCTTTCTGTTTGTATATGGAAAAAAATCCTCAGACTGAGGGTTACACAGCACAGGAATCATATTCCATGGGGGGGCTGTGTGCTCTCCATCCTTGACATTTATCAGAAGAGAACAGGAAAGGCCCTCAACAACCTCTCTTAGCATAGAAGTTGTCCCAGCTTTAAACAAGAGGCTGAACTGGAAGCTTTCATAGGTCCCTGCTCACCTCAGTTATCCTCTGATTCTCTGACTTTATTTCAGGAAGTTGCTAATACCTGTGAAATTTGGTCCTACCATGCAAAAATGGTTGTTAGTATGGCACTCCATCCTTCAGTAAATATGTTCCATGTGGATATTAATAGTCCTGCCTGCTCCCTTCAGGGAGAACAGAAAGTTCTTCCTCCCATAAGCTCTGTACAGCTGCCAGCAGAGATGGTGGAAGCCTTTCCTCCCCTCACCTACTGTGGATGTTCATTGGTTTCAGTTCCACAGCCCCTGCAATATCCAAGGATCTGTGTAAGTGTTTGAGAGGATCTAATTTAAACAGAGAACTGTCTCTTCTAGGCAGTGCTAGTATCCGTGGGTGAGTTTGATTGGTTTGCAGACCATGTGTTGATTTCGGGGACAAGAATAAAAAGAGGAAAAAGCCAGTTACCCATCTGCTCATTGAGCTGCTCCCATCCTTGGGGACACACATATCTTGTGTCCTGGAGCCTCTTTAGCAGATGTGGGGGTGAGCTGCCCCCCTCCTCTCCCTGCCCTTCCTGGTGATCCCTGTGTCCATCCTGGAGCACAGTGTGCCCACACTGCCCACGGAGCCTGGCTCAGCCCCTGGGACCCCGGTAGCCTTGGGGGTGAAATGAAAGGGAATTGCTTGGGCACCAACAGATGCACCTGGTCTTTGTGAGAGCTGATCATGAGTCTGGGTACAGAGCAACAGGAAATTCTCAGGAAGGTTGGATTTCAATGGGGATGATATTTTTCCCTGCCAGCGTTTCTCTCTTAGCTGTGTTCTCTCTAATGAAATTGCCCATTCAGCGCTGGGTTTGTAATTTAAACGGAGCGCTATAGATTAACAGTTGTTGCTGCTTTATTATTGAAATGAGAGTCATGGGATCAATTTAACTGTTCCTGGCTTCATTATTTGCTTAAGACAATAGACTCATCTCTGCAAATTCTATTGCTTTGTGGGTATTTTTAGCTTAATTATCATAGATATTAGCAACAATCAACAAAGATTTCTTAGGTGCAAGTTCTTGCTCCTTGGAACACTAGTTTTTTATAGATTTTGTACTTTTAACTTGTCTTCCTTTTTTGTAGTCAATCTAGTCTGCTCTCGGAAAAAAAGCAACCAAATAGGAACAATAGCAAAAGGAAAACAATCCAACTTACTTTACAAAGACTTAAATGCTTTCTTAGTAGTTTATTTTCAGAACTAAAGGCATAGGGAAGGTTGTGTCTTCTGTTATACACGTAGCTAAATATTCTGGTGATTGAGTTTGTGTAGGTACAATGGAGACTTCAGCTGTTTTGGGTGGGTGGGGTATTTAAAATCGTTCTAAATAAATTAAAAGCTTACTTTGACGTGAACTTTCATTAATGCCTGACTGATTCCAGGTTTCCCTTGCTTAGCAGAGTATCAAAAGCCAAAGGCAAGCCTGTTGCTCCAAGGTTTGTGGAGCAGCAGCTTTGTCCTTCCCAGCGTGGTGACAGCTCCCAGGGCAGAGGTTAGTGTCTCCAAAGAAGGGAGTTAGAGTTAGGTTCATTTGAGCTGGATTGGCATAAAAACTTAGCTTCTGGTATTGCCAACAAATTTTTTAGAAAAATCTTTCAGTGTAACTTCCTAGACTCCTAAATCGTACACTCACCTGTCACTGATAATTGGATTAACGTCCCCCAGGTGGCTCAGGCAGGGGGAGTGGGTGTCGGGGAATGTGCTCTTTGTCCACTGAATGCAAAGAGTTTTGGATCCTGCCATGAGATAGAGGTTCTTGGATAACTTTATGCAGAATATGTAAACAAAATCTGTCTGGTGGGTTGAAGGATAGCTGGATACCCCAGCAGAGCAAAAAAAAAAACCCATCTGCAGTTTTGTTTACACCACCTCTTCCATTTAAAATATACCAGGAAAAAGTCTTATTAACATTTCTAAAGAGTGTCAAGTAAAAGGACTAGACAGCTTCCTGCATCCAAAGTGTCAAAAAAGCCATTTTAATATCTAGTTTCATATAAAATAAATATGTTTATCTTCCAGTCAATATTTTACTAACCATTTAGATTATTTCTACATACATTAACCATAACTGCTGAAAACCTCTTAGGTTGCTTTTAAACTGCATCCCTCACAAGAAAATATTCTAAGATGTTTTTCTTTTTTAAATAAGCAGAATTATCCTTATGTCACAAGCTTTTGTACCTCATCCTCTCTCCATATTTTCAGCTTTTCCCCTTCTCCCCAAACAGGTAAGACAGTAGGAAAGCAGGGCTAATTTTATATCCATTTTACCAAATGACAGATTTGTAAAAGTCTAGTGGAGAGTGCTGTGGGGTTCTGTTTTAGCATTGCATCTCAAATATTGTAGGACTTCGGTGGTTGGATATTCTGCTACGTTCAGGAAGTATTTTGCCCAAGGATGCAAAGAATAACTAAAAATGAATACACAAAATAGACTTCAATGCAACTTCCATTGGAGTGTGCTCTTAATTGCTTTACTTTTAACTTATTTGTTCAGATTTTGGACAGCCTTCTGGAAGGGTGAGCTGTGGCTTCTGTCCTTGTCAAACAAAGCCTTCCTGACTGAATTTCTGACATCCAGAAGGCAATCATAGGCAGGAGGCAAAAGTAGTTTGTGGCTTTTTGCTTGATTGGTTTCTATAAAGGTGAGACAGAAGGATGCCAGATTGTGTCCATGTGCCAAACATTGGGTTTGGTGGCTAATTACCAGAGTCCAGAGGCAGTGCTGGTGGGAGCTGGGACCCGGCAGATGGGCAGGGTGGCTGTCCCCATGGCTGGATGCTGAGCAGTGCCACTCCGGGGTGGTGGCTGTCCCCTGTCCCTGGGATGGCTCCACACACCGCCTCCCCCTGCAGGCTGCCACCACTTGTTTTCACATTCTCCATCATTTTGCCTGCTGTAGAGCAGCTCTCCTCTTGGAAATAACAACCACCAAGATTTAATGAGGAGATCTAGCATTCCTTTGATAAGACCATGGCTGTAATAGAGTTTGCCTGCCTGAATAGTCCCATGGTACAGGCAGAAATTCCAATATTTCCTTCTTTAGCATTATTTGACCAACTAAAAATTCAAGCCAAGGATTGCTTGTATTGAATGAATACAAATGGGTTTTTTCTCAATATCAGAACAAAGAGATGCACATATATCTGTAGGTGGTATGGAAATGAGTGTTTGCGAATCTATAACAGCAGGAAATAAATTGCTCCCAAATGATTGTTATTTTTTTGCCATGCCAGTTTAGCATACCCCAATTCTGAGAGATGCTAAAAGAGACTTATCAAGTAGAAGTTTCCAGTGAGATGGTGGAGTCTGCACAAAATAACAGCAGACCAGAAAATTGAAAAAATATGTATTTTAGTAACTAGTGCTTTATGGAACAAGTGCTGCAGTGAGCTAATATCCACACCACCTGAGGTGGCTCTGCAATTCACACCAGCCCTGCACAGTGACCTTGTATCTCCTAATCTTCTGCTGGTGAACTCCACAGGCTGCTCCTATCTCCTGATATGCTGTTTCTCTGCTGGGCATGGTTGCTGCCCTTCAGTCTCACCTTGGAGCAGATTAGTAGAAACTTTCACTGTGTGTCCACTGTGCTTCTCTCCTTTCTTCAGTTGTTTTGTTGTAGCCATGACTTTGCTTCTTGAAATAAACATCCTGCAAGTTACTAACCTGCCTTCCATCATCTGAAGGCATATTTTTCATCTAGACTTTCTGAAGATGTCTAAAGGGAGTTCCAAAGGCTCTGTGTGCTGGGGAGAAGGTGGCTCTTTGCACATCACAGAAATTTTGGGAGCAACACTAACTCATTCACACCTTGGTCAAACTAGCACTGACTAAGGAGGTGACAGAAACAAAAGACTTTCTCTCTCAGCCATAATTCAAACTCTGACACTCACTGATTTGGATAAAAAGCTTTGCTTTTGTAGCAAATGCTCTCCTGTAAGATCCCGTCATTCAACAAGGTAAACACTGATTTAGAGCTCTAAATTCAGTTCATGATCTGAGCTTAAAACAAATAATTTCTGCACTACTAATTTGATTTCATCTGCCATGAGTAGACTCCTCTTAAATGTTTACTGTGATTCCTCTCAGGTTCTATCTCACAATGCTTGCCAGTAAAGCCAACATGGTGGGGTTTTGAACACCACATTTTTATACAGAACATAGATTAGGACTGTACAATGAGATATGTTGATGCCATTGTGTGATAATATTTGATCCATGTTTTTGTTCTTTTTATGGTGCATGAGTTGTGTGAACTGGAATAGAGCCTAACAGCAAGAACAAGACATGCAGTCCTGTCCCACACAGCCAGAAACCACAGCCAGGGGAAAAATTGTGCTCTTTGCATCCAGCAAAAGAAGCTGCAAGAGAGAGCACACACTGGGTCCTAACTCAGTTGGCCCCAGTGGAGGAATGGAGAACTTGGAGAACATTGAGAACATTAAAGGGTGTTTGCCTCTTGTTAGCAATCCCTTACTGCACACCCGCCCCCGTTCTTACTCACAGTCTGCTCTGGTTGTGTTGGGACAGGAGATTTTCCAGGTAATTAGTTAATGCAGAAGGAGAAGTGGATCCCTACTGATAATTTGAGTGCAGGTACAGTAAGATTAACAGTGTGGGACAGCTGGGGTGGAAAGGCAGGTATGATTATTTTCCATTAGCAAAGCATACGTCTTCCCTGATGAGAGTGGCTATTGCATGGCTCCTGCCAGATCCAAGGAAAACACATCTGTCCTCTTTGTCCAGTCAGTTTGTAATGTGCTTTGGGATTTTCTGAGGTGAGAAGAGTGTTTGTCACTGCTGTTCAGCTGAGAAATGTTTTAGGAAGCAATTACCATCTGCCTACTGCCTGAAGAATGAGAAAACCAATAAGTTCCGGTAAGGTAATGACCACAATTTCAGTCACAGGTTTTCAATCAAACCTTGATTGAGATGAGGAAACCATGAGGGACCATTTAACACGGCAGTAACTCCAACTACAGCATCTTCAATACCTGACTGAAGCCAATGGCTCTTCTATTTCCCTCCTGGAGCAACATCATCACCAGGATCATCTCTGCTCTCTCAGCTCCCCTGCAGTGAGGATCCTTTGTCCTCAGTGATTCATGGAGGGGAGAGTGTTCTGTGGGACAGAAGTTTTGCTCCTGTGATTTATCCATCCTAGACCATTGCCAGTTGCTGCAGTCTCAAGGCTCCTTTTGCAAGGACAAAGGATGAAGCCTTTGGTCTCACAAATACATTTGCTCACTGGAACTGGGTTATTATCCCATAAAACCTTTCATCCTGTTAATGAAGAGAGCATGAAGCATGTCAAATATACAGTAATTGATATAAGCTGAATGCTGCAGCCTGGCCTGGTAGGAATGTTCCAGCCTACTTTATTTTCAGAATTATCATCCTAAAAAATATTTATGGATGGGTGGATTTTCCTACTCTTTCTAAGGCTGAGAAGTAGGTGGCTGGTACAATCCTACCCATTTGTTTTCAAATAGTTATTCATCATTGGATGGCTTTCTCAAAGGGATATAGAAACATCCTTCGCTCAGGATGGCAGAGAAAGCCAAGAAACAACAGCATGTTTGTTTTTGCCTGGCTCATTTATTGCTTACAGTTTGTCTGTGCATTTAGGAAGACAAGGTGAATTTAAATGCAAAGCAGCAGAGAAATCCACTGAGAGGAAGATAAAAGAGTCTGAAGCCATTACAAACAAGTGGAATAATTGATGGTAGGAATCTGAAAAGAAAGTGCATATGAGACTTAACGACACCTTGTCTTATTTTTGGAATAGTCATTTTCAGTTGCCAACAGTTGAGTATGGCTGGGATAGGGTACAGCCATGCAGTCTCTGCTTATTAGGAGAGAAGAGTTCCAGAGGCTCAGCACTGAGGGCTCAGAGCAGCCCCAGCCAGCCCAATGCTTGCTGCTCTGCTTCTGACCTCAGAGAGCTGCTCTGTGCAGAAAGCCTTCAGTCTTCTCAGAGTCCTGTGTGCTCATCTGAACTTCTTCCATGTCCTGAAAAACAAAAGAAATGGTCCTTGACAAGGGGATGAGAAAAGCCAAAGGTTCTATAAGTTTCTAATTTAGAGCCCCATGCCAGCACCCAGTGCCATCTCCAGCACTCTGGCCACTCACTATCCTGCAGCAGCTACTTACACATTGCAGGGAAGTTATTCCTACAAGCCTGACTGTGGGAACAGATAAATGCACTGGGGGTGTTAAAACGGGTGTAGTTACCGTGCTTTATTAGTGCAGAAGGTCTGGTCCTCTGACCTGAGCTCTTTGGGTGCTGCAAGGTTAATACCACTGATTTCACTCTGGTGGAAAAGTACCAGAAACAGTATTAGAACTATTCAAAGTGACCAAGAGCTGTTGTTCATTGCAAAACATTCTGATGCAGATCATAAACTCAAGTGGAGAAATGCTTTCTCAGGTGATCGTTCACTTGCTGCTGCTAATTTTCAATATTAAGAATCGTCTTGGCCATGGTTAATAATGTTGAATGATGTGCTGTTCCATCCATTGGGATAAGATGCAAGTGATTCAACGATTTGGGGTGAGCTGAAAAATGAAGGGGAAGAGCTGAACCGACCAGAACTTTACAATTTCACTTTATGATAATGAATACCCACTCCCTTCCTTCTCAGAGGAATCAAGTCCGTTTTTCCATCCTGAGGGGCAAAGAAGATGCCAGCCTAATAGACTGTTAGTGTGGATTGGCTGAAATTGCAAAGAAAGAAAAATGGTCTGTGTCCACGTGAGAGTAAGAGCAGCTCCCATTCTGCATCTTAATGGCAGTAGAAAATGACCAGCAATTCTGCAGCACATTACAGGGTCACATCTCTCATTACCATGGGGTATGCAGAAGGCAGAGTACCTAACTACAGATACCACAGTCCTGTCTGCTTCTCAAAATCTCCCCTTTCATTGCCTTTTCCCCTCTTTATTTTAATAGCAATGGAATATGCTGAACTGCAAATGCTGTATTTTTCCTGATCCCTGGAGTTATATATTCATTTCCATCTTGTAAAAATAACCTGTTTATTCCATTTCTAAGTCCTGCATGAGATGGTTCTCATTTTCCCCATTCCCTGTGGTTTTATCACAGCTGCCTGCCCACCTATGTGCTTTGTCTCAGCCACAGAGTTTTCCTTCACCAGAAAGCTGCCAAGCAGTTCTCTCCTGCAGCAGAGAAATGATGGTCAGTGCAGAAATTTCTCTGTGTTGAACTAATTGCAAGCCTCCCTGCTAATTTCAGGGAAAGCAGTATAGTGTCCTAACTTATCCTGGGTGATTTGGGAGCTCGTTCATGTCTCTGGTTGTCTCCAGCCAGTGGAAATGGATGATTGTATGCTCTGTGCTCCCAGCTCCACACACCTTCTGCAGCTCACCCCACCCTGGTCCCTGCAGGCTGCTGAGGGGGCTGCAGCCCTCAGGAGGGACCAGCAGAGTTTCAGCAGCAGCCGGGCTGGGCACCAGCACCAGGGGATGGGCAAACAGTGCTGTTGTACCAAAGCTGCCTGAGGATGGATGGCCAGAAAAATGCACTTTCCGCTCAGAAGTGTTCTAAAGCCCAGGGATATGTCATTAAGGGGTGGTGGGAATGGTTATAGGATGGCCAAGCATGTCTCAGCCCCATGGTGGCCATAAGTCTTGGAGCTGGAGGGTAGGCTGGCTGCCCCCACTTGGCAAGCTACCTGCTTTTCCACAGCTGTACAATTCTTTGGTTTTCAAAAATAAATGTAATTTTATTACTAGCTGCCTAATCATTGCTTTATTATTTTCCATTCAGAGCCTGCAAAATTGAATTACTGAGCATCCCCTAAATCTACCACTCTTCACACAGCTCTGGTCTCTTTTGAACTCAACCAGAACCGTCAGCTCTCAGGCAGGCATGTGCAGATGGATCCCTGGAGCATCTGTAGGACACATTTATGAGTAATTACCTATCATCGAGAAGGCTACAGAGCAGCAGCTTAAGTGTGACCTGCCTTCTGCATTAATATCCAAGTCAAGACTAAGAAACATCTCTAGCAGATGGGAAAACTCTCCAGCCTCTCAAAGCTTCTCCAAGATGGATTATTTATTATCTAGCACCTCTCAGAGCAATGAGAGCTTATCCAACAGTTTCTCCTATGCCTACTTATTCTGTCTTCTTTATTCCATAAGGATCCTCATCAGGGTTCATCAAAACACTGAATGAGAAACTGGCCAGCATAAGGGATTTATAATTTTTGACCTATTTTGTGACCTATTTTTCATTTGTATGCTGCTAGAAAGTTGCACGCTTGGTTTTGACACCCTGTGTGCGACACATGCAGAAATGTTTCCTGACCAGTTAACGCCAGAACCTTTCAGTCCCTGGGCTGTCTAATGCTGTGTTCACTCTGATTGTTTTAGTTGATTATTGGTGCTCTCAGTGCAGGACTGTCCCACACCAGGCAGACAAGTGGCACAGTCTCTCTCTGACCTGCAGGACAGTGTTGGGAAGGTGACAGTCTTAGGACCTGTTGGGACCCTCTCCATGAACCTCACCAGGAGCTTCACACACATCTCAACAAATCTACTCTTCTGTCTCTAATACTCTTTTTTATGCCACTCTGGCAGAGAGTGAAAATACAAGCTTAGCTTTGTTTGACTCTGGCTGGCTTTGCACATTCAATCTGGATGCTGATCTGAAATGTCCTTTAGTGTGGAAAACATAGCTGCTGTGAGTAGAGAAAATTATGTAAGCAGCTGAGTGAGTTTATGGTGTTTCAAGGGGCTCCTCCAGGCAGAAAAGGTGTTTGTGGCTCCTGGGGCAAGACATGAACATTGCTCATACCTGTGGCTTCACTCTGAGCTGCCTTCAGCCCACACCTACACTTCTTGTTTGTTGTTAGCTTCTCCCAGCTGCAAAGAAGTCATCCAGATGGAAATCACTGTTTTGGCCCTCTGTGAACAAAACTAAATCCTTTTGGGGAGTTTCCATCCAGCAGTCTAAAAGCTTGGCACAGATTTGGAAGTACAGAGGAATTTCTTGAATTGCAACTTTCTAACAACCTTTTCCAAAACTCAGAGTTGAATTTGGCCTGAGCTTTAGAAAATATCTAGGCTAAAGCTTGTTATGTGCAAACTGTTTTGCTTTCCTTTAAACCAAGATGAAAAAAGAAGGAAAAGCTGACATTTCAGTTCTACAAACAGTTCAGCCCTGGCTCAGTGGCTCCACTCCAAGACCTCTGTTGCCTCTTCCCTTTCTACCTGGAATGCCTTGAGACTACACATTCAGAGATTTTGGGGAAATTTATGAAGACCAAGTGCTATGGAAATCTTATCTCATAATTTTGGTTTGGTTTTTTTTCTTTAAATTAACCAAACTGTTAAAACAAACCCTGCACATATTTGCAACACCAAAGTTAAACACATTTTAGAGATGTTGGTATTCATGGGAAGCAAAACTTACAGGAAATGTATGAAGTCTCTCCAACTGTAACCCCTATCTTTTCCCTCATGTCATGAAGTCATTGATTCTTTAGAATTTCCCAAATGAATCCAGAGCAAAAGCAGTGCCTTGCAGTGGGTTTGACATTATTTTCGCCACGGTCAAAGTGAAAGCTCCCATTGTCAGCAGCAAAACCCTGGAGGGAATGTGCCAGCCAGGAGAGATTAAATGTTCTTTGTATTGTACAACAAAAAGCGTTGTAAGGTTGATTACAATAAAAGCTTTCCAAAGTGGAAGCACTGGATTCCTTCTCCTTTTTTCCTCCCTTTAAGCTGTTATAAAAAGAAATAACATTTCAGCAATGTGAATGGTTATTCAGTGCTCAGGGTAAAATGTACATTGCTTTTTCAGGGACAGAGAGTGACCACTGCAGCCCCTGGGGCTGTCGTGCAGCTGAGCCTCTGGCTGAAGGCTGTGCTGCTGCCTTGAAAATGGGAAAAAATACCTTTAACATACCCTGATGATGGTTTGAGGTTGGACAGGTTTATGTCAAACTTCCTAGTCTCTCCAGAAGACAGTTTCCTCAATGTCACAGCAATCTGATAGGGGTGACACGACTTCTGAAGGCTATTTATTTGTGGCTTTTATTCAATTATTTGTAATATGCCTAGTTTAAAGGCAGAACACTGAGAAACAGAAATAATCCCAAATATATTCGCTGCAATTTGAAAATCTTTCAGACACCTCCAAGAAGCTAGAATTAGTCAAGGTCCAGCTGAGATCTTGTAAATCCTGCCCTGCCAGTGGGTAAGACCTTGTTTTCCTGGGACAGACCAGTGAGATAGGATCCCAGCCTATGCTGAGAGCACTCAGAATGGTGCACAAGTGCAGGAATGAGTGGCACAGACCACTTACTCTTTTTCTCTTCAGTCGACTTCAAGAAATTCAATGAAATTTACTTTTGTTTATCTGAGGAATTCAAAGTGAAAGTCAGAAAATGAAAACTAAAACAGTCTTCTGCCCTGTTGAAATTAAATACATGACCTGCAATTCCCAGGCATCACCAGCACACCTCGGGTTAATGCAGCTCTGTGCTTATCCAATTAGGAAAGAACAGGGCAACAAACAACATCTCATCAAGCTGATAGACCAGGAAATATTTGATCTGAATTTTCTCCATAGAAAACCATTCTAACTGATATGAAGGCATCCCTGTATTTGTGGTAACTGCATTTTCTGTGAGCAAATCATCCTGATAGAAATTTCCCAGCTATCTTTTTCTGGAATAATTGGGTCATGATAATGCAGTGCCTTGAAGAGAGCCTGGAAAGATTAGGCATGCTTGCTTTGAAAAGATTAGCCATGCTTGTTTGGGAAAGGAGGGGTCACGACAAAAATAATGACTGCTTTATCTAAGCATCTCAGAAATCATTAATTGTGTTTTTATACAAGGGTGAGAAGATATTTGTTATTAAAATGACAAGTTCAAACTCATAAAAGGGAAAGCAAATTTTGTAAGATTTGACACTATTCTATGATTAGCAAGACAAGACAGAAGTGGCAAAGGTGGCACTGAACATCTGCAAGTCTGGAGAGCAAATGTTCCCAAATAGAAAGAAATGCTGAAACAAACCTCTCTGTGTGAGTCATAAAGACCCAAAATGCCCCACAGCTGTGGGCTTTTTGTATTATTTGTTGTTTTTTTTTCAGATGGCTGAGCACTAACAAGGCCTTAACCCAACATAAACCCATCCTATTCACTGACAGTGCAGGGTAGAGGCCATCTGGTTCATCTTACTGCTCCAAAGAAATCACTAATGATCCTGATGTTTCTTCAGCCTTTCGGTTAACAGAGCTCAAGCACACATCTGAGCACTTCACCTTTCCCACTGGAATCACCATCCTCCATTAGCCTGGTGTAATCAGAATTCTGGTTATTAACTCTTGCATTAGTTACAGACATCAAGGATGCTTGATAAGACAGGCTATTTACTCCCTTCTTATTCCTGCTACAGACAAATCTATCCTCCAGATTTTTAGGTTTTCATTAAGCCCACCACCATTTATAGCTGCCTGTAGATTTTTTTTTTCTTCTCTTGTTACCCTGCATTATTATTGCCAACCCCTAAACTAGAGCAGCAATACACAAATATTTCTTTCACCTCACTAAGAGCACTTCGGGTTTGATCATCAGCTCAGGCAGCATCACCTTATGATCAAGGAGGTCAAAATTACCCTCTAGAGCCATGAATTTATCAGGCAGCACCTGGCTGTGGTGATGTGTGTCCCGGGTGAGGTGGGGGCCAGACCCTGAAGGAAAAGGAGGGACAACATGAGCAGGACTGAGCTCATGTGGGGGTTGTAAGGAAGGCAGTCAGGGCAGGCAGCTGCTGTAGTGGTCTCAGAGTTATTCCTAAGAGGTGCTAGGAAGCTGTTATCAAGGTTCTATCGTGTGTTTCAGGAGGGATGGTGGATGGAAGCTCAGCTCGCTGCCATGTGCTCAGGTGTGTCAAAGCTGGAGGAGCTGTGTCAAAGCTCATGTGCTCAGGTGTGAGCACTCCCCCAGCCCTCCCAGCCAGGCTGGGGGAGGCAGAGCAGCCTCTGGATCCGCTCTGGAGCGTTTGTTTCTGACCTGTTGCCTTCACGTTGTCATCGTTTGCTGCTAATGACCCTCTTGGTGCTTCTGGGAGCTGCTGTGTGGTGTTGGCAGGGGAGGCAGACTCAGTATTCCTGCTGTAGGGCTTACGTGGTGCCAGCCATGCCAGGGGGAGCTGTGCTTGCAGAAGAAAACGTTTTGATATTTTTTTCCCCGGATATCACTTTAATGGTTTATGAATAATTGGAAAAAGGATTTGTGCTTGAACTTTTCTATCGTTGCCTTCCTGTGAATGAATCCAAGCTGCGCCCCTGCTGGACAGCTGCCAAGGTATGTGTCTGTTCCTCACTGGAACTCTAGCTGTGTTTCCTCTTTGATATTCCAACAGAGCAAACAACAACATTTGCAGTTCTCTTTCAATGCAGCAAAGTGTATCAGCAATGTAGTGCTGCAGGTTTTCCTGGGTGGTGCAAAGTGCCTGATTCCCTGGGGAGCTGGTGTGGGTCCAGGATGGGATCCCTGTTGTGCTTTCAAAACACCTCACTGTAAACCTGTGCATTACAAGTTTGTGGTGTCCTGCTGGGTCTCTGCTGGAGGGTGATTTTGGCAAGGTTCTGCTTTGAAGGCTGTCATGGAGTGTTCCTGTGTGTGTGAGCTGGGCTCATCTGACTGAACAAAAAGTTTCAAAAGAAGTGGTCACTCTGAACCACCTGTCTTTAACCTGTGGCCTGGTTCAGCTTCACTCCCCCCTGAAGAACCAGCCCAAAACCAGAGTGGGGAGTGTGTGGAGAGAGGAGCTGTGTCAAAGCAAGGCTTCACTGAAAAAAACACAGAAAATTGTAATTTAACTGAAGTGGATTTAGCTCTAGTACATGGAAGAGCAAGGAGGGATTTTTTTAGATTTTGCTTGTCAACCTTTGGAGAGTGTGGGCACTTGGCATGTAATGGAGAGGGAGCCAGTGCAGGCTCCAGGCTGGCTGAAGGATTGGCAGTCCTCTCTCCTGTGCACTGCTGCAGGCTGGCTGGCCTTCCTCCAGTGAGGCCCTGCCCTGCTCCTCCTCTCAATCAGAGTCTGGGCATCTGTGAGTGCCATCAGCACCATGGGGAGGGCCTCACCACCTCTCCTGAGCAAATCTTTGGTCTATTTTAACATGCATTTATTTTTCTTGTACTGTTTCTGCTGAATCCAAAGGAAATGGTATCAATATGCGGATTTTTAGAAGGAATAAAATATTTCTTTTCTGAGTAGCTCTCTCCTGCCAGAGTTGCTGGAAAGCTCTGGTTCCATGTTGACAGTTTTCTCCCATTGCACAGCCCTTGCCACTTGCCATGATTTGTCTTAGAGCCTGCAGTGAAACGTGGCACACTGAGGGGCTGGTGTTCCCACATTGCAGTGTAGTGTTTCCTTTAGATATATGAGGATTTTAGCTGTAAATATGGGTATAGGATATATTTGTGAAAACATAATTACAGAATTACCAGTTCCAGGCACAGCTGCAATTGATTTTCTGAAAATCTTTAAAGATTAAACCTACTATGACTGCTCCATTTAACTCTTTCAAACTTCTGTCTTGTGTTGCCCCTCTCTTCTCCCATGCAAGACTACTGAACTCCCAAGCCAGGCTGGCTTGGTGTTTGGGTGCAGACTGTGTCCAGAGGACAGGAAATCTGTGAGTAGGTGAGAGAGCTCTGTGTAATGCTGCTTTCAGTGAGCTCTGGGATATTTAATAGCTGGGCCTTTACAGCAGCCCCTGACCTTTGTCAAGGGCCACATCCAGAAGGGCTTTCTGTGGAGGGAGCTATTGTTCCTGTGTTCTTGTCTCCCATGGGGAGAACATAATTCCCTACAGAATTGCTGTCCACATGCAGGAGGCCTGGCTGTATTTAGAGCTGCATCAGCTTTTCCAGTCTCCCCAGTCCCAGACTCACCTTGACAGGCTCTGTCACCACCCAGACCACCTAATGGATCAGCATTTGCTCTCTGGTGTTTTCTCCAGGAAAGGCATTTCCTTTGGCCAGGCAGCAAACGGTGCTGGTATGATGGATGGAGGCAAAAGAGAAGCAGCCTATGGGAGCTGACACTTGCTCAGTGACAGAGCAGCCAAGCAAAGCCACCACAAGTGCAGGAGCTCACAGCAGCACAGCCCAGCCCTGCTGGCAGATAACATGTCCTCGAGATCACCCAGACAGCCTTGGAAGTGACTTTACTGAGGATCAGATCTCTCACTGCTTCTGAAGTTGGCTTGATGCTTTTTTATCACATTTGCCTGGGAGTGATGATTTCCATAAATTTGCCTGGAGCGTGTTTTGGTCTTATTTATCATGAGATGTGTTATTGCCTGCTTGGTGAAATCCTTTGTGGCACCAGTATGACAACAAATGCAACACTTCTGATGGAAAACTGTTAGAATGGTCTTGTGTTGTCACTGAATCTTTAAACTGAATAAGGGTTGGGGTTTTTTTAATGACTACAAAAAGAAATGTAGGTAAACATGTTTGTTTTGGGGAACAGCTCAATTTGGTTGAGCTGGACTCCTTGGGTGGCTCTGTGTCACCAGTGCTGTGCAATTGCTCTGAACACCTGGAGCTGCTGTTCCAGCTGAGCCTCTGCAATGGGCACAGGCCAAAATTAGGGCTCTGCTCAGTTGTAGCTGCTCAAAATCCTTACCATTTATTGCTCTTCCATAAATATTTTTAGTGGGAAGGTCAGATTCAGCTCCCTGTTCTGCTTAATTCCTGCCTGAGGGTACCCTGGGGGCTGGGGGACGTGTCTGGGGCAGCAGCTGGGAGCCCAGCCCTGCTCCAGGGACAGGACCTGCTGTCACCTCCCCACATCACATTAAATGGGCTTTGTCCCACGGGGCTGGGGTGGTGAGAGGTAGGTGTGTCATCTCTTATGTAATTAAGATAAGGTTGTAAGTATTTAAATATTGGTTTCAATGAAGAGAAAAATCCATTTGCTTAAATACCTTAGGTGAGGTTTTTTTTTTTCCTTCAAATATTTGAGGACAGTAGATGATGACTTTGATTTTAATGAGACTGGATAACTTGGGGGGCCTTTGGAGAGCACTTGGGTTTCAGATTTAACTTCTTACCTCTGCTGCCAGCAGTGATAGCGTGACAGTGGCTCCTCCAGAGCTCCAGGTCTTTAAATAAGAGTATTGATGAACTTCATCAATAAAGTGTGAGTGTGTCTAGGAAGAGCTTAGGCTAGAAGAGTTTCATGTTTTTCATTCTGTGTCTCTAATTTACGTTGAATCTGGCCTTAGCTGATTATGTCCTGTGGAATAAATAAGTTCAAATAAAATAAATGATTAGGCAATTAATACACAAAGATTTATTGCTAAATGTAAACTAGGATGATATTAATACTGTGCTGAGATAATGCTGACAGGGAATGTAGGTGCCGTATCTACAACAGTATCTAAGAACAATGTAACACAAGGTGCCTAACACAAGATCAAGGGCAGGAGCTTATCTCTGAGTTCTCACATTAAACATATTTCACACAAGTCAATTCTCAAATTTATTTTTCAATAGAGATAATTTTCCCTTACTGATTTGCATCTACTAAATTATTCAGTAGATGTGGGCACCCAAGATAAGCTCACCCATCCAAATCATGTTTCATGCAGTGAATACACTGCTAGGACTAGTCTCTTTTTCAGCAAGACACTTGCAATGTGAAATCCTGGATTTACTCATTACCTTTGTGTTTTTCACTCCTCCAAGATTTTCTCTAAGTACACCAATGTCTTCAGCCTCAGTCAGTACTGACAGAAAACCCTAGAGGATGCAGATGAATTGACCTTTTGTGAGGGGCTGAGACACAACAGAGTGTGAGAAGGGTTTATGTCATTCAGAGCCATCATACATCCCACAGAATTCAGAGCTGTTGGGAATCTGGCTGGGGGATGTAAATGAATTCCAGCCATGAGATGTGATCAGTCTGTGCAGAATGCCAGGGTTTTATCTCCCCTGAATGGCCCACCTTCATTGCTTTTGAGAGATCATGAGTAAGAAAACACTGCCTCCTCCCCTGCAGAGGGATCTGATCCCAAGCCTCTCCATGAACAGTCTGGCTCTGTAAGAAAGGGAGAATAAATATCTTTTAATTCCTTTTCCCTTAAACATAAATTCCTATTTTCATGTTCAGGAAATAAGTACTGAAAGTGTTGTTTCCAGCATTAAGATTCTTAATAAAATGGACACAAGAAGTAAGAGAATGAGTACAGTACCTGTGAGCAGAACTCTCCCTGCTTCAGCCATACCTAAGACTGAGCTCTTAATTGTCTTATTCTGTAAAGAAGAATTCTTAAATCATCACAATCCTTGTCATGACAACTGAAGGATCTTTGAGATAACAATGGCAAAATAAAATAAGCTGCACATTGCTCTGAACAATGGGAACAAAATTGTTGTACGTTTTTAATTAAAAAAGTAGATTTGGTTGCTTGAAATGTTTTCACCAGATCTCCATATCACTGAGTACTAAGATGGAAGGTGTTTTTTTTTTTTAATTTCTATTTTTTAACTGGTGTAGGTTTTGTTTCTCCCTGTACAAATTCTTTGTAATGAAAACAAGCCATCTTGTACAAGCACAGTAACCTGAAAGTTCTCTAAAGTTCTAAAGTGCTGGAAAAGCACAGGCAGTGCAGTTCTTAGTGCAGGTGAATTTAGAGGCACCTGTGTCACTATCGAGTTAGAACCAACATTCCCCTTAACTACAGGATCATAGAACCCCTCTGGAAATCCATGGCAGCAATAAACCCGGGCACCTGTGGGTGGCATTATTGGCCTGCTTTTCATTGCTCTGCAGGACAAGAAGCAATTCCTGACCTGCAGAAGCAAGTATCGGTACAAATGGAAATGAATGATGCATAGAAGTTCAGCTTCTGACAAATTTCTTTCTTTGCAACACAGGGGTTTTGGAGAGAGAAACACTGGTTATGACTACTTTGTATTCGTTTCTGCCTGGTTATTAAAAGCTGCATGAGGGAGTACAGCAACCTGGAGTGCTGTCAGGAAAGCTGTTTGCACTTGCAAGAAGCAGTGAAATACCTATATTCACAAAGACGATATCTGTGTGTCTGTAAAACCTACCTACATCCAAAGTAGGTGTAACATCTACAGCTGCATTCCCAGGACTGAACGCACCCAGGCCAGGCAAAGCCTCAGAGCTCTCTCTCTGCTGCTGTTTGGGGTGCCCTGGCAGCCAGACCCCTCTTTCCCCCCTCCCACTCTGATCAGGGGTTTCTCCAGGACCCTTCCCCACCTCCTCCTCTCTGCAACCCAGACCTTGTGTCTTGTACCACCATTTGCAAGCACAAACCCAGCTCCATTTCTCTGCTGATGTTTCCCACTACCTGACCCACATCAAGAGAATATCTTTTCAGAGCTCTGGAGCTGCCAGGTCCAGCTCCATGGAGCTGCAGACAGGTTAATCTGTATTCCCACCTTGCTAAACCAGCATTGGCAAAACACTGTCGGTGGGGTTGAAGCCTTGTCCCTGACCAAGACTTTCATGTGGATGCTTTTATTTGGCCAATGTCTAAATCTTGTTGTTTCCTGGTGCAAAATATTACCACCCCTCCCACCCCTCCCCGTTCATACATAAAAACAGGGCCTGAAATACTGTTTTGTCATATTTCAGCTAGTGGTGCCTGTGGTCACACCTTGGTGGCTGTGGTCTGCCTTCCTCATAGCTGTTGGGAAGCCTCTGGAAGGATGATTTCCTCTAGCCTGTGCCCCTGACCGTGTCACTGACTCTTTGTATTCCTTCACTGCTTCTCTCTTCACAGTCAGGTCAGGAAGAAAGGAGCTATTCCCATTTGCAGCACTGCTCATGGCTGCTGCTCCCTTCTCCTCCCCATTACCCTTTAGATTACTCTTGAGTTACCAGCTCTCACCTGGGCCCTGCTAAAACCCTTAAAAGTGCAGCTGCTAAATGCTTAGAGATGTACCTTGGAGGTTTTCCTGCACTCAGCAGGAGCTCCTAGAACCAAACCCTCCTCCCAGCCTCTTCTCCCCTTTGTAAAAGTTTTCCTGTGGTATTTGGCAGTGGGTGGGCAGGCAGTAAGCTGAGGGTTCCCTGCTCCACAGACCTTCACAGGCAGCATCTGCTGTCTGCTCCACAGCAGGCTTTAGTTCTTGTCTCACCAAGCTCTTTTTATGGTCTCTACTTACTTATCACTTTGAAGAATGGAATTTGGGTTTGGGTCTAAGGTTTTTGGGCACTGCAGCAATACAGATAATTGATTGCAACTCTGTGTGTCTGACACTGTGGAAATGACAGTTTTCATTTCACTGATATATCCCTTAACACTTCGCTGTGGCCAAGGCCTGCTCTTGGCTTTGTGTACATGACCTACCCGCTTCGGTCGTAGCAGGGATTGTTAGCAAGAACACTGCAGTCTTGTTGCTGTTATTTCACTATCAAGGCAATTTATGGTGCAGTGAGATAATAAGAGTAGACGGGTTTTAGCTCTGTTTACAATGACTGCATTTAACAGTAACTCAAAAAAGTTGGCACTGCTGACAAAAGGCATAAAAGAAAAAGAAATCATGTTTGATTGTTTGTGAAAGGGAATGTGATTTCATCTCTTTCGTTGACAATTAACTTGGGAGGGGAGGAAATGTATGGGTTCTCCTGCCAGAAATTAAAACTACCATTTAATTTCTTTTTTGGCAGACTGTTGTTTTTTACAGTTGATCTCCAGATCTTGGATTTGTATTTAAGACGGAGAAGGGAGAATTCTGAAAACAGCACTAAAGGATCTAACAGGGACTATCACAAGCTTTCTCTCCCATAAACTGAAAGAGATAGCAATCTCAGAAAAAATTCTCAGTTGTTACTTTTTTTCCCTCTTCTTAAGTGCTTAAGGCTGCATTTGACTTTATTACCAAAATAGGATGAAGTTAAATCCTGACCCATACTCACTGAAATCTGTGATTACTTGCAGTAGCCATTAAGGGTCTTTGAAAGCCTCTTAGGAGAGATTTGTTCCATTGAGCTTCAGACACTTCACTGAGGCACTGGAACTTGGCACATTTAACCTGTGCTCCCCTACAGATAACAGGTGATTGGTTCTAGCATGGGCTGAATTCCCTCTAGAGACATCTCTGCTCTTTGATTAACTCCCTTCACTGATTGTGCTCTTTATGTCCCTGAGGTCTGGTGGGGAGGATGTGAACTGTGGTGTGAAATACCCAGACTGCTGGCATGAGACCCCGGCCTGGTGCTGCTTCCCGGCACTTACCCATGTAACCCATCCATGTTCTCAAAGCAAGGAAGATTCTGCTGATGTGGTCTCTGCAGAGTGGGTTTGGTGTGGAGATGGATGTTCCTCATGTCCTTTTGCCCACAGTTTGGTTCAACATTTGGAAGGAAGTGGTTGGGAATGTCTCGTGTTGTTCGCATCTCTCAGTTCAGACCTTTTCTTTCAATAGCCCCAAACTCAACAATCAGCACAAGCCTTGTGATTAGTTTGAGGGGAGAAAGAAGTCAGGTTGCCTTAATATTATAACTTCCCTTGTAGTTTTTTGGTGCCTGCACAGGCAGTTTTGGATTCCTGTGCTAACCCTGTGTAGGATTTTTGATACTGTGCCGACACTTTTCTCAAGCACCCAGCAAAGAGCAGTGTCTCACACCAACCAGAGTGACAGGGCCTGGAACATCTCATGTTTGTGCTGCCTTTGGAGCCTGAAATGCCTCCAGCCCTGGAGGAGGTAAGCAAGGGCTGCATTACAGCTTCCCTGCAGTTGTTTTGAAAAATCTTTTCAGTTTTTTTTTTTTTTTCCCTGTGTTTCAAGGTCAGAAAAAAAAAATTAGTTCTGAAATATAAATCAAAGTCTTAAGCTCCAGCCTTAGGAAAGAAAGATGCTATAATAAACAAAGCTGTATGAAATGAAGGATTGTGAGAGGCTCAGAGGTCTGTCTCTCCTGCTATAAAACCTCCTTTATTCCTGTGGCTCCTACATGGACTCTCTACTCCTCCAATTTTCCTCATTGCTTCAGTGCTTCATAGTTTTCCTTAAGTCTCTCCCCCTCAGGCTTGGGCTCAGTTTGTCATTGTCCTTGCATCATCTTCACAGCAATGATTTCTCATTCTGATTTATTTAGTATTTTGCAAACCTCTGCATTGAACAAGAGTGAAGTTACTGCAAGGTGATGATGAATGGTTTTTTTTCCTCTTCAGGGCCCCGATTCTCATCTCGGTAAACTGGCAATGAATTCCTTCATTGCTGTCTTCCATGTTGTGGATCTGCCAGCAGCAGTGATTGAGGGGTGGATGAAGTGATTCCACTGGAGAAGGGCTCTGTGCTTTGCACAAGCTCAGGTGTGTTACGGCTCTGGTTCCAGAGGAGTTCTTACCAAGCTGTTAAAATGAATCTGAATTTATTTTGTAGTATAAAGATACTATAAATGCCTTTCCTGGAACCTACCCCCTGGGCATAGAGGTTCCTAAAACAAAGCAGCCAGTGGCAAAATAATGAAGTGATTTCACATCCTAGGTCAAATTGTGGCAAATCCCTGTGATTTATGGGAATACCATTGGCACATGTACCAAAGCCCCCAGGCAGAATCCATGGGGCTGTCAGGGCTCCACACACACACAGAGCTCTGGCTGTGCTGGCTCTGTGTGTGTTTGGTGGGGGAGATTCAATGGCTGAGAGTCTGTGGTGTTAATGGCTGAATCATTTCTGCTCCAGTGCTTTATTTTATGTTGTTTTACAACTTTCCAGTTGAACAGCTCCAGTACCAGTGGGGTGCAATGTATCAAGCACATCAGGAATCTCCCACATTACTGCTTCAGACCCACTGAAGCTGTAATTCCCCAAGTTTGTTGACCTTTCCAGTTGAGACCTTGCTGGTGAAAGGATTTGACTGCTAAGAAGCTGCTTGATGTAAAGAGCTCAATATGCTGCAGAAGACACAAGCTTTAAATTGCTAATGGAAGAGCAATGTCCTCTTCCAGTACTGAAGGGGGGTCATTTTGGAGCCCACAGTGTGGTGGCTGATCCCCAGAACAACGTCATTAATAAATTCCATGGACACACTGCCACTGTTCAAGGTTTCTGTGCAGGGTTTACAAGAAAATAGAGATGGAGTAGTATTGAAATCTGGTGGTGTTCATCAGTCCAAACTTTCACAGCCACTGCATTCGTCACACAATTTTAAGATTTAATTATGTGCTGTGACATTCCCAGATGAAGGTATGATGACTTATACATAACAGAATGGGACAAAAAAGAACAGAAATTATTCCAAAGTTCTGGATTTTCAGAAGGGATAATTTTCTTGATCAAGTGACATTCTCAATTGCTAAAAAACAGAGAGTGAATTTTCAGATAGTTACTTTACACCAGGTGAAGAAGTGGTGTTGTAGTTGCATTTGAATTTCAAGAACCTATATGAAACAGACACAGCTTTTTTTTAGAATAAAGTAGTTTTTAAAATCCCTGTGCAAACAGTGAGGCTGCAGATGTTGCACACATAGTTTAAACAGGGGAGGAAAAAAGTAATCCCATCTGGCAGGAGGCTGAGCACCTACTGTTCATCAGAACATTTTATCTACTCCAAGAGGTTGGAGTTTCACATTCTCAAGCATTTCACATATTAAGGTCAGGAGAAGACAAATGCAATTTTTATTTTTCGGGGATTTCTGTTAGTTTATGATATAACCTTTTCTGTTCCTTGACCTGCTGCAGTTACCAGCCAGTATTTCAGTGGATGTTTCCTTGCTAACTTGTGGAGCTACAGCAGCAGCTGTAATTCCTGCACACATGACATGTCTCAGTGTCTGTAGGTGTAGATATTCAGCTGGGCTTGTGCTGCAGCTGCTTCTCAAATCCAAAACAAACCTGCAAACAAACACACAACAGTGAACCATATGGAATATGGCTATTTTCTATCTGGCATTTTAATGTAATAGAATGTAATAACAAACTTCTTCACATAAATCTAATTTTTAGCAGAGCCTGAGAATGCTTCCCACCCACCCTACCTTTCTTATTTTAGCCATACTCTGTAAGTGCTATCCCAAGGAAAGTTTGAGAAAGCAAGGTATAAATAAGGTGAGATGCTCTTAATCACATGAGAAATCAAATTTAGATTGAAAAAGAAAGACAAAGTTTGTAAGGTACTCAGCAGAGCTAGAACAGATCTATCCACGCACTAATAATCAAGCACAGCAGAATTCTGTGCAAGTTTTTCACCCAAAGGCAGTTAAGAAAAGGACTGATGGGAGCAATCACAGGCAAAAATGCTCAGTACTTTGGGACTCTTACCCGCTGAAATGTGATGGCAGAATAGGAGCAGAGAAGTTTTGTGGAGCTGAGTCTCTTGGGAAACATATTACTGCTCTGTGGTGGTATTTTCCTCTTGGCCAGAGGACTGCACAAACTGTAGCTACAGCAGCAGCAGAGAGGCTGTAACACTGGGCAGCAGTCAATGGTGCCACTGCTGGGAAATCCACTCCTGGCAAGATTTATTAGTCTAAGCAGCTTGATAGAAATTTGAATTCATGAGAGACAGATACAGACAAACCCAAAGGCAGGTTTTTTTCTTTGTATTTTATTTTTGCCACTTGTCTTCATATTAAGCCCAGGAGCTCCAAAACTTCAATTTGTGCCAGACCAAGAGGCAGCCTTGCATGACTGCACATTGCAAAGGAGCTCAAAGGAATCGTCGTGTTTACTTCTCTTCACACAGATGAAGGTGTGCATGTTTTGTTTTCATCTGCCCTTTATGAGTGCCCTCCACTTCCTCTGTGTCTTTCAGTGCTTTAAAATGCCGGGCTCCAAAAATGGATGAAAATATGGAGACTGCACTCCCAGTGATGTGATTTACCTCACCCCCAAGGAACATGGGGATGTTTGCTCTTATGTGAAACTCAGTGCCTCTAAAGCTTCTGCTTGGGGAAATGATAATGATAAACCCACCCCTTATCTAAACTGCTTGGTGCCTCCTGTGCAATATGGGGATTCACCTGTGTTAGTAGATCGTTTTATTGTAAGGATGGAGACTGTCTGCAGTTCTGTGTGTTTGATTGGTTTGTTTATTTTGCTTTTAAAATGGGATTACCTCCTACTGTCCTCTCTCCTATCACCCTACAACACTGGCAGCAGCAGGACATTACTGGGCTCAATGCACTGCAGCTCTCAGTGTTACAAAAATGTAATCTTGTAAATATAAATATCTTAAAATTTCCTTTACCTTAGCTTTTTATTGCCAGTTTGGGCATCCTATATTCTTTGGAGTGTAGACTTTGTCGGGGGATACAATCACAAAATATTTTTGGTCCTAATTCCCAGAGATACAAGTTATGACTGGAAAGTCATCACCTCATTGGATCAGCTCAGCTTATCAAGCAAGGTGAAGAATGGGCATGTCTCAATAAATCAAAACTGCTTTTATTTGTTTTGTAGCACAAATATAGACAGTGCCTTCTGAAAGAAAGAGTGGCCTCAGCTTTGTCAAGGCAAGGCAATTTGAGTGTAAAGAAATAAGATGTGAACATTAGGCCATTCCAAAGGTAAACCCAGTTATATAGTGTTTCATACAAAATGAATATATGCATTTTTCAGCAGACAGAATCCACTCTCTCCAGGGAGATGAAAAAATTATTCCCTTTAAAAAGGGGGGAAGAAAAGGTTATTTGCACTGCCAGCTGTCCTAGCTAGCTTCTGTATGCCTAAATTTCAAATCAAATGAAATCATACAGCAACATACAGATGGATAACAATGTGGAAGATTGAATTTGTGTCTGGTAGTCATATTATCCTTCCTTCTGCAGCTATTTCTTGTGCAAAAAAGTTCCCCAGCTCTCTGTAATAGCCCAGGTGTGAAGATCAGTCCTAATGCACTTTTGAGCAACTTTAATCTTGGTTGTATACACAAATTAATGTTTGCTTTGAACACAGCCTGGTCCATCATGTTTTGCTTCCTCAGAGAAGCTGCTGCACATTTAATCTCCTTCCATTAAGGGACACAAAGGCAGTCACATGTCATTTATTGGGGCTGCCCATGAAGTCCGTGCTGCCTGTCTGCATGGTGTGGCCATGGTGACAATGCCTTAATCCTTGTGCAGAAGGAGGGGTTGTAAGAAGTCAGAGTCATATTTAAATAGTCAACTTGGATGGTTTCAGCAGAAAAAACCAAAACATCTTTTATTTTCATCCTAGAGAGGGGTTGATTCTCAAGTGAGGGATTCAAGCTGCACCAGTGACACAATCTTGCAGGAGGCCATGGTGCAATGAGCCTCACAAAGGTGTGTCAGTCTCTGAGGGTGTCCAGCACTTCTCAGAATGGCTTGAATAATTTGTGAGATGGCTGATCAGGTGTGTTTTGCAAAGCAAAAGGTTTTAATGAAAGAGAAAATAACAAACGGTACAAAACAAAAGCCATGCACAGATACAGGAAGGCCCCTTACACCTGGCTAAGACACTCCAAAAAGCACCAAGGGCCTTTGTGCTTGTTCTTAAATACACAACCATCAAGGAGGGTTCTTTAGGCAAACTGCCAATAGAAACAGCTTCAGGGTTTGAATACATTTCAACACCCAATAGGTGCCCTGGTCTGAAACTGAGGCAGCCGTGATAAGAAGGGCTCGGAAGATTCCAGTTTTTCTTCCTTAAAAGTCTTGAGGTGAAACTGAAACCCTTTTCCTTATTTGGAAACATTTGTTCGGGTGTTTGGACACAATGCAACAACACAAGGCCTGTTCCCAGCAGAGATGAGAGGGCTCAGCAACGATAATCCCAAACCTGCTGTGCTCAGGGCTGTGACCATCCCTGATAACCCCAGGGTTCAGTGACCAGCACTGATAACCCCAGACCTGCTGTGTTCAGGGCTGTGACTATCCCTGATAACCCCAGGGTTCAGTGACCATCCCTGATAATCCCAAACCTGCTGTGCTCAGGGCTGTGACCATCCCTGATAACCCCAGGGCTGCTGTGTTCAGTGACCATCCCTGATAACCCCAGGGCTGCTGTGCCCAGGGCTCAGTGACCATCCCTGATAACCCTGAAATCTGAAGTGTGTTCACTCTGTTAGGTGGTGAATAAGGAATAAGGACTCTCCCATGAACTGATGCTTTCCAGGGCTCAGTGACCATCCCTGATAACCCCAGGGCTGCTGTGTTCAGTGATCATCCCTGATAACCCCAGGGCTCAGTGACCATCCCTGATAACCCCAGGGCTGCTGTGTTCAGTGACCATCCCTGATAACCCCAGACCTGCTGTGCTCAGGGCTGTGACCATCCCTGATAACCCCAGGGCTGCTGTGCTCAGGAGCTCAGGGTCAGGCTTGCAGCACACCAACAGCCACAAACTGACTCTGCACGTCTCCCCCTGATTTTTCTAGCATGGATCTCAGTATTGTCCTGTTAGTGCTTTATAAATGATCATGTTTACACAGTGTTGGGCTCTGCAATGGTGATCTTGGTGCTCTTTAGTAAATAGTTTTACTTCGTCTTAGAGATGCTGAGGGAAAGAATTTTTCTTCTTCAGAAAGTAAATATGAAAACAGTTCCACTTGTTTACTGCTTTCAAGAAAGGCTTAAAAGTTGTAATGGATTTTTGCTGGCCCTAGATTTTTACCTTAAGGAAATAAAATTATTTAATCTTTTATATATTTGAAATATTTTTCCTCATAAATGATGAATAATAGTAAATCTGAATTTATCCTTCTACCCTAAAATGATGACAGCAGAAAAAAACTTGCAAATACTTGGCTATGTAGAACTTCGGAAATCTGAAGTGTGTTCACTCTGTTAGGTGGTGAATAAGGAATAAGGACTCTCCCATGAACGGATGCTTTCCTCTGAGACCTTGGTGTTCACAGATGGTGTAACTTCACCTCAGAAGAGCTGGGGCTGTCGGAGTGAAGCAGGTGGGGATGTTCCCTTGGCCATGGAGGTGGAGTGAGCTGGAAGTTAGGAGATATAGAGGGTAAAGATGATGCAATGAATAACTGATTCCATTAGTGGAGGGGTCAAGGGAGGATGTGCAAGAAGTGCTGAACACTGATACCGAGATTTTGGAATTTAATTCCTGGATGAGTCCTTTCCCCTTTGCTTGAATGTAGGATTTAACTAATGCCTAGAGATTAAAATTGTGATGGAAAGCGACTGTGGACAGTTTTTGAGGAAGGAGTAAAATTTACATTTTAGAATAATCAATGTTTTCTTTTGCTTTTCTGTATAATCAGGAAAAAAAAAGTTCCTTTCCAAATCTAAGGAAGATAAGCACTTTGATCTCAGTCTACAGAGTTTGTTATTCAGTATTGGGATGGGGCTGGGCTGGCTGCACTCATATTTGTCAGGCCTTTTGCTCAAGCTCCTGGATGTATAAAACTCTGAGGCTTTCTAACACGAGTCACATCATTCAATCTGAAGGGAACAGCTCTCTATTTTCTCAAACAAAAAAATTCCTGATTTTGACAGAATTGCCTATGGCAGTAATTTTCAAAAACAGTGGAGAAAGTAACAAAGCTGATTGTATGATCCTTCTTTTCAGAAATTCTTACCGTAAATAAAAAGAACATGCTATTTTATCAAGCCAAGATCTTCCAAATCCCACTGGTTACACAGGTATATAGGCAAAAATTCCAACCAAGAAAACCCTACTACCCTACTAGAAGCCTACTAAAAAAATTAATGGCATTTAGGCCTGGCATTTTAACAGTAATTTTTTTACATGTAACATTTCTGAAATATTAAATTTTTTGTCTCTCTGCAAGATGATCAGGAATATGGCATCCTCTTTTTTAACCTAAATGAAAAGGATATATCTAGATACAGAAATCTAAAAATATGATTTGTGTTTCGTATTTCATTTACTGTAAGCATTTACAAAATTAGGTTGTCAGTGGCATCTATTCATCTATAAAAGCAGATGGGATTGCTATTAGGCATTTGGTGTGTCTATTAACACATTTAATTTGGTGGTATAGCTCTGGGTGAAAAATCAAATTATAAAATCTTAAATTCAATGATTATGCAATGTCATAGGGCTTCTAGCCACCATCTGATGAGCAATAATTACAGGTTTTTTAATTTTTCAAAGACGTCAAAAGCTGTTGCTGTTGTCTGGAAGTCAGAAAAGTAATGGGAAATCAGTTCTTAAAGGCCTCGAGACTTCTTTTAGTACTAGCTCAAAGCTCTGCAGTCTGATCATAAGCATACCAAACAAAGCCTGTGCTCGACCATTTTTTTGCTTGGGAATTCAAAACTTCAGGATGCAGTGAGGAAATGCAGCAGCCACGTGTGAGTGCTGCAGTGAGAAGCTGCCTTTCCTCCTCGTGCCCTGTGCGTGCAGAGGGGTGTGCATCAAACCCAGCCCTGGATTTGTGTGTGCCCTTGGCAGTGAGGGAGCCCAGAGCTGGGGCTGGGCAGGCTGAGTGTGGAATCTGCCACGAAGACCCAGATTGCCACAATCCCTCAGCGAAGGCTCACACGAAGTGGGTGAAGTGTTTTAAAGTCACCCTGAAATACCTGCGGGGAGACACTGTTGGCTCCAGCTGTTGGTGCTGAATGTTTGAGCTCCCTTGTGTTTCCCTGCTCCACTCTGCTGTGGAGGACCCAAGGGCAGGGTTGCCAGCCTGGCACAACTGTATGAGCATTAAGAATAGAAAATTTGTCCACAAATGATGTCATCGAGAGAGAAAAAGCCTGGCAGGAGTGTTGCAGGGAAGGACAGTGACAGTGACACCTCCCGGTGTGCTGGTGGGTGCTGCAGGCTGGGACCCACTGCTGTGCACAGCAGGGCTGGAGGCAAAAGGGACCCAACATTTTCCTTCTGGTGTTTGGGGTATGGAAGGCTACAGAGAACCCTTTACAAACCTGGTGGGTAAAACTGTTAGAAGTACAGAGTGGCTGTACATCTTTATGGCTGCTTTATTGCTTCCTTTCCTGTCTGCTGCCAGGGTGTGAGCACAGCGGGCGAGGGGCCGCCTCTCCTGGCTGCAGGGCAGTCACAGGCACTGGGACAGCCTCCAGGGAGGGCAAAGGAAGCTCCCTCTCTCCTCCAACTTCAGCTTTCATAAAGTGCTTGTTCAGAAGCAGGACTGTAGATGTTTGCCAAAAAAGGAGTTAATTTTTGGAAATCTTTCTGTGCTGTGGAAGGTAGAGCCAGGAAAGCTGGCTGAGTGTCAGCAAATCGTGCCCAGCAGTTGGTGGGATGCAGCACAGAGATGCTGAGGTGACAAGTGCTTTGCAGGTTGAGTGCACTTATATGTTCTAGAAGAGATATACAATACAAAGTGAGTTTGAACCTCAAATAAGCCAAAGTTTACAGAAGTGTCTTCAACTCAGTGGAGGAGCAGTGCTGAAACTTGAGAAACAGTTTCTAGAAGTGCATAAACTGTGGAAAAACACAGCGCAGCAATTTTTATTTAATTGCACAATATAAAATTGACCCCTCTCTACCTGGGCTTTCTGTTCTTTACAAATCCTCTCCTTCGATTTTAAATACTGCTATCCAGCTGAGCCAGCGGCTCAACTGGGGAGTGAATATTGTAAATACCACAGCACTTACACTGCTCCATATATTGTTGCTGCAAAGCTTTAAATGGTAAATCACTGCAATGAAAAAGACTGTAAAAAGCCATATAATAAGCACAGCTTTCAGTTATTTACCATACTACTAAAAATATTTTTAAATGTCACTGGAACCAGCTATAAAACTTTGTGGTACTAATTTAATGGTGTGATAAAATCAGTAATATATATTTTGGGTCATAGAGATAGAACTGAAGAGGGACAGATTTTGTGCAGGATATTTTTTAATGGCTGCTGGTCTTGGACTTGTAAATCTTGTACTGAATTATGAATTATGAAAATCAGGACTGCAGCACAGTGTTAATATTTACACTTTTTTCTGTGACAAATGCAGTTATAGCAAAGGCAGTTATATTCACTGTGTGGCTGTGAACAAGGAGTTACACTTACACTGCAAAATGAACCTGCTGTTGTTGCAAGTAGAAAAATACAATCTTCAAAGTCAGAGCTCATTCCTGGGCTTGATGATCTCTGCTTATCAGAGAGAGGTGGTTGCTGTGGGGAGAGGTGAAGCTCCTTTTGTCTGAAGCCTTGGCAGTGACACTGACTTTCAGCCCATGACTCAGAACAAACACATCCTACTGACTGCAGACTGTCTGCTCCTGTTTTCCAGACTCCACGATGGCTCTCTGGAAGTCTGGCACTAGGCTGTATCTCCTGACAAGACAGCTGCTTGCTCCAGCATCTCTTTCCACCAGTGAGCCCTTCCCCAGGACTCTGGGTTCCCCAGAACCCAGGTCACATGTGGGGTTGAGAGGGTTCAAGGAGAGCTCAGATCTGTCCTGTTGTGCTGCTCCTGATCTGTGCAAAGCAGGGGAGCCTTTCCCAGCAGCTCCCACCCCAGCTCTGGCCACAGAGCTGCTCTGAGGAGGCTTTCCCAGCACCTGGAGTGTGTGTGAGCTGATTTGCAGCATGGCTGTAGTGCAGGGGAGTGTGACTCCTCCCCGAGTGGAGAATTTCACATTTAGTTCATAATCACATAAAGATCTGTTCTGAAATGTGCTTAGTAGTGCCCAAGAATTTATGTCCTGTCCACTTCCCGGGACAATGGAGCACAGATCTATCTCTCAGGTAACAAATTAGTGTGTGGCAAGATGATAGAGGATTTCTTCATTCTCATCCCGTTGGATGATGCCTTGTAATATATAGCCACAACACAACTCTGCAAATAACTCATGCTAGCTGTGGTTGTGCCACTAGAAGCTGTGTAATTTAAAGGATAATTAGGGCTCAAATTTCAGCAGAAGATAAATGTTGCAATAATGTCACCTTGTACCTGTGGAGCAGCTTTCATCTTGGAGGCATCCTGCTTGCTTAGAGAACGGTGCTCACAAATAAATGTGACTGTTGTCCTGCTGGGAACAGGCAGCCAGGCTCACAGGTGCAGAGCTGTCTTTTCTTCCTGTAAATGGAAGATTTAATAGTACTGCTGGGGACTAATCTCTACTTTCTCATGTAAATATTTTGTTTAATTAATTTTGATAAATATTTAAAGCAGATATGTAATTATTCTCCTTCATAATAAAATATCTATATATTTCCTTGCTGTCACAATGATACTTTTTTCCTGCTACCTATTAAAAAAAAGATTAATGAGTGAGAGCATAGTCCATTGACTTCTGCTGAATCCTGTGCTCTCAGTCAGCTGGAAATATTTGTCTCAGCTGATTTTGCCTAAGCAGGATTCTCTTTGTGACTGAGGAAAAAGTAGGCAGTTCTAGGGTGCTGTCCTTCTCTTAGGTAGGCATTTGACACAGATCAGGCAGTGCTGGAAACACAGCAGTTTCAGTCAATTGGCCATAAGGATATTTAGTAGGAAATTAGGTGAGAAACTGTGATATTAATCTCATAGTATAATCCTACTTGATACCTCAAAGTTATCAGTGTATGTATATTTTGAAACCAAATGTACTACTACTGGGAGCACAAATGCTATGAACACTTTAAAGACAGGGAACTTTACTCCTGTGAGCAGTTCTGCAGTAGTGAATATAATTCCATACCACTTTATTCAATTTATTTTTGTACACATGAGGCGTGGTTGGTTCCAAAGCCGTGTTTCATGTGGCTCAGGATAGAAGGATAGATAATTATTTATACCTCGCTGTATTTCTCATACCACATTCATTCTTAGAGGTCAAGGTTTGAGGTGTTCATTCCTGGGCACATTTCAGAGCAGACAACAAGTGCAATGGAATTTCAGAGCAGGGATGCCACTAAAATAGGCAGCAGGTGAGGAGATCAAAATGGGTCTTCAGGCTGTTGTTTCCCTACAAGGGAGCCCTCCCTGTCCCTTGGCAATCAGCCATTTCATTAATGCCATTTAAAGGTCTGCTAAACACCCTACCCTTATCTGTGCAAGATCCTGCTTTGAGGACCCTGCTTCCCACATGATGAATTGTACAATTAATTTCTAATGTATTTATCAGTTAGTTTGCTTGTCTGTCCTGAAAAGGGAAAAATGCTGCTGAGAGCTCTCCTCTTTATCACTGGTGCATGAACAGCTTCTTCTTGCTAATTTCTTTATGACATTTTAGCCTTTTAAGGTGGTGGAACATTTAATGTAAGAGATATTTGTGAAAAAAAAATGAGGTTATTTTTTATTTATAGATCTACAACTCAATAAAAGAATGGATTTTCTAGGGCAGGCTTCAGGACTATGGAGGTTCCAGATACCATAACTCATGGTTAGTACTTACTTTTATTGCTTCTGTGGCACTACTTGCAAGGCTTTTGTCAGGATTGCTGCACTGAATTCAGTGAGAGCCTGTGATTTGCATGAGGGAGCCCCAGTCACTCCACCAAGCAAGTTGCCCTGGTTTCAGAGCAACCGAAATGTGGACTTTCATACCTGCAGTACCAGTGTTGAGCATGGATATTAAAAACTTCCAGTTCTTTTTAGAAGAATTATTGCAATATTGATAATGAGTCTTACTTACCTCAGGATAATTGTTTTTAAACATCCCTTTGTCCTGTCTAGAAGTAACCTTGATTTTTGAAAGATTTTTTTGCCAGTTTTTTTGCTCAGAAAAATCAGAAAAAAACAGCAAACACCATCCACTGAAACACATCTTGGAAGAGCTAAATGCTGGTGCATCTTAACCTGTCTCAACATCCTTTGTGCAAAATATGTTCTTGCATAGATTGCAGTTCACATCACCAAGAACTGGCGTATGAGGCTTTATACACAGAAATAAATGTCAGCTGTAGCTTTCAATTCTCTCTTCAGCTCTTTGACAGTATTAAGAGTTAGGAAATTGGTTTTATTATTCAATAAACCCTGATTTAAGTCAGGCTTTTGCTCCACTACTATGCATTACTGGAAGCTGGAGAAAACCTCCACCAGAGATGGAATAAGATTCTAGGAAAGGGACTGCCAAAGAGGAGAAAAAGGCTGCCCCTCTGTGGCATCATGAAAATTTGAAGAGATTTTCCTGTTGGGAGCTCTGCATTTGTCACTTGCAGTAAATTGTAATAACCTCCTTCTTTATCCGGCACAAGCAAGAATGGATTTGCTCTTGGCCATAAGTCCTGGCTCAGGAAGTGACCTTCTTAATTTATTCATCATGAATCGTGCAGAATACATACTGCATGAGCTGAAATGACCAGAACAAACCCCTTCTGTCCCAAGAGAAATGTGTGTGCTCCATGTTGCAGAAGGAAAATGCAGGCATGTTCCAGAACCAATGGATACACAGCCTTTGAGTCCAGGTGCCTTATATAATGTTAAAAAGTGCTCAAGTAACTGTTTCCCATTTAAATAACTGCTAGAGAGGGCAAAATTAATATTATTAATTTATTAATAATTTTATTAATAAATTTTATTATTTCTCTCTTTTATTTCTCTATTACCTAAACAGTGGATTAAAAAGTATAGAATTACAGATAACAAAGCTTGAGGTTTGTAATAAAAATGCAGCGAGTAGCTTGTTATACAGTGGGGAACTACAGCAGCCCAGGCAGGCAGGAAGAGGCTCTGAAGGTGAAAATACAATGGAGTTGTTTTCACTTTTCATCTTTAACCTTGGCAGGAGGTGTTGGCTTTGGAATCTTTTGAAGCATTGTGGGACAGGCCTCATTAATTCTATCCCCTTAATTTTCAGAATACCAAGGAAGTAGAATGAGAAAGGAAAATGAGCACAAAAGAAAGTTAAAAAGGATTATAAACAGATTACAGGCCAATTTCATCTTCAGAAGAGCACCTCTAATATGTCTGAACTGGAAGCTGAAGAGGTTGATTAATGAATGTAGAACTATTTCTAGATGAGCATTTATTTTAAATGCTTCAGGCTTAATTCGTATTTATATAAAGCCAATTTAGGACATTTTGCAGGTCATTTATGTCCAAGTCTTTACACCAGAGAAAGCCTAAGAGAAAAGTCTTTCAACAGGGAATAAAAAGAACTATATTTTAAGTCATAAAAATGACTATTTCTGATCTGCACTCAGTGTCAAAAAGGAATTGTATGTGTGCCAAAAACAGAGCTGTGATTTGAAGGATGATGGTAGAGAACACAAAGAGTTAAGAAAATTCTTTCTCCTCTCAGAAGTGGTTGAGAACAATATCAATAATAAAGAGAATAATAAAATGTGCTTTGCCTCTCTCTGTTCATACCCTGCTTTGAGCCCTATTTTGATGGTATTGTGGCTCAGAATTTAGGCTGGAATATGAGTGGAAGTGGCTTTGTACTGGATGGGCTGGCATCCATAGCATAGGGGAGCTCTTCCATCAGGAATGGTGTAAATCAGATAAGGACCAGCTGAGAAGGGGACTGGAATTCTCCTGCTCCAAAGTCTTCAGTGCTGATTTGAGTGAGGAGAGCCGGAGGAAGCAAGTGAGGAGGAAGGCCAATACATGGCTAAAATTTAGTACTTGCAACACCACTGACTGTATCCAAGAGAGAGAAAGGTTTATATTCCCTTAGTTCTTCCTGTGTACACTCCCAGCACCTGAAGTATGAATTTTATGGCAGATCAAGGGTGAAGGATGGCTACAGCTCAAGTGTAATTTTTTACTGTGAATTCGTAGAAGTTTTGAATATACATATTCTAATTTTGACTCCTGGCTGTGGAGTGTGGTTATTCCTGCCTATGTGCTCCATTCTTCCTAAGAAGTCACACAATCCAAATAAATATAACTGGCTCCTCCACTGAAGGAGTGCACGTTATATCATGCAGAGCTGCACACGCCAGCTGGTACCACGTGGCCAGGGCCTTTCTTTTACTCTTTGGGCAATCACTGACTCTCACTCTTCAAATTCTCTTGAAGGTCAAAGCCGTGGGATCTGAGCACATGTGAAATCTGAGATGCTTGTGGTAGTAATGTTAAACATATTCTGAAGTAGGACATGTGCTCTCTATTTTTAGCTGTAATCTTGGCTGAGTGGCAGAGTTAATGCACTGGTTAGAATTTGAATAAAACATGAGCCTTGTACTATGAGAACAATAATTTAGCTGTAATCTGATGCATGAAGTAATGAGTGGTAATTTTCTCTGGAGATGCAGTAAGTCACTGTGTACCTTAGTAAACAAGTGTGAATAGTTTGGTAAGCACATGGTGGTCATAATGGACTCATTTCGCCTCTTGTTGGAATCACAAAGAAGGATGGCAGGGTTGCGCTTGTCCCAGTGTCTTGCATAAGATTTGCAGCTGGAAAGGGTGCAGAGGGATGAAGCATCCATCAATAAATAAAATGTGCTTATTTCAGAAAAGTAATTGAGAATATTTATTTGTATCTTTATGGAAGGATTGTTCTCGGGAGACAAAACTGTTGTGTTTGTAACAGATGCAGATTCCTTGATTGCATAAGTTTTGTTTTACCTCAGTAAAAGTAGCTACTTCCTGTATTCATTTCTCATTGGTTGTCCTGGCAAAAGAAAATGAGAAGCCAAACGTAATTAAACAGTGGCATACCTGCAAGATAGGCACTGAAAGGAGAGCAGTTTAAGCACCCTGTGTTTAGCCAGCTAAACCCTAATCTTGGGGTAAGGGTCACCCTAAATCCACAAACTTCATCACAATCTCCCCTAACACTTCTTATTAATGTTTCTTACAATTAATAAAGGATACAATTATAATTAATTAACAGTTAGAATTTTGGGGAGGTGTGCAATATATCCATATATACTCTTATAGAACCCTAACCACAAATCTTACATCTCACATGACAGTTGCTTTATATGCAAACTACTTGCATAAGCCTCTCTCTAAACCAGAATTTTAAATAAATTTAGTGTCTATGGTGGGTTTGCTCTAAAATGAACTCTTTTGAAATTCTGGTCTCAGGTTCTTCATTCCTGCCAAATTCCCAGCCTGTTTGTGGGTTTCACTTTGTTTTCAGGCAGCAGTGTTGCAAGGCAATGGTGGAAGTCTCTGCCAGCTCTGAATTGTTCCAAAGAGACAGAGAAAGGAGAGCCTGAAGATCCAAAGAGAAATTAATCTGTACAGTTAGGTTAACACATGCAGTTGTTGCTAAGATCTGCCTGGGTGTAAGCACTGAGCTCAGCTTCTTTCATGGCTCATTTAATGTGGCAATGATCGAGTAAAGGTGAGGTGAAAACATCCTCTGCTGGGAGTGCAGAAAACAGGACACCACTCCACTTGTCTTAACTCTTGGGCAAGAGAGAAAAAGTCCAGATTTCTCCCCAGTTGAGGGGTTCAATCAGGTCTCTTGCTTCTGTCTTTACACTGAAAAATGTCAAATATTTTTATTCTATGCACATCCTTGCTCTCCAACTTGTTATAAGATGATATAAATATGACAGGGTTTAAGCTGAGTTTGACTGAAATTTAGCTTCAATATATTTTGATCAAATTAAACAAATAGAAGTAACATGACTTATTTATTCACACCCAGAAAAAAAAAACCCAACTGTTTTGTTTTTGCTTTTTAATAGAACAATATAAAAGAAGGACAATTCTAAATTTGTGCTAGAGGACTGTTATAACAGAAGTTAGAAGTTAAATTGTTTCCAGCATCTTTTCAGTGAACAGTCTTTGGTCAATAGCAAAGGGATAGTGGGATATGTAATAAAAGGTAGCATTGTATTTGATTAATTGGCTTGTGGCTTGTGTAACATGCCAGAACCTATGGGCTGTGATGTACATGAAGCTGTAATTGTGAGTTTTGTTGCTTGTGTTACTCTATTGTCCCTATTGTTGGAATTTCTACAATGGTTCTCTAAGGCAGTGCTGGGGGGAACTATGAATTTCAGATTACAGAAAGCAAGGATGAAATTCGAGCAATGAAGGAAGCAGTGGCAACTTGGTCTTACTGATCATCTAGATAAACAGACTGAAATTTGGTAAGAGGAGGTTTATTTGAAGATCTGGTTCTCTTCCTCTTTGCAGGAGAGGCACAGACCAAAGTCTGAGCTGATGCAAAGCAGGATGGTCCCAGTGCACTGCCCAGAATGGCCCTGCCTGAGGAGTTCTGCTGCTGTGTGAGCATCTCTCCATCTGAGAGATTTTAAAAAGAACACTCAGGCTGGCTCCTCTCAGTCCTGAAGCTCTGTGCAGAGCCTAGCTCAGTGTCCTTGGAGCTTCAGTGGAGCCTGGGTTGATCCCATGAGGTCTGTGCCCATCTCCAGGGGGTGATGGATTCCCCTGGTGTTCCTCAGGGCTTCAGGGGCTGCCCTGGGCTTGGTGTATCCTTCAGGCTGCAGCTGGATATTTCAGATCAGCCCTCTAGAGGTTTAACCATTCCTCTTTCCACCTAGGTGGGCTTGGATCCATTCATCTGTCAGGACTGGAGCCAAATTACTTCATTATGGCTTAAGAGAAGTAAGAATCTCATTTGTTAATAGACTAGATGCAAGTCTGGTCTTAGGCTGGAGATCCTGGACACTGCAGTATGAGGGGGTGCCTTACTCTGCATTTATTTTAAGAATAAAATTTTAGTTTTCTAATAGCATACACTTCCACAGGCAAGGAAATTATTTTAGTCCTCTCTTTCTCCTCAAAACCTATCTTTCTCTTTTTTCTTTTTTTTTTGATTGTTCTTCAGGATAGAGGAAAAATAGGGCATTTCAAAATGTACTGCCCTCAGGTTTTTACCAAAATAAAAATTAAGGGGAAAAACTTGAGTGAAGGATTTTTGTTTGGTGCAAAGTGGGAGGAGAATGGCCAAGGGCTGTCAGGAACAGATATGGAATAGATTTTATACAGGTGAAAAGGTGAAACCAAAGTTTGGTACTTTCTGCTCTTCACAGCTATGATGACAGAAACCTTGTTTTGAGAACTCATTTGAAGAGGCTGATTACTTCCAAAGCCTTGGCTCTTCTATGAATTCATTAAGAGATACTTTGGCAATTTGAAAAGTTCAGGAAAATGACTACTAATCAACAATGTTGTTGAATTATTCAGTTACCTCTAGTGATGAGGGTTGTGTTCCCCATGTGCTGGAAGGGGCCTCTGGGGAGTGGGGAAAGCTCACAAAGCCCAGGAAAGAGGAAGGGCCATTTCCTTCCTGGTTTAACTCTGAAATGAGGTGTGATCTCAGAAAAGCAAACATCTGTCCAAATTTCAAATTGGGAATGAGCCATGAAAACAAAATAAAACTCAGTCCTGTTTGGTCTACCTCCAGTTGCAGCCCTCCAGTTTATTCCTTTGAAGTTGCCTTTGCCTTCTCTTTTATTTTTTATGTTTTTTTAAGTGCCAAAGCTCAAGAACTCTTCCTCTGACCTTCCAGCATCTCATTTTCCAGAATACAGCTTCTTTTCTTTGACAACTACATCATGTTCATCTCCTAGAAATCGAGCAGAACAAAAGTCTATATCAGCTTTAAAATACGTGCATGGAAAGAACAAAATCTTCTTATCTGTAAGACTTCTTCAGTTTTTATTTGTAGTTTAACTCTTTATTAAAGAGTTTTCTTTCACATAGTGCCACAACCAAACTGTAGTCAAGGAATACCAAGAGGAAAAATATAATGGATAAGGAAATATCAGATCTGTGTCACAAGAGGGGCTGCTTTCACTGCAGTGTTGTGCTTCAAAATTCCAAGTTTGCTAATTCAGAACACACATCTTGGCAAAGTTCAGCGGTTCTTGTCCCAGAACAGCTGGATGGAGGAGACTTTTTGTGAGATTTGGCAGTAGCTGCAAGCAAAACCTCCTGCCCAAGTCCCTGAGAGATGAGAAGAGTAAAGCCCTGCTCCCACCTGAGAGGCAGATTTGCCCAGGAGGTGCTGGATGTCAGAGGGACAGGGCAAACACCTGCACAGGGTGATGAGGGGCTCGAGTGCAAGAAGAAAAGATGTAAAAGAACACACAGGCAAAAAATTTGGGAAGTGGGAGAGAAGGAAGTGTTTAGAACAGAGAACATTGTGTAAAGTAATATGGAAGTGCCAGCAACAAAGATCAGGGAAAGGAGAATAATGAAGCCAGAAGGTTTCAGGATTTGTTCAATGTACAGAGCAGCACAGGTCTGTGCTGAGCTGCTCAGTGTAGGCACAACATGAAAAACCAGGAAATAACCAAGGGAAACAGTTTATAGCCTAGCTTTATGGTGAATTACATAGAGATCATTTGTAAGTACAGCTCAGTGTGGGATAAGGCACAATTCTTCTTTATTACATCCCCATAACAAATTTCAAGCAGCTCTATTAGGTGTCAGATAAACAGTTGTTAAAATAAGCTCTGCTCTGTGTCAGATTCCCAGGCATGGGCAGATTTGGTGAAGAAGGAGATGAGTCTGAAGTCCACACCTTGTGCTACCAGGGGGGAATGATACCTAGACAAGGGTTTTGCAGTGCTGATGTAACCACATCTCACCTGTACCACATCCACTCTGTTCCTTTTTGCTGCAAGACAGCAACGATGCAGATTGGACCATCTTTATAGTGGTCACAGTAGTAGATGGGAGTTCCTTGACCATGCAAAGGTAGTGAAATATAATTTATCTCCAGGGCAACTCTATGTGTTCCCTGGAGTTACACAGAGGAGAATCTGGTGTGCAGTGTTCATAATGGAAGCAATTAGTACTGAAGCACAAACGTTTATAGCAAAATTAACTGCTGCTCATTTTAAACTGTTTTGCAACTTAAACGGTATCAATTTAATTACACAGCAGAAATTAAGTTCTGATACTGTCACTTGAGATTCTGGCTTTCACAGTGTGCAGGACCAACCACCATCTCTAGGGAACTCCCACTGATGTTAGACCTGAGAACATTCAGGATCTTCCAGGGGCACCTCAGCTTCTTATAGGATGTACTTGTTGAAAGCAATGTGATGATGGTGTAATGATAAAACCTGATGTAAAATGATTTTTGGATCTGTCTAATTTTATGTAAGTTTCAAGCAAACAGGTGTGATTTCCTCCCCCAGCTGGCACCCAAACACAACCTTTTAGGATTCCCTGTTAACACCCTGCTATCTTCTGTATCCAGCTGCTCTGGGTACACTTAAGACCATGTAAATCTGAATGAAGGTCAAGAGTTGAGAGAGATTAAATAGTTAATCTGTTAAACTAAGGAGAAAGCTCTTTTCCTTGTAGAATAGCTTCATTGTAAAAGACACCTTTTCTTTATAATAGCTACCTAATCAGTTTCTAGAAAAAGTTAGGAAGAGTTGAAGAAACCTCTCTGTCTCTTGCTGATGTCCAGATCACTGCAGGGCCATCTCAGTGGTCAACATGGTTTTCCTGAGAGAGACTTTGAATGTCCCTCCCAGTTACAGTTAATAGGTTGTAGCTAGATTTAATTAGTGTCCTGCTTAATTGAGAAATGTTACTGGGCAGACCCAGAGAAACAGTTCAGTTTCTTAGAATGGCGTGGATTTCCTCTGGGGCTGAGCAAATTAGCCATGTGCAATCAAAGCTTGTGGAGCTGAGCCAAACTACTGCAGCTGAGTTTTCTGTGCACCATGCTCTCTGAATTTCTGAGCTAAACACTGATGTTGCTGGAAATTCCACCTTGTTCTACCCAAAAGCAAGAATACATCTCTTGGTTTGTGTTTTGAGACCTGTTTCTCTCTGCTGTGACACTGAGCTCCAGCCCTGTTGGGCATCATGCACGATGCTCCTGACCCCAGTGTCCCTGAAGGGCCTGTGGGACCCCTGCAGCTGCCCTGGGTGGGAGCAGTGACCTGAGCTGAGCAGCTCTTGCTCATCGACAGCAGAACATCCAGGACAGCTGCCTCTGCCTCCTGCTGCTGCTCCTGGAGCATTTCCTGAGGCAGGGCATCCTCCTGGTGGGAGTCAGATGAAGCTGGCAGGGCTGGTTTAATGCACAGGGACTCATTGCCAGAAGAGGTTTCCCTCCTGGGAAGTACTTGCACACAGCTGATGGATTCTCTGGTGCAGCACGGCAGGGACATGGGCTTGGGAGAGGTGAGGGCAGTGAGACTCTTCAGCTTTACTTTTTTCCCTTCCATGGGAACAATGAATTAAGTCTGTGGAGTACAGTTAGGAAGAGCTTGTGCCCTGAATCCAAACAGCAGCACCTGCCTCTCTTTGTGTATGAAAACATGGAGACTCAAGAGATTTCCAGCAACTTAAGTTACTTCTCCTGTTTCTCTACACGAGAGAGAACTCCTTATCTTTTTTTTTCCTTTGTCCTTTCTAGAGTCTATTGTCAGGGAGGTTTATTTAGCAAAACCATTGACAAATATGCATATCTATTAATTGCCACATCATGTTAAGTCTCAGCTGGTCTGTTTTCCTCTGTCAAACTTAATTACAGTCCAGGAGATAATGTAACATGATACAAGTGACAAAAAATGACAGAACATGTCAAAACAAAATGTGTCAGCCTGGAATATCCAGAAGGCAGTTCCTGAAGCAAAGAAGTGATCCCACTCATCCCCCAGCTCCTCTCGCAGCTTCCTCTCCTACACAGATGAGTTCACAGTCCTCAGCTTGACTCACAATGTCTGAAAATTGAAATTGTTTTGTTTCCTGAATGCCTGTCAAATCCGAAGTCACATTCTGCATATCATTTACTAAATGTCCTCTCTTATTTTTGTATATTATTGTGCTATAGGGCGATTCCTGCAGCCTTGTTTACATCTGGCCTTGTTTCTGGCTCCTCATTCTTGTCTTGCTCAGAGCTCTCTCCATCAAACCATCTCCTTCCCTCAGACACCACATCTGCTCTCCTTGATCAGCATTAATGAAATGCCCACCACTCTCCCATTCCTTTGGGCTTCATTCCTCTTGTCCATATAGTAAATAATTTAGAAAACAGAATCATTTGCATTGGTTTTGGTTGATACTCTGCTGGAGGTTAGAGCTGTGTCCTCACTAAGCAGTGCAGTCTGTGTAGGTGTTGGGACTAGTATGAGAAATTTGCTGCTAAATATATTTGAGGGAGGGAAAGATTTTCTTCAATCATGTTAATGATATCCTCATGATCAAGAAATATATGAAACAGGAAGATTCTCCAATAATGAATCTCTCCCTAAGCTGCTTTTGGACTCATTTTGAAAATTCACATTATTTAGTGAACAGGAATTCAATTTCTTACATGGACCAGCCTCCACTGAAATTTTGATTATGAGATGCTGTATTTTTGAATGATTTCAGGAATTTGTATTTGTTTGAGTAGGTGTCATGGATATTTATCAGTATTTCTCCTTCAGAAAAGCAGAGGTATACTCTCAAAATAATTCAGTGTTAGCCAAAATGTGTGGTTCTCCATGACTGAAAGTTCAAGGCTGAATTCTTTTCTGAAGGGAGACTTTATTCAACACCAGTTACTGATTTGCTGAAGAAGTTTCCCAGTGATATTCCTTGAGCTGTGTTGTGCAGGAGTAAAAGCTCTTATTATATGATTATGTCATGTCTGATGATAAAATTTCTCATCTTGATTGTTCTCAGCTATTTTGGTGGTTTTCTTTCTGTTTTCCTTTGATGTTTGAATTGTCCACAGTGCTAAATGAGGATTTTTTTAAAGGGCTTTTTCTTTTTGGCTTTGAAGTGAACCAGACTGACCTTTTCTTTCATTTCAATGTATTAATTGCCTGTATTTTATGTTCTCACTGTCTTAAAAACGGCTTAAGTCTTAACATTTTCTATGGTTTTGCACTATTGACCCATTCTGGGTATATAATTTTTATATCTTTTTCTTTTTATCTTTTATGTCTTAATCTCACTCCCACAGAACATAAGACTTTACAGCATTGTCCATAGTCTCCTGTATATCTGGGGACAATCTTTTTCTTTCATTAATTCCATTTTGTTTCTCCTTCACAACTCACCGACAGTTGATAAAACATCATTTTTCTTATGTGAACATTCAGGAATTAATTTCTCTCGCTCCCAGAAGATTGAAGAAATCCATTAATGTCGTGGAGTCAGTGTAACTCACTTTTATTTTCCTGAAGCAAAAAGAGAAAGACTGAAGGAAATAAACCAGTGTGCTCATATTTTGCAGTGCACGTACATGGGTTGAGTTTCAGCATAATCAAAACCTCATGAACTCTGTATGATAATCTGGAGAATCTTTTTAGTACTTTGAAATCCTTCCTTTGGTGTCATGTCTCTAATTCTAGTGTAAATCCAATTTTGAAGTCGGCCCTGCTTTAAGCATGGGGTTGGGCCAGATGCCCTCCAATGGTCTTAGCCTAAAGTAATTAATGATTCTTTTGTTGATTTTAAAATATTCCACAGCATATTAATGTGGAATATTTTTGTGCCCTCACAGACCTCCTGATGCCAATGGTGCTGCTTTGGCAGCTGCTCAGCACAGAGGTTTCAGAGCACGTTTTTGGTTATGTCATTAGGCTTGACATCTGCATCACCTCAGGCTAATACAAGTGAAGAAACACTAAAAAACCAGTGGTTTACTCCCTCACAGAGAGCAAGAGTTTGTGGAATTATCTCAAAGAGAGACACAGGGAATACTGGAGAGAAACTGGTCTGTTGTGCATCCAGGATGATTTCTCTGCAATGTTCAGTATTAATGCTCCATTATCAGAGCTCATGTGGAGTATGAGGGAGGCAAAATCAGCTGAACTCTTTTCTTGAAAGAATAGATATGATTTCAGGGGAATGTACAATGCAGTTGTATGAATCTGTGAGCATCTAGACACTGCACAGGTCAAAGCAGCCTCTGCAGTCAGCTCGGCTGCACCATAAAAATGGTTTCTGTCTGTCATTTTTGTGTTCACCAGACTGACTTACATCCTTCTTCCATTGCATTTTCTCTCTTCTTCTCTCCACCTTTCACTTATTCTAAAATATTTTGTCAGACCTAGGAACTGTAAAAATGTAGGAGCATGTGGATTCATAAACCTAGTTTCTGTAACTTCCTTGGAAAGGAATGAATGTATAAGTGAGTATTTTGAGAAATTCTAGAGAATGAATACCATTATGGGACTTTGAGTAGTGAAACCATGATTATTTCTAAGCACTGTCCTCTTCCTTCTCAGTCTCCTAGTATTTGCTGGGGTTCAACCTTACACCCCTCTTTGGGCAATAAGGTTTGTACCTGTACATGTCTCATGTACAGACTGTGCCCCAGACCACCTCAGGTGAAACAACAATCAGAAATCCAAAACTTTTTGGAGTTAAATTTCTTTTCCAGTGTAAAAGAAAATAGACTAAATATATTCACCTCTTTCACAGATTTTTAATGAAAGAGAATTACTAATATTAACAAAATTTTGGTGGCATTTCATTAAGTAGAAATTTCGTGTTTAATATATTTGATGGAGATAAAAATTTAGCAACATCATCCACCTGTTGGTGAGTTAGGACCAGGCAAATGGTGCAGTCACATCAGAGAAAACAGAGACTGTTGGCAGAAAAGGACTGAGGATTTCAAGGACAGTCAAAGCTTTACAATTCACTGTAAGCATGTGAGTGCCTCACTTTGTTGCAGCTATTTTCTTTTGTGAATGATTTTACTGTCCAGGGAATTCCTGTGCTTCTTTCCAAAGATCCAGTTCCCTTCTCCATAGGTCCAGCCCAGTTTCCCACCAGTCTAGATTCTCTCCCAGACCTCCACTTCACCCATTGGTAGGGTCTTGACATTTCTGCAAGGGGAATTGTTTGGGGTTTTTTTTCCCCATAAAGTGATATTCTCTTCTCAGGCAACCTTGTTCTTGTCTTGGAAGGCTGTGATCATAGTCCCTGCTTTTTTTCCCATAATGACTTGATATTTTCTCTCCTGATCTCTTTCCATTACCTAAGGCTCTGTTTTTCTTCCAAAAATGTTCATGCCTTCTCTTGTAAATCTGTGATTATCTGGCTTGTCATATTCTTGACATAAACCATTAGCTTGTAGCCAAAGAAGAGAGATGATCTAAGAAATTGGGAAACCCTGAAGTATCACCTTGAAAGTGCCATTACCACAGGCCAGTTTGTGAGGTGAAGAAAGAGCCTAAAATGACAATTATGAAACTCCCTTAAAAGACAGAGACATAATCCCATCAATGACATTGCAGCATGGAAAAGAATTAAATAATTCTATTATCAAATGTATTTTTATTGCAACCCCTATAGCAATCCATAAGAAATATAGTGTTAGTTTTTAATTGATGAAATCTAATAAGGACTGTAAAAATATAAAGTAGACAAAGTGATCACTGGAATTGTGTATTCATGTTCTGTCCTTTGAAAAAGCACCTGCTATGAATTTAAAGCTTAATTTTTCTCAGGGTAAGAAAAAAAGAGAATTTTGAAGGACAGCTTTGATGTAAGTTTTCCACAGTGCCTTGCTATTAGTCCTACATCAAATCTTAGAGTGAGATGTAATGATAGTTCCCTTTAGCAACAGAAAATAGTTTGCTCTTTCAGTGGGTTTGTTGTCATGGTTGCCTCCATGATGTGAAACATAGAACTTATAAAGGGAATCAGAAGTACTTCAGGCAGAGTTCCATGGTGTCAGTATTGATGCAGCAACCTTCATGTAAAAAATAAACTTTCGCTTAAATAGGATTTAGGGCTTGATGTAAGAATTGCTGGATGAAATTTTTATAGCTTATCATAAATGGGCCTGATTAGTGAATGATGGTTTTTGTAGCCTTCAGATGTGTGGGTATCCACAGCTGGAAGGGCATCTGATGAAAATGAAACCCACTTGCAACAAACAAACCAACCTGCCAGGATGCCTCAGACATTTCTGTTCCACAAGCTGTCTGTAACAAGGCTGAGAAAGTGTTCTTTGATTTGCATTCCCTTTCTATGCACTGCGAGCTGGAGCTCAGCTTATAAACAATTTTGGGAGTGGTGGTGGAAAGAGAAAAGAAAGCAAAGAAAACCAAGCCAGGCCTTGGAGGAGTACAGGCTGCAAAAATAAGAAAGTAGATATTGTACTTCAGAAGTACACTTTGTCTTGGCTCTGTATTTTCAGATTTTACTCTCCTGATTTGGATTCCTTCTTTCTGTGAGTCATACCAGTGGATTCTCTCCTGAGAATACTTGGAGACCCTGTGACTAAAAGATCAATAACTGAGAATATCACACCTGTTTGTTTTGCTTTTAATGTGCCTTGGAGTCCCTAAAAGTCAAAGGAGCACATCAGTGCCTCTCTTCCAGTCCCCTTCTCCTTTTTACCTTCATGTACATGCCAGTTTTATTCTTCCCTTACTTAGCTCCTCTGTATCTGTTGCATGAGGTCTTGTTAGTTTTTTTTCTTTTCAATCTGAAGAAAGTTCTCCAGACTCTTAATCCAAGCTCATTCTTGTGCCCCTTCATGGCCACTTCTGTGCCTCCTGTACTGCAGTGAGCACTGGTGAACTTTTGGGCCATCACCTGCAGGGATGCCACATCTCAGGCTGGGGATGGGATCATTGCCTGTGCCTGGGCACGGGGGGCAGGTGTGGGAATGGAACTGGGAAGAGTCAGTGTCCTAGGTTACAATGTAAAATTGTGCCCAAGGTTTGTATTCTATCCCCATGAGCCGTTGGAGCCAAGGTGGGGAAGTGTTTTCCTTATCTTCTGTCAATGAGCCCAGCAATGCCTTGCCACATGACTCATAGATAACTCCCTCCGGGAGTTATCTCTGTTTAATGGGCCATCAAGGACCCACTGCATGACTCATAGAATGAGATCAGCCCACTGGGAGATGCTCCGCCCAGGGGGAGGAGCCAAGCATTCCCACCTGGATAAATCCAGGGTTTGGGACAGCACAGGCAGCTTTTATCCACTGGACTTCCAGAGGAGACAAGAGCTGCCAGACCTTTCTACAGGATCACTGCTTCGACAAGACCAGCTCATCTGGACTGCCACTACCACCCTAACTAACAGGGTGTCAGGTTGTATTCTGACTCTGTCAGGGGTTTTTTTGTACTATTACTTTTATTTTATTTTACTTTAATTTATTTTCTTTTCATCTTATTAAGTTGTGTTTCTGACTTGGAGTCCTTCACTGGTTTTGCTTTCAAACCAGCACAGTCAGTGGTTCCTTCTGGCAGCTATTTCTGTGGGTGTGGGCAGTGCTAAGGACAGCCTGCATGGCCTGACTGTTTTAGGCTGGTTACAGAGGCACTTTTCATCCTCACTGATGAAGTCCAGATGCAAATTTTCCAGGAAGCTGGAGCTGGGATGTTGAGAGAGAGGATTTCCCTGTGTAATGCAGCAGTACTAAGGAAGAGACACACAACCACAAACTGAGTTGATTGCACTGCCTTTAGGACCTGCAGGCAGCTGGACAGCATGCCAAGGGCATGCTTAGAGCAAGGAAAACAAGAAGATTATATAATATTAAAATTATGTAGGTAATATTAGTACAATCTGTTTAATTTGAAGTGTTCAGAAGAAAGGTGGCTTTGGGAACAATTTGGGACCAATGTGGCAAAACTGTCAAAGTTTTCTCTGGACAGAAAGAGCCTGAGAGGCAGAGAGAGCTCAGGAACTGGAAGCAGTGAAGCTACCACTGTCCTCCCTGCGTGACAGTGTCCCCTCCTTCTCTGACAGTGCCAGCCAGGCTCTGTCTCTTGGCACTGCCCTGCAAGAGGAGCAAAGGCTCCAGGTCTGCGCTCTCTCTGAATGACTCTGCTTCTGATCTCGGGGCACTGGGGACTGCTCATTCAACTCAGCTCCTGACTGCAGCTTCAGTAGTGACACAGACATTTCCTGGTGCTTTTGGAATGCTCTGGAGCTGGGGAGGCTTGCTCTGTTTCTCACCTTGTGCTGCAGAAATCAGCAGTAGCAGCCCTTAAATACAGATACTGTGCTTAGGAATTTCTGCCCTTTCATTGTGGCAGGGAGATGGGGGTAATTACAGGTTTGTATGTTTGTTTTTATGGATATGAAATCAGTCTGGGATGTCTTTGATATATGAACTTGGTTTGGCCACTAGGATACAAATTTTCCTCAGCCTGCTAATGCAGAGTTATGCCATTCTGAGGGACAGAAACCTGAAACACTGAAAGAACCAAATCATTCCCCATAGACACCTCAAATTGCACCGTAAAAGTGGCATTACTTGCTCTCCAGGTATTTCTCCTTAACACCATCTCTTTTGCTATTCTTCCCCACAGGGTCATTTTCAGTTTTCTTACAATACATTAAAGCCATCAAGAAAACACAATGTTTGTAGGATTACATTAGGGTCTTTATATTAATAGACAGTTCTATTGAATATTCTTCAGAAAAGAATGAATTAAAATGCCTGCTTGTATCAGATCATCTTCTGCCCCTCTTCAGTGCAGCCAGGTGGCTCCCAAGCAGGTTCTCCCTCTCTCAGTGCAGCACTTTTCCCCCATTGCCCTGTGTAGTTACTTAAAGCTGTGCAAATGAGTCTGTAAGTATAATGAGGGTTCGAAAGCTTTGTGTAAGGAATTAAGGCCAGTTATCAGGGCAGGCATCCTGTCATGTAAGTATTGGAGAAATTTATGGTCACAGACTAAATGTATTTCAGATTTGACACCACACAGCTGTTGGCAGGGGTTTTTCCTTCCCTCCACATTTTCTTTCATGGTGCAAGAATGTACAGAATGGGCTTTTCACTGCTGGAAAGCTTTTGATGGTCAGAAGCTATTCCAGTCTTTTGAAACACACTGTTAATGGATTGAAGCAAAGAGACTGATTTCTCAGGCAGTGTTTAAACCTCGAGGCTACACAGCAGTCTGCCTTTCTCTGCTGTTAAAGATTTTATGCATTTCTCTTTTCCTACCTGTTTGTCTTGTCTGTTCAGATTGTTCTTTGCTGTCAAAGCCTTCCTTTATCAAATCCCAGCCCTGTACCTGGTTATCAGACCAATCCTCAAAGTACCTCAATTGCAGTGGTCTGTGTTTGGTTCTCCTGTTACCTGTGCAAAGAGTCTCCACCAAAAGAAATGGGAGAGTCTCATCTGGGAAAAGGAAATGCTATTCTGGAATGAGTGTGGGAGACTGCACCTCTGTGGGTGTGCTCTATGTACTGTTTTTTACAGTATCTGTCCCAAGTATCTAGCTGTCAGACAGTGCTTCAATAGTTAGTAAAACATCTGCAGTAAAATCTATGAAAAGTTATCAAAATTCCTACCATGAGCTTGGCAATCAAATTAAGATATGTGGGCTGACATGTACCCCAAAACTAATCCTTAAACTCTGTCAAACCTGAACAGTTCACACACTCTTCTACTGCTTCTTGGCAGTTTTCCTCAGTGAGGATGCAATTAAGATACTAAAAGTGAACATGTTAAGGTCTCATCAATTCAATAATATTTCAAATTCTTGGAAACAAAAGTAAACAACATAGAGATTATACAAAACCTTACAACTCTGTTCCACGCTCCTACATGACATAATGTTGTTTCTTCCATCTCCCAGCAATGCCCCTGATGGTGAAGTTCTGTGTGTCAGCCAGAGGATCACTGAGCCCTGATCACACCTTGTGCTCTGTGCTGTGACCATGCTCAGACAGGCCAAGCCCTCCTGCACAGGTGAGCTCCACAGGCAGAGAGACCTCGTGATGTAGTGATTCCTACACAGAAAAAATAATGGCATCGTTCAGAATTTCTGAGCTTTATGCATTTAACTAAGGTGCTGCTTTCTGTCCTGGGTGTTTTCCATCTCAGAGCAGCAATAATGCTGCCTCACAGCCGTGCAGTACACCACAAATATTTCATGGCAAAATGCTTTGTCTAGGGCTTCTCAACATAGAAACACAATGTTCCAAAAGGTTTGCTCATAGTCATATTTATCAGCCAGAATTATGCAATGCTATGTTAAATATTTCAGAAGAAATTAGAAGTTAATTCAGTGGCACTGATCATCTCCTTGTTCTGCTTGTGATTAAGGAGATGCTGTCAAAGTGGGTACATTAGAAATTTACTTAGTTTGACAAGTGTCTCATTTAGTAGCTCTTTTCTTGAATATTCTGCTCCTACTTCCTTGACTTCTAATTCAAAGCTAAGCCAAAACACCAAAGCCAGTGACAACAGCTTCCTCCTTGGTTGGGTTTCAAAGAGCCCTTCCCAGAAACACCAGCTGCCTGATGGTGACACATCAGGAAACGAGGTTTGCAGGCAGTTGTTTGCCTCCTAATGTTCCTTGACTGCTATATAGACTGCTGCCACTTGTCCTCAGATGGAGGTTGATGGCAGCAGGGCCAGCCTGGCGGGCTGTTTCCACATTCAGCTCACAGCCAGCTCCTTTGCAGTGACATCCTCTCGGGCCCTGGCTCTCATCTGGGCTGCCAGCAGTGGCTCCTGTTGCAGAGGCTGGCTCAGCATGTGGGGCAGAGTGGGACAAAATGCAGAGAGGGGCACTAGCTGTAGGTATTACTGCTGTTCCTTTTAATTCCTCAGTGTCCCCTCTTCTGGAGGAAAGTGAACAAATACATCACTGCTGGAAACTGTGTGAATGACTCAGCCAGGTTCACAGGAGGAACCACACTGCCCGGGAGAAGAAATTGCTCTCCTTATAATCAAAGCTACTAAAACTAGCTGGCCTTTTCGTAGTGTCTCCTAAAATACAGCCATCACAGTCTGCAATGGGAGAGGGAAAGAAAAGCAAGGTGCCTGATATAGAAAATGCTGCGGTCAGATTAAGGTGTTCACATGGAGGGTACATGACACATTTAGACCCCTGAAGCTGACAGCCATTGCAGACAGGACATAAAAGCCGGGTGGTGTTTGTTATTCTCTCTCATGCTGGCAGTAATTGTGATGGGAATTATCAGTGACACTGAGCTAAACCTCTCTCCCTTCAGTCTTGTAGGCTGTAATCTTGCTCTCTGCTTAAAATGCTGCAAGGAGCTGAGGCACACATGAGAGAAGGGCGAGGAGAAAATCCTTACTCTGAGAGGGAAACTTGGAGCACCAAAGCCAGCATTGGCAGTGCAGATTTTATTTTCTTTTTTGCAAATACAGCGAAGCTTAGCTTGGGGCTTCTTATGGTAAACCTGTCTGAATTGCATTGTGTTATAAAAGCTAATACAAGCTCATATGAGGTAATCATACAAAGTCATGGCTGAATCTCAGGCTCCATCTTCTCCCAGAAAGAGACACTAAGAGCAGCTCAAGCGTGGCCATGGCTGTACTTTTCTCCCCTCTATTCACTGTTGATAATACAGCCCTTGGCTTCCTACTATTTTTCCCACTGGCAGTGATTGCTATGTTGCCAGCCAGCACCATTTTCCCCAGGAGTATAAAAGCTCCTTTTCCCCCTTGAGATGATAAGCTCAAGAGGGGTCCTTTAAAGCAAACTAACAGTTAACTGTGCAATTGCTGTGCACACTTCAGTTGGCATTTTCAGTGTAAAGCTAACACTAAATATTATTAAATGGAGGTGGAGAAGGTGAGAACTTCTCCTCTGGACTCCCAAAGGATGTTCTGCCTCTCTCATACTGTGTCTACAACAAAACCCATGAAATCCAAGTAAGTGTTAAGACAATTGTTTTTACAGATTTGTGCCATGGCATTTTTGAGTGGAAAAATGATTTTGCTTTTTGTGTCCCAGTCCTGGAAACAGGCCATGGCAGAGCTGTGGGGCAGTGGTGGGCTGGGGGCTGTGAGCTCTGCTTTTGCCTCTTCATTTGGGAATGAACAATAATTTTTCCCAAGCAGATTTTGTTTCACCCATGACAGTAGCTGGTGAACAATGTTCCTGTCTTTATCTCCAGCCATGAACATTCTGATTCCATTTGCTCCCGTTGTCCCCCTGGCTGTGGGAGTCAGACTGAGCTGCTTGCCTCTCATCCCTGTCCCACTGCTGCTTCAAAGCCATGCCAAACATCCAGACAAAGAAATGCCAAGAGCTACAGATGAACCAGAGCAAGAAGTTTCAAATAATTGCACTCTAGACTGGAAGGCAATATTTGTGTGGGCTGTGTGGAGAGGGGAATGTGTGTGCAGGGAAAAGAATGAAACCAAGGGGAAATGATTGGGTTTTGTTGTGCCTTCTACTCGTCACGTGTATTGCTGTGAGGAAATGGGGACAAGCTGAAGCTAAAATGTGAGATGCATTCAGCTGTTTTCAAAACCAGCAACATTTTTGCCTGTGTTTTTGCAAAATTGTGTACAACATCTTGAGATAAGATTAGAGCAATATGACATTGCTGATGTCAAGATTAATGGTGACTGAAGTACCTTGGGTGGACAGACATTTTCTAGACTGGACATTGCTGCTGTGCTGACATCAGTGAGCTCCCCCAGAAGCTGCTGCCAGGAGAACAGAGGGCTGTGCACTTGTCCTGCTTGTGTCCTCCAGCCCTGTGATGACAGCAGAATTACTGTACTTTGTGGGAAAACTTTGAAGTGAAAAACTTTAGTTTTCTATTTTTCACTTTTCTGTTGCTACCACTGCAGTTTCACCTGTCTTATAAATTATGCACTGTTTGCCCTCTTGAAATTGTCTGGTTTCTGAGTTTTATGCTTTCCAAAGGTTTTTTCTTTCTGTACTGCTTTAGGTGACTTTGTATGGTACGTGACTCTGAGTGCTATTTATGGGGGTTTGATTTATTGCCTTACTCTCTCAAATCTAGCCAATCTATTTATGTATTTTGTTTTGCTCAGAACCACATTTCCCCCATAAGCTAGTCTGACTTGGTTTTGAAAGTCCTTTCTGAAAAAGACCTACGCCATGTATAGACTCCAGGACTTTTTCAAAAGAGAAAAACCAACTAAGCCAAACTGATCTTTCCTACATAATTTTTCTCCTTTCACTATTTCAAATAGCATTAGAACACTGCTCCATTCAGGTGTCAAGATTTATTTCCCTGAGTTGTAAGATGTATGTGCTATAGCAATAGATCTGCTCCAGTGTTGTACAGCAAATGGGCACTGCTGGGATGGCAGAGGTTGCCACAACTGCTCAAAAGTCTGGGCTTTAGTTGCTGCATGAAACTGTTTAATGAGACTGGCTACCACAATGTAGGACTTGTCAGAAAGCAGACCCTGGGTTACCCCAGGTTTTCTGAAATGGTTTTGGGCTCTTACCACTTTTTTTGCTGTTCTCTATTCCTGATACAATTGCATTTCAAAGCTGAGGTTTGAGGACAACCTCACCCATGTCTTAGGAGGATGCAATTCCATCGATTTCCACAGAGTTGTTTTCATGCAGAGAAGACTTGAATTTATTCTGGAGATAACAGAACTCTTTGAAAGTCAAGCTAGTGACTGTTTTAAAAACATTTTAAAAATACCCACTACACACTTTTATGTCTGCTTTACAATCAACACTGAGGAGCTGCTTTTAGAGTCCAAGATTAAAGTGGAAGGAGTTATGAGCACTGTGTAAGATAATGAACCTCTGTACAAACTACCTGCCTGAGACAATATGTGCCTACATGTTAATAAGGCCAATATGCAGGAACAAGCCATCTTGAGTACTTTGTTTCATTTTTTTCTATGCTTTTTTGGGGGCTCTGTGAATGCTCTGATGAGATCTTACCTACATCCTGGCTGTGTGGGAGTCAATTCTTCCTCCAAATTGTCTGCTGTTATCCTAGCAGGAGGTTTGACCAGAAGGCTGGAGTAAATTAATGACTAGACAAAAGTTGCATATAATTTCTACTTCGATGGTAGCTATGTGGTTTCACAGTTCTTTGAGATTAGCTTTGTAACAGTAACAACTCTGAACTTAGAGAAGTTCTTGATTTATGGAGGAAAGAAGATAAGAAAGAAGACATTTATAAGTCCTTTGTTATTTAAACGAGCTGGAGAAGCGTGGCATTTCCATTCTAAGGTGCAGAAACAGCGGGCACCGTGCCTGCCCTGCCTGCCCCGTGTTAATGGCAGGGAGCAGCAGATGCTGCACAAAGGCCAGGGGACAAGGCACAGGCGGCCTGAACTCAGTGCTGCTCCTGAGAGCAACTTACTTCATCTCTCTGCCTCTCTTTCTCCCCCATCCTCTGTTCAGGTGATGAACTTTGAGACAGAATTGGCTCTTGCTCTACAAAGCGTGTGGTTTGGAGGGAGCCTTGACTAAGCCTGAGCATGTGGTTGTGCTGCAGTACAAACCAGGATGGTGGCACAAACCCTGTTGGGCTGAGTGTGCTGGCACAGCTCAGTTTGGGGGCTGCCACCTCCCAGGAGGACAGAGCACACTCTGTTCATACACAGAGCGTGGCTTTTGCTGGGTATCACTGACTTTTTATGTACTTGGCAAAAATATATAAATCTTGGTGCTCTGTTGTTCTGTGGGCAGTTGTTCATGCAGCAGTTTCATTAACTGGCAACAGAAGCAGCCTCTCGAGCACAGAATTTGTTTCCAAGGAAATTGGAAACCTGGCCTCTAATCAAGTGGATGTTTTTTAATGCTATACTATGAGATTATTCAATGTTGTAGTTATAACATCAACATTTCATTAAGCTGAATGTTATTATGCACTTTCAATTATCTGTGTCTTGCCTATGCAGATATTTCTAACAACTGCATGCTAAAGCTAAATGTTTAATTTATATATTTATCTGCTTTATGTGAAAGAAAGTAAAGTTTCTAGTTCTAGCCCAGTAGTGGAGACCTGCCTGCAAAATATGCCGGGAAGATTACCCTAAATGTTGTATAAAAAAATTAATAGAAAAAATTAGGAAAACCAGAAGAAATAATTAGAAAATTTAAAAAAAATAAATCTTGGCAGAACTGCTGATTTACCCTGCTTTTGTGTTTTTTAGTGCATTTGGAAATGTAGGTAGAGTTGTATAGCCTGATGACTCACAGAATACCTCTGAGCAAAACAACCTGCTTAAGACACAGAAAAAAAGATTGAACAGGTTCTTTAATGATCAAAAAATTACTGGCTGGGGTTTAAATCAGGGGAATTCTTATTGGTATTCAACACAACTAGCACAGTCAGACACTGCAGCAATTAGGAAGAGGAAGCAGGCAGCACGGGCAATCCACTTTCAGGTAGTTTTTGACATACACACAGCAATCTTTTTTCGTTGAGCCAATGCCTATGTTTTAGGGCATAGTGTACATAAATGCTTGATCAGGACAGGCATTGATGCCTTGGAAAGGGTGACCTGGAACAGAAACTGGACAGAGCCAGAGAACAAAGTAGGTATTTATTGAAATGCCTTTAAGGGTACACCTTGGGCAGGAAAAGAGCCTGGCCAGAGCTACACCCAATGTGGACCCAAAATGGTCACAAAATGGACAAATGGTTGCGAGGTCTCACACTTTTGTAAGTTTTGGTCTATTTGCATATTGGGGTTTAATTGTCCAATTACAGCTTCAGGTTGTGAAGTCTCAACTTCTTGTTTCTCTGTTCAGCCCATCATTGTTTGTGCTTTTGGGACTGAAAGTTGTACCCATTTTCCTTGGTGTTCAGCAGGAAAAGGACTTGTTTTGTCTCCCCACTCTGTGAAAAGGACTGACTGACACTTAATATGGGGCTCAGAACCACACCCCTAGGCAGCATAGAATATGAAAAACATGAAAGCTAAAACTTAAGGCATAATTTCCTCCCTTCAGAGGCTTGACAAGGCCTTTTCCTTGTTGAGTCTCTATTCTAAATATCTACTACTAATAGGTATTCAATAACAAATAAGTATCTAACAATCAAGAGAGGAACACAGGGATTTGTCAGATAACTTACCACCCTGTGCTAGTGGGAAAGCAGGGGCACACAAGTGGAGAGAGCAGCTAGGGCTGAGGATGGTACTGACAGCACCTCCAGCAGCAAGGGGCTTGGGAAGCTTTGTGTGTCCTCCCATGCAGCTCTCTTTGGTGGGCAGGCTGCTGCACACCTGGCTGTGTCATCAGCTCAGCTCACCCAGCCTTTCATGGCACCACTGATGCTGTCCAGATGGACAGCTTTGTTGTGGACATGGGACAGAGAGTACTGTGATTTAATGAGCGTGGTTAATTTGATAACCAAGATGCCTTGGCAAGAACAAACAGACCTTGAAGATTATATGAAGATTGGATTAAGTCTGGTGACAGGAAAAGGAGATTGAATCAAACTTCTACAAGAAAGATATGTTGTAAAATGTATAAGTTTGTCAGTGTGATGTTTAACCTAATCATTGTAGTAAAAAATTACTAGCCTTCCTAGAAGAGTATATGAGCATTTGGAAATCTCAGTAAAACCGAATTCTGATCAGCGAATCAGTCTTCCCATCTCTCTCTCAGTCCTTGATACTTTCTCTGACTTAGCTCAAGATAAAACCAAAGAATGGGGCCTTGAGGAGGAGGGAGAAAGAGTCTCAGAGCTGTGGCAAGTCAGAGAGGGGCCTTGTTCCTGTCCTACTACCACCACTGCTGTTTCCAACACCTATAACAGCATCCACAGGAAAAATTCAAACTAATCTTATAACTGAAAGCAAGCATAAGAAGTAGGTTAACTCTGAGCTTCCCTTAATCAGTTAATAACCAATCCAGACTGTCTCCTGTTTCCTTTTTGAGTAGTGCTCAGATTTCTGGCTACACTGTGAATTCCTTTCCAAATCTCACTCAGATATGGCCTTTGCCTGCTGTCCAGTGATGTCTCTGTAAGTCTTGCTTGGACTGTCTGCACTGAGCGAGGGTTTCTGGGAAATGGCCTTGAATTTCATTGTCATTTTTAATTGGATAATGTGGGGCATTATTCAATTAAATTATTGGATATTATTATATCCAATATATATAGTATATTGGGTATTATACCCATTATCTGGGTGATTGGTACCTGGACAATGAACCCCTTTAGATGTTTAGAATATTTTGCAAAGTATCATATCAATTTATATTGCTTTGAAATAGTGCTTGTATCTTAAATATTAAACAGTTGTGAACTCTGATAAAATTTCAGATTATTTGCTCAATTTACAAGCAGATCAATACACATGAAGGCACAGACGTCAGTGGTGCTCAGAGAATTTAAGCACATTGGTTCCATGTTTTCTTTAACTGGATTAATGATTCAAGATGCTTGGATGGCATTAAAAAATTCAAACACTGGTCATATATATTATATCATAATTTTAATGTAATGTAATTTTCGTGGTGGTTCAGTATAATACAAACTCTTTGTGGCTATACTTTGCCTCAGCTCCTATGAATCCACATGACTTCAACCCTGCTTTCAACTGCCATAACATTGTGATTTATGTAGGTTTTTATGCTGAAACTAGTAAGTTAAACTTTCACAATAAGGAAGTTAAATCTCAAACAGGTCCTGACAGCTCTATTAATCATATAAAAGCCATGATTTTTGTTATGCGTCCTCACAGAGAATTTTATGCATAAAGAATTGCCTGGTTTAATCTGGATAGTCTGCATGGAAGAAAAACGGCTCTCTGAGAATAACAGCCTTGAGAGTGCAGTGGAGCTGTGCTGATGGACTAGAGCAGCAGGGTACTGACAATCAAGGAAGGCAGCAACAGGTGATCAGAATATTCCCGGGTACTTTACCACAGAACAGGCATTGTACTGGGTTCTTCAGCAGAAATGGGATGAGCTGCTGAACAGGCACACCACTAAAAATTCAAAAGTGGTTCTGAAGCCAAGCAGACATTGTCGTGTCAGTAGAAATCTGCTTCTTATCCCTGAACAGATTTCAAAAGATAAAAAAACAAAAACAAAAATGAAAACAAAACAAAAAACCCCCCAAAAAAACTAAAGCAGAAAAAAAAGAAGAAAGAAAGTAAAGAATCGGATGCAATGTTTCTTTCATCTGAGTCTTAAAGGGGAACCAACAGACACAAGGCCTGCTTCCAGGTTGCTGGAGAGATGTTTGCATAAGTGAAGAGCAGCTGCCATGTTTCCCTCTGTCACCTCATGGTCCTCCTTCCTTTCTCAATGACAAACACCTCTTGTACAAGAGAAGTGCACAGCCTGCAGGGCAGTCCCTCACTGTGTGGACAGTGACCTGCCCAGAGGTGCTTGTTCAGCTCAGTGCTATGGGCAGAGCAGGAGCTTGGCTCAAGCTGTGCTACAATTGCTGGTGTTGTCAGAAGGTGTCTGTAGAAAAGCCTCTCTTTGTCTAAGTGTACCAGGAGCTGCAAGGTTAGCAGCAGCCAGGAATAGGTGATGCTGTGACCAGATTCCAGCTTTTCCATAACTCTTCTATAAATGCAAGAGCTTTCTGCAGTTTTGGTGACTACTTCATCCAGCCTTTGAACTTATGTTGTTGTAGTCTCTGGAAGTCTAGAATGGCTTCTGCAGAAATGGCTCTAGAAAAAAGACTCTGCGTGTTATCCTCTGATTTATGCAGCAGGGCAGAACTTCCATGAGCTCAGTATCTGTGGACTTTTTCTTTCCATAAAGAAATTCCTAGAATATGCTGAGCTGGAAGGGATCCATCAGAGATTTTATTTTCCAGAGTTGTCTTTGGTCTTGACTGTGTTATCTCCCTAATCAAAAACTACCTTCCCCTTAACTCTGCTTATTGTTCTTATCTTCTGTTCTTGGATTTTCCTTCTTACATGTGTATTACAGAAATCCTTTTCTGTGGTTGTGTTGGATTTTGGGTGACTTTTCTCCCAGGATATGCTACAGATACTGGATTAAAGAGAAAAAGAAACACTTGGGAGCTTTCTGGCATCAGCCTAAAACTGTTTAAAACTGTTTAAAAAAAACTTTGACATTCCCATTTACCACCTTCTGTAGGTAAACCATTTCGTTTGGCTCATTGTTTGGAAAGAGTTTCCATTCTTGGTTACTCAGCTACTTTTATTGTTTAAGTATAAATCACAGTCTGGTGGGAAATGAAACGCTGCTGTTTGTATGTTATAGTTCCTTGTCTTTGAGTATAATTGCAATTATGTTCTGTACTTATAGCAAATACTCTGAATGTATTACAAGGAGGCAGTAGGGAAGGAAAAACCTGCTGCAGTGCAGTTCAGAGCCTATTCCCAATTCCTAATATAATTTACTGACAATGAATTCTGCGAATTATTCATAAAACAGCAGTGGGCCTCATTTAGCAACATGACAGGGCGGCATGTAATTAGAACTCTTTAAAGTGGTTTTTTTTCCCCCCATAGATCAATTGTCCGTGCTATAAACATTGCTAAAATAAAACATACGGATTTTCACTGTAGAATGCAGTGCAGCCATCTGGCTCTTAGTCTGGGAATACCTGGTGGATGCTCCAGGTGATTCAGTCTCCAGGGGCCTGCCCTGAATATTCTCTATTTCTTCTCAAGGCTTAGCAAATGCACAGAGCCCTGCAGAGACACACCTGGAGCCGTGCTCCACCATGGTGAATACACAAACTGGGCAGAACCTTTGTGGGTCACACATTTCATCCAAAGGAGAGTCAATAATGACAAACATTTACTCATCCCAGTGTGAAAGGAATTGTCATTTCAGCAAATCAGCCCATTTCCCTACATTCCAAAATAGAGAGTGTACCCTTCTGGTATGTGTCTAGAAAAGCTTCTCAACTATCACTTAAATGAGCACATTTTAGGTTTTATGTGAAATCTAGGTTCTGTGACAATTTTCCAAGGACTTGGAACCCAGTGCCACTGAGGTGGTGCTCACATACAGCCAGATATATCTGAAATAACTGCTAAACATCAGTTGCCTTTCTGAAGCCAGCTACTTAATTGCCTGCTTAATGAAGAGGAGCTGCTGCTTCATGGTCTTTCTATTGCAGAGTTTGAGAGTAAAACGCTAAAAAAAAGTAAACTCACATAACTCTCATCACTCTTCTCCCTAATGTTTAAAATCTTAATTCAAAACTCGCTGAAGTCAAGGGGGACCTGTTTGTTAACTTCAGTGGGGCTTAGATCAAGCTGTGAATGTTTGACTAATGGCTGTTATGTTCCATTTAGATAATTACCTCTTTCTTTATCCCTTTTCAATTGTTCAAGTTAGCTTTGCCCACAGCATTATTTTGCATGTCATTTGCTTCTCTCTATTGCTTCTATGCCAGTAGCCTCACCATAAATGGGACTCACATTAGCTATATAATTATGTTTTCAGGGTATATGTTGAATAGTTATTCATATTTGAGGACTGTTGTTTGATGCTTTGAAGACAAAACAAGCATATGTGTATTTGAGTCAGATAATACTCTACAGACTTGGGAGGTCAGTCCTGTTTAAGGGAAATTATAGGTTAAAAGGGTGTGGTATTGATGATCTTCTATGACAAGTTCAGCATTTCCTTTGTCAATCGCCTCCTCGTCAAACCTTTGTGAAACTACTCAATCACATTATTTTCCAAGGTACAAGAAGTAAGTCTGTGTATCTTTCAAATTGAAATAGAGGAGGTTTAGCTTAGATATTAAGAAAAAGTTCTTTTAATGAGAGGGTGGTGAGGCCCTGGCACAGGGTGCCTAGAGAAGCTGTGGTTGCCCCATCCCTGGCAGTGTCCAAGGCCAGGCTGGATGGGGCTTGGAGCACCCTGGGATAGTGGAAGGTGTCCCTGCCATGGAGGTGGCTGGGATCACTTGGGATTTAAGGTCCTTTCTAAGCAAAACCATTCTGAGTCTCTGGTTTTATGATCTAAATGTGAAATAATTTGGCTAAAAGCCAAATTATTGGGAGAGTCTAAACCAGAGTGTGGCATTAACTTCTGCAGGCTGTGGAGATTCCTCTGCTCTGGTGACCAGATCCAGGCAGTCTCCAAGGTAGAAAGCACAATTTAAAAAAGGAATGAGACTGCCAAAAGACAGGTCCCTCATGGCTTTTGTTTCGTAATTTGTACGTAAACACATTGTTCCATTGTACAGTTAAAGTAATGCCTGGACCATACAAGGCTCAATTTCCATTACTATACTTAATATAGTACAAAGAGTAAACCACAGGGTTAAAAATTTAAAAATTTGGTTTCTCACACAGTTGTCTCTGAAACGAATTGTATTTGGTGAAAGTGGAATTGAAAGCAGCGACTCTCATTAGCTGTGCAAGTTTTCAGTTCATTAAGTCCTTAGAGTAATGCCTGGATGTTGAAGAACAGTCCCTACTGTTTCTTTGGGATCTCAACACGTGCTTCTAAAACCCATTTGGAACCTTATGATGGTCCTGGGGACTAAGAAATTAGTACAAAGAGACAATTATGGGGGTTGGGTCCTTTCCTGCCCCTCAACTGAGCCCTCCATCCTCCTGGTTGTGGCAGATGCTTTAATTGGCCACTTCACAGACATCAAGTGCTTCCATGAAATGGTGCAGATGGGAGGAGAGTGGAAGACAGGAAACCAGAGCACAGTAGAAAGAGGGAAGCAGGTGAGCACAACCGTGGTTGTGTAGAAAGAGGTAATGAGAGAGAAGCAGTGCTGTGTAAGGGACATTTGTTATTTGAAAAAATATCTTGCAAAAAATTCCAAGGAGGAAGAGGTTTTAACCAGCCAATTTTTTTTCTGGAATGCTGCTGGAGTCCTTGAGAGCAGCAGCGAGCACTGTGGTGTCTTTTATCTGAAATGCTGATGTCCTCTGGAATGAGAAAATCTTACTTTCTCTCAAGCTTAAATATCTAATTTTGGTACTGGCAAAATTTTTGTGAGAACTTTTCATGAAGATAGAGTATGTTCTGAAAAAAAAAAGAAAGGAGGGGGTTAGAGGTAAGCTTTCAATCTGTGAAAATTAAATTTGCCCAAAACATCCAGAACTGTTAATAGGGAGTGAAAGCAAACCTTTGCAAAGTAGCCACCAGCTGGCAGCTCTTATTTGGCCTGCCCAGACCTTGGCTCCCACAAAGACCCTTCACTCCTGACAGGTGTCAGGGATACCAGGCATGGATGCACCACTGTTTCTGCCCTAAGGAACATTTCAGACAGGACACTTTAACAAGAGAAACTGAAGAAGTAGGTTGGGTAAGGGCATTTGAATGAGATCCGTGCTTATTTTTGAGTAGGTATGTCTGGCCTCTTTTCTCCTTATTGTGGTAAAAAAAAAAGTCTACTCTGAACTATAAGAGATGCTTGCACAAATACGAAATAGAGTGCAACAAAACAGTGTTTCTGGGGATCCAGGGCATGTTTCCTTCACTTAATTCCTGCTTTGCCTGCTCTGTTCTGCACTCACAGGTAACAAATCACTTAGAGTAAGGAAAAGACAGAATTGTGGCTCTCTTTCTTCTCTGCATTCACCTGGGGAATTTATTGGGCAGTGAAAGGCATTTTGGCTCCGGTGCTGAAGAGGTGACATTAGAAATGACATTTCCCTGAGCATGCCCAGGGATTGTACCTCTCTCAGGCTGTGCCTAGGGGATAAGCAGGGGGTAAATCAGTCAGTAATGGTGCTGAAGTTGCTGCATTGGGATGTTCACAGCAGATTTTCCTCAGCTGTGTCTGACTGCAGTGCAGACTGTGAGCTGTGTGCTGTGGGATGGGGAAACCTGCCCAGGGCTGGTGTCCACAGTGCACACAGACACACAAGACAGTGCAGCCAGTCCTTTAAAGCTGCTTTTCTTTCTCTGAGTTCTGGGAATTTTCTAGATTAATTTCTCCTGCCAAGTTTTTAGGGATTTCTCTTTGCTTTTTATTAGTTTCTCAAAAGAATTCCGTAACTTCTGTAGATTTCCGTGCTACCAATGCATCCCTGCACTAAAAATAAACAAAGTTAAGCATTTCAGGTTTTATTTTAAAGCTTTGACTTTTCAATTCCCAATCAACCTATGGCATACAGATTCATGACCAATGTACTCTTATATATGGCCTCAGTCCAGCAAAGCACTTAAGCACATGCTTAATTTTAATTTTGAACTAAATGGGGCAGTGAATCACATGGTCTAAATGAGGTTAAAATTAAAATTAACCGTGTGTCTCCTCTGGATGGGGGCTCTGTGCACTATTTCCACTTCTTGCCAGCATTTCCATTACTGAGAAATACTCATTCTTCTCGCTTTTCACCTTCTATTTATTCACTGTTCTTGAGTAGTTTTCTTTGCCTCTTTATCAAATGGATCTAATTTCTGTGAAAACCTATAATATCAATTCAGCATACATAAACTGATTGCAAGATAGGATCCCAAGGCAAGTGCCCAGTGGAATTTTTTCCCTTTTGTATTTTTGAGGTTTCTGCAGCTTATTCCCTATTCATAGATATATATAAGGATTAAAAAGCAATTTGAAACAGCTATTGCTGCCTCTTCTCATCAAAGAATTTTAAAATCATATTTGCCATATCGAAAAACCCTAGAGACTGGAAGGGTTTGTGACGATTTGCAGTCATCTGATTAGAAGCAAAAAATCAGAAATTAATTTCAGTCACTTTTACACTCAGCATCTTTTGAAAGATGAAGATAAGACAATCTCTTTCCTCTGTCTTTTGTTGTAAATCATTCAGCTGGACTGTATCAAAATGATCTCTCATCCCTTTTACTAGAAGGACACAAACTCTGGGATATCTATTGGAATAACAGAGTAATGTGCAGAAAGAAGTGGAGGGAACAAGAGTCTAGATGCTGGGATTTTTAAATTTTAAAATGTTATTCTGTGCAGAAAGGGCTGCTTTCAGCTTCTGTAATTAGCCTGAAACTTTGGGCTCATTGATCTCTGAGGGAATGAATGCACATGGATTGTGACACAGTTATAACAGAGCAAGGCAAAACAAGGTGTAAGAAAAAAATTTATGGTAGATGTTCTTCAGCTGCTGATGTCCGTTTCTTCCTCCCTTTGACTGTGTGATCTGAACTCAATGGAGAGTTTTTTCTTCTCTTACTCTGCATTTCCTCACGTCATTGGATCCTCACTACCAGTTTCTTTTCCACACATAAGGGGGGAAAATATATCTCCTGTTGACATTAGGATTATGTTTTATAGTAGAGTTATTGTGAAATTTGTTTCCCATTTTAATTTTCTGTGCCTTATTTTTGTTAATGCTTGTTAATGCTCCAAAAATAAGGCTAGTCCTCATGCTTTGCATAAAGAGGATTTTTTTTTTCCCAGGAGATAATTCAGAACTTGCTCCAGCACTTGTATGTGTTGCTAAAAAATGTTTATTAGACCTTTTCATGCTCCTTTTTTATTTCTTTCATGGAGAACTTTTTCTTTAAATTTTGCAAATACATAATTATTCCTTGAGTCAATTCACAGAAACATTAAATTTCATTTTTTGTTGGCTTGAGTAATGATTCATTTTGTATCCACTCATTTGCTGTATCTATCCCTTGGTGTTTAAATCTTTCACTTCAGCTAAATTGACATTACTCGAACATAAGCGCTGCTTACAAGAAAGGTTAATTCATGGAGAATTCCAGAAGAGCCAGCAGTAATACTTGAACTCAGTGTGGGAATTCATCTCCCTTAAAGTTATTGAGGATACATGGTTTTCTGTGTGCCTCCCTTACATGAACAACACTTCGTGCAAGGATTCATCACCTTGATGAAGTCTAAGCACAGTAACAATGCAGAGATGGGGGAGATATCTCACTGCTCACACTGGGTTTGCAAACGCTCATAAAAGCTTGTGGAACTTCTGTTAATTTAGAAGTCCAGGGGAACTGAGGATTCCAAGCAAGTGCATCCAATCCCAAGTGAACCATCCCTGGTCATTTTTTAACACAGAGAAATGACTTTGGCAATGGTCTGGTCAGACAGAAAACCTACCTCAGTTTAGAGTGAGGGCTGATTTCTGTGCTGCTCTGGCCAACATGGACAGAAGGAGGAGGGGGCTTCATTTCTATTCGCTTGCTTTTATCCATAGCATTGCAGGATAGCAACTAGGGAAGCCTTTTCCCCATCATGCTCTTCCACTCTTTATTTTGTCTTCCTCAGGTTTTCCTCTTACTTAAACACACAGAAAAAGCTGGTGTAGCCGAATTCATCCCTTCTAATTCCACCTGGTACCTACTGGAGGCTGTTCCTACACACACAGAGACACCTTTGAATGCTTGGTGGATGCACTCTATGGACTTCTGTAGTTTTATTACCAAAATTACCCAAAGGAAGCTCATAAATGCATACCAGAAACAGCACAGATTAAACTGTTGGCCCTGTTCAATCAGTCCCACATCCAGGAGCTTAAGCTTGTGGGTCCAACATGGGCCAAAACTTTGCCTTAGAGTGGAGACCTCACAAATAATCTTTAGTATCCAAACATTTCTGGTTTGTTGGTTTCAGTCTGCTTCTCTTTGTCCTAATTAGGTATGAAGAGAATAAGGAGATGTTTTTTCTTAGCTATTTCTCCTGTTGTAGTGTATTGATTGCTTTACACTTCTTTAGAGATCAATATTCCATTAGGAGCAGAGGAATAGCACTGCAGGAGAAACAAGCCTGGCTGTTGCCAAAATTGAAAGCTCAGTGTTGGAAGACAAAAGTTTTTTCTCACAAGTCGAATTAAAATCTTTTGGATAACTGAGCAAATGATGGTGTATTTCTACAGACCTGCTGGCAGGCTGTAGCTGTTATTGTCAGGAGAAATTGTTTTGCCCATCTCCACCAAATATTCATTAAGGCAGGAAAGTACCTGATAAATGTGCTAAAGGAAAAAATTTAGCAGGATGGTACCAAGCAGGAGTGCAAGCAAAGGTTGGAATGATGTTCTGTTTAGTTTCTCTGGTACGTGGTGCATGGAGAGGCACAGAGATGCTGTCACACCCAATGCCTGTTTTTCCTAAACCTTGTGTTTATGTGCTGTGGGGCTGCTCGTGCAAGTAAAACCAGCACAGTTAGGCGTTCTCAGAAGTTATTTTTCAGAGTTTTGGAAGGTCCATGTGATGTATTTCTTCTTTGATTTTCTTAATTGCATTTCCATAATGAATAGAAAGCTGTATAATCATATAATGAGGCTTTGTAATTATGATAGGTAGGGGTATAATTAAAAATCTTTACAATATATAATGAATAAAAGCAGGTTTTCTTCTATGAAGATATTTGGTAAGATTAGCAGAGGTGTTATTTGTGTTTGCAGGTTTGGAGTCAAGTGGGAGGTATCTATTGATTTCCAGCACTCCACATATTTAGGAAAAAATTTAGCTTGACATTCCTGGAAATATTCATTAATATTTCCAAGCCTCAACAGAGCCCAGATTCCTCCCTGTACAGATGCTCTACAATGTGGGAAGTCCTTAAGAAATTTCACTATTGAGACTCAGTTTCTCTGATGTTCAAAAAAAGGAGACACTTAAAAATTTCAGGACTGGCCCCACTGAGCTCTCTCAGGAGTAACACTGGTGGTAAGTTTGGCTCTTGATGCACAAAATGTTTCTACACTTGTTTACATGCCTGAATGGACCCTGGAAGGGCTGAATTCCTGTAAGTCCCATGTATCAGATGCAGATCTTAACCTTAGGGCACAGTGGCATCTTTGGTATAATAACCCCAGAATTCTTCAAGTTCAGTATGTTAAAGAGTTTTTTGTAAATATATATATATATATAAAATTAAGTAATGAGGTCATTTTAGAATTCATTTTGTTCTAAATGAGAATCAATTTCCTTAGAAATAATACTGAAGTCTGACAATGTAATTTTTTTTTTATAAAACACCAAAGATTTATATTAGAAACAAAGTATGTTATGCACACATGAAGCTTCCTTTTATCATATGTGGAGAATGTTCTGGATAAACCCTACTCTTGCTCCCTGAACAGTACTTTTAATTATAAATGTCAGAAAAATATATTAATATAATGTGGGTTGGGTTTTGACTCTAGCTTTGACTTTTCTCATTGATAGTATCAACAGGGATTGTGCAGCTGAATCTCTGCACACTTAGTGCCATGAAACTCTTCATTGTGCTTGAGGAAAAAATGGGAAAGCAGAAAATTGGTACTCAAGGACATAACATTTGAGATGGCCACGAGCCAATAGAGTAGAAGATGTAGTAAAGCCTGGAGAGTGGTGACTAACAGGGAACGCAGTGATGCTGAGCAGAGTTGTCACTTCCATTGACACCAAACAATTTCAACTGAAGGTGAATAGAAGTTTTTGTCAAAATAACTTTTTTTTGCTGGTATTTCTAGAAAAAGGCCCCAGCTGACAGCCACAGATGTGGATTGGTTAGTTCTCTGATTATTTCCAGGTTTGGTTTTGATTTTTTTTCTTAGTGGGACAAAGGTATTATATCTGCCTTTCTAATATACTGTGCTGAGTTTTAAGATGAAGTGAATAGGAATTACAAATTTCGAGGAGGAATTTTTCACACTGTCAGGATTTCTCCTCCTACATGATTTCATCACGGTCACAACTTTGCTCCTCTGTGGCACAAGGAGATTTTGAGCACTTTAAGTTACCAGCTGGGGGGATTTGGGACGAGCCCAGTGGTGCTGAGGCAGCCCTGAGGACACAGGAGGATGGGATTAGTGTTCTGCACAGGATGAATGGAAGGGTGCAGTCACTGCCTGCTGCTCTTTGGGAAGGGAGGGGTCCAGCCCTGTCTGCTTTCCAGGAAATAGAGAATGGCAACGACTGGGTGCTATGAGAGAACCCAGGTAAGGGATAGAATTGATCTGGGGGATGGAAGAAGGCAAGAACAGCACTTCAGCAGTTTAATGAAGGAAATACAGACATCTCATGAACTGCTGTCCCTTCTTCACAAGACAGGCAGGAGCAGGGAGGCAGAGGCAACATTTAAATCAGCCCTGGATTGTTGTTTCAGTGTGAAGGCAGGGTTTTGCAAAGCCACGAGGTGGGATTTACTCTAGCAGAAAGCTTTTCTTGACAAATTGCTAGTGATAGAGTTTCCTCTCTGCTCTGTGGTCCTTTGGCACAAAGGGCCAAACTTTTGCCAAGTTCATCACTGAACCCTCCAACTTTTTTTTCCACAGCAGCTGAGCTCCAACTTCCAACTTACTCTTGCTTTGAAGAGTAGAAGGAAGAGGAGATGAAGAGGAGAAGGAAATAAATTCAATAAGCTGAAACAAATGGCATATATGATGATATATAAAAAGAGTATCTTAAAAATCTCACTTGTTTTTAAGTCAGAACATAAAATATACATCTTTCTCTTGCACGTCTTACCAACTGATTTTGTTAAAGGTGAACAAGAAACATCATGTCTACTCATTCAACCACCAGCTTCTAGTTTAAAAATATTCTCTTTTCTTTTTTTCTTTTCTTTTCTTTTCTTTTCTTTTCTTTTCTTTTCTTTTCTTTTCTTTTCTTTTCTTTTCTTTTCTTTTCTTTTCTTTTCTTTTCTTTCTTTTCTTTTTTTTCTTTTCTTTTCTTTTCTTTTCTTTTCTTTTCTTTTCTTTTCTTTTCTTTTCTTTTCTTTTCTTTTCTTTTCTTTTCTTTTCTTTTCTTTTCCCCTTCCCCTTCCCCTTCCCCTTCCCCTTCCCTTCCCCTTCCCCTTCCCCTTCCCCTTCCCCTTCCCCTTCCCTTCCCTTCCCTTCCCTTCCCTTCCCCTTCCCCTTCCCCTTCCCCTTCCCCTTCCCCTTCCCCTTCCCCTTCCCCTTCCCCTTCCCCTTCCCCTTCCCCTTCCCCTTCCCCTTCCCCTTCCCCTTCCCCTTCCCCTTCCCCTTCCCCTTCCCCTTCCCTTTCCCTTTCCCCCTCAGAAGGCAGAATTACTGCCCTGATGTGAAATGTTCTCCTTTCTGCTCCATTCAGTGGCTCCAGGCTCACGCCTGCACCATGGAGAGCAAAGTTTGGCTTCTGCTTTCATCCAGTTGCTTTCCTTTCCTTCTTTGTGTGGGGATGAAAAAGCTCAGCCCTTTGGCCTGGGGCCTCAGCTCACCTTCCCACTACAGCAAGTCTTGGTTTGTGGGCAAAACTCTCTCAGTCCTGAGAGCAAAGCCCAGTCTGAATTTTCAGTAGCATTTCAGTGGCGCCTTCTGACATTATCGGCATTTACATTGTCAATAAATGTGTTTGCTTGAAGTCTCTGTGGGAGAGTCAGGATCCTGGGCACCTCTTGTGGGAATTTTTGTCTCTAATTAATCACAGAATATATATGTTAAATTATTTATAGAAATAAGTTATGCCCTTTGAATGCTTAAATTATTTAAAAGGCTTTTAATCTCTCTTCCTAAATAACTCTTGTGGAGAGCTTTTATCTGCTTCAGTGTTAGATTTTTTGATGTTCCTTGAAGTTGGATTGCATGTGGGAAAGTGTACCCCTGAATTTTCTACACAGTGTGATGTGACAGGAAAAACAGCAAATAGAGAGTGGAGATAGCAGAGGATTTTCAGGCCCATGTGTGTGTGTCCACACTGAACTGGGAAAATGACCCCATCAGGGAACATGGATGAGCCCAATTCCGGGACTGACACTCAAAGGATTAATCCACAGGCTGGAAAATGGAAAGTTCCCTGAAAAGCTCACAGTGTTTTTTTTTTTTCTTTTTTTTTTTTTTTTTCTCCTCTGTAGCTAATATTTCTGTGTAAAAATCACATAGATTTCAGATTTAAAGTATCCATGGGCACGATTTTCCAGGCATCTGGCAAGGTATTTCCAGAAGGGGCTATAATTAACAGCATTTGAAATCTGCCAAGGAGCATTTTTCTGCCCACATTATCATTAAAATAATTTTTCTCAGGGCTCCACTTCTTAGGAAAAATCAAACAGTTAAGAAAGTACTAGTTATGGTCCAGGAAAACAGCAAAGTCCAATTAAAAATACTCCAATGAGCTATAAATCAGTTAAAAAACAATTCTCTTGCATTATTTGAAAGCCAGTGGTTCTCCCCATTAATAAAGTGACCAGAACAGTAATTTTTTAATGCTGCTGAGCCATGGTTTGGATTCCACTGGAGCAAAATTAATCCTGAAAGAAACCTCCTGAAACCAGAGGCTTTCTGCAGCTGTGCTAAAGTTGTCTAACTCAGCCTGGAAGTGATGAACAGCATTTATTATATTCATACCTTGCCAAGGCTCTAGATTTTCTTTTACTCTGGTTAAACACATCACAGAAATCCACCCACACAAGTAGAAATTGTACACTTATCTAGGACAAAAGCACTCCTTAGTTTTATAAACCTTCTAGTCCTAAATCCAGGTTTTCTGAAGCTGATGAGTGCCAGGGTTTCCTTAGGATGCCAGGGTTTCACTTGGAAAGGATGATATTTGACATAATTTTTTCTTTATTGCAGAGAGAAAATTATTTTGATTTAAAAATAAAATGAAATTATTAGGAGATGGAACTTGCATAACTACAAAGAAGAACTCCTACAATGGCTGGGAGACTGCTAATGCTGATAAGTTAAAATAGTTTTTAATGCACATGCTGTGAAAAGGTAAATTTTAGCATTATGATTCTTGGGAGGACAAGAATGAATACAATCTGCTCAATGTTCATTAGCTTTGCAGGAGGGTTGATAGAATAATTTTGCCTGTCTTCTGGGGCAACCAGAGAGGCAAAAAGTTCTGGGAACTCAAAAAGTTCAGTGCCAGCTCAGTTGTCACCTGTGACACTGTTATCTGCCTGGGCAGGTGGGGTTGTCTGCTGAACTGTGAACTGTTCCTTTCCCAGCAAGAAAAAGGGAATATTAGGAATTTCTGACAGAAATTCCTATTGCTGAGCCTTTACCTTGCATTTTGTAAATGTGTTTACTTGTATCTAATCTTGCTTGTGAAGTATGTGTGACTGAGGCTGCCTTTGGTACAGTGCTTATGTGCAATATGGAGTGATGAGAGGAAAATATTCTGGTTCAGGGAACTGCAAGGCTCCATCAAAATTAGTGTTTGTTCTATCTTTGGCCTAGCAATGATAGAACTACGAAAAACTGATTTCAGATTTTTTTTAAAATTTTTTGTCCTCTAATATTAAAATATTAATACTAAAATTTGGGATTACTCCAGCTGGAGGAAGCAGATTTTCCTTTTTACTCTTCTGTAACTTGAAAGTTTAGCTTTTCAAAATTTTACTAAGTCAGAAGAAAAAGAATGAGGAAAAAACCACCCCTATAATTAAATTTTTTTCTCTTTTATTCTGTGCCAGAAAGAAATAGAGGAAAAAAATAGGAACAAAACCACAAAAGATAAATGGTCTTTTCTGAAGCAGCATGGAAAAAACCAACACTGCTAAAAACTTTTCAGCTTTAAAAAAGGCCCAATCTTCATAAATATAAATGTTCACCAGCTCGCCTTCTAATGAAAGGAGAAACTAGGTTAGACCAAATTGCTATGTTACTATCAGATTGACTAAAAATTGGACCTAATAAAACATGACAAATTATATTCTTTTGTCCCTTGTACATGGTCAAAGCTCTGTCAAAGGCAGCAGTAGTAGATACTTATGGGAAAGAGCATGAAAATATAAAGCAAAGTTGCTTGTGCTTTCCTTGGTACACTCTCACTTGTTTCTAGGAGTCAGAAGTTTAAGGATTTCCTGGGCCAGAGGTTGCCTCTGTTCCACTGGTTTGATAACCACCAGAGAACAAATCCCTCATGGCTTTCAGGGGCTCTCCTTTGAAGCAGTGTGAGCTTCACTCTCTGCAACTCCCCGTGACAATTTTCTGTGCCAAGAAGCAAGTGAACAAAGCATGTCTATAATTTTTGGTAGTTGATGTATATATTTATTTCAGAATTACTGTGTTTCCTGTGTGTATCTGTCCAGGCTGATAAACCCTCTCTATTGCACCACATCCCCTTGCTCCTACTGCATCTGCCTCTGTTATATTCTTCTCTGTTATATTCTCTGTGATGTTTCCTGCTAGGATCAAACCACATCTGGCTTTCCATCCAAATAAAATAGATGTGGACCAAGCTACAGACTCAGTGGAGGAGCAGCTGTGGTGCCCAGGACCTTTTGGAAGCAGGACCTTGCAGTATCCTGGTGTGTATTGATGCCTCCCCCGCTTCCCTCCACAGGTCAGTCTGTACCTGACTGCTGCACAGTGCATCAGACCAGTCTGGGCTGCACTGATGTGTTTTGGATTGTTTGTCTCACTGACACAAACAGAGCAGTGCTGCACAGTGCATCAGACCAGCCTGGGCTGCACTGATGTGTTTTGGATTGTTTGTCTCACTGACACAAACAGAGCAGTGCCTGCCTTGCAGGGAGACAAGCAGAGAGCAGGCTTGAGGCCTTTGGTTTTCTGGTCTCCAGCACCCATTGATTAAAAGTGGTTCTTGTGTGTACAGGCCTCAGATAATCCATTTGTGCACTCAGGAGGGAGGGAGGGAGCTGAGAGCTGCTCCAGGTCACCAGAGGGATTGTTTCTCCTCCTGGGCTGTGCAGGGCTTCTCTGGCTGCAGGTGCTGCTCTGGGCAGCCACACCTGTGCAGCATCACCCCTGCCAAGGCCCTCAAGCTGCAAGTGGCAGTCACACAAACATCTCCCACCCCTCTCTCACTGCAGTCTGCCCTCTCTCTTGCTAGTCCACAGTTCTTCCAGGTGCATCAGGCTCAGCAAGGACACGGCTGAGGGTGACTCTGTGTCCCAGCCAGGAGGCATCTTCTCCTTGGCCGCTTGCAGCTTAGCTCTGTGATCCCAGCTCTCCCTGCACCTTTACCTGCCTCTTCTGCTGAAATGGTTTGAAAGCATTCCAGTCAGTCTGTAAATTCCCCGGGCTTTGCTAGGCCTAGGCTGCTTCCCCTTGCCTGTGGATGGGGCACGCAGGCACTTGTGACACTGATTTGCTTTGAGAATCAGCTGTGACAGGGGGTAAATCAGCAGTTCTGCAGTAGGCACTGCCAACTTCTGCAGCTCTGCAGGCTTGTCTCAGCATGGAATGAGGTGAAGTCAAAGGACCAAATTCACCTCTGTACAAAAATCCTGTGCAAGAGTTCAAATCCTACTTAATTCCTTGGATCAAGATATGTTTTGTCCTGGTCCTTGAAACAGAGAGACTCAAAGTGAAAGGGAGAGTTTGAGACAGGTGCTCCAGAAGTAAATGCCTTCAGATAAGTGTCTAAAATAGATGAAGTTTACCTTCTGTAATGAATTTAGATGATTCTATATTGATTTCCAAGAAGATGAGGAGAGATACAAGGAAGAGATTTTGTCCAAAAAAAAAAAAAAAAAAAAAGCTGGGTGGAATATAATGTTCACAAGCCTTGTCCCCCTTTGAATCATTTAAATCTTGCTCAGATTCCATTGTGCATTTTTTCCATTTAGTTCTATAGTTACTCGTAATTACACAGGTATATCAGCACCTGAAATGGGGAACTGGGGAAGAAGATGAATTAGATTAACTGCTGTTCTTTACTTTGATGTGTTAGCTCTGTGTTCCTATGATAGAAACCTTTTGTCTTATCCAGTGCAAAATCAATGCTAGTTCTAAATCCCAGCTCCAGAGGACTCAGCAAATACCTAACAGAATAGCTATCATTTCTCAAATAATCCAAAGCAAAGTGAATTTTCACATGACTCCTGTATAATCTTTCCAGTGTCATTAAAACAAGCAGCTTGCTCTGCCATAGGAATTTTCCTATTTCAATGGGGTTTTTTTTAAATAAAAGATTATAGGTTAGAGAATATTTTTTCTTATCTATTTGCTTTGTGTCTTAAGCATGGTCTATTTTTAATAAAGTTTGGAGATATGCAAATAAAATACCACATGAGAGTCTCCTACCTGAAAAATTAAAAGTTTTCTGTCATTCACAGGTATATCGAGATGATCCTTCTCAAAACCTTCCAGCAGAACCTGAAAGCTTCCTTTCCCAGGCCTATAAGAGCTTAATGAATTAGAAATCAGATTTTTTTTCTTCCCAAAATGTGTCCGCAGAATTCTCTGCAGCTGTGCTGGTGGGGTTCATGCCTAACACGCTCCTGTTGGTTTTGGTTTGGTTTCTTGTCGGATGGAACTGTTGGTGGTGCTGAACCACGGGGTGAGTTTGTGATGCCTGTAAACATCCTCAGGGGGTGTAGCCCCTGCTTCCACTCTGTGCTCTCAGGGGACACCCCAAAGATAAAATCCTTAACCCACTGAGCAGCCCTCCTTGGCGGGAAGTTTGCTCTACATCCCATGAATCCAGCTGAGAAATACTGAATTTCTCCTCTATGTTCCCATGTCAGATCATAATTTTTTGTTTTATGAACACTGATTAATGCTGGAGGTCCACCAAAGCAGCAGGATGGCCTGCTCAGAAGAATGAACAGCCCTTTTCAACCTCTTTTCCAGAACCTGTCCCTCTTACATGGATGTCAGTTTGACCAATGTGTGAAGAAAAGGCCGATATAAGACTTGAGTAATATTTGACCCGTAAACATTCTGGTTGTAGGCTCAGACATGTAATTTTGTCAGTCAGCTCTGGCTGTATCACCATGTTCTGCACTGGAATTATGGTGTTAGATGGTGTCTTACACTGTAAATGAATTTATTTAACTTTCCAAGTTCAAGAGCTCTTGTCATTTTCTGCAATGAAAACTCTGCAGAGTCAGTGAGGCATCTTTGTAGCTTCCTGTAGTGAGACAGCTCCTCCCATTAATTTCTATATTTTTCCCATTCCTTACTGAACACCTTTTGCTAGAAGAGACCTGGACATGCTCTGGTAGAGATTGCTAGAATTTAAGAATAGCTCAAGTGAAAACGTTTAAGTGACACTCATTTCTGTGCCTCCAACCTTCAGCAGGAGTGTGGGGATTTTGAAAACACTGAGGTGACAGAATGGCATAAAGGAGTTGCTTTGGAAGGGAGAATTGAATTTAGTAAGTGCAACTTCTTGTTAAAATTTTTGAATTATGTTAAATTTTTTGTATTTTTTATCTTATTTTTATCTTGGTAGATAAGAATGGCAAAAGACTCAAAATAAGATTTCCAAATTAAATTTGGACTTAATAATATGGAAGGAACAAATAAAGTAGCCTGCAAGTTTCTCTCTGCAAGTTTCACTTTCCCTCTAGACTGTGACAGATTCCTCACTTGATGTCAGCAGAACATCTGCTCCCTGTCCAGTATCCCTTAATTTGATTGTGATTCATGTGTTGCAGAGGACTCATAAGCTGTTCAATAACATCATCTGCCCAGATCTGCTGAACTCTGCTTTGCCACGTATTATGGGAAGGCAAACTAAAAATATGTTCCACGGCTCAGAGAAGTAGCTGCATGTCATACCAGAGATACCAGGGCTGATGGATAGATGGAGATAAAGTCATGAGCGGGAGGAAGCAGAGATAATGTTGCTTAAATGAGACTAACATTGTGAAAAGCAGAGTGTCTGGAGAAGGGAAAAGGTGGATGGAATGAAGGTCTCCTGACAGTTTGGGAATTCCCTGGTGGATACTCCCTGTACAACCATGGTGGTTGCTGCATGCCCAGCAAGAGGAGAACCATTCCTGTCTGGAGCATCTTCTGTATTTTCCCAGTGTTCTTGTTACTCATTGTATGATGTCTCAAATCTCTCCCTACCATTTTGGCTTTTAATACCAAGTTCTTTTACATTTTGAGAACATCAGCTCTTCTCAGCTGGTCTTGGTGCTCCTGGGGATACCTGACATTTGTCTTGTCCATCATACTGCAGGAGTAAATGCTCATGTGTTGTTATTTTCCCTGGATGTTAAACTGAAAGAGATGGAGTGGTTTCATTTCCTGTTTGCTTTCACCTTGACTCCCCTCTGAATGCTCTTGGTAGATGTGTTCATTAAGGATGCACTCATGAGCAAATATAAATAAATGATACGGAAAGAAATATCCATCTTCTGCTTCTAGAGATCATAATTTTGTAGCTGACCTAGCAAGATATTGAAATAAATTAATTATTTTTTCAGGTTTTTTCATTCAAATGAATATTGGAACCCAGAAAATCTGATTTTCTGATTGCGTTATGAAATCAATTAAGTAATTTTTGAGCTCCAGAACTGCATTCCTTTGTTCTAATCTGAAAATTACGGATATCAACAAATGAATAGCAGCAGCACATTTCCGATTTCAGAAGATTTGGCCTCTTAGAGACTGTTTCGTTTTGTTTTCAGCTTTCAGAAACTCTTGTTGTTCCTTGATTATGAACCTCATCTTGCATAAATCACACAGCCAAAAGCTCCAGTGGTACAACACAAATTTGCTTGTGGTAAGGAGAAAGGGATCAGAGTTATTAAAGTGTGTCAGCTTTTATTATTATTGTCATCATTATTAATTGCTATTCATATCATGTGTTGACCTACTCCAATCCCTGTTTTGATGCTTATGCTATTATTCAGCATTCTAGAATATGAGAAAATCTGTATTATCTTCAAACAGGCTGGTACTTTTATAAATTGCTCCTGTTTTTTATAGAAAGAGACGGAGCAAGATCGTTCAGAGGCGGCTCTACACATACTATTTTGCTCTGTGTGCACCATGCTTGATTAAAATAGAAGCCTAGTCAATTTACTAAAGCTCTATTCAGCAGAAATATTGTATAATATAGGCATTCTTCTCCTTTTGACCTGTTTAGCAGAAATGTAGCTGAATAGCTCAGATGAGGGTAAGGATGCACAAAAAGCACTGCACAATTTAATAGTTTTAAGTTGCTGAGGCACTCCTTAATACAGTCCATGACGTGTAAATCCAGCTACTGCAAAAACTGGCTGTTTCAGTAAATTTAAGGGTAAAAGCTGCATGATCTAGTGAAACAAGACTGGGTCTTTAAGTTACCATAAAATAAAAATTAGATAGCAAATCCAAGCTCTCCTACATACTGATTTTTTTAATCAATAGAGCCAAGCTGAAATTGAAAACTGGAAACATTATTTTTAAAATAATATTATAAAACTTTCAGTTTCAAAATACTGTTTTCTTATGTAAATCATGCTTAAGGCCGAAAAACCCCCTATGAATTTAAAATTGATTTTTATCCTCAGTTAAAGTTAAAAGATACTTACCAGAATCTCTGGAAAAAATCTCTGTGTGAAGTTGGTGCCCTTCGCCTAAAATGTAACTATTTGAATACACAGTTCAAACCCAAGGGATACAACCAGCGTCCCATTGGATGGGATTGCAAGTGTCTCTCTTGCTTTTATTTTATAATGTGAAGGATAAGTTAAATTTCATTTATTTCAAGTTTAAAGAAAGATGGACTTTCTCCATAATCTCTAGCCAAATAGAAACCCTTGACTGTAGCTTTACCTAGCCTGTTACCAGAGAGTCATACAAATCACTTCTTCTACCAGCAGTTAATTGACAAAACTTCTCTATTATTTCCCTTTACATTTCTTCATTAACAGCAATAAAAAATGCTCCTCTCTAATCCAGGAGCTTTAAGGATGGAACCTGAAGTGGCACATTAGTGGCTGTTTTTGTGAGTGCTGTAGCTGCCATGGTCTCTCCTGTGGAAATTTTCAAATCCTTGTGCTGATGGAGAGGAAACGGGAGCTGACACTAAAAGCACACACCAAGAGCTTGGTGCCTCTCACCACATTTTCAATGAGTGTCTGTAGGTGTTGAAGTGTCTGTGAGGTGTCCCAGGCACAGCCCCCTCTTACATCACTCACAGCAATTTAAGTAGGGAAAGGTCTCTGCTGGGAGCAGATGGCACAGGCAGTGATGCCTCCTCTTCTTTTCTGGCTTCTGGACATCCGCTTTGAGCTTTGGACCACCTCTGTGTTCCCCAGAAACACAGTTATGAGAGACAAACACAGTCCATTTCCATTAGGGTGCAAAGCAAGAGCAGAAAGCTGCTTTCTTCTCTTTGGAGCATTACAGAAATAGTGGAACAACCCTAAAACACAGAGGGTCTTTTTCTCATTACACTTGGAGAAACATTCTGCTCTCATATGGATCCTTCTGAGTCCCACAGGTTTTTGTACCTTATGTTAGCTCAGTAAAAGCTGTGATGAGATGAAGCCCTGGTGAGAACCCTTCTGAGCTCAACACAGCTCAATAGATGAGGCTGTAGAGGGGATCCCTGGAATGGAGTATCCCCTCAGCCCTGCAGCCACCAGCAGCCCATCCATGTGCCCCTGTACCACCAGAGCTCTCTCACACAACACCTAAAACCATCTGAGCACTCAGTGGGGAAGCTGAGCTGCTGGCTTGTTTCAGAGTATGGAAGCTTTGAGAATCTGGGAGGGTTTTGATGTCCTACCGAATTTAAATATGTTCTTCCAGTTAATAGAAAATTAGGTGCATTTTCAAGGTCATGTTGATGTTAAATTCTTCCTTTGAAGCTCTGTAAACACTAGTGTAAAAGATACCTTGATACAGAAAGATGTAAAAAAGCTTAGATGTTTTACTGGGGTCAAAAAGGGCACTTCATAAGGAATATGGGCAAGCTGCAGGGCATGGCTAAGTGCTACATAGCATTGAGGATTGATGGTAGAAAAATGTAGTGTGAAATTTTGTGTTGAGACAGTAAATCCAGGAAATATAAATTTTATCTTTGAGTCCCAAACAAGTATCACCAGAAATTATTTTCTTTCTAGCCAGATGAGATGCAAATTGAGTGAAAAAATCAAATAAACTGAAGTCCCACTCATCTTGTTAATTTACTTCTGATTTTTCTTTATTCTTTTTCTCAGTAACAAAAGTAAGTTTACACTAGCCTTTGTGCTTTGTAGCTCAGTTCTGTCCTGTAGATACTTTGTAGGAAGCTTGAAACAGAACAATGGAGAAGTAATGAGGGTAAAATGCGTTTGCTCAGATACTGAAAATATAATCAGTACAATTTGTCAGACTCATCTGCCCTTCACTGGGATAAGCATTGATAAAGATTCATCCTTACAAGTGTGAGTCCCGAGATTAATCCTTAGAGTTCCTTTTCTTCCAGAATTCTTTGCTAACAAATGTAATTTTTATGCCTCTCACTGCATGGCAATTTGGGATCCCTTGTAACCACCCTATAAACAAGTCTGACTTCTGACACTTCTTATATTTCTAGAACTATTCCTAGACATTCCTGGCTATTGTGGAAGTTGACATCAATGCCACAGAGAGCTGAGTACCAGATCCTTCCTAGCAACACAATCTCAGAATGTGGGAGGGTAAATGAGACTCGGCTGAGCCATGTCCACCCAGAATTTACAGTGAGAGTTGGAGCCTGTACCAAGCCTTGAACATGGCACATCTGAATGTGACCTTCAAACAGCTTCTCCAGGTTCCCACACGCTGCAGAGCTGAGTAAACAGAGGATAATATTTACACTCAGCAACTTTTTGAAGACACTTCTATTCTTCTCAAATCTCAATGACATGCATCTTTTATAGATGAATTAATTTCTGCAGCTTTTATTGTCTAACCTATTCCTGGCTTCGGAGTGAAAGCACTGACCTTGACTCAAGAAATCCATAGAGTTAGAAGGAATCAATTTAAAACATGAAGTGCTTGTGAAGGAGGTAAATCTGCTCTAACACTTTGAACTATGTGGGCTTGCAGATCATTACTGCAATGTTTTCTAGCTCTGCTAGCACCTCTGCCTTGCTGACGTTTTCCTGTTGACCTGAATATATAAAAACACAGTCATGTTTCTTGTTATTATCTTGTACGAGTTGGTGCAATATGGCCATACAGTGAAAGGTCATTATGCCTGCAGATAAACTGGGTTTTTCTTGCTTGATCAAGAGAACATAAATCAGTCACAACTTAAATTTACTATTCCTTTTTTTCCGTGTATTTTCATCCTCCTTCAAACTGTAGTTCCTGTGTATAAGTATCAATATCACTTAAAGGGAATGAATTAGGGAAAATCCATAAAATATGAAATAAACTTATAAAATGTATAGCTGTTTCTCTTCTTAATTTTAAACTTCATCTTGGAAAATCCCTTTTGTCATGAAGCCATGTGTCCAAAAAGATTAATCAATGAAATGAAAATAATGACTTTTTTGCAGTGGGGTTTTAGTTGATAAATGTTGCCAAAGCACTCTTGAGATTTTCACAAGATTAAAATGCATGTTTGTAGGGGAATGATGTCAGTAAACCAATGTCCTAGTGCTGCATCCAAGGGCTGCTGATAGAGTACTCTGAATTATTTAAAGCATAAATGTGCAAATATGCCTTTTCAGACTCCTCACACACTCAAATTCGGTGTTATTTCTCCTGTTGCTGCTCCTCTTTTGTGCGGTTATTTTCCAATAGATTATTTCAAAGTACATTTATATTAACTGCATAAATCTCTTTGTGCTCCCAAGAGCTGTATTTTATGGTCGTATTATACTTCCAGAGGATGAGACTGGGACACATGGAGGTCACTGGCAGGACCCTCTGAAATAACTTCCATCGAGGTTAAGCTGTCATCACATCCTGAAGGGTGACTGAAGTACCTGGTAAGAACAAAGCCACGGCTGACTCATGCCCTGAGGCAGAGAGAGATGATCCTTGGAGCCTTTTTTGCTTAAAACCAGACCACTGTGTTCTTGCTCACTTGTGTAGCAACAGTCCAGATGACTTCAGCAGGATCACTGTGACAGAAAATGGACCTTTATGATCACATCGTGACACCCACAGGTCCCCTGCAGCTGTCTGCATGCAGTCATGGCCATTTGTAGTGGTACCACGAGTTATCACTCTTTCAGGCTGTTGTGTTCCTTTAGAATCACGACTTTCAGAGGTAAAACCAAAAAGCTGTGCATAGCAAATGCTGTCCTCATGGCTTGTGTTGGCTCTTTCATTGAACTTCTCAGTAGAAGAGAAACAGAAGACTGATGTTTGCCTTCAAGAGCTCCTTGTGTCTGAATTTTTAATTTTGCCTCTACAACTGCAGCATATAAAGGCCAATACACACTTGAAATGGTTAAATGAATTCTTTGTGCCAGAGGAGCCACAGGCAGACGAAGCAGCCCTCAACCCTCAGTGACTCCTCCACTGAATCTTTCAGTCTTACTAGGGACCAATGTGAGTAGGTGAAACACAGGAGGTGGTTCCAGCGTTGGCAGGCAGACTAACAATAACCCTTTTGGTATACCTCAGGAATGATGTCTAAGCCCCAGTGATGGGTAAGTGACAGATTTGGCTTCCCAGAGCCTGGATGTGTTTTCAGAGAGATTCAGATGGGCTGTTATTTAAGGATCCACTTTAGCAAAACTTGTAACTGCTTTAGTGATCTTAATGCAAATGAGTCACATCCCTACCTATGTTGTAATGGCACAGGATGTCATCCCCACCTGTGAGAGCAGTGTGCATGCAGATAAGGACTTGGGCTGTCACAGAGAGCTCTCAGCCTGACAGCTGATCCATAACCCAGGTCTGAATAGAAGAGAGAACCCCCAAACACCCGAGTGTGTTACACCGTGCCACATCTTCTATATTTGTCTGTGCCAGGGAACCCTTCTTTACTCTCTTGGCTCACGCTGTTCTGTGATTAACCAAGCAACATCTCATCTATATGGGAATGACACAAACACTGTGAAAGGATGAAAGCCATTGTGCTGGTGTCAAACTCTGATGGCAAGCAATTTCAGAGAGGTTGCCAGAAATCAAATCATTTCAGTCATTTCAAAAGAGTTTAAAGTAGTTGTTAAAAAGAAAGTGCCTCATCATCCTGGAAATAGAGGCATTCTTGGCCTTCAGTCAGGCATTCTTTAGAGCTAGTGACACATTTATGTGATTATAATGACAAATGACTTTTCTGTCCCTCTCTGTTTCTATAATAGATGAGATATGTGCATGGTTTTTGAGGATGGAAGAAATAAGGGAGGGTGAAATATTTGTATTTCAGATATGGGAAATTGTAAAATTTCCTCATTAGTAACCCCGCCCCTCACCCTTAAAGGCAGGAAAACCAAACCATGATTTTTACTTCGAAGGTGTAATTCTAAGACAGGACTTTGCATTGGAATTAGACAAAGGTAGCTGCTTAATTTCTTGGCCAGCCTGGGACATATCAATTCCTGCTGCAGCTGTTATGTGCTCCTTTCTGCTGATTTTGTCAACTTACACAAAGGACAGGTAAAGCTATTCTGAAGCCAGCTGATACAGGTCCAAACCCTACCATCAGCTAAACTGGTGCAAATTGTATTTGATCAGAGATACACCAGATGTAAAGAAACTGAGTGCAGGATTTGGCCTGGTGTATTTCACCAGTGCAGCACAAAGTTACACATGCAGATCTCTTGATGTTTGTGCTGATTCTGCTGACAGTGCTAATGAAATTACGAGTTAAAATCATTACTGGAATTAGTTATCTTGATTTGTTTCCTTTGCTGTGTCTATCTCACAAAAGAGTTCTACATTTTCAAAGTTCAGAGAACATTTCAATGAAGTGTTTAATAGTTCCAGCTGCCCTCCAAAATTTGTTCAAACAGTCTAATGCAAAAGAAAACAAAAAGGTGGAAAAGGAAGGATTCTGCAGTATATAAGTGTAAATTTTGATTCATGAACTTGGCAGTCAGTCTCTACCAATTAAAAGCATGCATAGGGTCTTTTCATTTTCTCCAGACAACTGCTATTACTGAGCTGCTCTGTTTTGTCAGCATGTGCCAAGCCCTGGCTCTGCCCCAGCCAGGGAACTTGCCTTTGCACCTGTCAAAACCCAGTGAGGAAAGTGCTGCATGACAAAGAGTCAAAGTGACAGTCCAAAATTGTTCACACAGCAACTTTTAAATGCTTAGAGAGTCTTTCCTTTCATGTTTTAACTGTACAGTTTCAATTGTAAAAGTCCTGTTCTCTACACCAAACCTTTTTCAGCAACAAAGAGATTCTAAGTTTGTCAGTAAACCCTGACATTCAAGTGCTGAAGTTGGTCAGAGTAGGGCATATTGAAAAGTTATAGCACTGGGAGATTTTCCATTGAATTCATATTGCAAGAGATGGATTAATCTTTCAAAGATCAAATGATCTGGAAATACAGATGACATAATTTGATTTCTATTTCTTTTTATTAAAAGTGCCAGGCTGGATGTGGCCCTGGGCAAGCTGCTTTAGCTGCCCCTGCTTGAGTGGAGGGACAGAGGATCCCAGAGGAGCTGGCCAGCCTCAGCTGCTGTGGGATTCTGTGCATTCAACAAGATTTACACCCCATTTATCCTTGGCCAGTGGACCAAATAAAATGAATACTCTAGCATAGCTTTATCCTTAAACTATGTATTACAGCTTTATGAGTTAATATAAATAAATGCAACAGCAAGAATGATTCATCTTCACTCTTTGAGAAACTGAAATATCTTACACTAGACAGACTGTCAGTATAGAATAAACAATTTGCCATATTGATACCTGGTTCTTGGCAGGTTTGTTTATTAATTCCCCTTACAGCAAAGAAACAAATCCTGAAATTCTAAAATGGCACTTTGCTTAGTATCACAATTAAGTTTCTGTGCCTCTAGGTGGAAATAATTGGTATCATTTTATGATACTCAAAAATGAAAAAGAAGTTAATATTTTGCTCTGAGGAAATCTATCTTGTTTTCATTTAGGACAGTGAAAATTGAGAAAGAATCATCTACATTGTCAAAAGTATTTCTATATGCATAAGTCAACAATGTAGTGTTAATTAACCAGGATAAAATTAAGCTAATTTTATATTACTAATGTGGTATTCACTTTGGTAGTATTCAGATGATACTTCAGGATGCATGCTGAGAAAGAATATGTTCTTAAATGGTCCCTATGAAATGAGCCAAATAAATGAAACCATTGTTACATTGCAAAAAATTGCTCGTGTCAAGGTCATGGAGAGATAATATAATAAAAGGACAAGAGGAGCTGACTGCATTTTTAGGTGCCAAAGTAACTTTTATGCATGAGGCTACAAACTCAAATGGCACTTGCTGCAGCCACATCTGCTTCAGTCTTTGTTGCACTAAAGTTTTATTATCAAAACCTTTTCCAGTGTAACTTAAAATGGTCACATCCTTCCAGTGTAAAACCACTGATCACAAACAAATCTGGTGAAAGAATTTCCAAAATGCCGAATAGATCACAGGATGGCCACACAGCAGGGAGATTTCTCTCTGGTTTCTTATCTTAAGATTGAATCCAGAGAGTTATGTCACTGTATTCACCAAGCTGTACTACTGCTGAAATGGATTCCTGATTTTTACCATTTTACCATGTTCTTGAGTCTTTATAGAGCCTTTTTTTCTCTCCCCTCAGTTATTATGGACAGCTGCACTTCCAGATATTGGGACTTCAGTGAGCACTTTTGGTTGGTACTGGATGACCACGAAGCCAGGCTAGGATAGTGACTAATGAACATTTCCATCATCTGGTGCCTTTTCAGCGGATGTGTTCTGTCCAAATTAGAAATTCCAGGTGACACTGAGCCTCGAGGGTGTTAAAACAGAGGGTTAAAACACCCCATAGCTTGGTGAATTCTGTTTCAGCTGGCACAGCTTGCACTGCTTGCTTTTTGGGTGTCCTGTTCCCTCTAACCCCTGCGTATGATTTTCCCCTCTTCTTGACTGTGACTGCACAATTTGTGACCGACACCTACAGTGACTCTGTTGAATGGATTTTTCATACAAACACAGGACAATCATTTTTTAAAGAGAATATTTTCAATAGACTGTGGTACAGTCTTGTTAAATGCTATAGGAGAGCCTTGCTTTTTTTGTTTGCGTGCATGGCTCTCCATTCTAATTCTGGTTTGTGTCTTTTGCTACCAGTACAAGTCTTTAAAAAAATTATTAATTTTATTTAAGTAGCACTAATGAAAACCCAAAGCAATATTATTTCACATTTGGCGAAGTTAACCTTTACTATATTTTTTTAAAACATCAATTATGTGTAAAATAGGTTTGTATAAAATATCCCTCCTAGTAATTTGTCTTCCACTTCCAGCAGAAGTAAGGGTATTGAAAAAGTCTGGTCCCCAGTCTTTGCCTTGCAGCTAAAAAAAAGAAGTGATATGGAAGGTTACATGCATGTGGGGAAAGGTTTTACTTTTTAAATTTTCGTTACTTTTATAACCTCTTATGTTGGAAATTCTTCTTGTGTTCAGCATCTAAGTTTTAAACATAAATAACCCCCTCTGTTATAATGCTGTTATAATACTCCTCCTGAATAGCCTCTCTTTTCTCTAACCAGAAAGAAATTTCATTTATAATTCTATCAACACATTGTTTCCTTGTTACTTTTTGAATTATTCTAATTGATAATAGGTCAAATCTAAGATATGATAAGCAACTGCCCATTGCCAAATTTCCTGGGTTTTTAAATTTTTCTTTTTTTTAACTACAGTGCTTAAAATTACTCCTATGGTAATTTTCAAAAGCAGTTAAGGAATAGCTTGTCAAAAATTATTTATTCATCTAATGATAGATGTGAATATCTTCTGGGACTTTAGAAAGTGCCTGAGCAAGTCGGAACTAATGAAGTTTAAGCATCTAATATGTTTAGCTTATCTTAAAAATCCTGTGAGATGATGATATAAAACGTTTTAGACCCAACCACATTTTCAAAAGTGCCTTAGAGACACTTAATTGATTAAATTGGAAATAAACCACCCACCCTAGTAGTTAAAACCCTGATTATAAATATGCAGAGAGGTATTGTTGCATTTGAAAAGATTTAAAGTTGGAAAAGGAGCAAGGCTTGAAGGGAAAAGTGGCTCTAACACCACTGAAAAACACAATATTTTTCCAGTCCTTTCCTTTTATCTGTGCAGTGTGTCTGACAGCCTGTTTGCCTTTTCCAGTGCTATCAATGAGTCTGTTAAGTGTATTGCTGCCCTGAGAAAACCTTGCACTTCATCACAAATATCAACCTGCTAGTTATTAAACCAGGAGAGGTTAAAAAATGCCCCCTACATTGTGCTCATAGAAAAAGCTCTAAAGCGTGAGAAAACATCCCAGGGATTGTGTGCAGTGACAGTAACCATAAGTACTCCTTTAAGAAGTGCTCCATCTTCCAAGAACTAAATTTCTGTCTGAGAGGGAGATCAGAAGAGCCTCCCAGTAGCACAGCAGCAAAACCAAGCCCCAATTATTATTCTAAAGAGACAGAAACTGCTGCTCCTCACTGATCAGGATAAAGGCAGCCAAAGCCCCTCGGGTTTTATGAGAATGTTTTTTGATGTCCTCCAGCAAGGCTGTGTCTGGAGACAGTTTATCAATGCAAGCAGCTCCATGTGCTGCGCCTCTCCCCTGTGCCCAGCCCCAACTGGAGCTGGTGTTACACAACCCCTGCAATTCCAGGGCACTGCTCTCCTGGGGAATGTGGCTGAGCCAAGGCCAAGAGAGCTCCAAAGGTGTCAAACTCCACGTTGTTCTCGTCAAAGCCACAATGATGGACGTGACACACCGGGCTCAAGAACCAACCCCAGTGTTTTGCTTCCCCTCTGTGCAATTTCTGTATGCAAAATGTGGGTCTCTGCTATTGGCTCTGCAGAGAAATCCATGAGATTGCCTCTGCACGAGGCAGTGAGGTGCCTTGCTGCTGTAAATCACCTCTTGAGACCCATTTCTACTTTAATGCATAGGGAAAAGAGGGAGGACTAAGTTCCTGACTAAGCTGTTTCATTTGAATTCCAAAAGTTAGGCTGAAGTTGCTCTACTTTAAACTTGAATGGAGATGCAAGAGACTCTTTTGGTGAAGGAATGGGAAGATATGTCCTGAGTTGGCTCTGGAAGAGTGTTTTAGGTCTTTCAGGAGCCAATAGCTCCTTGTATCTGGTGTTTGCATTGCTCTGTCTCTGCGGATTCTGCTCACTCTGCCTGAAATGGTCCGTTTGTATCTGGCCCATTTGCACCCGCGTTTGGATATTTTCTTATTGTTCTGAAGGAGAGTTTGCCAGTTCTGTCATTTCAATAAATTGCACATGCTTTGCTATAGATTGGCCTTCTGTTCCTTCTCTTTTGAAGGCTTAGCTGGAGAGTGAGAGCTGCCAAAATTGCAACTGTGCAGTATTTCCTGGCCTGGCAAGTTTCACATTTCTCCCTTGCTGACAGAGCCATGAAGTAGTGAATGATAATGTGATTGTTGCTTTTTAAGCCTTACCTACACCTGTCTTTGTTCATCTGCAAAGAATTCATGTTGTCTCTTAAATGAATAAAATAGAAGCATTTTTTTCAATATAGTAGAAGGAGAACCCACAAAACCTTTCCTTTATGCTGATAGGGTACAGGACAATTAATAGCAGCTTTTATTAAAATTGGCCAAAGCCCTTTAAACAGGGGAAAAAAAAAAAAAAAAGCGTATGCAGTCCAGACCTCAGATTAGGCCTGAGTTAGCCTAAAAGCTACTGGAAGCTCAGAATCTGGTGATTTAGATATTATCCCTTCTCTCCCACAGGGAAGAATCTTTCAAACCCAAACCATTCAATCACGGAGCTGAAGCATCAGAGCTCTGTGACATGCATCTGTCTCCTAAGGATACACAGATATACTTGCACTCATAAATATTTTAGACATGAATACTTTTTCCACCTTAGGAGCTTAGTGAGAAAGAATTTTGTGGCTTGTTCTTTGACTGTCAAAGCTGCAAGTTGATTTACTACAGACAGTTTTACATGGAAAAGGAACTGAGGCCACATTTGTTCTTCTCTATTATTCCATTCCTGCCCTGGGTGAGGAGAAGAAACCCCTGGTAATAGCAACATACATCTCTGAGTCTCCAGAGAGCCTTCTGAGGGAGCAAGTGTCTGCTGTGGAGAGCTCTGCACCTCAAAATATATGGTGGTAATTAAATTACTGCTAATTGAGTTTAGTAATCCAAGGGCTCAAATACTAATGAGCTAAAACAGGAAATATGAAAGAAGGAAAATACCTTTCCCATAACTTTTTATGTTTTCCATCTCATAATTGCCTAGCCTGCACTGAGAATTGCTTTCTTCCGCGTCTCATCTCTTTTGAATTTGTTATTCTTGGATTTCTTTTCCTTGGGGGCAATTTTATTTGTAGTTGATGTTTGCTTACAGGATTGGAAATAAAAAAAATTCGCCGCCTGTCATAAAACAATTTACCTGAGAGAAAACAATAACACCACAGAGGCAACTGTACAGTTACATTTCTTGGTAAATATGTGCTTTTTACTGATTGCTTTTATTTTCACAGTTTCTCTTTCACAGCCCTTGACAGCCTCTAATTCCCAAGGATAAATTCCCTCTTGCTCCAAAGCAGTTAGACTGATAACTAATACAACTTATGGTTATATTAGCAATGGGCAATATCATAGAATGGAGACAAACCAACAATCAATAATGGTAATAATAATTTGTCATTAAAAAAAATTAAATGGCAACAAAATGAATATATTGCACTTTTTCCTCCAGGTCTTGGAAATATAAATCAAGATATTAAAAAGCAAACAACTGAATTTAGTTTGTATGGGGCATATTATAATGGCATGGGGGAAAGTAGTGCCAGTTTTGTTGCTTTACATATTTTAAAAAGCTATTGGCCTTAACTGTGCTTGCTGGCAATTGTATTCTTCTGGTCTCAATTTTCTGCAAGTTCTGCCTCTTGATTTATAATGTGTTATCATCAACTGCCCTATTTTTGTAATTTATTAAGTATCTTTTTCTTATTTCTTCATGGAGTCTTTTGTCTCTACAATGAAGTTTTAAAAATGAGTAGGTTTCCTTGATTATTATTTTGCAACACTTTTGAAAATAATGGCATTGTAACTCATGCTATTCTGTTAAATTCACATCAACAATCAATCTGTTCTGTAATTGTTTCTGCCTCCTCAGAATTGGTTCTCTAAAAGCACTGGGGTTTAGACTTTATTTTGCTTGCACATAAGGAAAGCAGTAGCATGATTGGTTTTACCTCCACTACCACTTTTTTAGCTCTAGGAGGAATTAGTCTCCATCTCTCAAGGTAAAGTGTAGTATAGATTTCCCAGCACACTGGATGGAAGCCTTTTGATTTAGGAAATTATCTCCTGGACTATCACCAGTCTTTTAGGATACACATTTCATAATCCAACCTGTGTGTTAATGCAACATTTTTCTCCAGGTAGAAACTATAAATTGGTATTAGGAGCCCAAGCATCCTTTACTTTTTCTGGTTTTATGGTCTGTAAAAAGTGTCATTTATATCCCATCCCATGCTTTATCTGTTATCATTCTGAACATTCAAGATCCCTTTCACTTTATTTTTCAGTGAGTCAGAGAAAGGTAATTCCATCTTTTTACACAGTTTTCTCAACTGCAAGGAGCATACTTCGGGAAATCTCTAGTTTCTGCTTATGAGAAGGATACAGAATCAGTTCTGTAATGCAACATCTTTATCATGTTAGGTATTTTTCTATAATGTCTTTTATACTTGAGGATGAGAAACAGTATCATATGTCTAATAAATGTCAAAGAGAAGATGTGCCAAATTTTCAGTGGTAAACTGAAGTGCCCAGCCTAAAAGCTGGAATATATGAAATATATTGTTTGGAGCCACAGGCTAGTAAGGACTGTTAGATAAGTCCTGATGCTTTCCTGATAATATTTTTGATGGAAATTAAACTATTTGAGTTAAACCAAGTACATGTTGCTCACTCACCCACAACTTCCTCAGATTTTTGTTTTATTTCCAACATCCTTGGAATTAGGAGATTTAAGCTCTCAAAGCTCTCTCATTATACCATGTTGAAACAAAACCATTACAGAAAATAAATATTAGCCAGTTTTTTATGGATAAAGCAAGGATTCATGTCCTCCTCAAAAATCACTTTCCCTGGCAGCCAAGAAATGGTGCAATCTTCCAAGGCAGTAGAAATATTTGAGGCTCAGGAATATGTATTTCTCTTATTGACCTCTCTCCACAGAAGAGCAGCATGGTTTACATATGGAAACACAGTTGGTGCCATTCTCCACAGGCCAGTAAAGAATGGGGATGGGTTTCAGGATTGCCAGAAGGAGATCTGAGACCTTTTCTGAATAACATTGCTCCAAGGATAGCCTTTTCTCTTTTTCCTCTGCATGTTGTCATTTAAAAATGCCTCCTGGTCTCAAAATAACAAATTTTGGCTTTGCAAATTTGGACAGGGATTCTTTTTTCCCTCAGTTGGTGGGGTATTATCACATCCATTCTGTTTTTATTCTTCACAGAAGACGTTTTTAAAATGCCACTTAAAAATAAAATCTTGCTGCAGCAAGGGAGGGATTATCACACATTAATTTGATATGCTCACTCTGAGTGGCTTTATTGCTTTTCACAACAGTTTAAAATTTCAGTATTCAGAGACCATTTTAGAAATGATCATCAGAGGATATTAGTCTTACCCGTGAAGGACAGATGATATACATTTTTACAGCTTATTAGGCTCCTAGATTTACCCTGAACACATACAAGAAGTCTGCTTGAAATACTGGCCTCCTACACAGCTACATGTAAATGGCTGGGTAGATGGTCCCACCGGGGTTCCTGTTTTGTACCCTGGAACTATCAAGATTCAATGTGCCAGGGAGCATCCTAATGATAGCTGAGAGTGCCGAAACTTTCTGTTTTCATGGCAACCACACAATCTGTTGTACAATAACTACTGCTTTGTCACTTGTTTCAAGATGAGCTTTGAAAACTGCTGGCAGGAGAAAAGCATCTTTTCATGCCTTCTCTCCACTGAGCCTGATGTTGTTGCCTGATGTGTTTTGTTAGCACACAAGATGCATCTCTGCCCATGCAGGTAATTGGCAGGGGGCTTTCAGGGATGTTAATGGCTGTGTGATCAGTGTGCTGTTGGTGCCTCTGTGATAATGAGAGATTCCTTCGGGGGAACACTGATGTGAGCCCCACCTTGCCTGCTCCTCACCTGGGGTAACACTGACTGATGTGAGCCCCACCTTGCCTGCTCCTCACCTGGGGTAACACTGACTGATCTGAGCCCCACCTTGCCTGCTCCTCACCTGGGGTAACACTGACTGATGTGAGCCCCACCTTGCCTGCTCCTCACCTGGGAGAGCACTGATGTGAGCCCCACCTTGCCTGCTCCTCACCTGGGGTAACACTGACTGATGTGAGCCCCACCTTGCCTGCTCCTCACCTGGGGTAACACTGACTGATCTGAGCCCCACCTTGCCTGCTCCTCACCTGGGGTAACACTGACTGATCTGAGCCCCACTTTGCCCTCTCCTCACCTGGGGGAGCACTGATGTGAGCCCCACCTTGCCTGCTCCTCACCTGGGGTAACACTGACTGATGTGAGCCCCACCTTGCCTGCTCCTCACCTGGGGTAACACTGACTGATCTGAGCCCCATTTTTCCCTCTCCTCACCTGGGGGAGCACTGACTGATCTGAGCCTCACCTTGTCCGCTCCTCACCTCAGAGGCAGCAGCTGAGGCTCATGGAAGTTAGAGCCAGACCTGAGGAAAGGTGCATTGCCAGCAAAAAAAAAGCACCCACTATCTGCAGAAATCCAATGAGGGATGGGCCAGGTGAGGCAGAGCACAGTCAGGTGTGTTGGGAGGGTGAGTGGAGACAAGAGAGACCTTTTGCAAGAACTCCTCCCAGAGATTGTCTCTCCCAGTCATGCTGTGCCAAAGCCCCAGAATAGTGCCAGGGCAGGAGATTTGCATATTGATGTTAAAAAACACAGTCTGGGCTCTCTGACTGTTATCCCACAAATAATGTTAATTTATACAGATTGTGTAAAATAGCTGACTTTCATCTGCTTCTCCAAATGGCAATAAGATATGAGCTGCTGCCTGCTGAAAGCCATGGAAATGACCCAGTAACATTTAATGAGCTCCAGATCAGACCCAGGATATTAATTTCTGCAGCAATTCTTCGGACAAGATCCCAAATTAAGACACAAATGCTGAGAGGCTGCCTTGCACCCAGGTTTGGATAATTCCTGGTACTTGCTGCTCTCTAGGACAGGAGTTGTTGCAGCTGTGGCTGGGCCTTGCTAGAGGGGTACACAGGGATCCTGAGGTTTCATAAAGGAACTCCTGGGATACCTCCCAAACGAATGGGCTTCCTCAGACCTCTCAGTCACAGCAGTGCTTTCAGGAGGGTGATGCACCTCCTACAAAACACTTCCATGGTGTTTGATGCACCTCCTTCTGAAGTGGAGCTTGGTATAATGGGAAGTTTTCTTGAGAACTGTGATGGCAAGGCAGTTGCAGTCAGTAGAGGCTCTTAGATCAGGAATCAGAGTTCAAGTCCCAGGCAAAGCAGTTAGGTCACCTAATCTGACCACCTGCGTACCACCTGTGTGCTGCATTTCACTCAGATGTCACTGTGTAAGACCCAGATATTGAAGGGTTGGTGTTAAACCCTCAGGAATGGTGTGCCACATGCAGGAATGAGATGCACTGACCTTCCTGCTGCTCCTGATCATCAGCTGAAATTTGCTGGGCTAGCCATGAAACATTGTTCCTCTGTTCTTTGGTTTTGAAAGCATATATTGTAAAAAACCACCAACCAACCAACATCCTGGTGATCAAGGTAATCCTGAGCTGGTCAATAAACAGGGTGTCAAGCCAGTGATTTTGCTTTAGTACCTTGTAGCAGTTATTCATCCAACCTGGTGTCTCAGTTCCAGCTGCAGTCAAGCTCTGATTATCACGATTATAACAAAAAAAGTGAAGAGGATGAGTCCTGGAGTACCAGCTCCCTCATGTAGTGCCTGTGTCAGAAGGTGCCCTTGGCTGCCCTGCCAGGGTGCAGGTCTGCCTGACTCAGTGCCACCAATCCCCATCCCCTTCAATGAGAAGTTGTCCCCCAGAAGAGCTCTGTTAGTGCCCCACCAGCCTTTAGAGCAGGCTGTAGGTTCCAGTGGTACCTAACCCTGGTAACTGCCTTTGAGTCTCTGCCCTTTTGATCCTGCCCTTGATCTGACCTACACATTTTCTTTTGTTTTGCTAAAAATAGGTCTAAAGCTTTCAGCAGAATGATCTGTTCAGAGACAAGCTGCAATGTTAAAGTGCACTTGCCTTTTAGCAAGTATAATATGCATCAAATAAATTATCTCAATGAAGGCTAAGCAACACTTCACTGGGCTGACCAGGGAGCTCCAAATTTATGTTGTCTCAGACAACATTTTGTTGCTTTGAAAATGGTTTTCTTCATAAAAGAAAACAACACTGATTAGTGGTTGTTTGGAATTAAAATATTGAGCATTTTTGTTGTCAAATACAACGATGGAACAAGAACAATTGGCACAGGAAAAGTAATTTTAATTTTCAATGTCTAAATTGATCAATTAGGAAAGAATTAGATTGGCATGGACATAACCAAGAAATATCAATAGGTAACAAGTGTCAACACAGTAATTTGGCCTAGTCTCGTATATGTGCTTGCTCTCTCCCTAACTCCCTCATCCATAATTCATAAATCAGAGAGGTGATGAAGACACACAGACAGACGTTACATGAGGATTCCTCCAGTCTCAGGATTTGGAGTTTCAAGATGAAATAGTCAAAGTGTCTGTGTGATCCTGGAGGCCAGGCCCCGTTCCCCAGCAGAGCACGCAAACACAGCTGCTGCTCTGAAAAATACACAGCTGACTTGGATGTGACAGAAAAGGGAGGGAGGGAGCCAGGAGGTGTGTGGGGGTGAAAAGGAGATCAGGGCAGAGCCAGAAATAGATGTAGTTCCTATACAGAGCTGGCTTTCAAGGCTTATGTTGGGCTAAGAGTAGATTCAGATGCACATTTTCATTCTGGAGTTTTAGACCCCAAACTGGCTCAAGTATTGCCCCACATTCCTGGTTTATTCCCCCTATGATTGTAGTGTGAATCAGCAGGAGAGGCAATTATCATCCCTGAAGATGCTGCTGGGCTGTTTATCCTTTTTCTTGTCATTTCCATGATGGTTTGAACAGCTCCTTTGGGAAGAGGCTTTCATGGAATTTTCCCTAATAGTTTCACTTGAAAGTTTGAAGTGCTGCTGGAGGTATTTTGACAAAAACTATCAAAAAGGGCTTTCAATGCCATTCAGTTTCTCCTGCTGTCTAAGTCTAAAAGAGCCGTAAATAGAGCTGTTCAACTGCATTTAGGGGCCTCGGTCCTGGGATTATGGCTGAGCAGGAAGTGGATTTTCACATTTACAAGAGCAATGTTTTGGTCACGTTCCCTGTAAGTTTCTGGGTATGTAGTAAGAGTTGTGTTTTCTTTGGAAGTTTTCCTTGCTCTCCCTATGGATTTCATCTCTTGCTGTGATCTGAAGACACCCTGCTCAGTTTCCTCAAAGCACTGACACAAATCCTGACAGAATTTCCAAAAGCTCTGGCAGGAGAGTAGTTAGACATTCTATCTTCTGCTTCCCTTGTCTTACTTATCTACTGTCTCAGGAAAATAGGTCCCCTGTCTCCAGGGGCTGGATTCCCCAGAAGGGACTGTCTCTTGCATATCCATTTCTGTTATTGATTATTGTGTATTTGGTTTTGCATTTGAATTTGCTTTGCATTTGTCTTTCTGGAATGCAGTGGTTACCATCAAGGTTGACTTTAAATCAGTCCCCTGACGTTGGCAATGGCTGTAACGGATTTTCACAAGGCAATTATCATTGTTGTGGAAAATGTCCAGATATAATTCATGTTAAACTGTACTGAAACCTTTAAGCCAAACCACTGGTAGTGTTTCAGCAACATCAGCTCTCCAGTTCTAAGTGTACATCACTGCAAGAGGAAAGGCATTTCCCAGGGTCATGAGGTAGAAAATGAAAGTACAGCAATTAATGTTAGAAGTATGATGTGCTGTGTTGGGAATGCACAGATTCACATGTGATGAGATTCTTCCATGTATAGTGAAATGTCACCCCTTCTAGAACTGAACATCATTATGTGAACACTAAGAAGGGCAGGGGTATTTAAAATCCATTATCTTTTCCTTCAGTCTGCATTTGCAGGCAGGTTTTGAGGCTGACATAGCAGTGCGCATAAAGTGCTGATTTCTAGTGTTATGGAAATCCCATATTTTTACAGTTCTCTGAGTCCTAAAAGTTCCTATTTCCTTGTTAAAGGTAAACTGGTTTGGATTCTCTATCTTTCTTGAATCATCAATTGAATGAAAATATAAGCTCTTGAAAGTGTTGCAATTTCCTAACACTGAGTCTCTAAACATGCTAACATAACATTGGACACAGCAAAGATTATTTGAGTGGCTATTGATGTGAGGTGCCCATAACACTGGGGCTGTGTTTACATGGATTCTCATGACAGACTCATGAATTTCATCAGGAGTTCAGCTCAGCAGCATAGGATTCACCATCAGATTTGTCTGAAATGAGCATATAGCCAACGTGTATTTCAGCCTCTCATTGCCATACAAGTGAATGCTTGTATTTTTTATAAAGACTTAAAGCTGGCAAGTCTGTCTGGAGAAAGCAGTTTCCTCACTGTTGCCTGGCTTCTTGAAAGGGTCCCAGCCTTCATCCTCTTTTCATAATTGTAGCAGTGTTCTGGTGTTATGATTAACTTCAAACATAGGATGAGCAGTGGAAGCTCAATAGCTTTATCTGACATTTTCATTATGTTTCAATAAAGTGTCACATCCAGTCTTTCCTAGATATTTTCAGTTAGAAATGCATTAAAGATGATTGTGCCCAGGTAGACCAGTATCCTTTAGAAAAAGGATACTTTGTAAAGGTATGTTTTTGTCTAGAAGAAAATTTTAGAATTGATCCCAGTGAAAATGGAAAGTATTTGTGGGAGAACTGATGTATAAAGGTCTGAACATTAGAACTCTCCTTAGCTCTTCTGAGTTCAATGTTCAGAGAAGTTACAAAGATGTGCAGTATCCCACTCTTCCTTTGGAATATAAATTTAGGCTTAATCACCAGCAGAATTAACAGAATTGGATTAAAGTCTATGCAAGGAAGCAAAGAAAAAGATCTATAGGATGTTTGCCTTACAACTGGTAGGTTTTTAAAATTTTTGTCTGCAAAAAATAAGTATCTGAATCACTGTAGAGCTTCTGGTGAGCTAATCAAGGAATGTCCATTTATTTTAGAATGTCAAGAGCAGTTTAACCTCAAGATGGTGCTAGATGGTTAAGTTGGCTGTCACAACAGCCATTGTTTATCTTTTAAATTTTTTCAGAATGAAAAAGCATCGGTAACATGTAATTGGTTAATAACAAATAAGAAAATATAGACTTCATATTAAAGTGCACCAGTTTTACAAATTAATATGTTTATCAGCCTAAGCAAGACATAAATTGATTTGAAAAGATATTAATTATATCAATGCTTCAGAATAGAATAGTGCTTGAGAAGAAACAGAGCATATATAAAAGTCATTGGAACCACAATGAGCAATAGATATACAATATATTACCTGTTAGTAGAACCAGGCAGCCTGGGAATCATGGGACTGTCATTCTGGCAAGATAAAGTGATCAAAATCTACCAGATAAATAGTAAAGACTGAAATATAAATAGATAAATAGTAAAGACTGAAAGTTACCCAAGAAGTTAAGGAACTTCTTCATTCACAGTAAATAATATGTAAAAGTACTTTAATTATTTAAAATCCAGCCAGTTTTCTGCTGAAAGATGAATGTCCAGGGTATGACTGTCGCACCTGAGCTGTAACCCATCCTTGAATTAGCAGATGATAGAACATCAGCAGATGAGAGAACATCAGCAGATGATAGAACATCAGCAGATGAGAGAACATCAGCAGATGGACAGAACATCAGCAGATAACATCAGCAGATGAACAGAACATCAGCAGATGGACAGAACATCAGCAGATAGAACATCAGCAGATGATAGAACATCAGCAGATGAGAGAACCTCAGCAGATGACAGAACATCAGCAGATGGACAGAACATCAGCAGATGAGAGAACATCAGCAGATGAGAGAACATCAGCAGATAACATCAGCAGATGGGAGAACATCAGCAGATGAACAGAACATCAGCAGATAGAACATCAGCAGATGGGAGAACATCAGCAGATGAACAGAACATCAGCAGATGAGCAGCACTGGCACGGCAGCAGAGTTATCCTGACAACTCCCTCAGCAGGTGCAGCTGTAGGGATGTGCTGCACACCCTGGCTGCTGCTGAGGATTTTCCCCACAGTTATGGCACCAGGTCTGATTTTCTAGAACAGCCCAACAGTGGCCAGATGACCAGAAATTCATCTTACAGCTTCCTTCCTTGTGGGACAGTTAAGAGAGAGATTTTCCAAGGAGCCCATGGCAGCGTTTTTATTGTTTGTGGTAAAAACGTAGTGCCAGGTCTGTACAAACTGTACCTCAGCCTGGTGGTCTCTAAAACAGACCGGCTCAAACTGGAAAAATCTTTTCCCAAAATGAGATGTGGGTCTGCTTGAAGATCCTTGTTCCTGGGCACATCTCCTATGACTGGTGGGTGTTGGAAAGCAGGGACGCTCTCTTCCCCACACAGGGTAATTTTGTTATTCTTTTTGTTGTCTTCTGTATTTTTCAATGTTTGCTTTTTTTTTTTCTTTTTTTTTTTTTTTGGCAACAAGATTTAATCCTTCAGAAAAGCTGCAAAATGAGAGCAATTTATGTGTCAAGTTAATTTATTTTGCACCAGAAAGGCCTTTCAAAAAGATGGCTGTTTAATATATCATTTTATAAATGAATCAGCAAAATAATATGGGAACTTGGGGATGTGCAGTGACAGAAGGGTATTTTATTAAATTTTACTTTATTTTGATTTTTTTTTATTCCCCCAGACATTTTTCTTGGTATCTTCCAGAGTTTTTATAATTGTTTAATGCAAGCAATTACTTACAAGGTGGCTGTATTAGCCAAGGCAATGTTACAGAAATGTGAAAAATCCCTGGCATTGCAAAGGGATGCTTGATCTCCTGAAATAATTGGATATTTGCCATCATTCCTTTGTCACCTGAAGAAAAGGTTTTACATTCCTTCCTATTTGCAAATCTGAAATAATGTACCTTTACACAATGCTGCCCATGCTGCTCAAGTATTAGTTTTTTTCATTGTTTGTAAAATACATTTCTTGGAGGGTAAGAATCAGCTAAATGTGATTGTTTGGCTTTTTAAAGCAGGGAAATAGAAACTAGACTGTGTGTCTTACCTACAGATTTTTATCAGATGCAGATAAAAATATAAATAGCCTAGGAGACAGTGTCCTTTAAGGGGTGATCCTAAGGTTAGTGGGACTTTTTGAGAAGATTTTTCTTGTCTAGACAGTTATAAAGAAGCTGGAAGTTGATTTAGGTTTTTATTATAGGGAATATAAATCTACATCCTTCATATTCAGTATGTAAGCGGGAAGGTATTTTATGTGTAATTTTAGAAACCAATCTGTAAGAAAATATACTGGTCATTCCAGCTATCTGAAAATATATTTTAAAAAATTATTTCAAATGGAAAATAGGTTACATATTTTAGAACAGTAGGGAAATCAACATATTATTTTTGTTTTCACTAGATTAAATTCCAAAGTGACATTCTGGCTGACAGAAGGAGAGACACAGTAATAAAATTCATGCTTATATGTTCAGGCATAATCAAGGGGAGATTTAGGGTCAGAGTGTTTAGCTAAAAGTCATTTTAAGTCACAAGTACATAAGAATAGATGATTAATTATGTTGTCCACTTGGGGCAATGACTGTGCAGGACAAATTACATTTGAATTTGCCTACAAAAGAGTTTAAAAAATGAAAGCACTGGATGGCATTAAAAAAAAATTCTTCCTCTCAAAGCATTGTGTATTAATACAGGGAAATTATTCCTTTTGGGTTTGTAACGAATTTAGGAGAAAGCTGTCTATAGATATTGATCCTGACACAGGATCCTTCCAGTCACAGTCTCAGAGGTGCCACTTCTGAGATCTAGAGGCTGAATGTTTGCAGTGACCTCTGCCACACAAAGATCAGAGTCAGCATCTGGATCTCCATATGGAGGATGAAAGTTTTTGTATTACAAAAATCTTTCCAACAACTATTTTGGCAGAGACAATCATAAAAAGAGTATTTGAGCATCTTATTACACTGTTAATATATTCCCATCAGGAAGTTAAACTAATTAACTCCTCTCTTATGCATACCTTGGTGATATTTTTACATTTCCCAGGGCACATAACCAGTCACAAGAAAAAGAAAATGTCACCTTCCAATAGTCACTCCCTAGCAGGCATTGGAGGACATTCATAAAGCAAAATTTTTTGTGTGCTGTTAAGTTTCTTGTTGAGGTAGAACAAAAGATGATGGTCTCACCTGACAAATTTGCTTCACCTCGGTGTGTATCTCTTCTTTGTCTTTTTTTAAATATAGTTTTACTTTCTGCTTCTGAGATCTCAGTCACTTATTCTGCTTGTGTTCTCTGACTGCCTGAAAAAATTTTTTAATAATTACTGAAATTTCTTAGTCAAGACACAGAGTTACTGGAGAGCCCAGCAGAGGATCTCAGATGATTAAGGATGATAAAGGACCTCTGAGAGGATGACAGGGCTTGGGGCACCTCACAGAGGCTGGGATAGCTGGGACTGCCCAGCCTGCAGAGGAGACTGCTCAGGGTGTGCCCTCGTGCACAGATATCTCAAGGGGGATGTGAAGAGGAAGCAGCCAGACTCTTTTCACTGGTGTGAGTGACATACCGAGAGGCCATGGGCACAAACTGAAACATGGGGAGCTCCCTCTGTGTGACAGTTCTGGCTTCTGTTTCTCTGCCAAGGTCGGGATTAATACAAGGAAAACAGAGGTTTTGTGTTTGGACTTGGATGTTTATTGTTTCTTATCTATTTACAAACTCACAAGCTGTGAGCACTAGCTAGCAAGTTAGAGAAATGAGGTAAAATGGAGAGCTTCTAACTCTTTCTAAGGTTATTTAAGTGATAATCCCCCAATAACGAGGTGACACCTATATTATTTATACTTTTGACCCAATAATGACCACCCAGGGCCTGCAATGCAGACCTTTTTCACCCAATTACAGAAAACTACCTAAACCTATGAAGAAGAAGGAAGAAGAAGGTGAAGAAGGACTTAGGCAATGCCCAAAATCTTCCATCTTGACTTGCATGTATTACTATATACTAAAAACTTAAATCTAAGTTTTTCACCTTGTGAGATCACACAATGCTATCCAAACTACACACTCAAACCCCTGTGCCATCACTCAATCTTGGGAGCCTGTTCTAAGGCCTTAAGTTAAATGTGGTGCTTGCTTGAGGGTCAGCACCTTTTAGCTTGGAAAGCCTGAAATTTTCAGCCTCCACGGTTCCAACACCTCTGAACACCAGGGAACACTTTTTCACTGTAAGCAGTGGCACAGGTCACCCCGGGAAGTTGTGGAGTCTCCATCTTTGGGGATATTCAGAAGCTGTTTGGACACAGTCCTGGCAGTCTGGTCTAGGTGACCCTGCCTGAGTAGGAGGGTTGGACAAGTTTGTCTCCAGAGGCCCCTTCCAACCTCAGTGTCCTAGGTTACAATGTAAGTTGTGCCCAAAGTCTGTGTTTTACCCCCATGAGCTGTTGGAGCCAAGGTGGGGCAGTGTTTCCCTTATCTTCTGTTAACGAGCCTAACAATGCCTTGCCACATGACTCATAGATAACTTCCTCCGGGAGTTATCTCTGGTTAATGGGCCATCAAGGACCCACTGCATGACTCATAGAATGAGATCATCCCCATTGTGAGATGCTCTGCCCAGGGGGAGGAGCCAAGCATTCCCACCTGGATAAATCCGGGGCTTGGGACAGCACAGGCAGCTTTTATCCACTGGACTCCCAGAGGAGACAAGAGCTACCAGACGTTTCTACAGGAATCACTGCTTTGACAAGACCATCTCATCTGGACTGCTACTACCACCCTAACAGGGTGTCAGGTTGTATTCTGACTCTGTCAGTGGTTTCTTTTTTGTACTATTACTTTTATTTTATTTTACTTTCTTTTCTTTTCCTCTTATTAAATTGTGTTTCTGACTTGGAGTCCTTCACTGGTTTTGCTTTCAAACCAGCACACTCAGCCATTCTGGGATTTTATGAGCCTGTACCATTGCTGTTCAGTGTTTCTGATGTCATCTGTGACAATGATGAGGAATAAAAGACTTGGATCTCTTTAGCCCTGAACTAAACCTTCTACCCCTCCTGCCTTCTTCTTTTGTTAGGGTTCAATTTCTTCAGACTATCTGTGAAAACAAGGTCTAAAAATAAAATATCCCTTGAGAGAAAACCGATTTTGGCATTGAATATTGGTCAAGTAGAGCAGAACATAATTCAGGTGAGTAATGAAGGACAAAACAAGGTACCTGTATGCCAACAAGGTTTGCCTGTGTGCAAACAGCCTCTGGGGGCAACTTCTGACATTTATGGTTTTCTTCCTATTGTGAGGGAGTGCATTTTTTAAAAAGTATCATCAATGTGCTGCCAAAACCAACAGGTACATGGAAGGACAAGGGTCATTGTCTGCAGCTACCTAATGCTTCTAAATGAGGTATTTTTAGAGAATTGGAATCTGAAATGGCCAGTGTGTCAGTCAAGGTAATTTTTTTTTTTTTTTTTGAGTTTGCCTGATGCACACAGTGAAGGTACTGGATTAAATGCCATTCAGCATAATATCCCTGATTCAACATGTAGACAATTATGAAGGATTAACCAGGGATAATAGCTGGAATAACCAGTGTGAACCTGATTCTTTATTACCTGGATCAGCAATGTTGGAAGAACAAATGGAAGGCATAAATGAAAGAATCTGTTGCTGGGCAGTTGAAGAACACAATAAATCACCTGGCTAACCAAGAATGAAGATTATGTTTTTGAACTGACAGAAAAAATCATGGTTAAGGTCATTGTGGATTTATTACCCCAAGGAACATTATAATAAACTGGTTTGTCTTTATATTAACTAAAGAAAGCCCCAATCTTTAGCCAATTCTCTTTGAAGGCACATGAATTTGTCTAAAATTAATTAAATGATAATGTTATCTGATCAAATTGATGGAAATCTATTGAACTGGATGAACTATATGTTTTCAAAAGAGGCAATGATGTTTTTGGCAGCACTTCCTTTGTTTAGCTTTTAGGAAATTCCACAGTTGGAGAAGTTTGTGCTCAAAGCCAGCTTGGCTTTTTTTTTTTTCTCCATTTTACTAAGCAGATTTTCTGAGAGGAAAGAAATTATGAATGTTTTAAATATAATGTTCCACCTTCTATTTAGAAATGTCTAAGCTATTCAATGGATATTAAATGCAAGGAAGAATAACATTAATTTCATGAAATAAAAGGAAACATTCTGGAAATATTTTAAACTTATTCAAATGCTTATAATTTGAAAAATCCCTTTCACCAAAATCCATGTTTAAATGAAATTTCAACTCCTGTGAAGACCCCATTGTCACAGAAAAAAAAAAAAAATCAAGTGAAAACACGCTGCAAGTCCTATTCATGCCTACATGTTCCCTTTATTATTATCTCCCTCTGGGACTCAGCAAATCAGAATAGCTAGGGCCAGATTTATTCCATGTAAGAATAACAGCTTTCCTGAAGGGGAAGGCGTCCCTGTGGTGGTGGGGCCAATGCAGAAGGACAAACAGCTCCAGGGGGGCTGCATGCCCCTGGCACTACCTCCTCTCTCAGTGCTGAGAAGAGCTGGCACGGGAGACACAAACCCCAGGGTGTGCAGGTAACTGGGTGAAGAGGCTGTGGTTTATTCCTGCTGGTATCCCCAACATTGTTACAAGTCCTGGCCATTTGAAATGAGGCCATTTTTGTGAAGATAAAAAGATCTCCTACCCAGGTAACTGATTCAAGAGGCTGCTTCCACTGCAACTCAAGCTGGCCAGCTTATTTACACCGTAAAATTGTGTCTTAAAATCTAAACTGAAAGCTTTTGTTTCAGCCTCTCTGGACAGCCAGAGAAACAACACAGAAGAAAAGGATTTCATACCAAATTCCTATTTTCTGTCAGCAGATGCCTTCAGAATTACAGTTGAATAATTGCAGACAGATTGAAGAGCTTCATGGATGTTTTGAAGTTATATATATTGTCCACAGATGTTCAGCCCAGTGAATTTGAGTGTGTAATAGCCTGTGATGAAGCATGCAGGCCTGTCAGTGTCCCTGGAGAAGACTCTGAAGCCATTTTACACTCTACACTGAGCAGGGTATATAAAAGGAGATCCTGCTAAGCCAAGTCCCTGAGAGTTAAATTCCCAGTCAGGGTTTGAAGCTATTCAGGGTGTTACTAATAACAGAAACATCATTATCTGCAGCTAAACTCATTTAAATTCTATATTTTGAAAGAAGAGGATTGGTTCAGTTAGGAGAGACCTGTTCTTCCTCCCAGCCAAAGGGGTGAGCACTGGAGTAAAGAGGTGTTACCCAGGAGACCTCTTGATTTCTTGTTCTCACATTTATTGATTGTCAGCCTACATGGAGGACATGCAGCTACAGACTTGAGCTTGAAAAAAAGCTTCTTCTTGAGTGTTCTGACAGTCTGGCATGTCTCTTGTTTAGATTTGAATAATTTAATAGCTATAGTTGTAAAATCAGTATAGCAGAACGTGTGTGTTTTTTGACAAAGACGTTGAAGAGTGCCAGTCCCAGAGCTGACCCCTGAGAAACACCACTGGTTGATCCTTTCCTGTGGATATCAGGCCATTGACCACAAATCTTAGTGTGAAACCATCCAGCCAATTCCTCATCCACTGAGTGTTCCATCTGTCAAACCCATGTTCCTCCAGTTCAGAGACAAGTATTTCAAATATCACCCACAGAGAGCTAATACTGCTGAAGGGATTTCAAACACCAGCCAGCCTTTGCTATTCACACCTGAGTAGTTTAAAATATCAGCACCACAGCAGCCTCATAAATTAGCAGCCAGTTACATCTTTTAGTTACAGATGTGGCAATGTCATCCAAGAAAGTTAATGACTCAGGCACCAGGAAATGGCCTTCCAGGTAGCAAATGTTCAGCAGATCACAGTATCCCATTTATAGCACAACAGATGATCTAAAATGTCACCATTGCCCTGGAGAAAACAAAGTGCTGTATCCAAACATCACTGGAGGCCGTGTCAGTGGGAAAAGTTTCCCTTGCTGGCTCAGACAGTTAAAATTCCTGCTCATCTATTAAAATACATGTTGTCTTTAGCAGCTCCATGGCTTTGATAATAATACATGGTAATTTTCTCATTTTCTCATTGGAAGTCAGGACTGCAGTAGTGGTGGTTTTTTGAATGTTTCAAAGCACACTATGAGTCTATAAATTCTCACTGTATCTTTTTGATGCTGATCTGGTTTAACTATCTCAGGAGCACATACACTGAGAAAGAGAGGGAAAAGAGTTTGCCCAAGGCTCCCTCCATGGCAAACAAACCAGAGTACAGCACCTTGGTTCTCAGCCTGCTGACCTCTATAGCACAATGTGAAAAGCTGCTTCCAACAAAATGGGATTTTGCATACCTTCCTCCAGGGTGTCTGTGATCCTGTAGATGCTCAGCTGGTGCTATTTTGAGTTAAGCTCTACATCAAAGTTTCTTAGGAAAATTTTGTGGCATTCCCATGATGTGTACCTAGAATGTGAGGTCTGTTTAATGCGGGACACTGGAATAGAGTGAAGTAGCCTAAGACAAAATGAAGGCTATATATCAGAATGGTTTCACAAATTTCAACTTTCTCTGTCACTTTCATTGATGTTTATCTCCCTAGGGGCAAATTCTAGGTGAGTTCTGGATGGGGATGATAGATATTTTCCCTCTTTTGGGTACTCAACCACAATTGTTAACACGGTGGGGAAGCACAGTCTGGCTCTTAACGTTCAGTTACACTTCAGGTCCCTTTCACCTGGTTTTACTTCACTGCAGGTGCATTTCTGGATGTGGTGCCAGGAGGCTTTCCAGCTGGAATGGTGGGACAAGAGAGAGGAGCTTTGCTTCTGTGAGGTTTGTGTCAGGGACACGATTCCTGAAGTCCCCAAAGCTGGCCAGGGGCAGGTGGCACTCAAAGCCAGGCAGCAGGATGGCTCATCCAGTCTAAGAGCTGTGCTTGCAGAAGCACTTGGGGGCCAAGCTTCCTTCCAGGACACCGAATAGGTGCCCTGGCAATATGGACCGCCTGGGCAAAAAGAAGTGTCTGGCTCTAGGCCCTTGGACTGCTACATTTCCTCAAAATGTTCCCAAAATGTCACCGAACAGAGTGTTGTCCTGCCTGAGTTCCCACTTGCTCGGACATTATTTGACAGTCTCCACATCATATTGTTCTCAGTGCCCAGGAGCATTCAGAACTTCAAAACCTGTAAAGAGAGATTAAGGAAAAAAAAAAAAAGGAGAAGAAAAGAGGAGGATGCATTAGTCAGAGAGTTTAACAGTTGCTTTCCAGGAAAATGTCATGGTTTTTTGCAAGCTTGAAAGTTTTCCCTGGATACTGAGTCATTTCTGCAGTTATTCTGGGCCATCAGACCATGATACAGAGTTGTATTCTTCATGTGGTTGCATAACAGAAGTAAGTTATGATGAGTTCATTCGGCATCTTGTGGATGATTTGGGAAAGTATGTGACAATAGCCACAGGTCAGGATAGCTGACAGTCAGGTCACATTATTACAACTTGCCAGGAACCAGACCAGAGGGCAACATCCAGTAAGCCCATTCTGGAGATTATTTCATCACAGTTTCCTGTACCCTATACACCTTCTATTCTCAGCTTTGTGGGACATGGAAAAGAAATTGTTCTAGACAAATTAAAATCAAAGACTTGAACTGAAAACAAACCTTTTGTTGGTGACAGATTGGGAAGAATGGTTTAGATTCATTGATATTATTGCAGCTGAAGGAGCACAGCAGCCTGATATCCTCCAATTAATGTAAATCTGATTGAGGCTTTGTATTTTTATGCTAGGGTCACAAGGGTAGAATCTTGTGTATAATTTAAAGAAAGTCACCTTATAAGAGAAAAAAAAAATCAAAGTTTTAAGAGTTCCCAGCCTTGCGTGAGAATAGCAGTGAAGCCCCTGCCAAACCCTTTTTCTTTCATCCATCACTGACCCACCTTTGCTCCCTCAGATTCCCCCGTCTCTGAATGAGGCCTCTGGATTTCTGACAGCAGAGGTTGTCTTTGAAATCTACCTTTCTTCTTCTCTCCTCACTGTCACTATGTGTTGTCCAGCCTTCAGTCAAGAGAATCAGTTCTAGTTCAGTACTAACACCTGATTCATGCTAGAACCAGCCAATTTTCTTCACTTTTCAGTTTGCTGAGCCCCCCAGAGGCTGAAGGAGTTGTGTTGCCATTCACTCTCTCAGCTTTGGACACAGAGATCTTTGGTGTTCAACCCCTAAATATACAAGAACTTGTGTGGAAGATGATCATCGTGTGACCTGGAGAATATTCACACAGCAGAAAATTCTGTGAGAATTACTGGAAAACTTGGTTTAAAATTGAATTTATCACACAGTAATTTTCAAATCAAATCATAAAATCTTGATTACTGGAAGTTCTTCCCTTTCACATGTATTCTGAACAGCAAAGTATTGAAGTAGGTTTCAAAATGGAAACCTGTGAAGCACAACGGCATTAGAGTGATTACATGGTGAAAGTTTGTAAAATTCTGCTGAAAATATGGTTCTGCCTGGGTACTTTACATTGCATCCTCTCTTAGAAGGTTGATGCTGATCAAACTGTGTATGTCACGTGTACCCAGTAACACTGAAATTTTGGTGTGTTTGGGTAGGTGTTGATAATCATCCTAGTCTTGACTAAATTGCACAGCTCACTCAATAATATGGTGTTCCCAGGTGAAAAGTAGATTAGAAATGGCTTTCTCCCTGTGTGTGAGTGAGAGCTCTCCTGCAAACTCATTGCACAAGAGTGCCTCCAAATGGCACCGCAGGGTCTCCCAAATCAGGGTCTGACTGCCTGCACCCCTTTAGCATCCGGAGAAATTAATTGTGTTATTGCACATAAAGGTGCGTCAAGGAATGGAGTGAATGTCCTACCTGCTGCCTGTGGAAAATAACATTCAGAGAGGAGTGGCTGGGTACCCATTCCTTGTGTCTCGTGCTCTGGACAGTTTCTGTGCTGTGAATGGCCCAGGGAAAGTTCCCCATCCAGGGGGATTCACTGGGAGGCAGGAGGGAAGGCAGCTCTGCCCTTTGATGTGAGATGTTTTCCTCTCGGGTCTTGTGATAAGGAAGCAGCTGTGCTCACATGCATTACATAATACAACAGTTCTGGCATCTGTGGTCAGATGATCTCAATCACATCCAAATTTTCCTTTGTACTGCAGCTAGAATGGGGCTGGTATTTTGCTTTACAGAGATTTAAACCAACCAGGGAGGCCTCTTCAAAGGGTGCTTGCATCCACTGAGACCACTTGACATCACGGAAGTGTTACATAACATCCTTTATGTGCTGGATCATCTAACCTTCCTATTATAAGAGTAGAAAAACAGCTAAAATATAGTAATTAATTGTGTTAAAAAGTAACAATAAAAAGAATAATTGAGGAAAGATTATTTGGCTATCAGATTTGCCAAAGTATTTATATAAGCACTTGTGTCTGTCCAACATGATCTAAAAATTTCTGGGAATATTCTCCTTGTAAAGAATGTCTAGGTTTGCAAGAATCTACTTGTATACAGTGAAATACTTTTGCAAGCTTGTGTGCTGAGCAGTATCTTACAGTTTAGTTTGTTTCAAGCTCTTTTGACATAAATTGGAACAGCCTCTGGTTACTCTGACTCTTCCTTTACCAAATATTTTGATATAATATTACCTTTTAGATGTTGAATGTAGACCACTTAAAGGTGAGTTTCCATCATTTAAAAGGCAGTGAATATTTTGCCAGTGATATGAATAAAATTTACTGATTAATATTCCCTAAAAAGCTGTTTAATATTTCTTAAAAGCAAATTTTCTGTCAGGTTCCATGAAGATTAAAACAAATCCAAGAGGACCATAGATCATGTAATAGCCTGGGTTGGAAGGGGCCCTCCAGCTGAGTGTGTGACAGTCTGTGCAATGTCCTGGGCTGCATTTGTGCTTGTCATTTCTACACTAGATGGTCATGACAGGCTTTCAGGTACTTAGACAAAAAAAGTTTGATTCATCCAGAGAGCAGAAGAGTGATTTATGAAAAGTGATAAAAGAATAAGAGAGGTGTGATGCAAAGGCAGAGGGAATATTTTTCATTAGCGGAATGGAAATTGGGAAATGTGAAAAAGCATTTGACAGTCCCATTATCAGGTTTCTGAATTTTCCAGCTGTTTTAACTGCTGTGCTATAAAACACGACTCTGTTCTACAGTCGTGCTTTCAGAAGTTGAAGCTCATATCGTGGCTGTAACAGCAGTTTTAGCACCACAGCACGGAGTGAAATACAGCTGTGGCATGAGCTGAGCAGCACTAAGAGCAAACAGCTCAATCTGCAAATGTGGGGATGCTAACGAGGCACAGCAGAGCTGTGCTGCTGTCACAAGCACTGGGTGAACATCAGCGCTGCTCTGGCTGGGAATGGAGCAAATCTCAGATGAAAGATTTTTTTCACTTGTTAGAAAATGCAACGTGTGTTTAAGCACTGGGAGGGATTTTATTTTGAACTAATATTGGTGTTAGGTAGTATTTGCCCTCTTGTAATGTTGTCAGATCCAAAAGTCTGGTGAAATGATCTTCCCTGCCAGTTTCCTTCAGCAAATATCTGTCCTTGAGGCAGGCAAAGGCCAGGCAGATACAGGGTGATTAAAGATAAAGAAATGTCTTTTCCAGGACTTTCCTTGCAGCCTCTCCATCTGATTTTCTTTGTGGATTTGGAGGAACACCCTGATATTCATTTTACCTGTGCAATCTAATGTGAAAGTACACAGTTTCTTTGCCTTTTTTTGCAGTAGCCAAATACTGTTGTCTGTATTAAAAGCTTGTCATTTCAGTGTGCTGAGTGTCTTCGTTTGTGAGAGAGCCTCTCACCTGTGGTGTATTGATTGTAACATCTTAACATCCTAACAATTGAAGCATTGTTGTTAAACTTCCATTTTCCTTAAACTATCTTCCCTGAAAGGTCAAAATACTTTAATTCTGAGGCGAGGCATCTGCTGGAGTTTGGCTCACTGATTTGCCCTTATATATTGTGAGTTTTCCCTGACTAATCTACCTACCTATTCAGTGAATTGAAAATAATTAATGGAAGACCTATGCCAAGTTTTCAGTCAGATGCATTTGATTGCAAATATTTTGGCAAGGTATACATGGGGGAGTATTGCAATATCTGTAAGAAGTTATATCAAGTGTCAGGTTCCTTCTGTGAGGTTTCACATAGAATGGATGCTCTTCACAAAAACCCTCGGTCCTGTGCAGTGGACCATTGCGAGTATAAATAATCCCAGCCAGCAGTTTTGTTCATGGGAAACTGTTCCTTTATAAAAGCTTGTGAGTGCACAGCAGCCCCTTTTTCAGACAGCTCTGTGGTAGCTGTAGGACATCAGGAAAGTCCTTTCACAAGGTGAGAGTGAGAGAGTTGCTGAGAGCTCAGAGAGGGTCCTAAACGTGTTTATTTGTTTTTGTTGCAGCTCTCTTGGCCATCCCTGTGAAGGTAAGGTGAGCTCTTCTGCCTGGGGTAGAGAGCTGTCTCTGACTGCCAGAAATGTCCTTGTGAAGACAGGCCCGAGCCTCTGAAATGATGTGTGAGCAACTGTTCCCACAAATGGCTGCTCTGCTACTTAGCACAATTAGGAAATGGCTAGAAAGTCATCAGTGGGATGCATTTCATGGCAGCAAACCCAAGAAACGTTGTTCTCCCATATTTTACCAAGTATGAGGTCACATTTTGATCTCTCTCTACACAGACATCTTGACAGGCTGGGTGGATGGGCTGAGGGAAACTGCATGGGGCCCAGTAAGGTGAGGAGCCAGTGTGTGCCCAGGTGGCCAAGAGGGCCCAGGACATCTGTCTGTATCAAGAATGGTGTGGCCAGCAGCACCAGACTGGCCCCTGTGCTGGGCACTGCTGGGGCCACACCTTGAATGCTGTGTCCAGTTCTGGCCCTTCAGTGCAAGGGAGGCACTGAGGTGCTGGAGAAGGTCCAGAGAAGGGAATGGAACTGGGGAAGGGTCTGGCAAACACATCTTGTGAGGAGTGGCTGCAAAGCTGGGGGTGTTTAGCCCAGAGAAAAGGAGGCTCAGTCTGTGTCTCTACAGCTCGCTGAAATGAGGATACAGCAGGGGTGATATCTCCTGCCACGCCCCAAGTGAAAGGATGACACAAGTGAAGTTCAGATCAGAGATGTGAAAATATTTTCTCACTAAAAGGGTGGTCAGGCATTGGAATAAGTTGCCCAGGGAGGTGGTGAAGTGGCTGTCTCTGGAAGTGTTCAGGAGGCCTCTGGATGTGGGGTTGCGGTGTATGGGTGATTATGGGGTGGCTGGGCTGAGGGTTGGACTGGATGACCTTGAAGGTCTCTTCCAACCTTGATAATTACATGATGTACCCAGAGAACAAAAGAAACGTAATTTTGGTCCAATGCTCTTTAGTTTTCTGTTTTGTTTACAGATGAACAGGATTTAGATCTGAATGAAGAAGAGACAATAGTATTTCTCAAAGCGTTTAGGAGTTAAAACATAAAATTTTACAAATTAATAGTATACTGAAGATATTTGTGATTTATTTAGCCAGCTTTGTATGCTGAATGCATACAATCTGATGCATAACTCAGGGGCGTCAGTACCTTTCTAATGACTTCAGCATAATTTGAACCAAGCATTACAAAGAAAAAGACAATTGACAAATAATTTATGTGAAAGCAATTTCATAAAATCTTGACATGTTTTTCTCATTTTGTGTTGTGTATACATTCAGCCAGTGCCAAACACATTTTGTAAAATGCATCAACTGCTCAAAGAGAGTTTGTAAACAGAAAATTTTAGCCTTTCCACCCACTTGTGTGGGTGTCACCTTTGGTGAAATCACATTTTGTAGAAAGCCAAAATTTTTAAAGGGCAAGAAATAAAAACTAAATGTATCATGTTAAATGTGATTAAAAATTAATTTTTAACTAGAAACAGGAACTTAAACTGAAATTATTTTTGGTCTTTGAGGAGACTGATTTATTGAGTTTTATAATTAAGAGCAATAGAACACACCTTGTTGAAAGATTTTATTTTCAGCAAGATTACAAAGTTGACTGATGGAACAGGAAAGGTGACATCAGATGGGGGCATATGAGGGCATGTGTCTCTTGGGTTTAAAAAGTAGACAGACACAGGATAAAGTCTACAGTAAGCAGAATAAAACATCTTCAAAACTGTGTATTTTGCTACTGTCGCCCTGCAGTTCAAGGACGAATGAATTAACTGCAATCCCATGACCTTTTTCTTCATGAAAATGTCTGACTGGTTGATTACAAGGTCTTGTGCCATCTTAATTTATGAGTCTGATGGCAAAAATCAGGAATTATTAGCATTTGTCATTCTATTGCAGTATAACTGCTGCCATTTTGATGCTTCTATCCTGAGAGGTGTCTGTGTAATGACTGAGCAACCACGAATAAGAGTTCAGATCTTGGAACTGCTAGAAGATTTTCGATTGCCTCATCTAAGAAAAGGCTTTTTACCTTGTGCTAGTGAGAATTTTTTTCAAGAGCTTGAAGAGCTAATTTATTTTGCTAGGTGAGAAGAAAGGTTTTTATTGTTTTAAGGAAAACTGAACCAGATGCTCAGCTGATGCAAACAGAGCGGTGCAGTTTTATCTGTTCCAATGGGACTGTGATGATTACTATTGATCATTGCTCAGGTCTCTGTGCTTTTTGGGAAATGTTGTTCACACAGAAGATATTCTGAACTGTATTCTCTCACATCAATTAGCTTGTTTACAAGAGGCAGTAATTGCATTTGTCCATGGAAACATATGGATCAGAGCACAATTTCAGACAATTAAGTTCTATTTTTGAAACTCACTGAATTATACAACCTAAGGTTCCTTTCTTATCTGATTTTGATGGATTAAGTGATTTATCCTACTTTAATCCTAAAGTAAAACTGTATATATAATATAGTCATACTTAAAACTCTTCTGGTTTTCTCTTAACTACTTATTTAATTCTTAAATATTCACTCTGATAAGTTAGAATCTATAATGTTTAGCTGAGAATGATGATTTATTACATGTTAAATGTACATCTTGCCCTCTGCCTGACTTCTTACAGCTATCAATTTTAAAATAAGTGGGAAAATACAAGACTTTAGCAATTAGGTCTTGCAATTTGCAAAATTTCAAAAAAACACTGGTTTTGTTCCCCTCAGACTCAGCTGTGTACACATCATTGTTTGATAGCTTTTGAGGATCTTGCAGCTTGACTTCTCATCAGAAGAAATACCATGCTCAACTACCCATGTTGAGCAACACAACTGGGCAGATGTGTCAGAATACTGGTGAATGAGGTGCACCAGAAGGTGATAGGAAAACCTACTCCTCCTGAGGCAACAAGTCCTGGTCAGTATGTCCCAGATCAAGCCAGAAAAAATCCTTGAACAGCTCTGAAGACAACAGCTTTTGCACACTGTTGCATAACTCAAAGTCTGGATAGGATATGCTGGTTCCTGGGGTTTTGGCATGAGAAGGAGCAGGAAGGATTTTGGCACTGCAGTTTCTGTGCCACTGCCTTTGTCCATGTTCAGTTTCAAAGTCCTTAAATAGATGCTTTCAGCCACCATCTCCTGTTCAGAATACTGCACTTTAACAAAGTATAGAATGTTAAACCCCAGCAAATATTGTTTGGCTGATTGTGACTTAAATTGTTTAATAGTGTGTGTAGAATCTGTAAAAAGAAACAGAGTATGATGTCGAATATCAAAGGAGGATTTAGATCTGATTCGTGCCCGTGCTCAGGTGGGACACAAACACTCTTGGAGAACATGGGGACTGTCACAGAAAATCGGACAAAGCTACATTTAGACTAGATATAAGAAAGATTTTTACAGTAAAGGTTGTAAAACACCATCAGAAGTTGCCCAGAGACTTGCAGCCAATACCTCCACAGAATCAGGTGAGAAAGGTCTCTCAGTGGACAGGTTCACACCCCCATACAGTACTGAATATTTTTGATGCCTGAAGAGGTCAAAAGCATTTTGATAAAGTCTCAGGACTTCCACTCCATTACTGCACCCCCAAAGCTATCAGGGGGATTAGGGGGATGAGCTGAGACCTGCTGGTACAACGGGCAGCAGATCTGCATCTTCCTCAGCTGTGTCTGGGATTGTGGAGCCCCAGAGCAAGCAAGGGACACTTGTCACAGCCCAGCCAATATTGTGAATTTGTGTGTTCAGGTGGGGCAGGAATGCCAGGGCAGCCTTGAACAGGTCCTTGGTGGCATGGCTGGGCTTTTCAGAAGGACAAATTATTCCTGTGGGAATTACAACCACTGCTGCATATCCACAGACCAGAGGAGTGTGTGTGTGGTGAATTACAACAGGTCTGAAGGGTACTGGGATTGGGATGAAAGTCCAACATTTCTAATGATTGCCAGACATTGTTTAACTCACTTGTCTGGGGAATCAGCGGTGGCACTGACAATTTTGTCTATTTCTGCTTTTGTAATTAATAAGACTGTTTAGAGAAATACCTTTTCTGACTGTGTTGGGGTACAGATATACAAAATACATGGTGTTTGTGACTAGTCCTGCCTCATGGGCAGAGTTACATTCCTTGGTGCAAGGATATCTTGCCATGTGAGATATCACAAGTTTGGTGTGTTTGTTTTTTGTTTCAACTTCTCTTCCTCACACATTGTCAGTTAGCCTCAGGAGAAGCTTGGTTTTACATTCAAACTGCAGATTTACATAGCAGCAATTTGTCAGTTAACCTAAAAGGAGCAGGTGTGAGGCTTCAGCTCATAACAAGGATGTGATTCCTGGCTGAACAAAGCCTGACATGCTCCTAACTGGCTTGTTTACACCAGCAGCACATCCAGTTCCTCAGATTAATTGGGAGCTGCAGCCAGAAGGTATCCGGTGTCGCTGTAGATTGCTGGTGGTTGAATGACTGAAAATGAAACAGAATCCCTGCCTCAAACGTGGTAGAGTAAGAAATGCAGGCTGAGCCCACACACCTGTCGCTCCTGCAGCTCCAGCTCTGGAGCAGGGAATATCCCCCATAAAAGGAATATCTCCCACAAAACTCTGCCCTGTTCTGCTGTCTCTGGGGGGCTCCAGAACAAGCAGCAGTGACACAGGTGTGCAAGGCAGTAAATGCAGCACTGCCAGCTGGTCACCAGCTCTGTGTGCTGACTACTGGCTGTAACGTGGTAAAGCAAAGCTCCAAGTTAGGAAAAACTCTTGGAAAATCCTTCTGTTGATGGTTTGGTCTCTCTGATTCACTTCATGCCTTGGAATCTGTTTCCTCATTTTTTCATCTGCCTGGAACCTCTGGTGCTTTTTTGCCATTTTAAAGTGCTGCCTCCTCATCAATCTCAGTGTCTCAAGCATTTTCCTTCATGCTTTCACCTCATTATTCTTGATTACAATGTCAGTCTTTGGTCTTCACTTGACTTAGTGCTTATAGTTAGATCTCTTTTCATTCTCCTTCAAGTGTTAAATCTCTGTTCTTTCAGGCCCCTTTAATCCACACTTTTGTCACTTTCATGTTTTTGAAATCCTGACCTGAATTTTGGCATCTCTTTTTGACAACTGCAGTCTTTTTCATCTTTTAATTTTTATTTTTCTAACACTAAAACAATAGCAGAAAACCCTCTACTAAGCCTTGTATACCAAATTTAATTTTTCTTGAATAAATTCCCTTCCTTTAAAACTAATCTGAGGTTCACTACAAACTTTCTCTCTAGCACTGCATATTTCATTGTGATGTTCTTCTTATACCTTTCATCACATCCCACCTATTTTTTCTCTTTGAGGCTTGAGTCAAAGTGGAGCCCACATTTCATGGCTTTAGTGGCTTTTGATCAATCCCCAAAGCTCTATCTCCTGCATCCACAGAGAACCTCTTTCTCAGTCTGTTGCAAATGTCACATCTCCCTCTTTTCTCTCTTATACAATAACAGATCTGTAATTGTTAAGCCTTGTGCAACTTTCAAAATAGACAAGAAAATCTCATATTTATCTATTTTTAATTGCATTGAATCTCCAATCCTGTTGGCTCACCTCAACATAAATGCAACAGAAAATGCTCGATATATTTGCTTTGCTAGGATGAGAAAATTAATATTTTATTTCTTTTATTAAATTAATAATGTTTTGCAGGGTTACCAACCCTTGAGATATAGAGATACTGCATTAATTACCACCAGAGCCCTATTCCCTTCAATCCTCCCCAGGAACTGAAGGAGAACTGCTGATGTACTTTTGCTGGTTTTGATTAAACGAATCCTTTGAGAATTTATTTTAACCTCAGATGAATCTGGGAAGTTCACAATTACTTCTGAGGGTGTTTTTTCCCTCCTCCTTTGGATAAACATGTCCCTCAATGCAAGTTTGCACACCAGTGGTAGCACAGGCTCGAAGGTAGTGAGAGAGCAGATCTAAGTCTCCAGCTCTTGCAATTTCTTTCTCTAAATCTCTCTTTATTTTGACCTCTTTAACAACATCTTTATCACATCGGGATTGTCATTCCAGTAAGCTCTCCACATGTTCCTCCCTGGCTGCTCTGCCACGATAATCTGCTTTGTGTGCTGAAGATGACTGGAAGCCATCTATCCACTCAGTGCTGCACTCCAGGGCCTTGCAAAACGCTTTGGAGAGAGTATTTATTTAAACATAACCATAAATGCAAAATGAACGTCATGCTTTTCACAAAATAGCCTTGAGTAGGTTCATTTTATGAAAAGCTCTCTGTGAAACTTCACTGTGTGCTAAAAGAACAGCAAAATGTTTTTGGGGGAAACTAGAGAGCAGATAGGGAGTCATCAAACACTAGGAAATTAATCATGGCTGGATTTTCCTAGTTAATTAATGTTTCAAATATATTAGTGCTCTTGTAGAATTTATTCACCTATCAACTATTTAATATGTTTTAAGCAGTTCTTAGTCACACAGTGCCTTCAGGTCTTAGACCTCAAGATTATTTGCTCTTTTTATACCATGCCATGGTGGATCTAAAACCAAAGCAGTAATCAAGCATCAGAAATCAAGTTCAGGACTCTCCTGCTCCCTATAGATGAAGCTCTAGGGCTACTTTTACCTTTCTGCAGACTCTTAGGTTCCTGGTTTCTACATCTCTGCAGAAGAAGGTTTAAATTCCCTCAAGGTATGAAAGCCCTGGAACACCTATCTCCAACTGCTTGTCCAAGTGTTTCAGCTCCCAGACACCACAGTCCTGTATTTACTGTCTTTAGGAAAACATTCCTGATGAACTCCTGACTCTTTCAAGGTTGGTGTGTAGGTTTTATTTTGGGGTTTAGGTCTGCTTACAGGAGGTGTCTGTCTTCACACTGGCTCATGAAAGAATGAGGATTTAGTACACAAGTGGTGATGCTGTTTTGCTCTGTGCCTTCTACTCTGCTCAAAACTGACAAAATTCAGTGTCCTGTTCATGGCCTTGAGTCTTAGAGGAGGGAGAAACAAAGGCTGATGCAAAACAGAGTGATTAAAGAAGAGACACCTGTTGGGATTCTCTTGGCCATGGTGTTATCTTTAAATACACTAATCTGTCCCACTTAAATCAAAGTTAATCAGAAACTGAGAATTTTTGTGACTGGGGAAAAATTAAGCATGCACTTGTATGTTTTCCTAAATTAAAATACTGACTGTTTTCCTTCAGTTAAAGATGGATGTCTTGGAGGAAACCAAACCTCTAGACTATTTATAGTGGACTCTTTAATGAGAATGTATGTCTTCATGGATAAAATGGCACAAATTAAGATCAATGACAAATCTGGGGATGTATTCCTACTTTCCACTTACACCACAGTTATATCTTGCATTTCTAAAACCCCATGAACTTGTGGTAGTAATTTCTAATAGTAATTAATAGTTAATTTAACAGCTGTACATTATTAAATAATTAGCCTGTATATAAGTTATCATAATATTCATATGGTAAGATGTGATTTTAATGAGTTTTTCTACCCATCTTCATTATTGTATGATGTGATTGCTGCTTGCTGGATGTTATTTTCCAAAGTGTGTATATTAAATCTTATCATTCAAACAAATGAAGATTATAAGAGGGAGTCTTAACACTGTTTTTTGGCCAGGGGTTTTTAACAGCACTTGTGAAAGATTTTTATGACAGATATAAAGACATGTTACTAAAATACTTCGTCTTTCTGGAAACCTATCACAGTCTATAAATGTCTCCCAAAATAATGCTGAGAGCATTCTGATGTTGCCATCCTAACTTTTTTTTCCTTGTCTTGAAACAAACCATAGAAAATCTTTGGTTTGGACTGTCAGGAATAACACTCACCCCTAAAGCAAGATATTTGATTTCCATCTGTTTGGGGATTGGTTTTGCTAATTTTTTTTCTTTTTTGTGCTTCATGCATTACTACACACCACAAAGTCTCCTAATTTTTTAACTAGCTTTTTTTTTTAAGAAACCTTATTTAACCTTCTCACTGAGTTTTGAGTATTCAAGCGAAACACAAAGAACCAGCAACGTGCTAGTAAAAGGATTAGCATAATTTAGAAAGAGAAATTCATTCTCTCACTCTAATGGAAAGCCTGCAAGCAACAATTTGATGTCTTTTTTCATGTTGTGTTATCCCTTGTGCAGTTATTAATTTACTTTGCTGTGTGAATGACCATGAACTTCCTAACTTTGGTTTTCTGGCTGTGGCACTCCCTCAACACAGACCCTGCTGCAGAGTCTGTCACTCTGAGCATGAGAGGGTCACCTGAGGTTTGTGATCATGTCTTTCATTCTTTCTGCTAAAGATCACTTTGTCTTTTGTGACAAGAGGATCACTTTGTCTTTTGGTAATACATTGTGACTTAGGATCACAGGAGAAAGCCTCCATGGGCAGCTATTTGGTGTTATTTTTATTCAATACTTTAAGCCAGTTGCATATTTTGTGCTTTATTTTCCATTCATGGCTCCATTTTCCAAAATGGTTTTGTTTTAAAAACAGGAAAACAAAATGGGTAAAATGCACATATTTCAATAATTCTCTACGGTTTTTAGCTTAGTATTAAGACATATTTTGGTAACTGAAATTAAAAATAATGTATCATAAAAGTTCTACAGATCTGAAGCTAATAATAAATGCACTGCTGTTTACAGAAGAGAGCAGTAATTTGGGACACAGAGAAAATAGCAGAGTCCAGCTTCCAGCAGCCACCAAGCTCTCCTTAGGAAAAGATGGATTTTTTCAGCAGGTGAAGTGGATCTGTCAGGCACAAACACAGATCCAGCCTTCTCTCCTGGCTGAGACCAGGCCCACAGGGACTGGAATTCCCAGGATTGACTGTGAATTCCAGTGAGGAGCCAGAAGTTTCATTTCTAATACCTGAAAGGGTCCCCAGAATGTCTCTCTTGCAAAAGGCTGTTACTGTTGGAGGAAGAGTTGTTGTGGGTAGAAACAAGACACACATCATTGTAGAGAAAACACTGATTATAAAGTACCTGAGAATTCTTGGCCTCAGTGTTTTCAGGTGAGGGAGGCTGTGGGAAGGACCACATTTTCTATTGCATGGGATGTATATTTTCTTATCACTTTTGTTTTTTAATGTTAAAAGTGGAATACGGGAAAGGAAGGTTCAAACAAAAAAGTTCAGAGAAATACAATTTTAATATATAGAAACTAATCAAGACTAGGGACTCCTGGAGTTATCTGCCTGGGTAAACCAGGTCAAATTCACCTTTTAGCTGTACTGGAATGACTTCTCTTTGTGTAGGAGGAGAGGGATCTATTTTGGAGGTATCTTCCTCTGCTGAGGAACTGATAAAATACCGAAGGTGTTTTCTTAACAGAGCTTGCATTTCACCATCCATTTATGTAAGCAGGATTGATACCTTTTTTTGACAATCTGTCATGAGGTAACACTTCTAAGGAAGTGCCAAGGATCTTTGAGCACTGATTTAAAGACATATCTACTTCAGCACTTGAAATAAGGAAGTAGAAACTTTCTTTCCCACAAAAAAGCACATCTTGGAAGAGCATAGAGCTGAAAATGTATGCTGTCCTGCCATGAGCAAATACCAGCAGCTTTACTGTAGAAAAAGCACTAGGTTCATTGTCACAGCTGTAAAAATGGTGATGTTCTAGCTAGTAAAACCTCCTTTTAATTTCCTTTTGTTTATAAATCTTCCTATTGTTTCTCTCACGTAAAACATTTTTTCAATTCCTCTGCATTCAGGAAATAAAAAGGAATTATTTGTACTGTCAGAGTCATACTAGGTTTTCTTAGATAGTGGCAAGAAACAGCATTTGTTTTGGATGTGGTGTGTAGTAATGCATGACTGCTTGTAATAAGTATATACAAATTTATCTCCTTTATTGATTGCATTGTTCTCTCTACTTTCTGTGCCAAGTTCTGCTCTCCTTTTCTTTGCCATGAGGAGCTGCAGATACAATTGGATGCAAAACAGGGCCTGAGGTTCAAGGCTGGGAAATCCTTGCAAGCTTAGTTGTAGGGTAGGAATGCTGCCTAGGAGGAAACTTGTGTGGAGCCCATAGTTAGTGCTGCTTTATTAGCATTAGAAGGAGCAAAAAGAGATCCCTAAAAAGCATTTGAAGACCTCATATGGTAAAATATCTCCCCTAGTATAGCACCAAGTATTACAGTACTGTAATACTGTAGTTTTCTGTAATGTGAAACTTTACCTTGCCTTGGAGTCCAGCATACCGTCAGGGATAACAGGGCTTTGGTCAGTATGACTTGTCTCTGTACTCCTTCTCTTCCTGCTTTCACAGAAACACTGGGATTTTCTGGATAACCTGCTACTTTATTAAGGTGTAGGCTAGCTTTGTGTTAAATGTTATGCACCAAGAGTGAAGAGCAGCACATCTTCCTTGTATGAAGTCATGAGAAGTCAATACAAGAGTTCTTAAATTCCTGTTTCCCTACAAGTCCTCCTCCAGTAGTGATTATTCGGTTTTTTTTACCCTAAACATGAGTTCTTTCCTGATGAAAAAAATCTTGTTAAAACTGGCATTATAATATCACACATGCAAACTTTGCATTAAAGCGAATGGACTGGCAATAAAACTCCTGTTTCTGAAAAAAAATCCTACATTCCTGTGTTGCTAAATCCATCATGTTTCCCGAGCAGTACCTGCTGTTCCAAACAACACATGCTGTTACCAGCTCCATGCTGGACCAGCTGGCACATTCCTGGCCAGGGAGGCTGGCAGGGCAGGGCAGTGGGAAGGAGGAATGGCTGGTGTAAAGGAAAGTGACCTGCAAACATGCTTTAAACCACGTTTATTTCCATAAATAACCTTGTAGCCCATTGTCTCCTCAGCTCTGGTCCTGTTACATGAACTCTGACTCTGGAGCACAATCCCTCCAGATAAAAATATTTATCTTCCCAGCTCTGTGGTGATACTGGGTATTATCTCTCTTACTAATCATGCACAGGATAGAGCCTGCAAGACTGAATTGCCTTCCTGTGCTGCTGAGCATGCAGGAATGCTAAGATACACTAACACTAAACCCAGATTTTCCAAGTCCCAGTTATGGTTCCCCAAAAAATAAACAACTTTGCTCCAAATGATAAATACTTGGCAGGAACTTAATGCCATTAGTCCCTTATTTCTCAAGACTCAAAGCCGTGGCCAGAATGGTCTGCAGCAGTAAGCCACAATTTTTAGATATTGGCAGTGGAATAAATACAATTATGCTTTCCACTTCACAGTGGCTAAAGCAAGGCTGTTTTACTGTACACTGGGCACTGATACTGTGTACAAAATATGGCATGCACAGGAAGATGCTGGGCCATGAATTATAGGTGCCTCTTCATGCAAACCGTGTATTGGTATAACCTAGCAGCAAAATGCACTACTGAGTATTGTCAGTTCTGTGGGAAATTCCGGATTCATTTCATTCCAGATGGTTACAAGTTGAATATATAGTCAAAATTTCTCCTTGTCCTTTCTTTATGGTAATAGCTTATCTGCATTCCATTCAGTCTAAAGAAACATTGACAACTTCAATAGTGGGAGGTGTCCTGTGGAAGCACTATGGCAAAGCAAAGCTCCCATGGATGATGTAATACTGTGGGCAATGTGGAGTTTGGACTTACTAGGAAGTCCAGGACCTTAAAGAAACTTGTCTCTAACACCCTGCATGTATAGAGACAGAGATTCCTCCTTCTCTGAGTTCCCTATCAGATGGTTTATTTAACAGGCTGCAGTGATGTGAAGTGTCTACTGGTCGTAGAGATATAGAACCTGGGAGAGAAATTTACAGTCAAGATGAACAAAAATCAATGAGTAGCTTCAGATGGCAGAGAAGGTTAAAGCTGCAATATTCCACTTGTTCAAGTCACAGGATAAAGCTTAATAATTTGGTTGCTCTAAAAGCAGTTTCTTTGTGTCTTGAATAATTGATGTTTTTTCGAGGCAGAAGGAGATCTACTACTGTCCAGAACTTTTTCTGCTCAGATTTGGGGCCCTGACTTTCTGTGAAGACAAAATATCACAGTACCAGCTCTTCTGGTTGAGGAGAAAGCAGGAATTGAGTGCAGCTGGGGCAGTATCTGCCTCCCAGCAGAGGAAGGTCCCTGTCACATATCTGTCACCAAACTGCACAGGAGGAGCAGGAGGGGGGTCTGGTGCTGCTCTAGCTGGAAGAGAGGGTCAGTGCCTCACCTCTCTGGTGGCTCGAATTGATTTTGAGAAGAGAGGCTCTACTAGATAGATGTTTTTTCCTTTCTGAGCCAGTCTAAGGTCCCACTTTCCTGAAAGCAAAATAGATACTTGTATTACCAAGGAACACATCAGTGTGTTGTATGATACCTGCTCACTGCACAGATAATCCAAAGGATCATCTTTAGCTGAGACCAATGGGTTCCTTCTCCAGTACCTACCTGGTCCAACAGTGACTGTTGTGGGGGTTGAGTACCCTGGGGACAGGAGTGGCGGGAGCCCAGTGCAATCCTTGAATCTCTGGAACCAACACTAAAGGATGTCTGAACTGGGCCAGAAGAGAAGGTGATGATGTAGTGACCTCTTAAACTAAATGAGATTTCAATTTCTGGTGATAGAATAAACGTGCAGCACTTGGCAAAATACAAGTGTGCAAAGTTGAAGTGAGACAGATGATCTTGAGTCAGGATCTGTTTTGGTTTAAAGCTTTCTGTAATGCTGCTTTCACTTCTCTCCAGTTCAGATTTAGAAGAGGCAATGGTAGGAGCTGGGAAAATGACTCCTAACTGAATTTAATGCTGTTTACCAGGTTTGCGTAAGGAATAGGGAAATACTCTCTATTCACACAACTTGAATGAGGGGGAACCATGCAAAATTATGTAAAATCTTGTTCTGTTGAAGAGTCACAAACGTAGCCCATTCATTTCAGCTATGAATGTCTCCATTCAGTTACTAAAATGGCTCTGTTGTGTCATTTATCAGCTCTGCAGCGTATGAATCATTTATCATGGATTTCTCTGTGGTCTGAATTTCTGTTGGGCACCGCACCTTGTACCCTACTTTTCCAATGCTGCTTAGAGCTATTTGTGCTAGTTCGGACTTTTATCTTCCTCCTGTCACACTTACTCTTTCAGAACTTGTTTTGAGCAGCTTTCCAGAAGGAACCCTGCAGAGATGTGACCCTTTTGATATGTCTGTCTAATATTGACCATCTCTCCCCTTATTTCACCTCCTATTGATGCCTCTGCTAAACCAAGAATGGCTAAGTGAATACATAATTCATCGGAACTAAAGGAGCATAGGAAATCATGGGAAGTAATAGTTTGCATTCGAAGTTCAAGAGAACTGCTCATTAGTTGAGTTATTCTTTGCAGATCTTATATTTTATTAAAAAGGGAACTGATTTTAACCTGTGGACATCTGGCTGAGAGACTGAGGTCTCCAGGCAGGCGCTACACCATCCATCATGGTACTATAAGTGGTTATAGTAATGTTCCTGCTCTTTTACTTAGATTCAGGCATCAGGTTTGTACTGGAACAATTTTAACCCAGCTGTTTTCATGATTTATCCCCAGAACCCCACATCCACTTGCACTTGCCAGTGCTGAGTCTCACAGCACTGCACAATTTCTTCTGTGAAGCCTCTCACTGGAAAGTAGCTGGGTTCTAACCTCCGGGTCTGAGCCACACTGGAATGGTTGGAAAGTTTTGTAAAGGAAAATGACTGCTCCAGGCAAATAATGATTTAATAATAGAGATCTGGTCAGCTCAGCTCATAGAAACTCTCTGCCCAGAAACTGCATGTTCCATTGTAAAATGAAATATTCAGTGTTTTCCTGTCAGTGGCTTCCTCATATTCAGCTGGTCAGTAAAGTTATCTGGGAACTTTGACACTTGCTCAAACAATTGTGGAATTTTGGTTTTTGTAATAGTGTCCAAAGTTCTTTTTAAGACCTTGTGTTTCAGCTGTGTCTAAGCAGAACAGGAGAAGACCAGTCTAGGAGTCTGTCCTTTTTACTCCTGAAGACCTGACTCAACAGATCCAAATCTGAACAAAGTCTCTTGGAAAAGCAGAAGGCCAGTAAAATGGGTCCTTTTCCTTGTGGCAGCAGACCTCCTCCTGAGTATTGCCCACTGCTTCCATTCATTAAAGACTTTCAACATGACATCACACATTGCCTTCTGCTGAATTATTGTACAAGGCCCCTTTCTTCAAATCACCAGCTTCTCTTTCTTAGTCTGCTGCACAGAGGATTTTGTGCAGTCATGATAAGGATGGGATGTTATTGAGCAAACTATTTTTCATGAGCTTCCAGAATTCCTTTGAAATTTTTTAGTTTGATATGGCAGATGTTTCAGGAGTTCTAGGACTGCAAATTTGCCAGCATGATTGCTTCTTGCTTGGGGACCTGGTAGTGATGTTACCACTGTTGTCACATAAAATTTTATCAGCTTAGTCAGTATTAAATGTTTGTCATGCAGTCATCACTACCTAGTGTTGTTGAGTCCTCTTAAAATCAGTGTCTTGGTTTGAAAAGACAGGTATCTGCCAGGGAAAGCTGGAGCTTCTCTTGGAGTGGAGAATGTAAACCCCTTCCCCTCCAAATTATTGCAATTTTGCAATTAGGGGCTTTCAGGCAAAGATATGGGAATAGGAGTAACAGTTCTTTACTAGGAATATAAAAAAAAAAGAATACAAATGTAGTAGTACAAAAAAAAAAAACCAAAAAAAAAACACAAGCAAGCAAACAAAAGTCCTGGAAAGAAATCCTGACAGGGTCAGGGATATGACCTGGTACTCTGTTGGTCAGGGTGTTGGAAGCAGTCCAAATAAATCCTCCTGGAGTAACAGATGTGGTTCTGTGGAGTAGAGACGATGCTGTAGAAAGTCCAGTGGTGGCAAGATGGGTCCAGTCTTCCTTCGGGGATCCAGTGGAAAACCGGCTACCTGGTGTTCGTGAGTCTCAGTTTTTATCCAGGTAGGAATGGTTGGCTCCTCCCACTGGGTGGAGCATCTCCCAATGGGATGATGTAATGTGTGATGTCATTGGTGAGCCTTCATGGCCCATTACCAGAAGATATCCCCTGGAGGATGGATGGGTGGTGACAGAGATAAGAAACACTGCCCCAGCTGGCTTTAATGGCTGGGCCATTATCAGAAGGCCTCCGCCCCTGCCCCCCCAACCCCGTCCCCTCTGGAGTTACAAGAGATAAAGAAAAAACCCCACATTTCCCCAACAGCTTTCAACAGATGAAGATTTTTTTTTTTTGGTTACATAACCCAAGACAATCAGAATGGAGCAAAACCATTTTTTTAATGTCTTTCCTAGGTTTATTTTTACTACATGATCACAGCATGCATGAGGCCTAGGGAAGAAATGCAGCTTGCCCTTAGGCAGGGCTCAGTGCCTGTCTGGCAGTGGTGGTGCAGTGCTGTGGGTGATGCTCAGGCCATGTCTGATGCATTGTGCCTCTCCAGCAACAGGACTGCTCTCACAGGGGGGATGAGGGTGGGCAAGCAGGGAATGCTGCACTACAATGTTGATGCATTCAGATTTGGAACCAGCATTGCCACACCATTATCTGCATGTCTTTGGGTAAATTTCAGGATTTGACATCCATCAAGCTGCCTGACAATATGAAGCCTGTGTTTGTGAAATGTCTCATAGGATAGAGGCATAAATCTGAGTTAGCTACATAACAGGGATATTGAGTTATGCTGCACAGGAGAAGCCATAAACATAGCTGCTCTGGGAAGCATTTCTGACAAGAGAGACCTGAAATACAGCTCATTAATGAAAACAGTGTTACTGTAATACATAGCTGTAACTTTTAGCAGAAGGAAAGGAATGGTTTCAGGATTATCCTTTCAGGACACACACTTATGTGACTCCTAGGCACATGCAGTTCCTTGTGCAGAAGATGAACAAAACTTTAGCAGATCTCACCTACTACTTAAATTCAAAGAACTATAGCATGAGTAAGCTTAGCTGAAACTGATCATTCTGTCCTTAGCTTGTTACCTGTGATGATTAGAAACAACCCAAAAAGTCAAGTTTATTAGACCCGATTGCTTGTCATGTTCCTGCAGCAATTCTTCTGTGTATCCCTTCTATACAGTGATGCCATCTGGAGACTGATGGCATCTCACCAGCACAAAATGGATCTGACAAGAGGGAATCAAGACTATCACTGTGTCTTTTCTCTTTTTTTGAGTTGTTTTGCTGTTGTGACTTGAATAAAACATTTGTTGGCATTTATTGTAAAATACCCAAGATTCTGCACTGGAACATAAAGCTCACATTTTCAGTAATTATACTGAGATGTTCTTTCCATTCATCAGAGAAAGCATGTATTACTCTGGAGAAAAGTGGTTCCGATAGATTAAAGTACACTTGAGGCACTCATCAGGGTGTTTCAAGTCATTCTGTCTTTAGGACTTGCTAGGTTTTTGTTAAAAATCTTAGAGTGGACTGAAGTAAATCACGATGTGAAAGAGCACTGGGCTGCAGCCTGTTCTATATAAAAACCTGACCAAGTTTTTGCTCAAAACATTGATGTTTTGGATGTGTAATTGATTTATTTTTATTTAAAACTTGTGGTGCATTACTTTGCTTTTCACATAACATGAGAATTATTTAATGGAGTGGAAAATGTTGTGATCATACACTGATGAGGCTGCTGGCCAGTGTTGTTAGAGCACTCATAGACTGTTACCTCTTTGAAAATAAAACATCAGGGGAAGCTCAGACCCCTCTGACCCCTGTTGTATCAACTAGTCTGACTGAAAGGTTCTTATTTGGCTCCCAGATTCTCGGTACAGTAACATTTAGAGCAGTTAACCCTCTGGTTTTCTGGAGATGATTACAGACAGGCACAGCAGTATGCCCTGGACACAATTAACTGTATGTGGATCAAAGATCCACTGAGGGGATTAAGAACAGGGTACCATGTGGTGACCACAGCAATAATCACGTTTTTTCCTAAAGAAACTTATGGATAGCTGAGATAAAGGACTAATCCACTTACTGGTTATGTTAAACAAGCAGGAAAGAGTGTGAAAACCAATTAATTTAATATGTTAGAAAAAAGGGGAAAAAACAAGGCTTTGTAAATAGAAAGAGAAAAAGCCTTGTCGGTTATTAATGCTTTCTTTTCTTGCTAAAAGAACAAATGCAACTTTGCCAGGATTTTTGCTCACAGGTATCCAGAAACTCAACCATTTGTGAGAATATTATCCTAAAAATAACTTTAATTACTGCAGAACATGTAGAATACTTTCTAGAGGCACTGCTTCTTAATTCATCATAGCTAATCATTACCTGGTGGTTAGGACTAAGCCTTTATATACTCTGACAGGATGGTAGCTGCTCATCTGAGGGGAAAAATACTGTTTCAATTGAGCATGATCAACAATGCCATTGAGCTTTTGGAGGCTCGATCTAAACTGGTCCCAAAATGAGGAAGGGGCAGAGTTCAAATCTTGTGCTCATAACCATGCCTTGCCCTTGGCTGATGAGCAGAAGATCTCTGCAAGCTGGGGACCTCTGTGGCCTTTGGGGCCACCCAGAAAGGACAGATCACACCTGGAGCACCGGTTTTATTCACTGACAAACCTAATGCTGCCCAATCACACAGCAAGGCTGAGTCAGAGCAGTCCTTCTGCAGGGGCTATCGGGGTAGTGTCACAGCAAAATTCCTTTTCATTTCTTAAAGAAACTCAGTATAATAATTTTTTCTATTCTCTCCTCATTTCTCCTCTGTTTTCTCTTTCACTTAGAGCTTTCCTTACTGAGACAGTCTGTGAGTGAAGAGAAGAGAGTGAGAGAAATTTGCATGCCTGGAAAACAACTAAAGTCACTCATTATCAGTAGCTGTAATGTACTGGGTGGACTTGCAGGAATTACAGATTCTAGATAATATGCTGGGAAGTTCTTTTTTCTATTTCAGTAATAAAATGGTTGTGACTTAAAGGAATCACCTTCTCCATGCACAAAGAAATGTTGACATGTAGCCAGGTCAGCATGAAATGTGTATGCAGTGCCTTAATGACAATAACCAACTTTATTTCCAAGTAGGAAAGGGTTGTTGTATTTGTGTTGTTTTGGTTTTTTGGGGTTTTTTTTGGGGGGTTTTTTTTTGGTTTTTTTTTTTTTAATTGGTTTGGTTTGTTTGTGTGTTTTTTTGTTGTTGCTTTAGTTGGGGTCTTTTATGGGAAGTTTAGGTTGATTGGTCTATTAAGAAATTTTAATTGAAAATTAAATAAACTAATTATGTGCAATTTTGGGTAGTAAAGGGAGCAAACAGCAAATGAATACTTTTGTTATGTACATTGACCACAAAATAGTGACTCAAGTCTTGCCTTTACATCCTTTATTTTACACATAGTGGAACTTGTAGAAAAGTAAATTTTTTCTGGATTGATATTTTGATATTTTTGGATACTTTTATGAGAATAAGAACAGTGGGAACCACTCACAAAAACAGTGCAAACCCAGTAAAGCTGTCACAGCAGAAGTGCACATGTACCACTTAAAGCTGAGTGTTGCAAGAGATTGTGTAATAAAACGAAACTGTGACTTTGGTATATGCAAACTTCAAAGTTTAACCTTCTTTCATTAAGTTAAATTTTGTGGATGGACTGCAGCTGCTATCCTTGAGACAACAGCTGTCACTGGTATGAACACACAGCTCACATTAGCTCACCTCCCAAAGCTGCAAAATGACTGAAACGATGCACAAAAGTAACACAATAAATGCAGCTTTAAACAAGGATGTCGCTGTTTAAAACCAATGCAAGCTGGATTGTAAAAAGAGCTTTAATTAAAGTCATTTTTGATGTTTGTGTTTATAGGTCATTAGTTTGCTGTATGTTGTGCAGATGTACTCAGCCGTTTGCCAGGAAGGTCTCACTTGCACAATATGAACTGTGATTTATACTTGCAACTGCTTTAACTTGTAAGTTCTGGCTGTTGAATCTTGCTGCTGGTTTTTCAACTTAAGGCTATTTTCCAGGCTTAACTCCCACTTTTCATGAAGTAAGTCATGCTCTCTAAGTAGAACTACTTAAGGCAAGTTGAGAAAACTTCTTTCCATCATCTCTGTTTTTTGGCTGAACTCCAGATAAGTAGCCTTCCACCAAGAGTGAAGGCTGGATGGAAGCATAAAATCATTCATAAAAAGAATACTTGTCACTGTCAGGAGAAGGATGAGAATGAGCTGTGCTTGCTAATGAGAAGGAAAGAGTGAATTTTTTTAAATGCTCTTATCAAAATTTAAATCTTTGGTACTGTCCGTGGTACTTGTGTGCCTGGCATGACATCATTTTTTTTGCTTCAAATCAGGCAGAATAAAACCTGTGCCTTAACACAATGACAGGATGTGAGGACAGTAGGGGTTTGTTCAGGGATGAGAGGAGTCCAAAGTGAACTAAATGTTCTTTTGCTTTGAGTTTGACCTGGCATCATTACTTCTGCTTCCTAATGGAGGAAAATCAAGCAGCTTCTCAGAAATCAATCATCACTTCAGAGGGAGAACTGGAAAAGGAACCTGCATCACCTGGAGCTTGGCTATGAATTCCTTGTAACAACTTGTCATCATCAGAACCAGAGGCTGCAGAATGACACTCAGATTAGTAAGGCTGATTATCAGTGCTCCTGCCAATGCTGCTGAGTCCTGCAGTTTTTTTCAAGACCATATAAAATAGCCATTGGTGTCCACATAATTTAACAATAAAATTGAAGAACACAGCTATGAGAATAAAAAGCAGAACATGTGTTAGAGTGGAAGAGTCTGTTGCTTAGGAAATAAATAGTTCTGGTTAAAGAGGGGAATGCAATGACTGATACTTAACAGGTAGATCCATAAGGAAGCAATATTTAAATGTCAGCTTGATAATAGCTGTGTGGAATCTATGACACATGACAATTGATGTAATGTTTTAAATAAGATAAAAGAAGAAAATCCTTTGAAGAACAGCTATTATTTAAAGTACTTTAGAAGTGATCATATTATGATCCATCAAAGAAAGATCAGTAAAAAAGCAGCATGGTAAAAGTTATATTTGAGATATACTTCTGGATTATTCAGCACAGTGATTCATGCTATGTTATGCTGTGCTTGAAGCATGGCTAGGGAATCTGTGACTAATGTACCAAATGGACTCAATCTGGGGAGATAAATATCTGTAGAGATGAAGTGAGTGTTCAGGTAGTGAACTTGCCATGGCTTTCTGGGAGAGCTCTTGGAGGTGTTTGCTGTCAGCTGAACTCAGGACAATGCTGGTCCATGGCTCAACTGTCCATTGGATCCTGTTTGCCCATTAAAATAAATCTGTGTGTTGGACTGCTGGAGCAATGGCCAGTTTGGGGATGGGGGATGTTTCCTTGTGTGCTCAGGAATATACTTGGTAAGAAAGCAGGGTGAAATAAGCAATGCACTGTGGAAAACTATGAAAGCAGCTAAGACATTTTTAGTGTGTAATCCTGTGATTTTAGTGGGATCCTGTAATTACAGCAGAGATGGAATTGTTTCAGGCTGTTTGGATGCTCCTTTATACGCCAATGAACTGTAAAAATGTGAAATGGGGAAGAGGCAGTTCAGTTTGTGCTTACGTGCAGTTTAGCTTGTGTTCTGGATGCTCAAAAAGCAGGGATTTGAGTTACTGAGCCTCTCATTTTTTATCTCGTGGGCATATGAGGAAAAGTTGAGACTATTTTCCTGTTTTTGCAGGCATTTGTGAGAGAAGAAGAAAGTGGCTGTTCAGTACATCAGTGGCCTCCTCAAATTAACAGGAATTGATAGGCACATACAGCATCTGACTCTGAAACAGCTCTCTTTAATGAAAAAAATATGTAAATGTGCTTTTTTCTAAATCCTTGTTGTTATTTTCTGATATGAGCAGGGCTACTCTGGGGAAAACTGAGCAACTGCATCCTTATAAGAACTTCGCTGATTTGGCTTTAAGCCAGGGCTCAGTGCACTTAAGGAGTGCTGTAACTGTTGCCTAGCAAAGATCCTATTGCAGCCTTTATGGCATTACCTGGTCTCAGGTGGGTATGGTGCACCTCTTGGCTAAGGTCATGCAAATCTTTAATGTGCTTCTGGTACATTTTGGCAATATCTGTGTCTTAGCTTTCTAGAAAGCTTTATTTTAAGCTTCCCAATGTAAAGGATTGTAAATGTAAAAGAAAATCTTCTCAATGTTTCCCCAAAACCTCAGAGAGATCCAGACCAAGAAGTCAATTATCTCTGTAGTCCATAACGATTAGGGACAGGAAACCTAATGGTCCTTTAGCATTTACCCTAGTTTGACTGTCAGATCTGTGCTGGAATTCCAGCAGCGATTTTGATGAGGTTGTAAAAAGAGGACAATCTGTGTACTAGATCTTTTGGGGTTAAAAACGTGATAAGGATCAGGAATGATCAAAGCAGGTTCCTGATGGAGCTCACTGCACTTTGTCTGGGCAGTCTGCAGAGGCACTAAGGGCATGTGGTCCAATGCAAAGCACACGAAGCTGTTCCAAAGTGGAACTGCAAAATACAATTGCTTGGATTTGGCACTCTGCACCAACTGCCCTACTTCTGCTAATCCAACAGCAAGACCCAAAATCTGGATTTGCTCTTGTCAGATTGTAAAGTCCTGCTGTGCTGTGCCCAGACAAAGAAAGCAAACCTGCTGGGAAAGAGCTCTGTGCCCTTTGCTGGGGTGGGGCTGCTCTCTCTGGGACTGAACCGAGGGGTGGAACCTGCATGGATCTGCCTTCCACTGTCCTGTGGCTTCCAGATGTGCCCAGCAAAGGTGATGGGAAAGAAAGGGCTTTGTCAGTGCCTCTGATGCCCCCAAAGTCTGCTGTGTGGGAAGTGCTGAGAAATGGGTTTGTTTGACTCGTTGCTGGCTGGAGGGAATCCAAAAAATTCGTTTCACAGTGAAATAAGAGAACAGAGAGATCTCCACTTCTAAGGGTGGTCTGAGCTCTAAATATTGTACTTGCAGTGGGATTTTAGACATTTCAATGCTAATGGAAATTAGCACTGATGTTGGCTTTTCATTACTATTGCATTCTAGCAGGGGTGGGCAAACCCTATGCACTGGTATCATCCAGCACTGGGTGTTGAGGCTGGATTAAGTAACTGTGACACACTTTTTCCTTTTCCAGTTTTCTGATAATAAAACCCAAGCAGGAACCAAAATTTCCTGCTATGGTGGAGAAGGCAGTCCCCACAAGTCTGCAGAAAAGGGGAGAAGAGTTATTTTATGGGAGAAGAGCTCTTTTGTGGGAGAGGAGCTCAACAACATCTCTGACCTTTGCGATAGCTTGGAGAGCTCCCTTGTCAGTTTAAATCTCTCTCTCCTGGTGAGGATCAGTTACATTCCTGATGGACAATCCCCAGGATATTCCAAGAGTTTGCAATTTAGACTTTGGGACCAGGGGCCATCTTTGTTCTGCCTGTCCTCATCCACTCTGAAAGCATCTTGTTTGCCAGCTGTACCTGTAACCTCATCAGTGGTTACAGTCTTGGACCCTGCTTAACTGGCTTCTATTTAGAGAAAAATCTGCATAACCCATTAAGTTCCACTAAAGCAACGGAGCCTTAGCACATATTGCTGTGCTGAAAAGTGACAGACACTGGAACAGTGTCAGCTGCTTTGCTGAACTACAGCTTTAACACAACCATTCCTGCTCTCCAGTGCTGTATCCCACCCTTACTAGCAGGGTTAAAATGAGTGGTGGAAGGAGAGAGGAGAAACAGCTCAGCTCTCAAACGTTACCTTAGTTATCAGCTCTTTTCCTAAACTACTCTTATTCATTAAAAGCTAATGATGTTCCACTAATAAAATCTGATCCTTGCTTACATAAATTAATTCTGACACAACCTTTAATAAACTGGAAGGTGAAAGTGCCAAAAAAACCTCAGTTGTGCACGTCTCTGGTATACGATACTGATACACTTTGACACCTGCACATTTTAGTTTCCATCAAAGGTCACTTTAAACTGGGAAGGAAAAGGAGTTTAGCATAAAGTCAGCAAATTCACTTTAGGTTTGGGCTTTTTCCACTTAATTTAAGACATCTTTAAAGAAAAGCAGACCAAAACACCAAAAAGTTATGTCATGTGCTTCAGATTCGTGTGCCTGACAAAGTAAAAGCAGCAGATGATTGGGGAACTATTTTTCTGCAGAGAAGAATCATGAGGGGATTGCCATGCCCCAACCTGACCCCAGAATTGTCACTGTGGTTGTGTCCTTAGTTGGGAACTGCTGATATTCTGTAAATAGTTGTTGATCTTTATTGTGAGATAATCCTGAATAATATATTAGGCAGATTACTTTAACTTCTCTCACTGAGTGAAGAAAATAATTTTGGAAAGAAATTGAGACAATAGGAGACTATATATGTGAAATGTTATCTAATTCCAATTTTTAAAAATTACAAAGCTCTGATTCATAATTTTAACAGAATTACAGCCTTTCAGAGGTCAAGGAAAAGTCCTGATCCTGTTAGAGTTTCTAGAAGCCTTGGCATCCCAAAGCACTGTACTGTTTAGCAGGATGAACAGCTAAGTCTATTCCTCTCAAGAGCAGGACAAGCTCTATAGCCATACTCACTTTAAGCCTTCAAAACTATTTCATTTTTCCCCCTCTGTCCTACTGGCTAATCAGAAATATGACACCTAATTGATAAACATGATTTTCCTTAAAGATAAATATCATTCTCAGGAAAGAACTTGGATTTAATTTTCCTCTCAGGTTACCCAGGAAGATATCAAGGGCAAATTTATTTTGTCAGCTCCCTGTGTACTTATCTCTGAAAGAGATGAGTGAAATCTCTTGTGGAATGAACTATTTTACTGTTGCTTCTCAGATTGTATCTCTAATCCCAAAGTATTTAACTCCACATTTTGTAGTTTCTGTTACATTTTTAAAGCAGAAACTTGTGATAAAAAGAAGAGTTACTGGGGTCAAAGACAGGACTATAGATATTTTTCCACTCCCAGCAACTGGAGACAGCAAATACAAATTTCTTTTTCTGAACAAAATCTACTTTGAGCTTCTCCTCCAGCACTGCCATCTCATCTTATGTCTGTGTCCTGGAGCCTCCTTGCTGCCTCAGGAAGAGCTGTGAATTTCCAATTTCCCTCCTCAGGCCTTCCTAGGCCACTTTGGAGAACTCTGCTTCACTCTATGCTATAAATCTCTGCAGCTCCAAAAGCAATAGGATTAGGCAGTGGCTGCTGGAATTGCCTTTCCCTGCAGCCAGTCCTGTGACAGAATATTGCTCTCCTGGGGTGGAAATATCCTGGTTTCCTGCTGGGGTGACAGCACTGTGGGTTACAGCCTTGCTGAGGGAAGCTGTGCCCTGGGGCTTGGCAGCAGCTCTCTGCTCTCACTGGGGCACAGTGGGCACCCTGGGGAGCAGTTCTGCCCACCCTGCTCCTCTGCTACCTGAATTGTACCTAAAATACAGGCACCCCCAGTTCTGGGTGTGTTTTCACTTTTGATATATCACAATTCATAATGCTCCAAATGCCTCGGTTTGTGCGGCGCGGCTCCACGGAGACTCCAAATGCTGCCTTGTCAAGCTAATTGGGGTTTGTGAAGGCGAGGCACTCTGAATTTAGAGTGCTGCTTCTGTCTAATAGAGTCTGAGAGGTGGAGACTGCTCCACGTTTCCCTGCCCCATGACCTGATAGAGTCAGCAGCTCCCTGCACGTCCTGATGAAAAGCTTTTTGAGATGAGCGTTTGTCCTGCTCCTGACATTCACACTTGTTTCTTCAGCAAACCATTAGGCTGGCGACCTCAGCCATCTCCATTTTTAATGGGCTGTTAGGTTCAGGTTTGAAGTCTATAAGCAGAGTGATTTACCATTTTTACCCTATCATTTAGGCAGTTTGTCTTCTCAGTGTGGTCTGGATTGTGCAGCTATTAGTTTCTCGGCCTGAACTCATGCCTTATTTCTACCCAGTAAAAAAATAAAATTAAAAAAATAAAAAGTGGGTACAAGGGAGTGGGAATGCTGACCGTGACTTTTGTGGAATTAGGAGTTCAACCCCTCAATATTTGATTTTCTGCATTGATCGTTGAACCAAACTAATGCCATACGTCACATAGTTGTTTTATTTTTCCTAACCTGAGTCAGAACACATTCCAGTTTTCTTTAGCATCTAAGAAATATTGTAATTAATTTATCCTAAGATGTTGAACAGTGCTTTTTCAGAGTATAACCTGGGGATGACACTGTGTAGCTAAGATGTGGAGATATTCAGATATGTTTTGAAAGCCTCTCTATGACAGAAGAACCTGACCCTGAGGACTGGCTTATGGGCAGGCTTTATGGCTATCACTGCAGACAGACCCAGCAATAACTGTAAATAACCTGGCTGCTCAATTGCCTTACACAGAACTCGAGAAATGTTGCAGCTCTGATGCTTCTTCTCCAAGTCCCTTCAAACACACATAAATGATGATCTGTGCAGGCTCTTTGATTTCCTCCTAGTGCACAGTAGTAGCATCAGTGGCTGCTCAGTGTGGTTGATCTTGCAGACATGACAGACACAGCAAAGGAACTTTTGGTTTTTGTCTTGTTATGAAACAAACAGCAGCAGCCCAACCATGTGACCCTCTGGAACTGCCAGTCTATTGCTCAGTGGGTATGACCTTGTATTTGCATTACATGGGTCCTTCTTGATACCTTCTAACTGGCTGTTTTGCAGTGAAGACACAGAAAAATAAACAGCCTCAGAAAAAAAACTGTTTCCCTTTACCCTGGCTTCACACACTCACTAGAAAATGGTTGCTGATTGATTACCCTCTCCAGGTTATTCATCTGCAGTCATGAAATGCACCCGAGATATCTTACAGTGTTTAGAGAAAGAACTCTATGCTTTCCCCAGAAATATTTATATATATATACACACATATATTTTTTTTTTTTTCAGCAGAAAGCATATGTGCTACACATACTTCAAACTACTGCAGAAAGATGAAACAAAAATGAATAGTATTGTTTAAAAGTCTCAGTACAATACATGGGTACTTGCTGCTCTTAATTTTCTATCTAATTTTCTGGAAAGATGAAGATTTAAAGCAAGTTAGTGGAAGGCCTTACTTTTGAGAAATTTATATTATTTGTGATCTATTTTTATATACATGCTTTTCCTGTAGCTTATGGACTACTTCTATTTCACATTGAGCAGACTAAAATGCTTGCAGGGCCTGTGACTGCATCTCAGCTGGTTCTCTGCTTCAGCAAATTGAATTCTTACCTCCTCTCTGACACTTCGAGATAAATGTATCTGCAGAGCTTCATCAAGTGGTTTAATCCTTCATGAGCAGCAAAAGTCTGGCTAATATCAGCCTTGCCAACACTTGCTGCTTGACTCCAGTGCAAGGCAGCAGAAACTCAACTCTTGTTGCATTCTGGGTGAAAATGAGATTTAAAAGGAACTATGAAAATGAAAAATCTTCTGATAGAATGGAGGATGTGAGTTTACTACATAAAGTATGTAATAATCCTATCTTGTGGAACTCTTATCAAGATCCTATGAGAGTGAAATTGATCAGAAAGCAAATAATCTGCATTAGAGTAACAGTGAAGCCATTGCTCTATGATAACTGCTCCATAAGTGCCGTGCCTGTACCAAATAAGCTGCTGAAGTCATGACTGCAGCTGGATTTTGAAGAATTACTGACAAGCTTTGTAAGCCATAACTAAGTAATAAAGTCCAATTGTCTCATTGAAGCATGAATTTTTAACAACCCAGCCACCCTGAGCTTGGCATGTCAAGTGTGTGCTAATAATAAGTTAGTAAATAATCAGAGAGTAATATATAACACAAGCAAATGTATTTAGAAATGGCAAAGAATAGAGAGTAGAAAGGATAATGTCTGGTATTTGTGTAGACAGTAATTTCAAAACTCCTTTATCACTTAGAAAAAAAAAATCTGCCACTGATTTACTTGTTTACAAGTCAATAAACTATTACTGAATACCAGCAGTAAAGCAGGTGCAAGTAAATCCTCTTGAAGAGAGTAAAGTTTGAACACTATATGTCCTCAATAGCCTGTGCACTGCTCTGATTCCCACCAATTTTCAATGGAGCATTCCCTGAGCAAAGATGGCCTTGCACACTCAGAGACTTTCCCTTTGCTCAGCTGTGGTTGACTAAGGCATCCCTCAGGAGTCCCAGAGCCTCTCATTTTTATCCCTGATCAGGGTTAATCTGCCTTTGAGAGATGGTCAAAAAGGAAGTACACATTAAAAAGAATTTTCTTTCTAACTTGATAAAACTTTTTGACTTAGAAATAAACCTCTCTTTTCCAGGTGCTGCTACAAAGTATGAGAAGGGAGGAAAAAATATTCAACTTTCAATTTTTTGTAAATGACCGAAGACTTTTCTAGTTTTAAGAAATCTGAGACTATACTCTTGAGCCAATGCCTCATGAAACTTCCTTGTCTATTCAGAGCCCTTCTCTAAGCTATTTGTTAGCAGGAACCTCATTCGTCCTTCCATTTGAAGCACAATATTCCTTTTCACTTGGTTAAACGAGGATTTTCAACAGCTGCTGAGGGACATACAGCTTGATTTAATCTGATGCTTAATGATGGACACAATACTAAAATTAACAGCATCTTTGCCACACGACTTTTGAGTCCATTCTTGCTGCCATCATTTCAAGTCCTCCTTGTATTAATAATGGAGTGAAAAGCAGCAATGATGGCAGGAGTCAAGGTGCTGTTTAATAAGTCATCTGGCTGTGGAGCTGAAATTCAGGCTTCAGTGTCCTCTGAGTTTATGAAGCACAGAAAGTCTCTAACTCTGAGTGAATAGAGCCCTAAGCCTTTACATGTTAAACACATTAAATGTTTCCAGTTAATTTCATCTGACATCAATCAAAGCTCCACTAAAATTACTCTTGGGGAAGGTGGTGGGAAGGGAGGGGAAGTGCAATACTTCTTAGCTGGCTTTGCATGCAGTAAAATCACTGAGCACTGCTGGGAAGAAGGAAATACCTGTGTCAAGAACAGTTCCTGTTGAAGGCTGTCACCTGCTAAGCTTTCATTGGAAAACAGTAGAACAGGAGATATGGGGGGTTTGACTTGACTGCAACAAAAGAGTTTTAAAGACTGTACACAGTTCCTTATTCACAGGTGCCATGGTTTCACCCCAATCCCAGGCAGCCCCTCACCAACTCCCCCACCTGTGGGACCAGGGAGAGAATGGGCAGGCTGGTGTTCAGCACCTCCAGGAGAGCAGGGCCCCATACATGGAAAAGTTACTTTGGAAGACAAAATCCATCCCTCCAAACATCCCCCACTTCCTCCTTTTTCCCTCCACTTTCTGTACTGAGCATGATGCCACACGGTCTGGAATATCCCTTGGGTCAGTTGGGGTCACCTGTCCCAGCTGTGTCCCCTGCCAGCCTCCCAGGCACCCCAGTCTCCTCACCAGTGTGGCCATACAAAAAGCAGAAGGGGCTTTGACTCTGTGTGAGTCCTGCTCAGTAATAACAAAAACATCTCTGTATTACCAACCAACCCTGTGTTCAGCACAGTTCCAAAACACAGCCCTGCACCAGCCACTGGGAAAAAATTAACTCTATCCCAGCTGAAACCAGCACAATGATAACAAGTTCACTCACTTGGAAAATAATTGGAGCAAGGTGCTCTGAGTTGCCAAGAGCTGCCCAGTTATTATTAGGCAGTGCCTGCAGAAAGAATTAATTCTTGTTGCATGACTTATCCACACTCAAATGAGAAGAAAAAATGAAGGAAGGAGAAGAAAGAATGCTTTAGTGCTTATAAAGAGGAAGAAAGCTGTAAATTACTGTTTGATAGTCTGTTCTGCTGAGCAATGAAACAGCCATGCATTCAGGTGATACTAAAATGTATTTGAACTATAACATAAAATGGGATGGAAGGTGTGTCAAGGGCTTTTGTTAGGAAATTAACAATAAAAGGAGTAATGGAATTCAGCTACTCTTAATGAAACTGGGGAAGCTTTAATGAGTTACACCAACACCCCAATCTGATCACCTGCACCCTACAGAGAATTTACCCATAATTTCCACTGGTCTGTGGTCACAACTTTGAGTATTCTAATGAATTTCTCAATTCTCTCATCCTGCTTGCTGAGAGGTTCCTTGGCATGGGAAAGCCTCCAGGGGCCTCTACCATCAACAAAGCCAGCCAACCTGTGGTCCATCCCACAGTTCCCTCTCCATTCTTTTCCCACACAGATGCAGACTGTCCCTGTGCTGTTCCATCTGTCTTAGTTCCCTTCACTTCTCAAGACTTTGTCCCTTAAGAGGAGAGGCTTGCCCAATGCTGGGATAGAGTACCCGGAGAGGAAAGTTCATACAAGTGGCACCAGAGGCAGAAGAGCAGAGGAGGGCTGGCTCTTTGCCTCATTAGGTGCCTCTTGGTCTCTTCTATGGCTTCCACAGCAACATCATTGGATATGCAATTCACTGCACTGCATTCTTCCCTGCAGGTGCCAGTTCCCACTTGACTGTGCCTAAATTTGCTCTGTTTGTTGCTCTCACTGTGGCTGGCAGCCATCGTGACTTGTTGGTGCCCCATAGATCATCTTTAAGTGTTAATTGAGGTATACCAATTATGACTATTCATGCATTCCCTCAATTTTTACTCCTCAAATTAAAATTGCTTAACAACTTTAATCAAACTCAACCAAGCTCTTGATTGAACCAGGTAATGCTGAGAACATCTCTTTGCCTTTCGATTCAGGATATTTTAATGGGAAGTAGGAGGTACAGATGCTGTTGAAAAGCACGAATAAGCCCTCAGAGACTTGGCAGAACACTAACGTGAGAAAGAAAGAGTTGAATGCACAATTCTATAATCCACATTTTGCCAAAAGCAATGGCCACATGCCACAGACCTTCATGTGCAGCCAAACTCTATCAGCTGCACTAGCTGCTCTAACTAATCCTATTTACTGTCATTACTGACCCTAAAAAAAAACCCAAGAAAACCCAGGGAAGTCATAAGGTGGGAGCTTCAAATTACCCCTACATCTTGTCATGTATCTCACCTCTCAAGTGTGGCTGTGTAGCTGAGTGATGAAGTTTTTGCAAGATGTACTGGATAATTGCTTTGAGAGGGAAGTAGTGCCCAAGAATTCTAGAGAAAACATGAGCTCACTTATCAGTGCTGAGAAAAGTGCATTCCTCTGCAGAAGCAGGTAACATATAAGCAGAAACCACTAAAATCTGCTAAGGAGCTGTGAAGACTAAGCAAAACTAACCACTTTGTGACAAAATTGCTGATACTTGTAAACCAATGTCACCTGAGTCAGGTCATAAATATTTCAGAAGCAGGAAACTCAGGCAGTTAAACTGGGGATGTAAGCGTATTTAGAATAAGCAAACAAATCCAATCAGATTACTCAGCTCTCAGCCACAATGTATCCAGTGTTTCCTGTGGGAATTAGACGGTCTTGTGCAGCAATTAACGACCATAGAGGTGATTACGATTCTCATATCTCACAAATCCTTGGGAAGGGAGAATATCTGGTTTCACGTTGTTCAGGTGGTGGTTCAAAGCTGTGTGGAGATTTAGGCTGCCTATTAAAAAGTTTTATGTGCCTTTAATATATAGAACTTGTCATAGCTTTGTTTGGGGTACAGTTACTCTTTCTTCTGAGTAGTCAGTAGAGTTCTGTGTGGTGCTAAGGCTTCTAGAAACTCTCAAAGGATCAGGATTTTGAGTTGTTAAACCTTGTGTTACTGTTAAAATTTTGAATTGAACAGAAGTTTTATCTTATTTTTTTTGCTTGTTTTAAATCATCATTGGATCATTTCACATATACACTGTTTTATATTGCTGTCTCCATTCAGTTCTGGAATGGAATTGGAAGATACTCGTGGGCAGGAGCAAACATTAGTAGCAATCTGATGGAGGAAGCACCTTGGTGGGGTTGATGTAGGGACAGTCAGTGAGCCCCACAGCAGAATTAAAACCCAAAGGGCTGGAGGAAAGGCAAAACCTCCTGGCTGGGGCTGACACAGAGGAGCTGTGGCAGGGCCTGCATGGACTGGAGCTCACCCTGATCACCCTCTGGCCAGTCCCTGGGTTAAACCAATCTCAAAGTGGGCAGAGGAATCCAAGGCACTGGAGTGCTTTGATTTACAGGAGAAGTGTTTTGATTTACAAGAGAAAAGAAGTCTTAAAATTGTGGGCAGATATCACAGATCAGGTGATGCCTTAAAATGCCAATAGTCAAATCTTTTCACAGTACTCTCAAAGGAGAGTTTGAGCCTTATCTTCAGATCACATTTACAGCAAAGGAAGCTCAGGTGGCAAGAAAGGGAGAATGTGCTCTTGTTTTATTAAGGATTGGGCATTTTCAGGAGTGCAGAGGTGGAGCAACCTGACCATCCTGATGGCTCTTTTGTGTCCTGCCAACTTTTAGTCTCTCCTCCCCCAGTATATGTCTCGATAAATGAATGTATTCTCATTGCTCAGATTCATAACCTGTTTGTTTTGTATATTGGGCCATAGTCCTTATGTGCTGGTCTGCTGTTCTGGCTCATCTCATTTAAATTGCATTCCAGCTCAGCTTATTCAAAGGGAAAATGAATTCTGACAACTGGCATATCTTCTTCATTATTGTGATTGGCATAAATCTGAAATTTATGGTCTGAATTTTAGCAAAACTATTTTACTTGGAAACTACCTTACTTTATTATCCTTTTAACAACAAATAAGCATTCTAAGTGAAAATTTTAATAATTGCCTTAATTTCCTCTTTAGCACTAGCCTTTTTCTCTGTTCAAAATGGTGCTAAATAATCTGCTGTTTGTGTAGCCTGTGAGTGAAACTTATAAGAAATTTCAGTGCTTACCAATTTCTCTCTTAATTGAATTCAGAAAACATGCAAACAGACAGGGTTTCTGATTAATAAATGGGGTATGCACTCGAAAATGAAACCATAGGGGGAAAAGATTGGTAATGTTAACAGACTTGAAAAAGAGATGAAGAGAGCTGCTTTTGGGGAGGTGGGAGTTTTTGTCAGTATTCTAGAAAGTTGGGTGGAAGAAGGGAAGGTATTTTTAGTACCTTCCTTTCTATTTGTTCCTTAGATTTGTGTTTGGCCCCAGTGATTTTGAAGAAGCACCAGGAACTGAGTCCATTTGCTGTACAACTGTGCACTAAGACTGTAAATCAGAGTTAAAGCTGTGATGCCTTTGTTCTGTACCAATATTTCTCCTCAAAACAGCTAAAGACATCTCGTTACACAAAACAAGAACAGCTTCCACTAAGAATATTTTTCTTTTGTTTTAAAGACATTTCTTAAAGAAACTGGAAACTTAATGAGATAGAAAAATTCTTCATGTATTATTTAAAATCACTGCCATCATAACAGTTCACAATACCCATCTGTTCTGCAGTATGCAAGTTTTACTCTGAATGCAAGTAATACAAGCTGCTCTGGCACATTCATTACCCAGTTCAGCAGAGAAAATTAAGACATTTTTCCAGAAATTACTCCTAGTACAAAAGCAAGAAGAAAACAAAAACTTACATTAAGAAAATAATAAAAAATTAATCCTATCAATATGCAAGCATTACACTCTCACCATTTTTTAATAATTTATACATCTAAAAGATCATTCATGCATGAAAAAAGCAACACATGCTCATTCTTATTTTCCAGCAGACCAACAGAATGACACTCTAAATTACTGGTTTTCTTTCAAGGAGAAATGATTATTAATCCTGTGGTAGTGGTGGAAGGATACAGGGAAGATCAGGATCTTTAAACAGTAGCAACATGTTATTAAATATTTAGATAATTTTAATTGGTGCACTATAAGATTTACATTTAGAAAGAAATAATTTATAGCCTATCTATGCTTTGCACATTGACATTCCTTGAAACTTGTAATGGGCTTATTTGAAGGAACCACTACTAGGACACAAATAAAGAACATTTAGTTCCTTAATTTGGCAGTTCACTGGCTTTTGCACATTCATAAAGCACCACAGCTCCTGATGAGTCCTGACTTAAACTTGTTTCATACAGATTTAAAGCCTTATCTAGACTAGAATAAATACATTTTAAGATTCCTGCAGCACAAAACCATCTATTTTAAACAGATCTTGAGGGTCTCCATGCTCCTTCACTGCATGTTCAATCTCAGGTAGATGTGGGATCCAGCTGGGAAGTGTTTCTCTGGTGAAGAAAATAATCAGCCTTGCATAACAAACTCTAAATTCACAGTCTCTTCTTAAAGAAAGAAATGGTGAGCTAAACTTTGTTCAGAAGATAAAAGCTTCTGCAGACATTTGTTTACAGGCCTTTTGGCTGGCTCTGAATCTTTTATTGGAGACTGCATCACATTATTCCTGCCATCCCTCAAGCCTCCTGGGACTGAGCACCAAGACAGGCAGGGAAGGGAGAGACAGAGGAAGGAGCAGTTTGCTGACTGCAGTACCAGGAGAGCTTGTAAATACTCCATGTAGTGGCAAAGGGAGAGAAGGAAGAGACAGAAAACTTCCCTGGCATTTTGTATTTAAAAGGGACTTCGTTACCAAGGGGTGGGGAATGGGTTTCTCATCAGCTGCAGAGTGTGCTGGTTTGAAAGCAAAACCAGTGAGAAACTCCAAGTCAGAAACACAATTTAATAAGAGGAAAAGAAAAGCAATAAAATAAATGCAATAGTACAAAAACCCACTGACAGAGTCAGAATACAACCTGACACCCTGTTAGGGTGGTGGTAGCAATCCAGATGAAATGGTCTTGTTGAAGCAGTGATCCTGTAGAAAGGTCTGGTAGCTCTTGTCTCTTCTGGGAGTCCAGTGGGTAAGGCTGCCTGTGCTGTTCCAAGCCCCGGATTCTATCCAGGTGGGAATGCTTGGCTCCTCCCCCTGGGCGGAGCATCTCCCCATGGGCTGATCTCATTCTATGAGTCCTGCAGTGGGTCCTTGATGGCCCATTAAACAGAGATAGCTCCTGGAGGGAGTTACCCATGAGCCATGGGCACGGCATTGCTGGGCCATGAACAGGAGAGAAGGGAAACACTGCCCCAGCTGGTTCCAGCAGCTCATGGGGATGGGGATAGAATACAGACTTTGGGCACAACTTACATTGTAACCTATTACTCAAAGCCCTTGTGGGGTTTCTGACGTCTGGATGCAACTGCCAGCTTTATGCATCTGGGCAGAGGGAAAGGAGAAGTGTTTTTTCAGGGCAGAGCTGTAGATGCCTGGACACAGCCGGTTGCAGGTGCAACAAAGGTGCTTTTGTTTGTGATTCTGCTGTGTGAAAACTGAACACTGAATTAGATAAGTAGCAAACAAAGCTTGTTTCTAGTTCTTATGCCCTCCGTGTCTCACAGTTACAATATTGCTCACATTAATCTGAGAAGTTTTCCTACAGAAATATGAGATGACCAATTCTTACTCAAATTCTCATTCCTGAGATTTTGCAGATAATACTTGAATTTTCACAAATTTGTTGAAAGTCAGTGCAGTTAAATTTTACATTGAGATTGTATTCTGTGATTCATTGATTCAGTTATTCTGTGATTCTACCCTCTGTCCAAAGGCAAGGGCAAGCCTTCATGAAGGCAGGGACTGAGTTTTCCAGGCTAAATAATTGTAATGAGGATTTTAGAAGTGGACAGCAACACTTCAGGTCAGGTAGCACAGCAGCTTCCCTTTAATTTGTACATAGAAACTCACAATTGAACCATGCTGGCTTCAGGCATAGGCTGTAGAGTAACCAGACTACAGGATTCAAGGGTCCTGAACTCAAGGGGTTAATTTACATCTAGAAATTTTGGTGCCCTGTCTGGTGAGTCACCACTGAGGTAAAGCTTTAGGCAGGGCAATCACTCTTGTTTAAAAGTAGCTCCTGAAAAAGCCTCTACTATGTTACCGGACCCTGCCAAATAGAAAAAAGAACTGGTTGTTTTCTCTCTTAAATTACTTTTGTTTTTATTTTCATGTTTGTAACAATGGTATCAGCCAAGCATTAAATTATAACCCAGTGAACCTTTGTAAAAATTCAAGGGACCATGTTCTGCTAAACTTTTCAGGCTTATAAAGAAGGATCTCTTCCCTTAGATGTAGACTTTAAAAACCTTTAGGGCACTGAAGTTGCAATAAAATTTATGTATCATTTTCTCTCAAAACTGTCATCATGTATCTCCAGCTGGGCACTTTGCTGCAAATATCCCAGTGTGTTGTACGGACCCTTCCTTTGGCTCAGAGATTGTTTCACATCTGGGCACGGTGGCAGCAGATGTGAATGCAAAGGCTGTCTGCTAGAATATGAATGAACGTGTGATGAACCCTTGAAAGTATCCAGTATTAATGAATTACAACAGCAGGAGAAATATGGCCCTGGCTTTGGTACATGGGTCATGCAGATCTCACTTTGTAATTTATAGCAAACACATTGAGAAATAAAATGGCTGCAGGACAGGCATCGTCTCAGGGGAAACTTTTATCTGCACATACTGTGTTTGTGAATCAAAAATATAATATTTGGGGAAGTGGATTGACAAGGGGTTTGCAGTCTGGTTTAACCATGCCAGGGAGAAATGAGAGGGAAGGAGATTTCTCTGCTCCTCCCTCAATGAGCACGGTTACCCCACTGCAGAGCCAAAAATTCTGATGATGGCAGTGTACCAGATGTTCTTTAATGGGGTGAAGGATGACAAAAGGGCACTGGATACCAGCCTGGCCTCTACCCTGTCCAGTAGCTCAGAGCACATGTGCCACAACTTCTACTAATATTATAAATTATTGCCTCCCACAGAAATAATTTTGTAGGAGGTGATGTTCCCTCATCCCCATGTGCCAGTGTCTCTTTCTGCTGCCCCCCAGCACAGAGATGCCATGGGGAAAGGGGGAGTGGGGCCTGCTGCCATGTCTGACTGCAGTGCTGCATCCTGGGGAACACCTGCTCTGCTCACAGCCTGCATCGAATTAGGATCAAAGGGGTTTAGTGACTTATTAGTGGTACATAATTAACAGGCAGTAAGTGAACAAATTATTCAGTATTAGTAATACAAGAGGTAACATTTTGTCTGCAGTTGTGGTTTAATAAATGTGAATTCCTCAACATCCTCCTGTAAGTCTGCAGAGCTCCAGCTCCCCTTGCACGATACTTGCACAGCAGACATGGGGTTCAAAAGCACCCCCTCTCCTGCAAACATGGTGACGCCTCAGGATTTTAGCTTTTGTATTTTTCAAATCCTGTACTGCTTTAGTGTATAACTCTAAACCCCATATAGGTGTTAGTTACAGTCTTCACATTTTGGTCAGATGAAACTATCCCTCTAGGGATTGCCTGAAACTCATGGGCACCCTCTCCCTCAGGCCCCAAAAACTATTTAAAAAAGTGAACTGGGGAGGAGAAGCAAACTGGGGGAATATGACTTCATTACCTGAGGCTATAGTTAGAGGGTTAACCCTGATAGGTAAATGGTCCAAACTTCTATCTGTCCAGAAAACTTGTGACCCTAGTCCATCTTGGGTGTAGCCCCTCCCAGAGGGTTTTGACTGCTGCAAGTGTATCTGTTGAAGGCCTTTAATAAATACGCACTTTATTCTCCTAATCTTGCCTAGCCTCTGTTCTAGGTAGTCCCTCCAAGGCATCAATGGGATCAAATGTCCTGTGGGAGCTGCAGAGGCTGTGACTCTGTGTGCACCTGAGCTGCTCCCTCTATTTGCCCACAGTGAGAAAGTACCCCAAAAGTTCACATGCTCAGCCCCTAAATGAGGGTCCCTAACTGGATCACAGTTCATTAATTCAGTATCCAGTTCAAGCAGTGAACCTTAATTCTTCCAGCACACGCTTTGTGACACAAATCGTCGTTTGCTAACAAAGCACATTTTTCTAAGCCTCAATTTGCTAAGATTAATATTGCAAAGTTCAGCTTTGTGCAAGGCCTTAGTGAGACAAATTTTACATTAATTTTAGCCAACTATCAAATTATACTGAGTAATTTCATATGCAGCAGTGATTTAAATTAAGGAGATAACCTATTCACTGATGCAGACTAAACTGATCTCAGAATTAAAAGGTCAGAGCCTCAACTGGTATAAATTAGTGTAGTTCTTTAGAAAAACCACGTAGTTGAAATCATCAGAGCCGTGCTGCTCTGTGCCAGACCAGCCCATGGCACAAGGATTCCCCCCTTCTGGGGAACAAGGCTCGGCTCAGTTGGTGTCAGGGATTCCTGCCAGGGACCACTGGAATTAAAGCAGGCATCCTGCAGGGAGAGGTGGAAGGATACAGGTCACAACTTAGTAATCATGAGCCTGGCAATAGCATATTGGTTTGATAAAACAGCCACTGCTCCCCTTCAAATGTTCAGGATGTTTTCCTGAAGAGAGGTGATTTCAGTCTTTATCCTACCTTCAATTAACAGAGGAGAAGCAGCCCTGTGTCTCACTCAGTGGGTCAGACCTCATCACTGTTACCCTGTTGGGATGGCAGCTGGTTCCACAAACGGCTGTATTAAAAACTGTAACAATAATCAGGGGTTCAAACAAGTAATTCAGGGTCAGCCCAACCAACCTGACACCTGCTAATCCCATGGGTCAGGCATCACCTGCCTCAGGTATCAGACAGCAGGTGGGTATTTTAGTTGTAACTCAACCCACAGAGGGACAGGTCGTGATCCCAACACCTGCCTTTTGAGCCACCTTTGGGTGAATATTAATTAGGCATTCAAATACAGAACATATCTTTTGATGAGTTTGTATAGCAGAGGAAATCTCCCTCCCCCACAGATTTTTTGCCTGTTTTCTGTGAAACAATATGAAATGGAGGCTTGTTGCCTTGAGAGTGCAGGAGCCCTTCCCTGTCCCAGGATCAGCCAGGCTCTGCTGGGCTGGCTGCTCCTGGCTCTGGCATTGCAAGCAAGCCCAGCAGCTCTGGGTGGCTCTGAGCCTGGGGAAACTTGATTTTTTATTGATTTGGGGGAATTTGGAATAGGGCTACATCCTGCCACTGAAAATTGATTTAATAAGCTGCTTATTCTCCTTTGCTATTCTACTGGCTTGGCAGGAATACTTTATCAGAGAAGAGAGAAGAGCCTGGATTTGAACCCATCTCTCCCACTGGCTTCTTCTGGCAGAGGGGCCCCATTAAGTGCACTGAGAGCAGAGAGTCTGTGAACTTTTCTGAAATTACAGCTGACAGATTAATGTTCCTGTAATTACGCTAGAATATCTTGGAAACACAAATATTAATTAAGAGTATTGAACAGCCTTCAATAGCATCAAGCAGAAATCCTGTAAAAATAAAACAAAATATAAGAACTGGAAAAATGATCAGCATTAGTCATAGTAGATAAAGTAATTATTAAAGGGTAAAATGATTTTTGGCTCAGGATTTATGACATGGCTTTGCTAGTTGAGATTGTGTAATATAACAATATTAATTTTTCTAAATTTAAGTCATATTTTCAGCAGTGTCAGAAGTACATGCTATGTGGTAAGGTATATTTCCAAACTCTGTGCCCCTGCTCCTTTGAGCTGTTCCATGCATGCACTGAGGCTGACAGGACAGCTAGTCATTTAAGTCCATAAATGTAGTCCATAAAATTCAAGGGCTTATAAAATAGCAACAATGGTGTCTTTTCTAAGTACTAGATATTTAAGATATTTTTTCTCTCTTTATATTTTGTCCCATAGTTTTTTTTTGGATTTTTTTGTGGTTTTTTTTATGCTGGAGAGGCCATGAGGAACTATAGCTGCTGAGTCAGATCTCTAAATTGTAGAGAGGAGAGTCTCATCTTTAGCCCTTCTTGGCCTCCCCTAATGCTCAAACTGTGCCTGCTTTCCTGCTGGGTAACACCCCAAAGGCCCACTCGTGCCCTCCCCGCAGGTTAAAGTCACCAGAAAAGCCATGGGAATCTTCATCTTCTAACTCAGGGATGTGGAGGTGAGGGCACTCCCTCAGCTGACAGAATTGATTATCTTTTGCCTTTCCACACCACTTTGTGCAACCAAATTGATTGTGTTCCTCTCGCTGTCTGTGGTGAGGAGCTCCAGGAGATGAATGGAAGGGCAGCTCTGGCTGCTCCAGGGCTACTCCAGAAGGACTCAAACACCTCTTTGGTCTAACACTAGGACTGGAACAGACCTTATCCCTTTTCTTAAGTGCTTCTTAATTGAATTAATGAGTGAGATTCATTAGCAGTCCTTCCAGCTGCATTTTATTACATATGTCCTTACTACAGAACCAAAGTAAGAGAATGAGTCAGTTAACCATATTACACTGGCAAGGTTTAAAAAAAGTTTTCATGGGAAACATTTTTTCTTTTTTTTGCATGTCCTCAACATCCTCCAAAATTTCTAAGTTTGTATTTTGTGTTTAGAGATTTGTACCTTCCTGCTGTATCTTCCTTCATTTGCAACAAACCCTCAAATTTAAAGGGAAAAAATCTAGTGTAAATATTAAAAGTGTTCCGGCATGGCTGAAACAAATGAAATCACAGCTTGCCCTGAAAATTATCAGCAGGAGAAATAACCAGAGAAATGTATATTGTGTTACTTGCACTAAAATTTTGGTTAAGATAGAGAAATAAGCAGACTGTAACATTTTGTGTGTATTTTAAAAACATAATCATACTTCAAAATGAGAATATCTATGTATGAATTCACATCAGATAGGTAATTAACCTTATGCCACAAAATATTTCAAATCTCCTTGTCCTTGAGAATTTACTGATGGCATATAAACTATTCACATCTTTTCTGAATAATTTATCCTGTCCTTCCATTATGTCAAATGAATTTATAATCTTGGATAATGAAGCATTCCTGAGTGAAAGTTAATATAGGGCTGCACCTCCTACCAAGTACAAGTCTGTGAAAACACTTTTTTTTTCCCTTACAGAACTTTATAAATTCTTTACATGTACTTATCCCAGCAAGTCTAGGATCAGAGAGCTTGGGTTTGTGCAGGATTTGCTGATCTAAAACAAGGTAATTCCATTTATCTCGAAACAACAAATCCTGGTTTTTCACCAGGGTTAAGTCAGAGAATTGAGCCTAGAATATTTAACTCTACCAGAAACTTGAGGACCCTAATTTTATTTAGATGCATATTTTATCCCAATATTACCCTTCATGTCATGACATTTAATTAAGAAAGGTAATTTTTGTCTTCTTTAGAGCACTTCTAAATATTAAACTATGTGTCCCTTATGTATAGGTTCTTCTGCACAAAGGGATTAACACCAGTCCAGTTAAGGTCACTTTAGCTAATTTTGTGTTGAAGAAAAATGATCAGAGTGAGCTGCCTAAAATTAAATTGTCACATGCAAGTTTGACTTTTTGCCTGTGCTTAATGACCTGTGAGTATTTAAACAGCCACATTTATGTTGTTCTAGGACACAAAAATATGTGGTCAATAACTTCCATGTGATTATAAGCCACAAGATAAGCAGCTCACTTCTGTTATTTGCCTGTTACTGTTTGTAACAGTTCAATAAAGTTATAGGGAAGAAAATGCTACTGGGTGTATATTAGACCTTTTAAGCTTAGAGCAGGAGGTAGGTACAGGTATTTTTCTCTTAACTGTGTCAATAGGAATGAATTCTTCCTGGAGGCTGCAGACAGGGCTTCTCTGCCATGAAAGCAGATCTCTTCCTTCCTCTGTCTGTCAGGAATGGAAGTGCCCTTCAGCATCTGATTTGTCTGCTGGACTGTTAAACTTACCCTTTCTGTTCTATTTGTCCTCACCCTTAATCTCTTTAGGCATTCAGTGTTCTCATCCTTCTCTTTCAAACAACGCAGGTGTTTGCTCCTTTTTTGCATTTGTCACTTGCAGTCTCCTTCTGTGTGGCCTCAGGTTTCCTCTGCTGGAGTGGATCCTGTGGGTGAGGCACAGAGATGCTCGTGCTGATGGAAGCTCAGTCTGCACCTTCACCCCTCTGGCCATAGCAGGAAATAAATAATGTTGTGACATGCAGGAAGTCTGGCAATGCCTTTGCCTATCCCTTCCTGGAGCCTTTAAGTTTTCCAGCAGGGTCTCTGTATAAAGGCAATTTCTGAAAGAAGGAAAAAGTGGCATTCAGTAATGACATCGTGCAGGGATTTGGTGCCTGGCTCACCTCCTCCAGTGGCAAATGGTGTCAAAGTTGTAAATATTTGCCAGGAAGACAGAAAAGGAGAAAATTGGAAATGCTACTTTCACTAAATAACATTATATTTAAAACCTACATTTTAGGAGAAAATTGCTAGCAATGGGAAAGCTGCTATCCATCCCCAGCTCTTCCCACCTAGTATAACAGTATTAAATGGGCTCTACTGACTGAACACACAGAGCAGCACATGCCAAAGGCTGCTCTTTGCTTTTCCTTCAGCAGAATCTGCATTTTGACTCTCCTGAGACAAGAGAAGGGTTCAGGTACATCCCACATAGCACAATGAAGAACCACAGCCTTTTTTAGACACCCTTTCCCTATTTCTTTTCATTTCCCTTTCAGAACTAGGGGACAACTCACACGTTTAACAGTGCACCTTCTGAAGCTCTAGGTGTCTGATTTTGTAATCTTTTCATTTCCCCCCGGCCCATCCTGGAATTCCTGACACGCTACACACATTGCAAAATTTCAAAAATAACAGAAATTGTTAACGTGGTGAAAAGTAATAAGGACAATTAGAAAACTCCTAAAAGCTGAAAGGTTTAGAAGGCAGGATTGGGAAAGAACTGATGCCCTACAAGAATGTGTCCCTCAAGTGACACAACACCTCAGTACCCTGGTTACACCTTCCAATGTGTAGGACAGAGGGAGGAAACTCCCAGGATGTAATTTAGAGACAAATGTTGGGCCAAATAAAATCTTTTTATTAAAATCTTCTTACTAAAAGTCATATTTGGTTTCTGGATAACTTAATGGGATCGTTTTCTTTTCCCCACTCTTTTTTTTTTTTTTTTTTTTTTTGAGTTTTCTTCAATAATGAGCCTAACTGGGAGGAAATAAGTGGTTGTTTATCGATTCTACAGCACATTGTATTATGATGACATTTTAGGAATGCAAACTGCTTGATGGATGGATTGATGGATGAAAAGATGAAAAGAAAGAGCCTTTCTCCAAGAAAAGAGTCTCTAGCAAGCTTTACATTTCAGTAATATTTGTGGCCAAAAGTGCTTTGAATGTATCATTAGGACTTTTCATATATTTCCAAATCACTCCATTTATTTCAGATGAAAATGGACCTGTGATATTTTTTTCTTCTGGGTAAGCCTTAATCCTGCACCAAAAGGGTTTTGCTGTAAGCTGAAGGTACCCAAGGCCATGAGCGTGCTCTGCTATTTTCCATGAAATTTAAGATTGCAGTCAGCTGTCAGACTTCTGTTTCCTATTTTACCAGAAGACATAATTCATCCTGGGAGCTGACTTAAAAGTGGAATTTCAGCAAGACCAGACAACTTGAATTTGAGGACATATGCTTTCCCTTTTGAAAAGGTCACTCTGTGCCTGGAACACAATCTCTCATTTCTGCTCTTGTTCCTTTGCTGCTTTGGGAAGTGAAATATTCCACAGAAATTTTGGAAATATCTAGAGCAAGGAGATATCTGTGGCTAAGTTTTGAAAAGTTTATCTTTACTGTGGTCTTCCTGGTGAAGTCTCCTACTTATTTATCCATTAGCTTCTTAAAATTTCAGAGCAAAGGACCCTTCCTTTTACTATTTACACACATCATAACAAAGCCCAGGTGCTCCAAGTGCCTTAAAATCAATAAGCCACATAGACCAAGCCTGACTCAGAGGTTAAATCATTTTACTCTGGAGAAAACAAGTCAACTATGTTCAGTATCTATTGATATGCTGCTGTAATTTTTTTGTCTAAATGTTGAGAAACAAGAAAATTTTTAAATAAATCCCTGCAATTATGGATCATAAAAGAATGTGAAGTATCTTGTACTTTCAGATTTTAGCTTTACTCCTGTTTTCCTTTATTGCTAGAGTATGTACCCAGGGGTGAAACTGATGGGGATATTTCTTTTTCTTAGATTTGAAGAATTAAAGGATTTCTGAGAAGCAGCCTGGTAGAGCTCCCTGGTGTGGGAAGATCCCAGCCTTTCCCAACCCTTCTCAGATACCCCAAAGATGGCCAAATTTTAGAGCTCTGTTTTGCAGAGCTGGCCTCAGGCACAGCCCCAAAATGCCTCCAGAGGGGAAGGCTCAGGACATTTACTGCTACCAGGGTCACTGTTTTGCCCTTAGAGAAAAACACCAATAATTACAACCCGCCACTTTTCCATGATCAAAGTGGTCAGGCTGGTGATATGTAACAAAAATAACTGAAGAAGTCAAAGGCAGCATTTCAAAGTAATTTTTATGAAGGCAAGAGATCAAGTGATCCCATCTTTCTAGCCACTTCAATAAATATAGGGTGATTATTAGCAAATAAAACTGGGTAATTGTAGTTTTCTCCTCAACTCAGTATAATTTGCTGAATTATCTATGTCAATCAAAATTATATTTAGATTGACACTGTGGGGATATGTAAAGCCTATTTATTCTGAATAAATATTTAAAGAGATTTTATAAGCAGTGATGTCCAAAGCTGAGGGATTTTCCCTGAAAAGATGAAGATTAGTTATTGATAATAGCCTAATATAAAACTACTCATCTGGTTTTCTAGAATAGTCTAAGGATTACTAATTATAGCCCTAGATATTTGAAATGGAAAAATTCCTCCCTCCCATCCCAAACATTCAGTAATGGATTTCTTTGTTTTCATATCTCCAGTGGCATTAGAAATATCCACTCAGAAATGTGGGATAACCATGGATTTCTGGAATGATAGCTGGAAAGTGTGGAGGACGGGCTGGGCATCTTCAGTAATGGGCTCTTGAACAGCCAGTGCTAACAGAATCTTGTCATTCACAAAGTAACTGTAGGCAAAGGGATAAAAATGGTTTTAATCTGGCTTGAATTTCTCTAGGAGCTTCTGCAAAACCAAGATTTGAACAAAAGTTGCAGATTTCAAATGCAATTCATTGGCAAAGCAAGCAATTTTGTTTTAAAATGTTATTTTCCATATGTGTACCAATTGTGTTTTTCAAAAGGGGAAATGGAAAATACAACTGGTATCAATGCAAACTCAGAATTTTAGACTTGGGAAAAGAGTTAATGAAACAAGAAATCTTGAATTATTCCATTTTTCCAAAAAACTTGAATATTATCAGTACTGAAATTTTGTTATGTTAATATTGCCACTAAAGCAAAAAACCCCCAAACCCAACCTGCTCCTTACTTGCTCAGAAATATTATCTCTTTCAAAGCCAAGAGTGACAGCATCCTTCTAGGAGCCTCCTGTCAAAAGCAGAAGTTGCCTGCTCTCAATCATTTCTTAGCCCCGAAGCTTGTAATGCTTGAAGTGAGTTTGTCTGGAGATATTAATTTTCTCCAACTCTTTCAGAAGGAGAACTATCAAAAATAGACTCATGGAAATGTATCATTTAACTAAGAGGCATAATGCATGCAAAATTTGGCCTTGAGTGAATGATATCAAGTAGGTCACTTTAATCACTGCCTTGGATGTTTTTAGTTCCTTCCAAGTCTTTCTGTCAAAATTTCAAGACTTTATAACAAGTGAAGAAAATGTATTTTCCATTGCAAAGTTGGTTATGGCTTGATCCTTCCAGTTTGGGCTCACTCCTGCAGAGCACTGTTACCCCTCAATCCTCCACATCCACATTTTACTGCACCTGGGCACGCTATGTTTTGGTTCCATTTGTATAAAAATAACAAATGAAGGCTTTTTAGTGTTCTGGGGAGACTAAATACCAAATTTCCAATAATTAGGAATTGCTAAGAATTCTGGATGCTCAATTCCTAAAAATTAATGTCCTGTGTTTCCTGGTTGTTGTTTGTATCCAGAGCCTGCCCCTGAAGCTGCTTCACAAGTGCTCTCAGCAATACCACATAATTTCTTATGCCTTTTCAATCACCAATGGAGCCTGCACTAGCAGTAATGGTCAGATTTCAGTTTTTCAAGCTGAAATTTCTCTTCCCTAGAACCTCAAAATTCTGTCATGCCTGCCTTCCCATTCTCCTTCAGGAAGATCTTTAGGGTACACATTTATTTCTTATCTTTCTGAGTGGAAGGCACAGCAGTAAAAACATTCTAACTGCTTTTTAAGCAATATGTTAATTGACCCAGCTCCCTTTGATGGTTTACACTTGTCTTAACAAGCACATAAAAACATCTGGTGAGAAAAAAAAATGAACTAACAAACAGCATTGCTGTAATACTTTTCACTTACAACCAGATGAAACATAACCTTTTATACCTAAGCATTACATTTCTTTTACCACCTTTCATTTCATAGCATTTTTGCATAGTGAGAGGAATATGTCTGGTTTTATTTGTTTTTACAACTGTGTTGTATAGGCTTTTCTGGTGTTTTGTGGCTCACAGATGGAGAAACCTTGGACTAAAAACTGTAACTACCCCACTACCCCTCACCTACATGCAATTGCCTGCAAAATCTTAAAAACTCTTTCACTTTTTAATGGGCTCTTGGGATTCTATTTTCCCACTTAAAGTTGAAAATCCATATAATTTTTAGTGTCATTCCATTGTGTTATTCCCAAAAGGCTTTTGTTTAAAATCAAACAGATGCTTTGACTTTTTTCTTTTTTTGCTCAAGATGACAACTTATTAGCACAATAAACTTCCTCTTTATGTGACTGTTCCGAGCTTTTTTTGTTCTCTCAAATGGATTCATTGCATTTAGATAATACACTTATTTACAATCTCACTGAAACTATTTGCTCCTTTTAATGTACTTTTTTCTTGAAAGGTCTTAACACTTCAAGATGAATCTGTTATTGTGGTATGAAAATGTTGATGGTTGTAAAAATTAAGAGAACTGGGAGAGAAGGCTCCTCTGGGTTGGTTCACTCCCACCAATCCTTTCAGCCTTAGATGAAGACATCAGGCAATGTTATCTCTGGTACCACGCCCTGAGGAACTTGGCTCCCAGAAATGAAAACATTCACTATTAACCAACAGCCACTACTGCTTGAGACCAGTGGTCCAACAAGGTTTTCAGCTTGCCTGTAGTCTGGCCAGCCAGCCTGCTTGTCCCTGTTTGAGTACTGGGAAGCTTTGGGACATCTTGCCCATAGCCTTGCTAAGGGGAAAGATAGTGACATGTACTGATCTCCTCAGAGTGGGCTGTTTCACACCAGCTGGCTACGCTGAGTAAGAACAGTTTCCTCTTGGTAAATCCACACTGTTCCTCCTCATTTTCTTGTCCTTCATGTATTTGGCAGTGGCTTCTGTGAGGGTGTGCAGCACTGCACAATTCTGTCAAGGAATTAGGATCAAATTGCCCCACCTGCTATTCCCTCTGCCTTTCATTGAAGATGGTTTGCCACAGCTTTTCAAATGTGAATGTTACCTGCCATGAACCAAATAGATCAGCAGTCTTACATGCAGCATGTCCAAATCTCATGGATCACCCAAGTCCTGTAACCCCCTAATCCTTGATCCTTGCCAATCATGGGCAGTGCTTTCTGCCCCAGCCTTAGCACATGGAAGGAAAGGGCTCGTGCTCTAAGTGCTACTGATGGATGCCACAGTTGGAAAGAGGTGCTGGGATTGAACAGCTGGGAGGACACAGAAAGAGTAAATGGCTGACAGCCATATCAACAAAGGATATGTGTTATTTATTTTGCGTTGTTGATGTTGAAGACAAAGCAAATTTAACTATTTGGGACTGAAGCAGATGGGATGGACATGGCTCCCAGAAGCATGGGAAAAGGACAACATGTCACCAAATGCATACATCAAGTCATATGCCAGCAGAGATAACAAGAATAGATATTTACATTTGCAGTAATTCTGTAGCAGCTTTCTGCAAGGAGGAAAACCTTTTCTGTCAGCCATTGGTGAATGAACGTGCTCTTCCTGGAACAATCTGTACTTTGAAACTGCATATCTGGTGCTGGAAGTAAACTAATGGAGCTAATGAGAGCAATTACAAGCTCCACACTATTGTAATTCATGCCTTTCTAGAATCCATATGCTGCAGATGTGAAAGACACAAAGCTGTAGGCAGCAGAGGCTGAACTGCAGTGCCTTCCCAGGCTTTGGACCTGCCACAGCATCTCACAGCCCTCCATTTCCCACCTTCCCTTCCCCTCAACAACTCTTTTGATGCAGACCATGAGATCTTCCTCATGATTCAGTACACCATGGGACCAGTGCCTTGGCCAAGCTGCCAGGGTCTGAGACTGCAATAAAACATGCCATTTGCCTCTGAAATTTAGCAGGTTTCAATAAGAATAAGCACTCTACATTTCTTCAGATCACCTGTACTGGCTTCTCCCCACTTGGAGAATACACATCACATCAAGAGCTCACAGCATTCAATGTCAGCAATTCATCTGGTGAGAGAGAAAAAGAAGCTTGTTCCCTTTAAATCAAATGATCAGTGAATATTTGCTCTAAGATTTAGTGGTTTGGGTTATATATGAAAGCTTTAATAGCCCAAGGTGAAAAACGGAAAGAAATTAGCTGGTTTACTGAATATGATGATAGGAGAGAAGCATATAATTAGATTGAATAGACATAAAACCACCTCTTTAAAACCTGTTCGTTATTGTTTTAATACTTGGAATGTGCATTTGCTGTGGTGGTTTTGTGCAGCTACTGCTAGATTGTTGCTACAGAGAGGCTGTCATTCAGGTCCTTGGGTTTTGTACCTGCCCCTTTTCCTGAGGAATTCTCTTTTTATCTTTAAATACCTTTTTCCTAAAAAAAAAAAACCAAACCAGAAGATAAAGGAAACTGAAAAAATCTTCTGTGTTAGTCATAGAGGAATATTGCATAATTCACCAAATTGCCCTTCTCTCCTATAATTGTATGATTTTTTATGGAAAGGCAAATGTGTTGAGAGATTGCTACAGGCTAATAAGAGGGGGACGTAGAAATTTTTTTTTTAAATGCTGTGGAAGTTACTTTTCAATTGTGACCAGCAGAAATTTAGAAGGCTATTAATGAGACTTCATACTGAGCTGCACATTTTCTACTTAAGCTAAATGAAGCATTTGTCAGAGAAAGTAATTTTCCTGTCTATTTGTATTCATTGCAATTATATATACCATGTTTTATGCTTTTGCTATATAAAGAAGTGTATTTTCCTCTAGGTATATTATCCATTACTACAGTACAAAAAAGAAGAATGGATTTTCTCTCTAATATTTTTATGAACTACAGTCAAGCACATGTCGTTGGGTCTGTAATCAAACAGTGCCAGAGTGGCAGTCAGAAAATTACCTCTGAGTAATTTATGAAAAATTAAGTAATTTCCCTAATATTTCAGAAATAAGAATGTGCTTTTTGTTTCTCAAAAGTTGCCCAATCTTCAACAACTTTTTTTCTTTCTTTTGTATTTTTTCCATTTCAGGCAAGTTAATGGTTTTTTTTCCAATTTTGTAAACAGTCACTTTGCATTTGTTAACATGATAGTCTTCAAGTAATTTGAATTACTTCACTGAAAACAGCTCCTGATGTTTTGAGGTCCAATTGCACAGCAGTCTGCAGTTAATAAAGCACAGCAGTGTGCAGCGTGAACCTCCTGGGGTAACATCCATCTTTTCCTTTCTCTGTAAGGAATCTCAGATATACTTTCTTTGGGAAGAGCACTGGCTCTCCATCTTTCCAAGACAGATGTGTCAATCTAAAAGGGATGCACGGAAAGCTCCCTGTGCTATTCAAACCAGCACATCTCTTAAGACAATAAAGTGTCTAAATCCCTGCATTATTAATGAGGTACCAAAAAGCCTTCTCTTTCCAAACAGAGTGCTCAATCATTTAAACTTTTACTCTGAAATTATCAGCAGCGCTGTAATGGTGCAGCTGGCTATAAATGGAGGCAGGTTGCCCGTGGCAATGTCAGGGGGGATGGCATCAGGTTGAGGGTGCTGGCAGTAATCCGTGCTGACAGCTTTCCCCATTACTGCCTCTTCCTGGAGCTCCAGCGGCCCCAGCGTGATGAGAACGGACAGGGCCGGCCGCGGAGCGGCACCGCGCATCGGGCCGGGAGCGCAGAGCTGCCCTGCTCCAATCCAACAGTGCTGCCCTGCTCCAATCCAACAGTGCTGCCCTGCTCCAATCCAACAGCACTGCCCTGCTCCAATCCCACAGTGCTGCCCTGCTCCAATCCAACAGCACTGCCCTGCTCCAATCCCACAGCGCTGCCCTGCTCCAATCCAACAGCGCTGCCCTGCTCCAATCCAACAGCACAGCCCTGCTCCAATCCAACAGCACTGCCCTGCTCCAATCCCACAGTGCTGCCCTGCTCCAATCCCACAGTGCTGCCCTGCTCCAATCCCACAGCGCTGCCCTGCTCCAATCCAACAGCACTGCCCTGCTCCAATCCAACAGCACAGCCCTGCTCCAATCCAACAGCGCTGCCCTGCTCCAATCCAACAGCCCTGCCCTGCTCCAATCCCACAGCACTGCCCTGCTCCAATCCCACAGCACTGCCCTGCTCCAATCCAACAGCACTGCCCTGCTCCAATCCAACAGAATGGCCCTGCTCCAATCCCACAGCACTGCCCTGCTCCAATCCCACAGTGCTGCCCTGCTCCAATCCCACAGCACTGCCCTGCTCCAATCCATCAGCACTGCCCTGCTCCAGCACCACTGCCCTGCTCCAAACCAGCACCACTGCGCTGCTCCAGCACCACTGCCCTGCCCAGAGCCTGGGAAACAAGGCCTGGACAAAAGAGTATTTTCTTACCAATGGGACTTAAGTAATCAAGAGAGTGTTTGTAGTCCAGGAATGTGCTGTATTCTGATGTTCCAAGTGTCTTCCCTCTATGCTGCTTTCACAACTTGTTGAATTGTTCAAAGGATGAACAGTAGATATATCAAAACTTAGCAGGTAGCTTTAGAAACATGGGATAATCTATAACAATTCTGCTTTTCAATGAGTCACTGTGCTTTGGATGAACACTATTCCTGTGTGTGGTTCTCAGGAGCTGCAGCACTAATTTAAGTGTATTGACTAAAGATAAACCACTGGTCTACATCTCACACATATGTGATTTTCTCTCTGAGTTTTTTTATCTTTTTTTATCTTCTCTCTTATTGAGTTTTTTTAATCTTTTCCCATGTAAGTCTAAAATAATTTATTGCCAGTGTTTATCTGCTTTGATATCCTGAATATTAAAGTAATGGATTTCTAGGCTTCATCATATTAATCAAGAGCAAAATGACACATTCAACTTCCTCATATTCAATTTCCACTTGATATTAACAACTGTAGCAAATGTAGTGGTAAACATTAGATTCTGCACAAATATTTTGAGAATGGGGTGCTCTTGGTAATTTGAAGAGTAAATTGTGGAATGAAATAATAAAGCAATACTATGTAAATAAGGCCATAGCAAAATTGTCTCTTTCTTGTTTATGTCTCACAAGCCAAATGAAGCAAAACCATCTGACTTTTATGTTTTGGGGATTTGTTTTTTTTTAAATAAAGAAGTAGTAAATGTGGTATATAATACATTTAGACTAAGTACTGAGTAAAGTTTTAAAACTTGAAAGAAATGTCTCTTTCATATAGGCATTTATCTGTGCAATTTATCTCATCTGGTTTGAGAAATTGTCCTCAGGCTTTTCAGATTATACATTGTGTTATTATACATACAGTGTTATTGTGAATGCTGTTGCAAAGTCATTCTCAACGTTCCTACAATAAAAGGAGAGCCTAGATGAGTAGAAAGGTTAGTTTCATGGAGAAGCTTTCATGGAATGTTGTTGTCATGTCTTTATGCTCGACATTAACGATCAAATCACTGGACAGATGCCATGAAATGGACAGGTCTTTTAGTGCCCTGTGAGATGGGATGGCGTAGAGGAGGTGATGTCCCTGTGTCACACAGAATAGAATGTCACAAGGACCCTATACTCTTTGTGTCATATTTTCAGGAGTGCATTTCTGTGCCCCTTTTGGCTGGAATCGAGGCACAATCAAATTTCAGATTTATAATTAGAAATTGATTTTTTGGATTTATGTGACTTAGAGCTCTGGTTGGTGCATGCCTTATGATTGGCAACCTTAGCCAAGGAGACAAGATTGAAAAGGTCACCAAGTTATCTATCCTTTAACTCACGGTGATAAATCCAGGCAATGATTGAAGGAGAGAAGTAGATGGGCTGGAGAAGCTTATCACAGAGTTTGCTGTGCTGTGCTTCCTGTCTAGGGATACTGATAAGTCATAAACCACATGCTCCAGAGAGGCTCTTCCGGTGATGGGAAGGTTATCTGTCCCAGCATTGGGGCATGTCTGCCAGTGCTTCCAAAGGGTCCCAGAATGTGGAGGTGATCTTGGTAGTGCAAATGGGGAGGCACAGTGATGTCCAGCACAGCTCATGGGAACCACCGAAATCTCTTTCCCAGCCTTTTGCCCTGGGGTAACAAGCAAAAACTCTTCCCAGGGGATGGGGATTACCCTCATGTGCTGTTTGGTGAGGGTCTGACACAAACCCCAGGCTGAACACTTGCTCATCATGAAAACCAATTGTGAAACAGGAAGCCTGATGCAGAGCAGGGTCACATCTGTGCATCCAGCACTGAGCTGTAGGTAGTCAGGAGCACGCCATGGGATTTTCAATCCACCAGAATCCTGCTACTCCCATCATGCCAGGACTTTGCCCTTCTCCACTTTCCGGGACACTCAGAGAATTTTGTGCTTGGTGTTGGGCCCTCTCTTGGCTTTGGCAGAAGACTCTACTTCTAGGTCCAGGGGTTCTGGTTCTCTGCTGCTGCTGCAGCACTTTCTCTGCTTCAAAAATGGTGGAATTGGAGCTGTGGTGGTTTATGTAGTCTGGAGGAATGCTGATCTCTGCAAGATATATTCTGGAGGAACAGTGAAATAGCATGTATGTTTTTGCATGATCTAGAGTAAAATTAATTACAGCTAAGAATGTTCTGCTCAGTTATGAGAAGGGATGGTCTTGGATCACTGGGATAGACATGAGAGCATTTATATGGCAGGCATAGGCATCTGTAGGAAAAGAGAAGGGTCAGCAGGGAAGAAATGCTGCTCTGAAAGATTAATATTTTATCTGTTTTACCTAAATTGTACCTTAGCCAAAAGCCCAGACAACACAATGTAAAAGAGAGAAGCACATCTAAACATAAAAGGCTTTCAGTTCACTAAAACTTCATTTATTATGGGCTTGAGAAGCAGCTGAAACAGGAAAGTGCTGAATGGGTCTGCTAGGAAGAAAAGCAGGAAAATCTTTCACTTACTGATTCCATTTTAGTTGCCATCCACCTCCATCAGCTTATCCTCTGAGAGCTCAGGCCAGGAGACTTCTTCCCTGGCACAGTGCCCTGCAGGCATAGCTGCAGGACAGATAAGACAGAAATACAGCTGTTTGCTCTCAGAGGAGTGAATGCTCCTGGAGGAATGCAGGGAGAGGGGGAGCTGAGAGCAGGCATGGCTGAGGCTCACAGGGAGAGTGGGGCTCTGGTAATACACAGTGGTTTCAGACTTTGCTCACTGACTTTAAAGATGGTTTGTCTTCTCATGTTATCTGAACCTCCTTCCACAGTAATAATCTACAGATAGTATAAATAGTGCTTGTTAATCCAAGCATTTTTTTGTCTTCTCTGATCAAGCCAACTTTTCCTACTTCTCACAGCGTCAGCTTGTCTATTAAGGTGTTGATATCAGAAAGAAATGTAGGATTTTGAAGAACAAAGTATAGTCAAGGTGGTATAATTTAAAAAGGGAAATATTGAAACTGCATCCATTGGTCTCATCACAGTTACAGCTTTTTATAGGAAACTAAACAATGGTTAAAATATACATCAACAGAAGGGTAAAACATATTTGTGATTTCCATTTTAATGCCTCTTTCCAATTCACTAATATGCCTTTGGAGGAGGAGAATGCCTGCAATACATCTTTATTTACATGTGTGTAGGTGAAAGGTATTTGCAATGTGTTGAGTCATGGCCAGGCAGAACAGCACCTACACATCTGTCCTGAGCTAGCCCTGCCCTTCTGATTTCAGAAGGAAAAGAAACCACAGGTGTACAAAGCAAAGCAGGTGGTGGTGTTTTACTCTCTTGATTTGACTTCAAAGAGATGTAATTCAGAGCTGTGGCCAGAAGGTTTCTTCTGCTGGCCCCAGCTGGTTTTGGACCGGGCCCACTCATCAGGTTGGTTATACACCCTTGGATGAAAAACATCATGATTTGTGGTGTGTAAATTACAGGTGTGTAAATGTTCAAGGATTTCAGGAGCAGAGCAGTTAGTGCATAGCATGCAGTGAGTGCACTACACGTGTCATGAAGCTGGCTGGCTGGTTTCACTGGAGCTGTGAAATCCCACAGCTGCTCCTTGGGGTGCAGAGCAGTGCTGATGGCCCCAACAGCTCTTTGGGGAGCCTTGGGAAGGACAAGCATTCTGGAGAACTTGCCTTGGGAAGGACCAGCACTTCTGGAGAACTTGCCTATCCAAAGGCTGAATGTCTGCTTAGAAACGCAACACTGGCCATTTTACTAAGAGCCAGAATTCAAAATAAAATTATTTTAATAGATCCTGTTGGAGGGATCCATTTACATTCAGCAAGATTTCATGTAGCTCCATAAATAGCCCACATGCAGAAACAATGCAGAAACACACTTGCAGTTCTCTCTTTACTCAGTTTTCCCATCCTCCTTCTTCCTGACCCTTCCTTTTAGGGCATTTGGCAGATTCACCTCATCAAGATAAAGTCAATGTGTATTGAGGCTCTGTGTGCTCAGAATGGCTATTCCTTTCCCAGCTTTATCTGCCCATCCAGTAAGATGTCATTGTCTCTCCCATTGCCATTATAAATTCTATGGCACATTATATTGTGTTCTCCTTCATGCAGATCATCTCTTCCTCCATCCTTCTGTCTAGAATTAACTGAGCAAAATGGTGTGTGTATATGTAATATGAAAAATAATTGATTTAAAATATTTATAATAAACTTTATGGACCACTGGCCAGCAATTAAATTTGTGGAACATAAAGATTACATTTCTTCATGAAATCAGAATTATCAGATGTCAAGAGGAGCTACCTAGGGTCAGACTGGTGCTGTGGTGGGAGAGATCTACAATGGGTTGATGCCTTAAGTTTGAGCTTTCATATTTTCAGGTTCTGTGCTGCCCAGGGGTGCAGCTCTGACCCTCACATTCAGTGTCACTCAGCTCTCTGCACAGAGCAGGGACACAAAACAAATCCTTTTCCTGATGAAGACCAAGGACAATTATCAGGCCTAAAAGCACAAACAACGGTGGTTGGAGGGAGGAACAAAAAGGATGGGACATCACAGCCTGGAGCTGGAATTGGACCCCAGTATGCAAATGGATCAAAACTTTTAAAAGTGTGAGACCTCAGGACTGGTTGGGCTTTTTGTGACCATTCTAACTCCACCTTGGGTGTAGCCATGGTCAGGCTCTGGTCCTGCCCAGGGTGGATCCTAAAGGCCTTTCAATAAATTCCTACTTTATTTCCTGGCTCTGTGCAGCCTCTGTTTTAGGTCAGCCCCAAGGCATCGGGGTCAATGTCAGCCTCATGAGGAACAGCACTGGAAGAAAGGGAGCAGGGCTTGTAGGAGCTCAGAGACAGATGAGGTGGCAAGGAGCTGGTTAGGAGCCAGCTGGAAATGTAGAAGACTGGAGTCTGAGTTTGACATTGATGTGATGATTACCAGGGAAAAGAAGGGGTGATGAGTCTGAAAGTGCAGAAACATTGAGGCAGTTCATCCATGGCATTGAGAGGCAGCTCTGGCAGGGAGGATGAGAAAAGGCTAATGAGGACAAGGTAGGAAAGTGAATTAAAAGCTTTGTTCAGGTAAACTTGAAAGTTCTCAAACCTACTCTTGAATATACTGACTCTTTCCTAGGAAAACATGGGAACATCTTGCATGTTGCAAGGTATATGGTGTGACATGGGCACAGGCTGCTGGTGCTTGAGTGAGCTGGGATAATGAAAAACTCCCTGGGGATTTATGGGAAGGTTTAAAACAATAACCATGTAAATACAGAGCAAAAACTCTTCTTGCACCTTGCCACACACAACACAGGGTGGTTGTGAGCAGGATCTACAGAGGTGGTCAAGCCTCTCTGTGGCTTGAGAAACCAGAGGAATCTGTGCCTTTTATCCACTCCTACCATGATTGACAGTCAAGTGAAAGATGAAGCAAGTTTTGCCTAAGAGCTGTAACCTCTCAGCAACTCTACTGTTATTTCTCATGGTGAGGAACAGTTGAATTTGAACCAAATCAGTCTTTTGACAGAGGCTGGGAGAAAACATTTGAATAAAGAAAATATTGTTGTGCCAGCCCTTCCCTTGAAGTACACCAAACACTAGTTCTCTTGGGTACTTCGGCTCCTGCCATCACTTGCCCTTTCCACAGGTTTGAAACTACATTTTGCTCACAGTTGTAATCCATATAATCCTACTATGAGAATTTAGATAAGAATTAAATTAGCAGCAGAGTATTGTAAGTGGAAAATTGGCTTGTAGATTTCTACAAAGAGACTGAGCACTTCTCTCTTTGGGGTCAATAGCAGGTTTACTGCAGCACAGAGGGGTGAGGGATATTAACTGTAACGAGGTTTCCATTTCCTCAATGAGTCTGGTTTTACACCTTGTATTAAATTGAGAAAACCATGGAACACTACTCAGTATTTACATTTCAAATTCATTGAATAAATATTGGAATGCTTGAAATAAAAACTTTCATAAGTAAGGCTCTTCATATTTTTTCTTTTAAAAACACAAAGAAGACCTCAAACAACTCTTCAATTTTACAATAGTACTACAGCTAGGAATTGAAAGCATGCAAGCTTCAATCATCTCATCTGTTCCCTTATGGCAAACAGCATAAATATTTTGGAGGCCTCAAATGTGCTTTTATCACTTGCAAGGTAGGAAATTATACTGCAAAAGTCATCAAAGGAAATTATACTGCTGTAAATGGAGCTCTTGTATCACTGTATGCATGCTGTGTCTAACTTTCTTGGATGTCTTTGGCATAAGCATGCTCACAATTCCTGGTCTATTTAGGAACTTGATTTTTTTTTTGGCTGCTGTTTCTATAGCTGAAGAAAACTTTAAACTTCGCATTTGAGATCCATGGTACTTGATACTACAAGAAATGCTGATTTAAGGGAAATAATGATTAGAATGACATATTTTAAAAAATTAATTATAATTAGATTATAAAACAGCATGAATCAACTCTTCATTGTGATGATTTTTCTCCTTAGGGGGTAACCGAGACCGGCTGCTTGTACAGGTTGTAACAGTTACAATAACCGGGTTTGTAGTGCAAGTGTAGGCGGAAAAGCAATTGCTGCTGAGAGCACAGAAACACCAACTCCTTACACTGGCACTTTGCATTAAGGGCAGCTCTGTGTGAGGCAGTGGGGAACCTGTTCTGTACAAGCACAAACAGCCAAAGGTCTGCAGAGCAGTTACAAAACCCTGTCCTGTCAACAACAAGGACTCAGCACAGGGCTGTGGTACAGCACATACAGTGCAAGGATGAAAGATTACAGCTGTGGCTGTGACCCTCTATGGCACAGCAATAAACTAGACTGGAATATTAACTCTGGGCTTTGAGGTCCCTTAAACTTCAGGGGGCTTAGGGAACCTCTGGCCTCCCTGCTCAGCTGTACCCCATCCTCTGTAAAACAACAAATCCAAAATAATCTTTCATTGCATAGGAGAATTAATTTCTAAAAGTTAAGGATCAAAGACGCTTCTGAAAGTTCATTCTGCGTGCATCCTAAATTCATGGATTTTTAGAGTCAGGCTGAGAGGTTCCTGTGGCATTTAAAGTGGCTGTAATTCAAAATGTTTGTAGTACCAGCCCTCAGGAGTCAAAACACACAGCATGTCTAACTCACACCTGCAGAGAGCATTTTACAGTGTCTGCCTCGCATCGCTTCCCATTCCCACTGGCTTGTTGGATTTGATGTTATTCTTTGTTGTCATATCTGTTTTGCTCCCTCATCTCCCTGTCTTTGTGGAGCTCTGATGTGCACATGGCAGAAAAGGCCTCTGCTTTCATTCCAAACAGAGTGTGTGGCAATACAGCACATTTCAGTCTGGAGCAGGAGAGCGAAAAGAGAAAAAGAGAAAGCTGCCATTGTTAGGAGGAAGTGGGCGACCTGGAGTATAGCTGGTTATAAAAAGCAGCTCTGTGTGGGCTGGATGTGACTGCAACAGATTAATACACTGCCAGGTTCCCTCTGCAGGTGGCTGGAGGAGTTTGTGTGGCTGACGGGGCCTCCCAGTTCCCCCTTTGCTGGGCTTTCCAGGTGTTATTGTCCCTGTCAGATGGGCTGGATTTAAATTCAGAGCTATCTCTCTGATACGAGTGCCTTCCATCAACAACTGAACCATGGGAAACTGGCACCCCACACTGCACCTACACTTTCCTCTTGCAGGTCTATCATCACGCTGACCTCAATTTCTTTTGCAGCATTACTTCTTCCCTTAAGTAAGTTTTTCTGCTGAATGAAATGTCAGCAGATAACATCAGTGCTACTCCATAATTTAATAGTTCCAAATATGGGTTGGAGCCTGACTCAACATCCTCTTTCAGCAGACAGCTTGATATTTTGATAATATTTGCCTATAACTCGCAACACTGGGGACTAGCAAGTACAAGAAACATGACTTCAGACACATAAATATCTTACAGCCCTCCCCACCTTGCTTTCGGCAGCTGTCAGAGGTATCCTTGTTTTATCCCTTTCTCCTGGCCCAAAGGGAGGGGTGGCTGTGCTCAAGACACCCCTCTCTGCAGCCCCCCTGTTTCTCTCTCAGGGAGCCCTTGCTTGTCCCAGCTGCTGATTTTCTATATTCATTCAGCCACCTGAATTTCAAGTGCTTTTCCTTGATGCTGGTATTATCTTGGCTTCTGGAGGGATAATGGCAGTGGGTGAGGCAACTTGTCTTCTTCAGACAATTTTTTTTATACCCTTCTGAGAAGAGCCACGCAGCAGAAAGATAAGCAAAGAATATTTTCTAATGTTGCTGGATTATGGTTAATCGAGAAAGAAAACTTAGAGGATACTGTACATCCAGGAAGAAGGATGTCTTCCAAAATCCCTGTTTTTCAGACCAGACTGTTTGGAGGATCAGAAATGAAAACCAAGAGATGCAATTTTCCAGAGTTGTGAGAAAGCTTTTAGAGAACCAGTTTCTCCAAAGCTGCAATGATCCCTTTTCACTGGAATTGGTCCCTTCAGCAGTATAAATGGATACTCTTGGTTGGATGTGTTCTCAGCCCTAGAGAATAGGTACACTGTACTTACAGAAAACAAAGGTAATAAAAAATCAAAAGCTGTTTTTAGACTGCTTGACCTGTGGGTCTCTCACACATAAACCTACAGAAGGAGCATTTTCCCAGCCTTTGTATTTGGCCTCCACATTTCAGCCCAGGGTCAACCCTACTGAAGCCTTTAGACTCTTTGCTATAACTCTGAATGTCACATGGATTATTATATCACCTGCCAATGGTATCAATAATGCTACTGCTCAGAGGATTCTTATTAATCTTGTCATTGTCTTTAGAAATCTAGTAAACCTACTGCACTGAAACATAACAAGACCTAAACATTTTGCAGTAAGATCCCATTCATACTTAGTGAGAAAACACAGGTTCAAATGGAAGTTTTTGCCTGTGAAGCTCCTGGTTTTCACGGAAGGATGAGCAGTGGGACACAGGGAGATGGAGCAGGACCTCAGATGAGTGCTCAGAGGCTTCACAAAGCCCAGGGACTCCAGTGCCTGTGCATCCCTTTGGGGCAGCTCCTGAAGAGCCCCTGTCCCAGGGCTGCAGCAGCCAGGAGGGGCACAGCCTGTCCCAGCCCTGGCAAGAACTTTTCTCCCTTGCAGCCTATGGGATGCAGCAAAAGCTTTGATCAGGCTTTTGGAAGGCCTCCTGAGGAAGCTGTGGTTCCATGAAAAGTGGGTGCTCGTACTGGAGTGTTATTTACGTTTTCTAAATCAACAAGGAACTAAATGGAGTTTGTTATGCACCAACCACACATTTATGGCAAGCAACTGCTGACACAGAACACGTAGCTCTAAGAAAGTGAATTTTAAGCTGCTAATCCCTCTCTGTCTCTTCTTTTGCATGAGACTACACTTCTTACAAGATGCAGTTTAACCTGAAACTTGACCTGTCTTCCTAAGAAATTACTTCAATCAATAATTGCTCTCTGCTTAGCGACCAAGGGAAAACAGTGGAACTTGCAAAGCTGCTTTGAAATTCATTTCCAGTGAGGTAAAAGCTCATCTTAAGAATTGGAATTTCTCTCTGATTACTACTGCAGGTAGACTAAAAATCTCTCCTGGTAAGATTGTAGCAACTTGTCACAGCAAAGAACTTAAGGATAGTATTTTTTTCCTTGCAATACTAGTGATTGGGATAAAACTACAGCACTTTAATCATTAAGAGATGCACTATAAGTATTAATTGAGATTAGAATTATGTTCAGAGCAGCTCCCTCTGAAATGACCTTGGCCCTTGTCCGTGGTGCATGACACTACAAGTTTGTTCCTATTTCAATCTTTAAATAGACACAAGGCCAATGTAATTTGAGGATTTGGTCTGATGCAACTCTTCAAGCAGCAATTTGTGGCAGATATGGTAAGATAAAGAGGTTTTGTAGAGGTCAGTGGTTGGCCACCAGGTTGTGTGGCTGACTGCAGAAAGCAGAGCTGGCTGCCCTGCTGGAGCTGGTGGCCTGAGCTGCAGGGACCCCTCTGGAGCAGGAAAGGTGCAGGCATGGAATTTGTTTCTCAGTGACAAATAACTGATTAAGGTCCTTTGCTGTCATTCAAATCCTCAAAGTACCATTTAAATGAATATTCTTACCATGGATTTACCACATGAAATCTACTTCAGCAGGATGCTGTGCTGCCAAGATGATTCCTGACACTGAACTTGTGTTTGCTCTCTTCTGCAAAGCCCCTCTTTGTGCTGCTAATGCAGCCTAAAAGATGTCTGCGTATCCATGTAAGTGAAGTTGCTCACACAGAGCATAAATGTCAAGAAATCTGTGCTCCCAGTAAAATCTCTCAACCATTACAGGATTTGCTTCGATGACAGACTTTATGTGAATGGAAGATGATATATTTATGTTTCAATATAGCTGAGCACTTCTTAAAGAGGAAGTTGTGAAGCATGCCAGATTATTTACCAAGGGACTACAAATGTCACAGGCTGCAATTATGTGAGTTCAGAGAAGGAAAAACGCACTAGTACTGTCAGTTTAGCCAAAACCCTGTGTTCCCAGCTCTATGCCACACACTTCATATGGAAACTGGAAATAATTGTACAACAAATAAATATCCAAATGATCAAACATGGAAGAGCAGAACAGGGAGGTGTCCTCAATGCCTTCTCTGAGACATGGACTAGCAATTTTCCTGGTGAACACTGGGTCAAATACTTATTTTGATTTTGCTCTGGAGCCACATTGTGAATCAGATCATTCCTCTGTATTGATTCAAAAAGTGAAAGAGCTGAGCACAGCTCTTTCTTGTCATAAAACAGCTGCTCAGCATTCACAGAACCCATCCCACATTTGCCTGGCAAAGCCCAGGGTGTTTTCTCTTGAACCCTACTTGCTCTTGGCAACTGGCACACAGGAAATGAGTAAAATCCATAAATCTCCCATGTGCTCTGGTCTCCTACCCAGAGCTCACATAGACAAGCAGTGTTCAGTGGTATAATCACAGATGCCCTTTGCTGGTGGCACAGTCACTTTTGGAGAAGAGTTAATCTTTGGAAGTTGGGAGGATTTAATGCCAAAAGCTAACGCTGTTGGGAGAGCGCTCACCTGTTCTGTGCTTGTAGCTCGAGGCAGCATTCCTGAGACACAACAGTCCTCTGCACTAAAAACGTTTCTCTCCCATAAGGTGCCATAGTAGCACTACAAACTTTGCTAAAACTAAAGATGATTTGGGAAAGAGCATAAATTACTGTGTTTTGCAGAACCAATAGATATAAACTAGTTAATAGCTGAATCTTTCTAACTCAGGGAGTAAAAATATAGACTCTAAAGTCTATACATTCTTATCACTATCTGGTGTGTCCTAAATGTGCATCTTTCAAGTCCATAAATATCTCAGAATCACTAGAGAGAAAACACTTAGTGTGCTGATGGATTTTCTTTTGACTCTTTAATGAAGCTAATAGACTCGTAAAAAGCATTTGGTAAGGTGGGAGAGGGAGGGAGCGAGAGAGATTTATAAAAAGCTTTTTGAAATCTAAGGTCTTCAGAGTTTTTCCCTGAGGTACTTGGAGATTTCTTCTGTTCAGAATCACACTGTGGAAATGGCATCAACAAAACAGACAGCATCAGTAAACAGATGAAAACTAGTGCACAAAGTAATGTCAGCACAACTTGTAAATGTTCCTCCGGACTTCAGCTCATGTCTATAATATTGCAGAGATTTCAAAGGCTTCCATTAGTTTTTGCTGGCTTCACATGCAGCATTTTCAATTAAGAAAAAAACCAACAAAGCAAACAAACAAGAAACCTCCCACACAGAACCAAAAACTTCAGCTTCTTCTCTGTTTCAGAGTTTGTGCTGGACTGTGATCACAGAGGGTGACAGAAGCAGAGGCTCACGGGGCTGCTGCCCTCACCTTTCTGTACCAGCCCTGCAGGGCTAAAGCTGCCTTGTGTGTGACATGGACAAGTGTCTGTGAGAGCAGGGCAGTCGGGGGGAAAGAGAAGAAGAAGGGAAAATAAAGGAGAAAAAGAAATAAGCCAAAGAAACCCCTCAGGGATCTTGTCTGCTCACCTGATGCTTCCCGGGGTTTAGAACTGGGAAAAAGAGATGCAGCACAAGCAAACCCTGGAGCTGAAGGGATGGGATGGGATGGGATGGGATAGGATGGGATGGGATGGGATGGGATGGGATGGGATGGGATGGGATGGGATGGGATGGGCCAGGCCCTTGTGCTCCCTCACTGCAGCTCTCTTTGGGAGTGTGCTCAGTTGGGTCTCTGCTGTTCAACTCCCGTATCAACACATCAAATCTGTTTTGGAAACAACCTCATTCACTCAATTACCGTAATAGCAGTTAAAACACACTGTGAGCATGGCAGGAATGGTGATGAATGAGGCAGAGAATGATTCCCCTCTCCATGTTAGCAATTCAGATTTGACTAAAACAGTCTAAGAAGTGAATGCATTATTCTCTCTCTCATCCTTCTCGCTCTTTCCATCCTCCCCTGTTTTCATTAAGCATAATCTGTGTTGCTGTATTGCAGATCACTTTGCTGCTGGATGTGCTGTTCCTGCATGGGTATTTGGTTTACTCTCTGTGTTTCATTGTATTCAATACACACATCTTGGTGTGCTGGAGCAGTACAAGTTACCAGTCTCTCACACCTTCCTGTTAATTTTCAGTACAGTCTGAAATCTTCTAAATTAATATTCCTTATCTTGCTTTGTTCTTTCTTCCCTCTAATTTTTTTTTAAAAGAAGCAAGCAAATGAAAATAGAAATGGTGAAATCTTTATTTCAGTGTTTCAGTTATTCATGACTGATTTCTGGTCCAAACATCCCAGCAACTGATTTTCATTTATTATCCAGGTAATTGTGGATATGCACAACATCCCTAAAACAATATTCATCTCCAAGCACTGCAAGCCTTGCCTTTCCTGATTTCCTGTTATTTTATCCTGGAATTGCAGTTATACCAGAGAAGTGAAACCAAGCAGATGATGGGTACTTAAAAATTACTAATTTGTTAGCATCTGACAAACTGCCACACAAGAGATTAATGGCTGAAGCAAATACTTGTGAATGGTAAATTTACTCTTAACTGGCCTTCAATTCAGAATGAGAAAGCAGAGTTCTCAGAGGAGAGAAGCCTTTTGGTAAACAGTGTTTGGGTTTGTCAGAGTTATCCTGGCAAAACCTGGACATCCCTTTGTGCCCCCAGACGAAGCCTGAGCATGTTTGTTGGCATGGCCATGCCAGAAGCCAAATCTCCTCCGGGGCAGCCAGCACTTCTCTGCTTTGCCCTGGCCACCAGGCTGTGGGGAAGGAGCAGTGGCTGCTGCAATCCCACAGCCGTGCCCAGGGTGATGCCAAAGGGCTCCCAGAGCACCCAGCAGGGCTGTGCCAGGCTGTGTGAGCAGGGCTGGGTTCCAGCAGGACTCACAGACACACCTCTGCTCTGCTGGGTTCCTGCAGGACTCACAGACACACCTCTGCTCTGCTGGGTTCCAGCAGGACTCACAGACACACCTCTGCTCTGCTGGGTTCCAGCAGGACTCACAGACACACACCTCTCTGCTCTGCTGGGTTCCAGCAGGACTCACAGACACACCTCTGCTCTGCTGGGTTCCAGCAGGACTCACAGACACACCTCTCTGCTCTGCTGGGTTCCAGCAGGACTCACACCTCTCAGCCCTCTCCCTGTGCAGCCAGCAGCAGCACAGAGGGTGCCCGGCTGCCCCAGCCCAGAGCAGTGCCAAGGACTCAGAGTACTGGCAGGGAGCTGTGGCCTGCATCCAAGGATCTGACTTGTTGGCCAGATCCAACAGATTCAGAGCTGTCTAAGAGACTGGCGTCTTTTCTCTCCTCCTTTTCTCTGCACTGAAAGTTACAAACCCCAGCAATGGGTTTCCTTTAGATCTCACTTGTGACCTGAAGGGTTCATTACTGCCTCTGCCACGGGCTTTCAGCTGTGAATTGCACAATGCCAGGCACACGCAGGGCAGAATTATTTTCCCCTCTCTCTTTCTATTTGCCAGCAGTGTGGTAGAGCCACTAGAGGCTCTTCTCTGTTAATTTTGGGAGGTAAACAAGGGCTTCCTGCTAAGTTTTCAAAACAATATATGACAGCCATTTCTCTGCCGTGTTCTAGGCTTACATGTTTGTCTCTGTCTGGAGTGAGAAAATGTCCTGATGGGTCCCAGTGCTGATCAAGACGAGATTTCTCTCCTGAGAAATTAGACTGCTGCTAATTACCTGTGCAGGAAGGAAGGCTTGGTCTGTCTCTGGGATGCAGCCAAACCTGAGTTAAAGGGAAGATAGTCCATAATGTAAACATTGTTGGCATGCATAACTTATAGCAGTTCATTTAAAAAATCAGAAGGATTGAAAAACAGTGAGAATATGACAGAGAAGAGGCAAATTTCCCTTTCAAGAGTTTCCTGAGAAGAGGAAACTCTTTTTCAGTCAGACCTCCACATGCCTTTGCTATAGATTATGCAGGAGGTGTGTGCATAGGATGTAGCTTTGAATCCTTATTTACAGATAGCAGAGTAGTAACTTAGATTCTCCACCGTTGTCCCTGCACAATACACAAAATTAAATACCTTTTGGATTGAAAATGACACCCCTGTGCATTAATTTTACCAAGGCTGTGAACAGCTCTTTTATGAGGTTATGTAAACTTCCCTCCATCAAGTAGAGATGTCATTTGCGAAGAATCCAATAGCTGTTTCTGGGCATGTTTAGAACCACATTTCTAAAGATTATTTTATATAATGACCCTTAAAGATCAATTTACATTGAAATAAATTGAAATTAAACTTCCATTCTTGTGTTATGAGCAGCTTTCAATTCCATGGTGAACGATGTCAGCTGCCATTTGACATTGCAGTATAAGATCTGACTTACTTGTAACGTCTTCATCTATTCTAGTGAAAAGCAATTTATTGCTTAATCAGCAGTAACCTACTGCTGATTGCAATATTTTTATTTCAGTCATCTGATCTTGAAGTATTAAGGCAGATTTCTAAGCATGAATTCAACTCATTCAAAGTCTGTCTCACCTGTGACAGTAAAAACAGCAGACACCTTGGTCTTTGGTGTGAGTTCCCTGAATTATTAATATTTTCCCACCTTGCTATGCAGACTGCTTCTCCATTGGGACTATGGACGGTGCTGAATACATAAACCTTCTAATCTACTGCAAGTTAATTTCTTTTCTCCAGGAATTGTACAAAAAATGCCTCTATAAATTGCAGTTGTTTTGACCAAATAAGCCAAAACCCACTAATGCAAACAGATTTAGCTGAGAATAAAAGCACAGTTCTGGGATACCACAAAGTTCCTCAATTGTTTAGATTTAAAATCTTGCTCCATACAAACAAACTATGGCATAGAAAATTGTACTATAATTCATGGATGTTTCTCATTTAAAGTATGCTCTTTATAAATGTGCCTTTGAAAAAGCAAGGCTAGCTCAAACCAGCATCATTCTGAAAATGCTGTGACACTTCAGACAGTAGGTTTCATACATGTTGGAAGACATACCAGTGGCTCATCACTTTGAATTTCTGTTCAGGTTATTAGTCATAACTAATCTCACATTCTATAGAATTGTTTCCTGATTCCTTTTCAACATTGAACAATTTGATTTAGTCTCATGAATGGATCTTCTGGGATTCTTTATAAGCGAGTATAAAAGGAAATTAAAAGGTGTTTTGGCAACAATCTCTTTGAAGTCAATTTATCTAGAGAAGGAAAATTTATATGATAACCATCTACTGCAAAATTACAAATTACTATAGAATTGCATAAAATGTCTGCTGTAGTCTTGAATAGTAAATGTCAAAAGAGAATTTCATTTAATCTTACTGGAGGGCACTTACTACTTATTTGATCTGAATTCTTTGATATGGTTATTGCAAGTACTTTATGATTCATAATATCATTCTTTAGTCCACATATAGCAGCCTCTAGAAGCAGAGATGGCTGAAGAATGGCAATTTCAATTTGTGGCATCTTTTGTAGATTTTTCTTTTTCTATTTTCATGCCACTTTCCACTCACACTTTCAAACATATTTTTGGAGCAGGATTCAGTAAAAACACCAGTTTTGCTACTCAAGAGAGTCATACATTTTATCCAGAGTCCCTTTTTTATTTTTCCTTAGTCTGTCCCCAGAAACCTTTCCATCAAAAACTTTGAATCAATACCCTCCTTTTAAACAGGCTGGTTAAGCAAACCAGCTTATTTACTTGAGTAAAAAGAGAAAAAACCCTTCCAACCAGTGCAGCTCTGAGGATGTTGCAGCCAGTAACACTGAAAAATAACAAGATCATGACATTGGTTAAAATAACCTAAAAGAAAGCAGATTTTGTAGTGTCTGGTACATACTGGTACTACTTAAACATTATTCAAACCTGCGTGAGATTGAGGTCTTGGAGTCAAACAAACTCTGCTAGGTTCAATAGATGCACTTAAACAAGGACATTTTTTTCCAAAGGTTTCTACAAATATTTCTTGATCTGATACAAAGTTCAAGGCAGAAAAGCTCAGTAAACTTGAACGTGATATCAGCAAGGTAGTCTGGAAAATTTTATTCATTTTGCTGAAGAGTGGAAATTAATGGGATAAAGAAATAGCTGCTCCACAGTTTAAGTTATTTTAGCTTTTGCCTTTTTCTGTATGCATTGTGGAAAAATATTACGTAAGTCATTAAAATCCAGTGATTTATAGTTTTATGTAGCCAATGTTACTTGCTTAAAAAATAAAACAATTAAAACCCAGCTTCTGAACCTCTTTTGAAAAGATTGTACCTGGCAGGTTCATTTCTGTTTACTTGTTATTCCAATCTAGCAATAAATTAGAACTATTTCAGCTGAAAAAAAGCCTTAATCTATTTTTCCAAATGACTGGCTCGAAAACCAACACGTCAGGAGTTCTTTGTGATAACTTATACATGCCCGGTGCTGTGCAGGCACTGCCAGGCCCTTCACCACAACGCCAGTGTAATGGGGCTTTTTTGCCTCCCCAGAAAAAACAAGGAGGGAAGAAAGGCCCAGAAAAATCAGTGAACCAGGCAGAAATGTGGCACAGACTCCTGGAATTGCAGGCAAATGGTCTGAGCCACACAGCAGTGTCACGCAAAGTTTGCTGCACAGCTGGGAAAGGTGAGGCTGGGACAGGCACAGAGCTCCCGGGAGCAGGGGAAAGAGCAGCTGGAAAGCTCCTCTGTGCTGAAGGGCAGAGCCAGGCCCCATCTAATCCTGTTGGACATTATGCTCTTGAAAGTCTCGTCTGCCAGATTCAAAGGAAAGCCAAAGCCTCATCTACACATTAAAAATTGTTTAAAACTTGGCCCAAGAGCTGGAGGCCTGACATTGCTGTTCTGTATTTATGTGCCTGGTATTGCTATGGCCAGTGTGTGCACAGATTGAAAGAAAAGAAGCAAAGCCCTGACTGGAGAGGGGATTTGGTATCTGCAGCAATCCCTCATGGCCCATTGCATCCTCTATCACTGTGCTGGGAAGAGAGGTTATTCTCAATATTGCTACTGCTAATGTTGAGATTAAAATATTGGATGGGGACTGAGAAATTCTGAGTTAATTTTCTGGCTCTGTCCAAAAGCAGTCTAGAGGTGTTAGTTAAATCATTTAATCTCTGTGCCTCACATCCTTATCATCTGACAATTTTGTATCTCACAGGGCTGTTATGAAATACAGTGCATTAATGTGAGTCATTTCCATTCTGCAATGATGGTTTCCATGTACTTGGGGAGATTGAGGCTTTCTATTTGCATGAAAGCAGTTGTTTGCTCATGAAATGTTAGTCACAAAGCAGCAGTAAGGTAAAAATGCCCGTCATTCAGCAAGCTGTGACTAATGTTGTTTCCACATCTGTATCTACAGCAATTCAGGTGGAAATCATTTTCCATTTAAAATGCATTGATTTTTATTTGTTGCAATAAACCCAGGCAGACAGATCCTTTGATACCAGAGAAGGATTCAGACAGATAGGTCTGGCTGGGCATGTTTGTTTAGCTCAAGTGGGAATGAAATCAGAAAACCTCCAAAATATTATCTAGATGTGACCATTAGGGGAGAGGCAAAGTGCATTTGCTCTTTAAAGATATTTTTCAATGCCTGTATTCTAAGGTTATGAGAATCTTGATTTGAAGCTGGCTCCTCCTGAATATGGTAGCTGAACTTGTTATTTTTCTGTTTGAAAAGCCTGTCCTGGAGTCCTTGATATCAGAAATATGCTGAATATTTGGCAGTAGCTTGTAAACACATTTTGTAAGAGAGTTCATAGTATTAAAAAAATGTATTCTTGTGACTTGAGCAACCTTGCAATCTCTGGATCTTGGGAATAAAGCTTATTCTATGCTTCCTTTGGCTGTCCCTGTGTGTTGAGCTGTGGCACTGCTGGGGTGCTGTGGCTGCACAGCTGCCTGCAGAGGTTGCTGATGGCATTCTGCAGCATCAGCCCCAGACTCACCCCAAGCCCTACAGCATTCTGAGGCCCAACACAAACCCTGTGAGTCACTGTGGTTCTGCTGCTGGCCCTGCACCCAAAAATCCATCTGTAATCGAGACAACACAATACCTGACAGTGATATGTGAGAAGAGAGAGGTGCAGTTTTCTTTGAATAGCAAAGAGCATACTGAGAAGGAGCTGTTTAGGGGAGGTTAATACCATGCTGCAAAGAACACTATTACAGGAAAATAAGAAGCAGGTTATGCAGCAATTTCTGACCAAAATAGAATAACCTCCAAAACAAATACTCTTCTCTTACTTTGTTCTCAAGCTTAGAGTTCCTGTAGTGTAATAATTACTTTGATGATTTCTGAAGGTGATACTATTTTTCTCTGAAAATGTTTACAGCCCCATCAGATCTAATTATTCCTGGCTTTTTCTTCAGCAGTTTTTCAAAGAGATTGAGTACAACAGCATTTATTTTCAAGAAAGGGAGAAAGGAGATAAAAATTGTGAGGTAGCTATCCTCCTGGAATATGGGCTTTTACATTTCCAGATAAATGAATATCTTTAACTAGGCCGTAATGAGTAATAAGTAAAACCTTCTATGGCATTGCATTGAAATAGATCATGTTGGCCTCTTATTATCATTTATTATTTATTTTAATTAGCCTTAATTGCCATGAAAATTCTCATTTTTGCAGATACTGAGATGATTAAAAAGAAAACTTAAGAAAAAGACATTGTGACAGTAATTGTAGAGCACTGATGGCCACAAGCAGCACCAAGTTATGGCTGCAGCTGTGCTGAACCTCCAGCCTCTGCCAAACCATGGCCCAGGGCTCCCGAGGCTGCCTTCCCTGCAGAGGCAGGAGAGCCAGTGCACACATAGCCCTGCTCTAACACTAGCCCAAGGCTTCCATGAGTCCTGGGACGCTGAAGAGCTTGTTTGTGAGACAAGTGGCATCTGAACCACTTTGGCAGCTTCTTTCACCCCCAGGGAATGGCAGGATGAGTCCCATGTTGTGCAGGAGTGCCAGGGGACAGCAATCAGTTGCAGCTCTTCAGTGTAACCAGTATCTTTGGTGCTGCTGGTGAGCTGGCAGCACTTGTGTTGCAGTGTGGAGGCACACCCCGTGCCGTGGCTCTGATCTCCTCTGTGTGCACCTTGGCAGAACAGCCAGGGACAAGAAGCCTGCCCAAGAAGTGGTGAGCAGCACCTGCCATGTGACAAATCTCATTTCCCTGCACCCCTGCACTGCAGAGCAGCCCCCAGCCCCAGGGACAGCCCCTGTGTTTGTCTCCTTCCCTGACCCCAGGGACCAGCAAGAGAATGCAGTGTGTCTGGGCCAGCACAAAGGTCAGGTTAGATGTTAGAAAAAAATTCTTCACTGGAAGAGTGATTGGGCAATGGAATGGTCTGCCCAGTGAGGTGGTGGAGTCCCTGGAGGTGTTTAATAAAAGCCTGGGCATGGCACTCAGTGCTATGGTTTAGTTGATGAGGTGTTAGTTCAGAAGTTGGACTTAATAATCTCAAAAGGTCTTTTGCAACCCAGTTCATTCTGTGATTCTGTGGAAATGCAGATTTTTGTTCAACAGAGCCACAGCCAGGGCAAGGAGACACATTGGCAATGTAGAAACAGTGATGGCATCAACATTCCCCAAAGCAGCCCTGGGACTAAGGCTTATCCTGCAGGGGGAAGAGAGCCAGCAACTGCTGCCACTGCCAGAATATTCCAGCATGAATCTGCCTGCTGGCTGCATCCCTTGGGATCAGCTGCTGCCACATGGACCTGGGAGTAACTTCTTTATGAGGAAAAACAGCAACACAAACCCATTTTTATGTGCTTATTTTTTGTGGGCTATTAATATGTGCTTGGTATGATAGACTGAAAACATTTATTATATCACACAATTTTTTTTTCAGGTATGCAGAAATTCTGAGTTCTGAGTTTTGGTTTGGACAAAATTGATTTTTTGTTTAGAATCAAAAATTTAAGAAAATGGCTATAAAGTTCTGGGAGTTTTTTTGTATGTTTTGCTGAGAGTTTTTTAAATTGCAACAATTAGTAAGAATATTATCACTGGTGGGGAAATCTATGGCCAGGAAGAGAGTTAGTCACTTAAAATTACTTATTTCAGCAGCATAAATATCCTTTCTAGGATTACAGGTATTTGTGTCATTGCACAGTAACATTTGTATTGTAACTATGCATCATTATTTATCTACTGATAAATTAATTTGGCAGTGTTAAAGCAGACAGAAAACAACTAATAACTGTTACTTATAAAAATATGCTATCAGCAGTGCAATAATTCCCTGCTTAGTTCATTCATACATATTAGATTTTCATTGTTAAAAAACAAGTCTCTTGTGATCAAAAGAAAGGTAAGACTTGTACTCATATAAATTTACCACTAGTTTTACATCACCAAAGCTGAAACATGAATTTTCATTGCAATTCAGTCTTTTCTAAGGGAGACAACATTCTTTTGTTACCATTTTTTCTCTCATTAAAGATAAAGAAATTATTTGCTAAAATATATCCTTGTTTTTCTAATTGCATTGACAGCATGAAGCATGATTGCAATTTCTATATTCTTATTGTGTCCAGATCTGGATCCTCTGGCATTTCATTAATCTGATCACAGAAGTCATATGGTAACAGTTCAGCTCTTTACCCTCACAACTTATATCTTGTTCCTTGTCCTTATTAAAAAAGAAGCCTTAAACAGACAGAATTACAGTTTTACTATTGCCTGGAACCTGCCGGGGCTGGGTGGAGCTGCACCCAGGGCTGCTGGAAACTCCCTCAGGCATCAAACCCTGGTTCAGACTGTGGCCTGCATTTCTCAGCAATTATTTAGAATACTTTTACTAACTCTGAAGCACAATACTTCTTTAAAGAAGACTCCATAAGATATAATACTAACATTGAGGGGGTTTTTCTCACTCAACAGTACCTTTCTGTGCTCAGCAGAGCTCCTGCTAAAGCCCATGGATGTGCTTGTGAAGTTTTAACCACCTGATTTCTTCCTTGCTTGGCTCTGGGGTTGTTTTCAGGCCACTGTAGCACTGGGAAGCCTGGAGCATGTCCTGCCTGTGCCCAGAGGGGCACACGGGGCTGTCCTGGGGTGAGACCACCTGTGCTGCAGGTCCCACCCTCAGCCAGAGTCTGTTCCCTTGCTCAGCCTTGCTTTGCTGGGGGTTCTCTGAGCTGCCAAACTCTAAATATCCCTCAAATCCTCTCCTCCAGGAGACGAGCACGGAGGGCTAGCAGTGCCAGCTGAGTTCTTAGAGGGAGCCATGTGAGCTGCTCTTGGACTCTAAAGCTGTGGGAACCTTATACCCATATCTACCAGGGAAATAATATTTTAAACACACAGAAATGCATCCTGCTATTTCAGCACAGGAAAAATATTGATAGTACTAAGAATGTTATACAACGCTTTATTTAGTCCAAGGGAAAGTTTTCTAGAAACTTGGGTAAACAATCCATAGCAAAAGCTGTGTACTTTAGCTGGGAGCTGGGCAAGCTGACCTAATACATCTTTTCCATTTCTCACCTCTAAAACCCAGTGCAGTTTTGTTTTTTTTGGTATCGGTGATCAGTGGAGCATATCTGTGTGTGCTGGAAAAGAGATTGGCTATAACCATCTTGTACTTGCTTTGACATGTGCTTTGTCTTTTTATAAAAAACAAACTTTGAAAATTCATAGTTAATGAGGCCTCAGATTCTTATAAGCAGTTTAATCAGGCTGTGCCGGTACAGGGCACGTGGTTAAACACAATCTCTTCTAAGCAAGGGCATGACTTGCTACTTTTAAGTAGCAAGTATGTTTTGCTTTTGGGCCTCTGAGTCTCGACTTATATTTAATCTTTCAATTAAATTCCCTTCAGACATGAGAATTTTGTCAATGTTCATTTCTCCCACACAAAAATCTGGTTAATTATGTGATGTTTTCTTCAGATCTTCTCTATTCCACATGACATTTCCCACCCCCTTTTTTTATTTTTTCCTTCTCTGTGCTGGATGGAAAGACTGTTTTTAACAATGCCTGAAGCTTTGTCTTTTGTCCTTCACTCGTGTCTCCAGGAGAGCGAATCCCCTGTGCAGGGCAGATCCCACCCCAGCCCCTCTGCTCTCTCTGGGCAGCCTGGTCCAGAAGGGATAGAGGGGAGCAGGGGCTCCACAACCCAGGGCAGGCACCCCTGGATGCCCAGGCCCAGGGTTCTGATTAGGTACAATTTAGAGAATGAGGAAAGAAAAAAAAAAAAAATAGAATAAACGAGTGAGGAAATGAATGCAACTTATTGAATGAACGAGATACCAAACAAGCTGGATGTGTATCTCACACACATCACTGGGTCTTTCTGTCCTGGTTTCAATCTCAGGTGTGCAGGGCCTTGGGCATGCCCAGGGCTGAGCATGGTGGTGCTGTGTCTCCATCCCTCCGGTGGCTGCAACAACCCTGGCCAGCTTTGGACTCCACTGTTCTCTGTATTTCATTTCGGGTAAGAGCCCCAGCTGGCAGGTTTAACAGGCTGCTTTTAAGGAGCTCCTAGCTCAGAAGTGCTTTGTGCATTTCTGCAGCTTTCAGCAGCCGTAAAGAGAACTGTTATCCCTTCTTGAACACAGCTGTACTTTTTACAGAGCTGGGTTTTGACGCCCACTGTTATTTGTCCTTTGAGCTTTGTCACTGAATAGAGTCACTCACAGTTGGAGAACATCAAAGGATGGGTGGTTTTACGGGTCACATTTAAGCATATAAATAGCTTTGAAGTTAATGCTTTATTAAAAAAAATGCCTGGTTGGTTGTTTCATCACATCTTAATTACAGAAATTGACTCCGACTGCTGGTGAAATTTCTAACAAAAGTAATGTGGTCTTTGCTTCAAAGGGAGTTTCACACAGAGTGGGCAGCCAGGGGACAAGGACTAATACAAGGGCCCAGGGAGACTGGTGACTTCTCCCTTTAACAATTTATTCTGGTAGGAAAATGCTCGAATAGTTCCTTTTATATCAACACAATCAGGATCTCATGAGAATCTTGAGGGATCTGGTCAAATCTAAGTTAAAATAGGTCCCTTTAAATTACTCTTTGAGGAAACAGGATTTCTCTTCATGTGCTGTTATAGGAATTTCCCAAATTAATGATCTGGGTAACTTCAGAGTAGGTTTGCAGTGTGAATGCAGAGAGCCTGTTAACTGACCTCATCCCAGAGACCTGGAAAGATAAAAGTTTTATTATCCCTCCCTGGTGGACTCCCAAGAGACTCACTCTAAGTCTTGTTTTCACAACACATTCAGGTATAAGCCTTGACCTAAAAACCAAAAATGTATCTTGAAGTCACAAGGGAATGCACCAGCAAGAACTGGCACATTTCAACCCTAATTGTTCCTTTCCCAAGCAGGGTGAATATAAGCAAATTCTGCTTTCAGGCAGGCTGTGATTGAGGGGGACCTCCCTGCACAGAATAATTCATCCAAATTAGCCACTGCATCTGGTTTCAGTCACACAGCTCTCGATCGCTGTTTTACGGATTAAAAGATCTCATCTAAGATTTAACACATTGATTCAATTACTTCAACTTGTGCTTCGAACACCATCAAAGTGTTGATTCTTTTCCCTTAATTCTTTTGAAAAGCTAATTCAGACTGACTCATTAACTAGAGAAGACTGCAAATTTGGGTAATGTGTTTAAGTGGAGAAGCTTGATCCATCTTGATTAAAAGATTTTTTGTAGCTAATGCTTAACCTCTGAAGTTCATAAAATGAGTTACAGTTAATGAGTGTGTTTCATTCTCAAATGTTTAAGCATCCTCCCACTTCTTTTTGCCCCTGAAATCAAAAGGGGACATTTTGTGAGCTGAGAAATGCAACACTTATGCTAATTCAATATCATAATTATTTCACAGTCGCTGTGAAATACCTATGTGCAAATAGTTACATAAATGCCACGAATAAATACACCAGCATAGTGTTTGCTTTGCTGAGTAAATCAGTTCATTTGAAGGATAAACTATTATATTGCCTAATTAGCCATCATCCAGGAAGGGCATTCTCGTGAAGAGCCAGATGGGCAAAAACTGTCCTGGATCACTTGTTCTGAAAAGGCACTGCAGGAAAAACTGATTAGCAAACATTTCTGATATCTTTCCTTGTATTTGGAGTAGGCAGGGATGTGGGAAAAAAAAAAATTGGTGCAGGACATTGAGACATGGAAGGGGATCTTTCTGGCTTCCTGCATCACCAGCGTAAATTAAAGAATATACACATTAAAACATATAGTTTTGGGGCTGTATTCTACGTCACAAGCACAAGGGCAAAAAGCTTCTGAACCTGGTCTGTGATGTTAGGAAAGCTAGAAATTGTGCTTGTTTACAACAAAAAGGGATTACTATGTATAGTGGAGTGCATCTAATAGGATGAATTTTGTGGAGTTCTTTTTACACCAAAATATTTGTTTACTGAAAAACAGCAGTTTACTGTAAAATAGGCATCTGGCTGTACTGATCACAGGAGATGTGGGCAGTAAAATTGTGTGAAAAGTTTTCAAGTAATGTTTGTTCAAAATTTTGCATGTGCAGGAGATATTTGCAAACTCAAGTAAGTCATCTTCTGACAGAAGGAAAATGAAAGTGGGCCATAGGCCAAAAGCTTGCAGAGAATAACTCCCAGCAGCACATGGCAGGGCACCAGAAGCCAGAAATTTTCTCCTTCCTGGAGAGTCTCCCTGGAAATCCCAGAAGAGTTTTGAACACATCATTCACATTGCTGACCCAGGCACCAGGAGAAGGAACCCTCTGCTCCCCCAACTTTGCCAGGTCGACTGCAGGCAGAGGAAAGACCCAGAGCTGCCAAGGGATTTGCTCTGACCTGGTAGGGCTCTCTGAAAGGCTTTTTCTCTGCTAAAGCACTGGTTGAGCTGTACTGGAAATGACAGGTTTCTCTGTGGCCTTAAGACTGCTAAATGTGCCTATGTGTGTGCTTCTGTGTTTGTCACAGCAGCGTTGTCCATGTGGTGTTTGGGAGGCACAATGCACCTCCATAGGAAGCTGACCCAGTGTTCATACACTGAAAATGATGTGAGCTGTATGACCTGCTGCTGGAGCAGCTATCATAATGTCTTTTTGTAATAGGAAAGATCTGACCAATGAAGTGAATAATATGTTGCTTGTTAACAAATAATATCTACTCTCTGGCATGGATGCTCTGGTCCAGAAATTTTATACCTCAACAGTTAATGCCTGAAAGAAAACAATATCGCTTCAATGTGAGTCCCTGGGAAATGAAACTGTATGAGAAAACTTGTGTTTAGACAGTTTTGGTTGCTCCTCAGTGTGTATAATTAGGTTTGAATACTTCAGGCTACATTGCAGTTATCTTAAAAGTCATTTACAGGTTGCAAGTTATTTCATCCCAGAGAAAAGGCTTAAATGTGAGTTCTGTTTTCTTTTCCTTGACTTCAGGGAGCAGAGGTTCAAACAGTTTTTATGTAAATGTCTGTCATTTAAATAAAAGGGAGGTGACACCTGCCTGCTCATCTGGAAACAGAGACTTGGGGGTCACCAGCTTGCACAGCCAGGATGTCAGGCTCTCCCAGGGTCACCTCCCTGGCAGTCACTGACTGGCCTTGGAGTGGTCCTCCCTTTGTTCCCAGCACCTTGTCCAGCTCTCCAAAAATAGAGTATCCCTAAAGTGTAGCTGATGAAAGTCAACAGAGCATCAGTGATTTCCATTGAAACGTGGGAGCAGGATGTGGCTGTGGAACACTTGAATTGCATTGCCAGAGCTGTTCAGAGCAGCTGTTAGGGGGGTTCACAGGAGGCATGGTGACAGCAGAGAGTGACTGCACCAGGGCATCAGAACTTTGATAATAGGCCATTCTGCCATGGGAAAAGAAGCTGGTGTTCATGCAGGGAATAAATCAAAGGCTTTAGCAGCAGCAAGGTCTCTCTGTGCCAGGCAGATAAAAAATTCCTCCCTGCCTTGCTTCTTACGCTGCATCTCAGTGGGGTGAAGTGACAGGGCAAAGATGTACGAGACAGAGAGCTGCTGCTCCGGTCCCCAGCCACCCCATCTCGTTCAGGGCTTTTTCTGACAAAGTAGGTTACTAGATCTCTGTGTAACGAGGGCAGGGATTGTGGTGCTACTGGGCTCCCCGTGCCCAGCCGTGTGTCCCTCCTGAGGGGGACGTTGCCCACACAGGCCCTGCCATGGCACCGGAGCTGCTGGGGGCCTCTCACTGAGCAGGGACAGGCCATGGCTGACCCTGTCCCTCCACACTGCCAACACGGGCCAGGAGCTTCATGCCAGGGAACCTACATGCTCCTCTAGACCTGAAATCTGAATCATGGACCCTTGGAGTTGTTTGGGTTGGAAGGGACCCTAAAGACCATCTCATTCCGCTCCCTTCCACTCTCCCAGGTTGCTTCAAGCCTCATCCAATCTGGTCTTGGACACTTCCAGGGATGGGGCATCACAGCTTCTCTGGGCAACCTGTGCGAGGGCCTCACCACCCTCACAGTACAGAATTTCCTCTCAATATTCAGCCTAAGCCTGTCCTACCCTATATATGTTTGTGTGCTCTGATATGCATTCATAAATACCTACACATGCATTACAAATGTACTTATCCCTGTAACATCACTAGAGAGATGACACTTTCACACTTTCATTTAAGTTCTTTTCCTTATTATGATATATGACATTGCCCAGGGGTCTGTGGAGAATTTTACATATTCATGGCGAAAATTTTCTCTCCAGCAAATTGTTTCCTGTTTAAAAGATAAGACAAACAGATTTAGAAAGAAAACAGTGGTAATCTGAGTCCAGAACTTGCCCAAAGATTTGTTTTGGTTTCCAGACTCCAATGTCAAGATGTTGTTTGTTGGATTTCATTGCTGGAAGCCCCATCACTGGCAGCACATGGCTGGAAAGCAGAGAGACAGCTCTGCACAGCTCCTGCCATCCCCCCCAGGGCACTGCACAGCCCCCAGTGCAGGCTGATGCTTCAGGGGACATATCTGAAGGCAAACCTGTTAGCAGAGCATCTCCCTTCTCCTTTTCATCTTATTTTTAGTTCTTCATTTTAGCAGAATTATTAAGTCCTGTTTATTACCTTGTGCTTGCTTTGAGGAGAGGGTTGCATCCCATCTCTGCAGCACCAGGCTGGACAACACCCATTGGGGCTGCCAGGGGGGAAGCAGCTTTCCACCACCAGCCATGGCACTGCCTCTCAGATGTGGCACCTCCCAGTGTGGGGCATTCACAGACAGAGGCTGGGCACTGCAGCAGGGAGGTGAAATGCAGAAGGTTGGTAGCGGGGCATTCAGGGCACTCTGCTGGAAGGCTCAAGGTTGGGTTGCAAAGATTTGGAAGATGCTCTAAAGCCATTTTTCAAAACTAATACTTAGAAAAGGATTACAAGCCTTCCTGTGCTGCTGGCAAGCAATGGTTTTGTAGTGGTTTCCAAGTCACAGCAAGCCAGCTTTTTTTCCCCTGAAGTGCCACTTTTAACTATGGACTTGGGGAAAAATGATTACTCTAGTGACTCTGACAAACCTCATACACACTACAGGGCTTGATCTAAATGGAAAACTTCCAGTTGTGCTTCTCCCACAGACATGTTAAACCAGTTATTTTCCCCTTCAATACACTACAAATACCTTTAAATATGCCTTCTGAATCTGCAGGGTGAGTATCCTGGAGATTTAACTTTTCCTACTCTTAGGGGCATCCACTTAGCACAATAACTCTGCAGAAGCAATCTTGGGGTTATCTGTCATCTCTGGACCTTGTGAAGCACACATTCAGCAGATTTTTGTGTCCCCAAGCCAGCAATCTGAGGTAGATAGCATCAGCATGAAGAAAGGGGACAGAATCTCAGCTTGAAATTGGAAGATGTGGGCAGGATATTTGTTCAGAGACAGGTCTGAATATGTGATAACTTGCTTGAACAGGACTCTCCACAACTCTCTTGGAGGAACAGGATTAGTAGAGGGCTTATTAGACTTGGCCAAAATGCATGTGAAACTGGCTTTTCTCTTATTTTCCAATTCTTCTGTATGCTTTGTGCCATCTACATACCAAATTTTTACTCAGTTTGTAGGTTTGTGAGCTACTTGAGTGGAGTTTAGAAAAATGTGAAGGGCTTAAGTATATCCTCATTCGATTGGGTGGGAGTTTTGCCATTGATTTAAGTGGGAATGGAGCTGTGAAAAAGGATTTGCATGCATTGATTAGGTGTCCCACAAGGGAAGGTCGAATGGGTGAACTTAGATAAGAAGGAAAGTTCAATGTCCTAACAATCATGTCATCCCCATCCCTCTGAGATTAGTTTTCTCCTTTAAATAAATATGTCATATAAATATTGTTTGGTTTGGATCCACAAATATTGATGAGGATTTTTAGCTTCAAGGGTGTGCAATTGGTTTTGAATCCATAAATATAAATGAGAATTTTTGGCTTAATTGTGAGAATTCTTTGGCTTTGCATTTCAGTGGTGGTTTCCTTTTCATCTGGCAACATAATCCCTGACCTTGTATGACAATGGCAACACTTTGAAAATATATCTGTCAATATCCACGTGGCTGAAGGTAAAGTTCTGGAGTAAGTCACTTAGGGCTGTGTGATTTCCTGCTGTGAAGGATGCAGTGAGAGATAAAGCAGATTAGAGTCATTAGAGACAGACAGTGAATGAGAAACCAGAGCTGCCAAGCTCACAGAGCTTAGTGTGGCTCATGGGCCATGTGGTTTGCCAATAATCCTGACACAGCATTCCCCATCCCACTCTGCCATCCCAGGAGCTGTGAAATATCTGGGCATTTTGTTCTCCCCATCACTTCTGCCATGGATGTCCTGCCACTGAGAGGCAATCCCAGATTGTCTTCCACTGAGGAACCAAGGGAATGGGAGGATGTGTGATGTTTTAAGATTCCCTTAAAATCTGCTCAGAGGCACTTGGGCAAGTCTCAGTGGCTGCTGATGTGTGGACTTCAGGAGGGAATAGGGTGATGGATCAAAGCTGTGTTGACTCCTCACAGGCAGGTGGATGCCACCCACACTGAGTGTGTGCCAGGAACCATCATGCAGCATTCCCTGTCCCTAAGTCATGGTTCTCACTTTTGAAACAGCTGGGTAGGAGATGACTGGGACTGCAACCAGTGAAGCTTGACTTCTCCAAGTCCTTTTACAACGACTGGCTCAAAAAACCCCAGGTGAGAGAGCACCAGTGGCTAGAGAGGAAGGGATGAGCATGATGACCCCAGAGAGCAGCACTGACTGGGCTCCTGAAGCAGAGGAGCCCCTCTTCCTTCAGCTACACATCCCAGGCAGGCAGCAGAGTCCCTGCTCTTAAACAGGGAGGCTCCTCAGACAGGCTTGCATAGATAAACTGATTTAAATATGTTCACGACCTACTTATTTGTGGAAGCATATTCTGGGAATCCGGAAACACTGCCAGCTCTTTGTCAGGCTTTTGGGAAATGCACACTGCTGGAGATAGCCTGCTGTGCTGTCTGACTTCCTTTTCCAATGGATCAGGAGGGCAGTGTTTATTCTTCACTGATCTCTCTTGGCAAGTTCAGCTTTGTTTGCCCTGACTTTTCCCCTAGCCTTGTCAGTAGTCCTCTCTACGTGGTCTAACATCTATATCCACATTCCCAAAAATCTAAATTTCCTGCTTTTGCTAAATTCCATCTAATATATTGATACTTGCATTAATAAAGCATGAGGAACATCCAGGGCCTTAATTAACTGAGTTCAGCTGTCTCTGAACTTGAGAAAGGTGCTGCCACAAACCATGCTGTAAAATGAAATGAAATTGATAAAGCTGATTACAAACCCAGACAGTCAGAATGAATAACAGTTCTGCCAACTTGAAAAAAATGGTTTTTTTCTTTTTATCAGCTTTCAGTATATTTGATTATAAATATAAATTCAAAAGCACATTTATACTCAAATGGGGCCAAATCCTTATTTGCCATGCCTGGCTACATCCCAGTTTGTAGCCTGGGGAACCTGAGCACTTCCTTCAAATCCTTGATGAGAATAACCTTGATTTTTCTCCTGCCCCCAACACGGCCTGAAATGTGCTTATGCAGCTGCCAAGTTTGGGCAGGAGAGGATTTCAGTGGAGTCAGGCAGCTTTCACAAAATTCTCTGGGAACAGGATTAAGCTATCAAGTGGAGATAACTTGGGGTACATGTTAATTTGAAGGGTAACTCTTGCTTTAATTGGCAGCTAGATCTTCACTCCTGAACTGTTGAGGATGCAGTGACAAGGATAAATAGCACCACAGGACCTGGCTACAATTTCTGACTGGCTGGATTTCATGTGAGCTCAAAATCATGTCCACATTTATGGAAAAAAGCTGTTGCAAAGAGAGTATTACCATTGTCATTGTATGGACAAACAAACGGCCCTACGGGGACAGGCTTCTGACAGCTTTATTTATAGTCTTTCTCCAAACAGAGCCTGAGTCCTCCCCACAGCTGAGTGTCAGGTAAAATACAAGACACGAGTTACACTGGGTGTCTCGTGGCAAATCAAATCCAATGAGAAACACATTAGGATGTGAACCTACAATTTTCATACTCTGTTTAAACCCTGATGATGTTCTCTTCTGGGATTTTCTGGGTGACTTGTAATCTTTAGTGCAGTAATCTGCAGCAGCAGAAGTTGCACATGAGCCACTGTACTTTTAAACTTATTCATCACATTGCCTGCAGCTCCGTGGCAATCGCTCACTGCGGGTAATTAAGTTGTCCTGGACGGAGCTAGAGAAGGACGCATGGCAAATGGGAAGAAGAGAAAAATTAGAGCAAGAGGTTCACTGATCATAGCTGATGCTAAAATATCTTTTTTTAATGGAACAATTTATTTTCTAGTTCATAGCGGTAGCTGAATTAATCAGCTGCTTGTGGCTGCCTTTGCATACAGATTCCCTGGGACGGTGACACAGCCCATGCAGGCAGGGTGACCACCCTCGCTCTGCCACTGGTAATCCAGCACCAGCTCTCTTTAAAGCCTCTGCTCCATTTAATTTGCATTTTCTGCCTTATCACTGTTGGAATCTGTGTGGGACAAGATTGTTATTAGCTCCACGAAGGTGTGTCACCACCTTTCTGAGGTTGCCCATAGCCTCAGAAAATGGCTTATAGAGATAGCAAGACAGCATGATCGGTCGGAGGTGTTTGAAAAGCAAAAGGTTTTAACTAAGACAAAAATAAGAAACCATACAAAACAAAAGTGAAATAAGCTGTGCAAGGTGCAGAGAAAATCCTTACACCTGCTATTACACCCCAAAAATGCACTGAGAGCCTCCGTGCTCTCTCTTGTTATGGTCAAGGCAGGGTTCTTGGCATCCTCCCCCATAGAAATAGTAACAGGGCTTGAGGTACAGCTTGAACTGTCCAACAGGTTCCTTTGTGCTGGAACTGGGCCAATTATGGTGAGCAGAGCATTGAAGTTTCTGGTTCTTTATAAGTGAAACAAAGAATGAAATCCAAATCCTTTCCTAATATGGGAACACCCGCTAAGGTATGGGGGTGCATTGCTACACACCATTTCTCTTTCCATCCCTGGTGATCTTTTTATTTTTATCACTTAGCCTTCCTACTAAAATTGTCAGCTTTTCTGCTACAATAACCTGGCAGCGTTCAAGGTCAGGAACTTGCCACTCAACAAGAAAAGAGATGCAAGAAAGGGTTTTACCAGCAAAGTCTTCACCTATGTTAATGCTGCAGCAGGCAGTTGTTCTTTAGCAGCTGAACACCCATCTCAAAATGAATGAATGGGCTTTTCCAAGGTTAGGCCCTCTCTGTTCTTCAGAGCAAACCTGGAAGGTGAAGTAACTGAGTGGTTTAGTAGTAACACACAGCAAGACAAAATAGTAGTTTCTCATTTTGCATCCCAGCTCCTTGATGACAATATGTGTAAAAGCATCTGTGAAACAGGCTGTGAATCAAATAAATATTCAGCTGGAGAAAGAAATTTGGAACAGACAGTTCCAGACTTAACCAAGCATGCAAAGCCCTCTGTTGATGTAGAAATTAGAGATTTCCATAGTCAGCTGAGCATTTCCCAAAGAGTATCTAAATGTTTCCCAAGGTTAATTTGAGAGTAGAAATGATCTATAAATCATTATGATGTGATTAGTAGATAAATCAGACAAAAATTGTGGGATTTTTAAACTACTATTCAGGATAGTGATAGCTAAATGCTAGATAAAATTTTAAAAACCTTGTTTCTAAAGGCACTTGTACTCTGAAGGAAAACTAGAATGGAAAGTTATTCCATTTGGGGGTTTGTTGTTTGGGGAGAGGGGTTTGAGCGCTTCTAGGTCCTTTTTAATGAGGTTGTTGAATCAATTTGTATATGTATCCTAGCACCAGCCTTGCCAGAAGCCTGAGATGAACACCAGGAGTCAGTGAAGCAATTTTACAGAATTCATTGGGCTTTTGTTGAAACCCAGGACATGGGTTCATTCATGCTTTCATGGCTTCAATTCGAATCACTCTTGTAGCTGATAATACAGAGATTACAAAATGCACTCGTGGAAGAGCCATCAGTCCTGGCCTTTGCCATATGGCTGTTTCCAGGTGAAATGGCTGGCTTTTGCCATGGAAATGTTACTTTTCTTTTGTGTCTTCTATGTTTCTTTCAAATACACATTTGAAGGATTTTCCTGCTCCAGAATATGCTGTCTCTAGTGTAGAAGACCTTTGTTTTAAGTGCAATAGTCAGATGGATGGTTCTTTTACCTGAAATACCCAGTGGCTGTTTCAATTAGCACCCTGTAAGCATCTCCTCAGGTGGGGTGGGGATATGTAGAGTGTGCATGGCCATGATTGCCATTCATGTAGAAAAATTAGTCTGGATTTCCTCGATCTGGCAGAGTTCAGGTAGGGTTGACAGCCTGGGAGTTACAGTCCTGCATGGATTTTGCACTCTCTGCTGTATTCCCTGCAGCCCCTGAGCTTGTACGTAAGCGAGTGCATTTGTGATTGGAGAGGGTTTTTTGCCAAATTACATTTTGGTAATTTCTGTACAAAATTCTCTACAGATTTATCTGTACACAAATTCTCATTTACAAATGAGAAGCCCTCGGCTGCTTTGAGCTTATCACAGTGTTACTGTTCTTTGTATTTACACACAAATTACTGCAAGTCCATTAAGTTCTCCCACACCACAGTAATGGCATGGTGGTGATTTATGTTTTAACACTAACAGCAATTCACCAATTGACTAGATTGTTTCTTGACATGAATATTTTAACATTTTAATTTATTAGACTTTATATCTGGTGAAAGAATACAATTTTCAGATGTCTGCTCTTGCCAGATGACATAGCAGAAGAGAGGCACAAACTGTTCAAATGAACAAATGTCTAATAGACTGATCAGAAAATTACACTGTAACTGCTTCGTTTCATGTTTTTTTGCTGCCAGACATTTGCTAAGCTGATGACCTGATTGACAGGTAACACCATGTGTGGGTTTCTTTGAATCAAGATCAGGAAAATGAAATAAAATAATGAAGAGAAATATATTTATTACTAGCAGAAAGTCTGAAGGAATGGTTTGCATGTTCTTCAAGAGCTGTGTTTCCCAGGGAAAAGGGCAAAGGTAGTGGGAATGAAATGATGTGAATATCCTTTGTAACTTCTATTTGAACTGTCAAAATGAAGGAAATCACTCAGAACTAACCCCTGCCTTGAGTTACATGACAAAAATCTTCAGAGAACGTGGGCAGAGAAGTACCAGGGGTCAGCTAGATACCCTCTCTGGGGAACAAGGAGGAATCCTGAGGGACAAGACTGTCTTCAAAGTGTGATGTTTATAGGGAGTCATGATACAAACCTGACCTGAACTATCTTGGCAGACATAAGCTGGGCCACAATTCGTTTTTGCATGTCAATATAAACAAGGTCCATGAGAACTTCACAGAGTGGCTGTGGGATATTAGGAACTGATGTTTGTAAAGAACTTGGGAAGATTTTCTCCCATTTGTTTGTGTTCTAGTCACCAGAGTCTCTTGCAAGAACCTGAGAACACAGATAGCCTCTAAAGATAAAGACTTTTCTTTCCTCCTGGTTCCTGCCAAAGGAATTCCTTCTCCTTCACGGTTACGGTGGAGGAAAAAGGACGACAGTAAAAGTGAGTGGGAAGATGGATAGCTATCATTGTAAAGTGTTACCTTCTGAGTCACACAGCCCTTTTAGGATAAGAGAGCCTGGGAGAGGAGAATAATTTCTTTAGTTTTAACTGAATGATTGAGATTGATAGCAAGAGGAAAGGTAGTCCCTGTCAGCAAGCAGAATACCTGTCCACTGCAGGGGATGAGAAGAGAGCAGCAATCGTGTCCAGACAGCCAGGTAACTGTCACATGATTATAACTGCAGGTCGGGTGTGAGTGCTGCAGATTCAAACTGGTGACCAAGGCCTGAAAGGCTCCATGTGTCATTATCAGCCCTCGGGTAGGAGCACGGCTCATTGATGCCCATCTTCTTGGCACTGGATGGCAGTTCACTTCTGAGCATCTGTTGTTAGCCATGCTGATAGGAAACATTTGCAGGGCTCACAAAGAGGCTGGATTTTAAGATATTGAAGTAGGATGAAAAAAAGTAAAAGGAAATGAAAAAGGACTGATTTGCACATGAATGTATTTTTTATCAGTTTTCAGGCTCATTGGATGACGGCATAAAAGATTAAAAATATCCTTACCCACTGAGTGAGAAATGTATGTTATTAATGCAGATAAACTTAATTGAAGCTAGATGTCAGGAGTTTAAAATATATTTCTATAGAGATTTTTTCACTCTTGTTGAGCAGCCAAAATTCATCATGCTTGTACTTGATGTTTCTAAAGCTGGAGAGGAAGGGAAAAGTGCCCCAACAAGCTCCTGCTCACTAAAAAGAGGAGCAACACCACAGGTATGTCTTGGATGGAGGTTGTCTGGGTGCCTGCACTTAATTTCTTGCTATCTTAGAGTCTTATATGATCTGTCTCCATGTCTGAGTGGGAATGTAAGTGACAGACAGGTGGGAGCTAGAAAAAGATTATGACTAGATATTCAGGTTTTAAACTTTATTGTAAAAAAGGCAGTGATTTAAGGTTAGGTACAAAAAAAAAAAAAAGGCAGATAAAGCACAGCTTGAATTTTTTCTTTACCCAATCCCTTTGATCAGACCTGCTGGATTTCAGGGAAATATTTCCAAATTTTTGAGCCAAAATGTCTTCAAATTTTTAAAGCCAGCCAGTGATTTAGCTAAGAGATAGACAGGACAGACAGTAACAGTCTGGCTACTACTGTCTTGATAGAAATGATCAGGTTATTGAGCCGGATTCCCCTCCCCCAGTATCTGTAGAAGTCAGTGTTGACTGCCTTTCTCCTCTTTTGTGTGGTGCATTCAGGTCAGGATCAGGCTCCCAGGAGTTTGTTTAAATTAACAGGAACCTGAATAGGCATATTTAGGTCTGAAACCTGACAGCCAAATACTCATTAAACAAGTATTTTTCCTAAATGGTTGAGCTTCCTTATGCAATAATAAATAAAAATGTTAAACTGTATTAACCCAAAAGAAAATTGTTGTCGCTCCTCCCCAGGTACCTTGGGGCTCTCTGTTGTGCCTTCATTACCTGGTTGCTTGAGCTGTTGGGATTTTTTTTCTCCAGACCTTCATTAAACACAGGGCTTCATTCTACCCATATTGAGACAACTGCAGCATGCCAGCTCCCATATGGGTAGGGCTGAGAACAGCTTTCTGCTTCATGGCTGACACCATTAAGTGCTGAAAGCTCTCCCACATTTGTTTATTCACAGCATCATGGCATACTGTGTCCTATGAACAAGCCTGTTTGGGCTACAGTTCCCACCTTGGAAACAAACAGGAGTGATGGAGGAAGCTGGAGGAACTGGGAATAAGTTAGACACACAAGGTCTCCTCCCAGGATCATGTGAGCCAGCAGGTTCCCACCTCAGCTTTGGGGCTGCAATATTGAGGAGTGGTAGGGGACAGAAGCCCTTGCTGGAGGTGCCACAGAGTGCTGGGAACTTTGCCAGGTCTCCTGTGGTATTCAACAGAGCTGGGTATCTCCTGAACTTGTGCATGCCCGCATTGGGGGCTGTGCTGCTCCATCAGCCAGGCGTCACTGGCAGGGGAAGAAAAATTGCACTCTGTGTTCCTTGAGTTATGGTTTCCAAAATTTAGAAGGTTAATTTTGAAATTATTTGATTCTTTCTTTCCTGGTTTTCCAGGTGTTTAATTTTCATTAAAATTGGTATTGTGGAAGGGTCTGAGGCAGTGCTGGGCTGAGCACATCAGGGCCAGAGCACAATAAATCCATGGCTGTGCTCTGACCCTCCAATCACCAGGTCTCTGACCATTCAAGGCAGAGCAGGTTCTGGAAGAAACACTATAGAAAATGCCAGTACTGAAATCCTACAGAAATTTCAAGCAGTAGCAATAAAGAGGAGATCCAAATGGGTCATGATCCCGTAGGTGTCTTGGGCAAACAGGCACTGCTCTCACAGATTTGTGTCATAACCACCTCTGAGTTTATTTCATTTGCTCAGCTCAGAATTGAAGCTGCACCAAGACTTCCACACATGGGCCCATGTGAAATCAGGGCTCATGTCACTGATATTAGTCAGAAATAGGAAACTGAACAATGGAGCATGGATTAAAAAACAACCATGAAAACCATTGTGTTTCAGCACTCTTTAAATACTTGCAACTGTTACTTTTCTTTTTGCATGAAAAACATTTCTCTGAATTGCAACAGTTGAAGCAATCAGCAGCTCCAGCACTGAAAATCACGCAGCTAAACCAGAAAATTGGTTGCAATTTGTAATCTGCACAATATGCAGATCTTCTGCCAGAATACATTTTCCAAAGAACATTTATTTGGGTCACATCCCCCGATCTGGGATTCCTCAGGAAGAATCAGCAGGTTCTATCCAGCATAAAAAAAGCCACATTTCTGCGTTCAGGCAGAGAGGTGCTGCAGAGAGGCATCAGTGAGACCCTGTCAATCTTCACTTACAATGAAGGGTTGAAAGACAAAAGATAGACTGTGGAGTGCTTCAGGAGGGAGACAGACATCTGCACCCTCACAACACTGAAAGAGCCCTCTGCAAGTCTAAAGGGTTCTGGGAAAAAGGGTTCTTGTTAATTCTGGGAAAAAAAGGCTTTTATCCAGTGTCAGTGATTCCAATCAGCTTTCTGTCCCCTCTGTCATGTTGTATTGGCTCCCCGGCAGCTGCTGAAGCACCTGGGCCCTGCCTGTAGCACCCACCTGCACACTGCACCCCTGCCAGCCTGTGATAAGCTACTTCCAGCACTGCTTAAAGTGGCCACTTGCAGCAGGAGTTGTACAGCAGAGCTGAAAATAGCGAGAAACAGAACCCCCCATTTTGCCATTAGAATCCTGGCAAGTCCTTTTATTTCCTGTGGTGCAGAAGACAAAGAACACAGGTTAGGATCATCTCTCAAGTAATAGGGGCAGTATATTTGAGGAAAGAATTAAACCTATCTGTATTTTCCAACCCAAGGCAGCTGCTTGCTGAGTGGATTTCCCTTTTGTGCTGTGCTGCTCAGGGAGAGTGAGGTACAGCAGCATGACCCAGGTCTGCTGGGGTGAGAGTGCACCTGAAAAGCAACCCAAATACCTTTTGATTATTAAATAAATCAGTGTTTAATCATAAACCCCAAAACAAACAAAAACCAAAGCAAAAAAATTCCAAACAAAGACCCCCCAACAATAAAACAACCAAACCATCCCCAAAACAAAACCAAAAAAACCAACAAAACCCCACAGTTTTGTACTGAACTGGAAAACTATCTGTTTGCTGTGATCCAAACCAGAGCACCCTAAAAGTTTTCTAGGTAACCTAAGCCACTCTGTGGGGAGGTGCTGACTATTTTCTTCCCATTTGGCTTCCAACACTGCACTGCATGTCTCATAGTACCATACATTTGTTAAATCATACCTCACATTTTTGTTAGAATTCACAGCTGCACCTCCATCGTGAGCACATCTGCAGGGACCTCTCCCACAACCCAGTACTCATCCTTCATTTCTAAAACCCTCTCTGCTTTGGACCCATCACTGAGCCCAGCTTTACCAAGAGATTCACAGCTTTATGATGTGTGCCTAGTCCCCCCGGCAGCCCTACAACATCCCATCAGGTTGCAGTTGCTGCTATTTCCTCCTGTGCACAAAGCTGAGTGCACAATTTCTGCTGCTGATATAGAGAAATGCTGGTGTGCACCTGCTCTCTGCTCTGGAGGAGCCACCTCAGTAGAGAAATGAGCGTTTCACAGTTGTTTTAATGAGTGCTGTAAGGTTAGTCGGGCAGGTTACAACAGGTAGTAATTATCTGCTGTTACACGGTGATAACGACGTGACCATAGTGTTATTATGGTAATAGCATCACAACATTATCTTAATATGCTGAGGTCAAATAAGGTCTGTATTACCTTATCTTAAAGGTAATTCATTCCTGTGATTTGCACTGTGAGGCAATGCCATGAGGATTTTGCAGCTCAGGCAATCCTGAGAGAAGTTTATGAGTGCTCACATGTGATGAACATTCGCAATGGCTGAAAGAACACCTGAAGTCCTTGGCATGTGCATTCATTGATTCCTAGGAGAAAGTTGGTCTAATGTTGTAAGTAATCCATGCACTTTTCTCTTGGTCCTGTGAGGCCATGGGGAGAGTGAGATAAGAGAGAAAAAATGCCTCAAAGTCATTAAGAAAATCCCAAGAAATTGGACTCCGATAATTTTTTTTCCAGTCCTAGTCACATAATCCATCCTTAATTTGAGATGTCACAACTGTGCTCCAAGTTTCTGTTGAAAATGCCCTCCCCTCCTGCAGTGGAGGCAGAAAGGACCATCTCCTTGCAGCAGGAATGCCTGTGGTACAGCTCTCCAGTATCAGACTCCAATTAGCTGCACATAAGCTAAAGAAAAAAGGCTTCATAATACGTGCCAACATGGTGGTAACTAATTGCATGTGACAGTGGACTAATTGTGTTGTGCCTTTAAGCAAGTACAGTACTTGAATGGAGATGGTGACTCCAGCTTTGCTCTCGACACAGGCTGGGGAGAGAATAATTTAGCTGGGGAAATCTGTCTGCAGTGAGGGGGCATCAGGCTGCTGGTTCCTTCAGAAGCACCTGGATCATCCAGGAGGATCTGTACTGCCCAGGAGCACCCAGCCAGCCCAGCTCAGCTGCAACAACCCCACCTGGGAGGAGCACATCAAATATTTGTATTGTTATTTCTAGATTTTACTGCAGTCAATACCAAAGCAAGATTTTGGTTTCTTTACCTAATATAAGATGCTTTTTGGGGTGTTGTTTTGTTTTTGTGGTTTTGTTTTGTTTTGTTTTTTTGCCATGGGCATTCTCCAAAGAAGGACTTTCATTGGTACTGACAAATAAACCCAGGGAAATGAGATCTCCTGCCCTTCTTCCCACCACAGGAGCTCTCTGATCTGACTGATGGTCTGCTAGGGGCTGCTGATAAATCCTGCTGCCCAGATGAGCCCCAGCTGACACTGTGGGCACACGAGTCCTGGGCCCATTATGAATGACCCCAGAGCATGGAAAGAGGGATGGCCAGCTGAGAGAAACAGGGATAGCAGGTGGGTTTGCAGGTGGCAGACTTTGTCACTCCTGGCAGCACTTCTGCAGTTGTCCTTGCCCTGAAACAAGGGAGCCCCCCACAGGAGATTTTTCTAGGGACTTAGGAGAAAAAAATAATCAAACTAAGTCAGCAGAAGCCCATGGATCACAACGACATTGCTCTACAAGTACAGAGGATGGCAGACATCTGATGGGAGCTCAGAAGGAACGTTGCAATTGAATACCATTGCCCATCAGGTTGGTGAGCAGGGAGCATCAAAATTCAGGATTTGCACTATTTCAGAGAAAGATTGCAAAAAAAAAAAAGCAGATGTGTAAAACATAATAAGCTATGTGCCAGTGCAATGCCAGAGTGAGCATACAATATTAATGATATTTAAAAATGTACATATATGTTCAATTTTGATACAAGTGGTAAATCATGTAATAAAATAAAGCAGAATATTTTACCTGCTAGGTTTGAAATGCAGTTGGAAAGGAATTTACTACAGTGTAGCCTTTAGTAATAAATGATAGAAGGAAGCACATCACTCATAAACATTCCTTTGTGAATGGTGGAGTGCTTTCATTTATGAAAAGGTTACTGTGGTCAAAATGATCCATTCTGCACAGCAGGACACAAGCACTGCTCTGGAGGATTTCAGTCTTTTCTGGAGAAAAGAATCATATTATAGTATGGTAAACAGCCCTCAGTCTGACAGAGAAGTCACCTCTGTGGATATTTTCTCAGAAAAAAATTATTTTCTATTTTTTATCATAGTTACTTGACTGTTTCTCAGATTGTAAAATTCCTTAATCTTTAACAAAATGAGCTATGTGTTTTATTATCATTCCCTCTTCCTAGAATTATATCCCAAGGATTTTCCCCAGTTTTGTAAGGTTGATTCCAAACTTTTAAAGGCTTTTTCCCCCCTTATATAAAAAAAAATCTTACTGTTGGGGTATTCCAATGCACTTGGCAATTTTTAATTTCTGCTACATTGCAGTGTATTCATTCAGCAATTGCTACAGCGATGTAACAATAAAGGTATAAAAAATTATGGTTTTCATCTAAAAAGAGGATTCTTTGATTGTATTATTGAATAATTTTTGATAGAAAATAATAACAAGTCCATATGAGGTAAATAAATTATGTATTATCATTAAATATAAAAAAGTATAATGTAATGAAAATTCTCGTAATATGGCAGATGAAGGCTAACTGCTACAGAAGCAAAGCAGAGTGACTCTAAGGGTGCACACTGATTTGTTTTGGCTGTGAGGACTCTCCAGCTGAGGCCAGGGCTCTCTCATGCCAGGTGCTCAAACACAGAGCAGGATGCTTGGGATGGGGACAGGAAGGAAAATCTGACAAGACGCAGCAAAACCAGCGAGGTGCTGGGGCCATAAGATGGGAGGTGATACAGCAGCCCAGGCTCTTGTATCCTTCTCCAGTCTGTATTTGTTAATTTATATCTAAACAACATTTTTCTCTTGAATTCTGGCAGAATAAGCATGGCTCCTCTCTTCTGTGAAAACTCCATCTTATCAGCAATGCCTCCTCAGCACATTTCAGATAAGAAGCCCAGGGGCCTCCAGGCTGCTCCCCTGTCCTTCACCCAGAGCTCCTCCTGCTCCACAGCCCTGCAGGTGTGTGGGAATCAACTCCACAAATACCTTTTTGCATAGAAATGAGAAGCTATTTTAAAATTAGATTACTATCATAAAAGCATTGCTGCTGCTTCTCATCTGTTCTACCTTTCCACTTACATTCTGTTTATTGCTGCTAAGCTTCTTACCATGCCAATGTCTTTCAGGTTCATGATTATAAAGTATTTAAAAATATCCATGCTGTACTGAGGGATAGCAAGTTGAAAATAATAGACTCTAATTTGAAAAATGAAAAGCAGCTAATGCATTATTTAGAAAAACATGTTGCTTACTGGAAAAAAAATAGATTTGTTTTCATTTATAGCCGAGTCTGGTCTTTTGCTGTTTTATTATCTGATATATTTTACCTCTACATGGCATATTTTACCTCTATAAACAGATTTTTTTTTTCCCCAGCAATTTAAAGGATCCAGAAATGAGCCTTTCATTTAGAAGAACATGAAATTGAAATGAGAACAATACCTGCTGATGTAGCTGTCTGGTACCAAAACACATCACTCAGCCTGGCTGTTCTCATCCTCTGTGTGGACTCTGACACTTTTTGCATTTAGGCAATTTCTCCCTGCTTTTCTTTAAAAAAAAGCCTTACCCTGACAAGGCTTGACCCTTTTGGGAGCATGTAGGTACCCTACTGCATTCATCACAACTGGGAGGATAAGGCTGGATTTAAGGAGAGGTTTGGCCCATCACTGACCAACCCCATTCCTGGTGTTTGTACCACCTCCAAATAAAGCCAGGGATGAAGCCAGAAAGAGCAGGTGAAAAGTCCCAAAAGTTCCTGTGGATGCATAAAAACTTGCTGAAGTTTCAATAATGTAAAATAACTAGGAAGTTCCATTAAAGGTAACAATTCTTTGGGTTTTTAACATATATAAGTGTCACGCTGGACACGGAAGGAGCACGCTGGACACGCTCAGCCACCCAAGGCAAAAAAGGAGAACTTTATTTACAGTTTCTACAATTTATAGACTCTCTAAAATGAGAGTGGATTGGAGGATAACATATCTCCTCTGAATCACATTGGCTAGTTGAACAGTCTGTCAATTTTCTCCTCCTCCAAGAAGGAATGTGAAAAACACATAGTGTTTTGAGAAAAGTGTGGGAATACTAACTCCAAGTATGTAAATATCAGAAGGCTTTTGAAAATCAGGGCAACATATAAGTACCCTTCTTCTTTCATAGCCATATGAAACAAAGCGGTGGGGAAATGGCATAAACCAGGATTTTCACTGCCAGCACTTCTGTAATTGCTTTGCTTGATACCTTGGATTGGCTACCTAGAACAGAGGCTAGCCAAGATTACGAGAATAAGAGTAGATATTTATTAAAGGCCTTCACTAGATACACCTTGGGCAATCAAAACCCTCTGAGAGGGGCTACACCCAAGGTGGACGAGGGTCACAGGTTTTTCAGACAGAAATAAGTTTGGTCTATTTGCATATCAGAGGTTAATTGTCCAATTATAACCTCAGGTAATGAAGTCATATTCCCTCAGTTTGCTTCTCCTCCCCAATTCACTTTTTTAAATAGTTTTTGGGACCTGAGGCAGAGGGTGCCCTTGGCTCTCAGGAAGGCCTGAAGGATTGTTTTGTCTGACCAAAATGTGAAGAGAGCTTACTAACACTCTATATGGAGTTCAGAGTTGCACACTAATGCAGTGCAGGGTCTGAAAAATATAAATGCTAAAACTTAAGGCATAAGATTGGGATGAAATCCTTGGGAAAACCTCTAAGGGCCACAGGCAGCACAGGTCTGTGGTGTTAGTCAGGATGCCTCAGGCTGTGTCCCTGAACCGCACAGGGATTCAGCTCTCCGAGGGGCATTCAGAAATCCAGCTCTCCTAGGGGGATCCAGCTCTCTGAGAGGGATCCAGCTTTCTGAGGGGGATCCAGGGATCCAGCTCTCCTAGAGGGATCCAGCTCTCTGAGAGGGACCCAGCTCTCCTAGGGGGATCCAGCTCTCTGAGGGAGGATCCTGGGATCCAGCTCTCTGAGGGGCATTCAGAGATCCAGCTCTCCTAGGGGGGATCCAGGGATCAAGCTCTCCGAGGGGGATCCATCTCTCTGAGAGGGATCCAGCTCTCCGAGGGGGATCCAGCTCTCTGAGAGGGATTTAGCTCTCTGAGGGGGATCCAGCTCTCCAGGGGGATCCAGCTCTCTGAGGGGGATCCAGCTCTCTGAGAGGGATCCAGCTCTCCAGGGGGATCCAGCTCTCTGAGAGGGATCCAGCTCTCTGAGAGGGATCCAGCTCTCCAGGGGGATCCAGCTCTCTGAGAGGGATCCAGCTCTCCAGGGGGATCCAGCTCTCTGAGAGGGATCCAGCTCTCCAGGGGGATCCAGGGATCCAGCTCTCCTAGAGGGATACAGCTCTCCAGGGGGATCCAGCTCTCTGAGAGGGATCCAGCTCTCCAGGGGGATCCAGCTCTCCAGGGGGATCCAGTTCTCTGAGAGGGATCCAGCTCTCTGAGAGGGATCCAGCTCTCCAAGGGCCCCACGGGATGTCCCACAGCCTCTGGGAGAAGAGTCAGCCTCAGCCCAAGCCTTCAGTCCTTTGGTGCATGTTCTCCAAGAAGATTAATGTAAAAAGCAGGTGCAGCTGCCAGTGATAAATAGCACAATGTGTTCAGATACAAACCTCAATCTCCATTATACTATTTTTAAGAGGTCTATTAGCAACGTAAGCACTCGTGGAAATAGTCTTACATTTTGCCTGTATCCCTGAATAGATCCCAGTGACTTTGTGCTGACATGTCTTTGCACCCAATCATGAAATTCAGTGCAGGATTTTTTTTAGCCTTAAATTAAATTAAGCTCATCTGTTTCAGAGCACTTGTCTTTTATGACGTTACTTCATTTAAATCCAGATCCCAAAGCAAAAAGGGAATTTTAAATTTATTATTAGAAACCCAAAAGGAGGCTCTTAAGAAGATCCTCAGTGTTAAAAATTGTAGCCTTAGTGTTCTGCAGAATCGATTATCAGGCTACAGCACAGCAAGTAACAAATACCCACTGCATTTCATTTCAATTAAGCATTTCATTTCAATTAATTACTCAGACAAAATCTACCTAATTTCTTTCCACACTGCGGACTGTTTTCCCCCAAAACATTGGCTTGGTTGAAATCATAGACATCCATTTGGAAATTCTTCATTAGCTAGCATGGCCCACTCAAACCTGAGCCAAGAAATACAATATCATATTTAAAAACTTCCATAGCTGGGCTTAGATGTTGCAGCTACTGTTGGATTTGTATTGAGTTGAGAGGAAATAGAAGCAGAGTTTGTCCCTTAATGGGCACTTATGGTGAAAGTGCACTATTAAACAGCAAGGCATACCCTCTCCCATGCCTGTAGATATTTATCCTCTTAGCATTGCACAGAAGCTTTAAAGGCTGCTTGATGGAAGGGAGATGTGCACCTCCAGCTCCTGCCCTGGAAATACAAACAGGTCCTTCAGCTATCGCCAAGCAGGACAGGCTGCTAAAATATTTGATGCATTTACACCTCCTCAAGGATCCTATTATTTCCTGTAATTGAAACTGTATCTGAAATAGTTTGGATGGCACATAATAGTTGGAAAAGCAGTTCTAAATGCAAAGAAGAGAATGTAATGCTAATGTGAGATGAGGCTGGCTCTGGGTCTTGTAATAATATATATCATTAGCTATCCTAACTGACATAAATGAGAGAATAAAAATGCTATTTCTCTGTAATAGTTGAAAGAGGAGAAAATACCATGCTTTTCAGAAGCTTCTGTACCCTAAGGCAAAAGAGCTTTTTAATGCTTTTCCTTGGATTTGATATTAGGTTTTTCCCCATTACATGGCTTAATAAAAACAAGATTCACGTGCCACTGAGCAGCATGGTTCCAAAATGCTTTTATGTCAAATAAATTAATAGATTCTTAGGTTTCCATCATGTACCTTCATAAGCAGTGTCTTCCCTGAAAATTAAATGGAGGTGAAGAAGCAAACTGGGAAATCCTGGCTGAGCTGGGCAAGCACCTGAAAAACAGAGGTTCAGTTAACAGCTTAGAAAAGGATTGGGGAAACTGGAAGGTGAATGAACTTAATTCCCAAGCTGCTGTGGCAGATTAAAAACAATAAGCAAACAGACAGTCTCAGAAAAGCTGTAGATGCACACAGAGCATGGGGATGGGCAGGGCCAGCCAGAATTGTGTGAAAGGGACCTACATGGCTGGGAAAATCAATGGCCAGGAAAAAACAAGTGGCATTTCTCAGTGACATTAACATAAGGCTACAAGAGAGGGTTAGGTACTTTTCTGCATTTGGTTTTCAATCACAGTCTCCAGATGACTCCTAATATAGAGCAAACGAAAGTAATTAATTATACAGATATGAATGAGTAGAAGAATGAATAGTAGAGGAAGAGGTCCTGTCAACAACTAGAACAGTTCAAAATGTTTTATTTTGGTATAAAATTGTCATTTTATTTCTGTATTCTGTCTAAACAAAGTGCATATTTCAATTTATTCAATTTCCTTTTATTTCTGTTTTTGCTTTTGGTTTGGATTTTTTTTGGTTGGTCTTGTTTTTAGTGTTGGTGGGGTTTTTTGCCAGACCATTTCTCATTCTGAATATTCCAATTCAGAGGAACTCAAACCATCTTGCAGAGCTGTATCAAATCATTGAAACCTCCATGTTTGGAAACATATTTCAGAAACACAGGTTTTAATAAGGTTTTCAGTTCTGGATGTTAAGACTTGGAAAAACCAAAGTGATATAACTGAAACAAATGGTTTCCACAAAATATTCTGCAATGAGACCAGATTTTATGATCCTGAAGCTTTCATTAGAATGAGTGCTCCAGGTTATGCCCAGTTGTGCAGTTCCAATCACGTGCTTGCTGGTCAATATTTGCATTCAGTTCCACACTGCATTTATGACTCCATGTGTTTCTGGTTTTAATCTCTTCCAAACCTTTTATAGTCCTTTAAAATACTCCTTTGGCTATTTCATTCCTCTCATGGTTCCTGAGTTTCCCCACGGTTTCTGTGGTGAGATGGCAATGGCCCAGGATGAGAAGGCAGTGAAATGCAGACTCCTTGCAGGAGCAGAAGATTCCAGCAAGTTCCAATTTCCCTGCTGATGGCAGGGAGGGGCCACTGAAATGAAAATGCCAGACCTAAGTCAGTGGCAAGCTGTGGGCTGACCACAGTAACTGGTGGTGGGTGCAAGTGAGGAATCACATCTCAAGAAGTCAATAAATGTCATTAAGGGTCTTTTGTTCTTATTTATGTGACAGTTAAATGTATGATCCCCCTGAGCGTGTGGAAACAGGATCAATGATGAACTTCAATCCACACAATCACTTCTTATGTGAGACATAACCTTGGCTATTAGCTCCCAGATCAATCAATAATCTATTATCTCATGAGCTAAGAAATAAATACTGCCTCTGGCCACTATTAATTAGGACAGCCAGGGAGGTATAGACCAGAAGATGTGTGATGTTGTTGTTCCTGATCATTTGAACCGCAAGATGAAGCTGAACTGAGAGGATTTGGTTCAAATTTTTTTTAGTGGGTGGATTTTTTCACTTGCTTTATGGGTTTTTGAGAAGGTAAAATGGGTCTTTTTCTAATATGATCCATTACTTCTTTCAAAAAGAGCGAAGTTTTGACAGTGCAGATTTGGTTATTTTCCTTGACTTGAAGCAATTAGGTCTCTGTAATTGTAATGTACTGAGTACATTAACTCTAGCCCAGCCAAAACCAGGACACCCCTCCAAACAAGCACAAGGAGAACATGAACAGAGGTGCAGCCATCCCACTCTTCCAATAATAAAAAGATAACTCAATGTTAGTAAAAGGAAATTCCTGATAATTAATGGAAGACAATATGTTCTATTGCTAATCCTGTTTTCATATCAATAAAATCAGAGAGCAGCCACATTGATAAATATCCCCATTTGTTGCCACTGGCTCTCAAGCCATTCAGTTTCTCCACATGAACTTCTTGACCCCTGATCTGTATTTTGCTGCTGTGAATTCATCGTGGATTTAATGACAGATACAAAACCGGTTGCTGCAGGATGTGATCTGATGCAAACACAGTCAAAAAAGTTGGCTAGCTCACCTTTGCTTGCAACATTTACCAAAACTGGTGACCACTCCTGGATAATTAAATTAAAGTTAAAGGTACAGCCTTTGTGTATGTGCTGGACATTTATAGATTTTTGTCAATGGTTAGCAAAAGCCTTAAGCTGCACAGCTTTTCTAAACGTTTTCTCTTGAACATGATTTATGGGGCAGTTGTTGCAAGATGAGGTCTGGAGAAAGCACATTACTCACAGAAATCAGGAACAATTCTTTGAACAAAATCTCCCCATCTGTGGCAGACCCGAGAGCAGACTGCCCTGCCACTGATCCCAGAGGTGCAGGCTGCCAGTGGGACTGCTGCTGGGACAAGGCTCTCACATTCCTCCTGCCCAGGCCTCCATCCCAGCAGAGCACACACTGGGGCTTGCCACACTTGCCAGTTTGAGGTGGTTCATCCAAACTGGTGATTCTGAGCTCCCCTTGTGATGGCTGTTCAGTTTTTACATTTAAGTCTTTTTTGGTGTCAGCTATAGATCTAAGACCATCTGCGGACACATTTGGATGTTCCTGACCTTGGCACAACTTTCTCTGAAGTTAGCTTTTAGGTCTCATAAACAATACTAAATTCTTTATATGTAAATTATTTCTATTTCTTTATGCTCTATATCAAGGGCAAATGTAAAGTGATTTTATTATTTTTTAATCTATTGAGTCAAGGTACAATTACAGCAAACTTTGCTCTGTGTGCACCAGCTAATAAAGATTAAGTTTATTACAGCAGTGCACATTTTCTAAATGAAAGCACTCCCTCCTGCTCATGAAGGTCAATCTTTTTTCAGGATCAGGGTGGAAAGGGAACAGCATAGATGGGGCTGACCCACACCAAGTCACAAGGACATCTGTTCCTGGCTGGTCTGGGCACACAATTTCCACAGTGCCAGAAAAGGTAGGAAGCTCTGACTGACACTGTTTACACACAAGTGTTTGTGTAGGCATTGGGAAATAGGTATCAATTCACCTAAATATTGGCAGTTCCAGGATGACAATATTTGGGCTTAGGGTTGAAATAAATTCCATGAGACTTTGAGCTGGTCAATGAGCAGCCCTGGGCATGGAGGCTTCGTGGATTTCAGGCTGTCTAAATATGACTCCTTTACTACTCTTTAGTTGCTTTGAGCCTCGACACTTATCCTTTTTGAAAAAATCCCGCTTGTATTTTCCAGTGCATGTATTCTGGGAAATTCAATTATTCTGAAACAAACCATAGTTTTAATTTAAAGGAGGAAGAGCTGGCCTGACATAACTGGCACCAGTGAATTCAGGAGAGCCAGAGCTGTTGCAGTGTCATCCTTGATATTTTCTCTTTCTTCTTAATCCTTTCACTCTGTTTACCAGACTTGTGGCAAATGAAGTCTGTTTTGCTGTCATAAAGTTTCCTTTAAAAAACTGGTAGCATGAAAACAATTAAAATAGTGACTGCAGCCTTTTGAGCCACCTGTTAAATTCAGTGAGGGCTGGAGCTATGAAACATTTTCTTTGACATATGTTTTTTTGCTGTATAATCATCTGTGTGGCTTGCTCTCCATCTCTGGGACAGAAAAGTCAAATTTCTGACATTTATCCACACGGCATAAGGAAAATGTATTTATTTCTTTACAGTTACACATTCACAATGGTAAGCTAGTTGTGCCAAACAGCAAGGAAGTCAAATTCAATTTGATATGTGCAATCTGCACAATGTGGAAACCCTATGTGAGTATCCCTGGCCTTGAATTCAGGTTCATCCTGAGCCTTTCAATATTTCTTCCATTAGCCCCATCATTCCCACAGGCAAAGCTGGCCAGGCAGGAGCCCAGAGAAACCAGGACATGGCTAATTGAGTTTTCCAAGCCTGTTTCTGTGGAAGGCACAAGGCTGCTCTGTACAAGTCCTACTTTAGCTCCTGAGACTTCATCCATCTCTGCCGTGTCCAAGAGCAGCACTGGCAGAGGCTCAGGAGGAGGCAGGACCAGCTCTGGGGGGCTCAGCACAGAGCATGGCTGGCCATGGAACAGGGATATCCCCTGCAGGTCAGTACAACATTCTCAGTGGAGGGACCAACTTCTGGAAAAAAACAGTCAGGGACTTGATTTGGCAGGCAGTGGGATGAGGTTGCATCTCCTGAGCCACCACATCTCTGAAAAGAGTCTGTTGGTGCTGATGACAAAGGTTTATCACAGCTGTGGATTTTCTGTTATTCATTGGGTTTATACCTCCATATTTTGCATATCTGACTTCTCAGCTCCCCAAAGATCCATTGCCCACAGCAATACTATTATTAATATTAATAGCAAACAATCACATTCTTGTCTGTTGAAGGCAAGAAGTTCCTTCATGCTCTTTTAGGGATTGCTGAGCACTAATTGACTTTTATGTAACACCATTTAAATGCTCCTGATTCCATTGTGAAGGGGAGCTGATGCACAGAGAATAACACTGCAAACTTCTGGCCAGAGATAAGCAAGGTGAACTCCCACTCAATGAAAAGTGTTGTACGATGTACAGTAACATTTCAGTTGGAAGCCCTCAAACAGTAAATTACATAGCACTCATATCTCTTCAACAAAATGTACTTTTCAGTGCTCTGGAATTTCACAGTGGATACATAAATTTAAGCAACCTTTAAATTCCTTCTTCCTGTACTCATGTGGGTGTGAAAAGTCAGAATGGGAATTTCTTTTGCAATCGTGTCAAGTGAGGAAGGGAAGTTGATACATATTTATATGCATACACATGCATAAACACCGTTTAGCTGTTTCAATTTGCACTTCAGTGAAAAATTCTCTGACTATGAAAATTTTGTTTTCAGTGCCTAAGAATGAAATCTGTCTTAGGAAATCAGCAATCTGTAGGAAATCTGCCATTTATCTTTGAAGGTTCCTCCATGCCATTACAGACCTGATCTCTTAGTGACTTTCTGTCCAAGCACCCAAACCCCTCACTCAGAACCATTACTGTTGGTAAAGTGGCTGATGGGGGTTTTTTATGTCTTCAGCACACATCTTTCCCACTTAACACCTCATTTCTTTTATCAGCCTAATAAAAAGGATGCAGGATTTCCACTGAGTGCTGCAAAGTCCTCAGCGTTTCTCTTTTGCCCATTGCTAGAACTGTATCTGTGGTCCAATCCCAGGCATTAGGTGACCTGCCATTGATAACACAACACTGTAATTGTCTTTTCTGGTGCTGCTGAGCATCACTTCCTTCCCACTTAGCAAAGAAAGAATCCCCCAGGGTGTGCAGCTCCTCACTCGGGTGGAAGAACATCAGGTACATGGGTCCTGAGGACTGGGACACCTGGGGATGCTCCTCTTGAGATGTTCCCTGAGAGCCAAGTCCTGAACGCAAATGTCCTCAGGCAAGTCTGGAATACCTTCTGCCCCTGAGGACAGGCAGACCTCAGACATGGGATGAATTTAAATTTGAATTGACTCCGCTTGAGGTCAAGAAAGTGAAAAGAGTGAGTGAAAGAGAATTGTTTTTGTTGTGAGTCACAGGTGTTACATGTCTGGTGATTAAACACAAAGAGCTGGAGCTGGTAATTTATGAATATATATTTGACCTTTCTGCTGCTGAAACCCAAAAGTTTCATGTGGCTCAATTGCACAAAGTGGTTCTGATGACCTGGGGAGCACTAGCTGGATAAAAACAAAAGAGCAGCACATAATTGAGCAAAGGCTGTATTACCCAGATGTGAGTCAGACAACACTGAGACAACACAACAGCTCATGGGCCTGAGGGACAACAGGCAAGTCAGGTATTACCTGGTACCTGCTAAGGACAGGCAAATGACAAAGGAAACTGAGAACATCAGCTCCTCCCTCACCTGTCGGTACCAGGGAGATCTCAGGCAGGCTGCCAAGTGGGAGGCAGCTGCTGGAGGACTCACATTATAATACTGAAATGTCAGAACGGTTTGAAATTATAAATGACATTTTGTAACTCTAAAGGTGTTGCTCCCAGTGTTCTGGGAGTGCTACACTGGCAGCTAAAGGATTGACCACATGGGTTGAAAGTTGAAAGCACTTGGGTTCAAGACAGCATGATTGCATTACATCCATTTTGTACCATGAAGAAAAGCTCAGCCAGTGATCTCTGCACATCTGAAACACCAGTTTCACCAGCCTGAAAGCTGTTACGAATTGAATAATCTGCAGGAGGGAACTGAAATCGAAGGAAATATGATTGAGAGCTGAAAACTGTTTAGAGACATTTCACTTGATGGCCAAAAAAACCAAAAATTCACAGTAAGGATAAAAAAGTGTGTAACTTCAACAAAGGCAAGCTGAGATCATAGAGGAAGTTAGAAAAAAAGCAGCAGTGAATCTGTAACAGATGGAAAGCAGGCGACTGTGAAAATTGTTAGTATATATTAGCAGCTAGGAGCTATCTATGAGATGAGAGAGGCTAAATGACACTAGCAGGAAGTTTTGAGCAGCTGAGCTCCAGGAACTGATAAAAATGACAGATATCCTGGGATGTTATTGCATGAAGTGGGGAGAGGTGTCAGTGGTGATGCAGTGAAGATGAAGCTGAGCTGGAGAGAGAGGCTTCAGGTCCTGCCTTTCATCCCAGGCTGGTTCCTGGGTTTTGCCTGACAGCTCCTTATGTGACGTGTACAAACAGTGTGCCCAGCCCCAAGGGCATCTCTCCCCAAAGGATGCACTGACTGCTAAGCCACCCACCTGTGCCTCCTGAAAAGTCTGCCCTGGGAATCTCTTTTACCCTTTGGATCCATAACTTCTCTTCATGTCCTACGAATGTTTATTTGCTTTGGTCCATAGCAGCAAAGCGCTGATGTGATGAACAACTCCCAGCTTCCAGAGAGCCTGGCTTGGGAGGTTTGGGTTGAAGCTGAAGGAGGAAGAGGAACTGTGAAGGAGCTGTGCTGGTTCCCGTGCCACTACACCAGCTGAGTCACAAAGGATGGACACTGATGCCATCTCCCCCTCTTGCAGCTATGCTTTAAAGTAAAGCAGTAACAAATGCTGTTGCTGTACCCTGGGCATGAGTTGAGCTGGGGTTAGGTTGCAGCCAACTTGTAGCTACTCCAATTGTTGTGCAAGGATGGCAACATGAGCGCAAAGGGAGAGCTGGGGGCTGAGGGGAGAGAGGCTCTGTCATGTCCAGCTCCTGGGGCATCATCCTGAGCAGTCAGCTCAGGCTTGCCTGGAGCCAGTCACATTTACTGTCACTGTAAATGTGACCAGTGTGTCAAGGTTGCAGCACTATAATGCCTGCTGGTGGCTTTAGCAAGTGAGAGAAATCTCATTTTGACTGCACACAGCTATCTGTGTTTATATACATATATATATGTGCATGTGGGAATAGCTGTAGGTAAGCATGAACATACAAGGAGAATAAGCATATATGTGTATATACACTCAAAACCATTACAGGCTCTTTTTTAATCAGTAAAGAAGGCACACACAGACACTGAGAACTCAAGCCTTTAGGTAAGAACAGAGGAAGACAGAACCTGGAAGGGAACCCACAAAATAATTAAACCTCCGTTATAAAGCCACAGAAGCCAGCCCAATTCATTAAATACGTTTGGCACTAACCCAGCCGTGCAGGCACAGACAGAGGAGAGGCACGGCTGGTTTGTGCAGAGACAATAAACACAGAAATACAGCTAACACAATAAACACAGAGAGCCACTGTCCAAGAGGCAGCCCAGTCCTGTCAGCAGTGCCAGGGTTAGTGACATTTTCTGTTTCAAGCATTCAGGGAATCTCACAAGAGAGAGCCTAATCAGATGAGAGTGTAAACCCTCCAGATAATAAACAAGGTAAAGATATAGATCTGGTCCTGCTGTCCTACTCTGCTGGCAGAGCTCTCATTGGGAAATCTTTTTCTTTCAGTCTAAATTGGTCTAAGTGCAGCTGCATTGCTAAAGGATTACCATGGAGAAGAAACTATTTCCAAACTGACAAAACTGTGGAATCAGTTCAACAGAGAGAGCTGACTCAATTTCTGCCTTAACTCCAGGATCCTTCTTGGAGGCCTGGCTGCCCAAGAGCGCAACACCTCGCTCTGCTGCTGTTTCTGAGGGCACAGCTGTGATGCTCAACCACCCTTTCATAGCACAGCTACATTCAGACTCCTAAGAGAGGTTTAACTCATTAATTTAATGTTTATTTTCTGACTGTTTAACAGTGGTCTTGAATACAGCCACCCTTAGGACATCCTTGGGTTTTCTGAAGTCCCTGGCTCTCCTCCCTTGCTGGATACCTTTGGCAGTACCAGAGGTTGCTATTTACTGCTATTCGTTCAGAAGACCTGCCCATGCAAATAGTGCATAAAATGATAAAAGATTCAGTAAGCTTTCAGAAAGAGAACATTATTCATCTGCTCAGAAACATCTGGACATTTCAGGAGTCCTCCTAAATTTATGGAGTCTACTCAACAAACCTAAGTTTTTACTCAGGGTTAAATAAGCCATTCTGGGGGCTTTGCCAGGCATCTTCTCTCCCTCTCCTGTCTCTGCACACTATGAATAATGCATCTCTCCTGCTCACAAGCAAGCAGCATTAGCCCCTTGTTTCCTTTTGGATATTTTTAGGAGCTCCTGCTCCTGGTGCCAGAGGGGCTGGAGGTGCTGGGCTCCCACAGCCCAGCAGGATGCAGGCCCAGCATCCCAGCTCCCCTCTGAGCTGGGGAAGGGGCTCCAACCCCCAGGCAGGAACCCTGGGCTGCCAAAAATAGCCCAGTTGTGCAGCTTGCCCAGGAGCTGCTGCTGTGCATGAGGTCAGCCATGGAGACTGTGCTGCAGCCTGAAATGTAGGACGCTGGCTGGGGAAGAAGTTTTTCTTATTTAAGACTGCTGTTGTCAAGAGAGAAACTGAAATCACAGCCCATCTGAGAAGAGGTCAAGAGATGAGCCAAACCTCCTGGAACAAGAGGAGGTTGGAAATATAAGCCAGGATCTTGAGCAGCTCTATAAACATTTCCCAACAGGAAAAGGGGAGGGAGAAAGAAAAATAAAAAGGATTATTTTAATCCCTTTTCTAAATATTTCCTCCAAGAAAGAATCTCCAAAAACTTTGGGCAGTCAATGCTTCTCACAGCTCAGAGCTGCCCCAACTCAACACAACTCAACTCAACTCAAGCCTGGCCCTTCTGGATTTCCCAATGCAGAATCTCCCTGCTCACCTCAGATCCCTTTCCAGATTTAACCCTAATAGACCAGAGATACTTGTGGTTTGTCTTTTCTACTGAGCAATAGTTTTATGAAGGTATTTCTCAGATTATCTTCACTATTCACAATATTTTTTCCTTCAGCTATATTCTTCATCATTCTTCTTAATGCAGGAAAACAAATAGTAAACCCATTAGGGTTTTAAGAAGCACTCAGAACTGCCTCCACTTCGTTACCATTGGTAGGATTAGAGTTCTTTAAAGCCCACTGCTTCTGAAAAATCTCCCTCTGCTTTATGCATTGTACAAGTGACCCAAGCCTTACCTTGTGCTGTTAGAAAAGCAATCCTTGGGAAGATTAAAGCAGCTGGGATTTGGCAAAGAATAAATTTTCTCATTATTTATGTTTCAGTGTTGAGACACAGGATACAGACACATTAAATCTGTAGTCAGAAAAGACAAGTCATTTCTTCATGACTTGTTATTCACAATGAGGGACAAAACCACAGAGTCTTCTCCTATCATATTGCCTTTGCTTTGCTATGAATACCATCTAAACCCACATAGTGATTAACAGACTGCATGGGTTTAACTGGTAATTATACATGTTATTTGCATAGTACACTTCAGCCCATGTTTATTGTTCTTGCCTTCAATATTTACTTCCAGCAGAGACAGTAGGTAATTAGTTTCATAAAACTTGTGTCTGAGCAGATTCAATTATAATGGATCAAGAAATACTGAATTCAGCTTTGAGTTTAAGCATTTTTAAAGCAAAAATGTTAACACGTCTTTTAAGAGCCAGCCAGGCCCCATTAAGGTCTAGCACACTTTCCTGAGCTCTGCTTAACAGCCCTCACAGCTTCAGCTCAGATTCCTGCCCATCACCAGCCATGCCCTTTCAGTGGTGTGAGGCTGTGAAAGCCTGGCACAGGGAGCAGGGTTGAACATCCTACCATTCCTGTTATTAGCCTGTGCCCTTCTCTGTGCATTTACAGAGGGGGTTTGTTTCCCAAGCTGTGATCTAGACTGGAACATGGTTTTTCTGAAATGCTGTGTGTTGTTGGGTCAGTCCCATCTTTGAGCACCAGGACACTGGTGAGGCTGCAGGGATGTCTGCCTTCACTTAGGGTTACTGGCAGTGGTGCATCAGGAGGTTTGATACACTCCTTTGCTGCAGCACAAGTGAGCTCATGTGCTAGCAGCAGTTTTGAGAGGTCACAGGGCTTCCAGGCTCAGGAACCCTTAGAGCCAGCTCAGCTCCCCGAGCTCTCTGGCAGGCAGCAGGTTGGCATGGGTCACCTCACTGCTGCCTATTCCAGCTGCCATGCACACCCTGGAGTCTCCTTCCATACCAGATCCCTCAGCCTAATGTGTTCTACCTTTCTGATGAGCTGAGAGTTATGCTGGGGCACAGTACACCCTCCTTTGAATGAAACTGTCATTTTTACAAAGGAAGGGCATTCTTGTGTTTCTATAAGCAATGGGCATGTCTGCTCCCTTGCCTGTCCTCGACAGGAAGATAAAAAGACAGATAGATAGATGATATTCAACAGTTCTTTGCCACTTGGGACCAGAAGCATTTCCCTTTGGGAAGCTCGAATATGTTTTAGCAGCTGTGAAAATGGATAACAATTCTCTGGGGAGAGTAACTCTCAGGCATTCCCTGGCTGTTAGTCAACACCTGTTCCCAAATCTCTCCCTGAGCCACTACTGATGCTCAGGCAGCCCCTGCTGCAGATTCAGGTTAAATCACCTTTGAGGGGCTGGAACTGCAGTATCTCAATGTCATTGGCACTTTTGTATCATATGCTTTACATCAACCCAGCATTTTGCTGGTCTTCCCCCAGCAAACAGTTTTATGGGAAGGGTGTTTCATTGCATAGGCTCAAAACAGCACCAATTCTTCCATTGCAGTGCAAGTATCTCCTTTAGAAACACTCTGGGTTTATTTTCAGGGTACATGGGTGGTGGGGGAGAGGAACAGACTAATGTTCTATTGCCTGTACAAGACTCCTCTATTTTCCTGCCTGATTAGGTTTGGGTTTGTCTCACTGGTATTTTGTTTGGTTGAAAAGTAGGTTTTTCTGAGGAGGGGAGATGTGGGTGAACTCATGCATCTGTGTTTCACTTGTAGAAACGAGCAGATGCTTTTGAACCCCAGAAGAAGGAAGGCAGCATGGCAAATTCAAGCTGGAAAACATTCTTACTGAGTGACAGCTAGAAAAAAATGAGTAGTATTCAGGCTTGCAGCTAAAGAAAGTTTTCTAATCCCATTGTCCTTTTAGGCAGGTTTATATAATATCAGTCCAAACTACAGCAAAGTTATAATAAGTTCAAAAAAAAAAAAAAAAGGAATTAAGTGGATTTTAGAGATACCATGCCTGAGTAGGTTGTAAACTTTCAAAGTTGTGTTTCTCCATTACGGCCAATGGAAAGATGTCATCAAAAGCAAAGGAAGTCAATTCCTGCAACAAGCAAGCCTGTTTCAGAAGATAAAGATAAGCTTATTTCATAAACATTTGCCCTAGGAAGAAGGTGCAGCAGAGTGAAATCCTGAAATGATAAGGGGCCTCTGATTTTATACATGCCTGTCATCAAAATTGAAAATAGTTTATAGGTCTTCCTGTTCAAAAAAGAATCCAATGCTTACATATACAAGGGTTATCAGGCTTTATTGAAAAATCTTCCTGTACCCAAGAGGATTTATTTTCCCACTCATTATAACACCAACACAAAATACAAACATGAGAATAAAAGCCCTGAGAAATTACTTTCAGAAGTAAGTAAATAAAAAGGTCCTTCTAGAGTTTGTTATAAGCAGGACAAAGTTGCTGCAGAGAAGAGGAGTGGGAAGAGAACCTCAGGGGCCAGGAGACCATCTTCCTTCAGGGAGAGGAGAAGGCAGGCAGGGCAAAACAAAAATCCACATAGGACTTGTTAAACCACGAGTCTCTCTACTCTGATTTACAATGACCCCAGTCACGATCCCAAAGAGGAGTGTCAGTGCTGTGACACCCTGCTCCTGCCCTCATGGTGGCCTCCAGCTTGAGCCCCAGCATGAGTCCTGCCACGGGCAGGGTGTGCTGGCTCAGGGGCTGGTGGCAGAGCCAGTCTGTGGGAAAATTGTGGGAACTGAAAAAGCAGAGGACTTTCACAGTGTTACAATAAGCTTACACAGATAGAGGTTTGAAACAGAGATGAATTTTAGGCCTGGAAATATTTGGAGTGAAGAAAGTTTCTGAGCTGCTAAAAATATAAAACAAGCAACTATTGTATTCTGTAAGGTGTATGTGTAGTGCTTATTGATTGGCTTAAGTAGATGCTTGTAAACTTTTAGCATTAGCTTGTTGGCATAAAAACTTTTAAAAGGCCTTGTAAGACAGAGAATTTCAGCTGCTGTTGGCAAGACGTGAGTTGTTGCCATGTTCCAATTGTCTCACCCTGTACTGAGACTGATGCCTCAATAAAGCTCGTGGAAACACGTCCCAGCAGTCCCGTCCTGATATTTGGAAAACCAGATCCAACACCAGCCGAGGGTCCCTGCCCTGCCTGCAAACCCTGGAGCACAGCACAGCCAGGCCTGCAGTTTGGCTCATTGTCCTGCACATCCTGCCCCTCAGCACCACCCTGAATCCCCCAGGGCCGCCACACTGTCACCACTGGGCCAGGGGCAGCCCCTGTCCATCCCCACAGCCTGAACATGCTGTCCTTGCCCAGGCAGCACAGCCTCCTCAGGGCCACAAGCAGCAATGCAGCCCTGGGAGAAGCACTGGGAACGTCTTTGTGCCAAACGCTATTAAAAACAATTACTGTGCCCCAAAGCTCTGGATGGGAAATTGCCAGTCCTAGATGGGCACCACCAGATGTCACGGTGGCAGCGCCACCTCAGTTTGGGGTTTTGCTGCCTGATCCAGCAGTGCTGTTGCCAGCACAATACTGGGCAGGATCTAAACCCAGAGTGTCTCTGAGTAACAAGGGTTCCACCCAAGCCCTGGCACTGCTGGCACTGGCTGGGCTGCAGCCCCTGTCCTTGTGTCCCTGTGCTCCACTGCCCAGCTGCTGCTGGAAGCAAAGCTGTTGGAGCCCTTGCAGAAGGCTCTAGATGCAGCTCCTGAGCGCAATCTTTGTGTTTTTTAGCCTCGTATAAATTCAGGTTTCTGTGCTTTCCATAGAATAAAACACAGCAAGGGACTTGTGTCTTGTTTTAGATTTTTCTTTTGAAAAGTCTATGACTCCTTATTTTTGTCTCTGGGGATTTTGGATGTTTGCAAACTTGAAAGTAATATGATTAAATGTTGAGAGGAGTACATGTACAGTGATTTTTTTCCTTTTTTATTTAAATTATAAGAAAAATCTCTCATAAGCTGTAGGTGCTGTGTGGTCTGTCCTCATTGCTCCAGCAGTTCCAGCCTCCTTGCACTCTGCTGACCTCTTACATTCACTGTTACCTGTCATAGGTATAATGAGGGCTAAAAGGTTATGGTGAAAGGAAATATTGCTGATTGCCTGGTTTTAAAATGGTATTTCTGTGATTTTTTAATGAATAAAAACTTCCAGATTATCTTCTCTACAGTAGTAGCTCATTCTGTCATTCCCCATCATTCTCCAATAAACGTCGTATCTGAAGGTATTCCCTCAGAAGCACAAATTTCTCTTGTGCCTCTTGGCAGGAGGAAGGTACAGAAGATCAGTGTTTTGTGTCTGGATGGGTCACTACCCTACACTTACTTAAGCTATTTACCATCTAACATTTTACATGACTTTTTTGTCATGCCAGAGCAAAGCTTTTCAGTGATCAAGAAAAACCATGCTGGGGGAGAATGTTAATGCTACTCTGCCCTTGATAGGATGGTGACTGGCAGCATATAAATACCCCTGACAGGATGACAGAAATCACTCTTCTATATTTACCAGGAGCCCTGGGCCAACATGCACAGTGGTGGGAACCCATCTGCTCTGTTCAGTCATTTTATAAACACACTACTACTTAACAGCTGAGGCTTTTGTAATGTATTTTTTTTAGCTTGGTGTGTGCAGGGAGCAGGAGTTTCTTTAACAGCAGTGTGACAAAACCAAAATAAATCATAAAGGTGAATTGTAAATTGAAAGGTCTGGTGATTCATCTGATGAATCATATAAAGGAACAAATTCATTTTGACATGACTTGACCATGTGGATTTCCTACTACAAGCCTGACATCATTAGCACTGTGTTAATGAGTGCTTCCAGTGCACACAGCAAACACCGGCAGGGAGAGGAGCAGGGGGCTTGGGCAGCTCCTGATTTGGGGGCTCAGGCTTCTCACTGGGCCATGGAGAGGGTTTGGGTCAGCACTGGGGGCAGATCCATCCCCTCTAGATCCAATTCCTCAGGATGCACTCTGCCCAGAGAGAGTGGCAGAGGCCAGAGGTGTGGCTTAGGCTTAGGGGTAGGGTTAGCATTAGATTCAGTGTTAGGGTTAGGGTTTGGATTAGGGTTAAGGTATGGGGTTAGGATTAGGGTTATGGTTAGGAGTTGGGGTTAGGGGCTAGGGTTACAGTTCGTGTTAGGTTTAGTGTTAGGGTTATCTTTAGTGTTAGAGTTAGGTCTGGGGTTAGGGTTTGTTTTTTGTCCTGGAGTAACTTTATGATACTGGATCCCCTATCATCTGCTTTATGCCCAGACACGAGTCTTGCATCATGAAACTTGAAGTGGGGAGGGAACAGCAAGAATTCCTCTGCCCGTAATTTTCATTCAGCGCTCACCGACTTCCCCAGGTTTGCTGTTCTGTCTAGGATAGATAGAGGGAGTCCACCTTTGCTTTTTAGCTGGCTTCTTGTTCCCTATCTTAAGGAAAAAAAATTCTGGGAACTGTGGCTTTCTATTTTAGAACTATTTAGTTTTGCTCCTGCCAGAGGGGAGGCCCTGGTGCTCCTCATCCCACATTCCAGGTTTTGGAGGAAGCCAAGCCACACCCACAAATACAATTCTGAATCTAGGAGCTTTTTGCTCCACATTGAGAAGGTTTATTTTTTAACATTATTCATTCTTTTTCATACCTGTGAGCACCCTGCTTGTTACATAAACAACTTTGTTTCTCATTTTCCTCCAAAATCGTCCTTTCAAACCTGTGAGAAAAAGGCTGCATAAACCTGTCTACTATTAAAAGACATGTTCATTTCAGAATATTTCCTCCTAATTTATCCAAAACCAACACAGTTCGGTAAAATAAATATTTTCCACAATGAATGGCAGGTGGAAGGGAATAAGTCCTGTACAGCCTAAGGACATTTTTCAGCCTAAGGACAAATAAATACTTTCTAAGGCTTGGATCCTGTTCACAGCATTTTAGATTGTCTATAATTTAAATTTCTACTTACCAGAAGTTAATGAACACTGTACTGCTGAGCACCTGCCTTTCCCAGCCTTTTGGCTTTATTTCCCACAGCACAATTTCATTTTAATTTTTGATATTTGCTCATATAAACATTTCTCTCCCACTTCTAGAAACACGACTTTTTTATCTCACATTCAAAATCAGCCACAGCAGCACTGGAGACAATGCCTGGGATAATTTTTCCCTGGATTCAGGGAAGGCCTGAATTCTCATAAAACTACCTTATGCCTAAGTTTGAAATACAAGTCATGTGTCAGAGTTTATTTCTGTCAAAAACTTTACTGAAAGGCAGTGCCAGCTTGTGTCTGATGAGAAAGTGCAGACTTCTTTTGCATTTTCAGACCAAACATCTCAGACACTTCTGCTTATCATCACCCCAGTGCAGGAAGGCCCTACATACTTCACTTCAAGCAGATTTCTACATTCACTGGTGTCTATTGAAGAATTGAAGTTTTCTTCTACAAACACAGCTGGGCATTATTTAAAAAAATTAAACTGCACTCAAGGCACCAATATTTTGCAGTCTGTGTAGTTTTTTGAGAGCCTGGAAGTTTTTCTCTGCAGGCAGAGCACCAGGATGGACCAGCAGCAGAAATGAGCCTTTCGTCCTTGCCATAAGGGCAGTGGCATCTCCCCATCCAAATGTTTTGTATTAAATCCAAATACAGGAGGCATAAACAGGTTGTAAAAAGGCAGCTGCTCTAAAAGCCCATCTCCCCAAAGATAGTCTGTGAAATATATTGGTGTGAATTCATAACGTCTGAGCAATCTCAGCTGAATTAAAGACTGAAAAGAGGACCATAGCAGCAAAATATAATTTCAGAATTCAAGTTAGCCAAATGAGGTAATTTAAGGTTTAAGTGGTACTTTATGTTCTTAACATTCTCCACAGCACCTTTTGAAAACACCAAGGTGAAATAATCACTGTTGCAGAACCACAGATTTCTCTCAGGGAAATTGTTTCATTCAGTGCAAAATGCAAGTGTACCTGAGTATTTGTGTAAAGATGAGGCTTTTTCTCCCACGTTATAAGTCTGCAAAATAAAGTGTTGTTGGATGAATCTGTAAGCAACAGAAATGTTATTATTTTTTTGTATTACCAATAGTAATCTATTTTAAAAATGAAAAATGTATGAACATGTAATCATCTTAAATTAATGTTCACTTCAATATTCAAAACCCCAAACAACAACATTATCAATGAGATGTTATCACTGTTCCCTATTTGTATGCTTATGGAAATTAGTTTACTGAAATTAGCTGGGTTTGAGTTTGACAGAAAAAGCTGGAATATACTTTGATTTCTATAAAATGCCTACAGAAATTATGCAAAACAGTTAATTTGTGGTTCTATTGTCCAATAGATGTGAAGCCTTTGATGGCAAAAGAGAGTGGAAGTAGAAAGAAAATCTAATTAACTAGTTTTCCAAGCTGTCTCTGTTAAATTCATGCACCAAACCCCAGAACTGTGATTTGGTTCTAAATCAACCATTAACTCATCACAGCAGTCCTGTTCCAGGGTAAGCAATTTTAATTAGCTGACACAAACTTTTCCCTCAATTCATCACACTCAGGTTCCACATGCCCTCAGCTTTCACTGGGTTTCTTAAAGATGGGAATGATTATCCCTGATGAGAGGTTTCATTTATCTCTCAGGCTGGTTCCTTTGAAGCACAAGCAGCAGGGCCCTGCACATGGTGTACGTGTGAAAACACCAGCCTGGAGTGCAGGGACATCCCTGGAGCCTGGTTAAAGGCAGACCTGGGTCATTTTGTCCTTGCTAAAACTTCTCCTACATGTAAAAAAACATCTGTTAAACACAAGGTAAGAGATATCGTGGAGGAAGCCCCATGAGCATGAACAGTTTTCTGTGTGTTAGGTGAGCCCCAGGTGAGAGGAGCAGCAGGGGATGGGTGCCCTGGAGCTGCACTGGAGCTGCACTGGAGCTATCAGGACAGGGCTGCAGGGGCACTCAATCCCCAGCCCACCCCCATTCCCAAGGAAAGCAGAAGAGATGGTGGGAGCAGCAACACTCAGGGCAGCAGCATTATCCCAGTGACTGTGAGATCCTCTGAGCTCTTCAGAGAAGATTCTTAACCTTGTAGTTTTTTATTTTTATCTTTTTCAAGACAGTCAGCATTATTTCCTTCATGGTCACTGCTGAGCACTACATAAATCCATATCCACCTGTGATTAATGGCTCTTTAGTACCAAAGGAAGGGGTTAGCTAAAACTTTTAATCACTGTCAAACTTCATAATTTTCCCACTTTCTTTTCCTGTCTCCTGTGAAGCTTCTTCATGGCAAAACCTAATGAAAGCTGCCACTACATACTGGATGGACTTGGAATGAACTGCAGATGATACATATCATACCTTTAGGCCACCCTTTCCATGTAGCTGTTGAAAACCAAGTGTCATAGGCCTGTGAATATTTTAAAAGCATGAGAAATCAGGGTCTGCCTGTTTCTGTTAATTGATTGGGTGAAAAAATATGGTGCAGGAATAGAAATTCAATAGTGGCCTAATGGAACAGGCAATGAAGGTCATCTTCTTCCTCTGACTGCACTAACTTGGCTCCTGGTTCACACAGCATTTGATGTCTCCTTCAGCTCGATCTTCACTCACTCCTGTGTGGGAATCGCCTCAGGATGGAGTTTAGGTTTCATAAAGCATGAAAATGCAAGAAATTGTAGTGAGTCCCAGGGCTGAATTTTCACAGAGTGGCTGATCCCCCATCCCTGGAGGTCAGAAGCTGTTGTGTTCCTCTGGGGAATGGTTTTTCCCCTCAGAGACCCCCTGGAGCCTGTGCCATGTAGTTTAACCCTTTCTCCCTATCTTACCTACTCCTGACCCTATTGGCTCAGGGCTGATATATTTCCTTGGCCCTAAACTAGATAAACCCCTGTCTCTTCCATGTTCTCCCTCTCTCCTGGAACACAGCCTCGAGAGTAAAGCTTGGACTGAAGCTGGGGGTGAGAGCCACTCTTTTGAAATCTTTTATTCTGTCTCTCTGAGATATATCTCCCTAAAACCCCTAAGGAGCTGAGCTGGCAGGAGTCCAGGGGAGTGGGAAGAGGGAATATATTTCAAGAAGCAGCAGCTCCAGACACAGCCTGGGGCAGAGCCCTGCCACTGCAGGCTGGAGAGAGCCCCGTGAGCCCCGGGCCGGGCGGGCAGAGGGCAGCAGCCACCGCGGGCCAGCAGGGCCTGGCGTGCCATGCCACCGCGCATCCTCACACACGGCAGGCACGGCTTTATCCGGCCTGACTGCACACACCCCTGTGCCTGGGGTGCCAGGATCACCCTGTGGGCCCTCAGCAGGGAGAGCTGTGTGCAGCGAGCAGCTCAGAGCTTTGCTCTGGTGCTGTGCCCAGTGATGTGCACAGCGCCAGGGTGCTGGGGACAGGCGCTGCCTGAGCGCTCCCAGGGGCTCCTGCCTTTGAGGCTGCAGTCCCTCTGCTTTTCAGCCCTCATCCTCCACCAGGCTGCTCAGAGGCATGGGATGGGGCTGTTACTCCCTTTGCCTTTCCCTTGGCATCCAAAGCTGTGCTCAGGGAAGCCAAGGATGCTGCAGCACAATTATTTCATCTGGAGCTCGGCCAGGCCGAGCCTGGTGATGGGAAGCCTCTCGTTCTCACTAACACATAACTGGCAATCAGTTCTCAAGGATAGGTAGTGTACAAATGTTGCTGCTTTTTAGCGGTTTTGTTGTGAATTTTCTGGTTCCAGATTTAACTTTTGCAATTTCCATCATTGGCCTTGCACTCATTTTCGGGGACAGAGCCAGAAAACTTTGTTATATGCCACACATTGAACTTCTTCTTATCTAAATAATACCTTTTTGATGAAATGGCAAGGGCAGAATGTTTGCAAAGGCTTGTGAAGCTTCTAGAGTTTGGGGGTTTTTTAAGACTATAGATAAAGACATGATTTCTATCACTGAGAAAATATTTGCTGAAACCCAAATTTGTGACCTCAAGTTTCCCAAACCTCGCACAATTCTTCACTTTCCAAAGCCTGTCTGATTGACTGGAAGTGGAGAGTCATTCTTCTAAAACTTTGTAATGACTCTAATTGCATTTTAATATTTGATATGCCTTAAAATTGCAGAGAAAGTATTGACATTGATGCTGAGCCATCCTTCACAATACAGGAACTGCCCTACAAGAGCATTTGTATGGTGACAATGAGAGCTGTAATTACCCGTGATCCGAGATGGACAGCAGTGACATGTTTTATTCAAAAGACGTGAATCATTAGTGCCTTTGCAACAGCCTGGAGAGAATGAGAATATTTATTAACTGTACAAGACTAATGACTGCTCTCACAGGCTTTCATTGGTGCCAGCTCAGGTCAAATCTGTGTATGGACTGTAAGGAGACACAGCCAGTCATAAATACAGAGAAAGCTACAATAAAGTCTGGAGCAGGCATTATGTATCAATAAACCATGCACAACTGAAATTCAGCCTTGTTGTCTTGGAGCTCTCTAACGATGATCACTGAGTAATTTTGGCGTGTGTGTTCATACAGATGCTGAACACAAATGTCCCAAGCACTTTCTGCTGTCAGATATTACCCTTCACATGTCCCCAAAGAGTTAACACAGATGTTTGGCACTGGCTTTAAGCAACACTGCACTGAGGGTTGGTGTTCCCTGGCTGCACAAGCAGGGTAAGGAGGTTGTTTCTATTCCCTGCCTGATGTATGCAGGGGCTGGTGTCTGGGGTAGAACAAGGGGAAGTTTGCAGTGAAGAGGCTGCAGGTGGGAGGACAAATGCACATCTGCTCTGAAAACCTGGGATCTTTTATTAAAGACCACTTTGCGAGATTGAAAGGCAACATTTTTCCTGTATGACTGAGGGGCATGACGTGCACTGACACCCATGGGTCTGTTTGCATGATGCTGGAGTGCACCTGTGACTGGCAGCTCTCCTCTGCTGCCGGGGACAGAACACCTTGGTGTTAAATCCCAGAGCTCTCCAAGCACTGCGACCTTCTTTTCTTGAAAACTTCAATGCATTGAGGTGGTACCAGTAAAACTGTAAATTTCAAAAACCCTGCAAGTGGCTTGAAAAGAAGTTAAGGGAATATATTTAGGCTGTGCTTTGTCATTTCTAGTGGAGCTCTTAAAACAAGGCAATGCTGAAGTATATGCAGCACTTAAATACCCCACAAGTGCTCACGGAAAGGAGAATTAACTCCATCCCAGCCAAAACTGGGACAGTGTGTCTCGGAGGAGTGTTCCCAGGGCATCCAATGGCACTGCTGTGTGACTGGTCCTGGGTGGGCCTGGCATTGCCTTCCTCATCTTCAACTGAACAACTGACAAGGGTGGCATGACGGCATTGGGGCAGCCCAAATAACCCCCTTCCAGACCTTTCTATGTGCAATTCCAGGGCCTTAGTACCAAAACCACTAATTGTAGGGTTTTGTATGACTGTGTTTCTAACAATAAAAAATGAAAGAAAAAGACAACATTGATCATGTAAGTGGGCTGGGGGTTGCAAGGGAACCCCAGATGGGCAGCTGGAGTCCCTGGTGACTGCTCATCCTATCCCATCCCATCCCATCCCATCCCTTCCCATCCCCATCCCATCCCATCCCATCCCATCCCATCCCATCCCATCCCATCCCATCCCATCCCATCCCATCCCATCCATCCCTTCCCATCCCCTCCCATCCTATACCATCCATCCCATCCCATCCCATCCCATCCCATCCCATCCCATCCCATCCCACCCAATCAATCCCATCCCATCCCATCCCACCCCATCCCATCCCACCCCATCCCATCCCATCCCATCCCTTCCCATCCCCTTCCCATCCTATACCATCCCATCCCATCCCACCCAATCAATCCCATCCCATCCCACCCAATCAATCCCATCCCATCCCATCCCCATCCCATCCCATCCCTCAGCCCAGCAGTGCCTGCGCTCTGTGGGAGGCTCGGCTTTGCCGCGCAGAGGAGGAGGAGGAGGAGGAGGCGGCTCGGGGGTGCCTTTGCCGGCAGGATCAAAGCAGCGAGGAGCTGTGCGCTCCTTTGATCCCTTAACGGGCACTTTGCGCGCTGGCCGCGCTCCTGCCTGGCGGGCACACCGCGGAGCGCTGGGCTCTAAAGCATCCCCGGCTTCGAAGCCCCGCGCTGCCAGCCCGACCCCTGATCCACCGAGCTCATGTCCTTTGTCCCTCCTGCTCGCGGGGACATTCCAGCTGCTCCCCCGAGCATCCTTGGGCAGCGCCACGCCTTGTGCTTGCTCCTCCAGGCAGGGCTGGCATAGGGGGACAGAGGGGAACAGAGGGGGACGGAGGGGAACAGAGGGGGACAGAAGGGGACAGAGGGAGACAGAGGGAACAGAGGGAGACAGAGGGGGACAGAAGGGGACAGAGAGGGATAGAGGGAACAGAGGGAGACAGAGGGGGACAGAGGGGGACAGAGGGGACCCTCGGCTGTGCAGCCTCAGACTGACCCTCCCCACCTCCCCTTGGAGAGCACAAAGTGCCTTTTTTTGGCTTGGAAACCGCTTCTTGGAACACGTGGAAGAACCAGTCTTGCTCCTGTGACAGCTCTTGACTGTGAGGGAAAAAGACATCACAGTTCCTATACATTGGTCAGCTCTTTTCTCTGGGGTGCTTTGGGGATCAGAGGTATCTGATGTTTAAGGGGTTTTTATGGAGATAATTTCCTTGACTTATCAATGTGTGAGGATATTCAGAGTGGAAAAAAAATAACCCAACCAGGTTTAAAGGCAAACAAACAAATAAACCGTCTGATACTATAAACCAGAAATTCAGATCAGCTGAATATTTTTGTTGAAAGAATTTTTTACTAGCAGTTGATACTTTATTTTTCTTATTTTTTCCTCTGGAATTTGCTGTGGAAAGAAGCCCTACAAAGTGAAAAGCATTGAGATGAAAGTTTGTACATGTAACATACTCAGAGTTTTCGATTTTTAATGCAAAATTTGCCTTTTCAAAGCACTGTAACTTTATTTTCAAATTCATTTAATTTCTTATGTCTGACAAATCTGTATTATTTATTTACCTGTCAGTAATGATATACTACAAAGTCATACTGGATTTTGGTAAAGAAATACCTCAAAAAAAACCCCCCACTGATGTGTGCAAGTAAGGAAAAAAAATCTGGTTTAAAACATATTTTTGAAACAAATTTTGAAATGTGAGTGTCTAAGTTTGAAATGTAAAGTCTGTTTGAATGACTAACTCCATCCAACATTTTCACAGCACAGCTTTCTTCCTTTCAGCAGGGGGAACAGGCGCCACAGCTGACATGAGAGAGAAGGAGAAAATTCTCCAAAGAATAACTTTTTAATTCATTTTGAAATAAACATTGAGGGTCTGTGACTGCCTCCTGTAAAGGTAGTGAAAAAAAATGCTGTATAGAAGATGAACAGATGCAGTAAAAGCCATCTATTGCAATGTATCATGATGCTGTTACATTGCTTTTATCTGCCAACCAGCAAGTAAAAATTCCTCCTATGAAATTGTAAATGCCACAATAAGACCATATTTTCTGCTTTGTTTCTTGGAGGGAAAAAAAAACAAACCCAAGAGTAAATTTGAGAATAATATGAAAAAAAGTCTTATAAACTGGGAATTTGTATAAAATTCTGGGAGGGGAGCCAGGAGCTGCCCCATTTCTCTGAGGTCAGTCTTAAGGATTATTTGGCTGATCAGGGCAGTTTTAATCTGTACAATTTTTTTCTTTTTTCACAGAAAAAATTATTCTGATGTACTGACAATTCACCTGTTGGGTCTAAGACTTCATGATTGCCTGGAGCACCATGGGTGCTCTATTTTGCTAAAAAACACACTCCTAATCAAACCTGTTTATTAAGAAGATTTACATATCCTGACTGAAAAACTGAAAAATTGTAAGGAAAACAAGCTTTTTGTGTCTCAGTTATCATCAACTCCTGTAGCTGTGGCAGGTGGGGAGTGCTGAAACATCAGCTTGTGTCTGTGTCATGCTCAGTAACTGCTTTTGAGATGGTGTGTCAGAAGTGTCATTGGAACCAATTCCCTGAGTTTATTGACATAAACACAACACAAAAAAGTTCAGACACACATGAGGAGACAGGAGGGATGGCGGGCAGCCCTGGATGGGCTGCAAGCACATTAAGTCTTTGTGCTGAGTAGTAAGAATAGTGCTCAGGAGAAGGTCATTGCCAAATGTCCCCTCACAGGCACAGCTCTGGGGATGCACAGCCTCCACCTTTCTCAAAATTAGAGGCAGAAAAGCTTAAATGGTACTTTAAACAATGCCAGTCTCCATCCTGTGTGGTTTGTGTCAAACCCTTTCAGACACGGGGAGCAGGTGAAGCCGGGATCCCGCTCTGACTCAGCTGCTCTCGCTGCCTCCACTGCTGTTCCCATCTGCCTGCTTCTGGAAGCACCCTGCTCCAGACAGCTTCTCATGGCAGAACATATTCCCCCAGAAAGTTTGACAACATCCCTTAGCTTCCAAAAACAGCACCAGCTCTGCATTCCTTGCAAAAACGTGGATGGGGCATGGATGCAGAGAGCTGCAGCTGTGCTCTCTGCGCTCTGCCACTGCACTGGGGCTCCTGCTGGGACACCACTCCCACCCCTGCCCAAACACACTGCTCCTGCAGCCCGCCAGAGCTTACTGGGAACTGAGCTGAGGCTCCCTGGAGAGGGCTAAAATCCTACTGAAGTCGGGATGCTAAAGCTATCAGCAGGAAAGGGATGTGAGTGTAACCTTCTGTCCTCTTTAAGAGAGAATATTGACATAAAATTTGTATTTTGTTTCAGCTGACCATACATGTTTCTAACACAGTTTAAGGCTTGCCTAATATTTGCCTTCAACCTGAACAGAATATTTTAGTTCACTTTCATAGTACTTACAGATTCACATCCAGCCCAAGCACCAACCCAGCACCAGCATAATCACCCCTAAGCCCAGGTGCCACATCCAGAGGCCTCCTGAGCACTTCCAGAGACAGCGTCCTCACCATCTCCCTGGGCAACTTATTCCAATGCCTGACCACTCTTCCAGTGAAAGGGTTTTTTCTAATATCTAATCAGAATGTCTCCTGGTGCAACTTAAGGCCATTTCCTCTCATCCTTTCACTTGGAACAAGGCAGAAGGGACCGACCCCCACCTGGCTACAACCTTTTTTCAGGTAGTTCTATAGAGCAGTGAGTTCCCTCCTGAGCCTTTCTCATCTCCAAACTAAAAAAAAATCCAGTTAAGTTCTTTTTAACCATCTTTTTAACATTTAGGTAAATGTCAAGGTATTTTATGCTCAATAATTTGAAGAATTGAAATTATTCACTTTGAAAATATATAAATGGAACTCTTAAGACAGTTCCAAAATCATGGCTGACTATTATTTCTATTGAATCTAATCACTGAATACTTCCTGACCTGGAAATCTAGTTCAGTTCCCTTTCCCTACCTGTTCCCCTTTTTCCTTTAAGAAAAGAAATTGGAGTCCTCAAATTCATCAACATATATTCATTGCCCTGTTTCTGTACATCTAATTCATTTCCACAGATGATTTTTCTTTTTTCCGTTTTCACAGATGATTTTATTTTTTTCTTACAGTTTTACCTAAACCCCCAAATACTGGGGAGAAAGCCCTCAGAGGAACTTTTGGCACTCCTGGCTGGGAGTGCTGCTGTCTAACAGACCCTGAGTTGCCACCCTGGTAAAGCTCTCTGGATTGTGCTCTCCTGGGGCACAGTGTGACTGTGGATGTGCTCATCCTGGAGCGTATGCTCGAGTCCCTGAGCCACTGCCCAGCAGCTGCCGTGCTGCTGTCACTGTGCATGTCCGAGTTTGGGGGCAGGGATAGCTCAGTGCCCAGTGGATCCCCAGGCTCTGGGGGCTGCAGGTTGTGCTGGCAGCCTGGGGGGCATTCCCAGCCATCCCCTCTCTCCCACTGCTCTGGGAGCTGCAGGTTGTGCTGGCAGCCTGGGGGGCATTCCCAGCCATCCCCTCTCTGCCGCTGCTCTGGGAGCTCCGTGTCCGGCCTCTGCTTCCAGCCCTGGTGTGGGAACGGTCCCAGCCAGGAGAGGGGACCCTGAGGGGACTCTGTGAGACAGGGTCTGTCTGGCACCCTTGTCCCTGGGCAGTGGTTGATGCTGCTGCAGCTGGCTGAGAGGGACAAGGGCGCTGTGACCTGCCCATGGCCTGGCCCTGCTCCTCACCCCCCTGGCATTCCCAGCTGAGGAGAGCAGCCCCGTGTGTCAGAAAACAAATGGACTCCCCATCCTTCTGGAGAAGTGCCTCTTCCTGCAGCCCAAAGGAGGGGAACAGCACAAGTATGGCCATGGCCACCCTGTGTGTCACACCTGCTGCTCTGGGATCCCACAGTGACCTGCCAGTGCCCTCCCCGGACCCAGCACAGCCACCACTGCCTCTTGGCACGTCATTCCATTCCAGGCTGCTTCCTGAAAATATCTTCATTGCAACTTCTGACTTGTTTTTTAAAGAATTGCTAGCTTGATACAAAGTAGACCAAAAAAAAAAAAAAAAAAAAAAAAAAAAAAAAAAAAAAAAAGAAGAGATTAAAATCCGGGATCTATCTTATTCATTTCCACTTGCAAATAAAAAGCACGGTAGAAGCACTACCCAAGCAGAACAGGGATTTATTTTCAAGCATGTGAACAGTTTAAGGTCATTTACTTAAAATTACATTCAAGAAACAACAGTGATGCTTCTGCATTACTCTCTCCCTTTAATGCCATTCTGCATCTAATCCATCTTTCTGTTCAATAGAAATAGCTTACTCCCACGTCTGAGGAGAGCATTGGGCTGGAGCCTGCATCTCAAACACCCTCCTGCCATCGGCAGGGAATGCCATTTTTAGATCTCCCATTCCAAAGAAAGGTCAGTCGCTATTCCAAACAATGGCAGGAGTAAATAGTCAGTCCACTTTACCTTTTCTCCAGCTTTTAAAAGGAAAACAAACGAAGAAACAAACCAGCCATCAGTGCCAAGGTAATTTCCAGTATTTTAATATAGTTACACAGAATCAACAAACTCTGGCAGTAGGTTTTTTTCCTCAAGGTGTGATCATATATTTCTGACAACGGCACAGCAGTGCCGTGAAAGGACATTAAATAAAAAATACAGTTGGGTGAAATCTGCATTTCAAGTACCTCACAACATTTTTCAGGAGAAAAAGAAATCCTTCTTCAGAAAATAAGTGTAATAAAAGCTCCAGCAACAGAGTGTCAACACAAAGCAGATGCTCAGCTTTGACTTTATATGGATTCATCCAGGAGGTTGTGGGCAAGTGTCCTTCAGGGTGTGCTGATTGGAAAAGACAAATCCTCAGAAGGTCTAATCCCAAGATTGGACGAGTATTTCCATTTCTGCCCCGTCCCCTCAGGCTCTCTGGGAAGCCCATGGAGAGCAGCCCCCCAGCCCAGCCAGGGAAGGTGGGTGGCCAAAGGGGTTCTGTGGGAGCTCACAGTGAAGAGTCATGGGCAATTTTTGCTTTAAGGTGCCCAAGGTTTCCAGGCAGCTGCAGCTGATCTCAGGAATTGGCCAGTGGAAGGTCTCCAGCACCTCCACAGCCACTTTTTGTTCCCCTTCATTGAAACTTTCCTAGTCAAGCTTTCAATCTGACTTACTTACTTTGAGATCTTAGGTTTTGTTTTTTTTTTAGACTTTCTGCAAGTCTCCTCTAAGGTTTCGGCACAGATGATGGTGAAATTACCCAGCACTCACCTCCTTGCAGAAGAGGCATAATGTGGTCCCATGGCCACTGGCGATGAAAAGTCAGTCTGAATTAGCAGCAGCAGAGGCTTTGGAGTGGCAGAGTAAGAGGAGGATGTGGTGGGAATGCTCTGTCATTGTGGTTTGGGCTGAGAGTGTATGGATACAAATCTTGCCAGACACAGAACAGAGCTCATTATTGAACATATATAATATTCCATAGGAGAAATAAGAACACAAAAAAGAAATCCATCACAGCTATATCTATGGTTGTATTTAACACTTTTTGTATACTCCTAAAGGAGCTTAATAAACCTGAAGACAAAGAAAGAAAAGTTCCATTTTGGGTAATAATTTGAAATAATTTTGCAGGTTTAGGGTCAGAAAAATGGGAAAAATGTAAAAAGTTCAGGCCTGCCTGAAGTTTTGTATAAGATGATTTTTGTTTTGCATTATGTAATCAAATAAACACATCACAACATTATCACTTGGGGCTTGACATGCAATGAATGTCCCTGGAGCTCCTTTGATGCCACCTGCCATGGAGGAAACATCTCCCTGGTGGCTCCAGGCTCCAGGCCAGGTGAGGTAAACTAGCACTAAAAAATTCCTTTCTGGTATGATGGTATGAATATATAAATACATAGACCAGCCTGATTTGCTGTGAATGCTCTTGGACAAAGTGGCTGAGGACACCTTTATGGCAAAAATTTCTGCTAGGCATTGAGTGACCTTCACTGGGAGCTCACCTCATCACTTCAGTGATTCAGTGCTTGTTAATTAGGTGCTTTTTCCCCTTCAGTTCTTATACTGAGTCCAGCCAGTAAAGACACAGCTTCTTCATGAGTGATGTTCAAATAAATTACTCCTGAGGATGAAAACAGGACTGTTGCAGGGAATATTTGAGTATTTGGGATGATATTTAAATTCTGGTCAAGGCTGGGTTCTTAAATGTGTATCCTCCTTTTTTCTATAGCATGTTATGACTATTGTCTTTATCCTCTTCCTTATATTATTTTCAAAAATCTTTTGATTTTCTTTTTTGAATTTTTTTCCCCTCACTTATTTAGGCATAAATAGCCACTCAAAGTATTAGATACCTCAGCATAGAGTGAGTTGTGATTCTGGCTTTATATGCAGTACTGGTATATTCAGTATAAATAAAATTATAGTTTCAGTTATCATTTCATAAATAAAGTGTGTTAAGCAGGAAAGAATTAGACAGGAACTATTTCTACTTAAAACTGCCTTTATTCTGGGCTCCAACACAGCAAGTCACCCTGTGTGCAGTGTGTAGGGGTGACACTGCCCACTCTGTCCCAGGAACATCTCACCTGCCAGAGCTGAGCAGTCTGGGCACTGCCTCGGTGGCAAATTTAGCTCTGGATAGACTCCACAAAGCAAATTTATTCAAACCATTTCATATTGAAAAGGCTGATTACCATTTACCATATGATGCCTTTCTATCACTTCAGCTGTATCAAAAGGCTTTATTGTAGATGAGATCAAATAAATATAGCAAAACCATGAAAAAAGAACAGAATCATATCCTGACTGATAGCATGCTCCTACAGACTACTGCCACCAGCTGAGAGTATGTGCCAATATTTTTATGAGCCATCATTACCAATCATAACTGAAGCAGGCTGGAAGAAAACAGCAACCTAGAAGTGGTGTTTAAGAAAGCCCTGGGAAAGGAAAAGAACAGAAGAGGAGAGCTACTGAGCTGAATCAGCATGTGGGCTGTAGCTGGAACAAAAGGATTCTTCAGTTCATGCCAAAAATACTCATCAGCGCTGCTGCTTTTTTAAGCTTAACATTCATAGGTGACTTTTCTTGCTTCTGAACAGTCTTGTGGGAAGCTGCACTGGCTCAGGTATGGGTGGCTGTCAGAGCCCTCCCTCTCTGCTCCCTTCAAGGGTTTCCTTGGGAGAGGAGCTGACTGCCCAGGGAGCAGGGCGAGGGGTGCCCTCTGAGCCTCTGTCGTGTCTCAGGACCACCTCCAGGCTCATCTCCAAGGGACTCCTTGATTCTGAACATGGTCCAGCCCTTTCTCTTGCTTTTCCTTCTCAGAGCTGGCAGGACCTCAAAGACAGCTCAGCAAAGATCAGCATCTGCTAAAGATCCCAGCTGCAGAGGGATCCTCCATCTCAGCGGGGTATGAACACAGTCTTTAGGGGACTCATCACAAAGTATTAAATATGATTAAAATGACCAAAAACCCCACAAATGACAGAAAGTTTATTTTCCTTGGAGCCCAATTAGTCTGAAGCGCTCTGTAGGGAGCCACAGAGTCAAGAAATTTTAAAAGCTTCAGAAAAGACCAGTTATATGTATCACCAAAAAAGGGGAAAATAAATCATCATATTGAAGAAATGCTAAGAATCTTCTCAAGTTTCAGGTTTAAATGAACATTTAGGAATCAGGGACTAAAAAGAGTTTTTCCAGGGAGACAAAGGTGACACTTACCTCCCTGCACAGGGTGGGTGATGGTAGAGCTGCCACCCAAACTGTGCTGCTGCCTCTGCGTGCTCTGTGGGGCACCTTGGAGGGAATTGCTGCTACTGGTAAACCAAGGACCAAAGGAACAAAATGCAGAAATTCTGCATGCAAGGCTGACTGGTTTAAGGTGTGGCTAGGAAAATGTGCATGCCTGGGTTTTCTGGGAATTGCTTTCCTGGGAAAGCCTCTGGGGAGAAAGGATCCTGCTCCTGCATAACCTGCCAGGTATGGTTGTGTTTAGCTTAGCTGTGGGAAGCTGGCCTTACTTGTAAAGCTGGGGCTAAGCTTGTATTTTTCACCACTTCAAAGAGCATCACCAAAACAATCTTTTAGAACCTGAACATGTTCGCTATCTTGCTAATCCTAAAGCAAAAAGATCTAAGGAGGCAGCAAGCAGAACAATGCAAAAAAATTCAAAGTGTATACACTTGCAAAAATCAAGGTGTCCTTTTATTCTTCAGCTAGAAATCCAGTTTTTGCATCTGAGCAATTTAATAATAATAAAACAATAATTTCAGCCTCAAAATGTATTTGCTTTCAGGAAATGAAACCAGCCTTTTAGTTAAATAACATTGCTCCCTGGGAACAAGTTCAATCTTTGGTGTTGAAATCACATTTACATGAAGCATTTCCTCATTTAGGGGCATTTAATTACTTGAAGAGTATGAAATATAAACATTAATATATCCATACAGAAAAGTTGAGAGAAAATAATGCCCTTTACTTCACAGCTTTGCTGATTATGGGTCAGTACCAAATTAGATTGGGCTTTAATTCTTCCCCAGCGTGAAAGGGATTCAATCAGTTACACCATGAGCTGATATTATTAATGCAATCATGGCCTAAAAGAAACCAGCCCTAAAGGGAGATGCCAAAATGAATTCTTCATGTAGTGACAAAGGAAGCCAGAAGACTCTTTCACAGCGAGTCACGTCTGCACTGAGTGAAAACCTGACGTTTCATAAGCCTCCAAATAAGTCTGCTGTGAATTTCCCATTTCTATTTGTACATCCAACTCTTGCTAAGGGCTCCACAGGCATTCAGAGCATCACTAAAGGAAGGTATTAGATTCAGTATGACACTGAGTTACGAACTTCAATGGAGAAAGTATCAAATGGTGAATTATTTCATAACATGGTCACCACTCAGGCATTTAGGTACTTTTCCATCTTAATTAAAAGGCAAAAAATTGCAAAAAGCTTCAAGGAAATATTTACGTTTTCGTAATCAAAGCATAAAATTAATCTATGGAACAAATTGCTGCATAGCAAACTAATGATCTTTTCAGAAGAAAATACTGAAAATCTCTGAAAAAAAAAAATTAAGTTTTCTGTCTTACTCTTCCTACAAAATGTTGGGTTTTTTGAGCCCAGTCTCACTAGTGATGTGCAAGAGGGCAGCACATCCCCAGCCACACCAGTTCTCAGGCTGGCACACATCCTGCCAGCCTCCCCTTCTCCCACTGCAGCCTTTTCCAAACCTAATCAATCCACAGAGGCTGTAGTGAGGTGATTACAGCAATAACAGCAGCTGTGGAAAAGAGGATGAGTGTCCATCCTCCTGTCCCTGGGCACACCAGGGTTTCCTGTGGTCCAGGAAGCCTTGGGAATGGCAGGGACTCATTAGCCCACTTGTACCACCCTGGGGTTTGAAACTGCAGGACCCTGATTGATGGGTAACATGGTCTGGGTCAGAACAGAGATTTTTAAAGTGTACTTGTCAATTATTTCCTCCTCCTGCTGATTTCTGTTGAGCTGGATTCAAAGCATTAATGGAGCAGGACTTTCAACATCAAAAGATAGGAAAATTCACATCAATAAGACTGTCTGATCAGTATTTGCTCTTCAAATATGAGTAAGAATGCTTTATTGCATGATAAAACAAGCAGTAGCAATGGCCAAGGTGTATAAATCTCTTCCCGGCATTCCTTTAGGATGCCATGCACAAACTGTCAGCAGCTGCTCTGTAATGATCTCATGAGCCTGGGAGTGCAGGGTCTCCTGCTCCAAGGCAGTATTTCACAATGAGGAAGGCATTTGCTCTTTATCTGTATTAATATTATGAAATGGCTTATGACTAGACTACAAAATGAATGAATTGGTTATAATCTGGGTGCCAGAGCCTTTGGGAGCAATGGCCAGGCTTTTGAAAAAATCCAGGTTCTGAGACACCACTGGGTGATCTGCAGAGAGCAGGCTAAAAATGTGTGCAAAGGGATTACAAAGTATTTGTGTTTCATTTTAAAATGTGTGGAAAATCATATTAATGCAGAGTCAGCTGAATGCAATGTGCCATCTGACTGTTCAAAAACCAAGGTTAACTTACTTCTAGGAGATTTTTTTCTAAGCTCCATACAGACACATATTTCTCCACTGTGCAAAGGTTATGGTTCCTTTGCTGCTTCCTCTTCTTGTTGACTCAGGATTTGAAACATATCCAAGAGTATTTTTTCCCATTCATGAATTAAGACTTGTTCATACACAAAACTTAAAGACATAATTTTAAAAATTTCTTTATTAGCCATATTTACATATCAGCTAATCTTAATGTTTTGTATAGAGTCTGACCTGTTTCCTCTCAAAGCCATGGAAAGTTTTCCCCTTGGGCTTCCAGCAATCCCAGACACTTATCACTTTCTTTACAGTACTAATTTTTCTGTGATAAGATAGATTCCCATTTGGGATAGCTAAATGTGATAGATATTTGTTTAGTAATTCTTTGAGATAAAATATGATTTATTTTCCCTCTTTAATTTATAAAATGTAAAATGGCAAAGCTCCTAACTTGCCTTGCCTGCTGAGCCACTGAAAGAGATGAGAGCATAAATGTCTATGACATCCACATTATTACCAAATACATTCATTAACAGCAGTGCCATCACAGTGAATACCAAGTGAATTGACAGTGACAGGGCAATAAATTAAAGTGTTTATACCTTTTTCTCAGCTTACAAATAGTAGAGTTATTCCTGACCTTTGATGTAAACCTTAATGATCACTGGTAAATCAAATATGATACTGTTAGAATTCAGAGCCACAGCTGAGACCTTCTCACCCTGGAGGTGCAATATCTTCTAAGAATATCTTTGTGGATTAAGGTAATTATCATTCATACCTCATGAAGGTTTAATATCCATAGGAAATTAGCTCATTTCCATTGAAAACTTCCCAGTTTACTCTTGTGGACTCTGATGATGAGTTATGTGATGTAAGTTGTCTAGAAACTCATCACTGTCTCCTGGTTCCTGGGCAGTCCCAGCACGGGGCTGCCACCAAACATCTCTGGGCTCTTGGGTTCTCAGGTGGGTTCCAATGGGCTGAAGCTCCCTGAAGGAGAGGTTTTGAGGCAAAAGAGGGACCAGTTTCCAGATTTTATGCATTTTGTGCATTTAACCTTGTAGAGGAAGAGAACTTGTGTATATCAGTCAGGTTGCAGGCTTCATCCTTTTCATTTTGTTATTTGAACTTACTGACTTGGTCTGGGTCGGTAAGGAATTATTTTTCCAAAGGAGCAGATCTCAGACTTTCTCTGATAGAAAATCCTGAAACAGAGGTGCTAACCCCTATTTAAAAGATCTGATATCCTGAAGATAGGTTTTCTTCCCTTCATTAGCTGCCTTGAAAGAAGCCCCTAGACAGAGCAAAAAACAGAGTTTGGGCTGATTAAAGTAGCCAGTTTTTGGACAAAACCAACAAGCAACAAATGTTGACTAGCAATAACCATGAGAGACCAGCAGTGAAATATGTCAGTGTGGGAAGCATTTTAGGTCAATGGTCATTTCATTTCAGGTCAGGTTCATTTCAGAGAAACTGGGCCTTTTATTTCGTGTTGGGCCAAGGCAACGGTCCTATACCAAATATATGGGTGCAAAGGCATCCCAACACTGTGGCACTTGGTCCTGCACAAGAACAAAAAGAACCTCTGTCTTCAGAAGAGAGACCTTTTACAGCTTTACAGAATAACTTTGGGTTCAGTTTGTGCTTTATGCACAGTTTTTGTTCAGTTTTACCTCTTTCCCTAGGTAGCTGGCTTGGCCCATGGAATGAAATGATATGTGAGTGATCATCCAACCTGTGTTTTAATTCCTGCCCCAGGAGATTGTAGATCTAAGCAGTTGGTGATCTGCAGAATTCTCCTGCAAATATTTGACAGTGTTTGCCGAGGCCAGCTCCAACTTCCCTGGGTGACTTTTTTCTAACGCTTTCCTTTATCACTCCTGCTTTCAGATAAAATGTCAGCTCATGAACTGCAATAATAGCCTTTCCCTTCAGATTTATTTTCCTTCCCCGGTTTTGATTCCAAAAAAAAAAAAAAAAACCCAAAAAAACCCAAACAAACAACAACAACAACAAAAAAAAAAAAAAAAACAAACAAACAAACAAAAAAACCAAAAAACAAAAACAAAAACAAAAACAAAAACAAAAACAACCCACCAACCAATCCGGCACTCAATGGGAAATTGAGTGAAAATGAAAATGAAAATGAAAATGAAAATGAAAATTCCCACACAATGGGAAATTTCTCAGAGGGAAGCTTCCCGTGCTGGCTGCGAACGCTTTTGCGGTGTCTGAGGCCGGGTGCCCGCAGCCGGAGCTGCCGTGCCGGCTCCCAGAGCGCTGCCCGCTCCGCGCTGCGCGTCCCCGCCGGAGGATGGCACAGTTGCTCAGCTCCAGGCTGCTGGCTGGGAGGCATCGCTCGCACACGAACTGCGAGCACTGAGAGCGTTTCAGCCCCTCTCCTTTACAGCAGAGACGCTAATCCACAGCGGTCCGAAATATACTGCAACCCCCCCCCCAAACAAACCAAAACGGGGGGTGGGCGGTGCGCAGGGAGGGGGAAAGGAATAAAGAAAAGGGGAGGGGGAAAAGGAGAGAGAAAATTAAAAAGTCCTTCAGTCCAATGTCGTTCGAGTAGAGCAAGGTCACGGTGGGGCCAGCCGCTGGTTAGAGCTGAAGGGAGCAGAGGTCTCTGGCTGATTGCAGCAGCCGGGCTGCTCTAATCTCCAGGGGATGCTCACAAAAGGCAAAGCCACGCTGGGGACAGGGCCAGCGCCGGGGCAGCCCCAGCGTCTTCCCCCGCCGCAGCCTTTATCCAGCCTTTATCCAGCCTTTATCTCCTCGGCACAGCGGGCTCCTCCCGCAGCGGGACTGCCCCGGGCCCTGGGGAGGATGCTTTTAAAATGCAACACTATTGAAATAACAGAAAATGTACTTAGTAAATAGAAATGTGGGCACAAAAGATGTCACGTCTTTGAAAGGGATATAATGGTAAGGAAGTGCAGAGGATCCTCCCTGTGGTGATAAGGGCTGCTGGAGCTGGGTCCTGAAACAGGGGCTGTAAACTTCATTTGTGCACATTCTGCTCACCAGCACTGAACATCTGTCTCTTGCTAGACTTTACTGCAACTTTGCCATTTTCTCCAATAGCTGGTGTTTTGCATCGTTTTGAGTTTTGTTTGATTTCCCTACTAAAGGCAGAGCCTAAATGAAGAAGATCACAGAGCTTCTAGTAGTAATTTCCCCGACTTGCCTCTGCTTGATCAGAAGAGGCAGGTGCAGACACTGAAATAAATTCCACTGAATTACCAGTACAATCCTCAGTCTGCACCAGAATCCTTTAAGCACAAGGAGTATCCAAAACACTTTTTTCTGGGAATCTCCCAGAAGTATTTTTTCCAGATAACAATCTTGCTTAGTTCTACCGAAAAAACACAAGGTTTGCTGATAACACTTCTCTCTTATCATGTTCATTTCCAAAATACTACAAGTAAATGATTTGGCAGAAACAATGCCGTAATTTCAAGTGATAATTAGAAGCTGTAGAAGATTGAGGAAAGTTCTACAGGGCTCTTGTTATACATACAGACACAAACTGTGGCTCTGTATTTTCTTGGGCTTTGGAATCCTGCTGCTAGTAATTGCATGCTGATTCCCATAGGAACAAACTCCCATTCTCATAACAATGTCTTTGTTATTTTGTAAATACTAAAGAGAGCTTCGCTCTTCTCACATGAATTTCTCAAAACAATCTCTGTCACCTGTGTTTTTGCTAAAGGAGAAGAGATACAGTCCTTCTCCGACCAATCCCTGCCCTTTCAGCACTTCATGTTATAAAAGGGCAAAGACTCAAAATAGTAAAGCCGTCTGATCATCAAGAACTGTCTGTGTGTACTTCATCACCGTCCATCACTGTAACACCAAACCATGCTCAGGGGAAAAAAAAAAAAAAAAAAAAAAAAAAAAAAAAAAAAAGCATGGAAAAGAACCAAAATGAGGACCACACCTGCTACCACGATGCCTGACCCCCAGGGGCACCACTGACACAACCCTTTTCTTTAAAGACAGAGCAGATGTGTTGGGAGTTATTCCACCTTGTCAACAAGAAAGCTCCTGCAAAATGTTAATGTTTCTGCACTCCAGAAAAGAGGAAGGGTCTAGTAGGCAAGATAAAAACACTCCTGTGAGCTCCTGGTGCTGCCAGGAGCACCTGTATGCAGGCAGCTGCTCCTGTGTTCTGTGAGCAGCTCAGGCTGGGGCTGGGTTTGTGCCAGTGTCCCCTGCACAGGCACAGCCTGGCACACCAGGTCCCCTGTGGGTTTGTGCCAGTGTCCCCTGCACAGGCACAGCCTGGCACATTGAGTCTCCTGTGGGTCTGTGCCAGTGTCCCCTGCACAGGCACAGCCTGGCACACCAGGTCCCCTGTGGCTGCAGCTGAGTGCCAGGGCAGGAGGAGGAGAGGCTCTTCCAGCCCCGAGGCTGGGCTGTGGTTGCTCTCCTCTGGCAGCTCTGCTGCTGACTCCCGTTCCAGTCAGGCTCCCTGTTCAATCCTGTGGCTGCAGGCACTCTCTAGGTGAGTCTGTGTGATGAGCAACTGGAGACCAGGCAGACATTACAGCAGCTTTAGGAGCAGTGTACTAAGAGTATCCATATTTTATATCCAGCCTAATGTGCCTGTGAGCTGCTCCCTGTAGCTATGCTCCGTACAGAACCCCTGGTTCTCCCTGGAGGGAGAACTGCATCAAAGATTTGTGGAAGCCAGTGCTGGTTTCAGGTGTCCTCAAGCACTGCCTAGTGTCCAAAAAGAAGATGAGGGAGGTGGAAGGACACTACCACCAGAGCTGAGCTGCAGGATCATCCCCTTGCTGGCAATGGAGCTTGCTCTTCTCCCAAGGTCTGGGCTATCACTAACCAGTTTGTGTGCTACAACTTGCAGTCTGGTTCCTCCTGAGAGATGAGCTAATTTTTCTTGAGCAGGAAGCATCTTCTGCCACATTTGAAAGGTCTCAGACAGGAGCTCAATGCCAAAAGAAAGATGATGCTGGAGCAAACAGTGGGTCCTGCAGCTAGAATCGATTGGAGTTTGGGACAGCTGGCATTTCTGGGTCTGCACTGTAAAGCATCCCCTAAAGTCTGGGATCTTTATCCACAGAAAATAAATAAATACAAAGATCTATTTGTGACCCTGGCTTCAGTTCTGAGGGAAGTTACTGCCATGGGGAATGCACTGCTTGCTTGAAACGTGATTGAATCTGTACCTGTGCTCCCTTTGCCAGGCTGTGTGCTTGGCTTCCCAACTTCCACAGAAGTGAAGAGCGATAATGAGCAAATCCTCGCAAATCTCAATTTAGGCTGACACAACCTCCCAGCCCCACCTCACCCCCACCCAGCTTCAGGTCATGCTCCTGATTATTTATTGTTCGCCCCCAGATTGGAAACTCTCCCAGTATTCTCAATGTCGGGTTGCCAACATTGGAAATTAAATAAATCTTTTATTTTTTCTTTTAAAAAGCATTTAACTCCAACAATACACAGTTGCAGCTGAAAATGACTGAATTTCTGACTGTTTCCCAGTCAGAAATTAAATTGGCAATGCAACCCCTCCACCCCCCAGAATTACTTGGCTAAAGTAGTAGCCAGATGAACAAGCAAAAAATCACAAGAGGATTAAACCAAATGTGCAGCTCAAACAGAGGAGCAGCTGAACCCTCCAGCATTTCAATACACAGCTGATTCAGCAGAACAGATACACATTCAAATGAAGGATGTCACTGAAAGGGAAAACCAGGCAGCTTAATCAATAAAGTGTGCAGCCTGTCCTGGTAGAGGGAAAGCAGCAGCCAATTTAGGCACACAGGAAAATGAATTGGGAAGAAGTTTTGCTGTTGCCAGGACCTTGAAGCCCCAGTGGAAGAAATGTCCAGGAAAGGTAACTCATGGAGATAGGCCACTGCTGTCTTATGCCTCCATTATCCCTTCTTGGGACTAACCCCTGCAGTGTGGAGTTAGAGGAGGCCAGAAAAAAGCAGCATTTTTTTCCTCAATCACACAGTTTATAGGAAGTAGGATATTGTTTAATTCAAGATAGCTAGTTTATAATTTTCAGCTAGCTAAAAGTTCTTTTTTTGTCCTACACAGATGTTTTATTCTCGGTGAACTCTGCAGAAGTAGTTTTGATTTACAGAAATATTTTCACTTCACCAAATACCTCGAAAAATGATACGCCAACAAATGCAGCAGAGAAATGATTGAGGAGACTCACATTGTCCTGCTCATGTCCTCCTCACAAGAGACTCCTTAGTGCTACTCAGTGGCTACAAAGCTTGGGCTGTCTCAGCCACTGTCTTGTCCCCTGTACTTGCCTGGGTCTGGACATCCTGTAAGGAGAGGAGGGATTTCCTGGAGGTTCAATGTTTGTCTGTACCTGTGTCCTTGAGCTCTGGACACAAACAGACACTGCTGTTCCATTCCCTTCCTGCCAGCAGAGAAATCTGCTCAGAGAAACCTTCTCACAAGAACAAACCTTCTTCTCAGAAAAGTAAACAGGAAAAGGCTGGGAGAGCAGCTGATTAAAGGACATGGCAGTGCACATTAAAATATTTGCTAATTGCAAATCTATTGTCCCACTGTGCTGCCAGCTCCTGCTCTGACTCACGTGAAATGTCAGATGGCTCCAGATTGAATGAATAACCTCGTCCCTCAGCTGCCCGGGAGAGAGGAGACAGCAGCAACACCAACACTGTTTCTGCCTCCTGGTTCTTCTTCCCTTCTCCATTCTCACATTCTGTCGGGGTAGTTCGCTCAGCATAAAGCAAGTTACAGTGCAGAGTATGGCCTGAAAACCTAATGAGAGAACTAATATTTAGATTTCATTGCAGTCTTAGGGAAGAGCCATGTTGAAGATGGTGAGACAAGGACTGTGTGGAGGATTTCTCTGTTTGTTGCAGCTTTTCCAATCAACACATTGCCATGAAGGAAGAGGCTAGACATCCCCCAGCAGCCTGTGAGAACAAGCAGATAAATCATCCCAAAGGAAGGTAAAAGCAAAGTTATTGACTTGAACATGCCAGAAGAGCTACTTCCATAAGAAAAATGTTCCCTCACATGAGTTTAAATGTTTAGGTCTGCTTAAAAATCACAGAGTGGAAATAAGCAGAAAGAGCTCTGGCTGCTCATCTTTGGATTTGGGTTACAATGTTCAAAGGGATAAAAAACACAAATTCCCACCAACTGATTGAAACTCTTTCCCTTACTGTTGTTGGGTAGGTCCTGGTTCAAGCACTGGAAAGATGTTAAAAGAGAAATGCTTATAAAAATAGAGAGAGGAAAAAAAGTTGGAAGTAAAACAGCAGAAAAACAAGGCTGCCATTCGAATAATAAGGAACTTGCAATTATTGTTCAAATCAAGTCCTTATTTGGAATTGTATTTCTAATCCAATAAAGTATGTCATTTCAGGCACATAAATAATCCCCATTTTAAAAGGCATTTAAATTTCACTGCTTTGATGGGCTGGTGATATCATACCAGGGAAATGGCAGCATTAAATGACTGCTATCATTCAGCAGTACCATTTATTTGACTCTAGAGTTTAAAAGGTTGTGGTTTGCATAGCACTTACCTAACTACCCACTTATTTTCTCTGTACCTCTGAACCTAAGAAGAGTGTTTACTTTCAGCAGGACAAGAATGTGGTTTCAAAAGAATTGATCAATATTAACCTTGCACAGTACTACACATTATATCTATTTTGCATAAACTATATTAGAGAGCCAACTCATATAGAATTTGTGCACAACAATATATCTGCATCTACTCTGAATATGAGTTTACAAATCTTCTGCTGTTTTTATTCTTCAAGCTCTTAAAACTGTTCATTAAATATATTGTCTACACACTTTTTGCCACTGAGTTCTGTCAGTGTGTGTGAATTATGCATAAAACCCACAGTGAGACAGATGCATAAACCTGCAGTTTATCTAGGTAGGCATAACCATTCAGCAGACTTTGTCTAATTAGTCACTAAATCAGTCTTTATGACTGTGTTGACTGACTGATGTTTTTAAAATCATTAATCAAATTAAAACTGACTCTTCTTAAAATGTCTGCCCTTGTTATTTGTTATATTAACAAATATTAGATGCCATAATCTGGTGTTTAAATACCCACTATTGTAATTCAGTGCTAATGACAATGCTGACATGACAGAACGATTAAAGTGGATACAGAGTTGTCACATTTTCAGACAGCAAAATACTCATCTCTGACATGTAGCATATGGCACAAACCTGGGAAAACCATCAGCAGAGTAAAGAATAAATAGAAGCTGTGTTCCCTAAAAAATATAATCTGACATCCAAACACGGATAATCTTGAGACGTACTTGACAGTCCATGGGTTCAGTCAACAGATTATAAAATCAGAGGCTGCAGCACCGCATTTCCAGAGAACAAATCACAGCAGAGCTCCTAATGCTCAACTTGTGTAAACACACTGCTTTTTCTATATACTCTGTAAAGACATCATTAAAATACTACAGCTAATTATGCTTCAAGCCTCCGCAGAGTCACGTGCAAATGTGTTTATCCAATTTTCATTTTTTGCTGCCCATCTCATACTTCAGCAATTTTGATGCACAGCACTTTAAAATGCCAGTGCTTATTAGAGGCAATCGTGAGGCAGTAGGGGAACTGTCACTCTGCCTGTGTAGATAAATCACCTGGAGCTGCAGCACATCTCCCAGCCCTCCACGTGCTCACCTGAGTTATCCACTCCAGTGATCCCATGGGGTTAGAAAGGTGCCCTGAGGTGACAATGAAACAGTTTCACTCCTCTTTGTGTTCAGGTCAAGGATGGGTCCCAATACACCAGATACGAAACATCTGTGTGATCCTCTGCCTGGGAAGACCATGACTGTCATCTAACCTGCTGTTCCTCAGGGATACAGAGAACTCTTTCAGCTCTTCATTCAGACCCTTCTAAGGTGGCAAGATTTCTGGTTTCCTTATCTGAGAGTTCATCTTGACATTAAATTTCAAGGGTCATCATAGCAGCATGTTCTCTAAAGTTTGATGGCCTTATACACAGAATCAAAGCAAAGAAAGATTTGGAAGATTTTAACAGAAATCTGGTTATATATTATCTTGCCAAGAAATCTCAAAGGAACAATTATGGAGCACCTGCTTATCCCTGAGTCTCCCAGGGGTCCAGCAAGAGCCTTTTTCCTGCTCTGCATTTCAGCTTCAGCTGGTTCTGGGCAGAGCTGGGACACAGCAGAGCCTGTGGGCTGGCAGCTGATGGGTGTCTCCACCGATGAGTGCAGTAACTCTGGGCTGGTTCCAGCCCTGTGCTCCGGGTTCAGCCTGGCCACACCGTGCCCTCCTGCCATGTGCTGGACCACAGACACAGCATTGCACAGTGCTCCTCCTTGGGAAGAGGGAACAACTTTCACTATTGTTTAATCCAGTACCAGGCTGGACACCATGTGGAGCAGTGTCCTTGGTGCAGGGCTTGGTCTGAGGCAGGAAGGGAGCAGAGCATGGCAGGGCAGGGCAGGGAGGGCTGCGGTGACCCCAGGGGCATCCAGGCTCCCACCTTCCCTACAGCACTGCAGCTCTGGTAACAGGGAATTCCAGTCACACTTACAATAAAGCCTTTGTCACTGCTCAGAAAGCACAAAGGCATTTTAAAATGAGTGCATACCACAACTTTAAAATCACTTTTGACTGTCAGAGGTATAAAGGAGTTTTAGGATAAATAAGAGTATGGTAGTAATCTGATCTCATATCCAAAGGGGGGCCGATTCTCTTCTCATTTATATCAGTTTCAGTATTTATTTTTGCATGAGTGACAGCAGAATTAAGCCCAGTATAATCACACATGAAGTGTAAAAATCCAACTTGACTAACTTTTCAGTATTAGCCACAAATGCTAGAAGCCAAAATAGAATCTCAATGAAGTAGTTCCCAGTCTGGTCTTATTCATTATTTCCTCTCCACATCCAAGCTGGACATGCCTCTGAGTTACAGAAAGAAGTATGGGGATGGAGCCAAGAAAAAGTGGTTCAGACAACCTGGGTTCTACTGAGTTTTAGTGTTCAAATAAAACTAGATTTGAAGACCTTGTGGGAATTTGTATATTCTCTGCAGAGTTCTGCCTTGTTCAAAATGGGCAGGAATAAGGGCAGCAAAGTCTAAGAGCAGCTTGGTAAGGCAGGGAGCTGGAGACAGTTGTTTCAAGTGATGGATCACTCATTCAATATTTTGCCCATCTCTGGTTGCTGTTTGTTGGCTTGGGTTTTTATAGCTCCATACACAAGGAAGAAAGTTCAGGAAAGGACAATATTTTGGAGAACTCCCCTCCAAGCTCTCTTATGATCCTTGACAGCAGGTGATGGAGCCAGAGGTGAGAAACAAAGGGTGGTGCTCACAGCTGTATTTTGGTTCTTTTGCTGGGAATAAGAGGGGGCCAGGAACCCCAATGCACCATCCAAGCAAGCTCCTGACCTTTCCCATCAGACCACACCTCTGAAAGTGCCAGGCCCACTCTAAACTAGCACAGGCAGCAAGTCTTCATGAGCTATTTACTGACTGTCCCCCTTACCTACAGTTTCAGGGAGCAGGTAAATCTGGAGAAAGTCTGCTTTACCACAGAAAAATCCCTGCACTACTGACTTAAAAAATAACATACTGCCATCAATGAAATAATTTGTTTGTTTCTCCCTTCAGTTTTTGGTGTAAAAGCAATGAGCCCTTCCCACACCCAGCAGCTCCCTCAGGCCACAGAGACAGAGGCAGGGCAGAGCTCCTGCCCTTTGCACTTCCCACAGCCTGCTTTTCTCCCTTTCACTTGTGATGCTGCTGCTCTGCCACCGCCACTTTCCCGAGCTGGTACATGTCTGAACTGTGCTGCCTTGTGAGTTATCCAGGCTTTATGTCAAACATAGATCATGGCTTTCAAAAGCCTTCCTGATAAATAAGAGATAAAAGAGAGGAACCATGGCATGGATTCAGGTTTGAGTGCTTCACACGCTGGATTAATGAGCGTTACATTTTCAAGGGTGTCACAAAGAAGCAGGAAATACAAAACAGAAATGGAGGAAAGTGGCAAGAAGAGTTGAAAAAGAAGAGGAGAGAGATCCTGGCCAAGGAGAAGACTTGGAATGGAAACTGTGGGAAGCATTAAACTGTTTTGGTACACTGCTGTCCTGCAAAGGCACAGGTGCTCCTGCCATGGATGCAGAACCCCAATGGGATCATCACACAGAGGAAATGACAGAACCTCATCCCCTTCATTGATCTCAGCACTCATCCCACCTCCCAGTTCTAACACTCTTGAGTGCAACTACTGGGCATCTTGAAGGGATACAAATCACCCAGTAAGCCAGTCCATTGGAATATCAGCATTTTCCCTGCCCAGCAGTGGTGAGCAGCTCTGAGCTCTCGTGCTGGAATCTGCCCCGTAACTGCTGTGTAACACTCACTAATGCAGCCTAGTTGACAATTTGTCATCATTTTTTCATAACTAAACCTGTTATTTCTCTAAAATCAGAGGTTTAAATAAATATTAATTTTCTCAATAACTCAGTTGGGGGTTGAATGCTGAATGCTGCATTTTGGTTTTCATCACTTTCATTCTACATCTACTTTTCCCATTTTAATCATAACCAGAACCTCTCAGGATTTCTAAAATCAAATATAATGAAAATTAATTACTAAACCCCATGTTTTATTGCAAACATAAACCCCTTCATAGCTCTTTTATAGATTTCTTAATAATTCAGAGCAAATCTATTTTTAAAAATAATATAAATTGAAATTTGAAGAAATTAAAGAAATTTTTATTATCTGTGTTCTCTTTCTCTCTCAGACTCAAAATCTTTATAGAGTTATGGATGGTAGAAAGTGTGTATTTATTTCAGGAAGATTAGAAAAACACATTTGTGTTTTGTGAGTCTCAAATATCTTGGCATTGAATACTTTGGTTTGCCTCTTCTTTCCTGCAAATATCTTTTTTTACTTTTTGAGAACAGTGACGAAAATAGAATTACTCTTTAAAAACATCTAGCTATTTTTAATGTTTTATTAATGTTTATCAACTCTGGTCCTGTCTTTCTGCCATCTGATGTGTCAAGATCACTCTGGTGGCAGATATTCTTTTTGCCAAAACACTCTTGGGTTGGGTTACCAGCAAAGGCAAGGCTTTATGATACCTGTGAAAGACTCAGAATGGCAAATTTCATCAGTCTTTGAAACCAAATATATGCAAAGTGCTGCAATAGGCAGGGGAACAAAGACTCATTTCGTGTTCAGATAAAAGATTTCAATTTTTGCTTTTAGAAAACATTGCATGAAGTAACTAGGTCAGAGCTCTGCTAAACCCACACTTCATTTATCTGATATGCGTGCTGCATAACAGTTCTGTTTAGTAGTTTAGATTTGACCTGAATTAAATATGAAGCTCAAAATATATGATAAAACAATAATAAGAGATCTGACTTACCACAAAGCTTCCATGCTAAATATGTGACCATCTTTCTGTTCAATTCAACACCACCCATGGTGCTCCTGGGTCCACCTGGCAGGGGCAGGCTGGCACAAACACTGAGGAAAATTGTCTCCACCCCTGCAGAGTTGCTGTGCCATACAACTGAAATCCAAAAGCCTACTGAAAAGAAAGCAGCAAGCTCATCTATTATTATTTCTCACAATGGCTGAGCAACACTTGTGCAAGGATCCTGAGGATCTCAGGAGCCTGGCAGCAGCCACAGCCCATGTCAGGTGTGCTGGTGATTGCCAGCAGGGCTGGAATGGAGTCACAGAGAAAAAGGAAGCACGTGGAGAGGTGCCATCCCCTTGGGTGAGCAGTGCAGCATGTCCTGAGGATGGCCATGGAAGGGCTGCTCAGCCCCAGGAGGTCCCTGACCCCTCCACTGGGAAGGATCCTGAACTCCATGACCCCAATGAGCACCTGGCTCTGCAGTGACCCAGAGCCTGATCTCCTGATGGGGGAATAGCACTGACACCTGTCGTGTGCAAAGGAACCAAAACACCTTTGGTGAAGAGTCATAACCCTTTCTTTGGGTCAAGATACAAATAGGGTCTCACAGGAGGTACACAGCTCTTAGAAAAAATTCACGTGATAGCTTCACACCAAAGATCAGAAGTAAATTACAGTTGAAATTCTACTAGTGGTGATCATTTCTGAATATGTACTTGTACTTACAACACCTACAAAAGCTGCAAATTCTTTCTTTTCTGCAGTACCGTGAGATGCAGGCAACCCTAAGATATCAGAAAAAATAAAAGTGGGAAAAAAATTTTCTTGGGAGAGTGCTTTGGAAAATGTTTTGCAAGGTGTTTTGCAATACATGGAAGTGGCCTGAAAAAACTGTGTATAAAGTCAATCCCATTAAATAGAATACCTTGTATACAAGGAGGTTTCCTAGGTTTAGCAGCTGCAATTTAACTTCCTGCGCTTTGTATATGGTTCATCTCCATGACCATCTCCTTCTTCACAAGGCAGTTCCTTCACAGCACCTCCAGGTGCCAGGCTGTAAGAGACTTTGCAACTCCACCTCAACAGACCTTTTGTGATTAATCTTTGTGCAAGAGGAGGAGCTGGCTTTCAGCTGCCAAAGTGAACCTTCCATGACACCACATTATTTACTCCCCCTGCCTTCTAAGGATATTTCAGAGATTTGTAAATCAAGGGTTGGGTGGATATGGGCACTGCCTGCCTGCATTAACAAATCTCTGCAAAAGCTTTGCCTGCTTACCACAAGCCTCCACTTTTCAGGTTCCACCCAGGGCATCTGAAGAAAGTTGTGCGTAGAGTCCACCAGGCTCCCTTTGTGCCACCTTCACCTGCTGTGCCACACTGCCCAAGAACCTTTGGCAATGGCTTTCATAGAGAAGCAAAGAAATCTGCTCCTAGGCAAGCAGGATTTGCTGCCCCAGTGCACCAGACCTAAGCACAGGCACTGTGGACACAAATCTGCTTTATGTAAGAAGAAAACTGCAGTAGTGGCATTTTCCCTTTTAATGTATCATGTCCAAAATGAGCAAATAAGTCAGGTTGCTAATGTCCTTTTAAATGATATATGCTTATGTGTTATATAATGTATAACCATTAAATATACTTTCTTTCCCCTTTTGGTGGGCAGCATACACCTTTGTTTGTGATTCAAACAAGTTTATAGTTTCTTCCCTAACACTTAAAGTAGGAAGCTGCAGCTGAGAGGAACAGAGAAGTGTTCTTCATATTCTGTGATGAGACATTTCTGAATTAATCGATCTCCACTGCAGTTTGCAGGGATTGCTTTCTTGCTTACAGTTAGCTGAAGGTCTGCCAATTAATTCTCTGATTCCTAATCTAGCAGTCTCCCCAAAGAAGATTAATCAAATACCTGGGAACTGAAACTCAGCACTCCCCCAGACAGTAAAACCCTTGGAGCCAGGAGAGGCACTGGTTTGGTAGTACAGCTTTCCCACCTGCCCTTTACCAACAGCCCTCTCCAGGCCTCCCCTTCCCTCTCCAGAGCCTGCAGGGGCTCATTAACTAATGACCTACTTTGGCATCCTCAGATGCTCCATTGTGGCTAAGGAGTTGATATTTTCCCCACCTAATTACCAAGCTGATTATTAGAAGTTAAGCTCCGGAGTAATTTGTTCACATGTTGGTCCAGACTTGAAGTTTATTGTTTGCCAGCCCTGCACAAGTACTTCCACCTCTGGAAGTGTATCCATTTTTTTCAAGTTCTATTAGCTGCTTGCATGAAAGTTATTTGCTGCCTCTTCAAATTTGGCCTTACTGGGTTTTTTTACTCTGACAATTTAGGCTACATCCAGTGGTCTGAGCGTCAGATTTTGCCCTCTGGTTCCTCACTCTTATCTGCTATTCTGAGACCATCAGATGTTTCTCTGTTGGTTAATAAAACCCAAACTGAAGATGGACCTTCTGATACCCCCCTCAAGGCCCACACAGGGATTAAAGACTAATTTTGATGTATGACTAAAAGCAGATTATGACAGTAGAATTCAAGCTTGCTCTGTTGACATTCCATGGTTTCCTCTTTCCAGTTCATAGTGACTATTCAAAAGTCACGCTGGATAATTCATTGGGATGGTACCTGGTATGAAAGTGTTTGTTCTTTACTGAATAAGCCACATCTTCATTAGATTAAATCCCTAAAGATCTACCTCAACAACTTTCTTAATTAAATAATTATGGGCATCTCCTTTCAGCAACAGGAACCAAGGAGTTTTAAGACTCCTGGGTTGTTAACTTTGGGCTCAACCATCCACCTGACCCTCAACGCACACACACAATGAAAAAGAAAAAAGGAAAAAAGAAAACCTCCTCAGTAATTTAGCTATTTTTCCTGAAAGAAAAAGGAAAAAAAACCAGGAAATGAGAACTTTTACATAAGTAAATAGGTGATTAATCATTGGTACAAAGGATCAACAGAAGAGCAAGATGTAATATCTCTCTGGAAACCCTACCATAAACATAAATTCCTTCAATAAATCCAGGAGGGCCGGATTTAAACAGGTAAAATCATATGATCCATAGTTCTTTCTAGATATAAATGCAATTCATTTTCTTATATAAGATCTATCTGAGGCATTATCCTAGAAAAATATGTCATTGTCAAATTAGCTGAGTTCTGTACTGGGATCTAATATTCTCGTCCTTAAGATAGGTGTGATTCTCAACATGTGGGAGTACTCCAGAAATTCCTAAATCAGTGCCTGAGTGACAAAAATGATTAACACTTATAACATATATAGGATTTTTCAACAGAAAACACTAAGTGGTTTTCATGAAGGAAACGTGCATAGTTAACTCCATCTTATGGATGGAAAAACAAAAAAGAGAAAAAGAGATCCAGGCAAGTGTAGTGACATGTTAAAGGCTATCCCCACCCTACCAGTGCTACCAATGGATCCATTTCTTGTCCACTGCTCATTTTAGTCTCAGAGGATCTTTGAAGTTGCAAAAAAATAAGAACAGTGGCTGCCCAGTGATGCCAAAGATGCCAGCCAATCACAGGGAGGTGAAGACGTGTGAGGATGAACAGCAAGTGAGTGCTAAGAAAAGGTCAGTACAGACTTGCTCATAATATTTTTGCCAGGAAAGAACATCAGCTGTCTACTCCCCCAGTCCTTAAATCTGATACTACTTGTTCCCAATTCAAACTCCTCCCAGGATATTTGATTAGAACACAGTTGGGACACTGCTGCATTGCCTGAAGCTCATCCAGTCCAACTGTCCAGCTCCCATTCCTCATATTCCTTATGGAAAATGAAATTATTAACCATGGCCATTGCACTTTATCCTTTCTTTCTGCACATTTATTTTACTCCAGGCCTGGCACCCTGCACACTCCCCAGGTGAGAAGGTCTCTGTTGTAGGAGTTCCCAGCTCTGCTCGTGCACCATCACCATGGGGCAGTGTCCATGTATCCCAAAGGACCCCAATTATAAACTTTCCCTTCTGAGATGTGACACAACAGGGAGTATCTGTGTGTGTCTGTGATCTGGCAGTTGTGAGGATGTCTACAAAACGATACCCTGCCCTGCCCTGTTACTTTGATTTCCATCTCTAGATGAAGCTGAGCTTCCAAGGGTTCCTATGGCTCCAGCTCTAAGCCTGGCTGTGTAGAAAAGAGAATTCTGTTGGCCTTGCACCCAGTATCATCACAAAACCTGAAGCTGAATAGTCAATTGAAATGAAAACTAGAATTTCTTCTGGAGAAGCCAGCAGGTCCCTGCCTCTGCTCACATCCTGCTTTGTGCTGCAGTGACTGAGATGATTTTACAAGCACAAGCAAGAGAGTTTTCCAAAGCAGGGAAGAACAGACTAAAATAAAACAGAACAGGGCCTCCAGCTGGGAACTTGTGCATATGAGGGAAAGAGATATGTGCAATAAAGTAATTATTTATCCATAATAAATATACTTTAAAAACATCAATTAGAGCTTGTCATTACACGACTTCTGCATCAGATCCCTTTCAGGCAAATAATAATTATTAAAAATATGATTGCTAAGTTACTTTCCATTAAAATGTTCTCACCTATTGAGCACTTAATTAGCACACAATAAATTAACCATTTAAATAGCAGTTACTTTCTTTAGTCAAATGTATTAGAAGCAGTTATTTATGGACTCTTGGTTATAATAGATTCAAGAAACTCACAAAATTACAGTGTGTTCATGTGTGTGTCTATCATTATTCCTAAAGTAATTGCAATTACAGGAGGCCAGTCAGCACAATGCAGAAGCTGGGCTGAGGTTCTCTGAAAGCCCAACAGCTACAAAATCTTTCTTGACAGCACATGGCTGGCCTGGTTTGCTGGAGGGATGAGAATTAAGGGGCCAGCCACTGGGGTGCTGCTGAGGGAGGAGTCAAATATTCTGGATCACATAAAGATAGAGCATAAAGGGCAATGGTTTGGGGGAGCTGACTGGAAAAACACAATGAAAGCTGTAGCAGGAGCTTTCACAGTACGATGCCAGGGAGGACTTCTTTTATGTCATTCCTAGAGTGTCGCGTCAGGCAGAAAATCTTAGCAGCCCTTGCAAGGAGCTGTTTAATCTACAGCAGAGATGACAGGAAAAATCCCCTTAGGTCAGAGTGGCTTCTTATACCCCTTGTCCAAATTTCCAAAGATGGTGATGATGCTCAGAAGACAAAATCAGATTATTTAAACAAACATAACATCCTTTTACCTGCACATAGGAAGACCCTGTTGTGTTACCTGTCTGCCCATGTTTGGTGGATGAAACTGTAAAATCTGATCAGTCTAAAACATCCCCCAGAGCAAATGCAAGGTACAAAAGAGCCCAAGCGCCAAGCACTGTATAAACAATGAGCAAACAGATTTGCATGTAAGCATTTTGGTAAAGAGGAGGATTTGGAGATCTATAAAAATAACCAGGCCCATAACAAGCCACAGAGATAATTAAATCAGTGAAATGAAATATCAAATGCTGGCAGCCCACAAAGAATTTGATGATGATAATAATAATAAGGACTCAGTGGATGAAAAGGAAGAGAGAAAATTGGTCCATTAAAAATAATGGTGAACAAAATGAGGACCATGTGATGGAGAAAAGGGCATGTTACACAATAATTTTAAATTGTTGTCTCTGTGAAGAGAGGCATACTAAGGCAGCTATTTCTTCTACATCAGTGAAAGATACTGTGCAAGCCTTGGAATACTCAACATCTCTAGAAAATAAGCCAGACTCTCAGCCAGGCTCTGAATTTGGCACATCTCCCTCACTCACTTTCAAAGAGGTAATTTGAAGGATCTGGCAAGCTGGATCAGTATATAACAATGCAGAATATGGACCATGTACTACACTACCCATTTATCCCCTGAATAAGACATTCATAGGCATTTTCCCATCTGGGAGTAAGTATTGACTGAAGTATAAACTTTATTTCCATTATAAATACACTGGACATGGTTATAAATATGTATAACATTAATTAGGAATAAGAACAACGTGTACATCCTAGCAGGGCCAATTAAAAAATCTGCAAGTCCAAAAATCGCCACACTGTATAAAATTTATCCTAGTGAAGCACTTGAGGAAGTACAGACCTTTGGAAAGCAATGTTTGAAGACTGAGGATGGGGTCAGACTCACTTGCTTGACTAACATACACACACACACAAACACACACATATCCTTGGAACACCCTGGCTATCACTTCCCAATATTTATAATATTCCTCCTTCCATCACAGGCTTTTAGCAGCTGCCTGACACACTGCCCTGGGAAGCAGCTTCAGCATCAGCCATGAACACCGGGAGCAGGGCAGGGCAGGAGGGATGCACCTGTAGGGATGCACCTGCCCCTTGCAGCTCTGTGCACACAGTCTTTGTCTTTTGTAAATAAAGTGATAACAAAGGGCAGAAAACAATGATGCAGGAATATCTTTCCAGCTTGATGAGGAATGTATACCACTTGACTTCATGCATTGTTTTATTCAGCTCATCTACCATTTGGGATTTGCTTGGTGCTTCTGACAGCACAGAAGGTAAATACAGGAGAGATTCTCGTTCCCCTGCTCACACACACACACAGACACACACACAGAGCCCATGAACTCTCACCCCAGTGTGCTGAGTGGATGCTGTTGAGGGCTCAGGATGGAGCTGAGCAGCTCAGGTTGTCACTGCCAGCTGCAGGAGGGAGGCAAAATGTGACTCCCACTTGTGCATCCCTCTTGCTCCTCCTCCTCCTATGGCTGTGCTCCCACTCACGGCTATTGGAATGCAAATTATGGCATCGTGTCTGATGTCATACCTTGGTGGCAGGCTGGGCAAGCTGCTCTGGCTGCCCTGGCCCGGGGCGGATGGGCTGGTTGGCACTGCCCAGGATGGGCTGGTTGGCACTGCCCAGGATGGGCTGGTTAGCACTGCCCATGATGGGCTGGCTGGCACTCCCTGGGATGGGATGGGATGGGATGGGATGGGATGGGATGGGATGGGATGGGATGGGATGGGATGGGATGGGATGGGATGGGATGGGATGGGATGGGATGGGATGGTTGGCACTGTCCATGATGGGCTGTCTGGCACTCACTGGGATGGGAAGGGCTGGTGGCACACCCCAGGATGGCCTGAGCTGCTGTGCTGATTGCTGTGCAGAGCCTCTGCCCCCCTGCACCACGCTTTGATCTGAGCCTTGATCCACGCTTAGGAGGGCACAGGCACACCAAAGCTGTGAGTAAGGCTGATGTACATTATGTGTTACTGAGGAACACTGGAAATCAGCAGAAAACTGAAACATCTGCTTCATCAGAGAACGAGGGAGCTCTGTGCAAAGCAGCTGTTTAATTATCCAGCACCGTGTCATGTAACAATTTATTCACCGTGCCCTTCATCCCAAACCAGCTCAAGAGGGGAGCTGATTTTAGGAACTACAAAATAGAATGAACACACACGTCATGAACTGTCAGCTTTAACATCAAAATAAATAAATAAATAAATTTAAATATCTAAATAACACCTGTGTTTCCTTCCCACCTTCCAGGTAAGATACTCACCCTGAAAATTCCAACGCATAGCAATTTTTCTTGAGTTAGTCAAGCCAAAGCAACACCTTTGAGATACAAACTTGAAGTGAACGCATTTATCAAAACCTAATGAAGGCTATAGCATTCAACTACCCTTTTCAAAGTTCATAACAGCAATTGCACTAACCCTGGGTACAAGCTTCTGAACTGATAATGAGAAGTCTTGATGAAGCCTGACTCCACAATGCAATTACAGTTTTTTGAGTAGTCTGTGGTACAAGGAAGCAACAATAATTGATTAATGATCCAAGGAATTTCCAAGAAGAGATAAATATGAAGAATCAAAATATTGGTACCATTTTTCAAAATATTTTCTTAACTTTCACTAACAATAAACAGAAATATAGGTCCATACATCAGTGTTTATGTGGCTGACATAAATGTAAAATAGGTATTTTTCCAGTTCTGAAATCATGCATACAGTCAGTTAAGATCAGAAGTTTACCCGACAAAGTATTATTGTTGAAAATCAGGCTCAGTGAGTGAATCCAAAACGTTTCATGTGGAAGATTTCTATATGGACAGACTTGTGGGATCCAAACCAGCCAAAAGGGGGTTCTGCCCCTCTGTGGCAGGTCAGTCAGAAGGACCATCCTGCCGACTCAGCCACACAGCTCAGGCGTGGTGCCTGGGAATGTGCCTTGGCACCATTTAATTTATTCATAGGAAAGCAGCCCGTGAGTCCAAGGATGGTGTCACACAGGACTCTGGTTTCCCAGGCAATTCATAAACACTTAGAGGCTGCCATTCACCCTGCATTTGACCCAAGGTAGGTAAAAATTGGTCTGCATGATAAATCATGCAGTAATTTGAAACACAGCTGCTTTTGGTTTCTATGGAGTCGTAGATGCTCACTGAAATAAAGTCTTAACCAGAAGGCTGCAAAGCAGTGACCCCTAGGAAAACCTAATGGGTTTCAGCCTCTCCCCACAGCCTTCCCAGCCTGCCCACACCAAGACATGTCAGATGCAGCACCAGGATTACAAAAATACTGCAGGACATAGAGCCAAGTCTCTCAGCATTGTTTTTAGCATATTGTCCTAAAAATACCTGCCTGGCTTTGTCTAGTGGTGCAGGATTTTGCAATTTCTACAAATTTATGGACTATTTTCCCTTCAGGATGCTGCTTTCTTTGTTGCCCAAATATATTCACCCTCTAGACCTTACAGTCTTCTCATTTCAACCCCTCTGTACTGTTTTTCCTGTCACATCCTCCTCTGCAATTTCTCTTATTCCCTTGACTGGTATTTGTATCCTTCTTATCTAAATCCATGTGAAAATAGTGTGGAACCAATATGTTTGCCTAAAACTACTTGCTACAAATATACCAAAAAGATCATATTCCCTCTTCTGTCTCTTCCCCTGAGGAAATGCAGTCATTAATTTGATTTCCAGCTTTCATTTTTTTTTAAGGGAACAAATGACAATTATTGTTTACTTTGAAGTGTGATCTTTAGCATGAATAATTCCCCAAAAGAAACATCTGCTTTACAGATGAGTTGTGACAGCAGACAATATGCTTCCATATTTTGTATATTCACATTTGAGTGGCAAGAGTTGGGACAGAGGCTGACTTTCCAGCTTCACACTGCAGTCCCCAGGGGCCAAGATCACTTCTCAGGAGTGTTTCCTGGCCTTTGGGGGTATTTTTTTAAGTGTGGCTGGCCCTGACACAGCATCTTTGTGCCTCAAGGGCTGCTTGTGCCCAGGTCAGCTACCAAATGTTCCTTGGCCCTCTGGGTGTTGTCCAGCCCCAGCATGACCTGTCTGTATGTCCAGGGCCCCTGGATACCAATGTTTTGTCTTTCTTGCACTTCCCTTTCAGCACGTGGCTCAGGTTTCTGCCTGTGCCCAGCAAAGCTTGGCTGGCAGCCCATCTCTCCAGCTTGTTAAAGCTGCTGTCTGCACACCAGAATGGTTTTTAGCAACAGCTGGACCCGGGCCAAAGTTTGTCATCTAAATTCAAATCCAAACTTCTCCAAACTTTCAGGTCTCTTAACATCCTTGGCTGACACTTTCTGAGCTGGTTGGATTCAGATTGTTTTCATATCCCTAGTAGTACACAATGCACTGCAAAACAAACATCAAACAGGAAAAGATTGAGTGTGCTTAGCTGTGAGCTCTGTGCAAGCAAGGAAAGAACAATCTTTTTCCTTTTATGTCAAATAGGTTGAGTAGCAGTAAACAGAAGATTCAAGAAACATATCAAGAAAATTATTTCATGGAAATGGATATGAAAGAAATAGTTTACCTGGAGGCAGAGTGGTCTCTGTCAGTAGGGGTCTCTGAAGACAGATTAGAGAGAGAGCTGTCAGGACAGGTGCAGTTATCCCATTTGGAGGAGGAGGATTGGGTGGCCTCTCAAGCCTGGAATTCTCTGAATTTATCTTTCCTACCAGCTGCTCGTCCTGGCTCTGGAGGAAGAAGCTTGTCCTGGAAGTATTCTCCCGCAAAGAAGCTCCACACATTTCCTTCCTTTTGCTTTGCCATAAATCCACTGCTGACCCTTAGAATCAGAGAATCATGGAATACCTTGAACTGGAAGGGCTCCACAAGGATACTCCAAGTCCAGCTCCTGGCCCTTTATAGGACAGCTGTTGCTATCTCATGGCTGAACAGATAAGGGAGATTTGTCTTCATCTAGTGCAGAAGTGAGATTGACCTGTGGCACTTTCAGCAGCCTCCAGCCCCCGAGCCATGCAACCTTCCCATTGCAGCCTGTCCCCTGAGAGGGGCCTGGCAGGGAAATACACATTTCAGTTTGAGAGGGAGAGAGGATAGATGGTATCTCTCACATGCTTTTTCCTTTTCATTCATACCCTTCTTCCAAATGACAGCTCTGGCTGTTTTACTTGAATACTGAGCTGAGCTTTGAGCTCGTGAGGGCTTAGACCACCTTGATGCAAAGGGTTGCAGTTGGGAGTTTAGATTCCTTATAAATCTATTATCCCTGAGACTTCCCAGCACTCCACAGCAGCCACAGCACATCTCCAGGACAGTGCAGTGCAGGAGCCACTGAGCCCCTCTGGCTTTGCTGAGAACAAGAGAAAGCTGGAAAGCCCTCAGCTTCCATGGAATGGGAATGGGAGCTGGCAACACAAAACACTTCACCAGAAAATACTCAGTATTTTAATACTGCTTATTTTTCTCCTCTCTGTTACTGAGAAGTGGCTTTTTACATCCTAGTATGAAAAACAGCAACATTTAAAGGTAGAAAGGAAATAAAATGAGAGTTATGCAATATACACATGGACACTCTTACCTGGTATTAACAGAACAGGAATTGCTATAGGAAATAGTCCTTATTGCCCATAACAGAGTGCAAATCTTCCCAATTTGTTTGGCTGCATTTAATCTCATAAGAGACTAGGAAGAAAAATTAAATCTTAGTGGTTTGTAAAATGCTCTACCAAAACAGGCAATTGTAATGCTGCTTGAAAGAAACAAGAGAAATTAGAAAGCTGTTGAACATACAGACAAGAAAACATCTTCTTTTTAATGCTCCCCATGATCAACAAAAGCCCATTTTCAATCCAAAGCTGCCACTGATGAGGTATTTCAGTATATTGAAATAGCATTGCTGGAAGGTGTGTCTTGGACATGAATGTTCTTTATTAAACTATGAAAACGATCCTCTCAGAAAGCAGCACAGGAAAAACACAAGCCATGTTTATAACCTGACAGCAGGGCACTTTATGAGATTTATCTTTATGGGATTTTGAAATTCAAACAGCTAAACTGTTGGACTGCCTGAATATTTGATGTTACAGGCAGATACTTCAGGAACAGGTCTTCATCTTATGTAGCTGGTGTAGCTCTACACACCCTACACATTTATTTAGTAGCTGAGCTGTTAACCTTCACATTAGCTGAGGATCTCAGAAGCTGGTAGAGAAGGTAACTAGTACTGTTCACATGCAAACAGAGTTATCTCCTATTGACTCCCCTGGGAACTGAATCAGGAACAACAGGCAAACCTCTCTGTCCATATCATCTCCTTATGATGATCCACTGTGCAGGTTGTTCTTTTCTTTGGTTAGGCTTATTTTTCATATCTATTTATTTATTTAGCCATTTAGTACACACTCAAAATGAAAATGAAATTGCACTGAAAATATTTTGTATCTTTAACTGCTCACAAGGGGTTTACACACGGTTAAAGTTAGCCCAAACTGCTCACTGGTGTTCACCCAGCAACAAAGACCTGATCCAAGGTTTAGGGAAATCACTGGAAATCCTTCTAATGCCTTTGCAAGGTTCATATCTGGCTGTGGAGCAACTACACTTTCCTCTGTGTCTTATCACATTTTGATCACAAGAGAAAGAAAAGGATAATCTCAGCTGATCAGGACATGTTTATATAAATATGCACATTTCATATCCATATGTCCTTTTCAACCATATGTCCTTCACTTCTATCTGTAAAAGGAATTTAATTTTGGTTTGCTATATATTTTGATAAAATCTAAGATGGAAAATTGTAGAGAATTAAATGTTCTTCAAGGACATTTGCAGTTTACAAGAAATAGAGAAACTGTTCTTGAAATGTAACTAAACCCAAGCTTTTGAGAGTTCTATAGGTACAGTGAGCCAGAATGGCCTCTCAGAACCTAATGGCAGCAAAAACATTCATGACAAATCCCACTGGGTCCTAGGGGGAGAAATAGCATTTATAACTGATAGAAAGTACTGGGACACTTCATACCTTTAAGCAAAATAATCACTTAAAAACCAGAAGGAACGTTCAGTGAGATCAGCAATCACACCTTTACCAGTGATAAATCTAGTAAGAATTAGATCATTGCTCAGGGTGTTCTGAACTCAAGGCATGACTGCCAAGTAATTGTGATAAGGAGCTGCACTTCATTCCTTACACACTCACTTTTTTGTTCTATCTACCTACTGTGCAAGACCTACAAGGCTCTGTCACAGAATATATTGCCCGTGATTAAAGATGTGCTGCACAAAACAGGACAGAAAAGCTTCAGAGCCAACTGGATGAAGAATTAGCATGGACCAGCTCCAGTTTTATAAATGACAGTACCATGGGAAAACCAGAGCTGGGGTAATTCATTTTACCTTTTTGTGTTTCAGTTTTCTGATCTGTAAAATTGAAGGTAGTGATACTCATCTCTGCATTGCAGATCCCTGCCTCCTGGATGAGAGCTGCATTGGGACTGGTCAGCTTAGCCCAAATGTGAAGGTATGCATCTGCCTCCTGCCCCTGCCAGGAGAACAAGGCATTTTTTCCTTTGCTACAAAACAATTAAGTCACTTCTTCAGTTACAGTATGGAGTTTTGCAGCTCTTTTGGGATTTATTTGTTCACCCTTTTCTGGAGTGAAGGGTATGACCAGTAGCTTTCTGGTATCATCTAGGGAGTGCAACACCACCACACCACAATGGTCTGTGGACAGCTGTGAGCCAATCTTTAAACAGCCAGCTCCAAACCTATTGCAGTCTGAAGAGGCACAGGGAGCTCAGGAACTTCATATCACGTACATCTTATTTTGCTTTTTGAGCAGCTTCTGTCACTCACACTGAACTGCATGCAACCGTGGCTTCAATTATCCAACCTAGCTAATTAATAGCACATTGCTGCGATACTGAGTTACCCCGTGGGAGCTGCAGACTAAAGATCATTAAAAACCTCTTGCTGGTGTTTTAAACTGAAACAGCTACTCGTCTCCCACTCCTGGTCTTTCTAATTCCCTAAGGCAGTGTTTGAAAAATGTTTAAGTAAAACTGGTCACTTGGTAAATGGGGCATTTTCAAATTTATGAGCAGAACCTCGGATAAAACTGTCCCGGTAGTTTGTTACTGGCTTCGAATTAATTCTCACAAACAAAGTAACTTGCTCGTGGCAATGACACATTTGGAAATGCAGTCAGACCTGACTTATAAAAAAGGTTATAAAAGTCTTTGCTAATGATTATATGCCACAACTGCTTTTGGCTCTTGTTCCCATAGCATATTTCCAGCTAAACCAAGTGCAGACTCCTAGGAGTATAAATTGGAAATCATCCTGCCTCAGTGAGCCTGAACCTCTCAAGTAGGACAGGACTCTGCTGAGACCTCGTGCCTGGAAATGACTGTGGGCAATACTTTCAAAGAACCTTCAGAGATTAACTTGTATAGTTAGAGTCTCTTAAGAGAGATGGAGTTAATTGCTGCAATCATTTTATTTATGAATTTTAGAATTAATCCAGGCTTTTAAGCAGTGTTCAAGGCATTTTATTTTATGGTTCCAGGTCTTGAGCCCTAGAGAAAAGGATCTATTTTTAATTCCTGTCATTTCAGTCATGTTACAATCTGAATAATACAATTTAAACAGGCAATTGGTGGAAGTAATAATTAGCAAGCCTCAGTAAATCGCAGAAGCACTTACTGAAAAACAAGTGATACAACAAGCAAACCCAAGGTTTGTCAGGTAAATAAACATGACTTGAAGTTAGCTTTGTTGGAGAGAAAGTGTTTCAGTAGAGTGGAATTACAGTGTTTTGTAAGAATTCAAGTGCAGTTTATCATAAAAGAGTGAACTGATTTACTATATTACTGGAAGTGAAGAGTAGCACAACTTCATGAGGGATCAAATTCTGTCCTCTAGTATCAAAATTGTAATAAAAGTTTAAATGGCCATTCACAAGGGGTTTTGCTACTTTTACTATGTTAAAATTGGAAGAATTAAAATGGTGAAGACCAAAAACTCTGAGAGGATGAAATTTTTTGCAATTTTGAAAGGTGGGATGTATTGGAGCTTTAATAGGTTTTATTATTGTTGTCCTCTGCAAATACCTTCCTTCAATAACAGACTGATATAATCAGCCTTTCCAATCAGCCCCAAAACAAAGCTTCCACAGACACTAACCTGCAAGTGAAATGCAGATGAGAGACCCTGTGTACATTGCTATCTCTCCTTTCCTCAAACCTCACACACTTGTCTTTCCATGCCATGGCCAGGAAAGAGCTACCCTGAGTCAGCTGGAGTTCAGATCCATATCTGACCTTTGCACCTGAATTTGCCCACACAGCTCTTACAAAGAATATTGACCCTGTCATTTAAGAATTTAATTCTTCCTGAAACCTGTTGTTCTGGGGTTTTTCAGCTGTACCATACATTCAAATTAAATTATGGTAAACAGTGAGATGAGTGAGAGGAATAAGGGTAGAGAATTATTTGGGAAAGTGAGGCAAATGTGGCAAGGGACCACCAGAAAGTTCCTGGGTGAGGTGGGAACAGGGACAAGGGAAGAAGAGAAGCAGCCCTCTGCTCAGATAAGGGAATGGTCTGCAGGTCAAGGGAATTTGCCAGTGTCAAGTGGGATTAAGGGACTGCCTCTGTGTGAGGCAAATCCCTGCAGACAGGAAGAACTGGGTGGCATTTTTGAGGTGAGATTAAGGTACCTAAAACAGGTGACAAGATAGGGAGCCATGGAAGACTGGGAATATGTAAGTGGAAGATATGATCAGAGCAGCAAGGAAGATAATTCGAGCTGGGGAGATGAAAAGCACAGAGCTGACAACTGGCTCTCACTTCATTCTGTGCTTAAAATTAAATCCATGTTTAAGTGCCTCAGTGAACTGAGGCTGCTGGAAGGGTAATCTTCTAAGTAACCAGTAAGGAACACTGAACTCCCTTTTATTGTATATACACACAATCCCACAAGGATAAAGAAACTAGCATTTCTTTGCAAGACTGTTTTTATTCTGTTCTTGGACATTTCAGTGAAGATACAGCTGCCCTGCCCAAGCCACAGAAAAAGGGAAGCCAACAAAGGGCCAGGGCATTAACATGCAAAGGGCTTTAGCAGACCCAGAAATAAATCCTGACTGTCAAAGAAAGGGCAACTTTTGATGATCCCTAAGCTCACCTCATGGTCAGAGGCCAAGAATCATGTAGGAAGATGAGATGCTCTTTCACTGCAACTAAATCTTTTTAACATTTTCTCCTTTTCTTTTATATTTTTCAGACATTATTCATTGTGTTTTGATAGCCTCAGATGTTGTTTTGAGCATATCACATCCTGTTCATGTCAGAACAAGAATGAAAAGAAAGTCACACATGGAAGTGATGCTGTATAAAAAGTCAAAAGTGACTAGTCAATTAAATGGTATCCAGATGAGAAAGAAATTTGGGTGCCAACTCTTGCTCTGCCACAACCTTTTAGAGATGATATAGCTTAAGTAGAAGGAGGAATTTAGCCAAGACCAACCTCTGAAGCACAGGATGAGGATATATTCCAGTGGCACAGCACCAGAATCACACAGGGAGCCTGCACACACCAGGGGCTTCCCTGGCTGTGCCACTCACGGACCACAGGGTCCTCCTGGGCTCATGAGCCTTGTCCTGGGGACAGCCTAGAGCAATATTGCATGGAGACACTGCTCCTTGCAGCACAGCCTCCCAGAGCACCTCAGGACAGGCTCTTTAGCAGCTGTCAGTGAGAGGCAAGAACAAGAATTTCCTTTCCTCACAGCCACCACGTGCCCGAGCTCCACACGTCCTTGGCACCTGCGAGGCAGCTGTCCCCACCCTGCCAGCACAGGGCACCCAGAGCCACACCTGGCACTGCCTGATGGCTGGGCACTGGTCCTCACCCACTGTGCTTCCTCAGCAGGGGACTCTGCCTGGGGCTCACCTGTCCCACACTGACTGGGGTATTTCTGTGTTATTTGGAAGCTGCTCTGTTAATTCTTCCCCCAGAGATACCCCTCCAATAACCTGCTTTCTGTCTCTTTCTGCCTGACCTCCAGCCTTAAGCAATCCAATGATTTATTCAAATATTTTTGCATCCCCACTGAGGGCACTTATAAATTAGCCTGCTATCGTGTTTAGAGTACTTGGGATGATTTAGAAGGATGCCTACAAAATAAATGACCTTGCAGATGGACAAGTCTTTAAACACATTTTTGTACATGAAAGAAATGAATTGTGATACTTTAGAGAACGCAGCAGTAAAACTCCAATCAAAAGAAATAACAGAGGATAAAATAAGACACCCACTTACCAGAAGTCTAAGATGTGCTGAAGATTTACTTTTGTAGATTAAAAATGTAGATGAAGCTTTGAATTCTAGGCTTTCTAAACTGTAAAGCCTTGTGAAGTTAGCAAAAAAAGGACTTTTACAAACCTTTCAAGATCTGAGACAATCAGAAGGAGAGAGCTTATTTGTTCACTTAATGGAAGGTCTAACTCAAATTAGACAGGTTGATTCTCAGAGCCACCACTTTCTGCAAAGATGAAAAAATAGAGAAATGCCAAAAAGGAGTGTGATTTTAGGGAACTGACTACCATAACATCAGTGAGTCCTTATGAATGACAGCACTGTAGAACTGACATTTCATGTGCTTCAGCAAAGTATGCTACATTTCTATTTAGAGTCCCCTATAGAAGTTAGTGATGGAGGAAAAGATCCAGAAACTATTCCCAGTCCACCCTGTCTCCCTTCAGAATGAATACATCAGAGCGCAGAATCAGGTTTTAGAAATGAGCTGAAGTGAATAGGACTGCATGGGCAGAATGTCAAAACGTTTCTGATGATTCACTCACTAATGTTGCACAGAGAGGAGGGTTCAGACCACACCACTCAGATCCCCATTCAAATGATCCCAAAGTCTGAAAATTTGTTTCTCTCAACTCCAATGTACAATCGGCGCTCTCTTCCCTTTAATAGCCTGCAATACATTAATAGGTAAATAGCATAATCACCAAAATCCTTTCCCTCTTGCTGGAAATTGCCATAGCTTCCAACCCCCACTTTCCTAATCCACATATGTCCATTGACTCTTTGTATACTGAGGATAGGATCGGTCCCAGATGTAGCCTTTGGCTCATCAGAATGCACTACCCTCTCTTAGGGCCCTGAATCAGTCTGAAACCTGGTGAAACACCAGGAAAGGAAGAGCATAAGCAGGACTCAGATCTCTCCTGTTATTCTTCACTGATACTCTATAGTATCAGAAATGAAGTGCAAGGAATTCAGGGCCAGGGCAGCCTTATCTGGGCTATCCATGGGCCAGTCCTACTCTGGACTTAAAAAACCTGAAGCACGAAGAGTGTGAGTGAGCATATTGAAATGCATCTGTTCTTGTGCAGTGAAGCCATAGTAACCGTTTCCTCCTCTCAGTAGGAGACGGGAGGTTCGAGCTTTTTTGGAAGTCAAGCAGCTGCTTTAAGGAATCTGATCTACACTGGGAGTGAGGGGTGAGAGAAGGGGAGAAACCAGCGGAGATAAAAGGAGCCATTGCTGGGTTTGCCTTTGCAGTCACTCCTGTAACCCTCCATGACCCACTTTGCAGAGGCTGCCCTTTGTGAGAGCAACATTTTCTGGCAGTGCCTGCTCACAACATCCCTTCACAAAGAGATAAATACTGACCCCATATGAAAGAAACTCTCCCACTCTGCTCTGGGGCACACAAGGGCTTAGCTGGGGCTGCCTCCTTAGTCAGGTGTTTTGCAGGAGACACTGATGAAGTTCAAGCTCCAGGTCCCTGGACTGTTGTTTTCTGGGGCTGTCCCAGCCTGGCTCATTTTCCAGATTTTGTCTTCCAAGAGTGCTCTGCAGAAAACAAGATTGAAGATTTCTATTAAAAGCAGCTCTCTTCAGTTCGGTTTATAACTCTGTTGCCATTTATTTTGCTAAGAAGTCATGTTCAGAACAATCAGGAAGTCTGCAGTGGCTTGATATAAGAAGATACTTTTCTAAACCAAGTCCCTACAACAGATAGGACTGAAATACCAAAATATTCAAATATTTATGTGTGTAAGTAATGAGCAATACATGTCTTACATTCTTCTCCTATAACAGCTGGACCACTGGAAGAGACTAAGCTAAAGCCAGGGAATTTAAACCAGCAATGAAATCTTTCATCAAAGTAGATATTTTAAATAGACACTCAGTAAGTTTTTTTGTATTGGTGGACCACAAACTAATTATTGACCCAAACAATGCTTGGTGGATAAAAACTCTCCTTTCTTCTTCATCAGAATCCCTATGTAACCATTAACTTTCCAGTTAAATACTATTGTCTGAATAAGTGTGGTTACTAATATAAAAATTCAGATATGGTGATGGAAGCTATCCATGAACAGATTGAGTCTAAGGAAACACAGGAGGAAGCACCCAGAATCTCACAAAATTGTACTTAATTTCCTGGGAAATGCTTTCTAACATGGGCTCAGGGACACTCCTGTCTCTGTGCACAACTCTTCACAAATTCTCTGTTCAGATTTCCCAAATTAAACATTTCACCTCATCCTGAGGGAGGAAACAGAGACCTCCTTAAGTACACTAAGACACAACTACACGGACTGTAACATTCTGAAATAGAATTTGTGGTATATGATCAGTAGGCATTTTTTAAAATTATACAGCTCTGTCAGAGCCCAAAACCTCCATCATTAGCTACTCATAACACCGACATAGTGCACATTAGACCCAGTAGTGGGTTTAAATGTGTGCAATGCATCTCGGTCCGTGCTTTTAACTTGTAAAAGAATACTTTGAAGAAAATGTCTCTGACACATTCCTTGGCAAGAACATACTTGACTAAGTCCCAGTTTGAGAGTGACAGAAAGTCTCCAATGCAAAGTGTCTTAAAGTATAACCACTCCCTGTTACTTACTCAATAACCTAGAAATATCAATCCTTTACCCTAAATCTGAAGACTGAAGGGCAGTTTTGGTAATGACCAACACCTGGTAGTTTCATTTAATTGCAAGCTGGGTATCTTGGAAGAAGAAAAACCCCTTGCTGACTTGCAAGCCTGCAAAATTTATGTTCCAAATAGCTCTAAAATCTTGTAAGCTCGGGGCAGATATAATTAATGCAGAAAGTTTAGCTGGAGCACCAGTGTGGCTGCACAGATAAATTGATTGTTTGGGACAAGTGAGCAGGACCAAATCTGGGGCTGTCCCTGGCTGTGAGGGGAGGAGCAGCTCTGTCAGCACACACAGGCTGCCACACCACAGCATCACCCGTGCAGAGCCCACAGACAGGGCTCCTGCTGCTGGCAGATCATAACATGTTTGTTTGTTTAGCATCAGACAAACAGTGTGAACTATTCATCCTTCTCTGACCCCAGGAATATTTAAAAGCAGCTTTGTGGAGAGCCAAAGTATAAACCATGCTAAGAGTGATTAAACAGATATCTTTTAGGTCTATAACTATTTAAAACCTGGGAAAGTCTGTAGCCCAAAAGCTATACTTGGTGTGATTTTCCTGAAAATTCCATCCATCAATAAAATATCTGCATTAAAAATCAGCAGAGAGAATCACACTACAGAAGCCCTGTTCTTTTCTGCTCCTAGCAGTTGCTTTTGGCCATCATGAAGGGCGGCCCCGTTCAAGTCAAACCTCACCCTGAGTCAATACATTGGACACAGATTTTGGTTCTGCTCTCAGCATCAGATGACTTTTTAAAACAAATTTTCCACCTCAGAGGAAAAAATAAAGAGGGTAAGGAGAGACTTATATTTCAGAGAAAAGAAATGTGGGATAGAGATATCAAGTAAAAGTTTAACACCTGTAAATATCAAAACATCTTTCATTTGAGACCTTCATTAAACTTGAAATTCTGGAGATCCCATTAATGGTACAAACGAGATGCTGGATGGTAAAACAGGAATTGTGCATATCTCAGTCCCAAATTGCCAAGTAGTATAAAATCCCCATCAAGCTCATTTTCCCTTCACATCTAAATACATCAATGGAAGTATCTATTTCACCACTCCCAAGGAAATCAAGACTCCTTCAAGCCCAATAGTGAGCCTCAGGCACAGCCAGCATAGAATACTATGAAGAAATCAGCTCTGATCTATGCAATAAGTGAGCTTTATGTAAGGAAAATTGGAGAACTCTTTATTGGATAAAAAGATATATTCATTTTAATTCAATTTAAGTATTTCTGTTGCCATCATAGATGAGTTAGATAAAGAAGCATATAGCATTGTTCATTTACTCCCTCGTTTTAGCAACTTTCTCCATTATTATCTCCTTAATATAACCTCGTCTCTCATTTCATAGCTTTTTTCATTCTTTTACAACTCCTAATTCAGCAAACATACCTAAGTGGTCCTCAACAATATGACACCTTGTGAATCTCACGACAATTTTGAACCCATCCTCATGCGCAAACATTTTAAAACTTTCTTCCAGTTTGTATTGCTTTGGATTTGCCTGTAATGTTTCCATCCAGCATCCAAAGAGATGTATTTGCTGTCTAAAGCCTGCAAGATCCTGCACCCTCCACACTCCAGTTCAGCCCAGCCTCAGTGTGTTTATCTGTTTTGAGGGGCTGCATTGTTATTTCTATTCCATGAGCAGGCAGCAGAGCGTGCATGCTATTCCTGTTCCCTACAAAGCATTAATTTTCTAATTTCACCCATTAACACTATTTCTGTAACATTTACAGTTTCTGTGTTTTCTCTACAGAGGTGGTCATGGTCTATTATTAAGCTTTTCATTAGAACAGAATACCTAAACTAATAAAAGCTAGGGATTGTCAAAACATTACGTGCTACCATGTTTAAAATATAACACTAAAATGTAATTTCCTTCACACTGTTCTTCCCCCAAATGTCACTTCATGCCAGGATAGCTTTTACCCATAACATGATCAAAATTTAAAAGAAAATATTTTTAAAATTCAGGAACTCGAATAATTCAATTAACCTATTTCATAAATGCCAATAAGTATGAAAACCTGCTCAAGATTTCAACTCTCAGACACTAGAAAATAATATATAAATCAAAGTACTGAAATCTTTTTTTCCATTCCTCATTGCCCCTTAACTTCAAGTTTCTTCAACACCTCCACATTTCCAGCTGCGATTGTATGTACAGAGCTGGTTGTAATTATAGTTTTACACAGATCTCCTGGATCTCCTTTGGTGGCAGATGTTTTCAGGTGTTCACATTGTGTTAATGTTCTCAGGTGTGGACCCATCTTTAAGTATAAGGCTTCCAGAGCTGTTTCCCTCCTCTCTCTGGAGATCTTCTGCTTGGCTAGTAATTCACAGAAACCTGACAGATTTCTATTTTAACAGCTTCCATTAGGATTTTTGCATCTCGGTAGACTATCTGTGAAATGATGAAGAACAGAATGCAGAATTATGTGATGGAAGAGACCTCAAAAATATAGGTCCTTCCCAAATCCAAATCAACTCTACCTAGCCATTCCCAACAGGAATTTGTCTTGCCTTTCTTTTTCTTTAAAAAGAACTGTAATCTCTTCGAGAAAATACTTCACTGTTTCAATATCATCACTGAAAGACAGTCTTATTATCCAACCCAAATTTCTATTCTAATTTTTTAGGGATAACCTTGAGCAGTGCATGTGTACCCACAAGTGCTGTCATTTGATTTCTTGCAAGGGAGGCTGTGCACTGTCTCTGCAGAGCCCAGGGGAACAGGAGCACCCAGGAAGAGGCTGCAAGGTGTCCCTCTAGGGGATTTGTTTCATACACAGCACACTCACATTAAGAACTCACAACAATAAAAGGGGAACCTTTCAAACAGGTAAGAGTGATATGATAGATTAACTCCAGCAAAGTCACACTTTGATAATGGCTCTAAGGCCTTTTATCATGGAAGGAACTTCATCTTCATGGCATGAAAAAACAACCAACCATGGGACCGTAAGAAAATGAAACATGAAAGAATGACAAGAAGAATGTGTGAGAAAACCCTTGCTCATCAGGCAGCAAGCTAAACCACAAATACACACATCTTAGGCACTCCCAGGTATTTATGGGGCAATAGCTTCACACAGCTCAACACATCACATTCAGTTAGAAATGATAACATTAAACCACACAGATTTGCTTCCTAAAAATATTGCTCCTGAGCAGTTTTGTCTAATATTGTGCATTTAAGGTGACATACAGCATGGATAAAAACAGCAGACAAAGCAGGATGAGGATCACACCCACAGCACAATGTGTGTGTGTGTCAAAGATGTGCAGCAAAAGTATGAATTTCTGACAAATCTGACTTGTCAGTAAAATGATGCAACAAAGATGTGAGAGGATGTGATGCAAAACGACCAACGAGGTAGGAAAGACTCAGACTGGAGGCTTTGACAGTATTAAGTCCTTAACTGTCTGATGCCCCCCAAAGCTTAAAACAACTGGATAACACATTGTCCACTCCAAGAGCCAAAGAAAAAATAAAAATATCACTTTCTCGGAAGTGTTTATGCCCTCAGTTTACAGCCAGTGTGACAGTGAACACCCAGGCACAGCCCTTTCCTGGTGGGGACAGTGCCTGCTGAGACTCCCCAGGGCTCTGCCCTGAGTCAGCTCCTCTGGGCAGCCCCTCACCTTCTCCCTGCTGGTGCTCCCCTGTCCTTCCTGCACCCTGCTCTCATTTCATCACCCTGTACTCTCATCCAGGCTTGCAGTACCATATACAGACCCATTCTTGCCAGTTCAGCCCTCAGAGGGTTAAATTTGGGCTCCAGAAGTTTTTTCATCACCTTTTCCTGCTCCCACTTTCACTGCTCAGCAGCCCTCATGGTGTATTTCCTGGCACTGCAGAGCAGACAGCTCTGTTGGGGGAACATCAGGTGCAGGGTCCCACAGGAGCTTGTGTGGGCAGTGCTGTGCACCCTCCAGTGATCTGCATGGCTTCTTGTCTGTGATGGTGTTGGAGCTACACAAGGCACCTGAGAGTGCACAGAGAATGGGAAAAATAATTTTTCTCAGTTGCAAGTAAAGTTACTTTAGTAACAACACACTGCAGGAAGAACACTCCTGAGGCATTCAGATTTTCATATTGGCTGGGCCTCGAATGTCAGCCTCTAGAGGAGAAGCATATGTAACTCCCCTCCCTACAGCAGCTATTCTGATACCTGTTAGGGGTGGAGCTGTGGAGTTACTGAAATAAGTAGTAGCACAAAATGTTTAACTATATGTAACAACTGGAAATACAAAGTACTGGCTTTCCCAAGCACCTTGATAGTATTAGATATATAACTGTAATTACACATCTAATACTGACACTGGAATGAGTGAGATAAGCTTAGAAAAATACTGAAGAGAGCAATTGTTCACTGTTAATGGAACTCAAATAAAAATGAATGGTCCTGCAGTCCAAGAGGACATTGCCCAAGCTCTTGGATGGCAGGGGTTTACTCCAGCACACCTCCTGCCTCATTTGGGGGAAACACCTATGTACAGGCTCAAGCACTGCAGTATTCAGCACACCCCTGTGGAGGTTATCTTTGATTGTGGAGAGCAAGGGATCTGCTGCAATAGATTGAATATCTGAATGGCAGCATACTAGCTGGCTCTTTCATCAGCAATGCCTTACAGAAAATAAACACGTTTGGCTTTTTAAAAACAAGTTTTCCAAACATTTTTCCAGGGCTCTTTATATAGGAAGAAGATTATTTATTCCATATTCTGCCACATAAGCATGATGTCTGACAGCAGAAATAGGTCCTTTCAGCAGTGATAAATTTATAATGGCTTACAAGAGTTTTGACTGCTTGTGAAGTTCCCTAATTAATTCTTATATAGAGTTCCATTGGCAACAAAATTTATGTTTTGAGATAATATAAAGCTCAGAGGAGTTTGTGAGCATGCTGTTCCTTTTTGCACATCTTGTGTTTAATGTCATGTATTGTTAATCTCTTTGCTCAGCGAGGGGGGTATTGTTTATCACTTTAACAAAAATAAACTCACTTCCATTATTGGAAGGAATAACCCTCAATAAGGCTTAAGCTGCTAAGTGGCTGCACACACTTCTGGTGTGTCCTGAAGCAGTAACCTAAATGTCATTTACCCCAACCTGAATCTTAGTTTAGGAAAATCCTATTTTGTAGATTTTATTAATCCCCTTTAAAACCAGCCTCAAAAATATGTTGGCCTTGATTTAGCAGCAAATAGACCTCTAGTGCAGACTGAACTGTGTGTAGCTACACTGCGTTGTGTGTAATTCCTGATAATTCTTTATAAATCAAAACTACAAACACTTGGTCTGTAATATTTACAGGAGGGTGCCAATTGCACTCTGGAAATAAAAAATCTAATACTGCCCTTCACTAAGGCTTTCTGTAATGCCTGTACTACACTGAAAATGCAGATCAACAGTTAAAAAATTTAAAAAGCTCTTAAAGAGGTATTTTAAGCATTTCATCTGATCTATAGGAATTTTGCCTTTCCTTTCTCCCCGTTGGTGTCCCAGTCACTTTGCTCAAGGAAATTCTATCTAAGATTGACATACTAAAAAAATCCCTAAATATTAATATCAGCGCATTTAGAAGGAACTGCATCCTGCAATGATCAAAGCTTTTTTTTTTTTTTGGTGCAAAGAGATTAAGAGCTTGACAAGTTTTTAGTGTTCATTTACAAGACAGAAAAAAAAGCATCCATGGTCGTTAATTCATGAGAGGATAGCAAATGCAAAGGCTTAACTCTGCAATGGCAAACACATCAAAGGAGGGTGTTGTTGCAGAGGAAATGGTCAGACTACAATCTCCCTCCTGAAGGGTTTCAATTCTATGAGTTTTTAGCAATTTGAGCAGTTCCAACCCCAGCTCTATCAAATTAACATCTGGAAAACAAATTCTGGACCTGACAGCAGTGCCACGCTTCAGTAAGGATTTTCCAATGGACTACTCCATCTTATTTTTCAAAGCTCAATCTCCTTTCAGCAAAGTGAGTATTTGGTTTGAAATACGTAAGCAAAAAACTTTGCAAATTTAAATTGGCTGGGAACTACACACTGATTCAAACTACACTGAAATCCCACTGATTTAGTGAAGACACAATCACACCAGGCAGTTTCTCTTCCCTGCCTTCCAGAAACAGCCCCTGAATTTGGGATCTGGCTTGAAGAACGGGAGGTTCCTCCAAACACGGAGCAGGGAGAGGCAGAAAGGTTTGGGGGAGAAGAAGAAAGGTTTGGGGGAGAAGGGTAGAAATTTCTTGGTCAGCCTGGGGGTTTGCCTTTAATTTTTGATAAGTGAATTTAACCACCCTCTAGAAGAGTTTCATCAGAAGCTGATACAGACAAAACTGATGCCAGTGCAGGAAACCAACACTGATGGAAAGAAAACATGTCCTAATTCAATCCCTCAACACCCATCCACAGTCCAGCAGCCTGCAGGTAAGCCTTCTGGGACCAGAAATTACATGTTTAAAGGAAGAAAAATCAACAGGGAGCCATCCATTTTGTTTTGAAACCCATGTAAAATTTGGCATCTTCAAAGGATAGAGCAACAAGTGTTCTCAGAGGTGTTAAATCAAAAGCTTAAGAGCAGAAAAGTAAATAGATGAAGTCATGAGAAATGTTGTTATATGACCTTTAAAGGTAAATTTAAATTTCCACATTCTCCCTAAATTTCTTTTTTTTAAAAGTAGAAATTTGATGACTGAAGCAATGAAGACAAAGATGAAATCCAGCACAATGCCAAGTTCCACATAAGATGGTGATGCAAATATCAAAATAACCTTCCTTTTATACTACTTTATCCTCATTGTCTATTTTGTCCTCATTCACCCTTGCTTAACCCAGCCTACAAATTCTGCCCAAAATATCTATATACATTTACATATAAAGGAAGAGCTAATACAAGAACAGGTGGTACAGATAATTCTCAGACTGCAGCCTGAGATTTTTTGGTTTGGGTTTTGTTGGGTTTTTTGGGGTTTTTTTAATGGGGTTTTACATTTCTTCTATCCAAAAAATTTAGGTCCGTTCTAAACTTTTTCTGCTGCTGTATGAGAGAATAGCAGAGCTAATGAACTTACATTACCTATAGAGTTTGACCTCTATGAATTTACTTTTTCATTTTTGTACCACAATTTCCCCTGTCCCTTCTGATTACAATGTCCTATAGTGTTTGTACCTGTCTCGCGTTCATGCCCTGGCAACAATGCTGCCATCTGCTCCTCACATCCCAAACTACCAGGCAGGAATTGCTGCATTCCCTACAGACAATTCCAAGCTCCAGATACACACTGACCAGCTGGATGTACTTGTTTGCCTATTAACCGGCTGGAGAGTGATCCAAGCTATCAGAATATTCCAAGACATTTAAGAAAACCAGACAAGCATTTTCCACCCAGGAGCTGTAATTTTCAGACAGAAAATTGAGGAGGGAAAGAAAGGTGCCTTAAAATGAAACCTCTCTCCCCCAGGGCAGGCACTGTCCCTAAGCATGTCCCATTTCCAGCCTGAGGAAGATGCCCAGTGTCACATGCTGCTGCAGAATCAGCTTTCCACAGAGCTTTCATTAAACCTACACTGAGCAGCAGCCTCTCATTGTACCCAGTAACAGCTCCTTACTGCAAAGGGGGCACAACATTTCACAAAACCTCTTCAAGACTGCTTCACCATTGGTGGATAGGATGGAAGATACCCAACACAACCCCAAAACTCTCCTACTTATGACACGTCCTTGGGATGTTGCTCCAGACTTGTCCTTCAATTTCCTTGTGCCTCAGAAGTAGAGAGACACTCACATTTCCTTGCAAGGTACATTAATGTCTCTACATGGGAAATATTTCACAGGTGATAACTATATTATGCAGACAAACACCTTTACCTGCCATTTATCAGCTGAAATGCATTTGCTCTTAACCAGCTTTCTGTAAATGGAAATTGTCCCATCGGCTTTCCTGCCTGCTAAAGGCTCACTGGCAGTGTTTATATTATAAGTGCAATTTGAAGGATTTTTCTCATCTTGTTAAGTTGCTTGGAAAATGGGAGCAGAGATGAGACTAATTGAACGGTTATAAGGGGGAAAATGAGGTTTGCTTTTCAATGTAGGAGATGTTACAGGCATTTGCTGCAACAAAAACCCAACAGACAAAAATAGTATAACTTCTTCCAATTCTGCTTTCCCTAACAAAGCAGTTGCCACACCAAATTGTAAAATATAAGCTCACATTAGTCCTTCTTACAACTCCTAATACTTTCCTACAACAAGTATGTCAAAAATATAGCCCATGAGCCAGACTGATCCTTCCAAGTACTTTAATCTGGCCTGCAAAATCCACAGAGCATTGTAATCCGGATCTGGTCTGCCAGTCAACTCTGAGGTCTCCCTGTGTGTGCAACTTCCCTGAGAGTCACACAAGCAAGTGGGAGTAGGGGGAGGATCAGGGTGTATTTGGAAGGAGTGAGAACCTATGGGAGCAGCACACAGCACACCATGACAGCATCTCTGAGCAGCTTTGGGACCCTTGGGCCACAGAGGCTTCTCCCAAAGGGTTTTCCAAGGAGCCCTGCTGCCCAGCACCACAGATTCCACAGGGAGGAGTGGGGGGGGCAGCTTTCCTGTGGTGTGTGGCAGCCCAGACTCCTTCACCATACAGTTTTACTGTGGAACATGGGACAAGAAAACCACTAAAAATAAAAGGAACTGTAATGCTTAAACAAAACTCCTCACTTGGTGCAGATTTCACAGCTCCCGATTAAGTCCAGTACTCCACAAACACACCAATAAGAGCAGAAGCTGTCCTGTGCAATAACATCACCACTGCAGGAATAAGCATTTCCACCCTTGAATGGGTGTCACTTCACAATGTTAATTGCCACTGGTACTTCTCTAAATTAGTGGACTATTAATAGATTGCTGCTGAAGAGAGTTACACTGTCTTTGAAAGGAATCCTTGTGCCTACTGGCTATTTAGAGTCAGCATTCCCACTTCAGACACCTGAATTTGCAATTTCTCATGAAATCTCAGCAGATATAAGATTCTGGTGAACAGGCAGGCCTGTCCTCTTCCACCACACAGGAGGAACCTGCAGAGCCTCACCTTTTCCCCAGCATGGGGGTGAGCAACCACTGAAAACAAACCCAAAGCCCAGGTTTAGTTTCAGCCAGATCACTGAGCTGCCCTGCCTCAGGTCAGGATAATCTGGCTATAAGAGCAATGCAGGTGACAGGACAGGAGTGCAGACCAGCACAGAGCTGCAGTAGACCATCCCCTCCAACAGCACAGTGTGTTCAGATTGGCTGCAGCTGACTGGCAAATCCTGCTCCAAGTCAGAAGCTGACATGGGACCACACACCTATTCCTCCTAAGAGAGCACAGGGTTGATGGAAACAACCTACTCAACCCCTTCTCTCTCCTCAGAGGTTGGGGTTCCACATGCACATCTAAAATGCAACAGGAAGTTTCTGGATCCAGCACTGCCGTCTTTCTACTTCCCCAAGTACTTTAGCAGCATTACTCAACCTTTCCTCCCCTCCCTTGTTTAGAGAATGTAAAGCTAAGATTGAAAAGTAAGGCAGAAGTAAGTGAAGTCATCTATCAGCCCTTGATTTCATAAAATATCTCAGTGAGAGAGCAGGTTATAACTAACAATAGGTCTCTTTTTTTTCCCCCCTAAAGAAGTCTCAGGAGACATCATTTGAAGGTGGTTAAAAGAAATAAAATAGGTTGTCTCTCCATGGGCAAAGAAGGAAAAGTAGGTTTTCATGTGGGGGTGCTGCAAAAAGAACAAAGGCAGAGTATCTGCTGAATCACCAGTCTATCCATGGCACTCAAACAGCTCTAATTCTCCAGAATTTGCAGCACCCAGCAATCAAGCAATAGTGCTGCTGAGAGGAATTTTAACCAGCACTACAACAATCAAACAAAAGCAACACCACTGCAAACTACTTTCAGATGACGTCTACTGCCATATGCAGCCCCACATAAATTTGTTGGCATGCAATAATAATAATGATACCAGGATTCTGCTGAAAGTCAGCTCAAGGGTCTTCCTCCTGGGGGAGTAAAATGATTAATTCCATGATAATCACTGTGGAGAGTCACTTGAGAGCTATGTCAGTCAAGGGAGAGCTCACTGGTCAGCATTTTTAGAATAAAAAATTATTACCAATAATGAGTGTGGTCAGGAAAGCAACTGTGATGGGGAAAAGAGAAAACAGATGGACTAAAGGGAGAGACTTGCCATTACTTACAAGTAATGCTTTGGGTATCAGCCATGCCATCCATGATCTCTGCAAAGCAGCAAGGCATCGCTCATTTCCATCCAGCCTGACAAAATGATAAAGTTTAGAACTGGTACAAAACCAAGACTGAAAAAACTTCCAACATATTTGATTAACCTTCAGGATCAGGAATGTTTGTACTGCAATATTTAAATACATATTTTACTTCCCGCTAGCTAGAGAATGGCGTACATAAGGATTTTTGTGATTTTTTTTGTTAAGGAAGATATTCATAATTACTGACATCCTCCTTTTCAATAAGAGGAGAAAGCCTTGCATGAACAATAAGCTAGCACCCACAAAATAAAGTTTATCCTTGTTTGAAATAATCACTGCTAATTCCTTGTACCTTGTCAAGTTCCTTGTCTTGCAAAGCACCAGGTGACCATAACTTACACCATGGTGAGTACAGGGTTATACTCAGCACCACACGAGTAGAAAATTTAATCACAAAACAGAAATAACATGCAGGAAACAGACTGCTAAAAGTAATCACGTGAGAGAATCTCATTCTTGGGAATTACCAGGTTTACCTATGCCAGGATGTCAGATTTTCACTTCCCTGTCCCAGCTGGAACAGCAGACACATCTATTCTCAACTTTGCTCCTTTTCAGGGCTGTCACCACTGCTGGTGTCCAGCCAGAGCCACGTGGGCACACAGCTGTCACTGCTTGCATTTGCCATGCTGCAACCAGACTGACGTGCAGGCACTCTGAGGCTCACTTTATCCAAGTTGGGTAATGATGGCAAGAAGTTCAGCCTTTGTAAGGGTGTTCAAGACTTAGATACAGTTTCCTTCTTCCACCTTGAAACATCTGAGCAGAATACCTAATTTAGGAGACTAGTCATTTTGTACTCCCTCAATAGTAAATGCAGATAGGCAGACACCTCCAGAAAATTAGCAGATTGGAGTCTGAGTCACACTCCGGGGGTGTTTGTCTCTCCAGCGACATAAAGGAACCCGAGGGTTTCACTGCTGACTGGCAGGGCAGTGACTCCCTGAGCCCCCAGCGAGGCAGGACAGGCGTGGGCTGCCACGCTGAGCCTTGGGATGAGCTCCCCCCGCAGCTGGGAGGGGCTGAACTCTGCTCCTGGCATTTAACTGCTGGTGGTGTCTGAGATATTAGCACAAGCTTGCCCTGCATGGGTCTGTTCCAACCAGGGGATGCTTTCTCAAAGAGACAAACAGCATGAAAAATGACATTTTCATTACATCCCTGTGCAGGAGTTTCAGAGACGATTAAGCAGACTGCAAATGAGGGAAATTACTTTGTGAGAAAATCTTAATTGATTTTAGTTCCCACCTTCAGCAACACTTATATTTGTTTCCTTAGAGTTTTACTTGCCTGCTGTATAGGATTTTACCAAACTTATTGTACATGAGAAATGAGGTAGCTGTGAGCAGCGATAAGGAAACACAGCTTTATCTTAAGGTACCAATCCCAACGCAGTACAAACTGGAGCAGCTGTTGTGATGTGTTTGTGAGGAAGTTGAATTCTACTTTTCAGTTCTCCACAGGGAGGTTTCCACCAGAACTGGCCAAGACACAGCCTAAACCTCAAACCCATCTCCTCACACCTGCAGTCAGACACACTGCTGAGGGATCCCTGAAAACCATGATGTGTCATGGTTTCTGTGGGTTTTGATAACAGCACAGTGGCAGGATTCACTTGTCCTGTTTTCCTTTTTTTCCTGTTGCTGTTGTATCCTGTTGGATACAGAAAACTTCTTTTTTATGTTACAACAACAGGGCCATTCTCAACACACGCAAACACCTCACCCAAAGGGAAATTTTAGTGACTACAAGTAGTGTTGGTGATATGACATGGATTTTAATGGAGTCAAAAGGTCCCTTCTGGATGCTGCACCTTCCAAAACAGCACTGAAAAAATGAGACTGCCAAAGAAGGAACACACTGCCTACTGTACCCCCATCTCAGCTGTACCAGGACCAATTCTTGGGCTTTCACAGACTGTAGCTCAAAAGAACAACAATCTCTGTAGGAAAATAAAATCAGTTCTTTTCCTAATGATCTTTTTTCAGTACCAAGAATATCTTTTCCTTTCTAGAAAAGAAAACAGATAACACTGAGGTTGAAGTATCTCTTTTACATTTCCAATCCTCTCCCCAGTCATTGTCCAGAAGTGTGAGCATGTGCTATGGCCTGCTCCTGCCAGGCATGGACATGCACTCAACAGAGTTTTCATAGCAGCTGGGATGAAAATCTTTTTATGCCACCCAGCTGGCAACTTGCCACAGGGAAATAAAAAAAAAAACCCAAAAAACCCCACAACCCCCCCCCCAAAAAAAAAAAAAGAAAAAAGCGCCATTTTTTACATAATCTTCTTGTTTAAATGAGCTACCACTACAGCCATGGAAGTGGTGCAAGTATAGATCACATATAATTAATAATACATCACAAATAATTGGTGATGCACTAGAACAGCAGCAGAAGCCCATGGGGATCTGAAGGACTGCTAACAAAGCAATACATTTTGTGATTCAGCAAGCAGGAACTTTCATGCC